>CM066995.1:39879926-41331051 GCA_033977485.1 Hydrangea macrophylla
TCAGCTTCAGTCTCAGATTGCTCAGCTTCAGTCACGCTTAGGGTTAGGTACGTCAGTCTCATCTTCTGGTCCTACAGCTACCCTTGCTACAGGTACATCCACCGCTCTCTATGGTAAGTCAGAACATCCCACTTGGATTTTGGATTCTGGGGCAAGTAATCATATGACTAGTGAGGCTTCCACTTTCACATCTCCGTTTACTTCTATTCATCAATCTGTCCATATTGCTGATGGATCTTCCATCCCTATCCAGAGTCAGGGTGATGCTCAATTGTCCCCAGACATCACTCTTACATCTGTCTATTTTGTCCCTAATTTTGCCTATAATCTTCTCTCTGTTCATCGCATTGCAAAGGATCATAATTGTGCTGTCGTGTTCTTACCTAAGTCGTGTTACTTGCAGGACCTGACTTCGAAGAAGATTTTTGGCAGGGGGTTTGAGCGTGATGGCCTCTATTACTTTGGTGATCCTCCGTCTTTAGGAGGGTTGTCATCCAGCCTACAAGCTTCTATTTTGTCTACTTCTAATAATTCTGTCTTGCCCGATTCTAATAAATATGATTTTTCTCTTCAAACATTGGACTTATGGCATGCTTGTTTAGGACATGTAAATTTTCAGTACTTATGTTGGTTATTTCCTCCGTTGCATAAAGCCTGCAAAGACTTTAATTTTAAATGTGTGGTCTGTGAATTGTCAAAGCATACTCGCACTTCTTATATTCCCCGCATGCATAGAGCACCCAGTGCCTTTGATCTTATTCATTCAGATGTTTGGGGACCCTCACCTGTCATTGATCTATCTCAACACCGTTATTATGTCACGTTTATTGATGACTATACTCGTTGTACTTGGGTTTATCTTATGAAGAAAAAATCTGAAGTTTTCTCTCATTTTAGAAATTTTCTTCAAATGATTAAAACTCAATTTCATACTGTGGTCCGTAATATTCGGTCTGATAATGGTAGAGAATATATTACTAATGAATTTCGGGCCGAACTTAATAAAGAGGGGATTCTTCAACAACTCACTTGTCCTTACACCCCCGAACGAAATGGGGTGGCCGAACGTAAAAATCGTCATCTTATGGCTATGGTTAGGTGTCTCTTACGTGGTATGGATGTTCCCAAGTTTTTTTGGCATTTTGCTGTCCTTACTGCTACTTACCTTATTAATCGTACTCCTAGCTGTATTCTACAAGGCCAGGCCCCGCTTCATGTCCTTAAGCCTGGTAGTACACTCTTTCCCATTGTCCCCCGGGTTTTTGGGTGCACTTGTTTTGTCCAAAATCGCAGCCCTACACGTACTAAACTTGATGATAAGGTTGTTCGGTGTGTTTTTCTAGGGTATTCCACCATGTCCAAAGGATATCGTTGCTATGATCCTGTCACACGTCACTTGTACCACTCCTTGGATGTCACTTTTTTGGAAACGGTTCCCTTTTTTTCAGGTGCTTCTTCCTCTCTGGAAACTCCAGTAGAGCATATTGTGGATGATATCTCAGTCCTTCCTCGTCCTGTGCCTATTCTTGAATTACCCAGTGACATACCCAGTGACTCTTTGCCTCCGGTCCTTATAACTGACCCGTTACAGGTGTACTCTCGTCGTCCGCGCGCTCCAGACCCCATGCCAACATCTTCTCCGGAATCAGGTATTTCATCTCCTCCTTTAGTTTCTGATGTTGCTCCTTCTCGTTATCCTACTCGTATTCGTCGTCCTCCTTCACGTTATATTCTTTCGAGTAGTACTAACCATCCAATTTCTAAGTATGTCTCTTATCAGGGTCTGTCAAAACCATTTGGCTCATTTGTTAGTGCAGTTGATTCTGTCCCCATTCCTCGCAATGTTCATGAAGCTCTCCAGAATCCAAAGTGGGTGGCCGCTATGAAAACAGAAATGAGTGCTCTTCAGGATAATCAAACTTGGGAACTTGTCTCTCTCCCGGATGGTGAACGTACAGTTGGTTGTAAGTGGGTTTTCAGTGTTAAGTATATGGCAGACGGCACCATTGACCGATATAAGGCCCGTCTTGTGGCTAAAGGCTTCACACAGGTTCCAGGTAAGGATTTCGGGGCTACTTTTGCTCCGGTTGCTAAACTGACCACAGTCCGGCTTCTTGTTTCTCTTGCTGCTTCCTATTCTTGGCCTCTTCATCAGCTTGATGTCAAGAACGCGTTTCTTAATGGTGATTTGTCTGAAGTCATCTACATGGATCCCCCTCCTGGTTTTCGTGCTCAGGGGGAGTATTCGGGGAAAGTTTGTCGCCTCCGAAAATCTCTCTATGGATTGAAGCAGTCTCCTCGTGCTTGGTTTAGCCGTTTCAGTGAAGTGGTACTTACTATGGGTTTTATCCGGTGCCACTCAGATCACACATGTTTTCTTCGTCGTAACTCCCATGGGAAGTGTATTATTATCTCAGTTTATGTCGATGATATTATTATTACGGGTGACAATGCTTCAGGTATTGTTCAAGTAAAGCATGATCTCGGGGTGTCATTTGATATTAAAGATTTGGGTCCTCTAAGATATTTCCTTGGTATTGAAGTAGCTCGCTCACGCCATGGTATCTCTTTATCTCAGCGAAAGTATGCTTTGGATCTCCTTCAGGATACTGGTATGCTTGGGTGTAGACCAGCCTCTTCCCCTATGGATCCAAACATGAAGTTATCTACTGAGTTAGGGGAGTTATTACCTGATCCCTCAGTATATCAGCGCCTTGTGGGTCGTCTCATCTATTTGACGAACACAAGACCGGATTTGACATTTGCTGTAAGTGTTGTGAGTCAGTTTATGCACTCACCTCGGACCTCTCATTTGGATGTTGTGTATCATATTCTCAGATATCTTAAGACTTGTCCGGGTCTTGGTCTATTCTTTAAGACAGGAATACAGTCAGGTCTTTCCTGTTTTACTGATGCAGATTATGCAGGTTCCAAAAGCGACAGACGTTCCACTTCTGGTTTGTGTACTTTTCGTGGTGATCACCTAATATCGTGGAAAAGCAAAAAACAGGCAGTTGTCTCCCGTTTTTCTGCTGAAGCCAAGTATCGTGCCATGGCCCAGGGGACGTGTGAGCTACTGTGGCTCCGTTCTATTCTTGTCGAGTTGGGGTTTCCTGTGAAGGACTCATCTACATTGTTTTGTGATAATAAGTCGGCTATCATGTTATCATCCGACTCCGTCCTTCATGAGAGAACAAAGCACATAGAAGTTGATATTCACTTCATTCGTGAGAAAGTTAAGACCGGAATTATTTCACCAAGATTTGTCACCTCACGTGAACAAACAGCAGACATGTTCACTAAGTCTATTGGTCCTGGTCTTCTTAAGTCATCTCTTCGCAAGCTAGGGCTAGTCGATATATTCGCCCCAGCTTGAGGGGGAGTGTTGGAATTAGGAAATAATATATTAGTATCAATCTACATTTATTGGTCATGTTGACCATTTTGATTATTTCCTTTTTTCTTTTTATTCCCTCTTTATTCTCTTTTATTCTCTTTCCTTTTTACTGCTCTTCTGTTTGCTATATAAGATGTACATACAGTGATAATAAAATTATCCCTTTCTCTACATTCTTTTTGTACAGGAGAAAATTTTCTCCTATTTCGTTGGTCATTGAATTAATTAGCCATGACATCACCATGTGGTTCTCCGTCTTCCATGTTCTGAACTTGGGATCATTTTTCTCTGGTATGACGACTTCATCTGTAAGATAGTCATCTTTGCCCTTCCCACAGATAAACATCATCACTGACTGGGACCATTGGAGGAAGTTATGCCCGTTGAGTTTGTGACCCGTGATGAGAAGAGATGTGCCTTCAGTTCCTCCATGATTGGTTACAGCTGGTGTTGTTTCTGGATTGGAGGTAACCTCGGATATAGGACTTTGTCTCTCAGTAGCCATGCCGTATTTGGTCATGGAAAAAATTAGGTTTCAGAGGTAGGCTTTGATACCATGAAGAAAAAGAGATGGGGAAGTGTTTCTTATTTTTCACTAAGTGTTACAAGGTTTATATATACACATTCAAGGAAACAAGAAAGGAAAGTAATCAAAGAAGAAATAAAGAAAAAAGGAAATAAAATCAAATCAATCCTAAAATCCCATAATCAACATAAATATGGGATTGACTGAAATTAAATAAGAGATTGACAGAAATCAAATCTCCTATGAAATAATATCTTCAACACTTTATAGTTTTGTTTGCAAATACACAGCTTCTGAAATCTGAATGTACCAATTAGTCTTGCCCATGAAAATCAATGTAAATAGAAGCCATTAGTAGCAATGTTGACATATAGTCTACAAAGACAGCTTGATGACAAGTCAAATCCTTGAGTACATAGAAAAAACAACTCCTCAGGTAAAGAAAACAAATCAAAAACTAGCACTCAGACATTTAACCCAATATGGGCATGGTAAGATTACTTTTTTACAGTTGACACATGCTTCAAAAGCATCTGGATATCATCACCCATTGAGCTAGTCCCTTGTTTGGCTAGAAGTACCCAAAGCCCAGTTGAAGACTTTCACCAATCATCATCCAATAAAAGCGGCTACCCATAAAATTCCTCAAACCCATTTCACGAAAATAAATAAATAAATAAAAATTGCTATAAAAAAAATTAGATAACCATAGATCCACCTCAAGAAATCACATACGAAGGGGATATAGAAAGAGTGGTCCTTTCTATATGTCTTTGATAAGGGAAAAATATATATATATACAGAGAGAGAGAGAGAGAGAGAGAGAGAGAGAAGAGATGGCTCCAAAACAAGTTCACACAGCTTGAAAACTCACTGCATGACAATGAAGAGCAAAAGAGAATGGTGGGCTCAATCTCGTCGGCTTGTCGACGAAGATCTCGAGTTTGAAGCACGTCGGAGCGAATACCATAGAGCGAGAGAGAGAGAGAGACGGCTTGTCAACGAAAATCTCGAGTTTAAAGCACGTCGGAGCGAATACCGTAGAGCAAGAGAGAGAGAGAGAGAGAGTGAGAGAGAGAGAGAGAGAGAGAGCTTCGTTTCTTCATTATTCCTACTAGAATTTGGATGACAACGTCGATTTGAACGAGACATGCTGATCTATTTGATATCCAATCTCATGAGAGATAGTGACCACATCCTTTCGTGAATCAGAACAGATGGTTGCTGCGGCAGTAGATTGAGAGAAATGCCGAGGGGAAGAAAGAGAAGATTGTAGTGCGGCTAAAGTGTACCGTGGTTGTCACATGATTGCAAGTGAAGGATTAAAAATTGGAAGAGAAGAGCAAAACTGGAAGAGAAGATATAAAAAGTTGTCACAATTTTTGTACGGAAGCCTAACCTCAGGGGTTTGAATGCTATAATGTAATACTTGATGGGGTTGACCTGTTGGTTAAAATAGTTTTAAGGTAGTAGGTCAAAAATGAGTTTTAGTTGAGGGGTGTTGGGTAATTATCCTTAAGAGAACCTAAGTTGATTTAGGTTTTGGTCGTGATCTCCTCTTGTCTACGAAGCACAGGTGCTTTGAAAATGTAGCCGCACACACACTTAGTGCGCATCCAGCGCGGGTGTGGTTGGGTGCTTGGTGAGTTCTTATGGTGTTTTGGGCGTGGCTAGGGTGCGGCATGAGTGTACACAGGAGTGGGTGCGGCGGGAGGGTTTTTTAGGCGGAAAAAAATATTTTTAAATAATTTGAAAAACTTAGAAAAAAACAATTAATAAAAATTAATACAACTAAAACCCTAGGATATTTCAAAAGACTCTTCACTCAGCCAAAAAAAGAAGAAGAGACTCTCAGTCTTCGTCTCTTTCTGTCGATACAGTGCAGGTTCGTCTCTCTCTCTCTCTCTCTCTCTCTCTCTCTCTCTCTCTCTCTCTCTCTCTCTCCACGGTCTTGCCTGACTTCGTTTACACTTCGCAGCCCTTAGAACTAGAGGTGCAAGTCGGACAGACGGATCGGAAATAGGCCTTTCAGGGAAAATTCCGAAATTTTCGGAATTCCAAAATGTGTTTCGATTCCGATTCCAAAATTCGGAATTTTCATTTCCATTCCGATTCTGAATTTTCGGAATTATCAGAATTCTGAATATTTCGAAATTTTTTCAGAATTTTTGGAATTTTTCAATGCAAGCTACTAGCTTGGGACTAATGTGGCGGTAGCTTGGGACTAATTTATACTCACCTTCTTCATCTTGCTTCCTTGCTAACCGACGTGGGACAAATGCAAGGCAAGTTCGTAAATTTTTCAGAATATTTTTTCTTAATTTTTTCGGCTTTTTTTTTTAAATTCTCAAAACAATTCCGATTCTAATCCGAATTTTTTCGGAATTTTCGGAATTCGGATTGCATTTTTATTTTCCAAAATCGGAATTTTCCGGAATGGAATCGGTCGGAATCGGAATTTCCGTTCCATGTTGCTACTTAGAACCATCTGCTCAGTGCCGATACTCAGCCCTTCAATGACCACCCTTTGCGATCAGATCTTGAACTCATCTTACAGTTGTGTGACTTTTGTTCTCTTTAGGTATCAATATTTTGAACTTACACCATTAATTAAATTGCTAGTTTACAAGACTGAACCATGACTTTTCTAGAATGATGATGTGCAACTGTGTAAGGCTTCGGTTAATGTTTGATGTGAAATTGTTTTCTTCTTATTTTCTTCCATTACATTGTTTATTCGTAAATCGTAAAATTGTAGTTTGTGTGGCTTACTTGTATATGTAGATTCTAGCCTTTATGTTTATGAGTTTATTACTTGTTAGTTTTGTATTTGTGGCTTAATTAGAAAATAAAAAATACATGAAAACTAGAAGAATAGTTCATATATAATAATATATATATATATATAAACATACTTTTAATATTCTATAAAAACACCCCGCCGCACCATTACCCTTACCCTTACTTTTGGGGGAATTGCCGAACTCTCCGCCAGTGTTCTAAAAATCCTCCTACACCCTAGGTCGTGATCAGCCGCCTCGATTTTCACCTAATCCTTTGCAAAAATCGCACAGCAATTTAGGCCGGGCCAAGGCACACCTAGGCCTGCCTAGGAGGCCTAGGTCGAGGCCAAGGCAGGCCATTCGCACCATAGCAACAACTTGGAGAGAGAGAGAGAGAGAGAGAGAGAGAGAGAGAGAGAGAGAGAGAAACGTTTGCGACTAATGTCTCTTTTGCGGCATCTAATGCTGCTCAGACCAACTTCTAAACCAAAATTCAGATGATGTTGGATGGGACTATGCAATAGTTGTGGATCCTGGAAATTTTGATGTTGAATTGGACTATGCGATAGCTGTGGATCCTGCAAATTTGGATAAGTTACCATGCAAGTTGTATCAAATTAGGATACAAAAGAAGAGGGTGTTGAGTATGAGTTTGAGTCTGATGAAGAGAGAGTATTGGAGCGATTTGGAGAAGAAGAGTTGGAAGCTTTGTTTGTTGGCATTAATTTTTTTATATCAGAATTGTCTCTGTATTATTAATTTTGCTTTAAAATATTTTTCCGCCTAGGCCCCTATGCCCTAGGCCCCCCTCCACTGCTCGCCTACCGCCTAGCAATTTTTAGAACATTGTTCTCCGCACCGGCACCGGTGCTTCCTAGCCTGTTGTCATCGATGTGCCAACTCGTGAAGCACATATCAACAACATGCAACTCGACTTTAAGGATTAACTATTCTACTAAAGTAATGTACAAGTGTAGAAATCTACCAACTTCATGACAGAGAAAAAGAAACTATGCATATATAACAACCCACCAGTCGTTCTAGTCGATTCCACCTTATTGAGCCATCATTACGGATGAGAAGTTCCCTTAGTATTCTCCTCATATCAGGATTTGGGTCCTCCAAAAGCCTCCCAATGACGTAAGGATAAGCACTTTCAACAACTTTGAAATTGGGATCCAAAGCTTTTGCAGTCCCTTCAAGTGACCCCAATGCTCTTATAACCAGGGCATAGTCTGGGGGAAGAGAGAAGTTGAATTCGTACATAACATCATACAGTTGGTTCATTATCGCCTGAAGTCAATGCAAGATAAAGTTGACGCTTTAGACATTTCTCCATAAACTCACAAAAAATGCTTTTATGTACCAATATGAAGCATAGAGCTCATTAAATAAAAGATCCTCGTATATAGAGTGCGATTACACGATTTTGGAACACATTTAAATCTAAAATCCAGGTGTAGATAGAAAAGGCACATAAGGACAGGAAATTCATCTTACAATCAATACTATTACTTGAAACTGGAAGGTATAAGAAAATGCCAAATTGAAATTTAATACCAGTATGGCAAGGATCAAGAAATTGCTTTCTAGTTCTGTTGTCTAGTGTACCATAAGGATGAGGAGAGGAAACCAAAATTCACATAGTTCCACAAAAATTTAACTGTTTCGATTGAAACATAGTGAAAAATGTTCACAGCGGTACCAACAAAAAAAAGTAAATATAGGCACACATGAAAAAACAAACACAATATGGCATTAGCAATAAGGAAAATTTTATAAAAAATAGGACACGGACACGGCATGAACATGTAAAAATGATGCACATACATATGTATAAACAATAATTACAACAATGTGCGATAAGAAAATCATTTGATCTACAAATTTGGACTGGTTAACTATTTGCAATTTCTAATTATTTCAAATTTCAAAAGGCATATTTTAATGTCCTTACTCGCGGTATTCTAAACTTGAATAACGGCTATAATGCTTCCACAATCCCTAAGCTATGTAGCACGAATACTGACATGTGACACGGGTACAATATGATAGGTGATACCGCAAATTCAAAAAAAATGTAGGGTACGGGCTAGGGTACGTTAAATAAAAAAAAAATTTAATATTGATATACAAATACAAAGTCTACAAACGTTAAATATTATAAAAATTACAAATAAGCTTACACTTTACATAGTAGTCTGATACTAGTACTTAATTTTTTTTTTCGAAAGGTCAGATACTAGTACTAGATATATGTTGAATATATTATATTTTATATTTATTACTTAAAAAACCAAGCACAAGACTCCAAAGTCCATCACCTCAAAAAAAAAAAAAAAAAAGATTCCAAAGTCCACCAACGAAGAGAGAGCTTCAGCCAAAAAAAAAAAGGAAGACAGAGAGAGGGTTTGTGAGAGACCGAGAGAGAGGGGTTTGCAACCCCGACGGCGACGGTTAATCGGTGAAGATACTGGCCATGTCTCTCTCTCTCTCTCTCTCTCTCTCTCTCTCTCTGCGACGGTCAACCGGCGAAGATCTGGCCAGGTTCTTGTTTTTTCTTCCATGTTCTGTTTTCATCTTCGCTGACCGTGTTCGAGCCGTACCCTACACCAAACTTTTAACCAAAGTCACCCCAACACGGCCAGAGGCGTGTCCGACACGTACCACGAGTGTCGTACGCGTGTCGGTATCCCTCGAGTATCCGGTACTCGTACAGCACTCGAAATGGAGTACCCGTGCTTCCTAGTCCCTTTGTATTCCATTAAGTGGCCTTAACTTTGAATTTCTACTTTGTTTTACATGTTAATGATAGTACCTTTGGTATCAAAATATCTAGGTGTGTCCCTCGTGTGACCTATTTGTGTCCAGCATGTTTCAATAAGTGTTTGGCATGTGTTGATGACGCAGGGTCATATACACATATATGAGCCTTCTAGGAGTGTCTATGCTTCTTAAAATACCAAAATAATCCAACTTCTCCTGTTGTTGAGGGCAGTTGAAAGGACAATATAATATATTGTCCATTTCTTATCTTATTAAAAACATATATTGAAGGACCAACCTTAAAAAATAAAAGAAGATATCTCTGAGTTATCATAGAAATTAGCATGTAATGAGAAGAAGAAAAAGGAGAAGAATTCAGTGTGAGGAAACTTTGGACAAACAAAGAAAGAGAAGATGAAAAAGAAAGAGTAAAATTACAAAAGATAATGTAGAGAATAATAAATACCCTTTATAGTATGCTAAACAAGCAAACGACAATACTAAAATACCCATAAAACTAACTAGTCTAATGCCCTCGTCAAACTCATGGGGAGGCAGCAAGAAGCATCAAGATTTAGTCAATCAGAAAGCGCACATGATAATATGGAACTTTGCAAAGAAATCAAATAATAGCGATGTGGAAGGCAGAAAAGTAAGAAAACCAGTGCCAAGTGAAGATGATCGTGTGAAAAATGGCAATTGATCTCAATGTGATTATTACACATGTGGAAGCACAAGTGTGAGCTATGTGAATGGCATTCTTCTTATCACAATATGTGTGAGTAGGAGCAACCAATGAAGTGGCAAGATTCGCTTTTTTTAAAGTAACTCGGACACATTTTTTTAACAATAGAATTTTGTAAAAAAAATTTAAATTCAGTTATTTGCAATATGTCTCGTAGCACTCATGGAGTTTTATTTCTAATTAATTCACAAAATTACACAAAGGAGATACAAATACCAATTTTTTTTTTTTTTTGTGTGTCAGAGAGAGAGAGAGAGAGAGGAGCAAATATTCATATACAAAAAGCAAAAATAATACTATACGTCTATGAAGCACTCCGACACGGATACGATACGACACCAGCACGTCGGTACGATAAAATCCTCAAAAATTGCACGTCAACACTGCAGAAAAAGTATCCATGAAGTGTCGTGTTCATGTGTTAGACACAATATGACACACGACACGTTACCTTCTTAGAAGTGTCGGGGCTTCCTAGCTATACGTACATGTTGGGTCTGATGATCACAAAAAATAATCAAACTTACTAAATATTTCAATGCTATTTTTTTTCCTTTTTCCTTTTTTACACAATCTTTACACTCAATATCTAAGGTTAGGTCCTGTGTTTGTCAGCTCAAATTTTGTTGATCTTGCAAAAGAACCTTCTCAACGCCGCCCCAAATGTCTAAATATTGTTAAGAGAAAAATACAAGTCGCAAAAAGAGGCAGAAAATGGCCCTTTACATAAGGGCCGTTCTGTTATGGGCATTTTGCAGGTAATTTAAAAAATCAGTTGTTAAGGGACACTACGGTCTGTGTTTACAACCTTGGTTGAGGATTGGTGCAGAACAAAGGGCAATACTAAGGAGAGAGAATAGGGAGACGATACAGAGAAACCAATATAAGACTCAACCTAAAACTCATTCCAATATGCAATTCCCATACCTTAAATGACTTTAAATGGGAAAATTAAAATATGTAAATCTCAATCGAGTCCTAATATTGTGCCGAGAATAGGACATCAATTCCTAAATTTACCATCAAGGCATAGTGGTGTATGCTTCTGAGTAGACTTCCTTTGATGTACATGCTAGTTTTGCTCATGAAGCATTAAGCAGAGGGGCACATATCCAGACGGAGGTTTTCTAATTCATGTTCAGTTTAATGAGCAAACTAGACAATCGGTCTCATCCTACATACCTCAATTTAAAAATTGCAACAAGCATGACGCACCATTGCATTTATACTGTATTTGTACTTCGTTAAAATATCAAGCAGTGTATAGACCAGCCACAAAACCCCCAAAGATACTGGAAGAAACTACCAATACCAACCTGGAAATCTTGTGATTGTCTTGTCCCGTCACCGAAGGAGGCACGCAAGGCATCTGAAACTGACAGTGTATCTATCCCTTCAGGAATAAATCCCAAAGAATGAAAATCATTCGCCAAACCCACAGAGTCACGATTAACGAAGTGCACAAGCTGAAGAGGAAATAAACACCATGTCAGCAAATAAAAAGGACCACATGAATTGCACAATATCTATCAACTTCTTACCGGAAATAAGGAGGGAAGATTAGCAGAAGAAGGAAAGAAGCCTTAATTATCATTGTCTATACAAACTTTAGAATCGACCATACAATTACGACAAGAGAGAAGAAACAGGATAGAGATTGCTAGAAAAAATTACATAAACAATAACATCTATGGTGAGTTACATCTGTCTAAGAAAGAAACTAACGAAAGAAAAAGTACATGCAAGGAGTAACCTTTAACTCACCAAAAGTATTGGTTACTGGATGCAGACAAACTAAGGAAAAGTAAGCCACATTCAATACCAACCATAGATGATTATGCTTTGTTTGAATTGGTCGCGGCTTCTGGGTTTAGGCAGAAGCAGAAACCCTAATCACCAGGATATATAGGAACACAATTCTGCTTCCTGCATCACATTTGAGCTAAAACAATATATTCATTTTTCATCCCAACAAGTTTGGCCACAAACATGCATTTGAGATGTGACTCCAAACAGGGCCTAAGAGACTCAAATGCAATACAACTATATAAGTAATAAGACTTAACTTTTCCATGGTGCATGTTTGATTCTCATCCTCTGTGAGAGAGAGAGAGAGAGAGAGAGAGAGAGAGAGAGAGGGGCCAAGTATTAAGTTCAAAGGGGAGAGAGAGAGAGAGAAGCCAAATATTAAGCTAAAAGGAAAAGAAAGAAAAATTTCAAGCCAGAGATAGGTCTTATTCAATTACAAAGTGCAGTGCTGAAGGCCATACTATTACTTGGGAACGGTAAGCTAGCCGTGGATAAACAGACTCCAACCTAAAGGTGCTTATATTCTGGTCCTAAGGCACACTTGGACTATTGGAGCAGAGAGGAGTTAAAACTTGCATTAGATGCCCTATTACTTGGGAACGGTAAGCTAGCCGTGGATAAACAGACTCCAACCTAAAGGTGCTTATATTCTGGTCCTAAGGCACACTTGGACTATTGGAGCAGAGAGGAGTTAAAACTTGCATTAGATGTCCTACGTTGTCTTATATTTTAACTGTGTCATTATGCACCGCAATGTCTCAATATATGTACTACTGATGCTGCCTGGCACAAACGAGGGAGTAGGAGCTGAGAAGTCTTCCTGATAAGCAGACTCTGATCCTGTGGTCAAGTGAGCTCGTGGTCCACCACTACCTCATCCACCACGACCACGACCACCACTACGGCCACCACCCCTCCCTTTTGACATAGGAGGGCATCCGTGAAGGCTCCAACAAGTCTCGCGGGTATGTCGAGGACGGTTGCAACGGTCACACCAAAGTTTATCCTTTTCATCACTTACCTCATAGCCAGAATCCTTACGCTTATTTGAAGGCTTGCCCCATCTATGACTAGCAGAAACCAAAGCAGATCTGTTGGTAGATGACTGTGGAAGCAACGGAGCGACGACTTTTTCTTCATTCTGAACATAGGCAAAATGCTTCCCGAAGTGATGGCAACGATTCCATACCAAGTACCCGGCTCTTCTTTAGATCAAACTCTAGATTAAAACCAACAAGAAACTTGAAAATCCTCTCACTTTCAAAATATGTTTTGAAGCTAGCCGCATCAACCGAACAAACTGGATGAAGAGTTATCAGATGATCAATCCTCTTCCAAAGGGAACCTAAAGCAGTAAAATATTGCAGAGTGGAACGATCTCCTTGATTTTCGACTTCAACAGTCCATCCCAACCATAAATCTGGGCAACATTTCCCTTGCGAGAATAAGTCTCAGCAAGAGTATCCTAGATGTCTTGGGCAGTCTCCATCCCAAAAAATCCAACGTCATGATACATCAAACATCATGCACCAATACTCCACAACAAAACAGAGTTGCTGAAAGAAAGAACCGTCATTTGTTAGAGTCTGCTAGGTCTATGTTGTTCTCTATGGAGATCCCTAAGGCCTATTGGGGGGAGGCAGTCTTGACTGCTGCCTACCTTATTAATTGTTTGCCTACTCGAGTGCTTGGAAAGAAAACTCCTATAGAACTTCTTACCAACCCTTCTTCACTCTTCCCTATTTCACATAACGTGTTTGGTTGCGTCTGCTTTGTTCACAATCACTCTCCTTCCAGACGGAAGTTGGACCCTCATGCTCTTAAATGCGTCTTTGTAGGGTATTCTCCTACACAAAAAGGGTACAAGTGTTATCATCCCCCTTCTCGTAAGTGGTTCGTGTCTATGGATGTTACTTTCGATGAAAAATTGTCTTACTTCCAGTCTTTCCAGCCCTCTCTTCAGGGGGAGAAACAGTTAGGTGAAGAGAAGTTTGCAGAAACGGTGCCATTCATCATAGGAGGAGAGGAGGAAGAAACAAAAAGAGAGGAGGAAATAGGAGTGAAACAAAAGGTGAGGAAAATAGGAGTGAAGAAAAAATAGAAGAAAAGGGAAGTGAAAAAATAGAAAGTGAGAGTGATAAAAGGAAGGAGTTGTTGACCTATTCAAAAAATAAAGGCAGAAGGATTTTTGGGGCAACAGAAGAGAGGATCGTTTCTCCAATACCACTACAATTGACTTCATCGAGTGACAAAGGTCCAGGTATTTCTACTCCTCCTAACCCCTCTACTCCTATTTCTGTTTCTTCCTCTGAAAATGAGTTGGATATTCCTATTGCTCTTCGCAAGGGCACTAGAGAATGCACCAAACATCCACTTTCTAAGTTCGTTTCGTACTCTCGATTGGTTCCTTCTTATAAAGCTTTTGTGTCCAAACTCGACTTTGTTTCTATTCGTAATCATGTACAGGAAGCTCTCACCGATCCTAAGTAGAAATCAGTCATGGTTGAAGAGATGAAAGCACTTCGCAAAAATGGCACATGGGAATTAACTGAGTTACCACGTGGGAAAAAGACAGTTGGGTGCAAGTGGGTATTCATTGTGAAACACAGAGCAGATGGGACGATAGAGAGATACAAGGCCAGAATGGTAGCCAAGGGCTTTATTCAAACCTATGGGGTGGACTACCAGGAGACATTTGCTCCGGTTGCAAAGATGAACTCCATCATAATCTTGTTGTCTCTAGCAACAAATTTGGAATGGCATTTGCATCAGTTCGGTGTGAAGAATGTATTCCTGCATGGGGATTTAGAAGAAGAGGTCTATATGGACATACCCCCTGGATTCGAGGATGATAAGACCAGAGAAAGAGATCGCCTTAGGAAGTCTTTATATGGACTCAAACAGTCTCCCAGAGCTTGGTTTGATAGGTTCTCGCACGCTATGATCAGATATGGTTTCAGACAGAGCCAAGGTGATCATACCCTCTTTGTTAAACACTTGTCACAGGGCAAGGTAACAGCACTGATTGTCTATGTAGATGATATTGTCCTTACAGGTGATGATTTTGGGGAGATGAAGCTGTAAAAATCATATCTGGCTACGGAATTTAAGATCAAAGATTTGGGAAGTTTGATGTACTTCTTGGGAATCGAGGTAGCTCGATCCAAGGATGGAATTTTCATATCACAACGAAAGTATGTTTTGGATCTACTCAAGGAGATGGGCATGCTAGGGAATAAGGCTGTGGATACTCCAATGGATCCCAACGTAAAACTTGGGGATGATTCCGGTGGAGAACCTGTAGATAAGGGGAGGTACCAAAGATTGGTAGGTAAATTAATATATTTGGCTCATACGAGACCTGACATTGCTTTTGCAGTGAGCGTAGTGAGTCAGTTCATGCATGATCCCAAACAACCCCATCTAGATGCTGTGTTTAGGGTCTTGAGATATCTGAATTCAGCACCAGGGAAAGGTTTATGCTTTGCTAAACATGGACATATGTTAGTAGAGACCTATACAGATGCAGATTGGGCCGGATCTATTACTGATAGGAGATCAACCACAGGTTATTGCTCGTTTGTTGGAGGCAATCTGGTGCTTGGAGTAGCAAGAAGCAGTCAGTAGTAGCCAGGTCTAGCGCTGAGGCAGAATTTAGGGCCATGGCCCTAGGGGTATGTGAATTGTTGTGGATTCAAATTGTGTTATCAGATCTTGGGTTCAAACAAAAGGACTCAATGAAGTTGTATTGTGATAATAAGTATGCCATTAGTATTGCACACAATCCAGTTCAGCATGACCAGACAAAGCATGTGGAGACTGATAGGCATTTCATCAAGGAGAAGCTAACTAATGGGAGCATATGTACACCTTTTGTGAAATCAGGGGAGCAGCTAGCTGATATTCTTACAAAAGGCCTTGCAAGTCGACCATTTCAGTTCATTCTTAGCAAGCTGGGCATGAGAGATATCTCCGCACCAGCTTGAGGAGGAGTGTTGAGTGTTATGTTTTTTAGTTTAGTTCTATTGAATATTTTTACGTTTAGTTAGGGGATCTCTGTGTAATTATCATATTCTTATATATGAATAAAATAGAGGGTCTCATAGTAATGAACCCTAAGCTTTTCACAAATTTAACAGTTTCTCGTTCTTCTGCAGAGGCAGAGTATCGGGCTATGGCCCAAGGAACATGTGAACTCCTTTGGTTACGTTCAATACTGAAAGAGTTGGGGTATCCGATTGTGGACTCGTCTACATTATTATGTGATAATAAATCTGCACTTATGCTTGCCTTTAACTCAATCCTTCATGAACATACTAAGCATATTGAAGTTGATGTCATTTCATTAGAGAAAAGGTTCGAGCAGGAATTATCATCCCAGAGTTTGTGCCTTCATCTAATCAGACAGCTGATATGTTTACAAAGTTTGTGGGTCCCTCTCTCCTAAAGTCATCATTAGTCAAGCTGGGTCTTCGTGATATCTTTGCTCCAATTCCAGCTTGAGGTCCTGTTGGAGATAATTATTCCTTGGATAAGATTTCAGTCAACATAGAATTTATTAGGATCTTATCTTGTTGCTTGATTGTGATTGTGATTTGATTTGGTGATCTTGTTTCCTTTTTTATTTCTTTCCTTTTTCTGTTTTTCTTTCCTAAACTTGTAACTTTGTTTATGTATATAAACAGCCTCATAGCATGAATAAAATTATAAGAAATTATTCCCCATTGGTTTTCTTCTTATGTTAAATTGGAGCATCCAACCCAAAACCAATTGGCAATGGGTGGAGTAGCCCCTTGAACTTATATATTGAGTAGCTAGGTTATAAGTCCCCGATGTAGGACAGACAATCTCAACACGCCCCCGCACGTTTAGCATGAGTGAGAACCAAACATGTGGATTACTGAGATAGGGTGACGTGGAGCACATGTGGAGAAATTAGCCCAACAATAACCTGCTCTGATACCATGTTAAATTGGAGCATCCAACCCAAAACCAATTAACAATGGGTGGAGTAGCCCCTTAAACTTATATATTGAGTAGCTAGGTTATAAGTCCCCGATGTGGGACAGACAATCTCAACACAATAATGCACAGGAATAATTCTCTCATCCTTTCACCACCTACATGAGCAAATGTGGGATGCTCCACCAATCATCGTGTGTGCACACACCTCAACAACATGGTGTCGCTGAAAGAAAAAATCATCACTTGTTAGATGTCACCCGTACTTTGTTGTTTGAAATGAGGGTTCCAAAATGTTACTGGGGGGATGTAGTTCTTACTGCCTATCATTTAATTAATCGTATGCCCTCTTCTGTTCTAGATGGGTGCGTGCTACATTATTTACAATTGAGTCTCTGTTTTCAGTTAGTCCACGTGTTTTCGGATGTGTTTGTTTTGTCCATCAGCTTACCCCGGGCACTGACAAGTTAGACCCACGTGCTATTAAGTGTGTTTTCTTAGGGTATTCTCGCGTTCAGAAAGGCTATCGTTGTTATAGCCCTACCCTGCGCCGTTTCTTTGTGTCAGTTGATGTTACCTTTTACGAGTCCACTCCATACTATTCAAAGTCCCACTCTATGAGCGATCCTGATTTCATGCTTCCCTTACCTCCTGCATTACCTCCTGCATTACCTCCCGCATCCCCTATCCTTCCTACCCCAGAGATTTCCTCCCGCCTGGATCGCCCACACTTGCAGACATACACTCGTCGTCATCAGACTGGTCCAGATTCTGCTACTCCGCCAACCGCCTCCGCGTCTTCAGATCTGCCTCCATCAAAATCTGACCTTCCCATTGCTCTTCGTAAGAGTAAGCGCTCTTGTACTTCTCATCCTATTTCCAACTTTCTCTTATAATCGTCTCTCTCTTATTTTTTCTTCGTTTGTTACCTCTTTGTCTTCTGTGTCGGTTCCTAACACTGTTCCAGAGGCTCTTACCCACTCAGGATGGAGACAGGCAATGGAAGATGAGATGTCTGCCTTACAAGATACTGGTACATGGGAATTAGTTCCTCTTCCTCCGGGCAAGACAGTAGTGGGATGTCGTTGGGTTTATACTATTAAAGTGCACCCTGACGACACGATAGATCGCCTGAAAGCCCACCTTGTTGCCAAGGGCTATACGCATGGCCTTGACTATTCCGAGACGTTCTCTTCTGTGGCTAAGATCACCTCTGTTCGTCTCCTCATTTCTGTTGCAGCCATATTTCATTGGCCCTTACATCAGCTTGATGTCAAGAATGCCTTCCTTAATGGCACTTTGTTGGAAGAGGTATATATGGAGTAACCACCTGGGTTTGTTGCTTAGGAGGAGTCGAATATGGTATGTAGATTAAGAAGATCTTTGTATGGCCTGAAATAGTCTCCTCGTGCCTAGTTTGGTCGGTTCAGTGATGTAGTTGTTGAATTTGGACTCCAGAGATGTGGTGTTGATCATTCAGTCTTCTATCGACATACTAAAGCAGGTAAAATCCTTGATCAAGGAGGCTCTGATACCATGTTGTATTTCAGAAGGCTTGGGGTTCACAATAGTGAAACCCTTTCTTTTATTCATTGAGAAGAGAAAAAGAAAAATAATTACAGAGAGGTCCCTTGACTTAATATAAATAAGAAAAGTAATAAAATAAAATTACATAAGATGATAAAACTCAACACACTACGTGTGAATTAGTGTGGATGAAGCATCCACTAGAAGAGCTTGGGTTTACTCAGTCTTGTCCTATGAATTTACTTTGTGACAATCAAGTTGTCGTTCATATAGCCTCCAATCCAGTATTTCATGAGAGAGTTATTGTCATTTTGTTCGGGAAAAGCTTCTAGAGAAAGTCATCAATACCGTTCACGTGAAATCCGCGAATCAGTTAGCCGATTTGTTCACAAAAGCATTAGTTGGGACTCCGGTTAAATATATATGTGACAAGCTTGGTGCACATGATATGTATGCTCCAACTTGAGGGAGAGTGTTAGAGGATAATATTGTAAAAAGTGTAATGTTATAGTGTCCCACATCGGTTAGATTGTAAAAGTGTAGCTTGTAGCTAAGCCTATATATATATTAGGCTCTTGTAATCATTTTTTAATCATTCAAATATATCATTTCTCCACTTTTACAAAAAGTAACAAACCACTTATAGCCATTCAAAGAAAGAATATGAGATGGACCCCAAACTTCAGTATAAATAAGAGTAAAAGGAATGGTACTTTTATTAAGACTGGAATTAAAAGTAGCATGATGGTGTTTTCCAAGTTCACATACTTCACAAGAAATCTCGGACACACACTTATTATTGATTAAAGAGGGAAACAAATAATGAAGTAGTAGAAAGACCAATGGGCCTGGCTCACCCTCAAAAGACGCCTTTAAAGGGGAGGATTACCCAGGCTTATAAGAAGCACAGACGGGGCTATGCCCGGGCAATGGAGGACAATCCAACACACCCCCTAGACCACATCAACAGGGAAAGCCCAACAAGGGAAGGGAGCCGAACTCAGCTCTGATACCAAGTAGAAAGACCAATGGGCCAGACTCATGCTCAAAAGATGCCTTATAATGGGAGGATTGCCCAGGCTTATAAGAAGCAAAGACGGGGACTATGCCCGGGCGATCTGGGACAATCCAACAGAAGTAAATAAAAGGAATGATGTTGGTGCCACAACCAAGCCTCTCTAGCAAAGGTCTCTCTCTGTGAATGATGAGCTACTTGTTGAAAACTGCCCATATTGGCTCTGTTGGGTAACACAAAATATAGGCCATTCTCCTCTCTACCACTGTCAATCGTCTTCTTCGTGGGGAGGTCCTGGAAAACATAATGTGATGTAAAGAAATTTACACAACAATTAAGGTTACGAGTAATAGTCAAAAAATTAGGAACATGAAGAATGGACGATAAAGGCAGTGAGTTAGAGGCATGAATAACCCGTTACTAAAAATAAAAAAAAGAATGCCATCGACAGTTCTAACTTTATCTTTCTTGAACAAGGATCATAAGTAGAAAAAACATTGGAAAGACCAGCCATGTGATTGGAAGCCAGTAAGTCAATAATCCATGGTTATCGAGAATTAGCATGTAAAGTACTCATAAAATTAGCAAAATTACCTATATGAGCAAACGAAGTAGCAGCACTCGTGGGAGTGTCCAACTGAGTCATAATACGCCGTAGTGTCTCACTGCCGCTACTATTCAATCCTCCAAGAGTGGATGATGAAGAAGATGGAACGGATGAATCCTCTGTGTAGGTAGGATCAGCTCAGGTAGACAAGTGTGCCACCACGGTCCTCCCGCGACCCCCACTTCGTCCACTACCCCTTCCTTTTCGTCAGGGAGGACAGCCGCGAAACTTCCAGCAAGTCTCTCAAGTATGTAAGGATTTCATAAGATAATCGCAAAATAGATATCTTTGTCATCAACCACCTCAGATGATTGTTCCCTCCGATGGTTAGTACCCTTGCCTCCTTACAAACTTGAGGAGATCAAAGCCGACCTATCAGACGAGCTATTGGGAAGCATAGTCGATCGCCGACTCTCCTCATTTTGAACATAGGCAAAGACTTCCCGGAGAGACGGTAATGGTTCCATTCCAAGAACCCTACTCCTCACTTGGTCAAAATCTAGATTAATACCAGCCGAAAACTAAAAAATTCTCTCCCCTTCAATATATTCCTTAAAACTTGTTGCATTGGTAGGACAAGTCGGACGAAGATTTTCCAGTCGAGACACTTCCAACATAATGAGGTGTAATACTGTAGAGTAGTACGATCCCCTTGTACCTCGGCTTGAATACTCCGTCTAAGCTCATAAACTTGAGCCACATTCCCTTTCCGGGAGTAAGTTTGCACAAGAGGCTCCCAAATGTCTTGCGCAGTGTCCATTGACAAATAAACATTAGCTATCCCGAGCTGCATAGAATGAATGAGTGAACCCATAATGAGATAATTGTCTTCTTCCCACTTTGCATATGAGGGATCATCTGGACTAGGTGCCTTGATTGTGCCATTCATAACCAAACTATGCTCGATTGTGGAGCCATAAGGTGGTCGAGTGAGACCATGACAAATAATTTTCACCATTGAACAAGACAATGGTGATTTTGAAACTAGGATTCTCGGTAACAAGTGACTCTCTCTCATTACCTATAGGAGAACCTGTAATATCAACAGGTTGCTTAGAGGTTGTAGATGTCAAATCGTCCTTTGACATTTTGTAAGCAAATCTCTCACCCAAAAAGTGGTTATCAAGGCACACCTAGTCCTCACGGGCACCATTCTGGTGCGGTTGTCTGATTTATGGATAGATCATTGGCCTAAAAATGGACCTAAAAAATAAGCAGGTTTCGGTCAGCCCAGTAGAAGTGGTTAGGATTGCAGCTGACCAAGGGTTGAAGGTCGAAGATGAGAGATGATGGTAGGTGCGAAACTTCAAGCTAGGTTGTATGTGTGTCTTGCGGCTCAAAGGGAAAAGAGAGTGAGAGGGCAGAGCGAAGGTCTGAAGGACTGGCTAGGGCTGGAACAAGGCCAATGAGCTGGCAGGGTTAGCGGTGCAGGTGTTTTGAGGCTGGCTAGGATTTGGCAAAGGCTAGGGTAATGGTAAGTGCATGTGGCGCAGGGTGGTGAAGGCCTGGGTGGTGGTTTCTGGCGTGGGTGGCACCTAGCGCAAGTGGTGGTACGATGGTGGAGTGAATCTACCCTTCATAGGGTTGCTCTGATACAATGTCAATTTGTGAGAACAAATTTTCCAAAAACCTAGAGACAACTGACGTTTCTCGTTCCTTTTATTAATCCAAGTGTTGAATAACAATTAAAACTACATAAAGGTCCTCCCACAGAAAAAATAACATAGAGCAATAAGAGATATAAAAACAACTCTCAACACTCCCCCAACCATTGTACATTTCAGTAATAGTTCCACAGTGATCTTTCTTAAAAATAAAAATAAAAAAGTAACTCGCTTGTTCATAAGAAGGCTTGAGGTTTTCCATGGAACATCTATTAATAAATCCAATGACTGCACTTTATCAAAGGATTGATATCTGAAGTGGTTGACGAATGTTGGAGAATATAGGTTGGAGTGTTGTACATAAGAAGCACCATATCGAATTCTCACTATGAAGTCAAATATAAGCATGTGGAAAATGTGCGATACCAATTTAGGAAACTATTTATATGATTGTTTAATTTCAACAATTATATAACTAGTTTCCATATACTGATATATGGTTCTACATATATAAACCATGTATGGGTTTTGTAATGATCCAAACAATCATCAATAAAACTCTCATCTTCTATTTCTCTTTACATGGTACGATAGCCTTGTTTATGAGAGGTCTTGGGTTTGACTCTCCTCTCCCGTTGTCGTGTGCATATTTGCACTTTGTTGTTTCACTATGATGGAGTTTCATTTGTTGCCTCTCCACGTGCGAGTTGGGCTTGCACGTGAGGTAGGGTGATGAAGTTGATATACATTGTTGGACCCATACTCTTAACAACTTAAGCTTTTGGAGTAGTTGGTAACTCAACGTGGTAGCTCTCCACTATATTCCGTCTACTGCCGCCGCCTGCCACAATCCAATCATTTTTCAGTGTGGCCACCTTAATGTTCATCATTGTCGACCCATCATGTGAGGGTCGAGAGTCTCTAAATTGCCGAAAAGAAAAACAGTTTAAGCCGTCACTGTTCTGTGTTCCAAAGATTTTCAAGTACTTTTCAAAAATACCCTCAAGCTTTCACCCAAAAAAAAAAATTTGGTATTTTAAGATTCCCCCCCGCAAACTTCATTGTTCGTATTTTCATATTCACTCCCACCTTCAGTTTTTGAGGGGGAGAATAGTGGAGGGGTGTCGCAAACAGTTGTGCCAATCTCCTTTGTGAGATTGAGAATGTTCTCTTTGCGAATCATTATTGTGAGATCGAGAAAATCAAATAATAGTGGACGGGTGTCGCAAACAGTTGTGCCAATCTCCTTTGTGAGATTGGAAGTGTTATCTTTGCCGATCATCATTGTGAGATCGAGAAAACCGTAGCAGCTTCTTCGTTTGTGAAGTTGAGAGATTCTTATTCCTTTGCCAATCTTCTTGAGAGATTGAGAATGTTCCCTTGACGATTGTCTTCGCGAAATCGAAAACCCCTATTTGGTGACCTAGTGAGGTAGAGATTTGTTTCTCGGTTATAATTTTCATTACCACCTTCAATTTGAGGGGGAGTGTTGGAGAATATAAGTTGGAGTGTTGTACATGAGAAGCACCATATCAAGTTCTCAGCAGGAAGTCAAATATCAGTTTAAGGAAACAATTTATATAATTGCTTAATTTCAGCAATTACATAATTAGTTTCCATATACTGATAGGTGATTCTATGTATATAAACCAAGTAACGGTTCTTGTCGTGATCCAAACAATCATATAAAACTCCCAACCTAAAAAGAACGAAACCCTAGCCTCTCATCTCTTCCTCTTCGTCTCTCTCACTCATTCGCCGCCGCCGAATCTTCTCTGTCTTTCATCATCTCTCACCGGCGACCGATCTCTGAAACTCTATCCGCATGTCGATCTCTTCATCTCTCGATCCTCAATCTCTCAAACTCTCTCGAAGTCGAAGACTCAAAGGTACGATTTAAGCCTCCCAACCTCGAGTTCTTGCTTTCTCAAAGTCAAAGGTATACCTACATTCGAGTCTCTCATTTTTTTTGCATGCATCCAGAGCAGTTCATACTTTTCTGGTTGTTATTGATGGTGTTCACTTTTGACCTCTGACCTCTCATCCAGAATTTGACCTCTTTTCCTTGATGGGTTCACTTTTGATGTGTTGATTCTCGAATATTCAAGCCTCTCATCCAAAAATCTGACCTCTTTTCCTTGATGGGTTCACTTTTGATGTGTTTATTCTTGATTATTCAAGCCTCTCATCCAAAAAGCTGAACTTTTTTTCTTGAGACCCAAACAGACCGAAACCGACCAGTAAATACACCGTTGTTTGGTTCGGTTTCATATAGCTTGCGGTCTGTTTCGGTTCTTGGCACAGAGAAAACTGGGACCTCGGTTCGGTTTGGTTTTTGGGATGTATACCAACCAAATCCTAAACACACGGAAAGCATATATACAGAACTACGCATCAACTAAACCTACTATGTCAGGAGGAATGAGTTCTTAAAAAAAATCATTCACTAAAGAGAACCTCATCAGCATATAAGCTCCTTACACACCAAATTACTAGTAATCACAGCCATTCAAATTTTGGAGATTCAGTCCATAGAGCTTGGTGAAAGATACTGAAGCACACTAAGCCCACCAGTGAGTGTGGTCTAAAAAATCATAAAGAGTATAGTTGAAGAAGATTCAAGGGTTATCACTAATACATAAGGAATAAATGAGAAGCAACATTATTACCTTACGAAAATTAGTTCGAGTATGTTTATTATGAAACATCAAACACTTATTTGGAGTTTGTTTCTCCAGTATACAATCATTTAATATACTTTCTTACCACTTGTATAAGTCCAACACGATAGTGGTGTGGAATATCCCCCATCATACCGAAGTCAAAATAGGCAAGAGATCCATCGTCAGTAGCAACAAGGTTTCCTGGATGGGGGTCAGCATGGAAAAATCCCACCTCAAGTAATTGTCTCAAAGAGCAGTACAATCCCTAAAAAGCCAAATAAATGAGGATAATAAATTTATTGTGTAACACACACTTGGGCAAGACCTACGTAGGAGACAACTTCTAAAAATAAGATCAATATCTCACAAAAATACAAAATGCGAAGGTTTAAGGAGGGGGAAAAATAACAATTACAGAATACTTATTCAGAAAATCCAACTACTCTTCAAAACCTGGTCAATAAGTTCCTTGCAGTTTAGAAAGGCCTTCTTCAGTCCAGTTTCGTCAGTAAGCTTAATTCCGTCAATCCATTCCATTGTAAGCACAGCATTACGAGTCAGACTCCAATAAATTTTTGGAACTTTAATAAAGCCTGTATTTTTGTACTCAACAGCATTGCCATCTGTAACTTTGGAGCTCTTTTGATCTTTTTCTTTCAACAAAAATAACAACATTTTTCTATCAGGAAATTTTTTAGAAGAGAAGCAGTAAAAGCACAAATGTAATCAACAAAATTGACTCAAGAATTGCAACTTCACAGACTAAACATATGGATGAAACACAACCCTCCAGAAGACCAGCCCCCACTACCCACCCCCCCCCCCCCCCCCCCCCAACAAAAAAAAAATCCCTCAGACATGCAAATATAGGCAGACTGATATACACAGAGAAAGACGTGATATATTATTTATAGTAAAAACATATGAAGGTCAATTAAATGGGAAACTCGAAAAGGAAAAGTCTCTTTGGGCAGAGCCTATTTGGGAAAAAGATGAGGCCTTAATGGGTGATAAGTTTGGATAACTGTAGAAATCCTCCAGCAATATCTCTTTAATATTCTCTTCCAATAGAGCCATAATTTTGAGAATCGAAAAAAATATGATAAAGTGAAATCAAATAGTGCAAGCAAGATTAAAAGGCTTTCTTAGAATGGTATACATACAACTTGGTATACATGCAACTATTTGTATATTGAGCTAGTAGAGTTTTTCAGTTTAATATACATACATGAGAGCAGCCCCAAGTGTAGGCCTCCGTTCAATATTCCCCAAAACATATTTTCTCTTTTACATGTACATGGTGATAGGGATCAAAAAGAATATTTTGTAGTATTTGTTTTTTTTATCTTGGAGGATATTGCAATGTATTTATTTAGTATTTATTTGGTTTTAGAAGATATGCAATTAAGAATAAATATATTAGGAATAAGTGAATCTTTTATATTATCAATTAGGTAGCTTTAAATTAGGGAATAAATATCTCTATGAGATTTTATCTATTAGCAAGTTTTAGATTTTAGGAATCTTCATTTCTCTATAAATAAGGGGCCATGGTTATTGTATAAAACAGTTTACGATGATAAATAAAAACTGAGTTTTCTCCTTGAGAGCCTAAGGTCTTGGTGGACTCCAAGAGATCTTGGTGGATTCCAAGAGTCTCTGTCTTGGTGGACTCCAAGACTTTATCTTTTCTTCTTTATTTTCCAATTTTCATGAAAATTCATATTTCTTGACATGTCCTGCGTCAATTTTGGTATCAAAGCAAAGAGCAATCCGACAAAATCAATTCCAAACAGCCCCTTCTCTGCAGATCAGATTGAAATCCCGATCATTTTGAGCCCTTCTTTCTCACTGGACACCAAACAGTCCCTCAAACACCTTCCACCCTTTCATCTTCCTCACAAAACCCTGGCCCACCACCATCAATCTCACAGTCCAGACCTGAACCATCCAAGCCCCATAGCCACCACGAACTGACCATTGCAAAACCCACGCCGAACCAAAAGAAAAAATAATAACCAAAAAAAAACCTTACCAGGTTCGAAACATCAGACCGCAATCTCTCTGCTTTGCTACTCCACCATCACGAACCCCAACTTCGCATGCCCACCATATCATGAACCATCATTACCACCGCAGCCACACAAGCATCAGAGAAGGGCTATCCTTTTTGGTGTTTAGCTAGCCCAAGTCCCATGGTAATAACCCACCACCCTTGTTTTAAAAGCCCAACAGCACCAACCCATTTATTCATAGCCCACTCTATTGTGTTATTTTGATTTGTTGTAAAAGAGAGAGAGAGAGAGAGAGAGAGAGAGAGAGAGAGAGCTGCCAAAAAAAGGAGCTGAATTTAAAAATATAAAAACAATAATTAAAAAATAATAAATAAATAAATAAGACGAAGAAAGAGATGAAAAAAAAATAGGCAAGGAAAAGAGAGATCCAAAAAAAAAAAAAAGGAAAGAAAGAAAGAACGAGTTGGTAATTTCTTTGATAGTGTGAGGTACCTAGAGCGTTCACAATTGGATTTGGAAGCTATAGGAGGTTACACCGCGCAACATCGGCTCAGTGATTCGTCAAATTCCTCACTTTTGAGATACACGTATTCCTTTGAAATTTTGATTAGTACCAATATTTTGACGAGTCATTTAATATTGCAAATAAGGGTCTTTGGGTGTGACTGTTTTGTCCACAATCACTCTCCCACTCGAGGGAAATTAGATCATCGGGCTCTTAAGTGTGTCTTCGTGGGATACTCTCCTACCCAGAAAGGCTACAAGTGTTATCATCTTGAGTCTAGGAAGTGGTATGTGTCTATGGATGTCACATTTCATGAGTATGTTCCTTTTTTTGGGCATTCCGAGAGACCTCTCTAGGGGGAGAAGCAGAGTGAAGAGATTCTTGGTACTTTACCGGAAATTCCTATTATTCCTGTTGGTATGTCACCTTAGAAAGAGAAGAAAATTGGAAATTTGGAGGTAGAGGAAGTGATGAAAGTAGAACCAAGTACTCCTAAACAGGGAGAGTTGTTGTCAAAGGAAAAAAAGAATTGTTAGTTTATTCCAAGGGTACATAGAGTAAGAGAAGAAGCAAAGATATTGAGACCAATACTCCTTTTCCGCTACTGCCATCTACTCCAACTGGTGAGGCTCCAACTGACCTTGATTGTGATTCAGGTGATTTAAATAACTCCTTACCTACTGAGTCTAGTGATCTTGATGTTCCTATATTGGTGTTCGTAAGGGTGTTAGATCTTGTACTCAACACCCTATTTCAAATTTGTGTCCTACTCTCTCTTATCTTCTACTTATCGTGCCTTTCTTTCAAGTTGTTAAAAGGTAATCTTGTATCTATGTAATAATATGTATATAGTGTCCCAGATCGGTTAAATGTAGAATTAGTCTAGTTAGTGAAGCCTATATATTAGCCTCTTGTATTCTCTTTTATTCATTCAATATACAAAGTCTTTACTTTGACATGGTATCAGAGCACCCGATCTTAGGGTCTGCTCCTTATGTTGTTGCCGGTCAAAATTGATCGAGAGTGTTTCTCGTGTTCCATCAATTACCGAATCTCCGTCCAAGATCCGAGAAGACCAGCAACACCTCAAGCCCAGCCGCTGCCCCTCAAGCACTGTTCATCCAAAAGTTGCTGTTCATACGAAGTTACAGTTCATCTGAAAGTTACTGTTCATCGCAAGTTACTGTTCATCCCAAAGTTACTGTTCATTGGCAGCCTCTAGTTTGTCCAGATCTGTTCCGATTTGGTCCTTTCTCAATATGTTTTTGCTCCAAATCTGATTTTCCTCTTTTCTCTTATTCTTCACAGAGTCTAAGGCTCTCCCAATACTCACTACGGAAGGCTGAATGGTTCCAACTTTCTTCAATGGTCTAGGGCTGTCACCATTGCCCTTACTGGCTTGGGTTTTGATGATCACCTCACCGGGGCTGCTCCTACCACCGATGAAAAGGCGATTAACCAATGGAGACAAATGGATGCTCAGATTGTTGCACTTCTTTGGAATTCTACAGAACCACAAGTTGCGGATATGTGTGGTTATTTGAGCACGTGTAAAGAGATTTGGGAGTATGCTCATCTCCTGTACTCAAGTGATTTGACTCGGATGTACGACCTTTCTTTTCAGTATTTTCAGTTGCAGCAAAGTAATTTGTCTGTGACTGATTATTTTGCTTCGTTTAAACGGCTAGTTGAAGAGTTGAATAGCGTCCTTCCTATCACTGCCGATGCGAAGGAACTGCAGAAGCAGAGAGAACAGATGGCAGTGATGAAATATCTTGCAAGATTGAAGTCTGATTTTGAGCCCATTCAATCTCAAATTCTTGGTGGTGCCTCTCTTCCCTCTCTTGCTGAGACATCGGCGTGTTCTTAGGAGCACTTCTCGGGATCCGACTGCCCCCATCCCTGTTGTTACTGAGCTCTTGTTACTCAGGCTCCTCCAATTGGGAGGGGTGGTGGCTATCCCCGTCGTGGAGGTGGAGGAGGACATCATGGTGGACGTGGGGGTCGAGGCAGAGGCCCACCACGTCATTGTGACAATTGCAACAAAGATGGTCATAGTAGGGAAACTTGTTGGGATCTCATTGATCGTCCTGCAAGGTTTGCTAATGTTGTTGTTACTCCTCCTGCTCCAATTGTTGATGATCATTTCTCGGTCTCTCATGAAGAGAACTCTAAGTTCCTTCAATTCCAGGCGTCTCAGCAGGCATCCGGTCCTAGTACCTCGCCAAGGTACACCTACTGCCTACCTCACATCTCATTCAGCACCTTGGGTAATTGACTCTGTTGCCACTGATCATCTCACAAGTATATTGAACCTTCTTTTATCTCTTGAACCTGTTGAACAATAATTTTTCCATGTTTGGAGAGAACTGTTCCTCTAGGTTATTTTATGGATGACAAAGAACAATAATGATATAATTACAAGATAGTCCCTAAACACTAAAACAATTATATCCAGCTACTAATAAATATAAAACTCCAACACTCCCCCTCAAGCTGGTGCGAAGATATCTCTCATACCCAGCTTGCTAAGAATGAAGTGAAATGCCCTACTTGCAAGGCTCTTGGTAAGGACGTCAGCTAACTGATCTCCGGACTTCACATATGGAGTACAAATCTTCCCACTATTTAGTTTTTCCTCAATAAAATGACGATCAATTTCCACATGCTTAGTCCGATCGTGCTGAACAGGATTATGGGCAATGTCGATAGCTGCTTTGTTATCACAGTATAGCTTCATTGAGTCTTCAGGATTGAAACCAAGATCAGACAAGATAATTTGGATCCACAACAATTCACACACCCCTTGAGCCATGGCTCTAGCCTCTAAACTCTGCTTCAGCGCTGGATCTAGCCACTACGGGCTGGTTTTTGCTTCTCCAAGTTACCAGGTTCCCTCCAACAAGGGAACAATGCCCGGTTGTCGATCTTCTATCGGTAACCAATCCGGCCCAATCCGCATCTGTATAGGCTTCCACTTGAGTGTGACCATGCTTAGCAAAGAATAAACCTTTCCCAGGCACTGACTTGAGATATCTCACAATTCGAAAGACCGCGTCAAGATGAACCTGTCTAGGGGAATGCATATACTGACTTACCACGCTCACTGCAAAAGCAATGACAAGTCTGGTGTGTGAGAGATAAATTAGTTTACCCACCATTCTCTAATATCTTCCCTTTTCCACTGGTTCTCCTCCTGGGTCATCACTAAGCTTCAGATTAGGATCCATTGAAGTATCCGCTGCCTTACTACCAAGCATTCCTGTTTCCTTGAGTAAATCCAGCACATACTGTCTCTGGGATAAAAAAATCCCATCTTTGGATCTGGCCACTTCAATTCCCAAGAAATATTTTAAGCTTTCCAAGTCCTTGATTTCAAATTCCTTGGCCAGGTAATTTTTTAACTTTCCCATCTCTTCCAGATCATCTCCAGTGAGAATGATATCATCCACAGAGACAATTAATGTTGTCAATTTACCGCTTAAAGAATGTTTAATGAAGAGAGTGTGATCACCTTGGCTTTGTCTGAACCCATACCTGAGCATAGCCTGAGAAAACCGATCAAACCAAGCTCTTGGTGACTGCTTGAGCCCATACAATGACTTCCGAAGACGACAAACTTTCCCTTTTGTTTTGGTATCCTCAAAACCTGGGGGAACATCCATGTATACTTCCTCCTCTAAATCACCATGGAGAAAGGCATTCTTTACATCAAATTGATGTAACGGTCACTCCAAATTTGCAGCAAGAGATAATAGAATTCTACCAGAATTCAGTGTGGCTACTGGAGCAAATGTTTCTTGATAATCTACTCCATAAGTCTGAGTAAAACCCTTAGCTACCAGTCGGGCTTTATACCTCTCAATCGTCCCATCAGTCTTGTATTTCACAGTGAACACCCACTTGCACCCTACTATCTTCTTCCCTTGAGGTAATTCTGTTAATTCCCATGTGCCATTTTTAGAAAGTGCTTTCATCTCTTCAACCATGGCGGCCTTCCACTTAGGGTCAGACAAGGCTTCCTGGACATGGTTAGGAGTAGACACAGAAGACAGACTAGAAACAAAAGCTTTATGAGATGGTGACAAACGAGAGTATGAAACAAAATTAGAAAGAGGATGTTTAGTACATGTCCTAGTGCCTTTACGATGAGCAATAGGAATGTCTAAATCATTATCAGATGAAGGAATAAGAGATGGAGAGATACCTGGATCATCATCACTAGAAGAGATTGGCTGGAGTGTAGGGATTGGAACAACTTCCATTTCTGCTACCCCAAATCTTCTTCTCTCCTTGTTCTTTGAGTAGGTAAGTAACTCTTTCCCCTTAGTTACAATATCTTCCCTCTCTTCAACATTCTCCTCTTTCTCTTTTTCTTTTTCAGTTACAACCTCCTCCTCATGTTCTACTTCCCCTTTCTCTCCTCCCTCCTCACTATTGTTTCCTAACTCCGCTACTCCCTCAATAGGAATAGGAACACACATCTCTTCCACACTCCTGATACGGAACCCTGCCCACGAAGTGAAGGAACCAGTACGAGATTTGACCCCAGATCGGTTCTCTAAGAAAAAGGAATGGATGGAATGTGATGATGCCACAAACAGTTGTGGAAGACTATTTGATAAGTCGAAAGTTGAACGCCACAGATAAATCTGATAAGTTCAAATAGTTCTAAAAGAACCAAAGTGAGTACTCTCACTTTTTTATCTCAAAATAGTCTACTTTTCCATTACTAGAATCAGCCATATATAATGGGTTGGAACATCCTTCCAACCATAAGATTAATGCAAAGTTGGTTGGAAAAGGAATAAAAGCAAGTAGTTGGAACATCCCACCAACCTTAGGATTAAATACAATCTCGCATTTCAGCATAACTAATACAAAAAAGACTACTTTAACTTATCAAAAGGTTGGGAAACATACATAAATTTCCAACTAACAGTCATAATGATCAAACTCTCAACTAACAACCAACTTATTTGATAAAATTCGCCCAAATCAGCCCTCATTGTCACAAGCATGGATTAGGTTAATGAATTCTTCTCCCCTATTTGGGCCACTCTTAGAAATCATGGATTCAGTTCAAATTTCTCGGATCAGCCCAATAAGTGCTTCTTTGAACCTTTTAGCTCTTGCCCTTGTGATTGGCCTGACTGGAACATGTAATGGATCCTTTGGTGCCCCGTTATCCTTATCAACTGCTGTGCTCCCCCTGAAGAGGTGACTCTGGAGACTGAAAGTAGAACTGGGCCTCATGGAATGTGACATCCATGGAGACATACCACCGACGAGAAGGAGGATGATAACACTTGTACCCCTTTTGTGTCGGTGAGTAACCAACAAAGACACACTTAATAGAACGAGGGTCAAGCTTTTTTCTAGAAGGGGAATGGTTGTGAACGAAGCAGACACAACCAAACACTTTAGGAGGAATAGTAAACACAGAAGATGGATTAAGAAGAACTTCAACAGGAGATTTCTTATTAAGGACACGGGTGGGCAATCGGTTAATGAGATAGGCAGCAGTTAAAACTGTAGAAGAAGATTAGGGCAAAAACTAGAAGACTAATGTAGTCTTCTCTATTTTATTATATGTCAAACCAACAATTACAATAAAACCCTTAGCTTGAATAATAAAAGAAATAAGAAAAATAACATAACAATAAACTCTAAACTCTAACACTCCCCCTCAAGCTGGTACAAAAATGTCTCTCAAACCCAGCTTGCTAAGAGCGAAATGAAACGGCCTGCTTCCAACTCCCTTTGTGAAAATATCTGCAAGTTGATCCCCGGTCTTCACAAATGGAGTACAAATCACACCACTAGTAATATTTTCCTTGATGAAGTGCCTGTCTATCTCTACATGTTTAGTCCTATCATGCTGCACGGGATTATGAGCAATGCTGATTGCGGATTTATTATCACAATATAGTCTCATAGACTCACGGTGATCAAGCTTCAAGTCAGATAACAATAACTTGATCCAAAGTAATTCACAAACTCCTTGAGCCATAGCTCTGAATTCCGCCTCTGCACTGGATCTAGACACTACATTCTGCTTCTTACTCCTCCAAGTGACAAGGTTGCCACCCACAAAAGTACAGTAGCCTGATGTGGACCTTCTGTCAATTACAGAGCCAGCCCAGTCTGCATCTGTATATGCTTCCACTCTAAGGTGGTCATGTCTAGCAAAATAACAAACCCTTACCAGGTGCAGACTTCAAGTATCTCAGAATCCTGAATACAGCATCCATATGAGTTTCACGAGGAGCATGCATGAACTGGCTAACAACACTGACAGCAAATGCAATATCTGGGCGAGTGTGTGAAAGATAGATAAGTCTTCCCACAAGTCTCTGATATCTTCCTTTATCTGCCTCTGCTCCACTGCTATCATCACTCAGTTTCTGATTAGAATCAATAGGTGTATCACATGCTCGGCTTCCAAGCATTCCAGTCTCCTCCAGCAGGTCAAGTACATATTTTCTCTGAGAAATAAAAATTCCATGTCTTGATCTAGCAACTTCAATGCCCAAAAAATACTTAAGAGCTCCTAGATCTTTAATTTCAAATTCTCTAGACAAGTACTCTTTTAATTTTTCCATCTCTTCCAGATCATCTCCAGTTAGGACAATATCGTCCACATACACTATCAAGGCAGTCATTTTACCCAGTGATGAATGTTTAATAAACAATGTATGGTCAGCTTGACTTTGTTTGAAACCATACCTGAGCATTGCCTGTGTAAACCTCTCAAACCATGCCCGTGGAGATTGTTTCAGGCCATATAATGACTTTCTGAGTCGGCACACCTTCCCTTCTGTCTTCGAGTCCTCAAAACCAGGAGGAATATCCATGTACACTTCCTCATCAAGATCACCGTGAAGAAAGGCATTCTTCACATCAAATTGGTGAAGAGTCCACCCAAAGTTGGCTGCCAATGACAGTAGAATCCTCACAGAATTCATCTTGGCAACCGGAGCAAACGTCTCTTGATAATCAATCCCATATGTCTGTGTGAAACCTTTAGCAACAAGTCTAGCCTTGTACCTCTCAACAGAGCCATCTACACTATGTTTCACTATATATACCCACTTGCATCCCACAGTCCTTTTTCCCATAGGTAAATTCATCAATTCCCAAGTACCATTCTTACGAAGAGCTTTCATCTCTTCGATCATTGCAAGTTTCCATTTGGGATCAGCAAGAGCATCCTGGGCATTGTTAGGAACAGACACAGAAGCAATTTTTGAAAGAAAAGCTCTATACGAAGGAGACAAGTGAGAATAAGACACAAAATTAGAAATAGGATGTTGGGTACATGTCCTAACACCTTTACGTACTGCAATAGGGACATCAAGATCAGAATCAAACTCAATAGGCACAGGTGTATATGACTCATCAGAAATATCAAGAACAAGATTAGGATTACCTCGGTCCTCAGCACGAGAAGGGGATGTCAATGGAAGAGTAGAGGGAGCGGTGTCTTTATGCTTGGATTTACTCCATGTACCTTTTGAATAAACCAGCAACTCCTTCCCTTTTCTTGTTGGATTACAATTACCTTCATTTACTGTTTCATTTTCAACTTCAACTTCCTTCTCCCCCTCATTACCCTTTTTTTTCTCATTATCAACACCAATCTCCCCCTCTTTTTCTCCCTCACTACTTCCTATCCTTTCCATAACTGGGACAGGAAGGGTCACTTCTTCCTCACACCACTGCTCCCCCTGAAGAGGTGACGCTGAACCAGAAGAAGATTGAAAGTAAGACTGAGACTCATGAAACGTAACGTCCATGGAGACAAACCATTTCCTAGAGGGAGGATGATAACAACGGTAACCTTTCTGAGTAGGAGAATATCCCACAAAGACACACTTGATAGATCGGGGGTCTAACTTTCCCCGAGAAGGAGAGTGGTTGTGAACAAAACAGACACAGCCAAAGACGCGAGGAGTAATAGAGAATAAAGGAGATAGGTCAGTAAGAACCTCAATGGGTGCCTTATTGTCTAAAACCCGAGTAGGGAGACGGTTAATGAGGTAAGCTGCTGTTAACACCGCTTCACCCCAGTAGGATTTAGGTGCATTAACAGAAAAAATTAAGGAGCGAGCGATATCAAGCAAATGCCGATTCTTGCGTTCCGCCACCCCATTTTGTTGAGGGGTGCCGGTGCAAGAAGTTTGATGAATAATCCCATTAGAACAAAAGTAATCGGCCAGACCCGAGTCTATATACTCACCCCCTTGATCGGATCTTAAAACTTTTAGACTAGTACCAAATTGTGTGCACACCATTTTATGAAACGCTTGAAAGATGGAAAAAACTTCCCTTTTTTCTTTCATCATATACAGCCAAGTTGTACGGGAGTAATCATCAACAAAAATGACAAACCATCTATGACCTTTCAAAGATAAAACACGAGAGGGACCCCATACATCAGAATGAACTAAAGCAAAAGGAACTGAACTTTTATTACTACTTGGAGCAAAAGAAGCTCTGTGATGTTTACCAAGTTCACCTGTTTCACATAGAAAGTCCGAAACATTTTTATTTAAGAAAAAGGAGGGAAATAAATGCTTTAGTAAATGAAAAGAGGGGTGTCCTAAACGTCTATGCCAAAGATGTATGTCTTCAGCTTTATTTCCTGAAACAACTGTGTGATGAGCCAAAGGTCCGCCAGCATCCAAAAAATAAAGTCCATTCTCTTCTCTACCACTGCCAATCATCCTCCCCAAGGAGAGATCCTGAAAGACACAATGAGAAGGAAAAAAGGTTACGCTGCAGTTGAGATTCTGTGTAAGACGACTGATAGAAAGCAAATTATGAGAAAAATTTGGGACATGTAAGACATAGGAAAGAGGTAAGGTTGGAGTCGCACGAATAGTACCCTTCCCTGAGACAGAGGAAAAAGTACCATCTGCAATACGAACTTTATCTCTTCCAGAACACGGCGTATAATCAGAAAAAATATCAGAACATCTAGACATGTGCTCAGAAGCACCAGAATCAATAATCCAGGGAGAAGAGGAATGAGACAAGTATGCTCTTGCGGAATTGATGAATGTACCTGACTGGGCAAAGGAAGTAGAGACACCTGTAGATGCAGAGGTAGAAGCAGAGGAAGTACGTCGAGCCATCAGATTCCGGAAAGCCTCCTCCACCTCAGAGGCAGTGAACATAGCGGGAGCAGTAGTAGGTGGAGGCTGAGCAACTGAAACTGAGCCTGTAGGATCCTCAGTGGTAGAGTGGTGAGCATTAGCATTACGACCATTAAACCGTCCTCCACGACCCCTAGACTGGCCAAAGCGACCTCCACGACCACCTGGGGCCCCCCTACCACCTGGTGGATAACCATGTAATTTATAACAGGTGGCCCTGGTGTGAAATTTGGTATTACAGTAGTCACAAAACTGTTTGGACTTATCTTCGGATTCACTAGGATTGTCACGGCCACGGTTCCCATCCCTCTGAGAAGCCGAAATAAGAGCGGATCGCTCGATAGAAGCAGGCTGAAACATAGCAGAACGACGGCTTTCCTCGTTCTGGACATAAGTGAAGGCCTCCTGAACAGAAGGTAGTGGTTCCATTCCCAGAACCCGACTGCGAACTGGATCCAGATCAGAATGAAGTCCCTCAAGGAACTTAAAAATTCGTTCTTCAGTAACAAGCTTATTATAGGCCACGGAATCAGTAGGACAAACAGGCTTGAAGTCTAATAAGTGATCCAAACGTTTCCAATTGGTGGAGAGAGAAGTGTAGTACTGAAGAACACTCAGTTCACCCTGTTCGGAACGACCAATCAATCGCCGTAACTCAAAAATCTGTGCCGAGTTCCCTTACGGGAATAAGTATTGGCCATGGTCTCCCAAATATCTTGGGTAGTCGCCATGTCCAAAAAACCTTCAGCTATCTCAGGTTTCATAGAATGACAGAGCCAAGTCATGACAGTGGAGTTCTCCATCTCCCACTTGTCATAGGTGGCATCCTCGGGGGAAGGTGCTTTGATCTTTCCATTGATGTAACCCATCTTTCCACGGCCCTTCAAGGACATAACCACAGAACCAGACCAGGCCACATAATTTTGGCCATTAAAAAGAGAGGTAGTGAGCTTGACGTTCGGGCTATCGCTTGGAGGGACAACATAAGTTTCACTCCTAGAGGTGACAGTGGATTCCTGGAGGTCGTCAGACATAGTGAACAATCCCAAAGAACCAAGATACCCGCAACAATCGCTTCACTAGGGTAATCGGGAAAAATCAACAGAATAATGGCACCAACGAAATAGGGAAAAAAATTTAAATTACCATAGAGGATCCACCCAAAAAACTTCTGATCTGATTAATGGCCCATGGAAGGACCAACGAACTGCTGAGAAGTTAACCTTCAATCAAAACTGATGGATAATAGAGAGGAAAGTGTAAAGGAAGTAGGGAAAAAATTAGGGTGGCTGGGTATAGGGTTCAGTAGAGCATTGCTCTAGCCGAGGGTCAGAGGGAGGGTTAGGAGGAGTCGCCGAGGATCAGAGAGGGTAGAGAGGGGGTCGCCGAGGGTCACAGGGGGGGTTAGATGGTCTCGGTTAGGGGTGGGATGGCCAGCGGCGCAGGTGGGTAGCCCAGATGGGCTTCGGCGAAGGCTTGGGAAGCCTAGGCGATGTAGGCGCAGGTGGGGAGCTGGGGTTTCTGGTGTGCCGGTGGTTATGGGTGGTGGTTGTTGGTGGATCACCCTTTTAGGGTGGCTCTGATACCATGTAGAAGAAGATTAGGGCAAAAACTAGAAGACTAATGTAGTCTTCTCTGTTTTATTATATGTCAAACCAACAATTACAATAAAACCCTTAGCTTGAATAATAAAAGAAATAAGAAAAATAACATAACAATAAACTCTAAACTCTAAGAAAAACTGCTTCCCCCTAATAAGACTTGGGAGCTTGCATGGAAAACATCATAGACCGAGCACTTTCCAGTAAATGGAGATTTTTTCTCTTGGCAACCCCATTTTGTTGAGGAGTATTAGTGCAGGAGGTTTGGTGTATTATGCCATGTTCAAGGAAAAAATTCTCAAACCCACCATAAATATATTCCCCCTCTTTGTCAGAATGCACAACTTTAATAACAGTACTAAATTGAGTGCAAATCATACTGTGGAGGTTTTTGAAAATTAAAAATACATCACTCTTCTCTCGCATCAGATATACCCAAGTAGTACGAGAAAAATCATCAATAAATGTAACAAACCACTTATACCCATGCAAAGAAGAAATGTGGGATGGACCCCAAACATCAGTATGAAAAATCTGAAAAGGAATAGTACTTTTATTCAAACTCAAGTTAGAAGAGGCACGGTGATGTTTGCCAAGTTCACATGCTTCACACATAGCATTATTAATATTATAATTGTTTACTAATGACGGAAATAAATGACGAAGAAGAGAGAACGAAGCATGTCCTAGTCTCTGGTGTCACAGCCAAGCCTCTCTGAGGAGTGTCTCTCTCAAAGAATGATGAGACCTCTGAGTCAAACTTCCACCTCCAGTATCCACTTCACTAGGCAGCAGAAAGTAGAGTCCATTCTTCTCCCTACCATTGCCAATCACCTTCTTGGTGGAGAGATCCTGAAACACATAGTGGAAGGGAAAAAAGGTAACACAGCAATTAAGGTCATTAGTAATGTGACTAATCGAAAGAAGGTTAGACGAAAAATTTGGTACATGAAGAACCGAAGATAAAGACAGAAACGCAGAAGCATGAATAACGCCTTTACCAGAAATGGAAGAAAGACTACCATCGGCAATTTTAACCTTGTCTTTACCTGAATAAGGATTGTAAGTAGAAAAAATGGTGGACAGACCGGTCATATGATCGGAGGCCCCAGAGTCAATTATCCATGCTTGTGGAGAACAAGCATTTAAAGCACATGTAAAATTAGCAACATTACCTGCTTGGGCAAAAGAAGTAGAAGAACTCGTGGAGGTGTCCAATTGTGCCATAATGCGCCGCAGGGTCTCCAAATCAGAACTACTAATACTACCAGTAGTAGGTGAAGCGGAGGGAATTTCCTCGGACTGAAGGGCTTCAGAACCCATGGATAAGTGAACTCTGGGTCCATTACCACGACCACCAGTGCGGCCTCCACCTCTTCCCCTTGGGAAAGATGGACGACCATGAAGCTTCCAGCAGATAGCACGAATATGGCCTGACTTATTACAGTAATCACACCACTTATCTTTAGTCTCAGAACCCCCAGAAATTGTCTGATTCTTCCGTAAATTATAGTTGGGAGCCTTACCCCTTTCTGACTGGAGGAAACCAACGCAGATCGATCGGTGGATTTAGGAGTCAGCATAGCAGAACGACGACTCTCTTCGTTCTGAACATATGCAAATGCCTCTCGAAGTGACGGTAATGGCTCCATCCCAAGAATTCGACTCCTCACCTGATCGAATTCTGAATTGAGACCAGCTAGAAATTTAAAGATTATTTCACTCTCGATATACTCCTTGAAACTAGCAGCATCCGTAGAACAAACAGGACGATGACTTTTCAAGTTATCCAGACACTTCCACATAGTACTCAAGGAGGTGTAGTACTGAAGAATTGACCGCTCACCTTGTTCATCTGCCTCAATTCTCCGGCGAAGCTCATAAACTTCAGCTCTATTCCCTTTCCTAGCATACGTTTGTGCTAATGTATCACATATGTCGAGTGCTGTCTCCATCTCCAGGAAAAACGCAGCAATACTAGGCTCCATCGAATGCACAAGCCAACTCATAACAAGATAATTGTCTACTTCCCACTTCGCATAGGTGGGATCCTCACGACTAGGTGCCTTAAAAGTGCCATCAACATAACCAAACTTCGATCTACTTCGTAGCCAAAACGTAGCCGATTGAGACCAAGTAAGGTAGTTCTCTCCATTGAACAGTTCTGTGGTAATTTTCGATCCAGGGTTCTCAGTAATGAGGGAATGCTTCTCATGACTTATAGGAGAACTCACAACACTGGATTTGTCACCAATCACCCCTTCTTTCGACATTATGAAGGAAAAACGATTATCACAGGGTAATTAATACGGCACAGAAGGCAAGCCTAGTCGTCACAGGCATCGTGCTGATGCAATCGTCCAATTTATGGACAAATCATTGGTCCGTACACAGACCTAAGATGTAGGAGGGATGAAACATGTAATCAGATCAAGTCTTCGTAGAATACCCACTTATCTAAGGTTGAGAAAAAATGAAGAAGAGGAAAATTAATGAATTCTGATCAATCCATGAGGACTGAGATGAGAAAAACCAGCAATATGGACTGCCGAAGGGATGAAGGAGGATTGGGTTAGTTGCGGTTCAGGTTAGATAGGCCAGAATGGCTATCGGCAAGGCTAGAGGGCTTCGGCGCAAGGCTGGGTGACTGTATGGGTTGCGGTTTAGGTTGGGAAGGCCAGCATGGTTGTCGGCTGGCTGTGGTGCTTCGGCGCAAGGCTAGGTACAAGTGTTATCATCCTCCTTCTCGTCGATGGTATGTCTCCATGGATGTCACATTCCATGAGGCCCAGTCCTACTTTCAATCTCCACAGTCACCTCTTCAGGGGGAGCACAGGAGTGTGGAAGAGATGTCTGTTCCTATTCCTATTGAGGGAATAGTGGAGTTAGGAAACAATAGTGAGGAGGGAGGAGAGAAAGGGGAAGCCTATACAGATGCGGCGAGGGGTGTGGTGGTGATGAGAGGTGCGGCGAAGGGTGTGGTGGTGTTGGTAGAGGCGCAGGTGGTGGTGGTGGTGATAGCTTGGTAAGAAACCCTAGCTTAGGGTGGCTCTGATACCATGTTGAACAATAATTTTTCCAAGCTTAGAGAGAACAACTGTTCCTCTAGGTTATTTTATTAGATGACAAAGTACAATAATGATATAATTACAAGATAGTCCCTAAACACTAAAACAATTATATCCAGCTACTAATAAATATAAAACTCCAACAGAACCATCCTCCTCATTACCTCCTGTGACGTTAGCTGATGGTTCTTCTATCCCTGTTGAAGGAATAGGGACTGTCCAATTGTCCCCGTCTTTGTCTTTATCATCGGTTCTTTATATACCTCGTTCTCCTTTTAATTTAATATATGTTGCTAAGTTGACTACGAGTCTTAATGCCCGTGTCTCCTTTTTTCCTGATTCTGTTCTTATTCAAGATTTGACGACTCAGAAGACGATTGACGTAGGGCATGAGTCCAATGGTCTCTACTATTTGGATGGTTCATCTCCACCACCTACCTCTCCCACTACTTGTCCTGCTACCGTATCTCCCCACCAGATTCAATGCCGCCTCGGACATCCTTCCTTGGCCAACTTGAAGTTGCTAGTCCCTAGTCTGAGTCATTTGTCTTTATTAGAGTGTGAGTCGTGTGAATTGGGAAAACATCACCGTGTCCAATTTGCTCCCCAGGTCAATAAAAGAGTGTCTAGTCCATTTCAATTGGTACATTCAGATGTTTGGGTCCTCCATACCGTATAACCTCCATTAAGGGGTATCGGTATTTTGTTAGTGTAGAATTATAGAGAGATTTATGTTTGAGGATCCATTAGCAATATTAGGGGCTAACATCGAGGAGATCTACAGCTAACAGATCAGTTTTTCTTATCCCATGATTTTAGGAGATTTGGTAGTCTGTTACCAAATCCGTAGATATTAGTTTCCTGTTTTATAGCTTTCTGTTTTAGGTAGTTCTGATTTCCTTTCTAGATTAGCTGTAAATATTCCTAAAATAGATGACCATTATCATCTATATAAAGAGGGGCATGTAACCTTCTTTTTGATATAGTGGAATATTACTCTTTCCTTCCACAAACGAGATGGTATCAGAGCAATCTCTGAATCCTAAATCCCTCATATGACCAAATACAGGAAAAGTAAATTCAAGAGCTACTGTTTCCCAAATCACTGTTTCCCAAAGCACCTCCAATCAGGAAGCCATGGCTTCCAACAATGATAGTAACCTCATGCCCATTACAGGACACAAACTGAATGGGAACAACTATCTCCAATGGTCCCATTCCGTAATGATGTTCATATGCGGAAAGGGCAAAGATGATTATCTCACCGGAAATGCTGCCAAACCAAACAAGACGGATGAAAAGTTCAAAGTCTGGAATGCCGAGAATAATATGGTCATGTCATGGCTCATTAATTCCATGACAAATGACATTGGAGAAAACTTTCTTCTTTATGGAACAGCAAAGGAGATTTGGGATGCTGCCAAGGAAATATATTCTAACAATGAGAATACATCGGAATTATTCGAGGTGGAAAGTGTTCTTCATGACTTCCGCCAAGGAGAATTAACAGTAACTCAATACTTCAACACTCTCAATCGGTATTGGCAGCAGCTAGACTTATTCGAGGAGCACAATTGGAGCTGTCTGAATGATGGAATCAAGTATAGACAAATAATTGAACGGAAAAGAATATACAAATTTCTGATTGGATTAAATAAGAACCTTGATGAAGTACGAGGAAGAATTTTAGGATCCAAACCACTACCAAATATCCGAGAAGTTTTTTCAGAAGTTCGGAGAGAGGAAAGTCGAAAGAAGATCATGATGGGATCTCAAGATTCTGTGACAAATCCTGAGAGTTCAGCACTTGTGGTGAGAGGGAATCCATCCAACAACAACGATCACAGACCAAAGAAAGGGCGACCATGGTGTGATCATTGTCGACGTCCTGGTCACACCAAGGACAACTGCTGGAAGATTCACAGCAAACCAGCAGACTGGAGGCCTTCCCGGTTTGCCAATGACAAAGAAGGACGTGGCAACCTTGCTTCAATGGATGAACAACCTCCACCCGAACCAACTCCCTTCAGCAAGGAACAGATAGAGATCTTGCAGAAAATGTTCAGCCAATCCTTGTCTGCACCAGCTCTCGCTGTGGTTGGTACCGGATCCTTGGCACAAAAAGGTAATTTTTTAAGTGCTCTAAATGCTAACAAGGAGAGGCTCAGTCCATGGATTATAGACTCGGGAGCTTCTGATCATATGACTGGAGATGAGAAGCTGTTTTCAACTTACGCCCCATGCTATAAAAATTTAACTGTGCGAATAGCTGATGGGTCACTCTCAAAGGTGGCTGGTACAGGCTCGGTCAAATTTCAGAGAACATCACTCTTGATTCCGTTCTACTTGTACCAAAATTAAATTGCAATTTACTGTCCATTAGTAAACTCACTCGGGATCTCAACTGTGTTACTAAATTTGGCTCAAATCTGTGTGAATTTCAGGTCTTGGACTCGGGGAAGACGATTGGCAGTGCTAAGATGTGTTCGGGGCTCTATCTTCTCGAGGTTAATGATCCTCCTCAAGGAGCAATTCATCAATCAGATTGTTCAGTGTCCAGAAGTCCTGTTTCCTTGTCTGTGAGTCAGTCTAATAATGATAGTGCAATTATGTTATGGCACTATAGGTTAGGTCATCCAAATTTCTTGTATCTTGAGAAGTTGTTTCCTTCATTATTCCATAATAAAAATCCAAATGAATTTCAATGTGAGAGCTGTCAATTCTCTAAACATATTCGCAATTCTTATCCTAACAGATCCTACAAAGCATCTCAACCTTTTTCCATGATTCATAGTGATATATGGGGTCCTTCTAGGATAAAAAATGTTATTGGTTCTCGCTGGTTCATTTCATTTATTGATGATCACACTAGACTCACATGGGTATTCCTCATGAAAGAAAAATCCGAGGCAAACCAGATCTTCAAAACCTTCAATACCATGATCCAAACACAATTCCAAGCAAAAATTCAAATTCTGAAAACTGACAATGCCAAAGAGTATTTCAATTCCAGCCTTAAGGATTATCTCATGAGTCATGGTATTGTTCACCAAAGTTCCTCTGTTAACACTCCTCAGCAAAATGGTATTGCCGAAAGGAAAAACCGGCATCTTCTTGATGTGGCTCGGTCTCTTATGTTCTCTACCCATGTACCAAAATATTTCTGGGGTAAAGCCATCCTTACTGCTGCATACCTCATAAAAAGGATGCCATCTCGGATTCTTAACTTCCAGACTCCCTGTCAAATTCTCCTTCAGTCCTTTCCCACTACTCGTCTCATCTCCACCATCCCATTCAAAGTTTTCGGGTGTTCAGCTTTTGTCCATGTCCATCAACAACACCGGGACAAACTTGATCCTAGAGCTCATAAATGTATTTTCCTTGGATACTCTCCAAGTCAAAAAGGATATAAATGCTACTCACCGGTTACTAAACAATTCTATCACTCCATGGATGTCACCTTCTTTGAGCAACAACCTTATTTCCCCAAATCTGATATTCAGGGGGAGACTAATTTTATCCTAGAATATCAGCTTTGGGATATTGAAGCATCACCTCATGTCTCTCCTAATTCTGACCAAACCTGCCCATCACTAAATCATGAATCACTTCCTCCTCAAAATCTCTCCCTTGAGTCTTCTTACTCCCTAGAAACTCAAGATCAAGCCAACAATCCACCTCAAAATCTGGACACACCTCAAAATCTAGATACTATTCAATCAACAAAGAGTGATGAATTGATTACCTATTCAAGGAGGAGAAAGAACCAAAAGGAGATGGAACAACAAGCATCTCTTGAGCAAACCCAAGAGTCTGACTCAAGTCCTGGACCAAGTGAAGATCCACTAAGTAACACTAATCCCGAAACTAATGATGACAGTGGCCTTCCTATTGCTGTGAGAAAAGGGGTAAGATCATGCACAAAACATCCGATATACACATTTGTGTCATATGAAGGATTGTCACCGAAGTTCAAAGCTTTTGTTGTCAACCTCGACAACATCCAAGTTCCTAATAATATACAAGAAGCTCTCGGCTCACCAGAATGGAAATCAGCAGTGTACGAAGAAATTCATGCACTAGAGAAAAATGGAACTTGGGAAATCTCTGACTTACCAACCGGGAAACGCCCAGTAGGTTGCAAATGGATATTCACAGTAAAATATAATGAAGATGGGAGTGTTAATCGGTTCAAGGCACGGCTGGTTGCCAAGGGATTCACCCAATCATATGGAATCGATTATGAGGAGACATTTGCTCCTGTAGCCAAGTTAAACACAGTTCGGGTTTTATTATCTTTGGCTGCAAACCTTGACTGGCCTCTCCACCAACTAGATGTCAAGAATGCCTTTCTGAATAGGGACATAACTGAAGAAGTGTACATGGAAATTCCCCCCGGATTTGAGACACAAACTACATGCAACAAGGTTTGTAAACTTAGGAGATCTCTATATGGGCTCAAGCAATCTCCAAGAGCTTGGTTTGAAAGATTCACAAAGGTTGTGAAGAAACATGGCTACTCTCAATGTCAGACGGACCATACACTATTTGTTAAACACTCTTCTAAAGGAAAACTTGCTGTCCTCATAGTATATGTGGATGACATAATCCTAACAGGAGACTATGAAGAGGAAATCCGCACCACCAAAAGTTTACTAGCTGCAGAATTTGAAATCAAGGACCTTGGGAATCTTAAATATTTCCTAGGTATGGAGATTGCAAGGTCAAGAAAGGGAATCTCTGTCTCGCAGAGAAAATATGTCCTAGATCTCTTAAAAGAGACTGGAATGCTCGGGTGTAAGCCGGCGGATACTCCTATGGATCCAACTATCAAACTAGGAGCTAAGGAAAATTGTGCACCCCTGGACAAAGGAAGATACCAACGATTAGTAGGTAAACTAATATACCTATCTCACACACGACCAGACATTGGATTTGCTGTTAGCATGGTAAGTCAGTTCATGAACAATTCAAATGAAGAACACATGGAAGCTGTGTATAGAATCCTGAGATATCTGAAACTAACAACAGGCAGAGGATTATTTTTTGAGAAGAACCAAAGAAGAGATATTGAAGTGTTCAGCGATGCAGACTGGGCAGGATCAATACAAGACCGAAGATCAACTTCAGGATATTGTACTTTTGTGTGGGGAAATCTGGTCACTTGGAGAAGTAAGAAGCAGTCAGTGGTGTCAAGAAGCAGTGCAGAAGCTGAATTCCGGGCAATGGCACACGGTATTTGTGAGGGAATTTGGTTAAAAAGGGTGCTAAAGGAATTAAAATTGTCAGATGAAGAACCTATGAAAATGTTCTGTGATAATCAATCAGCAATCAGCATTGCCAAAAATCCAGTTCATCATGATAGAACAAAACATGTTGAAATTGATCGACATTTTATAAAGGAGAAGATAGAGGAAGGAATAATCAAGATGTTGTACGTGCCTACATGTCTTCAGACAGCAGATATCCTTACCAAGGCTCTACCGAGAAAGGTGTTTGATGATCTGAGTTCCAAGCTGTGGTTAATTAATATTTACCGCCCAGCTTGAGGGGGAGTGTAGAATTATAGAGAGATTTATGTTTGAGGATCCATTAGCAATATTAGGGGCTAATATCGAGGAAATCTACAGCTAACAGATCATTTTTTTCTTATCCCATGATTTTAGGAGATTTGGTAGTCTGTTACCAAATCCGTAGATATTAGTTTCCTGTTTTATAGCTTTCTGTTTTAGGTAGTTCTGATTTCCTTTCTAGATTAGCTGTAAATATCCCTAAAATAGATTACCATTATCATCTATATAAAGAGGGGACTGTAACCTTCTTTTTGATATAGTGGCATATTACTCTTTCCTTCCACAAACGAGAGTTAGTTTTGTTGATGATTTCTCCAGAATATCTTGGATTTATTTAATGAAAAATCGTTATGAGTTGTTTTCTATTTTTTGTGCATTCTGTAATGAAGTTAAAACTCAATTTAATGTTCCTATTCAGATTCTTCGTAGTGATAATGCACAGGAATATTTCTCTCATCCATTTACTACATACATGAACAAATGTGGAATGCTCCACCAATCATCGTGTGTGCACACACCGCAGCAAAATGGTGTTGCAGAAAGAAAAAATCGTCACTTGTTAGAAGTCACCCACACCTTGTTATTTGAAATGAGGGTTCCAAAATATTTCTGAGGGGATGCGGTTCTTACTACCTGTCATTTAATTAATCGATTGCCCTCCTCTGTTCTTGATGGGTGCACTCCTCATGCTACATTATTTCCTATTGAACCTCTATTTCCTGTTAGTCCCCGTGTTTTCGGGTGTGTTTGTTTTGTCCGTCAGCTTACACCGGGTACTGATAAGTTAGACCCACATGCTATCAAGTGTGTTTTCTTAGGGTACTCTCGAGGTCAGAAAGGGTATCGTTGTTATAATCCTACCTTATGCCGTTTCTTTGTGTCTGTTAATGTTACCTTTTTCAGTCAACTTCATATTATTCTGAGTCTCATTCCATCACTGATCCTGTTTCTTGTCGTATTATAACTATATGGATGTTACTTTTTTGGAAGATGTCTCTTTCTTTGCAGGTCCTCACTCTTCACCTGCCTCAGTTCCTGAGGAAACCCCTCTTGTAACAGACGATCTTCCCCATCCTGTTCCCATATTTGACTCTCCTCCTCCTGAGGTTTCTCTTCCACCTGTGATCACATCTTCTCCTGAATTTCGTTATTCTCGGCGTCCACGGGCTCATGCTCCGCTATCCAATGCTTCTCCGGATCCAAGTCCTGCTTCTCCTACACCGCTCAGACGATCCACCAGAGTCTCTAGCCCCGTAAATCAGTATGGTAACTCTTGTTCTACTCATCACCCTATTTCCCAGTATATCTCTTATTCAGCTCTTGTAGGTTCGTATCAAGCTTTTCTTAGTCAGGTTGATTCCGTTTCGATTCCCCGATCTGTGTCTGAGGCTCTCCAGAATTCACATTGGGTCACTGTCATGCAAGCAGAAATGGATGCCCTTCAGCATAACCAGACTTGGGAGCTTGTTTCTCTCCCTCCAGGGGAAAAGACAGTTGGGTGCAAATGGGTACACAGTTAAGTATCTTCCAGATGGCTACATTGATCGTTATAGGGCCCGCTTGGTTGCAAAAGGCTTTACTCAAATCCCAGGCATAGACTTCAGTGCCACATTTGCTCCCGTGGCCAAACTCACTACTATTTGCCTTATTGTTTCTTTGGTTGCTTCCTACTCTTGGCCACTCCACCAACTTGACGTGAAAAATGTATTTCTGAATGGGGATCTACAGGAAACTATTTATATGGACCCGCCTCCGAGTTTTCGGGCTGAGGGGGAGTATTCTGGGAAAGTTTACCAATTGCGTAAGTCTCTTTATGGGTTGAAGCAATCTCCTCGGGCATGGTTCAGTCGCTTTAGTGAGGTTGTTCTGTCTACATTGTTTTGTGACAATAAGTCTTCTATAATGCTTGCTTCTGACTCTGTCCTTCATGAGCGTACCAAACATGTTGAAGTCGATATTCATTTTATCCGTGAAAAAGTTTGCTCTGGTGTGATTACTCCGCGCTTTGTTCCTTCTTCAGAACAGACAGCAGATATGTTCACCAAATCCGTCAGACCATCTCTCTTGAAGTCCTCCTTGGTCAAGCTAGGTCTAACAGATGTCTTCACTCCAGTTTTAGGGGGAGTGTGGGAATTTATGAATTATATGATTATAATCTTTTATTACATGATCTTTATATTATTGTAATCTTTTCGTTCTTTTTCTTTTCTTTCCTTTTATTTTATTTCCTTTCTTGTCTCCTTTCTACTTGTATATAAACATTGTAAAGTCTTGTTGGAATAATAAGAAAAATATACCTTTCTTCCAAGGTGGAGTGGTAACCATGATGTTTTCCAAAGTTAATCTCAAGAGAAAACTACCGCCAAAATGCAAATGAGTCGGTTCTTAAACTTGAGAACAAGTTTTCTTCTGACTGAGAGTATGATGCAGTAAATTGTAGTACCTTATACTTTAATAGTTGTATTTAGCTTGTAATACTTCCCTTGATTGTTATTTTGGTTAAGTCACAAGCATGTGGTGTTAGCCTGACTTACGTAGTGTATAAATAGTAGGTTAGGGCTAGGAGAAATTAGTTTTGGGATACTGTATTGAATTTGGTTATAAACCAAGTGAGCTTTTAAGCTCTTTAATGGAGATTCTCTTCCCAAAACCCTTCTACATCATTTCTCTACAATTTCCTCTTGTTTTTGCAATCTTATTGCATCAGGCATTCCTTATCCCAATTCACCAGGTGATCTCTAAATTTCTCCCCCAAGCCTCCCACATAAAATCTTTTTGTAGCTTCTCTATCCTCTTTTCTAATGACACCAACCTAGGAAAAATTGATAGAAAATATGTAGGGAGGTTGGCTAGCCCTCTTGATTGGAGTGTGGCGTCCCTCTTTGAATAAGCATTTACTTTTTTCACCTCACTAACCTTTTCTCAAGTCTATCCACCATCATAGATGGAAACGCTTCAGGAATTCACTCCTATTCGACGCTCAATCTATGTTGTTGGCATCTTTCCCACGCTACAAGCCAAAATATCTATCAATGTGGTTACATTGCTACATTTGCCGTTGGGCTAAGCTCTCTCTCAATGGAGAAGCTCACTCTTACAAATGGACCACAGGTAGGTGGACTGACCAAGTTCCATAGATCGAACCACCGAATTGGATAAATGGGGCTATCATATAGTTTTTGTAAGCTAAGTTCACAAGTTGGAGATAAGCTGGCTCGAACTGCTAACATCCGCCGCAAGGTAAACAATCGCCTCTCAGGTCCAGTGTTTTTAATCTGAAGCCTGGAAGCACAATAGAATACATCTAAACTAGTGCATTTGCTCCTCATTCTCAAGCAGAATATGATCTAAATGAATACAGGAACTAGGTTCTTATGCGCGCTTCCCACTCAAAAGCCCAACAACATACCCCTCTCCCTGCTCTCATCATCATCCGACTAAATGCTTTAATTCCCATACTGAACACGAATAACAATGAAGTATCCCCTGCCTCAACCTCCTGTGCTCCAAAAAGGCCAGTTGGAGTGTCGTTGAAGAGAACGAAAAACTTGGCTCTAGATATACAAAATGTTTTCCGTTTACCAAGGAACTCCATTCTTCTCACCGACATATTAGAGGAATCTCAAACTCACATGATCAATGCTTTTTCCACATCTAACTTGTACATATCATGTTTCCAATCTTGTCAATTTCACACCTACACAATCATTTAAGATGAGAACTGCATCCAGAAATTGCCTCCCTCCCATGAAAGCATTGAGCGACTCGTAGAAGGTGCCGACCAAGATGATTAGCCTAGTTGCAACACTTTGACATAATGAGAAGTAACCAATAGAAAGACAAGCCCTAATCTCCCTCCTCATCAGAGATAAAAGTACACTCCAGAAGGAAACGATATAGCTCCCTTGTCACCCTAATGCTATACGATATTTATCATTGATATGCATAAGTTATTGCCCATTTCAAATTTATGTGGCATCACACTTGATTAATATAAAACAATGAGGACATACAAAGATATAACCCTACCCTAACTTCCTAGATGGACATGAGCCAAAATAATACACATGATCCAACAATAGATTACATGCAAATATTGAGTCAAATGATCAAAATCACCATAGCTTCAAGAAGATCTAGCAGTAAAATGAAACATTAATGAGAAGCCAAAGTATACACATGCCCACAAGGAGCTGGTCTGTCAGGCCCCAATCTTCTGCTCATAAAATAACATGTTTAGCACAAAAGGTTCTTTGAAATTAGAGAACCCATACCGATTGATAAGAGCATACTCACAAAATAAGATGGCAGTTAGGAACAACTATTTCAACTGAGCAGGACCTTACCAGGGTAACTAGCATACAGGGAAGCAAATCGTTCAGCATTTTGCCCCTCTAGGATGTAATCAATTTCTTCAAACATATGTCTCACCTATCAATTCAAAGTAAAATCCAAGAAAATCCATAAGCAATTACAGAGCCAATCCAATCTTGTATATAGCAATGCGAAGAAAAGAAAAAGAAAAGTAAGGGAACCGAATTGGATTTACTAAAGGAACAAGCATGTGAACATACGAGCTCCAATATTTCAACATAGCTAATCAATTTTTACGTACTAAGATCCCCTATATAAGGGGGGGGAGGGGAGTGACGGAAGTTAAGGCATAAATAGACCCTTTGGAAGAATGATGCTTGTACATTTTATGAACAGCATATGGAATCAATATTCCATCTAATCTGCAGTGCCTCAATGCTGTTTTATTGTGCAGATTTTGTCACCGTCTTGTCTTATCCCCAATGACATGTTAATTGGGAACACTAATGTAAACATCAATGTAACTCCATAAAACATTGATATGATTCTCTCAACCTTAAAATTTAATTATCCTATTATTGTTTAGTAAAAGCCTTGTGCAAGAAGAAGTATCCGAAGGTAAGGAGACCCATGGAACTTTTCAGTTAATTTAAGAGCATGGCTAGAGTATGGGGCAACAGCAGAATAATATTGGTCAGAGAAGGGGCCAAACAGTATTTGTGAGTAGCCCCAATACAATTTTGAAAGGAACCAACAGACTGCACAGGGAAAAGATTAAATATCATGGAGTTTATCACGAGATAAAACTCTTCGGGTAATGTTTAGAAATGACAATGGGCACATGATGGCAGTAGCTATTACAAAGAAAAAAACATCAGTACCATATTAACGTCAGTATTGTGAGTCAATTCATTCATGCTTCACGTACTTCCCACCTTGATGATGTCCATCACATCCTACGGTACATCAAGACATGTCCTGATCTTAGATTATTTTATACTCCAGGATTATTGGCTGGGAATTCTTGTTTCACTGATTCTGATTATGCTGGATCTAAGAGTGAAAGGCGCTCTACTTTGCTTCTATACTTTCTATGGTAGTCATCATTTGTCATGGAAAAGTAAGAAACAACAAGTGTTGAGGTTGAATATCAGGCCATGGCCCAGGGCACATGTGAACTTATTTGGCTTCATTCATTGTTGACTGAATTGGGGTTCCCTATAACAGTCTCCACATTATTTTGGGACAAGAAGTCTTCAATTATGCTTGCTTCCGGCTTAGCTCTTCATGAGCATACTAAGCACATAGAGGTGGATGTGCATTTTATAAGGGAAAAGTTAGGTCGGGGATCATCACTCCAAGCTTTGTTTCTTCCACTGATCAAACCGCTGACATGTTTGCAAAATCCGTTGGTCCTCTTTTGAAGTTATCTCTTGGCAAGCTTGGTCTCGTTGACATCTTCGCCCCAGTTTAAGGGGGAGTGTTGGAGATATAATTTAATCTTTAAAGATTTAATTCAATCCAATCAAGATTTGGGGATCACTTTTTTTAGGGATTAGATTGTAATCAGTCTTTATGTCTTTGATTTTATTTCCTTATTTTTGGGTCCCTAGGTTGTATAGAAATTGAGAACTCCAGTGGAAATACATGAGAATTATTTTATCCCATATTGAATTTCTTCTAAAACATTGAACTTCCTGTTGGGACCCTCTTCATAGATTTCTCGAGATACCTTCTTAACAAGTTTTGTTATAGCATCTATAACTTCCTCTTGTTGTTGGAACCCTCTTCATAGATTACTCGAGATACCTTCTCAAGAAGTATCGTTATAGCATCATCTATAAGACTATAACTTCCTTTGGTGTAGGTGGACAGCCTGGCCAAATATACATTCTTAGGAATTCTCCAACACTGTTGAGGCACCAAACTTGGTAATTGCAAGTTTAGCACACAAGATAAACCTATGACCCCAAAATCTTAAGTGCAGAAAAAAGTAATTTGGACACCTAACTTCTTAGTAAAGCAAAAATGGCAGAATTTGTTGTCAAACCAACTTTCAGGCATATCATCTGTTTTCATGGTTTGCAGCATTGAAATCTAGACGTACATGTGACACGTAAAGGTTTAAGTTTTAACAACCAAAAAAGTATTCGAGGGTTCATTAAGAGCTGGATAGTCATAAGCAGCAAAGCATGTGCAGTAATGTGGTTCAGAAGCCCATTCGTTGGAGTTTCAGTTGAATATTTTCTGTGAGTTAATTTCAAGACATAACTCTGTCAACGTATATGGACTATTACTAATGATGCATAAGGTACAATCTCCAGTAGTGGTAACATGAACAGGGATCGTAATGGAGACTCTTATCACTGACCAAGTTCTTAAGAAACTCATCATAATGCACAACGGTCTTGAACGAGCCTTACCATCTCATTTACTGCTACTAACAGATCCTTCCGAGCTTTGGCAAATCTCTTCAACTGGCCCCCAATCATTTGAAATAACAAGGCATCAAGGGTCAACAAAAGTGACATACCAGGCCTTTGCACTTTAACAGCTACTAGCTCTCCAGAATGCAGGTGAGCTGCAAAACTTGAAGCAACAAAACAAAACATTTAGCTTGACATTTCATTAAACTTTAAAGTTCCCCCCTTCCCCTCCTTGCCAGGCATATTTTAGTAGCTGTACAGAACCCAAAAAGCTGCATATCTCAAAGCAAAAATTTGAACACGTAGTTTGGTTAATCATCAAGCACACACACAGAGACACACACGCATATATTCTGATTCTACACTAAATATCCCATAGGTAGGCTAGAAAATTTTTGGAATAACAGGAACAGAACAAAGTAATATTCTCTAACCTTTATACACCTGTCCTAAAGATGCTGCAGCAATGGGTTCTGGGCTGATGTCAGCAAATATTTTTGAAACAGGAGCACCCAATTGGGATTCAATAGATCTAAAAGCAACATCAGTTGGAAATGGGGGTATTTGATCCTGGCCCCCAAAAAAAAAAAAAAAAAAAAAAAATCAAGCAAAAGTCATAAGATTCATTAAACAAATGAAAACAGAATTGACACCATTGATGTGAGAATTTAAAAAGCTGCGGAAAAGCTAATCCAAACAGTCATAGCTTTTTAAACACTCACTTAAAAGTGATTGTTGGGCCCCGACAAAGCTATCCCAAACACACTCTAATTTGGTAATGCATCCCAGGAATCAAATTAGTGGGCCATTAGCGAGGAAGACTAGATACCTGTAACTTAGCAAGTTCTTGGCAATACACAGTGGGCAGTATATCAGGTCTTGTACTTAGAGCTTGTCCAAGCTGTAAAATCCAAGGAAAATTAGATCAAGCTACAATTCCTCCTGCTAATAGAGCATTATCTAACAATTAGTACTTGACCAAATTCCAAAGAAAACCAAATTTCAGATTGAAATCACAACTTGAATACTACGTCACAGTTACAGCTGTACAAATAACTAAACCATTTTCTTTTTTTTCCAAATCATGTCATCCCCATCTTAACAGAAGTACAGAACACTGCTCACATTTCTATGAGAAATGGTCCAATCAAGCTTAAATTTCTATGAAAAAAGGTTGGTGCTTCCTCACAACAATTACTCATACAAAAAGCATAGATCAGAGCCTAAGACAGAAAGAAGGTGGCAAGCAACTGTGCCATGCTAGGAGATATCGAAGGAACGAGTACGCAAAGAATGAATCCCCAGTCATGTTTGGCGAGTAAAACTGACAGGAAATGGGGGATTACTGTAGGTGGTGATGCAGTATTTTGTGTGTTGCATACACATTCAGATTGCAGCATTCAGTTTCGTGTTGCAGTATTTAGTTGCACAGCATGTAATAGCTGTATCTGATATTTGGTGACAAGAATACCTGTAACTGCAATGTACAATTCAACTTGTTTTGAGGTTGTTTGGAGCAGTTTAGTTGCAACAGATTTTCTGCGTTGTAACAGAGTATTTTGCTCTTGTTCTTAATTCCAACACTTCAGCTAAGAAAAACTTGTTTCCTTGTGAGTTTGTGGATCAACTGTAACAGCTGGTGGCAAAAGAAGTTCATACTTGGAGAATTCCTTTAGGGTAGTGATGCATGCCCAAGGGTTGAATTAGGCCCAACGCCTAACAAAAGACAAGCCCTTCAAAGGCTAGTGAATAGACAGATTGTCACGCCCCGGAGCAGCAAAAATAGAGAAAAATAAATTTCATTTTTGGGTCCATAGGGAATGACAAGTGAAAGTCACTAATTATCCACACCACACCACACAGTACTAGTCCACTAGATAAACAGGAACAATAACATAAACAATTGAAATATAATAACAGTGTTACTATTACAAACATCAGAGTGGTCCTCAGGATCACAACAGATCTGGAGACAACATATGAGCAAGTACCCGCTAAACTATAGTTAACAACAATAACAGAAATATAAAATAGATATAACTATCTTCAGGTCTTCAACAGGCGTAAGGGTAGTCGTCAACATAACATCCTTCTCCAGCGAAACCGGCATCAGTGAAGCCACCCTCTGCATAATACCCTTCCGGGTAATAGCTGTCATCATAAGCTCCATTATCTGCAATAAAAGGGACCGGGTACTCTGGACGGGGAATGTCCAGGCAATAACGGTCGTCAGCTTACTGAGAGCTGAGTGAATAGAAACTCACAAGGTATCAATGATATAACATACAACAAGTTATTAAAGTCATAAGATACAGTTCTACTAAATAATAGCTTCTCTGTATTCCAATTTCGTAACTCAACCCTTATCGTCTGTTCTTGCATAGCTTCGTTGCTGTTGTGTTTTCCGGCTGTCCTTGTTGATTCCTTCCAGGACCGTGTATTTCGGATTTCTTCCTGGCTGTCTGTTCTTGCATAGCTTCATGGCTAATACAGAAAAAGAAGTTGCTCTTTCTTCACCCGAATATGGGCAACTGCAGTCCCCAATTGCCCAGCTTCAATCACATTTGGGTTTGGATGCTTGTTGCTCGTCTTCTGGCCCCACGACCGCTATTGCTGCAGGTACTCCTACCGCCCTTCATGGTAAGTCAAATCATCCTCTCTGGATTCTGGATACGGGTGCCAATAATCACATGACTGGTGAGCCTTCCACGTTTACATCTCCTTTTACCTCCATTGATGAGTATGTCTGTATTGCAGATGGGTCTTCCATCCCCATTCATAGTCAGGGTGATGCTCGCTTGTCTCCTGACATCACTCTTTCCTCGGTTTACTATGTCCCTAATTTTACCTATAATCTTCTTCTGTTAATCGTCTTGCAAAAAACCATTATTGTGCTATTGTGTTTTTACCCAATTGTTGTTATTTGCAGGACCTGACTTCGAAAAAGATTTTCGGCAGGGGGTATGAGCGTGACGGTCTCTACTACTTCGGTAATCCTCCGTCTTCTAGGGTGTCCTCATCCAGTCTACAAGTTTCTATCTTACCAGTCTCAAATAATGTTTTGCCAGTCTCGAATAACTATATCTTTTCTCTTCACACATTAGAGTTGTGGCATGCTCGTCTAGGACATGCGAATTTTCAGTATTTGTGTTTGTTATTGTTAGAGTTTTTATGTTTTCTTGTTATTTAGTTATTCAGTGTGGGTCATATTGTAATATCTTGAATATTGTTTTATATATAAAAGGGGGTGAGACAATTAGTCTAACTCTAAGCTTTACCAAAATATTGTGTTTAACAGTTATTTCCTTTTTTAAATAAAGCTTGCAAGGATTCTAATTTTAAAAGTGTTGTGTGTGAACTGTCAAAACATACTCGCACTACCTATATTCCCCGTTTGCACCTGGCACCATGCGCCTTTGATCTTATCCATTCTGATGTGGGGGGCCTTCACCTGTCACGGCCCTATCTCAACACCGGTATTATGTCACGCTTATTGATGATTATACTCGTTGTACTTGGGTTTATCTCATAAAGAAAAAATCTGAAGTTTTCACTCACTTTAAAAAATTTCTGCAAATGATTAAAACCCAATTTCATACTGTTGTGCGTAATATTCGGTCTGATAATGGTAGAGAGTATATAACGGATGAGTTTAGGTCTGAACTTAATAAAGTGGGATTCTCTAACAACTTACTTGTCCTTACACCCCTGAGCAGAATGGTGTGGCGGAACGTGAAAATCGTCACATTATGTCTGTGATTAGGTGTCTTTATGTGGTATGGGTGTTACCAAGTATTTCTGGCACATGGCTGTTCTCACTGCCACTTACCTTACAAATCGAACTCCCAATCGTGTCCTACAAGGCAAGGCCCCTCTTCATATCTTTAAGCCTGATAGTACCCTCTTTCTTATAGTCCCACGTGTATTTGAGTGTACCTATTTTGTTCAAAATAAAAGTCCTACCCGTACTAAACTCGACGCTAAGGCTGTTCGATGTGTCTTTTTAGGGTATTCCTCCATGTCCAAGGGTATAGGTGTTATAATCCTGTCACTCGTCACTTTTGTCACTCTTTGGATGTCACTTTCCTGGAAACTGTTACTTTTTTTAAAGGTTCTTCTCCCACTCCTGAAGCTACCATAGAGAGTGTTGTGGAAGATATTTCTGTCCTTCCACGCCCGGTTCCTATACTTGAGTCCTCCAGTGTAACTTTGCCTCCGGTTATCACGACTGATCCCTCATACGTGTATGCTCGTCGTCCACACTCTCCAAACCCTCCGGCAGCTTCTTCTCCGGAATCGGGTATCTCGCCTCCTCCTTTAGTTTCAGATGTTGCTCCTCCCCGTTATCCTACCCGTGTTCGTCGCCCCCCATCTCGTTTTCTTTTTTCGAGTAGTACTATCATCCTATTACCAAGTATATTTCTTATCAGGAATTGTCAGATTCCTACCAGTCTTTTCTTACTCAGGTTGATTCAGTCTCTATTCCTCACTCCGTCCATGAAGCTCTCCAGAATCCTAAATGGGTGACAGTTATGAAGGCGGAAATGGATGCCCTTTAGCATAATCGAACTTGGGAGCTAGTTGCACTCCCTTCTGGTGAACGTACAGTTGGGTGTAAGTGGGTTTTCAGTGTGAAATATTTGGCGGATGGTACTATCGATCGATATAAAGCTCTTCTTGTTGCTAAAGGCTTCACCCAGGTTCCGAGTAAAGATTTTGGTGTTACCTTTGCCCCCGTGGCTAAATTAACTACGGTCCGCCTTTTGGTTTCTCTGGCTGCTTCCTATTCTTGGCCCCTCCATCAGCTGGATATTAAGAATGCATTCCTTAATGGTGACCTAATTGAGACTATCTATTTGAATCCACCTCCAGGTTTCGGGCTAAGGGGGAGTATTCGGGAAAATTTTGTCGCCTTCGAAAATCCCTCTATGGCCTTAAGCAATCTCCCCGAGCATGGTTTAGTCGTTTTAATGAAGTTATTCTGACTATGGGGTTTGTTCGGTGTCACTCCGACCACACATGCTTTATTCGATGCCAGTTTAGGGGACAACGCATTATCATCTCTGTTTATGTTGATGACATCATAATTACTGGAGTTGATGCTCCAATTATTGTCCATGTAAAACATGATCTTGGGATGTCGTTTGACATCAAGGATTTGGGTCCTCTCCGATATTTTCTAGGGATTGTAGTTGCTCGGCCTCGTCAGGGCATTTCCTTATCTCAGCGAAAATATACTCTTGATCTCCTTCAGGATACAGGTATGCTTGGGTGTAGGCCTGCCTCTACTCCTATAGATCCGAATCTTAAGTTGTCAGCTGAATCAAGGGAATTATTATCAGATCCATCAGAGTATCAACGTCTTGTGGGTCGTCTCATTTATTTGACGAACACAAGACCAGATCTTACATTCGCTGTTAGTGTTGTGAGCCAATTTATGCACTCACCGCGTACATCCCACTTAGTTGATTTTTATCATTTTCTCCGTTACCTTAAGACATATCCTGGTCTTGGACTTTTCTTTAAGACTGGAGCACAGTCAGGCCTCTCATGCTTTACAGATGCGGATTATGCGGGGTCAAAGAGTGATAGACGCTCCACTTCTGGCTATTGTACTTTTCGTGGAAGTCATCTCATATCATGGAAAAGTAAGAAGCAAGCAGTTGTCTCCCGGTCTTCACCGAGGCCGAGTATCGTGCCATGGCTCAGGGTACATGTGAACTTCTTTGGCTTCATTCTCTTCTAACTGAGTTGGGCTTTCCAGTAATGGACTCATCTGCTTTATTCTGTGATAATAAGTCCGCTATCATGCTATCATCCGACTCTGTCCGTTATGAGAGACCGAAACACATAGAGGCTGATATTCACTTTGTTCGGGAAAAAGTTTGTTCAGGTCTTGTCACACCAAGCTTTGTTCCCTCATCTGATCAAACGGACGATATGTTCACAAAATCAATTGGTCCTACACTGCTACAGTCATCTCTTGTCAAGCTGGGACTCTTCGATATCTTTGCCCCAGCTTGAGGGGGAGTGTTGGAATTAGGATATAATATTGCTGTATTGATTAGTCATGTTGACCATTTTTATTTCTTTCCTTATTTTCTTTATTCTCCTTTATTTCTGATTTATTCTCTTTCTAGTTTTAGTTCTTTGTTAGGTTATATATACCGGAGATGTACATGAATAATATTATCTCTTTCCAATTCTTTTCCTTCAAATAAGAGATAAATCGCATCTTAAGATGTTGAACGATGACGTGAGTTGAGTAGTTGGGTTATATATACATTGGATGTGCTTCATGGTTGTGTTGCTCACTCGGCTTTGTTTCAAAGCTGATGGCATATTACGCCCTAGATATTCCCATGTCCAGGCATTGCAGGTATTAGTTAGACAATGAGGCGAGTCCAAGGAAGAGGCGCTAAGGAGCGCAAGATGGGTAGCACCAGACAGAAGGCTTAAAGATGGTTGTTTAGCATTCTGTATAAGACTGCTGTTTTAGTTTGGAAGATTCGCTATGTACTTTGATCAACTGGAATCTTTATGTATTTATATGTATTTATATTTTGTCAGACCGAGGCCATGTAGGCCAGACTATTGTAAGTTCCACCATTATGTATTAATGATAAGTTTAAGTTTGAGATATGTTTATCATTAGCGATGGTTTGTATAGAGGACAAGAAATTCATTTTCCCGAAAAAAGAAATTCATTTTCCCGATTTTTGCCACTCTGCGGCGGTGCTCAACTTGTCACGGCCTACGGGTCCAAAAAAGAAATTCATTTTCCCGATTTTTGCCACTCTGTGGCGTGACAGACTCATTGCTCTAAAACCACTATAAGGCAATGCCTTATCACCAAAGTAGAAAATAAATTATCAAAAATTCCACGCACAAGTTAAACCTCCCTATAAATTTGCTCTTATTTTAATTTCTACGTCATCTCCCATTTTCTCCCACTAATAGAAAAGTAACTTAGCACTACCCCCTAAGAAGTTCAATTCCTTTTTTTTTTTTTCAGAAAAAAGGGTAAATTAATTCCAAAAAAGGATGTACAAAATGTACAAGAAGTTCAATTACATTAGTGCTTATAGTCTCGTAAAGTTAGAAGTTTAATTGCTCGGATGTTTCTCTCTCTCTCTCTCTCAGCTAATACGGGATACGGCGTTCTAATGTTATTCGACTAGCTAGACGGCTGTCTAGACAAGATTTCCAACCAGTGGTCCACTTAATCACTATTCTTCTCACCAATAGAGAAGAAGCCTGAAAGCAAACTCAAGAATCACAAATACAACGTGAAATCCCCTTTTATTGACAGTGCATTCCGAATTCATCCCTCTTCTTAAGGAAAAACAGGTTTAAGATTATTTTAAACGCGCAGCGGAAAGGTTGAGTTTCAAAAACTTATTGGTATACCCGGATAAACGCGCAGCGGAAAGGCTGAGTTTCAAAAACTTATTGGTATACCCGGATCTACTACCCGTTAATTCTATAGATGCGTACTAACAAAAGGGGACAAGAATTATACCTCAGGTCTTGAACCCAATTCTGAAATCTTCAACCTTCTTGATGGTGCAGCAGCTTCTACTAGGTTGTCTTCACCCTTATGACTCCTACGGATGCTGCCGGAGAGGCTAGAGTTGGTGGGAACTCCAACGGGGAGGATAAGAAGGCTTGGAAAACCCTAAACAGTCTCTGCAGCTATCGTATGGAAAAACGACGATTATCAAACCCTGTACGCAGCTGCCCTATTTATAGATTTCCAAAACCGACTTTAACCTTCGACCGATCAAAGTGACTTCGATCGATCGAACACCTTTCGATCGCTCGAACCTGCCTAGACTTCAATCGATCGAAACTCCTTCGATCGATCGAACCCGTCTTGACAAGAACCTCTTGTGCATTTCCAAACATCCTAGTGGAGCTAAGTGTGGGACCTTCTAGGCTCTTTATTGTTGGCTCAAACCAATTGTTAATTCCCACGTCCAAACTCTTTGATCAGCAAACTAACCAACTGGTCAGTTAACGTTTACTCCACTACAAAACGATAACTGAACTCCAACACAAAAGAACATATCCGAAGCGATAACTAGACTTGTATGTTGTACTAATGTCCCTCTACCTTCGACATTCGCAATCATATTCAGGTAGTCGAATAAACAGTTACTGTCAACCTGAATCATGATTACTTCTTGTATTCCTTGAGTCCCATTCACCTCTCATGATTACCAAACATGTTGATAACTACTTATTAACAAGACTGCAGTTCTCAGTAATCAACTTGGTGATATTCTCAAGGGAATGCCTACTCTGAATCAGAGGGTAGATTCTATCTTAACAATAAATGTTCACAACCCTATGAACATGACATACCCAAGATACCTAGGTGTTGATCTTCAATAGACCTCACTGATTGGTAAATCAAAGCAGCCATATCCACAGTCTGTGTTCATAATCGTCTCAAGATTGAGAACACGTACCTTATACAAGTTATGAGTTCCTATCAACTGTTTGACAGTCTTGAGTGTCAATAGGAAAGCTCAGGTCCGTCAATGCACTATAAGCACTAGCATAATAACTAAGTGTTACACTCTAGTGATTGAGATTAATCACTTCATCCAATGGTAGTTAATCATGCTACAGTGTAAACCTGATGAGATATCCAGTCTCATCATCCACTGTGACAAGTTTTAAGTATCAAAGAATAGTAATTCGTATCTCACTTGTATGTATCTCATACACACACGAATTACTTACTATGATACTTAAGGATTAAACAATCATCTCATGAAAGAAACATACACAATGAAATGTAAAGCTGATATCCATATATTATAATGTCAATGTCTCATACATAAAGTAATGGTTTGAGGGCACAAACCCAACATCTTCTCCCCCACAATAGATAAGACACTGAGAGCAAACAAAAAGTTCCATCACACAATTTAGTAAACAGTCGTAAAGATCAGGGAAGTCCTTTCAATATTGATTCAATTCGCAAACTGCCTCCCTCTTTACACTCAACATCATAATAGCTAGCCCATAAGTCAATACTCAATGGACATTTCTTGGAGATGCCTTCCTCGTGCCTCCTTCCTCTGTAACTTTCATCCTTAGAATAAAGGCTGGTCGGATTAGAGGTGTCAAACGGGCCGGGCCGGGCTCGGTCAAAGCGGGCCCCGAGCGGGCTTCGGGCCGGGCCGAGCTTCACCAAACATCGGGCCGGGCCGAGCCGGGCTTGGGAGTGGAGGGGGTGTGTCCGCCCCGGACCGGTGGCCCAGGCCTAGCGGGCCAGACATCGGGCCGGGCCGGACGGGATAGCGGTCTTTCTTCTATTTTTGAAGTGAGCCATGGCGGGCTTCGGGCCAGGCTTTTTCACCATTTCGGGCCGGGCCATGGACGGAAGGATGGGTGTCCACCCCGGCCCAGGGTATGTGAACCGGGCCTAACGGGCCGGGCCTTATGGCGGGCCGGGCCGGGCTTTTAGCCCGAAAAAAGCGGGCCCGAGCCGGCCAACCCGACCCGATTGACACCACTAGGTCGGATCAAACACAATTGCAATATAATTTTACCCATTAATAGCTCTATGTAGGATTATAAATCCAAGTAAGTTATCTCCAAAGAATTCCACCATCTCCGTATAAAGCAGCATTTGGCAGACTCTAGGGGCTCAGAAAGTAGAGAGATGGTTTCATGCCCCCAAATAACGTTACATGAAAGAAAATACAACTTCCTAATTCTAAATAGGCTTCCACAGAAATCCTCCTCCCACCCAAGTCCATACGACAAGAGTTGGGGTTCCAAAGTACTTCTTGGAGAACTGAAGATTAAACCTTGTAAATTGATTCATGCTGCTCAGCCTGTCCTTTCCAAATATCCTTCATTATTTTCTACCATTACTTCCTCTCCTACTAGAACATCTACCTCATAAGTCATAACAATCACTGGGTTAAGAACTTAGACTAGTCTAGATGATGCTCAGCATTTTCACTTTTAGCCATCTACATTGTGACAATAGAAAACTGGTTTGCATGGACTATGCTTTACCCTGCTTTCCTTCTCTTAAAGCACAACAAAGGAACAAAAATGTTTTAGTACTTGATGATCATGTAAAAGAAAAGTTCTTTTCATTCTATGTGCAATTTTCATTTTCCTATCACAGTCGGTTTCAAATTCTTTCCAAGAAAAAATTCCAGCACTTGGGTCTTCATTAAAGCCAGCAACATCACAAACGAACAATTAAACAAATCTATAGAACAGGAAATCACAATTGATAGTATAAATCTGTATACTTTTGGCCAAATACAGACAGAATATTTATTGTGCAGTGATGTCTGCAGATGAGGCATCCTAACGTCGACTTGAACGATGTTCCTCATAACCTGATCAATTCGATCAGGGATGTACCAGGAATTACATGTTTATATTATCATAAAAGAATGAAACACAATACACATCGTAATTAAATAATGCAACAATTACCCAAACAAAAGAATTGATCATATACTTGCTAGATAGCACAACGAAAGAAGGCTCTAATATATATAATACATCCATAGAACCCTATATGAAATTGAAGCTACATACTGAGAAGAAGAAAAATCACTTGCCTTGACATAGAAGGGCCCCAGGTGGATTAAAGTTTCACGAAACTGCAATGAATAGAATTACGGTGAATGCAGGACAGATACATTTTTTTTTCCCCTTAAGGAAAGAAAATAGTAAAATAGAGAGAGAGAGAGAGAGAGAGAGAGAGAGAGAGAGAGAGAGAGAGAGGAGAAGAAGAAGAAGAAGAAGAAGAAGAAGAAGAAAGGAGACATATACATAAGAGCTTCAAAAAATATTCATTTGCAATTAATGATATTGCAAGTTGCAACAGTAGAATGCCTTTTATGCCCTATTTACCAATCAAACATGAAATTCTATTGGAATATTTAGTTATATTCCTTAGGATCATTATGATTTTATTTTTCCTGATTTCTTTCCTTGTACTCTTTTATTTGATTTATTTCCTTTTCTGTTTATTTCCTTTTTTCTGTCTCATTACTCATGTATATATTGTGTAACATATTGGGTGAATTAATAAGAATATAGTTTTACCCTAAACTTCTTCTTGGTATCAGAGCAAGGGAAAACCTAACCCTAGCCTCACCCACATCTAGCCGCAACTTTTCCCTCACCTAACCACCTCGCCGCACCACACCAGCCCCTCCCAGCCTTCTGCGCACAGTCCCTATCCCTCCCAGCCTTCGCCGGATCCTCACAGACCCCCGGCGAACCCCCAGGCCACCTCGCCTCTTTTCCTGCGCAGCCTCTGTGCTGCGTCTCCTCCCTGCACAGCCTATAGTGTTGTGCCTTGCCCTGTTGGGTCTTTCTCTGTGATGTTTTAGAGCTTTTCTAGTGCTCTATGTTTTTGTTCTCCTGGCTACCAGTGTATTGTGGTAGCCCTTTGCTGCTCCTCCTATAGCCGTGTGCCGATTTGGGTGGTTCTTTCTTGCCGTCTTTGAGAATTTATTTACTTCTCCTTTTTTTCTTCACGATGACCACCTCTGACAAGGATGTTCAGCCTGTTTCTGGTTCTCAACCACGTATGGATCTCTCTGTATCGCAGCATTCACCAGCCCAACGGGTTACTAGTGTCATGTTGAATGGACAAAACTTTGCTGCTTGGTCTCGTTCTCTTCGCCTTTATCTTGGTGGAAAAGGCAAGCTTGGTTGGATTTTCGACAAGGAAGCTCCACCTGCTGATGCTGATCCCAAGCGTGCACAGTGGGATATGGATAATTGCACTATTCTGGGATGGTTCTTCAATTCCATGGAGAATCGTATTTATCAGATTTTTATGTACCATGAATCGGTACCTGGTCTCTGGAGGGCCCTAACTAAGATGTATGCGCATTCCCATAATGCCTCTCGTATTTTTGAACTTCACCGGGAAATTTCTCAGGCCTCTCAGGACTCTTTACGACTTAGTATTGCTGACTATTTTGGCTTCCTCCAGTCTCGTTGGGAGGAATTGGCCCAGTATGAGCCTCTTTCTGGTTTTCCAGCTGACGTTGCAGAAATTATTGTCCAGCGGTCTGAGAGTCTGCACACTTATCAGTTTTTGATGGGTTTGAAACCAGAGTTCGAATCTCTTCGTACTCAGATTTTGTACACATCACCTCTGCCGTCTCTTTATGAGGCCTTTGCTACACTTGATGGTGAAGAGCGCCGTAGGCGCCTTATTCAGCCTGCTCAGGCCTCTTTGGCTCCGATTATTGAGCCCCCTCCTGTTCTTGATCAGATGGCATTTGCAACAAATACTAGTGCTCGCCCGGGTGGTCGGAAACCTATCTGTCGCTATTGTAATGGTATTGGTCACACCAAGGATCGGTGCTTCAAACTTCATCCGGAATTGAAGCAACAGTATGCTCGCAAGACTAATAGTGCTCCCGCTCCTCGCTTTGCTGCGATTGCTGATACTGGTTCTGACCCCCCCTCTTCTAGATATTGGGCAGCTTCATCAGGCTCAGAGTCAGCTTTAGTCACAGCTTGGCCAGATTCAAAGTCAGCTTGGTTCTCTCCTTCAGCAGTCCTCGGGCTCCTCCTCTTCTACAACCACTGCTGCTCTTGCTTCAGGTACTCCCACTGCTTTTCATGTTAAGTCAGGAACTCCGACGTGGGTTCTGGACTCTGGAGCTAACGATCATATGACAGGTGAGTTATCTCTTTTTTCTTCCACCCTCACACATGTTGCCCAATCTGTTTGTCTTGCTGATGGTTCCACTACTCGTGTTAGTAGTCAGGGTGATATTAATTTATCCTCCACCATTACCTTGTCTTCTGTTCTTCATATTCCTATTTTTTCCTTAAATCTTTTATCCGTAAGTCGTCTTGCAAAATGTTATAATTGTGCTGTCATTTTCTTACATGATCGGTGTTTCTTGCAGGACCTGGCTACGAAGAAGATTTTTGGTACGGGGCATGAGCGCAATGGACTCTATTATTTCGGCGAACCACCACCACTACCACCGATTGTGTCTTCTAGTCTCCAGGCGTCTGTTTTACCTAGTTCCTCTTCTAGTAGTTTTTCTTTTAAAACTTTGGAATTGTGGCATGCCCGCCTTGGCCATGCTAATTTTAAATATCTATGTTTGCTTTTCCCAGAATTAATAAAAGCCTGTGAGCATAATAAATTTTATTGTGTGGTGTGTGAACTTTCTAAACATACTCGGTCTAGCTATATACCTCGTATGTCTCGAGCCCCTTGTGCATTTGATATTATTCATTCTGATGTATGGGGTCCTTCTCCTGTTACAGCTTTATCTGGTTATCGATATTATGTCACTTTCATTGATGATTATTCACGTTGCACATGAGTTAATTTAATGAAGAAGAAATCTGAAGTTTTCTCCCTATTTACTCAATTTTTACAAATGGTTAAAACCCAGTATCAAACCGTTGTTCGTACTCTTCGTTCTGATAATGGACATGAATACATCTCTAATGAATTTTGCTCTGCATTAAATCAACAAGGTATCCTCCAACAGCTTACTTACACATATACTCCTAACAGAATGGTGTTGCGGAACGCAAGAATCGCCACATCATGTCTATTGTTCGTTGCCTTCTTCGGGGTATGGAGGTACCTAAGTATTTTTGGCATTTTACTGTCCTTACTGCCACCTATCTCATTAATCGTACTCCGAGTCGTGTGTTAGATGGAAAGGCACCTCTACATGTTCTTCAGCCCGAATGCACTCTCTTTCATGTTTTGCCTCGTGTCTTTGGTTGCACATGTTTTGTGCAAAACCGCAGTCCTCTCCGCACTAAATTGGATGATAAGGCTATTCGCTGTGTGTTTCTTGGGTACTCGCCCATGTCTAAGGGCTATCGGTGTTACGACCCTGTCTCTCGTAAATTTTATACCTCTATGGATGTTACTTTTTTGGAAGATGTTTCCTTCTTTGCAGGTTCTTCTACTTTGCCTGCCTTACCCCCTCAAGATACTCCGGTAGTGGCAGACGAGCTTCCTCGTCCTGTTCCTATCTTTGATGAAACTGTGTCTCCTACTGACTCTCTTCCTCCTGTGATCACGTCTTCCCCAGAATATCATTACTCTCGCCGTCCACGTGCTCAGGCTCCTATTCCAGAAACTTCTCCGGAACCAGCTCCTGTACCTCTCAGACGGTCTATTCGTGTATCTCGCCCAGTTAATCGGTATGGTTATTCTTGTTCCACTGTTCATCCTATCTCCCAGTACATTTCTTATTCTGCTATTTCAGGTTCCTATCAGGCTTTTCTTGTTCAGGTTGACTCTGTTTCTATTCCCCGGTCTGTGTCTGAAGCTCTCCAGAATCCCAATTGGGTTACTGCCATGCAAGCAGAGATGCAGGCTCTTGAGTATAATCGCACATGGGAGCTTGTTTCTCTCCCTCCTGGGGAGAAGACCGTTGGCTGCAAATGGGTATATACAGTTAAGCATCTTCCAGATGGTACTATTGATTAGCCCGAGGATATACCCAGGTTCCCGGCAAAGACTTTAGTGCTACCTTTGCCCTAGTAGATAAGCTTACTACAGTTCGACTTATTGTGTCTTTGGCTGCCTCTCACTCTTGGCCTCTTTATCAAATGGACGTGAAAAATGCGTTTCTCAATGGTGACCTTCATGAAACTATTTATATGGATCCTCCTCCGGGTTTTCGGGCTGAGGGGGAGTATTCTGGGAAGGTTTGTCGTCTTCGTAAGTCTCTGTATGGATTGAAGCAATCTCCTCGGGCGTGGTTCAACCGATTTAGTGAAGTTGTTCTTTCTACAGGGTTCACCAGGTGCCACTCTGATCACACTTGTTTTATTCGCCGACGTCCTGATGGTCGGTGTGTCATCCTGTCTGTATATGTGGATGATATCATTATCACAGGCGACGACTCTTCAGGTATTGAGAATATAAAGCAACAACTTGGGAAGTCCTTTGATGTTAAAGATCTAGGTGCACTGCGATACTTTCTTGGCATTGAGGTTGCTAGGACTCGTCATGGGATATCTCTATCTCAACGGAAATATGTTTTGGATCTCCTCCATGATACAGGTATGATGGGATGTCGTCCTTCCTCTACACCTATGGATCCAAATTCCAAGTTATCGTCTGAGTCAGGAGAGCTTTTATCTGATCCGTCTTCTTATCAGCGTTTAGTTGGTCGTCTTATATATTTGACTAATACTAGACCTGATCTTACTTTTGCTGTAAGCGTTGTGAGCCAGTTTATGCATGCTCCTCGTACTTCTCATAGGGATGATGTTCATCATATCCTGAGGTATCTTAAAACCTGCCCGGGTCTGGGTCTCTTTTTTGCTGCTGGAAAGCAGTCTGGAATTTCGTGTTTTACAGATGCTAATTATGCTGGGTCCAAGAGTGATAGACGGTCTACTTCCGTTTTTTGCACGTTTTATGGTAATCACCTTATTTCTTGGAAAAGCAAGAAACAAGCAGTGGTTTCGAGGTCTTCCGCTGAAGCTGAGTATCGTGCTATGGCACAGGGCACTTGTGAACTTTTATGGATTCAGTCGCTCTTGCTAGAATTAGGATTCTTTGGAACTGAGTCATCCACATTGTTTTGTGATAACAAGTCAGCGATAATGCTTGCTTCTGATTCTGTTCTTCATGAGCGTACTAAGCACATTGAGGTTGATGTTCATTTCATTCGTGAGAAAGTTAGATCTGGTGTCATCATTCCGAAGTTTGTTCCTTCTTCTGACCAGACAGCTGATATGTTTACTAAACCAGTTGGACCTTCTCTCTTAAAGGCTTCTCTGATCAAGCTTGGGCTCTTGGATATCTTCGCTCCAGCTTGAGGGGGAGTGTTGGAATATTTAGTTATATTCCTTAGGATCGTTATGATTTTATTTTTCCTGATTTCTTTCCTTGTACTCTTTTATTTGATTTATTTCCTTTTCTGTTTATTTTCTTTTTTCTGTCTCATTACTCATGTATATATTGTGTAACATATTGGGTGAATTAATAAGAATATAGTTTTACCCTAAACTTCTTCTAATTCCAACTTACAAATGCTCAAAAATTACAATGCATGCACACACTACGGAGAGAATATAAAAAATAAAATACAATTTAAAAAAAAAAAAAGGCTATGTTGTTATGGAGTTCATAAATTTAAGAACATTGTCCATGTATTTGTTGAGTGTTGACATGTTTTATTCTGTATTTATTTCCTATTTCTAATTTATCTTACGTCAAGGGACTTCTATGTAATTTTATCACTCTCTTCTTTATGAATAAATAGAGGGTCTCACTATTGTGAACCCTAGGCCTTCACTCTCTCTCTCTCTCTCTCTCTCTCTCAACATGGTATCAGAGCCAGGCCCATTCCCAAACCCTTCGAAAAAAAGAAAATAAATAAAAAATAAAAAAAGCCCACACCCCCACAATGATAAGACCCAAAGAGGCACACGTGACAGACCCAAGGCTGCACACGAGGGGGCGTGTTAGACATCTATACATGTTGGCACTATTTATATCCCAACTAGGGTTCTCTGTGCCACCATCAATCACCCACATCACCAATATGACCCAAGCACTATTCATCGACATCGTTCACGGCACTGTTCATCGCTACTGTTCATCGCTACTGTTCATCAGCATTGTTCATCATTATTGTTCATCTCTACTGTTCATCGCACTGTTCACCGATCATCCATTTTTTGGCAAAAGAGTTTATTTAATCACAACCCTTCGACTATCCAGTTCATTAGATCCGGATTCGGACCATTGATCTCCATTGATTGGACAATTGCACCAGATTGGTGCTTGTGATTACTACGTAAGCATTGATTCCATTGACCGATAATTTTTTTTTAGTGTTCCTCTTCAACACGTCGAAGGAAGGTGTGGCACAGAAAGACGCCGTTGTTATGAGTTCTCTTACAGGTAATGAGAGACTCATTACCGCGAACCCTGGGTCCAAGATCACCATTGTGATGCTTAATAGTGAAAATTATTTGTCCTGGTCTCAGTCGGCTACGTTTTGGCTAAAAAGTAGGTCAAAGTTTGATTATGTGAATGGCACAATCAAGGCGCCTAGTCCTGAAGATCCCACTTATGCAAAAAAATTCTGGTAATGAGTTGGTTGACTCATTCTATGGAAGCAGAGATTGCTAACGGATTTTTCGGGGTGGAAATTGCCCAAGACATATAGGATACCCTTGATAAGACTTATTCTTGCAAGGGAAATTTTGCCCAGATTTATGAGTTGCGACAGACCGTTGAAGCTGAAGTCTAGGTAGATCGTTCCATTTTGCAATATTTTACAGCGTTGGGTTCTCTTTGGAAGAGGACCGATCATCTCATTACTCATCATCCAGTTTGTCCAACTGATGCTGCTAGCTTTAAAGTATATATTGAAAGTGAGAGGATTTGTAATTTTCTTGCAGGTCTCAATCCCGAGTTTGATCCTGTACGAAGCCAAATTCTTGGTATGGAACATTTGCCATCTCTTAGGGAAGCATTTGCCTATGTCCAGAATGAGGAAAGTCGTCGCTCTGTAATGCTTCCACAGCCATCTGCTGACAGATCTGCCTTGGTTTCATCTAGCCATCAAGGGGGAAAACCCCCTACTCAGTGTATGGATTCGGGCTATGAGCTAAGTGATGATAAAGATAAACTTTGGTGTGACCATTACAATTGTCCTAAACATACCCGCGAGACTTGTTGGAGTCTTCACGGACGTCCTCGTATGTCAAAAGGAAGGGGTGGTAGCCGTAGTGGTGGTCGTGGTAATGGTGATCGTGGTGGATGTGGTAGTGGACCACGGGCTCACTTGACCACAGAATCTGCTTACCAGGAGGAGTTATCGATTCCGCTGCACCATCTGTGCCGGAGAGTATCAGTAGTAGTGATATTGAGACATTGAGGCAGATTATGGCTCAGTTAGACACCTCCACTAGTGCCTCCACTTCTTTTGCCCAGAAAGGTAATTATGCTAATTTTTCAAGTGCTTTGCATGCTATTTCTTCACAACCATGGATCATTGATTCTGGAGCTTCCGATCATATGACTGATCTTCCTAGTATTTTTTTCAACTTATAATCCATGTTCAGGGAAAGACAAGGTTAAAATTGTCGATGGCAACTTGTCCTCTATTTTTGGTAAAGGTGTCATTAATGTTTCTAGTTCTCTTGCTTTAACTTCAGTTCTTCATGTTCCTAATCTTTCGACTAATCTTCTTTCAATTAGTCATTTAACTCGTGATTTGAACTGTTGTGTAACTTTCTTTCCATCTCACTGTGTCTTTCAGGACCTCTCCACGAAGAAGGTGATTGGCAGTGGTAGAGAGGAGAGTGGTCTATATCTTTTGTTGCCTGATGGAGTTGAAAATGAGAGATTGACAAGTGTTGCTTAGACTTCAGACAGAGAGAATATTCATCGAGAGTTGTGGATGTGGCATAAAAGATTAGGACTTCCTTCTTTCTATTTGCTTCGTTATTTATTTCCCTCTTTAGTTCCCAATAATCGAGATTCCTTGTGAGGCTTGTGAGATCTAAAAACACCACTGTACAACTTTTAATTCAAGTATCAATAAAAGTACTATTCCATTTGCACTTATTCATACTAGTGTCTGGGGTCCATCTCATATTACTACTTTGAATGGCTATAGATGGTTGTAACTTTTATTGATGACGACACTCGCACAACTTGGGCATATTTGATGAAAGAAATGAGTGAGGTTTTCTCAATTTTTAAATCTTTCCATAAGATGATATGTACCAACTCAATACCATTATTAAAATTGTTCAGTCTGATAAAGGAGGTAAATATATCTACAGTGGTCTTACTGATTATTTTTCTGAACATGGCATGATACATCAAACGTCATGCACCAATATTTTTCTTCTTTATGAATAAAAGAGAGGATCTCACTATTGTGAACCCTAAGCCTTCACTTTCTCTTTCCCTGTCTCTCTCTCTCTCCCAACAGCACTTACATCAACATTCATAATATGTTCACATACCAGTGTCGAACACTCAACACTTGGATACGGGTATCAGATATTGTTTCCTACACATCTCACTGGACACAGACCAAGAAGCATGTTAGCTACTTAGATAGTAGTTCACTAAAGTCACTAATCATGTGCGGCTGTGCCTTTTGTCACAAAGTTCCTTGAAAAAATGGATGGATGCTCATGCTAAACTCCTACTTTAACAGAGAAACACTAATTTATTATAGAAATGTGACAATTGTGATAGTGTGTCCCCATGCCCTTAGATTCGTGAATTTGGAAAGTCCGACTCTTAGACACTTACCCGCAACCGAAACTCATAAGCGAGTCCATGTACCATAGCTTCAAACAAACTTATTCAATAAAATGCAAAAAAGGTACCCAGAAGCAACTCAGGTAGAGAAAGTTATCCAAAAAGTAGCCCAGCATGCATACAATATATAGTTGAATAGAGTATAACATCTTAGGAACCTCAATGCCTCATTCTGTTAGTCTAAGCTTGCCATGAGCTTCGGTTTTATGATAATGGATCACATACCACCTACTTCCAATTTATATTTATTTTTTACATAGTTATCCATTTACCTTTATACCCATAATTCAAAGCTGCTTTTTAGACACCATCTTGGGAGGCTCTTAGAAAACTCAGTCACAGCGTTGCATCGTTATCAATAGATATTACATTGTCTAGTTCTCAGTACACATGACTGAACAAGTCTATAACAGAATTGCATGATACAAAGGTTATAAATTTAAAAGAGATCCAATAGTACTTATTTAGTTGTAAGATAAGCTAAATAAACTCAATATGATCACTAACTTCCTTGTTGTTCCTCTAATCTCCGCGACAATATCACAATACAAAGAAGACGATATTCTCTCGCTATCTTAATCTAATGGGCCACAATCTTGTCTTGGTCGCCAAAAGATACCAAGACGACTCAGGTGAGACGTCTACTTCGTGGATGATACTTAGAAGTTTGAACCATGTTTCTACCCATTGTTATTGTCTTTTATGAGCAACTTCATACGAAGTTATTTATAGCAGACACACTCATTCTGCTTTTGTTCAGTAAAAAAGCATGCAATCGACCATAAACTCAGATATTGTCGGGTTTAGAAACTTTTTGGTGAACATTTTAAGGAACAATATGCAATTGCTAGAAGATTTAAGAACACTAGACATTCTATGCTACATAGACTCAGATATTGTCGGGTTTAGATGCGTGTTTGCTGTTGGACCTCTCTAAACTCCAAATTTTAGGATACGGGTGCACTTCTTGAAAGTGTATAAAATTGAGTAAACGCACGTGAACTCGTTCTAAACATGTAAAAGATATATCCATATCATACTGTAATTTGTGATAGTATCTCATATAGGATATTCTTTTAAGACTTTAATCAAGGAATTTATATTTGTCTCTTCACATGAGAAGAAGATGACCCTTTGCTGCTTTCACATTCGAAAATTCAAACCTCTTCTGGTACTTCCAAAATCATATCTGAAAGATCCACAAAACTGGTTTTGGAATAAGCCAGATACACATCTTGTATATACCCATGTCATGTCAATACAATTATACAGGTTCTTTGGGGGCAACAGGAGAATCCACGTAACATAGCTAGCAGTTGGTAACAACTTTAGTGAATGCAGATAAGCCAGATCATTGATGAAGGAAAAAAAAATTGAAGCATATACATACATCGACACAAGAGGACGCTAGGGTGGAGTTAAAGAGCCATACTAAATGCAAATGAGACATAAAATCAGTCATTTCTAGTAAAAATTAAAATGGATACCAACTTTGTGCTTGTCTTTGTTATTGGTGGATACAATCATACAAATGACACTTCAACTATGCGATGTGTTTTGTCAAATTTCCTCAAAGAAATGTTTCAAAACACAGTACGAACACAATTTTCCATTTTCCATGCATGTAGTTGCATTGTTCACTACAACCCCAAAATATTCAAGTTGTTCAATGTAAACAAAAGGAATCTTTGACCCCATATCGGGGTATGTATGATCAGGAAAGTAACTCCATTCCCAATCCTCCATTGAAGGTTTTCAACAAAATAAACATCCTCAACCTGACCCCTAGCTTGCCATATGTTATTTTATTACAGATTGACTCACAGTTAACACTTATGTCCATGTCTGAGCATCTTGGTGAATGTTCATATGTAAATTTAACTGATGATGACAATTGAATTGTTCAATTTAAATGCTGGATTTCTTTTCAAAACTAAGAAATAACGATCAAGCTATTTCGAATCTCCTTCTTCACTCTACGAGAGTTTTGTATTGCAGACGCTGAAAAGCTTATGATCACTAACCCAGTCCTTGCAAGTCTTAACACACAAACAAAGAATTCTAGTTTTGAAAGCACTGAAAAAGAAAAGAAGTGATAGAAAGAAAAAAAAAAAATTTAAAAATGTGAATGACAGTTACCTTAATGGAACGTTCTCTAATATCAGTCAAAAGAAAGTGCCAAATGGTTAGCTTGAGCAACTGGAATGATATAATTGCTGCTCTATACAAAGCCAAGAATGGTCCAAAGCGGTAGAACATGGAAACACTTTTGGAGCTATGTGCTCCAAGTAAATGGCCAAATTCATTTTCTAATGATTGCTTCCTCAACTTTGCATACTCAGCAGATGGCCTCTCCCCATGAACACTGGTGAAGCTGGTAGAAAAACTGCAAAAAAAACCAAAAAGAAAATGAGACAAAGTAAAAGGGTATAAGTCTACTATAATTAGGGAATTAGAAATAATCCTTTATACCATATAAAGACAGTGAATGCCAAGTAGGAAATTGTTTCTTACTGCATCAAAATCAAAAGAAAGCAGCCAAACAGGGTAACTTTTCACTTACGCATTTCGGTGCAACAAGTATGATGGAATAAAGTTGTCTTGTCTGCTTCCAATTTCACTGTTTTTCCAGCAACCCGATTGTAAATATTTCCCCAGCGTGGTCTCAACAGAACTTTCAATGTGTAAACCTGCATGAAGAACCCCCCAGAGACGGTTAGCACAGGCACGCAATAACTAAAGACAGAAATAATGAGAACAGAAAGCAATGTGGAGTCGGAGACAATATTGAGGAAATAGCAAACTCAACATCTCCAATTACTCACAACGCTATCATTGAATAAGTGATTTTTTTGACCCACCTCATTTAGTGTCTTAAAGAGGGAAGTGTTGGTTCTAGGAAGCAAAGGCAATCTAGGTCTGTGGGTTAACCAAAAGCTGCGAATAACGTGGGCTGAAAATCTCAAACAGGTTGGACTTGGATCAAAAAAGAGTCCAACTGAGCACAGCTCAGTAGACCATCAATCATGCAGAATCTTGCAAAAGTTTGGTCATCCAGCCTTCCTTGATTGGTGATTTTCAGATAAGACAGAGCATGCACTTAGACAATGCATGAAATAGGACGTCCCATGAATTTGAATTGGCTAATTCGCTATCTGCAATTGTTTTTTTAATGTATAAATCCCTCATCTTATCAAATATATATATATATATATATTATTTTTGTTATGTTGAGTTGACATAATAGATAATTTCAAGTATAAATTCTTGAATAAGTAGAACATTCCAATTGGCATCAGTCCCAGATGATGCATTATTACATTGAAATGTTTTTACATTTACTAGTTGAGATTGACCATTAATTTTGACGTGCAACCATACAATAAAGGTATTTTCCGTCACTCCACCGTACACAGAACAGTAAGCTGAGTTCAGATATTACGAGGTTACATGAACGACGGTTACTTTTAACCTAATTCAAAAGGCTTACATAAAACAGAAAATGTCAGGGTAATTAAACCCAAAAAAAAAAAAAAAATGTATTTCCACCCACTCTACTGAGCCAAACACCAAGAGGGTTTTTTGGTGTTAATTAATGAAACATATATGTTAATTAATGAAACAATATTTGATGAAACATGTGTTAATTAATGAAGTTAAAAAAAATTAAAAAAAAAATAATAATAAGAAGAAGAAGAAGAGAAGAAGAAGAAGAGTGGGACAAAGGAAATGTAAGAGAGGTGAGGGTACCTGTTGTTGATGAGATAATGGGGAAACGGTGGAGCCTGAGACTTGCGACATTCCTCAGACGCATAATACTCCTACACAACAACAACTTCTTCATGAAGCCATTTAAGAAACCTTTCCTTCAGAATTCAATCAACGCCAAGCCCCAAGCCCAAGCAAAGCGTTTGATAATAACATGCTTCACACACATACGAGAGTGGTGGCAGGAGAGAGGGAGCCCGTGCCTCTGTGAGCGACACGTTTTTGTCGACTTGGCGGCTCTTTGGGACGCACTCACTCAAAGCCCAACTGCCCCTTCGGGTTGTGCTTTGTTGGGCCTGGTCTTCCATATAAGTGAGTGTACACTAGTGGCCGCTCAATAAGAGTTAGCGGCTCGGCTCAATAACAGCTCGGCTAGACTCATGTATTAAATGAATCAAGCTCGAGTTTGAATACAATATTCGTTTAATAAACAAGTCAAATTTGAGCACACATAAACTGGGGTCAATAAGGCTCGCGAAAACCCTAAGAGGGAGTATTTCTACTTCGACCGAGATGACAGCTTCCATCCCATAAACCAATGAATAAGGTGTAACTCCCGTTGAAGTTCTCACAGAAGTCGGATATCCCCATAATGCAAACGGTATCTTCTTATGTCAATCTTTATACGTATCTGTCATTTTTTCCTTAATTGCCTTAACATTCTTATAAGTTGCTTCTACTGCTCCAATTGTTTGAAGCCTATATGGGGAAGACAGATGGTGGGTGATCATATACTTCTTTAAGAGCGGGATAACTTCTCCTTGAAAATGACTACCATGATCAGAAATACACTCATTTGGAACCACATACCTACAAATTATATTTTTCTCAATAAAACTCATCACATCCTTAGCTTTCAAAGTCGCATATGATGCCACCTCTAAGCACTTGGTGAAATAATCTATCGCCACAATTATGTATTAGTGCCTATTAGAAGCCTTTGAAATTACTTCACCAATAATATCAATACCCCCACACAGAAAAAGGCCAAGGAATAGTCAGCTATAAAGTTGGGAAGGAGGGGTATGCATTAGGTTCGCGTGGATTTGATGTTTATGGCATATTTTGACATACTCACAGCAATCCTTATACAAGGTTGTCCAGTAATACCCTTGGCAGATTATCTTCTTTGCTAGCACATGTCCATTCATATGGGGTCCGCAAACTCCTTCGTGTATTTTCTCCATCATTCTTTTAGCTTCTGTACAAGCATTCCAAATTATATCTAGTATAAGACTTTTTTTCACAATTTTCCCGCGTAAATTACAAACTGGGCGGAAAACCTCCGAATCGCCTTTTTATCTTTCTCTGAAGCTCCCTCGGGGTATTCTCTTTTGTCCATGAAACTCCAAACATCCACATACCAAGGTATTTCTCTCTCTTCAATGGTTGCGATCAATTCAAACAAGGGTTGGGTTCTTTTTTGTATTGACAACGGGATCATGGTGACTCCTACATGGATTTGGATCATTGAGGCCAAGGTTGCTATGGAATTGGCTAGTTGGTTCTTCTCACAGGGAAGGTAGTAAAACGAGATTTTTCTAAACTACATCTTCAAACTCTCCAGGTATTCATGATAGGGTCTCAATTTCACATGCTTCACTCTCCAATCACCTCGCACTTGTGATATTATCAAGTTAGAATCTCTAAAGATATCAATCCTCTCAACTTTTATGGCCAGGGCTGCTTCCATTCCGAGTATACATAATTCATATTTCGTCGTATTATTAGTTGAATTATACTTAAACTTGACGGCTAGCGGGGTGGGGGTTCCACTAGATGATACAAGAATGATTCCTACTCCATATTCTATCTGATTGGCTGCTCCATCGAAATACATTCTCCACAAATCTTCCTTTACTTTCATCACTCCTTCATCGGGAAACTTAAAATCTCCTTTCTCCTCGGATTCTATAGCAAGGTCAGCTAGATATTCAGCGATGACTCTTCCTTTGACAGATTTGGAAGTGACATATCTTATATCGAACTCGGCTAACATTATGGTCCACTAGGAAATTCTACTGGTTAGTATGGGCTTTTCAAACAGGTATTTGAGTAGGTCCATTCGGGATATCAAGGTTACGGGAAAGGCTAGCATAAAATGCTTAAGGCAACGGGTACACCACACTAATGCCCACAGGCCTTTTCTAATGGTGAATAGTTCAACTCATACCCGGTCATCCTTTTACTCAAATAATAGATAGCTTTCTCCACATGCCCCTCTTCTTCTTTTGGGCCAACATGCACCCCATTAAATTTTCGGTTACGGATAGGTATAGCAATAAAAATTTTCTGGGTTTGGGAGGTGATAGGACAGGTGGGTTTTGGAAGTAGGTTTTGATCTTCTCAAAGTCTTTTTGGCATTGATCGTCCCATTCAAACTTCTCCCCTTTTCTTAGCAATTTGAACAATGGATCACAGGTCATGGTGAGCTTGGATATAAAACGGCTGATAAACTGTATTCTACCTAGAAATCCCCTTAACTCCTTCTCATTTTTTTGGTGATTGCATCTCGGTTATGCTTTAATTTTGGTTGGGTCTACCTCTATTCCCCTTTGGGTGATGAGAACCCTAATAACTTCCCAGTAGTAACCCCGAAAGTGTACTTTTGTGGATTCAGCCTCATTCTGAACTTTCTCAGCCTCTCAAAGAACTTCCTTAATGCCTCTAAGTGCCCCCCTCATCCTTTGGATTTTACTATCATGTTATCCACATATACTTCTACTTCCTTATGGATCATGTCATGTAGTAACGTAGTGGTATCCCTTTGGTAAGGCGCACCTATGTTCTTAAGTCTGAATGGCATTTCCCTATAGCAATAAGTCCCCCAAGGTGTGATGAAAGTAGTCTTCTCCCTATCCTCTGGTGCCATTAAAATCTGATTATACCCTGAGAACCCATCCATGAAAGAAAAAAAGCTTGTGTCCCGCGGTATTATCAACTAGTACATCGATATGAGGTAAAGGGAAATCGTCTTTAGGGCTGGCTTTGTTTAAATCTTGGAAATCAACACAAACCCTAACACGACCATCCTTCTTTGGGACTGGCACGATGTTGGCAACCCATTCGGGGTACTCGGTGACAATTAAGAATTCAACTCTTAATTGCTTTTTAACTTCCTCTTTCACGTAAGCGCCCATTCAGGCCTCATTTGCCACAATTTATGTTTTACGGGTTTTAAATTTGGGAAGAGATGGATATTATGTTGGACTATCTCTGGATCAATTCCTGGCAAATCATCATAAGACCATGCAAAGACATCTTTGAATTTATTTAATAGACTAATTAATTCTTTGATTTCCTCATTGCTAAGTGTAGAGCCAATAAAAACATTTTGGGGATTACTTTCATTTCCCAGATTAATAATTAAAGTGCTCTCAATGATTTTGCATGCAGATTCATTTTCTTTTTCAATTAATTTTTGTAATTCATCTGGAATTTCACCACATTCATTACATGTATCACATTCATTATGCGCAGTCGAGTAAGCAGAACTGGTCATATTTTCATTAATATTCTTTGAAGTGATTACAAAAGACATCAAAATAGTATGACACCTCATTTGGGCCATTACAGACTCCGGGAGGGGGAATACCTATTACTAGACTCAAAAACTCATTCTTTGTTGACCCCTTGTTTGAGTTCCACAGTGTGGCAGCCCGACAGACTCTCTGTCTCTTCCTCATTCTCCAGCTTTTCTTCATTTTCTGGCCCATCCTCCCCTGCTTCATTCTCTTCAATTTTCCTTCACTGTGACTTTTCCCATCTTCTTCCTTTATAATTTTCTCAAGATTACCCTTTTCGATCTCCTCATTCTCCTCTGCCAGTAGACTCTTCATTGCTGAACCATCCAATGTACAAATCCAATCCTTGACAGAGATTGGCTTCGCAGGCACCTGTAAGTATGGGTCTTCGTATTCGGTAAACTTATGTGGGAAGAAGATCTCGAACCCTGGCTTTAAACATTTATCCTTTCGATCCATCCTTGGCTTTGGGAAGCCACAGAAGGGAAAATCTTCTCCTTCCTTGATGAAGTACTCGTTAAGCATCTTTGCATATGGCCATAGTGATGCGTCAGCTGCTTTCTTCTTTTCTTTCAACTCCTGCTTTGATGGTAAATAACCCAACCCGTGAGTATGGGTCTATGTCTTGATATCCTGAAATTCTGACAAACGTTAGTGCATTCTCCCCAAACCCATACCTGGAAAGAATCCCATTTTCCTCATTATCCCTACGACTAACGGACTTGCGTATTGGTCAAAATATAATGGCAAAACTCCTGTGGCTTTCTATCCTTTACCATGTTGATAAATTTGAATCCTCCCAAACTTGTTTCTTCCTTTTGTAACTGAACCTCCAAAATCGGGGCGCTCGATGACGCTTCATTCATGCAGACCCAACTGTCCCCAAAGATTTCATAAACCTTGTTTCCCCAAATACATTTGACCTTTTGGTGAATTGTAGATGGAATTGTGCCCAAACTATCCAACCAACGCCACCCAATAGCATAAAAGAGGCAGGGATGTCAATAATCTGGAACTCAACTTCCTTTTCCAATGGCCCAACGGTGAGTCTAAGAAAAATGATGCCCATGACCTCCCTCAGAGTATTGTCGTATGCTCTCACTTTTTGCTCGGATGGTATGAAGGTCAATTCATCTAGACCCATTCTTTTAGATGTACGGAGTGGACACACATTCAAAGCAGATCCGTTATCAACGAGCAAGTAGGCAGAGAATTTCCTAAACATTCAACGGTTATGTGCAGTGGCTTGTTATGAGCAGGTCCTTCGGGAGGTAAATCTTTTGAGGTAAACGTGATAGCAAGAGACGGAGTTTGACTGATCATTCGTACGAGATCCTCTAGTGAAATGTTGATGGATACATCTGACTGGTTCAAAGCATCTAAGATAGCTTGTCTATAACGCTTGGAAGTAATTAGTAATCCCCAGATCGTGATGTTGGCTTGAGTCTTTTTCATCTACTTTAATACCCTATCCTCCTCCTCTTCTTCATCTATTTTTCCTTTTCCTTTTCCTTTTCCTAATTCTTGGCTCGAATGGTCTTCTTCTAGTTCATCTGACTTGAAATGTCTCCCCGATCGAGTCAAATGGGTCACCTCTTCCTTTATCCACAGATCGTCTTGTACTTTGGTGACTCTTGGACTTTCCTCTTCATCTTTTTTGTTCTCATACCATAGGTCTTCTATTGTCTGATTGATGTTCTGGCTATCGTCCCCCTTATCCCAAAATAGATGTCCATTTTAGGTGCCCACCAGTCTGAAGTAGCAACTTCCTCTATCTCTTTTCCCTTACTTTTCTCTTGATTTCATCTGATGGCCCGCCTAGGGTGTAGATCACAATATCTCTCGGCATCTGATAAGATTTTCTTGGGTGACCCAGCTTTGTGATCAATTGAGATGGATCGAAAGAATTTCCTTAATACTCTAAATAATAAATTCCCAGTGGTGGCACGGCGTGATGGTTCGGCAATGGGTTCTTGGTGACATTTGGCGGATTGGTGGGAAGCTCGGATATCACTTTCTTGTCTATTAAGTCTTGAATCTCGCGTCTCAACCTCAAGCATCGGCCAGTAGAATGCCCTTGTTCTTGGTGGAACTTACAGTACAAGTCAACCTTGAAGTTTGGAGGAGGCGGGTTCGGTTTTGGCCGTGGTTCCAACAATCGAGGATGCCCCTTTGCCACTAGCCTATCAAGGGTTGTGGACAATGACACTCCTTGATCTGAAAATTTCCTTGGCGGCTTGTTCCCTCCTCTTCTTGGATAAGTTTTTGTTATATCAAACTTCCTTTCCGGTTCACTCAGTGCATTAACATCAGTTGCCACCTGATTCCCTATGTTTTCCCCCGTAAAACGGTCTCCTAAAGCGATGGCCCTGCGATTCTTCCTTCTTGAGCTTCCCATCTTTGATTGTGTCTTCAATTCTTGTCCCTATTTCAAATAGTTCTGCAAAGATGTGGATGCATTAATACATGAGCTTCTCTTGATATACACTTTGCAAATTCTTCACTATAATTCTGATCTATTCTTTCTCTGATGGCCGTTGGGTTATTTTTGCGGCCTTTCCCCTCCACCGGGTCAAAAACTCAACAAATGACTCTTTACTCTCTTATGTAGTCGTCTATAGATCTTTCACAGTCACATCGAGTTCTTGATTGTATTCGTACTGGGTGACAAAAGCTTTCACACAATTTTCTCCCACACACGCGTTTTGCTCAGCTCGAACGTGAAATACCAGGACAAAGTTGCCCTAGTCAAGGTTTGCTGAAATAGCATGGTCATCATGGTAGAACTCAGACCACTCGGCTAAAAAGCCCCAATGCACATCCTCACATGGTTTCTAGGATTGCTAAAACCATCAAACTTATCAATCTTAGACATCTTTTTCTTTTCTTTTCGTCATTCTAATGGTTTTCCCTCTTCTTGCTTAATAGTTGTGGATTTTTTAGCACTTCAAGATGCTAGCTCCTACACCCATGGATTTGAGTGCAAGTCTATTCCCAAGAGGTCTCAAGTAGCAGAAGGAAAAGGTGGGTGTGAAGGTTGGAGCTCACGACCTCAAGAAATGCCGGGACTTCTGACCCCATCTCACTGGGAAGATGGTGACATAGGATCCTTGGTCTAGGATCCCATGTGCTACAAAGGCTCCCTATGCGTCCGTGGTTCAACTATCCAAACGATGCATCCTATTCATGGGTCCTTATGCTGCTGCTTGGTATCTGGGAAAGAGGGTCTTTAAGACAAGCCTGCCTACCAGATCACTTCATTGTTCTTGATGTCCCTCCTCTTAACATGCTAAGAACTCATAAGCTCTGGGGCGACGACCTTGAGGAAGCACTCATAGGTGCGGATGCTACGTAACTAGTGACGGACGAAAGGGGTTATGAAGATTTTCAAATCTATCATCTTATGTCTAACCTTCCTATGACTGGCCATGCTAAGGTATGACTTTATCTTAAATCCTTCTTCTTATTATTTTGCTCGGCTTGCTGAATTCTCTTATGGTTATAGGGAGGACCTTCTATTGGAGGTGCAGGGAGCTCTAGAACTAGGGTTCGAGGCACCGGATCTTCTTATGAGGGAGCACCCTTGAGATTTTCTACTTCTAACCTTCCTCCTATTGACTGGACGGTTACCCTAGACAGTGATGATCGCGGGGTTCCTTATCATGTTCTGGAGGTGATCCCTCAGGATTTTTGTCGTATCTCTTCCAATGTGGCTTTCGTCCTAACGCCTTATGTGGAAGAACATAGGAGCCTAGTTACTATCTTGAGGTCATGGATTTGCCAGCTAAAATATAAGGTAAATCTTCATCCCTTACCCCCCAGTTTCACAACTTCTTTCTAATTTCTTTTCTCTCTTCTTACAACTTCAATTGGCTAAACATTCCCTACATTCTTCTTCTACCCAGTTTGACGTCAAAGAGACGAACATTGTGAGTCAAGCATTTCTACAAGACAATGCAACTATTCCTTCAAGTTTATGAAAATCAATGAATGCATGCATGCTTTCTCACTCTCACTTTTCCTTTTTTTTTATTAATGGTTCCTTTTTCTTTCAGCGCAACAAAATATTAGCCAGGTAGAGATGTATAGTGGTGCTGGAGATGCAGTTGGGAGAATCATCATTATATCGTCCTCCCATTAGGCCAATGCCGGAGCCGGTTAGGCATTTTACTTCTTCTCACCGAGTCATCATTGAAGAAGATGAGGAGGAAGGCGAAGAACCACCACGAGTTTGGCTAAAGAGGACAGATATAGGCAAAAGACACCCTCGAGACTTTCTCTATGATTTATCTTTACTTTCCACGCACTATTATGGATGACTGTATTTGATTGCATTGCACCTATGGATTTCTTTCCTTGCACTTTTGTTTGAACTCTTGTTTGAATTATATAAGTGACATGCTCCCTTAGAGGACCTTCTATGAATCTTATGGCCCTTTCATGATTGTGAATGGATAGTTTAAAACACATACTAAGACTCTCTATATACATAACAAGACTTTAAACGAACAAAAACATCCGTTCGGACTCAAAACAGAGGCCCAAAACCAAATAAAATGCATAAGGATGCATCTACACAAAGGAATGGGAGCAGGGGTGCCATTGTGGCACTCTAGAGTGCACACGACACTCACATGAGTGCCACTATGGCTCTCATATAGTTTTGCGACTTTTTGACGATTTTGGCAATTTTTGGACTTCTTTCTGACTTTGGACTCCCAATTCTTCCCAAACTCAACTTGATACTCTATATAACCCCTAGAAACTCCCAACTTTTCATTCACATTCATGCATATAACCTTTCTTCATTAGCAAACATCATGGTTCGTGCTCTCTTCTAATAGATGGATGCATTCTGCGACCTTGATCGCATTTATTTCCAATGCTACGGGTTGGATAGCTTATTCTCTCTTCGTCAATTAAAGCCTCAGAGAAACTTCATGGAGGCTGCAATTTCTTGTGGAATCCTAAATATCATGTATTCTGCTTCAATTGTGAGGAGCTATGCCCAACCCTTGAAGAATTCTCCATTAAGCTAGGCTGTGATTACAAGTTCGTACTCGTGCTTCCTTTTCATCACTCTAGGTATTATCCTCTCTTGTCTACCTTAAGTGGGCTACCTCTTCCTGAATGTGACAATATCATCATAGAGGGATGTATCCTATTGTTCCCTCTCATCAAGCTCTTCTCCTTGGATGACCCCACCATTGCTTGTAAACACAAGCGAGGTGTTCTTGCTTTGTGCATGCTTGCCCACTTTCTATTCTATGACGGCACTACCATGGAGGATGTAAAACTTATTGATGTAGCCTTATAGATAGGCAAGGAAAAGAACCCAATGATGATTTGCTTAGCCAAAACTTAGGATTAGTTTCTATAGAACCCGGCCTTTGCATATAGTTTCTATAGAACCCTTCAATTAGGATCTTGATTTATCATCTTTGATTAGGATAATGTGATGAATTATTTGTGTTTGCCCGTAAGGGATTATGTGGATGATGGGGACGTGTATGCAAAGGCATCATTAAACCTTGTATGGTAGATTCCTCTATAGTAGTATGGTCTTTATCCAAACATCCAATCATTATTCAAGGACGATTTTTGAAAATTTTGAAAATACAAGTACTTCTTTGAAAAACCCAAGTCTTTTGAAATTTCTGGGAATTTCCCTTTTTAAAAATTTGCTTTGAAATTTACTATTCTCAAAATCCTTCCAAAATTCTTCCTAGATTTTAGAGAATTTCAAAATTCCCACTTTGATGATTCAATTTCAAATTCTCCTTAGACTTTAGAGAATTCCGAAACTCCTACCTTGCTTTTTAAAAAGAAATCATGATTCCAACTTTGATAATCCAATTTTAGATTTTAGAATTTCATAATTTCCTACATCAATTTTCAAGAATCATGATTTCATACCACAAGCATTGATGGTTCAAAAGTGCTTTTGAAAATTACAAATCTCCCCTTCTTTTTTTTCATGAAAAAAAAATCAATTTTGTAAATCTGAGCCATCAAGAATTTTAAAACTAAAAAAATCCTTGGATAGTGATTGGATTAGTAAGGTGATTAGCATACTCAAGGAATCTTATGTGCTTATGTGCTAATATACTAGGTCTAAGCTAGATTAAGGTGCATTGCATTTCATCTACATTGCATACACTACACGAGCATTGCATATACGGCTCACAAGTGCGACGCCTCTAGTATACTTTTGAAAAGAAAAGATTTGTTTTCCTCAGAATTTTGAAAAAGATTTCTCTAAAGGAAAAGATTTTCCATCTTTGATTTCCCATCTTTGTAAATCCATCTTTTGTGAATATCATTCTTTGAAAATTCTTTTGCAAAAAAAGATACCTGATTATTTTGAAGATCCTTAATAAACCAGAAAAGAAGATGGGGACCTAAGAATTGAACTCCCTTAATTAGAGATAGAGAATGAAGTAAGGTTGCGGACAGATGGCTCCTCTTGATCCTCAGGCTCTTTTCTCATGGATGGATGAGGTTACCGGTATTGATCATATACATTTAAGATATTTTGGCCTTAGTACTCTCTTTCAGCTGAGAAATGTAAAATTTGAAGAAGATATTATGCGTGCTGCCATTCGATGTTGGGATCCAGAATTCCATGTATTTCGGTTCAGATATCAAGAGATCTCACCATTATTTGAAGAATTCAGTACCATTTTCGATTTCAGCCCTTACTCCGATATGATCCTTCCCACCATTCAGGCTAGATATGTGAAGAGCCTAACATCACTTCTCAGTTGTTCTCCTTCTATTGTCCGGTCCATGATTTCTGATCAGGAGATTGATTTTTCCCGCTTATTTGCTTGCTATTGTACTACCATGGGAGGACATTTCGATCATTCCATATCTGGATGGGGTGCCTTGACGTTGGCTATGATTTCACACTTTTTGTTTTCCTCTTCATCTCATGCCCTCATACCAGTTGCTTGTAGACTACGTTCTCGACGAAACCCTATGATATTGGTCCTAACAGAAACTCTAATGGGTTTAGATCAGGCACATGCTGATGGGACAATACTCCTTTCTGGTGCCCCTTTAGTGCTGCAAACTTGGCTTCTTGAGCAACTCAGTTTATTGGTATATCCTCGCGGTCTTTGTAGAATCCCTTCCTTGGATCAGAGGCATGTAAGAAGATTTTTTAGCAATTCTGAGGTTTGGTTCGTTTGGCTAAGTGGTCTCACCACCGAGGACATCCGTTGGGTCTGTGTGCGTTGGGATTACTGTTCAGTTACTGTTAGATTTCTAGGTTGAAGAGGAATATGGCTTTTGGTTTACATGCTACCACTTTTTCCATCTCATACAGAGTAGCCAGGCAATATGGCTATAGATAGGATACTTCTGAGGACGCCATTGGGGTTATGAGAGATTCAATTCTCCGAACTTCATCGATTACTACTTTCACCACTACATGGCATGAGCGGATTACAACACCTTTTCCACGAATTCTTGCCCCCATCCAATTATTAGTTGAATATTTTATGGAGATTCAGAGGGTGATTGAAAGACAGAGTCAGGTTCAGCGGGGACATTAAAGAGGGCATTATGGAGAGCTTAAAGATAAATGATTGAATGATGATATTTGGAAATAACTGCTTGTTGAAACCAAATAGATGCTTAAGAAGAATAAGCAAGTCACAGTGACGCTCCACTTGAGATCAAGTCGAGTCCAGTCGAGTCAGTTTTAAGTCTTGTTGTCAAGTCTGTCTATCGTCAAGTTGTGTTTGAGTCTATGTCGAGTACTATAATCCTTCTCTTTTAAAGTAATGAAATAAAATTTTGATTTGCTTGATTAAATGTAGAGGTGTCAAACGGGGCAGCCCGTCCCGCCCCGCCACCTTGATGAGTTGGGCCAAGTTTGGCGAGCCACGAGGCGGGTCGGCAAAATAGACGGGGCGGGGCGAATTGACTCAGTAAGGGATATAGGGTGACTCGCCCCAACCCACTAATTTGTAGGTCAACGGGGCGAGGCGAGGCGGGGCAGCTAACTCGCGGGTTGGTTGGCGAATTAGCCCACGAGTTACCCCGCGGGTTGCTTGCAAAAACTTATTTTTATTTTTAATAAAAAAATTTCTAAAAAATAGTTTAATAAAATACTTTATTTAAAAATAGTTTGTTGAAAAAATATTTGAAAACTTTTTTTTAAAAAAATTATTTATTTTCTACTTAAAAGTTTTATAAAATTGTTTATTAATAAATAGTTTATTTGAAAACAATTAAATAAAAATGTTTTATTCACGGGTTGGTGAGTCGGGGCGGGGTGGGTCCACGAGGCGAGGCGGGTTACGAGGCGAGGCGAGTTGGTGGCGAGTCGGTGGGTTAGACGAGCTGGGATACGGGGCGAGTTGTGGTTGCGAAAATGGAAGTCGACCCGGACCCATACCCAATGAATTGAGTCACGAGCTGGGTACGTCCACGGGGCGGGACGAGTTGCGACTCGCCAAATGGCGAATTGGGGCGGGGCGGGCCAATTCACCCCGTTTGACACCCCTAATTAAGTGCGCCTTGTCATGAATGAATGAATCTCTAAGATAAAAGTGTCGTTTCTATGATTATTGTGAAAAATACTGTGCTGATAATTTTGGTGCATTCAAAAGAATCCTAAAAGGATCAAAGTTGATTTTGCGCTGACACCGAAAAAAGCTAAGAATTGATTAGTCTTACTTTAAGAATCTTGAGATGCTTTTGCTTAAATCTTGAAAAAGATATGCTTGATCGTAACTCGGGACTAGCTTAATTCCATGATCTCCCATTTCAAAATCTCGAGCCCAGAAAAATGAGCCATTCAAACTTGTCTAAACTGCAAGCTATGTACACTTGTCCTTGATGGTAGCTAAACATTTCAAATGAACTACTTCTCTCAAAAAGAAAAAAAAAAGCTCGCTAGGCTGAAAACCCGAAAGGGCGCCTAGGCAAAAGTTAGAGCACAAAAGAAAAAAAAAAAGAAGCTCGATAGGATGAAAACCCAAAAGGACCCCTAGGCAAAAATTAGAGCATGAAAAAAAAAAGAAAAGGAAAATTTTGCATGTTGTTTTCAAGAACCTGATCCTAGCCAGTCAAAATTTTAGAGAGAAAAGAAAACAAAGAAGAAAAGAAGAGGAAAGAAAATGAAGAAGATCGAGAAGTCGGGAACATGAATTATCCCAAAGCTTTGATTTGTAATTTCTTTAATCTTGCTCCGAAAACATGTATGATGTATAATGATGAGAAATGTAAAACTTTCTGGCTAGTAAAAAGGTGAAAAGAATCAACCGTCAAAAACAAAGAAGAGGAAACGAAAAGAGATGAAAAGAAGAGAAAAAGAAAAGAAAAAGGAGAGATAGTTTAGTTTCTTTCAAAGCTATCACAAGTGACCTGCTTCAGAATATCTGTCTGATGACATGGCTTGAAAAGCCCTCCAATTCTTGAATCCTTGCACTTTCAAAATCTCTAGCCTTCGAGGAACTACGCTTGACCTGATCCTACTTGGGGATACGTAGGCAACCTACTCAGTTCGGTCACTGCTCCTGAAATACTCGACCACATCTCAAATATCTTCTTTCAAGACTTGGCTGAACTACTTTGGACCTGATTCCCACTTGGGGATAAGTAGGCGAGCTTCCCTGACTCTCGGTCCCTGAACTTTGCAAACTAGGGGCAAAACTTTCAAGTTTGCCCAGAGCCTCAAGATACCACTGCCACACTAGGGGCAAACTTCGTTTGCCCAAACCTCTATTTATCACCATCAACTAGAGGCAAACATCGCTTACCTGTACCCCCTTTTCATATCATAAGTGAATCCTGAATCATCAAGTATATCTTTGAAAACATTTGAAATGAATCGTCTCTTATTCTATAAGCTAAGGCACTAATTTGAAGCACATTTTAGAGAAAATAAATGATTGATTGAGATCCATATGGAGTATTTTCAAGGCATTACTATATCAGCCGAGTATTATCACAATAAGATGAGAAGTGCACATGAAAGCAAAGAGATACGTCAAACATGATAAACGCACATTAAGATTAAGGAAAATTGGGTTTTCTCCTCCAAACTTCTATTTCAGTATCAAGAGTGTTACCTTTATGTGTCAATGTCTGTCGTGGTCAAATCTATCGTCGTCTAGTTTGTGATCTCAAGTGTGTGGGTCCAGAGTGATATACAATAAATTTTCAAAACTTTACGAGCATCTAAAGGTGGATACAAGCAGAAGTTCGGAACACTGTTATTGCATCAATTAATCATGCTAATCAGAAGACTGGCCTTAGATGTTGAGCTGAGCCGTTGTTGAAACCGATCAGAGTGCCTTACATGAATATCTTCTAGAATTGGTTGAAGACTTGTGAAGCTTGTCAAGGTCATCATGTCTTTTTTTTAGTACCTATCAATTATGAATAAAAAATGTGACATTGGGAACTCTTGTTTTGACCCCGGATTGGTCCGATCATGATATATAAGCCTTAAGAGTGCCTGAAACTTGTTAGAACTAGTCTAAAGGACCCTTGGGAAATTGAATTTTGGTCAAAGAAAAGTCCCTAGACATGAAGAATCGAGGGAACCGCTGCTTGAAAATAGTTGAGAATTGATGATTTGCAGCGAACTTATGTTGTTTTGGGTTGATTATGTGCCGTCCTGGGACATGGACATTTGGGTCTACTGTCGCTCGAGAATTACATCCAGAAAGGATTTGCAGAAGATGGATCGGAATTCAGAATAGGATTAGAATACACCAGATGTATTTATAAGAATATTTGAGCTGGTCGAAGCACCATCGTCAACTTCAGATTAACAGAGCCTCCAGAATAGAAGCTTTTCACATCTCTTAGAATTTTAGCAATCTCCCCAACTGAGGACTTTCATCAATCGTCTAAGTGGTTAGGACTCTCAGGAATCGAGCTTAAGATTATATCGAGTTTAAGATCATGTCAAGTTTTAGATCGAGTTTAAGATCAGGTCAAGTTTAAGACAGAATTGAGTTTGAGATTAGATCGAGTTTGAGATCAAGTCAAGTTTTAGATCGAGTTTAAGATCATGTCGAGTTTTAGATCAAGTTTAAGATCAGGTCAAGTTTAAGACATAATCGAGTTAAGATTAGATCGGTTTTAAGATCAAGTTAAGTTTAAGATAGAATCGAGTTTAAGATCAGGTCGAGTTTAAGATAGAATCGAGTTTAAGATCAGGTCAAGTTTAAGACATAATTGAGTTTAAGATTAGGTCAAGTTTAAGACATAATTGAGTTTAAGATTAGATCGAGTTTAAGATCATGTCAAGTTTTAGATCGAGTTTAAGATCAGGTCGAGTTTAAGACAGAATCGAGTTTAAGATTAGATCGAGTTAAAGATCATGTCAAGTTTTAGATCGAGTTTAAGATCAGGTCGAGTTTAAGACAGAATCGAGTTTAAGATTAAGTCAAGTTTAAGACAGAATCGAGTTTAAGATTAGATCGAGTTTAAGATCAAGTCGAGTTTAAGATAGAATCTAGTTTAAGATTAGATCGAGTTTAAGATCATGTCAAGTTTTAGACCGAGTTTAAGATCAGGTTGAGTTTAAGACAGAATCGAGTTTAAGATTAGGTCAAGTTTAAGACAGAATCGAGTTTAAGATTAGATCAAGTTTAAGATCATGTCAAGTTTTAGATTGAGTTTAAGATTAGGTCGAGTTTAAGACAGAATTGAGTTTAAGATTAGGTCAAGTTTAAGACAGAATCGAGTTTAAGATTAGATCGAGTTTAAGATCATGTCAAGTTTTAGATCAAGTTTAAGATCAGGTCGAGTTTAAGATTAGGTCATGTTTAAGATTAGGTCAAGTTTAAGATCATGTCGAGTTTAAGATTAGATCGAATTTAAGATCATGTTGAGATTTAGATCGAGTTTAAGGTCATATCAAGTTTTAGATGGGGTTTAAGATCATATCGAGATTTTGATCGAGTTTAAGGTCATGTCGAGTTTTAGATTGAGTTTAAGATCATGTCAAGATTTCGATCGAGTTTAAGATCATATTGAGTTTTAGATCGAGTTTAAGATCATGTCGAGATTTAGATCAAGTTTAAGATCATGTCGAGGTTAAAATTTTGCCAAATTTAAGATTGTATCGAGTTTAAGATTTTGCCAAGTTTAAGATCATGTCAAAGTGTAAGATTGGCGTGAGCTGAAGGATAGGTCGAGTTTAAGATCATATCATGTCTGGGATTAAGTTAAGACCTGTTGAGAATTAGACTTGTCTAGAACCCTCTTCATTAAGAAACCTGAATCAAATAGGAGAGATTGTGTCAAAAGTTTCCATATATGAGAGAGGGCCGTAGCATCCCTTGAATTAGATTTTGCATCTAGAACCATTGAGGATGATTCCTTCAGCACTTGCACATTCACGTTTTCACACTACATCAACATCCTAGGATAGGAGCATTTCATCTGCATTGTTGTTTGTGTGTTCTTTGTCTCATCGTGCGCTTGAACTACGCCCTGGTCTAATTCCTGGAAAGGATATGTAGGCAGCTTTAGCGGAGCACGACCAGTAGCAGCTTAGATTTAGCAGCCTCTATCCAATATTGCATTGCATTCTTGCATTCGTGATTTCTTAATTTTCTCTGATGTTGAATTTCTTAAATTTTTTTGTGAATTTTTCATTTTTCCTAAAACCTCTCAGTATGGTTATTGGGTGCCTTCTAGCTTTGACACTCACTTGTAGTTCACGTTGTTCACAACAAGCTCTGCCAAAGAAGGGCAAACTGTAGACACCCAATTTTGACCACACTAATAAGATTTAGGGTGGACAATGTCTTAGAGGATTCAATGATGAAAAGTACCCGTGGAAGGTACTAGATTCCACACAATCGAAAGATTGAACTTCAGAAAGTGACTTCAAGCTCAAAAAAGCTCTTTTCCATGCATAAATCCCGGTTTTGTCAAAATCATCTCTCAGAATTCATTTCCAGTTAGGGTTATATGAACATGAAGTGTTCTAAATGCAGTATTCTAGGTACCCAGAGATTCAATTTTAAAGAAAAGTTTGAAATCGACGCACATTGAAAAGCAATTTTGAAAAAGACGTCGTTTGATTTCAAAACGACGGCAAAAGTTCCGGAGGACATCCGGGCTTTAATTGGACTTCAATTTTCATTTCAAAAACTCCCTGAAATATTTTTGTACTGAAATTCAACTCAACGGCTTTCCAATAGTACGTAAATGGACGATTTCGGACACCAAAAAGCATTTTTAGAAAAAAACTGGAAAAGTAGTGCACCTAATATTTTAAACAGAGCTTAAAGGCAACCAGAGCACTTAGGGGGTGGTGGGTCCCACCTAAGCTGCCACCTTATAATTGCCCCCTCCATCAAGTTTTTTGAGTTCCAGACCCTTTTAGAAGCCTCCCACTGCTAGGAAATTGCCTGCAAACTGCGATTAGGCACCGAAATTGCCATTTTAACCATTTTCTGACCTCTAAAATCACTATTTTATCCCTGTAACTTAAGAGTTAAGTTTTCAAAACTCTATATATAGATCCATATGAGATCATCTTTCATACACAAGTACATATAAGCATACACAAGAGGATATATCGACATACAAGTACATATAGATGAGAGGATATACAAGAGAGAAGTACATACAAGTGAATATACTTGCAAAAAAAAATACTTTCAATTTAAGAGAGATTTCTAGAGAGAAGAAGTGAGTTATGAATTAAACTAATCTCAAGATAATTAGATTAGAAATTTGAACACCAATTGCTTCCCTAAAACTTCTATGGATGAGTGCTTGAAGAATTTGAAGAATACTTGAAGAAGAAGACTCTTCAATTCAACTTTGGTGATATAGTTCAGAATCCTCCAATAGGTAAACACTACAATTCATCTCTAATTCCTACTTTTATATATAGATCTATAAGACTTGGATCTAGTTTAGTTTTATTTTCCTTGTTAGAACACTCATCTTCTTCCTCTCTTGTTCTTCACACACTCACATGACTAGATCCGTCTCTTTGATTTTATTGATAATTCTCAAATTAGAGATTGATTTTCACTTTGGTTTTCAATTTTGATTTCGTTCTTCTATTTAATTTAAATCCATGCATACATGATTATACATATGTATCTATTTTGAATTCTATGATGGTTTGGAAGTATGATCTATGAGAAGGATGATTCCTATGTTCATACCTATCACTTGATTATTCCTATTACCTAGAATTCTTATTGAATTTCATCTCCAATAGGATATTTTTAAGTCCCTTTGATCCATGATCCAAAGTTCTTCATAGAACTTAAGGGCTAAATTGATTGAGAATCATGATAATTAAGTTGATCTATGAGTTTGATCTCTCTAATAAACTTCAATCATCACCTGAGATGTTTTTCTCACACTTTAAAATGGAACTAGATAAAATTCAGCAAAATAGATTGGTTTTGTCCATAAGATTTGGTCCACCAAAACCCATAGTTTGATGGATTTCAAATTTTCTGGTTAAACTTTGATGAATTAGGTTTCATTCGATCCGTTTTGAGAACCTCTAGGATCCATATGCTATTTTTAGAAATTGTTGAGAAATCAGTTAACAGATTTGAACATAGTCTTTTTGTTATTGAATTTCATAAAATCTATAATAGTTATCGATGTTCCACTTTTTGGGGATGATTTCTAACTCATGTATCTATGTGCCGATGTAAAATCGTGAGCATACGGTCGAGTTAAGATCATTTTCTAAGCGTTTGAAATTGATACAACTATTTTGGAATTTTCTAGATTTAACTACAATTATGATTATGTATACAAAATGGTCATACCTTGATCACTCAACAACAATTGATGAACAAAACTTGATTTAGAAATCAGCTAGGATAAATCGATAAAAGATCAAAAGCTTAGAATATATTGATTAACATGATTCATGAACTTCTATAATACTTCTATTATGTTTAATGTGCCTTTGTCAAATGATACCAAACTTCCAGAATAACAGAGTCTGTTAGCTTTTTAGAAACCTTAAGATCATGACATATCCATGGGATTGTTTTTGTCATAAACTAAAATGAAATAGCTTTTTTTTGACACCAAGTAGATATTCACATGATTTTTGTAGAATTAATTATGATTTTTACAAGAACAGTGGACAGTCCTGGTCCCCTGTTCCCAAAACTCTTATTTCTCAATCTTCAAAAATGGTCAAAAAGTTCTACTTTTTGGAAAAGTTCCCTAAGATATGTATTTGACTTTTTGTAAAAGGGTTTTAACCCAACTCATGTTTAAGACTACTTTTGATAGGATTCATTAGAGGTTGCTGAATTTGGAAATTTGATTGATGACATATTTTCCTTGTTTATCATGCATATCATTTGTTTGCTTGTATTTTTGAAATGCTTGGGTATTTCTTGGTGTCTTAGTGCAGAGAATTGAATGTCGTGGATCCGGACGTCGATTTGTGGGTTTGCCTCGTCTACATGTGGCTTAGTGCCCACGTATCGTGTACTATCTCTATCCTTTATCTTAGAATTTTTTTAGGTTTACAACTTTATTTTCAATGACACATTTCCTTTAGGATAGTCCTCGCTTATGTGTTTATGTTAGAGACATCTTATCTAGGATTGTTGCTTGATTGCATTACACATTTCCTTCGTTTTTGCTTTTTTGCGACTCTGCTTGAGTCAACCCAATGTATGTCTTCGCGTTCCCTCTTGCATATCATGACATATTTCCTTTATTTGCATCGGTCCCAGGCGAGACTAACCACTGTGAGTATACCTCTCTCTTGTATTACATGTACATCCGACTTCTATTTGATTTAATCTCTTGACATAATTTTCCTTAGATGTTCCCTTTTTGACATGTATATATTATCTTGTATGTTTGAGGAAACAACACCAATTATGAATTAAGAACAAGGATATTTGAATCAAGGCCTACCATTCGGTAGGACGAGGAGGGGGTGCTTTAGTCCTACTTGGGCTCCTTCCTCACTTGTACCAAGACCCTCGAACCTAGTTTCTGGTATTAATGAAGGGCGAGTAACCTTATTCAATTTTGGGTGAGTCAAACTTGGGTTTCCTAATTCCCGATAAAAATTAGGTGGCGACTCTTTGTCTCTAGGATCGCGTGAGGAAGTCCTAGTTTTCCCTGAAGTGTGCTCCTTGGGATCCATCCCGGGACACTATCGAGGGAGAACGCCAGGACCCCCTTTCTCGTACGGTCCATAGTTACTCCAACGGGTATCTCTATCATTGAGGCTAAGGTGGCTAAAGCATCTGTAAATTGGTTCTCATCTCGAGGTAGGTAGATGAAAGTGATTTCCTCAAACCTTGTCTGTAAACTCTCCAAGTACTCATGATAAGGCTTCAACTTCTCCTCTTTTACTTTCCTGTCCCCTCTAGCCTGTGAAAGTATTGAATTGAAATCCCCAAACACTTCAACTTTATTTGCCCCTAGTACTATGGCCATTTCCAATCCAATTGTACAAGCCTCATATTCACTGAAATTGTTGGTGACAATAAAGTTTAGCTTGACAACGAATTGTGCAGGAGCACCATCCAGAGATACTATTATTATCTCGACTCCATATCCCTTCTGGTTTAGCTGCTCCATCGAAGTACACTTTTCATGTACTTGGGCTAATAGCCATAAGATCCTCATCGCGGAACGAGAATTCTTTAGTGCCATCCCTATCTACTGCCTGGTCAGCTAGGAATTCAGCTATCACTTTTCCTTTGGCTGATTTTCTCATGATATATTTTAAGTCGAATTCTACGAGCATCAGGGTCCACCGAGCCATCCTTCCTATCAGTGCAGGTTTCTCAAATAGGTATTTCAACAGATCTATCCGGGCTATAATTAACACAGGAAAAGATAACATGTAGTGTCTACGTCGGCGAGAAGCCCAAACTAAGGCCCAAAAGGTTTTCTTTGATGTATACTTGAGTTTATATCTGACCATCCTTTCACTTAGGTAGTATATGGATTTCTCCATATGACTCTCGTCGTCCTCTTGGCCTAGCATACATCCCATGGCATCCTCCATTACTGATAGGTATAGAAGCAAGGGTTTGCCTTCAACTGGCGGACAAGATGGATGGGTTCTGTAGGTAGATTTGGATTTTCTCAAAGGCTTTCTGGCTAGGTTCACTCCACTCGAATTTCTCCTCCTTCTTTAACAGTTTGAACAATGGCTCACAAGTGGTGGTTAGCTTTGAGATGAAGTGGCTTATGAACTGGATCTTTCCTAGGAAACTCATTTTCTCCTTCTCTGACCTAGGTGGTTTTATCTCTAGATTCGCTTTGATCTTAGCAGGGTCTACCTCTATGCCTCTCTTGGTGATTAAGAATCCTAATAACATCCTAGTGGTTACCCCGAATGCACACTTCTTTGGATTCAACCTCATTTTAAACTCCCTCTACCTTTCAAAGAATTTCTTTAGCACTCCTATGTGGTCTTCTCTCTCCTTTGCTTTTACTTCTGCCTCTTTGTGAATCATATCATGCAATAGTGTAGTAGCAGCCCTCTAATATGTGGCTCCATCGTACTTTAGCCTGAATGGCATTACTTTATAGTAGACCATACCCCAATATGTTACAAAGGTGATCTTTTGCTTATCTTCTGGTGCCATGAGTATCTAATTGTATCCTAAAAACCTGTCCATGAATGATAACAGTGCATGCCCGGTGGTATTATCAACTACCTAGCATTAGAAGTTCAGCATAGGCATTCATTACCTTAGGTATAGAGATCACATTATGATATGATTTTGATACATTGAACAAAAAGAGTAAGATTCTTAATTGGCCAAATGTCCTTCATACAAAAATATTAAGCCAAATTTCACTGAACATAGATAAATGGTAAGTGGAATTTAACTTAAGTGCACCTCTAAGGCACTTTTTTGAAAAGAAAAAAATAGTTGCACATTAAAAATGTAGAGAATTACTCGTACAGACTTTAAAATATAATTGAAATTGATTTTAGTTTTGATTCTTACATTGTTTGGAATTGATTTTTCATGGATTATGTCCACGACATCTTTCAGTGTTACAAAGTCAGCACCAGTAAACTTGTCCACTGCATGAACAACATTGGGAATCAGAGTGATTAACTGAAAATCAAATTAAAACACACAAAGAAGAATTTCAAATAATGTAAGTACTTTCTGTCAGGCATGAATATGGAATGAAGCATTTCTTGATCAACCTTATCTAAATAATGAAACACTTTGAAATGTTTCCCCGGTATGATGAACATGTCTCTCTAATGTGTCCCTAGAGTTGACATTGTGTCTAGATCCAAGATTGTTGTATTGCCCGGCGTAGCCAAAATAGGAAAATTTTAAAATATTTTCTCTTTTGGTCCCATGGATACGTGATAAGTTGATTATCGCATGATTGTCCATAACAAGATAGAATTGAATCAAAACAATAAAAGAAAGCAGTAATTGTCACGCCCCGGAGCAGCAAAAATAAAGAAAAATAAATTTTCTTTTTGGGTCCACAGGGAATGACGAGTGAAAGTCACTATTATCCACACCACACAGTACTAGCCCAACTAAACAACAAGGAAAGTAAACAATTGCATATATAATAACAACTCTATTCAATTACAACATCAGAGTGGTCCTCAGGATCACAACAGGTCTAGAGACAACATATGCCCAAGTACCCGTTAAACTAAAAAAGTTCGACAGAACAACAAAAATATAAACTAAATAACTATCTTCAGCTCGTCAGCTAGCGTAAGGGTAGTCATCAGCATGACAGTCTTCTCCGACATAACTGACATCATTAGGGCCACATTCTGCATAATCCAACTCTGGGTAGTAGCCATCATCGTAGGCTCCATCACATGCATTGTTAAGGACATGGTAGTCTAGATGGGGAATGTCCAGGCAATAAAGGTCGCCAGCTTACTGAAAGCTGAGTAAGAACTAACTAACACAGTCTCATAGAAATAAAGTAATTACCAGTTATGCACGATATAAAGTAGTGATACTAATGATATCTTTTCCACTTTTATTCAGACGCGTCATTAACCGATTTTCATCATCTTCAAACTCTAAGACTAACTGTACCAATCCCAACTGACTATACAGAACTGATTATATCATCACGACATACTAGTGCTCTTGTTCACCGCTTTTAAGAACTCTTATTGTTCACCGCTGATTCGAGGTGAAAAGTGCATATTTATAGTGTATTATGTGGTATTTTATGCATACTTTTATCCCCAAAGTCCCTACATTTAGGTGCATTCTAATAACAATGTTATTTGTATTGTGTTAATGCTAAAACATGTATTTATGCATTGTTTTATAAGTATTAGAATGTAAATCAATGAAGTGAAGCTAAAAAAAAGTGATTCTGGTGAAGAGAACAACAGAAGCAGTTGAAAAAATGCCAATTTTGACAATGAAGAATTCAGATTTGGAATATTTTCCTAGAAATACAAAATGTAGATCTTTGAGTTACGGTCGCATGGCCGCAAACAGGAGGTCAATCCGAGGTCCGAGTTAAAAGTTATGGTCATTATCCCATCAGTGTGCAGAGCTATCAAAATCATAGAGTTCAAGCGATTGAGAAGAGTTCAATCGATCGAGCTTTCGATCGATCGAACTAAGCTCGATCGATCGAACTTAAAAATTCATCCAAAAGTTACGTAAACTAAGCTCGATCGATCGACCAAGAAGGGGTAAATTTGCAGGCGAACACTACTTCGGGGTCAGGGCCCTCCGGCATCTCATCACTTGAACCCCGCGAGACGGAGGCCACTGGGGCCTCCTGGTCTGATTCATCGTCCGACACCTAGACTGGGATCCTACCCTTACCATGATGGTCTGATGGTGTAGCAGAGGGTGGTTCCAAGCTTGTGTCTGGGGTCCTAGACCGCGACTCTTTCACCTCCGATTGGGAGGAAGAATCAAAATCGGAGTGACACATTTTTGGTACTCCTGTGATGGAGTGAGGAAGCAAGTGGCAACCTAGGTAGGGATTAGAAACTCCAAGTTTGAGGTACAAAGGAGGCAAGGTTACAAGCCTAAAGGACAAGGAGTATAAGGTTTTCAAGGAAAGGTGGCACTCAATCAAGACTACCCCAGGACAACCCACTCGGTTCAACTGTCCTGCTGTACTGCCTAATCTAAAGAAGAAGCAAAACCTAAGGAAGAAGAAATCCCACTCCCATACAAGCCCTAGCGGATTCGTCCTCTCTAGCCTTACTCAAGAAAGAAAAAGAAAGAGGAGAGGGAGGAATACAGTGAGTTAAAACTGGGAAAGTGAGGACTTATAAGAATTAAGGCAGGAAAAGAGCTCGGGAAATGTGACCGGGAAGCTTTTTTCTCTCAACCCGCTGGGTAATCTCTATCTCAGGGTAGCAGAAATAAAGAAAATGAGCAAGTGTCCCTTATACATGAAGTATGGATGGACCAGATAAAATCAAATCCAACTGCCAGGAAGTTTTCGGGCCTAAACCATCTGTAAGCTGTCTCCTCAGGCACGTGAAGCGTCACCTCAAAAGGCACACACATTAAATGCGAGATATGACAGTCCGGTTACCACGCGACTGTTCAGTTTTGCTAAGACTGGCCCCATTGGATCTCAACCAGACTAGTCATTCCTTAACACATGGCGGCCCTGACCCCGGGTTCCCAACAGTACCGTTCGGTCTAACCATCGGGTGGCCAAGGGGGCGGGTCCATTCCCAAGGAACGACCTGGGTAGTTCCCCGGGAGGTTTACTAAATAGCACAGATTTTTAAACCTTATCTGATGTAGCATCACGTCAGCTTCAAAAATGGGGGGCAGCTGATTGGTCAGAAAATATCCGATCAAGGTTAAGTCACCACGACAACACAGAGGCAGTGAATCATCCGAAAAAGGTGCCTAGAATTCAGCTATCCCAGGAGGATCAGTCGATATCACCCGTTCTGGGACCCCGGCTTAGGATCGTGCGGCGGAATCGTCCCCCAGTGAGTGCGACCGAGGCCTGCCTCGTGACTGTGGATATCGCAATTTGTTTTTTACCCACGGCTTTTTCAAAATCATTTCCAATTTCAAAACACAAAACACGAGTTGCCACTTAATTTTTTAAAAGGAAAAATTAAGAAACCGTTTTAAATGCAAACTGGTCTTTTGCGAAACCAAAGATAAACTGGGTCCGGGGATTATGAAATGAAAGGGGAAGGAGCCCGGCGGACTAAAATACCCCCTTTCATCCTATCTCGTGATAGGCCTCTACTCAACATCCTTTTAATCGAATTATTAATCTAAGCATGCCCTTAACTAATACATATATATAAATATACATTACAAAAGCATGTCTAAAAGGGTGTAAGATTGCAAAGGATAAAATATCACTCAAAAACCACATATTTCAATTAGCAAGCAATATGATGTGCATTTAGGGAACTAGGAAACTTACTCGGGATCCAGCCGCGAATATTTAAACGTGTAATGCATACAAAGTAGAAATCCTAACAAAAAGGGTCTCTAATACACATACATACATATAAGGCAAATCCTAATTCTAAGGTGTCGCACATGAAGTCAAAAATTAGCAAAATCAAGAAATAATTAAACTAGAGAAGAGTCAAGAAATCATGCCTCATCGGCGCTACAAAACAAGGGTTAGTCTACATGCTTCAGAAAGGATATATAACATCAAATAATCATCCTTTAATGTCTAGCTTAATTCTATCAAGTAGAAGAAATGAAATAATTTATGAATTCTTTGTAACTAGTTGAAATCATATCACTCCTATGGATATACAAGTCTCAACTAGGAGCCAATGTAATGTCCATATAGAAATGGTCTTGTCCCAACATGATTACAAGGAACTCGCAATTATGTTTACAAAATGAATTCTAATTAAAAGTATCAATCTATATGGATGAATGTATATGATTACATGGATATAAACAAGAGTAAGCTATGAATTAGTCCTTGATTTGGATCATCTAACCTTTGGACTTAGGTTTAACTGATCATTATTGAAGCATGGTTTAAGCCCTAGGTCATAGAAAAGTCATTTGAACTAATATTTACAAAGTTTACCAAATCTGTCCCAAAATTCTAAAATTACAGAGAGCAAATCAGAACTTCAAAAATTGGAAAAGCATGGTTCCCATGGTTTGATGTCAATGAATTTTGGACACAAGATACCTCTGTAAGTCTAGTTTTCAACCCAAAAAGAAAAACTAAAGATCAATGGTTCAATCTCCGGGAATTAGATGAACACTAGGCATCACTCAGAAATTTACAACTCTCTGTCCAGAGATTTTGTACGATTTTTTAAAAATAGTAAATAAATCAAAAAGACTCTAATCTTTTTAGGGAATCTTTTTAACACATTAAACTTCATATAAAAAATTATTTGAGGCCAAGAATACTTGCTTAAAACTCTAATTTGTTTATTTCAAAGAGATGTTACTGTTCTGAAATTTTGAACAGATTTTGGTTGTTTCACAACCCATGACCAAACCGCTTTAAACATGAAATCTCACTAAAACAAAAAAAACATAGTGGTTGAACTTTGTGTTGGTGATAATCTCCAGTTGGTTTTATTCAATTCCAACGGTCCATTATTTAACTAAAAATCTTTGATCAAAAGTGGTTAGTGAACTCACTGCACCTTTTGTCAAATATACCTTTTATTTGTTAACTTTGGCTATCAAGCCATTAACTTTGGCTTAGCCTAAGTCACTTTTCCTCCCACTTGGTGGTCCTTGGAAACTAATGACACTTATATTTATAGAACTCAATGAAGTATGAAAGGAACTTCATAAAATCTCTAAATAATGAACCTAAACCATGGTGGTAGGTTTGGATTCATTGACCAAATATGCTATCAACCTTAACTTCCTTGTAAAACATGAGCCTATAAGGGAGCTAAAGGATTTCAAATCAATAGATTCAAGTAAGACATTGAAAGTCTTATGAATTCTAAGAGATGAATGCAATTAAAAAGAAAAAGAAGAGGAAACTAAGACTCAAATGATATCTAAGTAAACTTCATGATTTGTTTAACCTTGTCCTAAGGTCATTTTGATCCAAATTAATAAAATACAAGTTCAATCACAACGTTAGTATGTATAAAGGACCCCAAGGAGTCCTATATATTGTGATTGAACTTGAAATAGAGAATTAATAACTTAGAGGTTACCTCCAACTATCCTCAACTTCTTGGTTGTTTTTAGGATATTCCAATGCTAATCAAGCTCTCCTTCTAGCTCTTCCTTTTAAAAACATGCTCCTAATTGTGTTTAGAAATTTTTAGGAGGTTGAAAACAAAGAAATTTAAGAATCTAAGCCAAGATACTAACAAATTCAAGATTTTTGTAATGGGATATTCATCCCCTATATATAGGCAATTTTTGAAAGGGTATTTCAGTATTTTTAGGGGTAAAACCCTAATTTCGGATGTCCTTTTGAAGGTACAAAATGTACCATTGCAAAGCTAGTAGACACGCAAACACGGTACTCAGTAGAGATGGAAGTAGCACTCAACAAGTACCGGTGCGGCATTCACTGAATGCCGGTGCGACACTCAATGAATGCTAGTGCGGCACTCAATGAATGCTGCGGACAACTCTGCGGAGTGCCGTCTTTTCTGGAATTCTGATTTTAACGGCATTTGATGACTTTTTGTGGCTATCAGTAATTGCCGTTGCGACACTTGCTGACTGCCGTATGGCAATTAGTGAGTGCCGCAGCAGTAACCCATGACTGCCACAAAGTATTCTGTATGCTATTTTCCTCTATTCTTCCTTTTCCATCTTTCTTTCTTTATGTTTTGAATTGTGGAGCCTTTAGAAGAGCTTGAATCGCCTTTTGGATGTCCTAGATTAGTCGGACATTGTCATCATCGGATCTAGAGGTAGCACTCCCCTTAATCCGACATTTGGTCAAAATTGGGGTATCTATAGTGACTGGCTTTACAAGGTTTCCAGCAGTTCCCTAAACCATTAAGGAAACTTCCATGATTTATGCTAATCATTTGTAATTAGATTAGGCTTCCTAATCTAGCTAGTTACCTTATACGAGTGGCCTCTTGAATCTCTAAAAGAGACCACTCACCCCCATCAGAGGGGGGCATTCTGATCTCACAAGAATAATGGTGAACATATCACTCATACGCATATACCTGACCGGTCACTGGTAGTACCACCCTCTCTGTTGGCTCACCACAGGCCGTCGGTGATCTGTTAGTAAACGCACCACGTGGACGTAGGCCACCTAATTAATGGTGTCGAACCATATACAAATTCCTTGTCTCTCTCCTTAAATTATTCTTCTTGTCCTTTACCAATTTTTGGCATCATCAACTATTATGCACGTTGGCTTTACAATTCAATCCACAATATTTTATAATCATTATTCCATGATTCCACTATTTAATGCATTAAGTCCATTACTCTACGTGTGTATTATTCTAGTATAGCTACAAATAACAACCGCATAATAATAACAGTTCAACAGTTCATCAGGTAAAAATAGACTAAACATTTCACATTCTGTCCTATTCAATTAATTGATGTCTTTTCAATCGATTGGGGTAAAGCTAAGTTCGATCGATTGAAGTTGAGTTCGATCAATTAACAAAGTTAAAGTTCGATCAAATTAAGTAAGTTTAATCGATTGAGATCTGTCTGTGTTCAATTGATTGAAACCAAGTTCGAGTTCGATCGATTGAGAAGTGGTTTTCTTCTCAGATTGAAATGGACCTTCCTTGCACGTTCGGCGTTCGTTCTTTCTTGTCAAAACACATGTGTACGAACATATCTACTTTACTAAGTGAGTATAGGAACTCACTGTTAAAGTTCGGTGATGCTGGCGAACTCGGGTAGTCGCTCTCTCTCCTCTTTCTCTTCTCCTTCTCTCTATCTCGTCTCCTTTTCTACTCTTCTTCTTTTTCTTCTTCTCCCAGAACTGAGAGTGTGTATGTGTGTGTGTTTGTGTATGGGTATATATATAACCAAGTGTGTGTATATATACAGTTGTGTATATATATGTGTGGATATATGTATATTGGTATCTCTCTCTCTCTAACTCTCTCCTAAAGTTCAGTAACCTTGTGCATGTGTGTGTGTATGTATGATACATATATATAGGAGAGGTGAGTGAATGAGCGCCGCACGAAATAAACTTGAAGATCAAGTTCAGTCACTTTTGATCGATCAAAGTTGGGTTGATCAATTGAAAGTCAGTCCATGTATAGATTCAGGTCAACAGAGTTTCAATCACTTGAACCAGGTTCGATTGATTGAAAATGCACAAGTTCGATCTATTGAAGACAGTTCAATCGATTGAAAGGAAATTTTCTCAATCAGTTGAGTGAGGTCAATCGATTGAAAATGGTATTACAAGAAGGGTAAAAGCAGGTATACTGAATCTTATTTATATACTAGTTGGAAGCACGTGCCCGTGTGTGTGTTCGTCAAATATTTTGTAAATTATGTAGTTGGAATATTGTTAAGGGTAACAAGATGTTAAAGAGTTTTTGTTAAGTTAAGAAGATATGAGTATGCAAGTCAGTCTTAGATACAGAATATACAAAAGTTTCATTAAGTGTAAAGGATTACAAACAGGGAAACATTGACAAAAGTTGGGCATAATCTAAAGGATTACAAATAGGGAAACATTGTACATATAACAGATGTTCACTTTTTAAAGACTTTCATGGTCGTTTGGTGTTCATGCAGAGCGGCTAAATGCACTTTTTGCTGGAGGTCCTCTTGCTTTTGGTGGTGGTTGATTGACTTGTGGTACTTGATGTTCCATGTTCTAAGGTCATTGATGCAGGTCATCCACGTTTATAATCTTTGTTCCCAATCAAACCTTGAAGCTTACAAAATGCACATATATTGACAAGTATTTTTTTTGGATAATTGACGTGTCTCTTGGCTTAAGTCTCAATTCTATAATCAGGAACCAACAAATATTTGTTCCCAATCAAACCATGAAGCTTAAAATTGGGCATCTGTAGCTTCCCCAATATGCTCCCTCTGAGTCTTGAATTGCCGCAGCAACAATTAATTTGCATCCATTTGCCTTAGCACTTGGTATACCAACAACTCCAACACCTTTTATTTCTTTGAAGCCTGCATTATATTCATCTTCTGACCACCCAATAACAAAATTCATGTTAGTTCTGGCTATTTCTTCAAGCATATAAAAGTTCCTTGGAAATTTAACTTTAAGAAACTTTTTGATTAGCAGATTTAGACAAGCAAAAGAGAAACAAATGGATAACTAATTCTCTTGTGTTTTCCTTGTGGTTAAACTTAAATAGCCTTGAAAACTAAAATATTTTCAAAAAATAGATGGAACTTGAAAACAAGTTAGAGTAGTGACTTACAAACTTCAAAATCTTAGCTTCATTTCTCATTATATTTTCTTTTCTTTCCTAGTTTCGTCCTGATCGTTCTTACTAACAAAAACAAAGAAAAGCATTCCATTTTTTTTCCTTTTCCCTCCCCAAATCCGAACCAAAAAAGAGCCTAAGACACTTGTATTAGGCTTACTAATCTGCAGTGAATAAACATTATCTTGTCTACCATTTGTGAAAACACATCAGTTCATGAAACTCTTTTTTTTATTCTTTATCCATTCAATGAATTAAATTATGATCCTCCACTAACATGTAAGCCATAAAAACCATCATAATAGCCCCAGATTCACAAGTTTTTTCCTTTTGGCATCTAACCGCAAATCTTATGGCAAAATCTTCATTGAATTGATCTCATATAAGGAACAATCAAGACTTCCTAACACAAAATTCTAATATTGATCCAAAACTAAAACTATAAACTTCATCAAATGGGTGACTAAAACCCAAACACATAAGGAACAAATGAGAAAAAAACATTTAACTATATATATAATAGCTTTGGCTTATTGTCAAAGTTGTTCTCTTTTTAGGTATGACTGATTGTAAAGAAATCTATTTGTTTTTTAATAACATTTAATTTCCTTTGTTTTATGACTATGACTAAACTAAGACTTGTAACACCCTTAACTTTTGAGGTGAAGTGACAATTAGGAAAGGTAAGCAATCAGTACAATATAGCTGTAGTACTAGTTTTTTTTTCTTGTTTTTGGAGTTCTTAATTTGTTTTAAATCCATACCTAAAATCAGCCACAGTAACACTTATAGAACAAGATGAATTGTGAATATGTAACAGCAACGTGAGTATACAAAGATGTGTCGCTGAATTTATGACCAATAACAGGAATTGGGCATTCCCTTTTTATTACTTGGTGTCAATTTATATCAGCAATAACAGAAATTGGGCATTACCTTTTCTAGTGGGAAGCACGTGCGTTGCACGTGCCCATGTGTATGTTTGTGGAATATTTTAGTTCGTTATCTTTCTTCTACTTTAGGTATGCATATTTGCAAAGTTTCCTCTCATAATGACCAAGGACCACTAATAGGAAACTATTACTACGGATTGTAGGATTGTTTAAAGAGTTGCTGTTAAACTAAGCAAGTAGGAATATAAACATAGAAAGTTACATTCATAGTCTTCATTTGTACAAACAAAATTAGTTCACAGAGATTTCGATAATACGTTCCCTTCAACAGAAGATTGGTAATTGTTCTTTTTCACTCTCTGACCTATATACGAGAATCCTATAATACGCATTCATAACTTCTTAAGCTCATAGTTAACCTTCAGCAGATAATAAAGATAGAGCACTTTTCAATAACATATACCAATTCAATTAAGCTTTTGCATATGATTTCATGTTTAAGTTATTTTGCAATGTGTCTGAAGAAAACAGTTGAAGCATAAACGACTTTTCAAGGAAATATCGAATTTACTTACATTGGGGTCCTCAAGAAACTCGATTGCTCCTTGTAGTTTGACCTTTCTACCAGATTCCACAAGAAATTGTCTACATCCACATATAGAATGTCCATTTGGAAGGGGTATTTCAACTTCAATCCCTGTACGAATACTCTAAATCGTTCAGGTTCTTCATTCTATGAACACGCGAAATGAAATTATATTGGTAGTCTACTTTGAATTCATCAGGTAATCTATTGAACTGATGCCTCCATCACTCCATGATCATTACTTGTCATCAAATTGTAAAGTTGGTGATTCATTGCCTTGAAATTTGATGGACGCTAAGAGATTTTTTGATTTTATATCACAAAACTAATAGAATTGGCGAGACCAATGACACTTCCTATAGGAAGAAGTTAAATTGTCTTATTCTAAGTTGTTCTACAAATATGCCTGTCTAAGTTGTCCTATGAAACTCTTATGTATATGTTGCAACATCCCATCTTCTCAAACAGCCTAGGAGTAGTTGGAAAGGTAGATGTTAATACCTCTTTTCTTTGTGAGATTGATTGCTTCGTTTTACAGTGTAGGGTCAATCCCCAATGTGAATAAATAAAACAAAGAATTCGACTTCAGTTCCTATTATAAGACTACACAAAGAAGAGTATATAAAAGTTGTGGAACCAGTGGTATGAATGACACAACTGGTGGTTTGTAAATAAAATAAATTGACTTGAAAATTCATAACTAAATGCACTATTTTCAATGAAGATAAGTAAATACATTTGGCCAAAAAGGCTACTGTTTCACATTGGCATCAATGGTAATACGGAAGGAATAAATAATGACAAATTAAAGTTCATAGATTCTAACACACATAAGACTGTATGAGGAAGTAAACGAGAACTTCATATTGTTCACCCTCCAAGTATTAGTACACTGAGCAATATAAGCCCTAGGCATTAATGACCAGTAAGTAATCATTAGCAATCTAATTCAGGAAATCAAAAACTGTTTGCAGACCACATAAAATCAAATTTTGGAAGCTTTGAAGCTTCATGTTTTGACAACCTCCCATGGACCTTGAAAATTATTTCATAATTAAAATTCTTCATAACTCTGGACCATTTTCATTTAATATAGAGAACAACAAATACATATTCCAACCAAAATGTAATTTGCTAGTGGAAGTAAATTAAAGTCCCAATCTCTTTTTGGTACAAAATGGCATTCCTACTTAATTTGAAAGCATGAAAATGGCTGAAGTTATGTGGTGGAATGTTTTTGCATATATTGTAATCAACATGTATGTTAGTTAGTCCCAAAGACCACTAATGTATTAAATTCTCAAGTGATCACAAGACTAATATATCACTTTCATATAGCAAAATAAAGTTGTAATTACACATTCAGTAAGTACCAGTACATGCTTCTAATTTAATATAAAGAAAAGAAGAAACTTCAAAGTTGGATTTGAATGGTCAAAAAGATAACTGCTACAGCTCCTACTTCGGCCATCTCCAACCCGTACTCAAATTTGAGTGAAAATCTGAGTAAAAGCTACATTGGATATGACTTTCCAATGGTCATACACAATATTTATTACTAACCCAAGTATTACTAACCCTCATTTAACTATAAAAATTGAGTAAAAGCATGTCCAAGCCTTACTCAGATCCATATCAAATCACATTTGAGTGAAATACTTCAGAAAAGAAAAGAAGGAAAAAAAAACTTAATATATTATTCTACTATATATATTAACAAAAAAAGAATTAACTTAACTGTATGCCAAAATTGAAGAAACAACAAGTTCAGAAAAGATTAAAATTTGAAAATCCCTACCTTTTAAACTGATGATGCCAAAATTTGGTTAAAGTAAATTAGAGCAGATTAAGGAGAGAGAATGAGAGACTATTTTTTTTTGTATATGGTTTGACCCTGTTAATGAAGGAAGCTACGTCCACGTGTGTGTCTGTGTACTTCCACTATGTGAAATAAAACTGTTGCAGGGACCTTGGTGATCCAACTATGGTAACTGGAACTACCAAGGGTCGGCCGTGCAGGGTGGCGCTTAAGATTTCTCGGGAGAGTGGTTAGACAATGTAATGTATTTCTCTTGGTGAGATTTTGATTGGGATCCCCTCTAATGGGGGTGAGTGGTCTCTTTTATAGATGCAAGAGACCTACTCGTACAAGGATAATCTAATTAGGATTGGTTGGCATTAATTGTGGGGGTTTCCTAATTAAATTAGGAAACATTTTACTCCTTCCATTAGTCTTTTAACATGAGTAGGAAACTGCCTGGAATATCCTGGGGCGTGTCTCACGGCCTGGTTGGACTGTGCCTGTACAGACCGAACCCGTATTGCACTCCCGACCTGTTGGTCAAGGCCTGTTAATGTACCGCTCGGGATGGCCAGACCGCTTGGGCTGATGCTTGTCCAGGGAATTGTACATGATTTGACTGGGACAGGGATTGGCTGTTGAGTTGAACTGCTCGGCCTTTGGGTAGAGCCAATTTTGGGCGTATCAGCTGCCCCCCATTTCCAAGGTTGGCTTGATGCCATATCGGGGCAAGTTTGGAAATCTATTTGATGCCACTTGCTGTGGTATGAGTGCTCGGGGAAGCTGCCTTGGAGCTTCTGAGTCTCGTGAGTTCTCGGGAACTGGCTAACTTTTGAAACTTAGCCTAGCTCGGAGTTTTTAAGTGCTCGAGAATTGGCCAAGAGTTGAGACTTAGCCTAATTCGGAGTCTTTTGCTTGAAGTTAGCTCCCAAGATGGTTATCTTCTACCCGTGAACCTTCGTCAAGGTTGTGGGTAAAAGAATTTGACCATGTTGGAAAAGCCGACCTAAAGCATATTGCTTTAGAGTCCTTTTATGTAACTCCCTAGGATGGTTATCTTCCGCCCAACCAGTCTTCGTCAAGACTGTTGGGAGAAGAGCTGGACCATGTTGGCAGAGCTGACCTAAAGCATGTTGCTTTAGGGTCTTTTTTGCTCCTCTATCCTGGGCCAACCTAAGAGGTTTTAGTCACCTCTATCATCAGTTTAGACCTAAGGGGAGTTATTGCCTCTGAGTACTATAGGCACCCGGGTTGTCTATAAGTTTGACTTAGTTAACCCCAAGGGTTGTAAATACTCGGTATGATTGCCTGTTTAGTTCATTGTGCCTTCTTGCCCCCCAAGCTTTTGCTAAAACGGGGGTCTGTGGAGGCTATGACTGTAGGTAACCGACCTGGAACATGGGTGGTTACAGGGTCTTTTGAAGCTTGCCATCATCAGCCACCTAGGGGGATTTTCCCCCATCGTCAGTTATGGACCTAAGCAAAGTTGATGCCTCAGATGTGACTCCGAGGTCTTTTGTGCCTCGGGTGTGATCCTGAGGTCTTTTATGCCTCGGGTGTCATCCCGAGTGATGGAAAAACTGGTTTAAATTGAAAGTTTAAACACGCAGCGGAAAAGTCAAGTTATAAAAACTTAAAGGTAGCCCAGGATCTACTACTCGCCAATTCCATAGATGCGTACTAATAAAGGGGACAAGAGTTATACCTTAGTGTCTTGAACCCAATTATGATTTTCTTCCTCCTTGATGATGCAGCAGCCTCTACTAGGTTGTCTTCACCCTTATGTCTCCTACGGATGCTTCCTGGAGAGACTAGAGATGGTGGGATCTCTAATAGAGAGGAAGGAGAAGGATTTGGGGCTCTAAAACAGTTTCTGCAGCTTCTGACGTTCAAAAATGACAAACTTCTTTTCCAGAACGCAGCTGCCCTATTTATAGATTCCATGAACCGACTTAACCTTCAATCGATCGAAGGACTTCGATCGATCGAACATTCGATCGATCGAACCATTCTCGATCGATCGAACCTGCCATAACTTCGATCTATCGAACTAGCTTCAATCGATCGAACCTGTCTTGACAGCTTCCTCAAGTGTCTTTCCAAGTATCCTGGCGGAGCTAAGAGTGGGACCTCCTAGGCTCTTTATTATTGGCCCAGATCAGTTGATTAATTCCCATGACCAAACTCTTTGATCAGCAAATTGATCGACTGATCAGTTAACGTTTACTCCACTATAAAACGATAACTGAACTCCAACGCAAAAGAACATATCCGAAGCGATAACTAGACTTGTATGTTGTACTAATGTCCCTCTACCTACAGCATTCATAATCATATTCAGGTAGTCGGATAACTGTTACTGTCAACCTGAATCATGATTACTTCTTGTATTCCTTGAGTCCCATTCACCTCTCATGATTACCAAACATGTTGATAACTCTTATCAACAAGACTGCAGTACTCAGTAATCGACTTGGTGACATTCTCAAGGGAATGCTTACTCTGAATCAGAGGGTAGATTCTATCTTGACAATATATGTTCACAACCCTATAAATATGACATACCCAAGATACCCAGGTGTTGATCTTTTGTAGACCTCACTGATTGGTAAGTCAAAGCAGCCATATCCACAGTTTGTGTTCATAATCGTCTCAAGATTGAGAACACGTACCTTATACAAGTTATGAGTTCCTATTGACTATTTGACAGTCTTGAGTGTCAATAGGAAAGCTCAGGTCCGTCAATGCACTATAAGCACTAGCATATTAACTAAAAGTTACACTCTAGTGATTGAGATTCATCACTCCATCCAATGGTAGTCAATCATGCTACAGTGTATACCTGATGAGATATCCACTCTCATTATCCACTGTGACAAGTTCTAAGTATCAATGGATAGTAGTTCGTATCTCACTTGTATGCATCTCATACACACACGAATTACTTACTATGATACTTAAGGATTAACAATCATCTCATGAAATAAACATACATAATGAAATGTAAAGATGATATCCATATATTAAAATGTCAATGTCTTATACATAAAGTAATGGTTTGAGGGCACAAACCCAACACCGAGGTCTTTTGCCAACTGCATATCAGTGATCTTTGGTTGCCTCGGGGTTAAGCCCGAGGTCTTTTTAGTGCCTCGGATGTAATCCAAGGTCTTTTGATGTGCCTCGGGTGTGGCTTGAGGTCTTTACAAGAGCTCTCTGACAGTCTGTGGAGCCTCATGTAATGATTGGGCAAGTACCATTGTAGTCAGGCTCATCTAGACTAATGGAGACAGGAGGTCGGGTCAGGATCACCGGACTCTTGATTAGTCTAAGCTGGAGGCAAGGTCGGGATCATTGGATCCTGGCTATTGTAAACTGAAGGTCGGGTCGGGGCTGTCGGACTCAGACCGATGCGAGCTAGAGGTCGGTCGGGGCTGCCGAACTAGGACCGCTGTGAACTGGAAAAACTGCAGAACCATCGGGCTTCTTTGCGTTGCTCCTCTCGGGCTGATCTTGCTTTCGCTTATTTCTTGAAGGCTCGTCGCTTACGTGCCCGGGGTCTTTGGTCTTTAGAAATTCTTCAGTGTTGACATACTTTCCGACCCTCTCTGCGAGTTCAACTAAGGTTTTTGGTCGATTTCTATTAAACGACGTGGCGCACTTGGTGTGTTGGACTCCCTAGCAGAAGACTGTAATTGCGACGATTTCGTCAAGATCATAGATCCCAAGCTTCTCCTGGTTGAACCGATCGGTGAATTCCTTGAAGGACTCATGACTCATTTGCCTGATTGTCAGTAATTGCATATCAGGGTTTGGCCATTCATGCATACCGATGAAATGGTTGATGAACTTCTTGCTGAGTTGCTTGAAACTACGGACCAATCAAGGCTTCAAGGAATAGAACCATTGGGCGGTCAGGCCTTTCAAAGTGCTGGGGAAGGCCAGGAAAGACAATTCGTCGACGTTGGTGGCCAGGGTCATCTGAGCCTTGTAGGTCCGTACGTGGTCGACCGGACTTCCTGAGCCATTGTACGAATCCAGGCGAGGCTACTTGAATTTTTGTGGGAAGGCAAACCTCGTGATTAAGCTAGAGAACGGTGACTTTGTCTCGGTATTGACATGGTCCTGAATAGCATTCTGGCCTAGCTCTTTGGCTATTCTGTCTATCTGTTTCTTTAAACTCTGGAGACGGGCCATTACACCTTCCCGACTCGTATCCGGGGGGTTGGTCGGGTTGGTGGAAGAGGCTTCTTCTACATGGCGGTACGCTGTCCTCTGGGATCGGGCTCGGCTATGACTCCAGCTGATCGTGTGCCCAAGGCCACCTTGGCTCTTGACTGAGTGACCTTGGACTGATTCCCGTGCCATATGCTCCTGCATCTCATCTCGGGCAGTACGCCTACCGCTGATGTCTGTGGCACCCTCAATGCGGGATAGGTTGGCTCGGGCTCGTTGTTTGGTCAAGATTAGTTCCCGATCGTACACAACGTTCTCGGGCCGTTTCCCGGCCACTGGAGGATTGCTTTGTTGGGCCAGTAGGACTTTGATCTGCTGCTGGGTTTGACCCTGGATCTTCAAGAGCTGTATGATAGTTGCGGTGATCTGCTCCGTGTAGACACCCCATTTTGTCGAATAACAGATTTAGGAGACCACAAGCATGTCAAACCTCGATGCTTAGAAAGATTGGATTTTTAGATATTACCTCTAACTCTCAAGAAATCAAAGAAATGACCAAAATGCCTCTAAAAGCTCAAAACTCTCTGGATTGGCTTAGAATCTCAGAAATCATTCGATGTTGTTTCAAACCAAAAAAATGTATTTTAAAAGATAAATATTTGAAATCGTAAGCTCCTAGAGACCCCCGAAAGTCCCGGAAGTTCCCGGAAAGTCTCCGTTGACCGGTTTAACCAAGGTTGACCAAGGTTTGACCAAAATCATCTAAATTCTCCCAAAAGTTCCAAGATCATCCTAGATCATGTGAAAAGTCTTAAAATATGTTTTAAAAGAAAATCGGACGGAAACGTCAGTTTTTGGAGGCTCCCAGAACTTCCCGGAATTTCCTGGAAGTGCACTGTTTGACTAATTTGACTGCAAGTTTGACCAAAAATCAAAGTCTCCTTTTTGACGTTGAAATGTTTTTATCAAATACTAGAGGTCAATATCTTTCCAACGGTATATCGCACATAATTTCTGGATCTAAAACGAATTTGTTATGAATTTCTGAAGGTGAAAAATGCGATCAATTCGGATTTTATTGCGAATACCGTAAAACTTTCCAAAATGACCCAACTCCAAACTATTTTTATGGAAAGTAGACCTCAATACCTTTCCAACGGTATATCACAATCTCAATTTGGATTTCGTATGAATTTTCTGTGAATTTCGGACGAATTAGGGCCGTTTCACGAATCCTGGGAGTTTCGGGGGCCAAAATGCAATTTTGGTCAATGGGGGAGTTGACTGTAGCGGCGGCACTGGCCCACTACCGCGGCGGCAGTGGCCAAGTGCCGCGGTGGCACTCTGAGTGATTTTTCATTTTTTTTTTGTAATTTTTGGGTTTTAATTCAAATTTTCAACAAATAAAACGACATAATTTTGATTATTCCGGGATTTTGGACCAATTAGAGACTTTTTAAAACCCAAAATACCTCCCCAAGTTGTCCTATAAAGGAGACCCATTTGCTTCCATTTGGAAGAAGAACTTGGAAGCCATTAGAGAGAGATATAGAGAGTTAGGAAGAAATAAAGAGAGAAATAAAGATTTTCTTCTTCAAATCCAAGCCAAATGTGAGTTTTTATTTAGTTTTCTCAAAACTAAACTAGTATTTACAAGATTTCAATTCATTTTCTTCATCTTCTTTGAGTTTCCAATGAGTTAGAGAGCAATCTACACCCACATACACACATATATGAGAGGTTGAATGCTTGTGGTTCCACCATTGAATATCATCTATTGATTGTTTATTTTGTTGCTTATATACAATGTTCATCTCCTCTTACCTCATTTCTTTTTATTTTTCTTTATTTACTTACTTGTTCTTCATCATCTAAATGATGATATGAAGTTTGAGGTGAGTGAATCCTTATGGATAGTAGCTCTTGACCTCAAAAACATGTTTGATAGATGATGATTATAACTTCAATACCTCCAAGGTATCCTTGAAGTTATGTTCAAATGAAAATGAATCTCTCCAATAATATTGGGAGTTCTTGACGATGAGTTTGATGTTGATATTTTGAGAGTTCATAATCTCTACTTGATGTTGAAAATATACTTTCCAAACCTCTATTTCAAAACCCCTCTTAAAACCCCTCATTTTGATCTCAAGAAAGAAAACTCTAGTTTTTTCCCAAAATCTTCAAAACAGTGAGTGATCTGAGTTAAAAGATTTCTCTAGAACTCAATACTCAATGTATGGATGCAAGACCACTTGAAAAGTATTCCTAACTCATTAGAGAACACCCACAATTTTTGGTTTGACTTGGAAATACTTGAAAATGGTCTATTTGGACCCAAACATTCTCTCCAGATATTCTGTTTTTGTTGTCACAGCAGCTTGGTCTACTTTCAACTTATTTTACAGAAAACGTTTCTCAAAAGAGTGGTCCTAACTTATTTTTCCCTTGACCTTCAATGTCTTAGGGAACTCTCTGTATAAAATGGGCCTCTAGATCATTTGTTTTCATTTTCTAAGATTTTTTGACATTTCCGTTGACAGTACGAACTCTGTTTCTGGGTAACCTCCATTGTTCATATGATTTCTCTCAATCTGTAATAGTTATTAAAGATTGGATTTTTGGGTTGTGTTCTAGACATAATAAGGAAGATCTCCATAACAAAATCATGCATTGAAAACATTCCTAACCCCTCTTTTCAATTTCCAAAAGATCATGTTACTGTTCTGTCCACTATTCACAACCAGCACACTTTTACTTCCCCCATTTGATTTGATGCTTACATGCACTCCAAATTAGCTCATTTCTTAGGAAGTAGTTCATACTACATTTGTACATATCCCATGATGATTTCCTTCATTCATTCATACACATTCTAGACTTCTAAGTCATTCTAGGAATCCATGAACACAAAGCGTACTACAACCTTGGCACATTCTAGATACATACATTGCATCCATGCAAAGATTTGGGGCTTTTGTGACTCCTAATCTAAGAAGATTATAAGGAATGAACTTGATCATACGTTCATATTTTCCCTCAATCTAATCGTCCTTTCTCATCCATCCCGGGGATTGAGAGGTCCTCTTTTCTCAAAGATTAGCATGCGTCATTCTAGCTTGATAAGCATACTTTGATCCTTTTGATTTATTTGTTTCAAGAACAATTCATGTCCCCTTTAGATTAGGGAAACTTAATTACTTGATATGTGATTAGACGATTTTTCCTAGGTTTATTTGTGTGATCTTTCACTTTTGCATCGTGTGATATTTGGCTTAGATCTTTTGAATGATATCTTATCTTTCGATCTTCTATTTCAAAATTCTTGTGTGATGTAATATACTATCATAGTATTATTTGTCGAACCAAACATAGTATAAGATGATTATTTGGATGCTAATTGAGGCCCGTCGAAAGACGGGGCGAGTTGAGGGTGTTTTAGTTGCGACAAAGGCTCCTTCCTCTCTCGTACCAAAACCCCGAGCCAAGTTCTTTGGTTATGAAGGGCCGGTGCCCTTTATCCATTGGGTGAGTCAAAATTAGGTTTCTTGGTTCCTTAAAGACCAAGTGGCAACTCTGTATCTATTTTCAATAGACCTTCATTTTCTTTTTTTGATCCAAATCAATTTCAAATAAAAACAAAAAGAAGTAGAATTCCGCGTGTCCACACCCCGGTGTCAGGAACGCCGGGGCCAGCGGGATAGCCTGGCCAGCCCGTTGCGCAGCCTTCTTACCCTTCTTCGGAGGCATGGCGGTCAACTGAGAAATTTGTGCTTTAAGAAATTTGGCGTTTCCCACAGACGGCACCAAGCTGATGATGCCCAAAATTTGGTTAAAGTAAATTAGAGCAGATTAAGGAGAGAGAATGAGAGACTGGTTTTTTTTTTTGTATGTGGTTCGGCCCTGTTGATGAAGGAACCTACGTCCACATGTGTGTCTGTACACTTCCACTATGTGAAATGAAACTACTGCAGGGACCTTGGTGATTGGAACTACCAAGGGTCGGCCGTGCAGGGTGGCGCTTAAGATTTCTCGGGAGAGTGACTAGACAATGTAATGTATTTCTCTTGGTGAGATTTTGATTGGGATCCCCTCTAATGGGGGTGAGTGGTCTCTTTTATAGATGCAAGAGACCTACTCGTACAAGGATAATCCAATTAGGATTGATTGGCATTAATTGTGGGGGTTCCTAATTGGATTAGGAAACAATTTACTCCTTCTATTAGTCTTCTAACATGAGTAGGAAACTGTTTGGAATATCCTAGGGCGTGTCTCGCGGCATGGTTGGACTGTGCCTTTACAGACCGAACCCGTATTGTACTCCCGACTTGTTGGTCGGGGCCTGTTGATGTACCACTCAAGATGGCCAAACCGCTCAGGCTGATGCTTGTCCAGGGAACTGTGCATGATTTGACCGGGACAGGGACCGGCTGTTGAGTTAAATCGCTCAGTCTTTGGGTAGAGCCAATTTTGGGCGTATCACATAACAAATAAGATGAGAATTCTATAGTTCTTCTACATCATTTACGCTGAAAAATGACCAAAACCAAAACAATATAAACACAAATTACTAAAGAATTTTGAATTTGGGACAATGAAACCCAGAGACTCAAAAACATCAATAAAATTTGTTGAAATCGTGGAAAATTAGGCTACGATAGTTCATGCTTGTGAGCTCAACCCTAAAACCAAACACTTACTTTTCCAATACGCCATTTTTGAGTAGACAAAAATCGTGGAAAATCCTCTGCAAATGCTTCTATTTTCAGTAATTAAGCCTCAAACGATCAGTAGTTGTTTTAAGGCTTCGATTTAGGGTTTTGAAGCATTGAGGTCACAGATTTTTGAAATGCTTCCAAATGCTTTGAGCTCACAGATTGAGAGGAGCTTTAAGTTCACAAATGTCATCTTAGAAAATAAACAATGCGTGAAGGGCATTTACGACTTTTGGACACACACAAAAGGCGCATGTCCTTAATCCCACATTGTTTTGTTATTTGGACTAAGGTCCCATTTTCTTTTATTTAATGATCCTTTCTCCAAATTTCCCTTATTTGAACTCTTGATTTTAAATCATAACTTTTGGAGGGTTCATTTGTGAAGGATTAGAACATAGGGCCTCATCTTTGATGTCATACATGACTGATTGTTCAAACCCTTGATTTAGAACCCTAACTTATTGAATTTCAAAATGACTTTCATCTAGCATTATGGGTGCACTCCTTTTGTTTGATAAATTATCTAAATGAGATGTTAGCCTTAGAATGTGTTTTAAAACATTAGAACCTATATTTTTTGTGTGGTCCAAGGTGAAGGAATGCTCCCCAATCTATATGTCACTCATTTAACTGGAACTCAACCATTTTTGCCTAGTTAATTGTAGAAAGTAACTTTTCCCAACCAAACAAATCATTATCTTTTCTTATTTATTTATTTCATTTTAACATTATAACTAGTTTCTAAGCTTCCCAAACTTTGTTCTTGTATCAATCTCTATGAACTCGACACTCTACTTATCACTGTAATTAGGGGTGATCACGGGTCAGGTGAGTCGGGTTTGGCCCTCACCCGATCATCCATCCGTACACTACTCTGGTTGACCAACCTCCACCCGTAATCCACTCATATAGTCGGGTAAAACTGACCCCTCGGGTTCAGGTGGATTCGGGTGGGTTCGGGTGAAAACTGAAATCCTCGTGGTGTGTGTTGATTTGTTCGAAGATATAAACATAATACCAAATATATACATATATATATATATATATAAAGATCTGCAAATCAAATAAATATATATATTCCAAATACACAGTTACACACATATGTACATATGTTCTGCAACTAACTAGAAAGGGAAGAAGATTAGATCTATATCGATCTGAAGAACATATGAAGAGAAGAAGATAGAAGAAACATACCTCCGACAATGGCCACTTCTAGGGCTAAAGATCTGGCAGCGGCGAGTTCTAGCGACGAGGATGAAGATCTGGGTGGTGGCGGTGACTCTGTGGCAATGACTGGCGATGATGGAGAGGTAGGCAGTGGCGGTGACTAGCGAGGTGGAAGAGGTGGGTGGTGGATTGGTGGGTTGGCTCTCATTTTGCTCAGCCATAAAATGAGAGAGGCATAGAGATAATTTGTGAATTTCTAACCCTAATAACTACTTAGGATATATAAAATAATCTATATAATGATATGCACGGGTCGGGTCGAGTCAGGTATCTCGGGTCCATAGTTCAACGATCCGATGACTAAATCTGTAACAACCTGCAATTCATTTAATTTTAATTTTGGCATGTCCATATTTAAATTGTATTTGCATTTTCACATTTAAAATTCTATTGGTATTGACAGCTTTTATTTTGATTTCAATTCTCACATTTGGAATCTTATTACTTGTCTAATTCATATTTAAATTTCTTTTGGGGTCAAACTGCAATTTCTAAAAATTTAGTAATACCTGTGTGGATTTCAAAATCTGTAATTCAAGACGGTGAAAATAATTTCTCTTGACTCAAACTGTATTTTTATAAAACCGGAAGATCATTTCCTACGTTAAAATGAATTTTATGTATTTTTGTGGGGATCACCACGTCACAAAAATACCAGTTGATACTCAAAACTGTCCACACTGTGCTAAACTTCCACAGATTTTGGAAGTGATGTAAAGTTAGATTTGACATACACTTTATTGCCATTTATGGAAACTAATCATTAGTTAGTCCTTGTTTGGCAATGCTTAAGGGGTGTGTTATAGTGTGACTACAAACTAGTTTCCCAAACATACCCAATTTAACCCCTATGCATCTACTTGGCCCTTGGTGAATTGGTAAGTTAATACATCTGTGTATATACGTATATAGATAATTAGTTAATTTAAATCAATTTGTAGAGTAAAACTCATTGAACTTGGGCACCAAGTTGTAGATTTTAGAATTTCTATATGTATACATTCCCACTTTCACTTTCTGCATATCTCCTAAACCAAAACAAAGAGAGAGTTCAGAGAATTTGAGAAAACACTTTAGAAGGAAAGAGTACAATCACCATAGCTTGAAGCTCTATTGGGTTTGCCTAGTCTTAGTTCTTTCTCAACAATCTCTCTGCTTTTAATCACAGTGAGTACTATTAACTCACTATGAATGAAATTCCATGCTTATTTTCTGTGTGTATAGCTTAGCTTGTAAACCTCCATGGAAAATTTACGTTGATGTTCATAGTTTGAAAATATGAAGTTTTTCAACCTTAACCAAAATCTGTCTTTGGAGATAAAAATGAAAGATTATACATCATAGTTATCATGTGTAAAGTTTTAGAGCTTAATTTATTCATATGGAAAAGTATATAAGAAATTAAGTTTTGACAACTTTTAATTTTTCATAAAATTTGAGAGCTATAGTATGTTTCATGTTAAATTGATTACATATTCATAATCCTTGTGAAAAACTAAAGAGATCCATATACAATATGATATCTATACTAACATATTTGGAAATGGGTCAAAAAGACCCTGAATTTCTGAAACAGGGGAAAACCAGCGAGGAAGACGAAGCCTCTGCTTCATCTCGCGCGAGCGACCCCTCACGCGAGCGACCCGTGCGGGAGCCACGTGGATTCAGGCAGATAGAAAAGTTTTTATAAAGAAAATGAAAATTTGGCAGATCGCACGAGCGATCCTTGCGTCCCCAGGCAGACAGAAAGTTTATATAAGAAAAAAGGAAAATTAGGCAGATCGCGCGAGCGGCCCGCGCGAGCGACCCCTCGCGCGAGCGGCCAGCGCGCGCGACTTCTGGCAGTTTCTAGTTTTGCTTGTTTTGTGATAAGGGACTGTTTGGGGTAAAAATTTATATACTGTTTGAGTACTGTTTGGGAAATTTATTAAATCAGAATCTTAATTGGTTATGTTTGAACGATTAAAACGTTGTATTGTGACTTGTCAATCCTCGTACGCTCGTTGTTTATAGAATTCAGTGAATTGCCTCATGTTTTAAAGTTTCATGACATACATGTGGAGTCAATTGTACAAGAATGTGGGTGTCAGTTAGTGTGGAAAAGAGTAATAATCAGTGTGGAAAAGAGTAATAGTCAGTGTGGAAAAGAGTATGAGATTGAGATTGTGTTGTGGACATTCCCTGGTTATTGTGTACCAAAGTGTGACGTGTTGAGATTGCGGTGAGAGTGTCTTTGAAATGCGACGGTTGCAAAATTGGACACTCCCTGATGCCCATGGTAGCGTTAAAGTGTGTGACGCCGAACTTGGACATTCCCTGACACCCATGGTAGTGCTAAAGTGTGGCCTACGGACACTCCCTGATACCCGAGTCTGGATATTGCGTGAGGGTTCCTCCGGTATTTGCATGGTGGATTAGGTATTCAAAGTGTGAGGCATTGGACACTCCCTGGTACCCCGGACCAAAGTGTGAGGCAAACTGGACATTCCCTGGCACCCCTGTGCTAAAGTGTGGCTATCGGAGTATTTCAAAGATACTGGTGTGAGGTAGTGTGTTGTTGTGTTTGTCGAGAGAAAAGAGTCGGTAAGATGAGTGTGATGCATTGTCTCATACACGGTCATATGTTTTAATGAATGAATGACTTTTAAATATATTCCCTGTTATTTTTATAATTGAATTCTTTCCATGATTAAACCATCGATTTTACAAAACTTAAAAAGAGAAAATTTGTAAATGGGTATATTTTACATTCAAAGTTATGTTTTTAATACTCACCAGCTTCTTGAAGCTGACGACGTCGATGCGTCCTGGACATTCGTGTTCAGGCTTTTCAGGTTATGGTCAAGCTGAACAGTACGATTATGCTAATTGAGAACGGCTGCTTTGAAGAGAAACTGTTATCAATATTATATGCTTTAAGTTCTGAACCGTTCTGTAACAAGGATGACTGTATTAGACTTTAAGTTATTGTTTTATTTCAAGGTGGTCTGTGCCTTTAGATGACCCGTGCTGTAATATTTATTAAGTTAGAAAAATTTTATAAGCCTTGATTGCTCTACTCTGATTTTATGGTTTTATGTTGTTCGACGTTTGGGACGGAATCGATCCTTCAAACTGTCGCGACCTACGGGTCCATAAAGGAAATTAAACGCTTTCCATATTTATGCTACGTCGGGGCGTGACAGAATCGAACCCGCCAAATTAAGCACTCTCAGGCCCGAGACTCCAACTAGAGTCTCTGAAAACCGAACAAATATGTCGGGTGGGTTTGGGTCGGTCGGATGGGTCGAGTCCACGGGCCAGGCTGAGCTCCCCTAACTGTAATATTATTTTTATCAGGGTTAAATATAAGATTTTGACACGATCAATAAGTATGTGATATGTCATTTCACATAAATTTTAACGCTGACCTGTAAATGTTATTCTATACTGAAGGGAGGTCTGTGTAATTTTGAAAACCACAAAGGATATCAGCGTAAATTTAGACCCAATCTCGAGGGAGGTTGTGTATTAACTCCTTTTTTGTGTGTGTGTGTGGGGCTCAACCCACTTTACTGTTTGGTTTGCCACAAACAAGAAAAGAAATGATTCGCAATTTTGTTTGTGGCAATTCTTATGTTTGATTTGACATAAAACAAAAAAAGAGTTCATTTTCAATTTCACCCGATTCTTGTTTTGGGGTTTACAAAATAGTTGGATTTGCCAAGAGTTGATTTGACATTCTTTATAAACATTAGGAAGACGGCCCGTGTAATGCATGGGCGTTATATTTTGAAGAAAAAATATAATGTATATTCTTTTTTATTATATATATTTTTAATGTGGACAAGAAAGAGAATTAAGTTTTATTAATTCTTAAGATGGTGTTAGAAAAATATGGTTTAACAATAACTATATTATTTGATGTTAACCTATAATTTAAGGCTTTTTTAATTTAACGTATAGATAATAAATATAAATATGTATGTATATATATACATACATATATACAAAAAGGGTAATATAAAAAGACAAAAGGGTAATTTGGTAATTTGATTAACAAAAGAGTAATTTGCAAAAAGCTTAAGGGTAATTTGATTATTCAATTTGTAATTGTACATACTTTAAACTTTTACACTCTTTTCTTTAAAGTATAGATAATATATATATATATATATATATATATATGTGCACACACATGCACGCACACTCGTATTTACAAAAGGGTAATTTATGAAAGACAAAAGGGTAATTTGATAATTTGATTTAACAAAATGATAATTTGTAAAAGGTATAAGGATAATTAGATTATTCAATATATATATATATCGTAATATAATAAAAGGGTTTTTGGTAATTCAATTTAACAAACGGGAATTTATAATTGTAAACACTTTAAACTTTAAGCTCTTTTTTTTTTAAATAAGGCATAGAAACAAATGGCAATTTGCATAAGGCATAAGAGTAATTTGGCTATACAATTTATAATTGTATACAGTTTTATTCAATTTTGGTATTAATATATTAAATATATAGTATAATAAAACAATAAATGTATATATATACATACAAGGGTAGTTTACAAAAGGAAAAATGACAATTTGATAATTCAATTTATAATTGTTCACACTTTAAATACATAAATAATAATAATAATAATAATAATAATAACAATAAATTATAATATGTATATATACATATACACATACAGACAAAAGGGCAATTTACAAAAAATAAAAGGGTGATTTGGTAATTCAATTTAACAAATGAGTAATTTGGTTATTCAATTTATAATTATACACACTTTAAACTTTGACAAAAGGGTACTTTATAAAAGGCAAAATGGTAATTTTAATAATATAATAAAATAATGTATGTATATATATACACACAAGGGTAATTACAAAAGGCAAAAGGGTAGTTTGATAATTCTATTTAACAAAAGGGTAATTTGGTAATTCGATTTCTAATTGTTCACACTTTAAACACATAAATAATAATAAATTATAATATGTATACATGTATACACACACACACATACGAAAAGAGAATTTACAAAAGCAACTTAAGGCTTGTTTGGTAATTCTAGGATTCCTTAAAAGTTATCGTAAGACTCAAACAAGCCTTGCCAATCAAGCATTGAATTTCAAAAGTAATCTAAGACTTGTTTTAGAAAGGTGATGGAAGGCTTGTTCGGTACTCCAAAGATTCCTTAAAAAGTTGCCTTAAGGCTCAAACAAGCATTAATTTATAAAAGTAATCTAAAGCTTGTTTGGTAATTCAAAGAAATAGTACAAAAAATACAAACAAATGTTAGTGTTTTGTTTGGGAAAACCAAAAAAAGAAAAACAAAACAAAACAAAACAAAACAAAACCAAACAAGGCATAGCCCAATTCGGGTTGTGTTGTGCCTTGTTTGTGTTAGTGGTTTATTTGGGAAAACCCAAAAAAAAAAAAAACAAAATCAAACAAAACCAAACAAATTAGTGACTTGTTTGGGAAGAACAAAAAACTATATGAACTACAAAGCCAAAAAGCGGTTGTGCCAAACAAGGCACAACCTACAATTTGTGGACTTTTGGGTGTTTTGAACCAAATTGTAAATATTTGTAATTATTGCTTGAAAAGTTGATTGAATAATCACTTGTAAATTAAATATTTTTAAAAATTGAATCAAATTATAAATGTTTGTAATTATTAGTTGAAAAGTTGATTGAATCATCATCTCTAGAATAATTTAATTTTAAAAGTTGACCTAATAATAATAAGGATTGTTTTGTGAATGAAATGACCATCATACCCTCACAAAAAGACAAAAATTCAAAGTAATAATTAAAAAAAAATCGAGCAAAAGATAAAAGTAAAGGTAAACAGTCATTTCTAACAAATCAAGAAATACCAAAATTGGACAAAATTGAAATTAAAACCACACTAAGCCTCTTATATAGTACAAAAATTGTAGATTTCATGTTCCCAAAATATCCAAGTCTTTTCACCTAAATACCAACAATCCCCTGAAGGTCCCAATCTGTCGTCACTCTCAGCCGAAACTCTCAAGTCTCATCTCTCGCTCTCCGGTAACGGCGGCAACCTGCAGGTATGGACTCTCTCTCTCTCTCTCTCTCTCTCTCTCTCTCTCTCTCTCACACACACACACACACACACACACACACACACACACACACCTAGCATAATATATATATATATATTTATAGGTTCACATACATGTGTAGTGTATGAACACATACATACATGCGTACTGATGAGTTGAAAAATGGGTTTGAGTTAAATTGGGAGCTAAGTGTTCAGATTCTAGGGTTTGGTAGTGAGTTGAAAAATGGGTTCTTTTTCACAAAAGGGGATTGACCAAGAGGTGAAAGATGCTGGGAATAGGCTTCTTATGCCCCCATCTTCAATTCATGAACTGTTGAATCTTCTTGATGTAAATAATTTACTTTTCTTTATATATACATGTATATATATCCCTATTTTATATGCACATCCACACACATACAACACTTCATTGAATGGCTTGTTGAATCAATTCTAAGCTATTTGTGGTTTGATGATTGTAGCTATAACTAAACAGGGGCAAGTGGGGGAAATAAAACTGATTCAATTCATTTCTAGCTTCAAACCAAACAACAGTATTAAATAGAATTGGACAGAATTTAATTGAATTCTATTTCAAACCAAACAGGAAAATTAGAATTCCATTTCTATTCTTTTCTTTTCTATTATTTTGTATTCTATTTCAAAATCAAACCAAACGGAGTGGTACAAAGGTAGCCAAGTCGCGTGACTCTAGTAGAAAGAAAGTAGAAACTGGGAATAGACACAAAGGTTCCTCAAAAAAAAAAAGAAAAAAAAAGAATAGACACAAAGGCATTTTGGAGAATCTGCAATGGTTAAACCCTAGCTAGACCTTTGTAATTTCTGTCTCACACTGCATCAACATTTTCTGTATTTCTATGCTCTATTGAGGAAGAATGGCGAATGAGCAGCAGACATCGAGTAGGCCGTGGATACTTGAAGCGGTACCACTCATGGTGGTCATTCTAATAGTCGCTCACCTCCTCGCTCTTGTACGCTAATAATCTGCCTTTCTTTCTGTCTAATCTTATTTCACTTTTCCCACCCACCCATCCACACATCTCTTAAAGTTAATGATATGAAAAAATGCAGGTTTACTGGATTTATAGGTTAGCTACTGAGAAGCTGCCCCAGAGAAGAAAGAAGCACTAGAAAACACTCTTAAAATCTGATGTAACACTACTACCCAAGGTAAACACACACCTTATACATCTATTTTATTTTTTTTTGTTGTTAAAAAGAGTTGAGTTTCCTAAGGTAAAATCTTGATATTACTTCCGTCACTGACTGCCTGACTGGTTATTATGGACTTTGATTTTACTTGGAAAATAATGACCCACGTGGATGTTCTATGACCAATGTGATTATTCATTTTGTTTATTTTTGTTTTCCCCCACTGATCACTTGGATTAGAAGAAGTAGTTGCTTTCTGTTTTGTTTGGTTATCTCTGTACGTACGATCCTGTGTGTTGGTGGCTGTAACTGTAAGGAGCTTTAGATGCACCTGGGTAATTAACAAATGTTTATCAAATATCTGGGTCAAGGATAGATATTTATCCATTCTATTTGGTCACTATGCTTGTTCAAGTTATAAGCTTAGTTCATAGATTGTGTTACTAAGCATTTGAAGTGAAAGTGCATGTTTTGAGTGGACCATTGATTTAATTGGAGAGCTCTCCATAGCAGCTGCTGGTTCAGGGTCATCTTCAGTATTGATAAGCTAATAACGTTTTTAACTTGTCACATCATTTGTGATATGTGAGGTGTCTGTGTTTTTATATTGACTATCCCAATTGATGCTCTTTCGAGATTTGAGTGCTTTTTAAAATATGATGGAGTTGTTCCTTTCCGTAGGATGTCCAAAGTCTTCGAGATTTTAACATTGTGTTACATCTCGTAATATGGAAGTTGGGCCTTGTAATTGGAATTATAAGCAAAATTGGGCAAAACATATTCAAAAGTTGTATCGATCTGGTCTAGTTATACTAAAATTCCAATTGCATTCACCTAATTCCACGTTACAAACGTAGTTTTTGTGTATGTAGTATTAGTGTCAAAATATATGTCTCTCATTAAGGTTAGTTCTTTGCCATTTTAGTTCACTGGATAGACTACTATTAAGGATGTCCCTCCTCTGTGCCAACGGATATAGCATTTTTGTGAAGTTGCCTTGTTATGATCTCACTTTTCTGAATATTCTCTCACATTGATGACCAAATCTTCAATTTTGGTCAGTATTGAGTAGTGATATGACTTAATAAACAAACAAAAGTATGGAGATCAATGCGTCATGCTCTAAGAATATGCATCCGTGTAATATCTAGGAGAAAAGGATTGTGCTTGTATTCAGTAGTGGCGTAGCTAGTAATTTTTTTTAAGTAGGGTCATTCAATAACTTATCCCCATGTCATAATACACTTTTACCTGTTTAATTGTAGGAAAGGTACAATTTTTGTTACACTTTAGGGTTGTGGAACCTAAAATAGCAATTAAGGTTGAAAATGTTTTGCTAAGTTAGTAAGTAGGGTATTTTGTCGAAGGACACCACCTAGATGCCACATCAACGCTATATGGCAGTCCCAGACGGCACCACCCGACACGTCTTAGAGAGTGACATTCAATGGGCTCTTCCCATAGTAGACGTGCCACGTGGTATCCCCTAATGTTGCCATGTGGCACGATCAGGGACTTCTCTGTGGCATCTCTCACACGGCTAGTGGTCTGTGATGTAGCCACGTGACACTGTCAAAGGATGCCACTTGATGCCTACTTTCATCTCTCAGCTTGTCTCGTTTTATCGCTACATTGCATTCCTTAGATCGACCAACAAAGCTAGGCTTTTATTCCTTCCCTTTGAGTAAATAAGATTCATCGATCTGATCTTTTTTCCTTTAGTGTGTTATGAGACATTGAGAATTGTCGGTGGCTTGCACCCAAAAAATGAGTCAGTGATGCCCCCATCTTTGTAACCTCTCCTTAGTATTTAAGTACCATCAGATGCCAGTCTGGTTCAAAATTCTGATCTCTATTTGCCTTCTGTGCAAACCTTGAACTGAATTAGCTATTTGCAGTAAGAGTTTTATTGGTAACTAGATTACACCTAAAATTTTCCTCACTTTTGGATTTTGACCATTCTTTGTTTTGTTGGATGTCAAATGCATGTGCCATGCAATGGTAAAGGGTAATGTTGTAGTCTTGTTAGAAGAACTTGCGTTTGGGGCATGGTTCTAAGTATCGTCCATGACCTTGACGTATCGCCTGAGTTTTATAAGTATTGTTGGTTAACAGGACGTGACATAATTATATCGTGAGAGAAGATCGTATCTTTTATATCACAATGTTGGGAAAGTGATGATAAGAGCAAAGAATATAGTAATCAGATTGTGTGTATCTAGCTTATTTTTATTGTTGAATTGTCCCACATTGCCCATTTATGGCCCCTCTCTGTGGTTTATAAGGCTTTAGTTCTCCTCTCTTTAACACCTGGGTTTTAAGGAGTTGAATTGGCTAGGCCTTACAAGTGGTATCAGAGTTTGGTTAGGCTTGTCGTCCGACGTGCCGATTGTCCGACTGCTGTGGTCCAGGGTATGCCGAGTGGCCGGCTCCTGTGGTTCAGGGGACGTGTTGGAATGTCCCACATCCCCCATTTATTGCCCCTCTCTGCGGTTTATAAGGCTTTAGTTTCCCTCTCCTTAACACCTGGGTTTTAAGGAGTTGAATGAGCTGGACCTTACAAGATTTATAAATAACAAGTACCTTCAGATATTTCTGTACAAAATTTCACAATTATACTATCATATAACCCTGTCATAGATTTGTTCACTAATGCAGGCCCCTCTCCGCGGTTTATAAGGCTTTAGTTCCCCTCTCCTTAACACCTGAGCTTTAAGGAGTTCAATGGGCTGGACCTTACAAGATTTATAAATAACAAGTACCTTCAGATATTTCTGTACAAATTTCACAACTATACTATCATATAACCCTGTCATAGATTGGTTCACTAATGCACGCGTTGAAGAATTCGACAATATTATTTGGGCCTCACATTTAATTTTGTTTATTTGATGGACCAATTTGTTGTTCTTATTTTCAAGATTTTCATTTTTTAAATAATAAAATTCATTTCTACATATCGTTACGTATCACATGATAGCATGATGTGATCTCATGACTTGACTCTTCTCCGAGCTTTCAGAGAGGGTCTCCAATATCAAGAGTTGAACCATGTTTTGGTGTCATTTGGAGCTCTAATACTTGGGATTTTTAATTCTTCGTGAAGCATGTTGCACAGGATAGGGTAGATGGAGAAGAGTGTAAGAAAGACACTTGTGATAGGACGAAGTAGATACTAATATACTATCATTTTGAATAGGTTTTGGCTTTTATCATATGAGCTATGTTACCCAGACTCGGGTACTGGTGTCGGGTACAGACTTGGGTACGGTGTCGGGTTCGTCCAGTTTTCAAAGATTTTACACTATTTTGAAGGGTCGGAGAGAGAAGTACCCTAATCTGGGTGTCGTGTCGGGCACGGGTACTCCATGCGTTATTAAGGGTCCGGGTAACATAGCATATGAGCCAACCTGGTGTAAGCATGTCCAAATCCTTAGCTAATTTAAGTTTTCGATTAAATGAAGTTTGAACCTGGATCATTAACATGATCTTCTATTATTTATTAGAACTTAGATGCCGTGTTGGAAGCGAATGATACAAAATGGCTCACATAAGGCTGGAGAGTTTGAGTTGGCTTTTGGCTCTGATTTAGTGCGTTGTCCCACATCGGCTGTGTATTGGGTAGTCCTTGGGCTTATTTAGTGGGTTGACCACTTCTTCCCATTAACTTAGGCTTTTGGGAATGTTACTACATTCAAGATGCGAATGATGCAGTACGATTGCAATAATAAGAGGAAATTGAAGAGATATTGAAGAATTAGGATTTTGGGAAGAGAATCTCCATTCAAGAGCTCTAAGGCTCACTTGGTTTACAACCAAATCAATTATAAGATAGCCCAAAACTAAACTTTCTCCTAGCCCTTCCCTACTATTTATACCCTATTTAACCCATACTAACCGCACATAGAAGTGACCAACACTAAATGACAACTAAAATAAATAACATAAAAAGATACTATTAATAAAGCTTCAAGTTCTAATAATACAAGTAACACTATTAAGTGCTACATCAGGCTTGATCCAGAATGGAGAACACTTTGGGCAACCTAAACCTTTATAGCACTTTGGGTGCATGTGTGAATTTACGCATGCGCATTAGATGCCATGTTTGCAGCGAATGATACAAAATGGCTCACATAAGGCTGGAGGGTTTGAGTTGGCTTTTGGCTCTGTTAAGAGAATAATTAGAGAGAAAAAGAAGGCTTAACCATTAGGTTTAGCCAACATACATATATATATATATACTATTTAGCAAAAAGAAAAGATTACAATAATAACCCTAGCACTAAACTTATATTCTAACACTCTCCCTCAAGCTGGAGCATAGATATCTATCATGCCCAGCTTGTTACAAAGATCATAGAATTGTCCCTTATTTAATACTTTAGTAAAAACATCTCATAACTGATCACTAGACCTAACAAATGAAGTAACAATTTGCTTTCGCATAACCATATCTCTGATGAAATGACAGTTAACTTCAATATGCTTGGTTCTCTCATGAAAGACTGGATTACTTGCAATATACATAGTTGCTTGATTATCACAATGCATCTTCATAGGCTCACTACTAAAAAAACCCATCTCCTGTAGAATAGCTTTTACCCATAATAACTCACAAGCAGTATGAGCTATAGCTCTATACTCAGCCTCTGCACTTGATCGGGCAACTACATTTTGCTTCTTGCTCTTCCAACTAACAATATTTCCACCAACAAACACACAATAGCCTGATACTGACCGTCTATCAAGATTATCTCCAGCCCAACTGGCATCTGAAAATCCTACTATATCCAGGTTATTTGAAGGTCTTAAGATTAAACCTTTTCCAAGAGCACCTTTCAAATATCTCTATATACGACATACAGCCTCCCAATGTGACAGCTTGGGATTCTGCATAAACTGACTAACAACCCCTACAGAGAATGTGATATCAGGCCGAGTCACAGTTAGATAAATCAACTTATCCACAAGTCTTCTATACCGTCCAACATCATTAAAAACTTCTCCATCATCCTTACTAAACTTGATATTTGAATCCATTGGAGTGTCAACGGGTTTGGACCCCTTTAACCCTGTCTCATATAGCAAATCCAGCACATACTTTCTTTGTGACAGTGTTATCCCCTCTTTGGACCTAGCTACCTCAATACCCAAGAAATAACGGAATAGCCCTAAATCTTTCATATGAAAATGCTTACTCAAATAAAACTTCAATAATTCTATATCTTCACTGTCATTGCCAGTAATTACTATGTCATCAACATAGACTGCTAGAACAATCGTACCTTTCTCACGGTGTCTCACGAAAATTGAATGATCAGAAGTGCATCTTTTCAACCCATACGTGCTCGCAACTTGAGTGAACTTGTCAAACCAGGCCCTCGGAGACTGTTTGAGACCGTAAATAGCTTTCTTCAACTTACATACCTTGTGGGACTCCCCCTGAGCAACATACCTAGGAGGTTGTTCCATGTATACCTCCTCGTGAAGATCACCATGAAGAAAAGCATTTTTGATATCTAGTTGATAAAAAGGCCAGTCTAGCGACAGACAATAAAATACGAACAGAATTAAGACGAGCTATAGGGGAGAAAGTCTCAAAATAATCAACACTAGAGGTTTGAGTGTACTCCTTTGCCACCAGACGAGCTTTCATTCGTTCAACAGTACCATCAGGATGATACTTAACCACGTAAACCCAACGACAACCCACAATATGTTTCCCAGAAGGAAGGTCAGTTAACTCCCACGTACCATTCGTGGATAATGCCATCATTTCTTCATCTATAGCACTCTTCCAGCCCGGAGAAGATAATGCCTGAGTATGAGACTGAGGAGCAGAAACAGAAGACAAAGCAGTAACAAACGAACGAAGGCACGAAGACAAATTAGAATAGGACACAACCTGATCAATGGGATGTTGAGTGCAAGAATGAGTACCTTTTCTAAGTGCAATGGGAAGATCAGGAGATGGATGAACCTCTGCTGAAGGTGATGATGGAGGAGGAGGAGCAGGTAGAACATCAGTACTTGATGGCTTCTCACGACGGCGATACACCTGTAAGGGGCGAGAACTAGGAGGAGGAATAGGTAAGGGAATGGGGTAGGATGGAGCAATGAGATCAACTTCCAATGAAGCACCGGAGGCTGAGAAAAAAGGTGTTCCTTCAAAGAATGTAACATCAGCACTAACCACATACTTACGACTTTGAGGATTCCAACATTTATATCCTTTTTGCGTGCGGGAATATCCCATAAAAACGCATTTGGTAGCACGAGGATCCAATTTATCTTGACCTGGAGTAAGCACACGAACAAACGCAACATAACCAAACACACGTGGTGGCAAAGAAAACAATGATTTATCAGGATATAAAACAGAATGGGGTATGCCACCACGTAGAATAGATGAGGGCATGCGATTTATAAGATGACATGTAGTGAGAACCGCATCCCCCCAAAATTGTTTAGGAATATGCATATGCAACATAATAGTGTGTGCAACCTCAAGAAGATGTTGATTTTTACGTTCAGCGACACCATTCTGTTGTGGTGTATAACCACAAGAGGATTGATGAATTATCTCCTGAGAATCACAATAAGATTGAAGAGCTCCTTCAACATATTCTAAAGCATTATCAGATTGTAAAACCCGAATTGTACAACCAAATTGAGTCATGATTTCCTTATGAAATAATTGAAAAATAGAATAAATATCGGAACGTTCTTTCATTAAAAAAATCCAGGACAACCTTGAACAATTATCCACAAAAGACACAAAATAAGAAAAACCTAACATACTCTTATTTCTAGACGGACCCCAAACGTCGGAATGCACCAACTCAAAAGGAGTGGCCCGACGGTTATTTTGACGTTAAGGAAAAGACACTCGATGATGCTTACCTAATTGGCAAGGCTCACACTCTAATTTATTCATAGACCTAAAAGAAGGAAAAACAAGCTTCAATGACGGTAATGACGGATGACCAAGCCGACAGTGCCACTGACGAGGTGAAACAGCTGTGTGTAAAGCGGCAGAATTATTTGCAGATGGATGTTGTTCAAGGTAATAAAGGCCATCCCGCTCATGACCTCCACCAATCATCTTCTTCGAGCTGAGATCCTGAAAAACACAATGAGAGGCATAAAAGGTTACCGAACAATTTAGAGATTTAGCGAGTTGACTAACTGATAAGAGGCTAAAGGGAAATTGAGGAACATAATTTACAAACGACAATGGAAGAGATGTAGTAGGATAAACAGTGCCAGTACCAAGAATGGGACAAGACCTACCATCGGCTAAAACAACCGAGGACTGTGTGGGTGTGAATTAGTCAATTGTGAAAATACATTGGATTTACCTGTCGTATGGGCCGAAGCTCCGGAGTCGATGACCCATGGGGAAGGAGCAGATGAAGAAAAACAAGCAATATTACCTTACCTAGCATATCCAGCAGAATCATATGAGAACTATTGTTGCTGTAGTTGGACTAAGGCATTGTACTCCTCCCTAGAAAGAGTGATAGACTCACTAGAAGATGCAACAACTAGTGCAATTGTAGTATTAGAAGAAGCAACAGCTAGCGGAGTGGGAGCACTAACTTCCTTGTGTTGGTCAGAAGAAACATCAGAAGTGAACAAAGTTGGATTATTTTCCCAGAGCTTACCATAAAGATCATAACATCGATCGACTGTGTGATTGTCACTCCCACAATGGGTGCAATGAAGAAAGCAAGTCCTTCCCAGACCTCTACCAAAACCACGGCCATGATTGGAATTACCCCCTCGTCCTCGATTATTAAAACCATGACCTCCACGATCATTAGGAGGAAAATTGCCTCGGCCATGAAAGCCCTCCTGATGTCCGGTAGATGTAACTAAAGCAGAATTATCTTTTCCCGATGACTCAGAAATAGAAGAAGACTCAGTAGTGACACAAAGGATGCGAGAATACACATTACTCAATGAGGGAAAGCTGCCATCTCTCGCCAAATTTGGGACTTAACAGACTGAAGAGAAGGATTCAACCCTGCAAGAAATTTAGAGACATAAAATTCCTCCCGTTGTTTCTTAATCACATCCACATCATTGGTAACCGGGTGGTAGTGGGTCAACTCATCTAATAAAACCCTGAAATGAACTGTAGTACTCACTAACTGGCTTGTCATTCTGTTGAAGAAGGAACAAACTTTGATAAACATCATAGACCTGAGAAACATTTTGATCCATTGAAAACATCTCATGAATAGACTCCCAGATTGCTTTGGCTGAAGATAAAAACATCACATTTGAAGAAATAGATGACTCCATACTGTTCCACAACCAAGACATAACAATATAATTTTCAGAAACCCAATCTTCATACTCTTTACTATCCGTGGAGGGGGAATCAGACATAATATAGTTGAGTTTCTTTCGACCACCAAGAGCAACCTTAATAGCCTGAGCCCATAACAAGTAGTTGGACCCATTCAATATAGTGGTGGTGATTTGCATATGGACAACATCAGACGAGGTTTTGGTCGAATCAGACATAATGAAGTCAATGGACAATGGGAGTCTTAATACTGATAAACCAATGAAAAACAAGAAGCTAGAATCAACATCAACAGAATAAACATAACTTGAACTAACTAATTAGGTCCATAGATGGACCGAGACAACACAAACTGAGAAAACACCAATCAAACAGACCCAATCACCTGACAAGTAATGTGAAAAATGTCTGCTGTTATGGTATAATGAGAAAAGAAGTAAAAAAAAAAAAAATCAGATTAGTGGTGCATGTGGGTTTCGGCTAGGGTAGAAAGGACTGCGATGGAGTGGTTTGGGGTAGAGAAGGTTGAATATCAGTGCATGGGTGTTGTGTGGGGTTCGGCAAGAGTAGATGAGGGGTGCGATGGGTTTCCGGTGTGGATTAGTGGGGATGGTGGGGTGCGATAGTGGTTGTGGGGGTTTGCGGCAGTGGTGGTGGGGTTTGCGAAGGGTTTGTGTTTGGTTGGTGGGGTCTCGGCTGTGATGGTGGTTGGCTGTGGTGGTGGTGCAGAGACACTATTAGTTAGGTTAGGTGGCATCACTGTATACATGTTAAACGTGTGTATTATTAGTAAGCTCCTGTTATCATCTACTGCGATTATAAGGTAGAAAGGTATAACTTGCTTAATTTGCATTTAATTTGTTAATTACAAACTAATTTTTTTCTATTCTAAACTAGTTGGAAAATTTACATATTGGAAGATCTTACAATATATTGTTAAATTTTTTTTTTTTAGCTGATGTATTGCTTTTATATCTTGGGAGCAGGTTACATGTACATTACGAACCCTCTCATCACATACGTTCTGAGCAGTGAAAGTTGGACTTTTCGCAATTTGTAATTACTGTTTTAGCTTTTGCGGCTAATGTTTTGTATCATTGGCACTGATTTCACATACACTCGTTGTTCTTTCATTTGGGTTTTTTCCCCCCTCTAAAATCGCGTAGAGGGTATTGATGATTACTTTTGGAAACATTGTTATCCTAACTTTCTGTAAATTGGTGTTTCAGAAAGGTTGGATCAATGAATATGTGCTTCCCTGTTGTGAGAATTAGTACACATCAAACCCTCCGCATGAAAAATTCATGAATTAGAGCGTGTCCAACTGATTTGTTATTTCCTTCCTTGCATGTGGACTGACTAGTTGTTGAAAAGAGTTAGAACACTACCCTATTGTCTAACTTACATGGCATACGAGCTCTTATGCCAAATTTCACATACCCAAAAAAAAAAAAAAATGTCACGTCTTTATTCTTTCAGATTATTTAATATTGTGGCTCCCACAATTCTTTTGTTCTTTCAGATTACAGTATTTTAATAGTGTCGCTCCCACATTGAGCGTACAAGCATTCATAAAAGACAAAATCATAAAAGACAAATACAATAAAATAACAAATTTGATATGTTGTGTGTTTCTTAAGAGATATTTTGCTTTGTGGGAAAATTTAACATACACTCCCTCAAAAAGGGGTGGATGTCAACCCCATTGTGATACCACCCAAATTTTTTTTTAGTCATGACAAATGTGGTTCAATTATGATAAATGTTCAATTATGAGAAATGTGGCTCAATTATGAGTTAGTTATGAGAAATGTTGTTTAGTTATAAGAAATATGACCCACCGTTATGAGTTAGTTATGTCAAATGTGATTGGGGATTGACATCCACCCTTTTTTGAAAGGGGGGTGTATTGTATCTGGCCCTTGGTTTGAAGATGGCCTTTAAATGAGGTTGGCATTTTGAAAATTTGAAAGTTTCATTAGAGATGCTTTTATTTCTGTATTAACTTATGTTAGGATTTGTTAAATTCATTCACCAAATTTCTCATCTAAACTCGTAAGTACAACATTAGACGATATATGTATCTTACTGTATAATATGGACCTTGGGTGAAATTTAGTTGATGTACCACTCATGTACTTCTACTTTACGCAGTCTGTCTCTATGTACAAGTGGAGATTGTTTACAAAGTTGTTTTTAAGTTTAAAAAAGAAATCATATTTTCTGAGAAGTCAGTTCATGATGCAATTTTTGGGTAAGAGATAAGTAGGCAAGATAATTTGTATGTGGTTCAACACTGTTAATGAAGGAACCTACATCCACGTGTGTGTTTGAGCACGTTCACTATACTGTAAAAAAGTCGGGGACCTGTGATGAACCAACAACAGTTTGGAGCTAACAGAGGTCGACCGGGCACAATTATGATTGCTATAGGGGTGCTATGTAGACTAAAAGTCTATCCCCTTCTATGGGGGTGAGTGATCTCTTTTATGGATACAAGAGACCTACTCGTACAAGAAAATTAGATAGATTAGGCAATTCAATCTGATTAGGATTGATTGACATCAATCATGGGGGTTTTCTAATTAGATTAGGAAACAATTTGCACTTTCCATTAATCTTCTAACTTGTATAGGAAACTGTCTGGAACATTCTGGATCACGTCCTGTGACTGGGCCGTGTTGTACCCTTGATGGGCCAGGCCAGTGTTATAACCCCAACCTGTTTGGTCGGCCTCAGGACGTCAGGTCTACCGCTCGGGACAAGTCTGCTTTAGGAAACTATTGAAGCTGAGCGGTTTGGGGAGCGCTACTGAGTTAGCTCAGTCTTGTTCCCAAGCTGTATTGTGATGAATGATGCTATCCCGACCCGTAGGTCGGGCTTCTCCTCTGAGAGGGCTGTGCTACATGGTTGAGAAGTATCGGGTCGTCTGGACCGACCGGGATGGTGCTCATTCAAGCAGTCACGATGACTTGGTCGGGATGGGGACATGTTGTTGAGTTGAACTGCTCGGTCTTAGAGTAAAGCTAATTTTGGGTGTATCAACTGCCTCCTATTTCCATGTTTGGCTTGATGCTATATTGAGTCAAGTTTAAAAATCTGTTGATTACTTGGGAAAGTCGTCTTAGAACTTCTGAGCTTAGTAAATTCTCGGGAACTGGCTAAGAGTCGAGATTTAGCCTAATTCGGAATCTTTAAGTGCTCGGGAATTGGCCAAGAGTTGAGACTCAGCCTAATTCAGAATCTTTTGGTTAAGTCAGCTCCCATGATGGTTATCTTCTGCCCGTAAACCTTTGTCAATTTTGTGAGTAAAAGAATTTGACCATTTTAGAAAAGCCAACCTAAATCATGTTGCTTTAGGGTCCTTTTTATGCTAGCTTCCCAGGATGGTTATCTTCCGCCCAGCAAGCCTTCGTCAAGACTGTCGGGAGAAGAGTTTGACCATGTTGGAAAAGCAGACCTAAAGCGTGTTGTTTTAGGGTCCTTTTCTACTCCTCTATCGTGGGCCAATCTAAGAGGTTTTAGTTACCTTTATCGTCGGTTTGGGCCTAAGTGGAGTTAGTGCCTCTGAGTATTGTAGGTGCCCGGTTTGTCTAAGAGTTTCACTCAGTTAACCCCAAGGCCTATAAATACTCGTTGTGACTTCCTGTATTTTTTATTCCATCTTGCCCCCAAGCTTTGGTTGAGGTAGGTGTTGCAGGAACAATTACTGTAGGCAGCTGACCTAGAACGTTGGTAGTTCTAAGGTCTTTTGACGCCTCGGGTATGATTTCAAGGTCTTGTAGGTGCCTCGGGAGTAATCCTGAGGTCTTCTGGGTGCCTCGGGTGTGATCCTGAGGTCTTCTTAAGAGCTCTCTGATGGACCTTGGAGCCTCATGCTATGATCGGGCAAAAGTACTACTGTAGTTGGACTCATCCAAACTGTTGGAGTCAGGAGGTCAGGTCGGGATCACTGGGCTCCTGGTTACTCTGAGCTGGAGGCAAGGTCAGGATTACTGGACCCTGTCTGTTGCGAACTAGAGGTCGGGTTGGGGCTACCGGACCCAGACCATTGTGAACTGGAGGTCGGGTCAGGGCTGCAGGACTCAGACCGCTTTGAACTCGAGGTCGGGTCGGGGCTGCTGGATTTAGACCGCTGTGAACTAGAGGTTGGGTCGGGGTTGCCGGACTCGGGCTGCTGTGAATTGGAGGTCGGGTCGAGGATGCCAGACTCAGCCCGCTGTTTGACACTGAAGGATATGTTAGAACCACCGGGCTTCTTTACGTTATTCCTCTTGGGATGATCCCACTTCCGCTTACTTCTTGTAGGCTCGGTTCTTTCTTACCCGGGGTCTTTGGTCTTTAGAAATTCTTCAATGTCAATGTATTTTCCAACCCTCTCTACGAGTTTAACGGAGGTTTCCGGTCGGTTTCTGTGAAATGACATGGCGCACTTGGTGTGTTGAACTCTCGAGCAGAAGGTTGTAATGGCGATTGTCTCGTTCAGGTTGTGGACTTGAAGTCTCTACTAATTGAACTGATCAGTGTAATCCTTCAACGACTCTCCCCTCTACTGTCTGACAGTGAGTAGCTGGGTGTCAGGTTGCGACCGGTTAGTATGCCTATGAATTGGCTAATGAACTGTTTGCTGAGCTCCTTGAAATCTTTGACCGATCGGGGCTTCAGGGAGTTAAACCATTGAGAGGCCAGGGCCTTTCAAAGTGCTGGGAAAGGCCAGGCAATACAGCTCATCGGTGTTGGTGGCCAGGACCATCTGAGCCTTGTAGGTCCGGATGTGGTCGATCGGGCTTCCCGAGCCGTTATAAGAATCTAGACGAGGCTGTTTAAATTTGCACGGGATGGCAAATCTCGTGATCTGGCTGGAGAACGGTGACTCGGTCCTAGTGTTGGCGTGATTCTGAGTAGGGTTTTGACCCATTATTTTGGTCATTCAGTCAATCTGTTTATCTAAATCCTTGATGCGGGTCACCATACCTTCCAGACCAGTATCCGGGACGTAGGACTGGTCAGTGGAAGAGGCGTCCTTCTCATGGCGTGCTGTCTTCTGGGACGAGGTTCGGCAATGACCCCGGCTGATCATGCGCCTAAGACCATCTCGGCTCCTGCCTGAGCGATCATGGGTTGATTTCCGGGTTATGCGTTCTTGCCTCCCCCCTCTGGCAGCATACCTATCATTTATGATGTCTCTGGCGTCCTTAACACGAGACGGGTTGGCTCAGGCACGTTGCCTGGTCAGGATCGATTCCCGATCGCACGTAATGTTCCCGGGCTGTTCCCTGGCCATTAGAGGATTGCTTTGTCGGGCCAGCAGGGCTTCGATCTGTTGCTGAGTTTGACACTGGCCCTCCAAGAGCTGTGCGAGGGTTGCGATGATCTGCTCCAGTGTCAGGACTGTTGTAGCTGGCATCGGAGCCGGTGGAACATCTCTGTTAGCTTGCTGCGCGGCCTTTTTACCCTTCTTCTGAGGCATGACTATCAGCCAAGAGATTTATTTTTTGAGAAATCTGTCGCTTCCCATTAACGGGGGTAAGCTGATGATGCAATTTTTGGGTAAGAGATAAGAAGAAGTAAGCACGATAATTTGTATGTGGTTCAACCCTGTTAATCAAGGAATCTATGTCCACGTGTATGTCTGAGCACGTTCACTATGCTGTAAAAAAGCCGGGGACCTTTGGTGAACCAACAACTGTTGGAGTTACCAGAGGTTGGCCGGGCACAATTATGATTGCTATATGGGTGCTATGTAGACTAAAGTCGATCCCCTTTTGTGGGGGTGAGTGGTCTCTTTTATAGATGCAATAGACCTACTCATACAAGAAAATTAGTCAGATTAGATAATACAATCTGATTAGTGTTGATTGGCATCAATCATAGGGGTTTTCTAATTGGATTAGGAAGCAATTTGCACTTTCCATTAGTCTTCTAACTTGTATAGGAAATTGTTTGGAACATTCTAGATCACGTCCTGGGGCTGGGCCGTGTTGTACCCTTGACGGGCCGGGCCAGCGTTACAATCCTGACCTGTTTGGTCGGACCTCGGGACGTCGGGTCTACCGCTTGGGGCAAGTCTGCTGACTTGTCCTGAACTATTTAGGAAACTGTTGAAGCTGAGCAGTTTGGGGCGCACTGCTGAGTTAGCTCAGTCTTGTTCTCGAGCTGTATTGTGATGAATGATGCTATCTCGACCTGTAGGTTGGGCTTCTCCTCTGACAGGGCCGTGCTACATGGCCGAGATGATGAGTTGAACCGCTCGGTCTTAGAGTAGAGCCAATTTTGGGTGTATCATCAGTAAAAGCTAATCAAAACGGTTGAAGTTTTATTATTTATTTATTTAATTTTTTTAAATATATATATATATATATATATATATTTTTTTTATAAATAATCACTTCTAACTTTTTGTTGACCCTGAAAAATTAGGGTAATGGTAGGGACACAAAAGTGTCTCAAACAGATGTTTACAAAAGAATGTGGCATTCCATGTGATGGTAGGATCCACTACACTTGACTCAATTCATGGGATGCCACATGGGTTACCATATTATTTTATGAGCATCTCTTTATAACCCTTTTGTGTTTCAAATATTATTTGAAAAATTATGCCAAATTAGTTCTAAAATTGTTCAATTATTATGGGAAGATTACAACGACGTCATCATATTCACCAACAAATTGAAACTCATGCGATAGTAATGTCAAGTCTACGTGAATACGCATTTTTCGTTTTTATTTTTTATTTTTTGGTTTTGTGATGGATGTAGCATTTATAATCATATTATGCAAATGCATATTTTGGTAAAATATGCGTAATCTGGTAGGAAAATGGTACTTTAATCATTATGCAAAAATGATTATTAATATTCACAAATGCCACAAAAATTACGTAAAATTGCATAATGATGCAAAAGCTCCACGCAAATCTAATGGCTATCAACTTTCCAACAAAGAAAATCTTATGGTTACCAAGGCTCCAAAGAGTGTTGAAAAATTATAAACTGTGATGGATAACAAAAATGTATACCATGGTTGGCGAGGTTAGGCAAAATTCATATAGCAAAATTTTGGGTGATTTTAATGCATTTTGGATAAAAAGATGCATAACATGATTGGAGAAGGTTTGGACGTTAGACAACCTAGTTGTTTAGAATAGATCATATATCTCAATTAGGTCCTAAAATATTGTTACATAGGTCTCAAAATATTGCACCTTTAAAAATCACTTTGGTTTTTAAAAGGAGATCTTATGTGATACATTCTAATATTTATATCCCAATTTGGCACCAAAATGTAGTAATTTGGTCCCAAAATATTCCAAGTAGGTCTTAATATGTAGTAATTTTGAAAATCATTTTATTTTTAAACCGACGTAGTTTTCAAAGTTACTACATGTTGGAATTATGTTACAACATTTTGAGACTAAACTACTTGGATATATGATACAACTAGGGGGTAATTAGGATTTAGTCATTTTTAGAGTACTTTTTAAGCATTAGGTCCAACAAGGAAATTTTTTTTAGTGAAAGGTTCTTCCATATAAACCTGGGTAGAAAAATCCAAACAAGTTTGAGAAATTTCACAAACATTTCTTGTGAATTTCTCAAAACTTGGAAAAGGATGTGAAATTTCTCAAACTCGATAGGAGTTTTTGAAACTCTTCGCGATATTTTGAGGGATTGTTCACTAAAAAAGTTTTCATTGTGTCATTTAATCAATTACTTTTTCAAACAAGGGACTTAACACTAATTAACCCTTTTTAAGCTTAGCTTGGCCCCCACATTGCTTTTTAAAAGTAGCTTATGAAATTTATTATTAAGTTGTTTGATAATTTTGTATAAGTGACACATTACTCTTTAAAAAATATCATGAAATCAAAAAGCTTCCCCCAAGATGCCCTAAGTTTAATTTTTGCATAGCTCATCAACTAATTACCAAATGAATTAACGTGAAATTGTGCTTTAAAAAAAGAGAAGTACCAAAATAGGGGCCAAACTAAGGCTTAATGGTGTGAAGGGTAACCTTGCCATTTTGACAAAACTTAACACAAATTTAACTTTTCTATTTGGTCAACTAACAGTTGACTAATGGAAATGGAGGTAAGTGTAACCTAACTACAAACCCCAAAAGAGTTTAGTATAATTTTTCAAAATATGAGAGGTCTGTGTAATTAGACTATACATCCAGGGAGGTCAGTGTAATTTACCCTTATTTTTAATTTGCAGGCATTCGTTGAAAATGTCCTTGTAATTTCCAGAATAATTGATATTCTACGAGTTACTTCGTCAGTCCTATTTTATGTGACCACTTATTTTTTTGGCCTTCCCAAAACTAATGATCACTTTGACTAGTAAAAGCATATATTTGATTCTGTTTCCAACACTGCCCTTATATATATATGAGTAATTGTTTGCTTAAAAGATGGGTGTACGAAGATAATCACCTAAAATGGGACAGAGGAAGTATAAAATTCCGAGATATTTGGTCATAGACCACTTAAAATTAAGTGTAACAGCCAAAAACTCATATGATTTGACCATTTTTTTTATAAGCCCCTCGCTACTTTTTAAATTTGGTGAAAAGTCCCTTGCTGGAACAAAAAATTTCTAAAGTAATATTATCTGTCAACTTTAAACCACCACAACTCACACATTTTTTTAAAAAGCATTTTGGGTGATTTTTGTGTGTTGATTTTATGTATTTCTTTGAGATCTACACAATTGTAAGACCCTGTATTTTCATACGGATATTAATAAATGAGATTCAGTATAATTGCCTTGACTATACATGTAAAGTTGTTCCCAATCGATTGAACTTTTATCAATTGATTGACACTGTGTCTTTCTCAATCGATTGAATAATTTCAATCGATTGACATTATGCCCCTCTTAATCGATCAAACCCACCCCATTCGATTGAAGCTCTGCCGACCTGAATCCATGACGTAGACCATTTCCTAATCGATTGAACCTACTTCAATCGAATTGAACCATTGCTACCTATTCTCAATCGATTGAAATGATGTCAATCGATTGAAAATGCTCTGAACTTTATCCCCCAATTCGCACAGGAACTACCACCTACACTCCTTCCTCCCTTATATATATGTTGCGTTCATGTGTTTGGGTGTGTTTGGTAGTCCAAAGAGTTGAGGGGGAGAGAGAAATTGTTATATATATATACACCACAATCTCATATATACATATATATACACACCCATACACCCACACATATATGAAGGAAAAACAGGTTTAAAACTATTTTTAAACGCGCAGCGGAAAGGTTAAGTTCCAAAAACTTATTGGTAGCCTAGAATCTACTACTTGTCAATTCCATAGATGAGTACTAATAAGAGTGGACAAGAATTATACCTCAGGTCTTGAACCCAATTATGATATTCTTGTTCCTTGGTGATATAGCAGCCTCCACTAGGTTGTTTTCACTCTTATGATTCCTGCGGATGCCTGCTGGAAGGACTAGGGTTGGTGGGAACCCTAATAGAGAGGAAGGAGAAGGTTTGGGAGCTCTAAAAACAGTTTCTGCCGCTTTGGCTTATTAAAATGACGAACTCATTTTTCTGGGCATACCTGCCCTATTTATATTATGTTATAGATTCTCAGAATCGACCTAATGTTAGAGCGAACGAAGTGGCTTCGATCGATCGAGCCTTTGATTGATCGAACCACCTTTGAGCGATCGAACCTGCCAAGACTTCAATCGATCGAGACAACTTCGATCGATCGAACCCGCCTTGACAAGATCCTTATGTGTCTTTCCAAGCATTCTAGCGGAGCTAAGAGTGGGACCTCCTAGGCTCTTTATTGTTGGCTCAAATCAGTTATTAATTCCCATGACCAAACTCTTTGATCAGTAAACTAACCAACTGATCAGTTAACGTTTACTCCACTATAAAACGATAACTGAACTCCAACGCAAAGAACATATCCGAAGCGATAACTAGACTTGTATGGTGTACTAATGTTCCTCTACCTTCAGCATTCGTAATCATATTCAAGTAGTCAGATAACTGCTACTGTCAACCTGAATCATGAATACTTCTTGTATTCCTTGAGTCTCATTCACCTCTCATGATTAACAAACATGTTGATAACTACTTATCAATAAGACTACAGTTCTCAGTAATCAACTTGGTGACATTCTCAGGGGAATGCTTACTCTAAATCAGAGTGTAGATTCTATCTTGACAATATATGTTCACAACCCTATGAACATGACATACCCAAGATACCCAGGTGTTGATCTTCAATAGACCTCACTGATTGGTAAGTCAAAGCAACTATATGCATAGTCTGTGTTCATAATCGTCTCAAGATTGAGAACACGTACCTTATACAAGTTATGAGTTCCTATCGACTATTTGACAATCTTGAGTGTCAATAGGAAAGCTCAGGTCCGTCAATGCACTATAATCACTAGCATATTAACTAAGAGTTACACTCTAGTGATTGAGATTAATCACTCTATCCAATGGTAGTTAATCATGCTACAGTGTAAACCTGATGAGATATCTAGTCTCATCATCCACTGTGACAAGCTCTAAACGACTGAATATATAGCTGAAGAGCTTCTATATATTTCTCTCCCTCTCTTAAGAACAACACACAACAATATATATATATATATATATCCATACACATACATATACACAGTTACATATATATATATATATAAAATCCAGAACGGGAAGAATTTCATTAACGACGGAATTTTCGTCAAAATTCTCGGCGCGCTAATTTCAGTTGAAGAGCTTCTATGAGTATTGTAAACTCACTCCCCATGTAAATATATGTATATTTCAGTATATGTATGTGTGTATATACGTTTATATATGCATACACCATTGATGAGCTTAGAATTGGAGTTTTACAAAAGTTAACCAAAAATCATTTATATAAATTGGGAATGAAAGATCTTAGTCCCAATAAGCTGTGGTTCGAATACTAGGAAGTAATTCATTCGTATGGCGATGTATTGTTGATTTAAAGTTTCGTCACCTCTCGGTTTTTCAAAAATCCCAGGTGCTATGGTTCAAATTAGTTTAAACTGATCACGTATTCGTAATTCTCGCAGAAAAATGAAGAAAATGGTATATTACATGACTTGTTTGAGTTCAGTTTGCAAAATGGGTAAAAACTAGCTCTTAAATTCGAAACTGTGGAAGAAGATGAAGTTCCAATCGATTGGAAACATATCCAATTGATTGACACTTTTGCCAATCGATTGGCATGTTTCAGCACTGACGATTTTTACTAAAACGACCATAACTTACTCTAGGAACTCGAAAACGCGCACCGTTTGAAGCGTTGGAAACTAGACTCAAAGACTTTTCATTTGATATGTAATTCATCCATAAAAATTATAACTCATTTTTAAGGGCATTGCTTCAAAGTTAACATGCTTGTGTACTAGTAGCTGTAAAAGCGTATTAAAGTAGTTTTTGATGAATTTACTTGTTATTTCATATATGACTTGATAATTTACATCGTGGGTGCTAACTCAATGATTTTAAGTACATTGTATCTTGTTAATAAAGAAAAATAAAAAGACTTGATTTTCTCGTACATTTGTTTGTGGTTGAAATTTCATGGACATTGACATGCATGATAGGGTCGAGGTGGAGTCGGCATGCATAGTATGTGAGAAAAGTGTGAAACGAGTAAAAGGGATTGTGTATTAGTATGGGTTGCCTCCATGGACACTCCCTAATACCCAAGTTCCGGATACTGATCGAGGTAATCTCTCGTATGCCGTGGTGGTATTATAGTGACACTCCCTAGTACTCGAGTTTCGGATACTGATCGAGGTAATCTCTGGTATGCCGTGGTGGTACTATAGTGTGATGCTATGGATCGAGGTAGTGGATTTCTTGATGATGTGGTTTTAGGGTACCTTTTTAATATAACGGTGACAAATTGGACACTCTCTTGCACCGGTGGCAGTGCTATAGTGTGTGACGTCTCCACGGACACTCCCTGATACCCGAGTTCCGAATACTTATCGAGGTTGTCTCTGGTATGCCGTGGTGGTATTATAGTGTGATGCCGTAGATCAAGGCTGACTGGACATTCCCTGGTACCCGTTGTACTATAGTGTCGCTGCCCGAGTATTTTCAAGGTTCTAGAACGAGGGAGTTTGGATGATGTGATCTTGTGTTTTGTCGAGAGAAAAGAGTCAGTAAGATGAGATATAACATTATTCACGCACGGTCTCATATTTATTGCTTACTACATCCCCACATGACTTATGTTGAAGTTGGAACCTTTAATTATTGGTTTTACAGTTTAAATTGTACCATTATTGATATGCTTATATATAAATTGCGAGTACATGTTTATTTTACTCACCACCTTGCATAAACTGACGACGTTGATGCACCCTGGACTCTATGTCCAGATTTTCCAGGTCAGGAGCAGCCATAGTATTTTAACTATGCTACTTAGAGTCAGGAGACTTTCCAAGAGGGCTAATTATATTCCTTATGTCTTTTTATTTTGTAGATGTAATAAACACTTTATTAGAATTTGAATAAGGCGGCTTGTGCCTAAGACTTGACTGATGTAATAAGTTAGTAAGTTTTAATTTTGGAGTTTATGTTTATTAGTGTCCTGTGCTTTAGAAATATTGTTAAGGCTTTTGTTACAGGGACAATTGGTCATACTCACTTGTCACGACCTACGAGTCCATAAAGGAAATTAAATGCTTTCCTGATTTATGCTACGTCGGGGCGTAACAGGTTTTTTGGTATCAGAGCCAGGTTATGGCTCGACCAATTGTCCAGAACACATAGGACTTTCCGTTAAGATAGTGTTAAGATAAGATAGTTTGACTTCATTCTGTGTTTCGTTGCTTTCCATTGCTGAGAATTTTCTTTGTATCTGGAGACTGACCGAATTCTGTTAATCGATGAATAGGTACCTTTCCCTTGAACTTATGGCTGGAAGAAATCTTAGGCCTCGTCCTGCTACTATTGAAGCTGCACCCCCGACAATAGATCCAACCGGGATGTTTGAAGCTTTTATAAGAAGGTTGGAGAGGGTCAGCGATTAGAAAACCAGGAATAACAATCAGAATGGGAATCATAACAAGAATAGGAGGCAAGCCCACCAGACTGGGGACAAGCTTCTCATCGAATTTCGCGCTCTGCGACCTGAGTATTTTGCTGGGACTGATGATCCCTGGCAAGCAGAGCAGTGGCTATGCCAGATGGAGCATATCTTTGAGACCATAGAATGCACTGATCTAGAAAAGAAGCATCTGGCTATCTTTCAACTATCATATGTAGTGGCTGATTGGTGGGATGCTGAAAAGGCAACTATTGGAGAAGAAGCTGCAAGGGGAATGCCGTGGGCAGTATTCAAAGAGAGATTTGTCGAGAAGTACTTCCCTGAAGAAGAGAAGGAGAAGAGAGAGAAAGAGTTCATGGAATTGGCACAAGGAAATCTGACAGTCCGTGAATACACTACTCAATTTGAATGGTTGTCCTGCTTTGCTCCACACATGGTGGACACACCCCAGAAGAAAATCAAGAAGTATCACCGGGGTCTCAACTTGTCTCTCCGACATACAGAGTGTCCTAGAAATCCCTGTTTCTTCCATAAACTCCTTCCAAATCTCCCGAATATCCCAGAAATTTGACACTCTTCTAGAAAATTCCAATTCTCTCCTACTGGTGATCATGCTAGAAAGAAAGGTTAGCACACTCTGTATGACTAGGACCTTACTTGCTTAACTGCTATATGTTAGAAGTAGGGGCATCATATAGATTAGGGCTTGTATCCGTATGCTTGTTAAATATGCATACACAATTCATGTTAGTTCGCATGCACACACATCTCGTCAGTCTCACATGTGTCAGTCTCTACACATCAAATGCATACATGTCATCTTCCTCACACATCTCAATCATTGTATAGAAGTCGTATACTTATTACAATCATCATCAGTTCACATCGATAAATTCTTTGAAATTTCAATCATCTCTTCCCACTAGGAGTCCATAAGAAGTATTTCGCACCTCTGCTAATTTGGGCTCTTACTTCTATTTACAGAAAATTGTAGCCCTTGGTAAGGACACTTATGTACCTTCCCGAATTCATTGTCTTGATTGTGGGCTAGCCTAGGCTATCATAAATCCACCAATGGCCTACTAAGCTTTAGAAGAGAAAGTGAACAAGCTACAAATCACTGTTGATCAACTAAATTGAAGGGTAAGCCGATTTGAGAAGATGGTGCAGAGCATTGATAAAGGGAAGTATGGGTTACCAAACGCCACCTATCCAAGCCCATTTCCACATCCAAATTTCTACTTGTATCCAAGCCCATTCCCTTGTTGGGTTTGTGACCTCGAACCATTACTTTATGTATTAGACATTGGCATTTAATATATGGATACCAGCTTTACATTTCAATGTGTATGTTTCTTTCATGAGATGATTGTTAATCCTTAAGTATCATAGTAGGTAATTCGTGTGTGTATGAGATACATACAAGTGAGATACGAATTACGATTCTTTGATACTTTAGAACTTGTCACAGTGGATGATGAGACTAGATATCTCATCAGGTTTACACTTTAGCATGATTAACTACCATTGGATGGAGTGATGAATCTTAATCACTAGAGTTTAGCTCTTAGTTAATATACTAGTGATTATAGTGCATTGACGGACCTAAGCTTTCGTATTGACACTCAACGCTGTCAACAGTCAATAGGAACTCATAACTTGTATAAGGTACGTGTTCTCAATCTTGAGATAATTATGTACACAGACTGTGGATATGCCTGCTTTGACTAACCAATCAGTGAGGTCTATAGAAGATCAACACCTGGGTATCTTGGGTAAGTCATTTTCATAGGGTTGTGACCATATATTATCAAGATAGAATCTACCCTCTGATAAAGATTAAGCATTCCCTTGAGAATGTCACCTAGTTGATTACTGAGAACTGCAGTCTTGTTGATAAGTAGTTATCAACATGTTTGGTAATCATGAGAAGTGAATGGGACTCAAGGAATACAAGAAGTAATCATGATTCAGGTTAACAGTAACAGTTATCCAACTACCTGAATATGATTATGATGCTGACGATAGAGGTACATTTGTACACCGTACAACTCTAGTTATCACTTCGGATATGTTCTTTTGTGTTGGAGTTCAGTTATCATTTTATAGTTGAGTAAATGATAACTGACCTGTTAGTTAGTTTGCTGATCAAAGAGTTTGATCATGGTAATTAACTACGGGTCTGAGCCAACAATAAAGAGCCCAGGATGTCCCACTCTTAGCTCCGCTAGGATACTTGGAAAGACACATGAGGATCTGGTCAAGGCAGGTTCGATCGATCGAAGTTGGTTCAATCGATTGAAGTCATGGTAGGTTCGATCACTTGAACGTGGTTCGATCGATCGAAGGTTCGATTGATCGATGACACTTCGATAGGTCCAATGTTAGGTCAGTTCTGGGAATCTATAAATAGGGCAGCTACGTTCTGGATAAGGAGTTCGTCGTTTTTATTAACCAGAAGCTGCAGATACTATTTTGGAGTCCCAACCTTCTCCTTCCAAACTATTAGAGATCCCACCATCCCTAGTCTCTCCGGGAAGCGTCTGCAGGAGACATAAGGGTGAAGACAACCTAGTGGAGGCTGCTGCATCACCAAGGAAGGAGAAAATTAGAATTGGGTTCAAGACCTGAGGTATATTTCTTGCCCCAGCTGGTTAGTACGCATCTATAGAATTGACGAGTAGTAGATCCTGGGATACCAAAAGTTTTTGTAACTTGATATTTCCGCTGCTCGTTTAAAAATTAATTTTTAAACCTGTTTTTTCCTTCAACTCTAGCCTTGGTAATCCTAGTCCGTATCCAAACCCAAGAGCCACTCCGAGGACCCACTTGAATTCAATGTTTAACAAAGCCCGCAACCCAAGAACCTTCACCAACCTGGATATGCCGTTGTCTGTAATCCTTGATAACCTCAACAAAAAGGGGAACCTCTAACTCCTTTAGCCTCGTGTCGATATCCCTTCGCCTAACTGTGACCTGTCCAAATGTTGTGCCTACCACCAAGGACCAGGCCATGACACCGACAGTTGCATGCGCCTTCGCCATGATATCCAAGACCTCATCGATCAAAAAATCATCGAGCCATCACCTATCCAATCTTATGTCAACCAAAATGTCAACTTCATCGAATCTAAAGCCCTTGCCTTATTTGTTCAAATGATCCCCTTCGCCAAGGCCCATGAATGTTCAACCTGTACAAGTGAAGTGATGGTGCTTGGAATTTCTACTAATCATAAATATAAAATAAAAAATAAAAAATAAAGGATTAAGTGAGTCACTATGACACTTCATTTGAGACGTGCTAGAGACAAGTTGAGTTTGTTCTATATTTTAAGTTTTATCTTGTTGTCGAGTCCGTTAGTCATCAAGTTGTTATGAGTCCGTGACTGTGGACACGCGGAATCGGTCGTCCATTCTTTCTCTTTGGTTTGAAATTGATTTGGATCATAGAAAAGGTCTGTTGAAAATAGATACAAAGTCGCCAATAGGTCTTTAGGGAACCAAGAAATCCAATTTGACTCACCCAAATGGATAAAGGGCACCGACCCTTCATAACCAAAGAACTTGGTTCGGGGTTTTGGTACGAGAGAGGAAGGAGCCTTCGCCACAACTAAAACACCCTCAACTCGCCCCGTCTCCCGATGGGCCTCAATTAACATCCAAATAATCATCTTATACTATGTTTGATTCGACAATTAATACTATGATAGTATATTACATCACATAAGAAACTTAAAATGGAAGATCAAAAGATAAGATATCATTCATAAGATCTAAGCCAAATATCACACAATGTAAAGTAAAAGATCACACAAATAAACCTAGGAAAAATCGTCTAATCATAGGTCAAGTAATCAAGTTTTCCTAGTCTATAAGGGGGACATGAATTGTTCTTGAAACAAATAATCAAAGAAATTAAAATATGCTTAGCAAGTTAGTATGATGCATGTTAATCTTTGAGAAAAAGAAGATTTCTTAATCCCCAGGACGGGTGAGAGAGGAAGATTAGATCGAGGGGGAACATGAAGGGGTGATCAATTTCATTCCTTATGATCTTCTTAGATTAGGAGTCACAAAAGACCCCAATTCCTGCATGGATGCAATGTATGCACCTAGTATGTGCAAGGTAGTAGTGTGTTTGTGGTCATGGATTTTATAAAGTGAGTTCGAAGTCTAAAATGTGCACGAATTCATGAAGGAAATCATCATAGAATATGTACAAATGTATTATGGATTACTTCCTAAGATATGAACTAATTTGAAGTACATATAAGCATCAAATCAAAGACTAAAAATAAAAGTATACTTGCTGTGAATAGTGGACAGAACAGTGAGTTGACCTAGTAGAAATTGAAAAGTGGGGTAAGAAATGTTTTAAATGCATGATAATTTTATGGAGATCATGCTTATTGTGTCTAGGACACATATCAAAAAGCCAATCTTCAATAACTATTATAGATTGAGAGAAATCATATGAATAATAGAGGATATTCATAAACAGAGTCTGTACTCTTGACTGAAATGTTGAAAAATCTTAGAAAATTAAAACAAAACATCTAGAGGCCCATATCATACATAAATTTCCCTAAGACACTGAAGTTCAAGGGAAAAATGAGTTGGGACCACTCCTTTTGGAAAAGTGTTCTGAAAAACAAGTTGAAAGTCAACCTAACTAATGTGACAGCAAAAGCAGAACGTTTGAAAGGAATGTTTGGGTCCAAATGGACCCCTTTCAAGTGTTTGCAAGTCAAACCAAAAATCACGGGTGTTCTCCAACAAGTTAGGAAGACTTTCCAAGTGGTCTTGTATTCATATATTGAGTATTGAACTCAGAATAATTCTTTGAATTTAAGTAGCTCACTATTTTGGAGATTTTTTTTTTTTTTGAGAAAAACAAAGTTTATTCCTAACAATCCAAATATTAGGGGTTTTAGAAGGGCTTTGAAATAGGGGGTTTGAAAGTAAATTTTCAACACTTAAAGAGGATTAAAATCACTTATAATATCAACCTCTAATTCATTTAGAGAACCTCCAAGATTATTAGAAAGGTTTGTTTTATTTTGGAAATAACCTCAAGAATATATAAGAATGTATTGGGGTTATAATCATCATATATCAAATACCATTAGGATTCACTCACCTCAAACTTCATTTCATCATCTAGATGATGATAAACTAGTAAGTAAATAAGAAAGTTCAAAAGAAATGGGGTAAGATGAGATGAACAAACATATGAACAAGCAAGTAGATAGCAATCAATAGATAATATTCATGATGATTTTGGACTTGTAGCTTGATCTTTCACTCATATATGGTGACTTTGGACATGGAAGAAGGTTTCGATATCATAAATGCTCACAAAAATGGTGGGTGGATGTATTGAATGTGAAGTAAATGGGAGTAAAGAAGTAGAAAACAAAGTTTAGAACTCACTTTTTAGTTGAAAATCAAAGAAGGAAGCTTCTTTTCTCTCTATTCTAACCATATCTCTACAACTTTTCTTTCAAAATTTTTTTTAAGCTTTCATTTGCCACCCCTTAAATGAGAAGTCAAGGGGGGTATATATAGGCCTATTTGGGGTGGTTTTGGGATTTAAAGAGTGCTCCCATTGGTCCCAAACATCTGTGAACATAAAACTACATTGTTTTGGTCTTTAATTATTCAATTTGGACCCCCAAATTAAATTACAAAAAAGGTTTCTAGGGAGGTTGAGTGCCGCCGTGGTAGTGGCCCAGTGCTGCCGTGGCACTGCTCCTCAGATGCCTAGAAAATTACGTTTAGGCCCCTAGAGGTTTCGGTATTCAGCCCTATTTTGTCCGAAATTCACAGAAAATGCATACGAACTCTAAATTGAGCTTGCGATATACCATTGGAAAGGTAATGGAGTCTACTTTTTATAAAAAATAGTTCGGAGTCCGGTCACTTTGAAAAATTTTACGGTATTTGCGATAAATGCTGATTTGATCGTCTTTTTTACCTTCGAAAATCCATAATAAATTGGTTTTGAATTCAGAAATTATGTGCGATATACTATTGGAAAGCTATTGACTTCTAGTATCCATGAAAAATGTTTGAAAAATGACACGGTGCTCCAATTTCAAAGTCAACTTTTAGGTCAAATCGGTCAAACCTAGGATCTCTAGGAAGTTCTGGGAACCTCTGGGAGCTCCTAGGAGCTGACGTTTTCGTCCGATTACTTTTAAAACTCATTTTAGTACTTTTCACATGATCTAGAATGATCTCATAACTTTTTGGAGAAATTGGATGATTTTGGTCAAACCTCGATCAAACTTGGTCAAACCTGGGTCAAACCGGTCAATGGGGACTTTCCGGGAACTTTCGGGACTTCCGGGAGTTTTTAGGAGCTGACAATTTAACCTGATTTTGCTTTAAAACTCATTTTATCACTTTTCTTATGACATAACATGTTTCCAGAACTTTTAGTCCAAATCAGGGAGTTTTTGAGCTTTCAAGGGCATTTTGGTCATTTTGAGCATTTTGAGAGATAGAACTAACTTCCAGGAGCCCTTTTTTAGTCTTTTTTTATCAGTGTGAACCACCAAGATATGGTTCTCCTAAATCTGATAGCCGACAAAATGGGGTGTCTATAGTTTGCCCCTCTTTGGCATAAACTTGCAATGCAACACATATCGTAAGCAAGTGCCAAAGCTTCGAAGAGACAGGTCTTTTGGAGGCTATAGATTTAGGATAAAAGCGTTGCGAAAGATGCAATGATAGAAATAAGAACGCTGTGGCTGGTGTTGGTCGTGCTCTGCGTGAGCTGCCTACGTATCCCTGGGAGAATCAGACCAGGATGTAGTTCGAGGCACAAGGGAACAAATCACACATGCGCAATAAGATAGACAGATGCTATGCTATGACATGTCATGCATGGACATGATATGAGTTGGGTCATGAGCCCTATCATGTCTAGTGTTCTGATCCTAGTACGAGCAGGTGCTATGAGTTGTGCCACTCCGAGTGGGCTAGTGTTGTTCTAGAGTTCATTTGACTCTTAAGCAGCGGTCGATTATGATAAAGATATCAAAGTGTTTGAAGACTCTAGGTATCGGGGCAAACTTTTTAAGCTTCGGGAAGTGTGCTTAACAAGCGAACGGGATTGGATGTGGGGTCCTTGAGAATGATAAGTGACGATGACAAATAGGTGAGGGAGCTTACTATAAACGAAAGGCGAGGGAGCTTATGATAACCGACAGTTTTGGGAAAATTTATCATAACCAAAGTGAGGGGGCTCACGATAGCTGACAATTTTGGGAAAATTTATCATAACCAAAGTGAGGGGGCTCATAATAAGTGAGGAAGTTCACGATGACTGACAGGTGAGAAAGCTCATGGTGATTAATAGATGAGGGAGCTCACAACAAATGACAGGCAATGACAGTAATCGATTGTCGCAGAATCTTGGATGTCACGAGTTTTAATTGTGACTAGGCGGTGCTTGTCCTGGGAGCCGAGATCTCTAGACTGCGGGTGGTGTTTTTCAAATGTTAGCCGGTTCCAGAAATTCGGTTCGAAGTTCTGCTGGGAAGGTAGGAGATTCATCAGGATTCCTTCTTAATTTTTGACCTAGAACCAAGACCCATCTCTGAATCCCTCATGGTTGATTAAATCTTTCAGACCCAGAACCAGGACCCATCTCTGAATCTCTCACGATTGATCAATCTGGCTGTGCCCAATCCAAGAAAATCGGTTAGGGCCTCCGAGAGCTGATATCTTTCTATATTTATCCTTGGGGGATGGTGTTGGATTCTCTGAGAATCTCTCTTGACTGTTGATCGGGAACCAGGGCCCAAATCCAAATCTCTGACGATTGATCAATTTTTACGACGGTTATTCTAAAAAAGTCTGTTCGGGCCTTCGAGAGTCATTTTCTCCTTGTAACTATCCTTTGGGGATAAGTTGGATCTACTGGGATAAAACTTTGTAAATTTGGACTAAAATGGGCCACTGGGGCTAATCAGAGCCAGAGATGGGCCGAAAAGGGCCAAAATAGGCCAAAACAGGCTGAAACGGAGCAAAATGGAGCAAAGTAGGGCGCACGGGGAGTAGTGCCGCGATGGCACTGGGCCACTACTGCAACGGCAGTTGGCCAGTGCCACGACGGTACTAGGTGGCCGGACTCTATGTTTGTATATCTTGGGTTTTTGAGCTCTAAATGCTCATTTTTGGCCATTTTGAGGTATTTTTGGAGCTGAAATTCGTCAAAAACATAACTTGTGCATGCTCAGGTGAGTAATCTTTCCCCATAATAGAATTTTGTTTCATGTTTTAGCTTCCTCTAATTTTCAAGAAGAAAGTTCGGCTTCCATTTTCTTTGTAGATCCATGGCTTCAAGCTCAGGGAGGCTATCTAAGAAGGCCAAGGAACGGGTAAGGGTAGAGAGCCAACCCCCATAGTTGATTTTGCTTGACACTCAACGTCACCTTTCGGCCGCAGCTTTAGCGAGTCAAGTATGTAAAACTTTCAGTAGTTCAGGACTATTTGTGTGCATTGTGCTAGTTTTGTGAAGTGTAGTATGCTCCTAGAGGTCGTTGGAAGTTCGTTTTGTGCTTATTTGTTGATTTTGTGAAGTTAGACTTCAGGTCATGAATAGTGACTTTGTGCCTACTTTTGCTATCTTTGATGTGTGCAGGTGCCTGAGGTGACCTTGAAGGGCCACGGTAGTCTCATCCATGCTTTCCTGTGGTGTACCCAGCTTTCGCCTACCGTACAGTAGATGGTAGATGATGCCAGGTTTGGCGTCTTTGTCCACCTGATTTCAAAAATTACCAATGACTTGGCCCACTTCTATGCTCTAGCGGAGAGATGGTGGGGCACGACAATTACTTTCCATCTGCCGTTTGGTGAAATGGTGATGATGCCCTTTGACTTTTCCATGATTACCGGTTTGAGAATTGGCGGGAAGCGCCTGATCTTGGATTATTTTTACGAGATCGATTCTGAAGCTGTTGAGATGTTGATTGGGGCTGTTCCTCTTAATCTGGAGGGGCATCAGTTCCCTTATGGCTGGCTTTGTTAAGCCTATGGCAGGGGAGGAGACACTCTCAATGACCGATAGCTGTTATAGGCCTTCCTTCTGTATGTCCTCGGCTACTCAGTTTTTGCAACACGAAATGATAGGGCGAGCTTGAGGCTTCTCACCTGCTTGGCGACTATTGATGAGATTCCTTCTTATGACTGGGGTGGTGCTGCCTTAGCCCATCCTTATAAGCACATGGGTGACGTTTCTCGCGGCGGTATCAAATCCACTAGAGGGTTCTGGCGAGATTGGGAGGTATGTTCTGTGACTTTTCCTTTTCTTTTGGCCCCTTCTTGTTTTTGTTTTCTGACTTTTCCTTTTCTGTGCAGCTTTAGAGCTTTGAGTACCTGAAAATGTTGGCTTTTGCCCCTGTCGACGAGTCGGGTGAAGATGAGGATGGCATGGCTCCTGTGCCTCTGTTCCCTCGGGGCTTGAGATGGAGGAGGGATGTTGTTGGGGTCAAAAGCGGGGCCCATCGAATTGACCTCTTGAGGAAATTATTATCCGAGCTGACGGTCACCAGTGTTGATTGGACACCTTGGGAGCATGTTTCCTATGCTGCCTCGGAGGAGATACAGGCGGTCAGGCCTCTTGCTTCTTGCTGACTTCTGATGGAGAGTACCGAATGTAGGCAGTGGTATCTTGGCGAGCGGGTGTCTTGGTAGGTAATTGGCTGTGCAAGACGCTGAAGAACTTTCTGGTGCTACTTTGCTGGTGGCTTTGGCCGATATTGACGCTTGGGACCATTTTGGTTCTGAGACTGGCTATTAGACCTACCGTGGCCGATTCTTGATGCCCAACTTCCTACTTCTGGATGTGAGTTTCTTTTACATTTTTTGTCTCTATTCGTCACTTATATTTTTGGACTCATCTTTTCCTAACTTGTCTTGTGCCTACAACTTCGCGAGATGTATAGGAGATAGGCTCCCACAACTTCTGATCCTATCCCTCCTTGGGATTGGACCGTCAATGTTTTGGGCGCCGATGGCTCTCCGCAGGTCATGGAGGTGCCACGAGTCACGTGTGGGTACTCCATCCAGCCAATAGGCGTCCTCAATATCCCTTGGAGTTATACTGAGGAGGGTCACACCTTGGCAGCTAGCCTACGGTCTTTGGTTCTCACGCGAGACCACCGGGTACATCTCTAAATTTTGTTCTCCTTAAGGTTATGAAGCTCTAACCCTATATTTTACCCTTGACAGATGGATGGAATGTGGTAGTTCGCCACCAATCAGATGGCGTCCTTGGTAAGTTTCTAACTTGACTCTATTTTTTGGCACTTTTTGTTGCTTCCAGACAGATTGACTTTATTTTGTGTACAGTGTCGTGGAGGTGGTGCTTGCTCGTCGAGGACTAGGCCAAGGTGCAGGGTGGCGAGAGGAGGCCATCACCGACGTACACTTAGGATGGCCTGACAGAGGATGAAGAAGAGGAGGACTGAGGCCTCCTAAGCGGGGATTTTTGTTTTGTCTCCACTTCATGTTTTTGATTGGGTTGTACAAGTGAATGAGGAACAATGTGTGCAGGATGATTTATCACCTTTGACAGAGTATTATGATGTTTTACATTTTAGGCCGGATATCTTCCGGTTTGAAGGCTCGATTGTGTGCTTGTTTTAGCTGGTGATCTTGTTACGATATATGTGCACTGTAATTCTATGATTATTGATGCTACTGCGATGAGAAGTCTTGTGATAGTGAGTGTGTTTTTCTTGCAGGTGGGATAGTCCATGAAACGGGAAGTGTTGTCGAAATTTTGAATTTTTGCTAGAGACACGACAAAAAATCTGGCATTGTATAATCCTGCTCAACTCACAGCTTGGCTGAACATCACAGATGGCGTGGAACGGATCAACCTTTTTAGTTATGGCTTAACCAAACTATTCTCTCTTTGCCAGATGGCCTTGAATACTGAGTTCATGCGTGCTGCTATTGCCCATTGGGACCCGGTAAATCATGTCTTCAATTTCAACGGCCTGGAGATATGCCCCCTATTTGAGGAGTTCTGTGCTATCCTTGGTTTCGATCCGGATTCAGACTTGATCCTTCCTTTTGCTGATACCCCTAGTCCCACGCGAGGCTTAGCTGAATACCTGAACTGTTCTGCTGTTATCTCACGCCGGCTAATTCATGGTGAGGTTCTCGACATTGCTTCCATCATTGCCCGCTACGCTAGTCCTAGAAATCCCAGTATATATGATGCTACCCGTGGGGCTGCTCTAATATTGTGCATGACTTCGCACTTCTTGTTCTCGAGTACTTCTAGTGACTTGGTACATGTGTGCCTTGGACTAAAATTGAGTAAGAACCCCATGGCCATGGTTCTAGCTGAAACCCTAAATGGTTTGGATAACGCTTTCAACCAAAGAACTCTTCTTCTTTCTGGGGCGCCTTTCGTGTTACAGGCTTGGCTTTATGAGCGCCTTCAGTTACGGACATATAGTGTGCCTCCAGTTTACTTCCACAGGGCCGTGCTTTATCCCTACTATACTTTTGCCGATTGGGTTAGCCAGATGGGCGCTCTTTCCGAGGCAGACATTCATTGGATTGTGGGGCGTTAGGGGATTCACGCTGTGACCACAAGCCTTGGGGATTACACGAGAGTGTGGTTAATTGGTCTGAGAGAGACTTCTTTTTATCATCCTCATTGATTCGCCAAGCAGTACAGGCGAGTTCAGAAGGTCCCCCGGGGATTCACTAAGAGTGTCTATGCTTCCAGAGTCAGGGCTGTCACTATTGCTGCTTTTATCAGTGGCTGGGCCTGCCGAGTAAAAGCCTATTTCTAAAGACCTTTGAAGAAATAAAAGACACAAAATAAAACTAGACTCAATTGATTCTGCTTCTTCCTCCAAGTGTCTTTGATATTTGTGATTGCTTTCTGAAAGAACTTTTATGTTTTCATTTATTCCTGCTTATGTAATATTCGAAGTTTGTTTATTGGTAAACCTTGGTTACTTTTGAGAACCTTATTTGATGCATTTGGCTTTTTGAAAACATTTGTAGTATGATTTTGGTCAGATGTTTGCTTTTGGCACTTGTTTGGCATGCTAGGGCATTTAGAGCCAAACGAGTCAGGTAGCTGAAGTTTGCCCCCTAGTTTGGGGCATGGGTGGTGGTAAGGCAAATGAGGTAGGTGACCAAAGGTTGCCCCTAGTTTAGAAGAGATTTAGGCAAATGAGGCGGGTGGCCGAAGTTTGCCCGTAGTATGAAGTGTGGTTTCTGGGTTGTGGTAGGGGTCGCAACTTTATTCTCTCTTATGCTCATAATTTTTGCCTGGGCACCGGTGGAGTGATCTAGCGTCCTATCGGATTTTGTGATTGCTCACTTTGGATTTAGCTCTAATTTTTGCCTAGGCGTCCTTTCGGATTTTTGACCTAGCGTGCCATCCTTCTTCTCTTTTGAAAGTCTGCCTACATACCCCCAAGTGGGAATCAGGTCCAACGTAGTTCGAGCCATGGTCAGAAAAAAGTGGGTTAATTTTTAGGTAGGTGGGACGATCGAACCGATGCAGTTGCCTACGTATCCCTGAGCAGTAATCAGGTCGAGCGTAGTTCAGGCCATGGTCGGAAAGAAGTGGGTTGATTTTTAGGTAGGTGGGACGACCGAACCAATGCGATTACCTACGTATTCCCGAGCGAGAATCAGGTCGAGCATAGTTCAGGGCAATGTTTGAAAGAAGTTGGTAAAAAGGTCAAGCATAGTACTTTTTTAGGCGATCCATGTTGATTGGTTCTTTGAATTCAACACCGTCGAGATCCATAAGATAGGTCGCTCCTCCAAAAATGATAGTTTTGACAATGTAAGGGCCAACCCATTTAGGTTTGAACTTCCCACACGGATCAAAGATTGAAGCTCGTAGTTCCTTCAGGACAAGGTTACCCTTGACAATTTTTCTCAGATGAACTTTCTTGTTAAAAGCACGGGTTATCCTCTTTTGATAGATTTGGACGTGGTTGACTGTCGCTAGGTGCTTTTCATCTATGAGAGCCAATTCTTCGTACCATTCCTTTAACTAGTCGGATTCTGAAATTTCACATCCCGCCATCACACGCAGGGATGGTAGTTTTATCTCGATTGGAAGTACTGCTTCCATGCCATACACTAGTGAATAAGGAGTCGCTCCTGAAGACGTCCTTTATCAATGTTATGTATCCCCAAAGCGCGAATGGTAGTTTCTCGTGCCAGTCTTTGTAAGTATCGACCGACTTCTGTAGTATGGCCTTGACATTCTTGTTTGCAGCCTCGACTGCCCCATTGGTCTGTGGCATGTACGGTGATGACTTATGATAAGTGATTTTGTATTCCTCAAACAGATCCCTGACTTCTGCTTTGAAATGACTTCCATTGTCCGAAATAATCTCATGGGAGACTCCGTAGCTGCAGATGGATTTTTCCTGATAAACCTGGCCACTTCCTTGGCTCCCAACTTGGTATAGGATTCAGCCTCTACCCACTTTGTGAAATAATCGATGGCCACCAAAATGTATCTATTCCCATTCGAGGCCCTTGGAACAATTTCGCCAATGATATCGATTCCCCAAGTTGAGAATGGCCACCAGGAGGTCATACTATAGAGCAGAGATGGCGGTACATGCATCATGTTTGCGTGGATCTGGGACTTGTAGCACCTTCTCACGTATTCGCAACAGTCTTTTTCTAATGTTGTCCAATAGTACCCTTGTCTTACGATCTTTTTGGCCAGCATGTGACCATTCATGTGTGGACCGTATACCCCTTCGTGTATTTCTTCCATCATCCTTCTGGCGCTCTTCCCGAACAAGCAAGTCAAGTTGTGACCATTGTACCATTTCTTTAACAATTTTCCTCCGCAGATGATGAACTATGCGGTGAACTTTTAAACTGCTCTTTTGTCCTTCTCAGAAGATTCTTGGGGATACACTCCTTTTTCTATAAAGTTCCAGACATCTTGATACTATGGTGTTTCATTCTCTTCTTCTTCGATTGCAGCGATCATACTGAATGAAGGCTCGTATCTTTGCTCAATTAACAGAGGCATCATTTTGACTCCTATGGGGATTTTGATCATAGAGGCTAGGGTAGCCAATGAATCTACTAACAAGTTCTCTTCCCTGGGCAGGTAGTGTGGACTCGCAAAATCCGTCCTCCACTCCCGTTTCTTGTTTTTGGGGTTTCGGAATTGACTTTCCTTTGTTTTGAAATTGATTTGAAAGAAAAGAAAAGGTCTGTTGAAAACAGATACAGAGTCGCCACTTGGTCTTTAGGAAACCAAGAAGCCCAATTTTGACTCACCCAAATGGATAAAGGGCATCGGCCCTTCATAACCAAAGAACTTGGCTCGGAATTTTGGTACGAGAGAGGAAGGAGCCTTTGTCACGACTAAAACACCCTCAACTCGTCCCGTCTCTCGACGGGCGTCAATCAGCATACAAATAATCTTCTTGTACTATGTTTGGTTCGGCAATTAATATTTATGATAGGTACTTTACATCACATAAGAATCTTGAAATGGAAGATCAAAAGATAAGATGTCATTCATAAGATCTAAGCCAAATATCACACAATGCAAAGTGAAAGATCACACAAACAAACCTAGGAAAAATCGTCTAATCACGTATCAAGTAATAAAGTCTTCCAAATCTAAGGGGACATGAATTTTTCTTGAGACAAATAATCAAAGAAGTTAAATATTCTTACAAGCTAGGATGATGCATGTTAATTTTTGAGAAAAGAAGACCTCTCAATCCCTGGGATGGATGAGAAAGGAAGATTAGATCGAGGGGAAGCATGAACGTATGATCAAGTTCATTTCTTATAATCTCTTCAGATTAGGAGTCACAAAAACTCCAAATCTTGCATGGATGCAATGTATGATCCTAGAATGTGCAAAGGTTGTAGTGTGTTTGTGTACATAGACTTTCTAAAGTGACTTAGAAGTCTAGAGTATGCATGAATGCATGAAGAAAATCATCATAGGATATGTACAAATGTAGTATGGACTACTTCCTAAGATATGAACTAATTTGGAGTGTATAAAAGTATCAAATCAAAGAATGAAAGTAAAAGAATGCTTGCTGTGAATAGTGGACAGAATAGTGACTAGATCTTGTGGAAAATGGAACGTAGGGTTAGGAATGTTTTCAATGCATGATATTTGATGGATATAATCCTTATTGTGTCTAGAACACAAATCAAAAAGCCAATCCTCAATAACTATTACAGATTGAGAGAAATCATATAAACAATAGAGGTTACTCAGAAACAGAGTCCGTACTGTTGACTGAAATGTTGAAAAATCTTAGAACATGAAAGCAAAAGATCTAGAGGCTCATATTATACAAAAGGTTTCCTAAGACACTAAAGTTGAAAGGAAAAATAAGTTGGGACCTTTCTTTTTGGAAAAGGTTTCTGGAAAACAAGTTGAAAGTGGACCTAGCTGCTGTGACAGCAAAAATAGAATGTCTGGATAGAATGTTTGGGTCAAAATGGAACCATTCCAAGTGTTTTCAAGCAAAGCCAAAAATCATGGATGTTCTATAATGAGTCAAGAAGACTTTAGAAGTTGTCTCATGATCATACCTTGATTATTGATTTATAGAGAAATCTTTGAACTCTGATCATTCACTGTTTCGAAGAATTTTGGTAAAACAAAGCTTATTTCTTGGAATCCAAATGTTTTTAAAGGGGTTTTGAAATAGGGGTTTTGAAAGCAAATTTCCAGCACAAAAAGGGGATTAAAACCACTTGGAACATCATCATCAAACTCATATCAAGAACTCCCAATATTACTTGCACAAACATAGTTTTGTTTGAGAATATGACTTCAAAAATACATATAAATGCATTGAAGTTAGGATCATCATCCATTACACATGTCTTTGAGGTCAAGAGCTACTATCTATAAGGATTCACTCTCCTCAAACAAAATGTCATCTAGATGATGATAAGCATGTAAGTAATCAAAGAAAAATAAAAAAGAAATGAGGTAAGAAGAGATGAACATTAATGTAAATAAGCAACTAATACCAATCAATAGATGATAATCAATGTGATTCTGGACTTGGAGCTTGGTGTTTCACTCATAGATATTGACATTTGGACATGGAAATAGCTTCGTAACTCAAGAATGCTAAAAAATTGTGGTTGGGAAAGACTTGAATGTGAAATATAAGAGAGGTAATGGGAGAAAACAAGATTGAAACTCACTTTCTTGTAGAAAATTAGTGAGAGAAGCTCCCTTTCCTTCTTCTAAACCTATCTCTATCTCTCTTTCTCTCTACAACTTCTATGAACTTTGCCCTTGGCCCCCCTAAAATGAAGAGCAAAGGGGGGGAGGGGGGGGGGTTTATATAGGCCAATTTGGGGTGATTTTTGGATTTAGAAAGTGCTCCCATTGGTCCCAAACATCTGTGAACATAAAACTACTTCGTTTTGGTCTTCAATTATTTAATTTGGACCCCCAATATAAATTACAAAAATGGACTCTACGGGGGTTAAGTTCCGCCGCGGCACTGTCCATGTGCCGCCTCAGCAGTGGCCCAGTGCCGCCGTGGCAATGCTCCTCAGTCACCCAGAAATTTGTATTTAAGCCCCCAAAGGTTCCACTATTCGCGAAAAGGCCGTATTTCGTCCGAAATTCACAGAAAATGCGTACAAACTCCGAACTGAGGTTGTGTTATACCGTTGGAAAGGTAATGGAGTCTACTTTACATAAAAAATAGTTCAGAGATAGGTCATTTTGAAAACTTTTGCGGTATTCACGATAAAAACTGATTTGATCGCCTTTTTTACCTTCAGAAATTCATAATAAATTTATTTTAAATCCAAGAATTATGTGCGATATACCATTAGAAAGCTATTGACCTCTAGTATTCATGAAAAATGTTTGAATAATGATACGGTGCTCCGGTTTCTAAGTCAACTTTTCGGTCAAATCGGTCAAATCTGGGATTCCCAGGAAGTTTCAGGAATCTCCAAGAGCTCCCAGGAGATGACGTTTTTATCCGATATTCTTTTGAAACTCATTTTAGTACTTTCCACATGATCTAGAATGATCCTGGAACTTTTTGGAAAATTTGGATGATTTCGGTCAAACCTTGGTCAAACCTGGTTAAACCGGTCAACGGGGACTTTCTGGAAATTTTTGAGACTTTCGGGGGTCTCTGAGAGCTGACGATTTCATCTGACTTGACTTGAAAACTCATTTTATGACTTTCCTTACGACATACCATGTTTCCAGAACTTTCAGTCCAAATCTGTGAGTGTTTGGGTTTTCAAGGGTATTTTGGTCATTTGTACCACTTTCTGAGCATTTCAAGAGATAGAATTAACTTCTTGGAATCCTTTCTGAGTTGTTTCAATCATTGTGAACCACCAAGATATAGGTCTCCTAAATCTGGTAGCCGACAAAATGGGGTGTCTACAGTTTGCCCATCTTTGGCATGAACTTGTGAGGCAACGCATGTAGCAAGCGAGTGCCAAAGCTTTGAAGAGACAGGTCTTTTTGGAGGCTATAGATTTAGGATAAAAGCGTTACAAAGGATGAAAAATGATAAAAACAAGAACGCTGAGGCTGGTGTTGGTCGTGCTCTACGTGAGCTATCTATGTATCCCAAGGGGAATCAGACCAGGACGTAGTTCGGGGCATAAAAGAACAAAACACACATGCACAACAAGACATATGGATGCTATCCTATAAGGATAGTATGCAATGCATGAATGTGATACGATTGTGTACATGAGTCCTATTATGCTTAGCATTCTGATCTTAGCATGAGCTAGTGTTTTGATCCTAACATGAGCTGGTGCTGTGGGGTATGCCACTCCAAGTGGGCTTATGTTGTGCTGGTGCTTTGACTACGATGCAGTGATCGACCATGGTCTGAAAAGACTTTGGGTCTCGGGGTAAACTTCTTGAATTACGGGAAGTGTGCTTCACGAGTGAATAGAATCGGATGTGGGGTCCTTGAGGACAACAATTAAAGATAACCAACGGACACGAAAGTCCTGGATACCAAGCGATGAATGAGGAAGTTTAAGATAGCTAATTGGAGAAGGATTTCGTGATAACTGGCAAGAGAGAAAGCTCAGAATAGTTGATGGGTAGGTGAGGGGGCTCACGATTTTTGATAAAGGAGTGAGAAAGCTCACGATAGGAGAGAAGCTCATGATTTTTGTTTGCTGAGGAAGCTCATGATCTTTTTTGAGGAAGCCCACGATAACCGATGGGTAGGTGAGGGGGACTCATAATTTTGGACAGAGGAATGAGGAAGCTCATGATAAGTGAGAAAGCTCACAATTTTGGACAAAGGAGTGAGGAAGCCCACGATAAGTGAGGAAGCTCACGATAAGTGAAAAAGCTCACGATTTTGGACAAAGGAGTGAGGAAGTTCACAATAGGCGAGGAAGCTCACGATAAGTGAAGAAGCTCACGATAAGTGAGAAAGCTCACGATTTTGGACGAAGGAGTGAGGAAGCTCACGATAAGTAAGAAAGCGGTTTTGGACGAAGGAGTGAGGAAGCTCACGATAAGCGAGAAAGCTCATGATAAGTGAAGAAGATTACGATAAGTGAGAAAGGTCACGATAAGTGAGAAAGCTCACGATTTTGGACGAAGGGGTGAGGAAGTTCACGATTAGTGAGAAAGCTCACGATTTTGGACAAAGGAGTAAGGAAGTTCACAATAAGTGAAAAAGCTCACGATTTTGGACAAAGGAGTGAGGAAGCTCACAATAAGCGAGGAAGCTCACAATAAGTAAAAAGCTCACGATAAGTGAGAAAGCGCATGATTTTGGACGAAGGAGTGAGGAAGCTCACGATAAGTAAGAAAGCTCACGATTTTAGACGAAGGAGTGAGGAAGCTCATGATAAGTGAGAAAACTTACGATTTTGGACCAAGGAGTGAGGAAGCTCACGATCAGTGAGAAGGCTCGCAATTTTGGACAAAGGAGTGAGAAAGCTCACGATCAATGAAAAAGCTCACAATTTTGGACAAAGGAGTGAGGAAGCTCATGATAAGTGAGAAAGCTCACGGTTTTGGATGAAGGACTGAGGAAGCTTATAATAATTGAGAAATTTCACGGTTTGGGCAAAGGAGTAAGGAAGCTTACGATAAGTGAGAAAGCTCACAATTTTGGACAAAGGAGTGAGGAAGCTCACGATAAGTGAGAAAGCTCACGATTTTGGGCAAATGAGTGAGGAAGCTCACGATAAGTGAGAAAGCTCATGATTTTGGATAAAGGAGTGAGAAAGCTCACGATAAGCGAGGAAGCTAACAATTTTGGACGAAGGACTAATGAAGCTCCTGATAATTGAGAAAGCTTACGGTTTTGGACAAAGGATTAAGGAAGCTAACGATAAGTGAGAAAACTCAGGATTTTGCATAAAGGAGTGAGAAAGCTCACAATAAGCGAGGAAGCTCACAATTTTGGATGAAGGAATGAGGAAGCTCATGATAACCAACAGACACGGAGCCTTGGATTGTGAATAGACAATGCTCGCCCTAGGAGTCGGCATCTTTTGACTGCGGGTGGGTTTTTCAATCATTGGCCGATTTTTATGATGACCAATCCGGAAATTTGGTTTAGACTTTCTGCTGGGGATGGTAGAGAATTCTCTAAGAATCTCTCTTAACTGTTTTAAATTCTTGACTGAGAACCAGGATTCAAATATGAACCTCTCAAGGTTAATCAAATCTTGTAATGGTCGGTCCGAAAAGCCTATTCAGGCCTCCAAGATGATAGGCAGACGTGAAAGTCCCAGATAACAAAGAGTAAACGGGGTAGCCCGAGATAACTGATGGACGCGAAAGTCCTACCTTAATCCAGAGGGTCTACAATGAAAGATTTATCTCAATTTAAAGGGTTGACAGTGAAAGATTTGCCTCAATTTAGAGGGTTGACAATCTAAAGGGCTGACTACAACAGATTTGCCTCAAACTAGAGGGTTAACCACTAAGGATTTGCCTCAATCTAGAGGGTTGATGACAACATATTTGCCTTAATCAAGATGGGACGATGAACACGCCATATTTTGAATAAGAGTGACTATAAACTAATGATGATTAACGAACTAACGATGTATGAATCGAGATGACGAGTCAACAGTTAACTACTGTGACTGTCATAGGTTGGACCAACGGTTGGCTAACCGTGATTAAAAGAACTGACAATGTACGAATTGAGATGACGAGTCGACAGTGAACTACTGTGACTGTCATGGATTGGACCGACGATGTACTAATCAAGATGATGAGTCGACAGTGAACTACTGTGACTATCATGGGTTGGATCAACGATTGGACTAACCGCGATCAAAAGGACTGACGATGTATGAATCGAGATGATGAGTCGATAATGAACTACTGTGATTGTCATGGATTGGAGTGACGATGTACGAATCGAGGTGACGAGTTGACAGTAAACTACTATGACCGTCATAGATTGGATCAAAGGTTGGACTAACTATGATCAGAAGGAATGACAATGTACAAATTAAGATGATGAGTCGAGAGTGAACTACTGTGACTGTCATGGATTGGACCAATGTTGGCTAACCGTGATCAGAAGAACTGACAATGAGCGAATTGAGATGACGAGTCGGCAGTGAACTACTGTGACTATCATGGATTGGACTGATGATGTACGAATCAAGATGATAAGTGAATAGTGAACTACTGTGACTGTCATGGATTGGATCAACGGTTGGACTAACCATGATCAGAAGGAATGACGATGAGCGAATCGAGATGACGAGTCAACAGTGAACTACTGTGACTGTCATGGATTGGACTGATGATGTATGAATCGAGATGACGAGTCGACAGTAAACTACTGTGACTATCATGGGTTGGACCAATGGTTGGACTAACCATGATAAGAAGGAATGACGATGAGCGAATCGAGATGACGAGTCGACAGTGAACTACTGTCACTATCATGGATTGGACTGATGATGTACGAATCGAGATGACGAGTCGACAGTGAACTAATGTGACTATCATGGGTTGGACTGACGATGTACTAATCGATAAACCTACTGGGGATGAATCTATTGGGGATGAAGTGACTCTACTGAGGAGGAATGGATAAGATGCACACTGCTAGGGAAGAAGGCAATACGCCCGCTGATGGGAGTAAAGGTATGATTCTATTCATAGATGATCTGTGGCGGCTATGGATTTGACATTGATGGAAGATGATGATCAACAGCCACTCATGGACTTATGTTGCATTGATGAAAGAAGATCAACAGCCACTCATGGACTTATGTTGCATAAACGAAGAAAGATGATGAACAGCCACTCATGGACTTATGTTGCATGGATGAAGGAAGATCAACAACCGCTCATGGACTTATGTTGCACAAATGAAGAAAGATGATCAACAGCCACTCATGGAATTATGTTGCTAGGAGATGATGGTTAACTTTTGACAGCTTGGAAAGGGATGAGATTTACCCCAAGTTTGGATACTTCTCATGCTGACACCTTGACTGGTGCTGTGATAGTGTTTGGTTCTCCTGATTGTATTGTCCTTGGAATGCTCTTAAAAATTTTATAATTTGATTTGAAAATTTTGTTATTTGTCACTTTTGACTTACACATTTGAGACTACGACAGACTCAAAGACTGATAAACATCGACGCACGTATGAGGGTGACACATTTGACACCAAATTAGAAGAAACTCGACTTTGCCAAGATTTGATGTGCATTTATCATAGATGATACCATTTCAATCCTCATCTTAACATGGTAGTACCTTGCTGATAAATATGAGTTTTGAAAATTCCTCCCTATTGATCTAGTCGATTCTCTACTTTTCCCAGGATGTGCTTTGAATTAGTGCCTTAGCTTATAAAATAAAAGATACTCTATTTCAAAAATTGTCAAAACAACTTGGTGACTTGAAAACTTTCCCTTAGTGTGAAGGGATCGTGCTAGGCAAACGGAGTTTGCCCCTAGTTTGAGGTGTAGGAAGTGGAATTCATAGGCAAACGAGGTGGGTGACCGAAGTTTGCCCCTAGTGCAGACGATGGTTTATTGGAGGTTTTGGGCAAACAAGGTAGGTGACCAAAGTTTGCCCCTTGTATGAAGGGTAGATAGTAAAATTCTGTTAAATGAGGCGGGTGGCCGAAGTTTACCCCTAGTGTGGAAGGTGATTTCTGGCTTGAGGCAAAGGCACTAGTGAAGTAACCTAGCGAGCTATTCTCTCTCTTTTGTTATTGCTCACTTTAGATTTAGCTCTAATTTTTGCCTAGACATCCTTTTAGATTTTCGACCTAGCAAGCCATCCTTATTTTCTTTTTAGAAAGTCTGCCTACGTACCCCCGAGTGGGGATCAGGACCAACGTAGTTCGGGCCAGGATCTTGAAGGAAATTGGTTTGATTATGATGGTGTCGACCGAATCGATGCGGTTGCCTACGTATCCCCGAGTGGGAATCAGGTCGAGCGTAGTTCAAGGCAAGGCTTTGAAAGAAATTGGTTGAGGATTTTTCAAACCAATCGTCAAAGAAGTTCAAACTTAGGTCACTTGTGGTAGCCTTGAATAAGAAGATTCAGTTTCAGTCTCCCTTTCTTTTCATTTTTTTACTTTTTTAAGGATTGATCCTTTTCACTTTCACCTAGCCAGCCAATTTGCATTTCATGTAGTTGATTCATGTGAGATCTTTCGATCACAATCTCAAAATTACATAAAGTGCATGTCAGCTCTCAGAATTTGTTTGTGGTCATTCGGGGCTTTTTGAAATATGATCTAGACATATTCTTATGATGTACCTTGAAGTTTACAATTCTCTGTATCACCACAACTTTTGTTTCTTTCATTTTCTCCATCATTTTGACTGGTTAAGGTCAGATCTTGGAAATCAATACCTTTTCAGCTCTAACTTTTGCCTAGGTGCCCTTTCGAGTTTTCAAACTAACGCGCTTTTTCTTTTCTTTTCTTTTCTTTTCTTCTTTTCCTTTTGTTTCCCCTTTTTTTTAAAGGGAGATGAACTTGTTAAAATATTTGGCTACCATTAAGAACTAAGTCTGCATTGCTTCCAATCGGACAGATTGCATGGCTCTCAATTGGATTGGGCTTGAGGCTTCAAAATGGTGGAAAAAAAGGGTGTTGGGCAAGCCCCAAGTCAGTTTCAAGTATGTCTTTTTGAGATTTAAGCAAAAGCATCTTTTAAATTCTTAAAGTAAGACTATTCAATTCTCGGCTCTTCATCGGTGTCAGTGTGAAATCGGCTTTGACCTTTTCCGGATTCTTCTTTTTTTTTGTTGGATGCAAAAATTTACTAGCAAAGTAATATCAATGGTAATTTGAAAAGTGACATTTCAGTTCGATGATTCGTGCATTGATGACTAGACACATCAGATTAAGCAAAAATGAGATTTCATTCCATCAAAAGAAGAAGGATTACAATACTCGACACAAACTCATAACAACTTGAAGACTGATAGACTCGACAACAAGACTAAACTTGAAATAGATTCAAAACATAGGACAGACTCAACTAGACTTAGCTTGGTCTCAAATAGAGTATCACGGTGACTCGCTTATTCTTTTTTTTTTTTAAAGAGCATCCTCATTTGTTTCGCTAGCAAAAGTCCCAAACACCATCGCTTCACCGGCACAAGTTCAACATTCGTGGGTATCAGCAAAAAGGATCATTTGAATAGATGAGCCAGGGGCTTTAGGTTTGATGAAGTTGACATTTTGGTTGACATAGGATTGGATGGGTGATGGCTCGATGATTTTTTGATCGATGAGGTCTTGGATATCATGGCGAAGGCGCATGTAGTTGTCGGTGTCGTGGTCTGGGCCTTGGTGGTAGGCACAACATTTGGACATGTTACAGTTAGGCGAAGGGATACCAGCACGAGGCTGAAGAAGTTGGAGGTGCCCCTTTTTGATGATGTTATCAAGGATAAAGGACAACGGCATACCCAGGTTGGTAAAGGTTCTTGGGTTGCGGGCTTTGTTAAACTTTGAGTTCAACTAGGTCCTCAGAGTGGCTCTTGTGTTTGGATATGGAATAGGATTACCCAGGCAAGGGTGTGGACTTGGACACGAGTAAGGATTCGGATGTGGAAATGGGCTTGGATAGACGGCGTCGGACAATCCATACTTCCTTTTATTGATGCTCTGCACCATCTTCTCAAATCGGCTTATCCGTAAACTTAGATGTTCAATAGTGGTTTGTAGTTTGTTCACTTTCCCTTCGAGAGCTTGGTAAGCCATTAGTGTGTTTATGATAGCCTGGGCTGGCCGGTGATCACCATAATGAATTCGGGGAGGTACAATAGTGTCCTTACCCGGGGCTATGTTTTCTGCAAATAGAAGTAAAAACCCAAATTAGCAAAGGCGTGAAGCACTTCTTATGGGCCCCTAGTGGGGAGAGATGATCGGAATTTTGAATGATTTATCGATGCGAATCGAGGACGGTTGCAGTAAGTATATGACTTCCGTACAATGATTGAGATGGGTGAGGATGATGATACGTATGCATTTGATGTGTAGAGACCGACATGTTTGAGACTGACAGGATGTGTGTGCATGTATACTAACACAAATTGTGTATGCATATGAGACAAGCATGCAGATGCAAGCTCTAATCGATATGATGCCCCTACTTCTAACAGATAGCAGTTAAGCAAGTAAGGTCCTAACCATACAGAGTGTGCTAACTTTCTTTCCAGGATGATCGTCATCATGGGGAGGGTGAGAAAGATAGGTTTACTCTTTGAGGAATGAGAATCTGGGAAATTTTATAAGTAGAGATTTTTGGAAAATCTGGGTGAATTTTTGGCAGTGTCTCTAGGAAACAGGGATTTCTGGGAAATCTAGGTGAATTGAACAAAGTTTCTGAAAGATACAGGTATTTCTAGGTGAGCTGGGCAGAGTTTCTGGGGGAACTACAAAACCAGAGTTTCTGGGAGAAACAAGGTAAATGGGAAAGGTTTCTAGGAAAATCAGGGATTCCAAGGTTTTTGGGATAAGCAGGGATTTCTGGGAAATCTAGGCAGATTGGATAGAGCTTCTGGGAGAAACTGGGAGATCAGAATTTCTGGGAGAAAGTGGTAAATTGGGAAAGGTTTCTGGGACAAGCAGGGATTCCAAGGTTTTTGGGGTAAACAAGGATTTCTGGGGAATCTAGGCGGATTGGATAGAGCTTCTGGGAGAAACTGGGAAATCAGAATTTCTGGGAGAAATTGGTAAATCTAGACATTTCTGGGAAGTTTGCACGAAGTTGCTGGGATTTTTGGGAAATCTGGGAGATTTGGACAGAGCTCCTGGGAAATTAGGTACATTTAGGTAAGTTGGACAGAGTTTCTGGGAGAAACAAGTATATCGGAGTTTCTGGGAGATACTGAGATTTTTGGGTAATCTGGGGGATTTGGACAAAGTTTCTGGGAGAAACTAGCATATCTGGGCAGAGTTATAGGGAAGTTTGAGTTTCTGGGAGAAACTGATATATCTGACAGAAGCATGTGATGATGGTGATCATACTGTCTAGCAAATTTTCATACTCTTATGTCTTAGGACCAACAAAAAAGGTTTACGATGAATATCTTTGTGAGCATGGAGCAAACATCTTTGTCATGGTGCCTAGGCAGGTTAACTCAATATAATCATATGTGAGGTGATTGCCTTGGGAATCATAAGAAAGAGGTTCTGTTCTATGCCACATAAGCGTCTACACCGCTCAGGTAATCCCACCAGGGCATATAGCAGTTATATCACATTATCCTATCTGAAAAGATAAATGAACAGTCCTATGAAAGGTTCTACAGGAATCTATATGCAAAGACTGGGTTTAGTCAAAGAGGGTCCGTTGACGAGAGTTCCAATATACCGTCAGAGAGACAGTACAGAAGTGTTTACTCTTTTTGATATACCTTGGAAGGTACAGTATCAACAGTGACTTGTGCCCTGGCACAGCAAGACCTGAACAATGTCAGCGCCGCGTTTCAGGCACAGTCGGAGGGGGAAATGCAGGAGTGCAATGCGGTGAACCAGACACAGTAAAAAGATGATTTTAAGGATGCTTCTTATGAGTCAAACCTCTGTATGATTTTGTTTTGTAAATAAATATCCCCAGCAGAGTCGCCAGATTGTAGACACGCGAAATCCGTCGTCGACTCCCGTTTCTTGTTTCTGGGGTTTCGGAATTGATTTTCCTTTATTTTGAAATTGATTTGAAAGAAAAGAAAAGGTCTGTTGAAAACAGATACAGAGTCGTCACTTGGTCTTTAGGGAACCCAGAAACCCAATTTGACTAATCTAAGGGGGCATGAATTGTTCTTGAGACAAATAATCAAAGAAGTAAAATATGCTTAGCAAGCTAGGATGATTCATGTTAATCTTTGAGAAAAGAAGACCTCTCAATCCCTGGGACGGACGAGAAAAGATTAGATCGAGGGGAAGCATGAACTTATGATCAGGTTCATTCCTTATAATCTCCTTTGATTAGGAGTCACAAAAACTCCAAATCTTGCATGGATGCAATGTATGATCCTAGAATGTGCAAAGGTTGTAGTGTGTTTGTGTACATAGACTTTCTAAAGTAACTTAGAAGTCTAGAGTATGCATGAATGCATGAAGAAAATCATCATAGGATATGTACAAATGTAGTATGGACTACTTCCGAAGATATGAACTAATTTGGAGTGTATAAAAGTATCAAATCAAAGAATGAAAGTAAAAGAATGCTTGCTGTGAATAGTGGACAGAACAATGATTTGATCTTGTGGAAAATGGAAAGTAGGGTTAGGAATGTTTTCAATGCATGATATTTAATGGATCTCATGCTTATTGTGTCTAGAACACAAATCAAAAATCCAATCCTCAATAACTATTACAGATTGAGAGAAATCATATAAACAATAGAGGTTACTCAGAAACAGAGTCTGTACTGTTGACTGAAATGTTGAAAAATCTTAGAACATGAAAGCAAAAGATCTAGAGGCTCATATTATACAAAAGGTTTCCTAAGACACTAAAGTTCAAAGGAAAAATAAGTTGGGACCACTCATTTTGGAAAAGGTTTCTGGAAAACAAGTTGAAAGTGGACCTAGCTGCTGTGACAGCAAAAACAGAATGTCTGGATAGAATGTTTGGGTCAAAATGGAACCATTCCAAGTGTTTTCAAGCTAAGCCAAAAATTTTAGATGCTCTATAATGAGTTAAGAAGACTTTAGAAGTGGTCTCATGATAATGCCTTAATTATTGAGTTCTAGAGATATCTTTGAACTCAGATTATTCACTGTTTTGAAGATTTTTGGTAAAAAAAAGCTTATTTCTTGGAATCCAAATGTTGGGGTTTTAAAGGGGTTTTGAAATAGGGGTTCTGAAAGCATAATTCTAGCACAAAAAGGGGATTAAAACCACTTGGAACATCATCATCAAACTCATATCAAGAACTCCCAATATTACTTGCACAAACATAGTTTTGTTTGAGAATATGACTTCAAGAATACATATAAATGTATTGAAGTTAGGATCATCGTCCATTAAACATGTCTTTGAGGTTAAGAGCTACTATCCATAAGGATTCACTCTCCTCAAACAACATGTCATCTAGATGATGATAAGCATGTAAGTAATCAAAGAAAAATAAAAAGAAATGAGGTAAGAAGAGATGAACATTAATGTAAACAAGCAAGTAATACCAATCAATAAATGATAATCAATGTGATTTGGACTTGTAGTTTGGTGTTTCACTCATAGATATTGACATTTGGATTTCACTCATAGATATTGACATTTGGTGATAAGCATGTAAGTAATCAAAGAAAAATAAAAAAGAAATGAGGTATGTAGAGATGAACATTAATGTAAACAAGCAAGTAATACCAATCAATGTGATTTTGGACTTGTAGTTTGGTGTTTCACTCATAGATATTGACATTTGGGTTTCACTCATAGATATTGACATTTGAACGTGGAAGTAGCTTCTTAACTCAAGATTACTCAAAAATGGTGGTTGGAAAAGACTTGAATGTGAAATATAAGAGAGGTAATGGGAGAAAACAAGATTGAAACTCACTTTCTTATAGAAAATCAATAGGAGAAGCTCCCTTTCCTTCTTCTAAACCTATCTCTATCTCTCTTTCTCTCTACAACTTCTATGAACTTTGCCCTTGGCCCCCCTAAAATGAAGAGCAAAGGGGGGGGGGGGGGGGGTTTATATAGGCCAATTTGGGGGTGGTTTTGGGATTTAGAAAGTGCTCCCATTGGTCCCAAACATCTGTTAACATAAAACTACATCGTTTTGGTCTTCAATTATTCAATTTAGACCCCTAAAATAAATTACAAAAATGGACTCTGCAGGGGTTGAGTGCCACCGCGGCACTAGCCATGTGCCGCCGTGGCAGTGGCCCAGTGCCGCCGCTGCGCTGCTCCTTAGACGCCCAAAAATTTGTATTTAGGCCCCCAGAGGTTCCGGTATTCGCGAAAAGGCCCTATTTCATCCGAAATTCACAGAAAATGCGTACAAACTCCAAACTGAGGTTGTGATATGCCGTTGGAAAGGTAATGGAGTCTACTTTACATAAAAAAATAGTTTGGAGATAGGTCACTTTGAAACGTTTTGCGGTATTCGCAATAAAAGTCGATTTGATCACCTTTTTCACCTTTGGAAATTCATAATAAATTCGTTTTAAATTCAGGAATTATGTACGATATACCATTGGAAAGCTATTGACCTCTAGTATTCATGAAAAGTTTTGAAAAATGATAAGGTGCTCCGGTTTCAAAGTCAACTTTTAGGTCAAATCGGTCAAATCTGGGATTCCCAGGACCTCTGGGAGCTCCCAAGAGCTGACGTTTTCGTCCGATTTTCTTTTAAAACTCATTTTAGTACTTTCCACATGATCTAGAATGATCCCAGAACTTTTTGGCGAATTTGGATGATTTCTGTCAAACCTTGGTAAAACCGGTCAACGGGGACTTTCCGGGACTTTCAGGGTTCTCTGAGAGCTGACGATTTCATCCAATTTGGCTTGAAAACTCATTTTATGACTTTTCTTACGACATATCATGTTTCCAAAACTTTCAGTCCAAATCTGGGAGTGTTTGAGTTTTCAAGGGCATTGTGGTCATTTGTACCACTTTCTGAGCATTTCAAGAGATAGAACTAACTTTCGGGAGTCCTTTTTGAGTCGTTTCAATCATTGTGAACCACTAAGTTATGGGTCTCCTAAATCTGGTAGCCAAAAAAATGGGGTGTCTACAGGTATAAGAATGTTGCATTCTTGAACTGTTTCTTGAGTCCATCGAGATGGTCATGATAGGGCTGCAACCTTTCTTCTTTCACCTTCCATTTTCCTCTGGCTTGTGATACAATGTGGTTTGAATATCCGAAGACATCCAATTTATGAACTTTTAAATCAATGGCCACTTCCATCCCCAAAATGCATGCCTCATATTCTGCAGTATTGTTGGTGGAGTTATAATTAAGCTTGACTGTCAGTGGGGTGTGGTCCCCATTCAGTGATACCCTAATCATTCCTAGTCCGTAGCCGTAGACACCCCATTTTGTCGGCTATCAGATTTAGGAGACCTATAGCTTGGTGGTTCACAATGATCGAAAAGACTCAAAAGGACTCCTGGAAGTTAGTTCTCTCTCTCAAAATGCTCAGAATGACCAAAATACCCTTGAAAGCCCGAACGCTCCCAGATTCGAACCAAATGTTCTGGAAACGCGCTACATCGTAAGAAAAACAATAAAATGAGTTTTAAAACAAGACTAGATGAAATCTTCGACCCCTAGAGACCACCGAAAATCCCGGAAGTTCCCAGAAAGTCCCCGTTGACTGGTTTGACCAAGGTTGACCAAGTTTGACCAAGGTTCAACCGAAGTCGTTCAAATTCGCCAAAAAGTTCCGGGATCATTCTGAATCATGCAAAAAGTATTAAAATGAGTTTTAAAAGAAAATCGAACGAAAACGTCAGCTCCTGGGAGCTCCAATAGGTTTCTAGAACTTCCCGGGAATCCCAAGTTTGACCAATTTGACCAAAAGTTGACTTTGAGACCAGAGCACTATATCATTTTTCAAACATTTTTCATAGATACTAGAGGTCAATAGCTTTCCAACGGTATATCACACATAATATTTGGATTTAAAACGAATTTATTACGAATTTTCGAAGGTGAAAAAGGCGATCAAATCGGATTTTATTGCAAATACCGCAAAACTTTTCAAAGTTACCTATCTCCGAACTATTTTTTTTTTTAATATAAAATAGACTCTATTATCTTTCCAACGGTATATCACAACCTCAATTTAGAGTTCGTATGCATTTTCTGTGAAATTTGGATGAAATAGGGCCTTTTTGCGAATACCGGAACCTCTGGGGGCCTAAAAAGGATTATCTGGACGAATGAGGAGCAGTGCCGCCATGGTACTGACCCACTGCCGCTGCGACATAGGCTTTGATACCAGTGGGGGAAGCAGACATTAAATTAATGATCAGAGTAGCAAAGACTGAAGAAGAAAGACACAGATAAATAAAGAAGATAATAAATAACTGAAACTTACAGATTGGATTACTGGGAATGAATCACTGAAGTGTTCAGTGTATACATCAAGTATTACAAACTATGAACTGAGTTATTACAGAAAGTAGATGAGAATTTCTCAAAGGAATCTCACGTTCACTCAAAAGAAAACTCTCTGAAAGTTCTCAAGAAAAGTCTTAAAGAAAACTCTACAAGGAAGTTCTGCCTGTAACTGGATGCTGAGGGGTTTACTTATAGTCTTCCAAATGTCCTGTTGAGCTCGTGAATGGGCAACGAGCTGTAAAGTACTTTTGGATAACTGGCTCTTCACATGGAGTTACTGTGGGTAAACAGCGTTCTGTCTGTTACTGTTTAATCACGCGGAATCTGAAAAAGCCTGTTCGTTACTATGGCCGAAAGGATGATTTGACTTGTCCTTTTAGGAAATCCCGTGGGTTTCCAAAGTCGCTTCCGCATTGTGATTGGATTTTAATTCTTTTCTCTCTATCTTTTCTCTTTCCTCGCGCTTCGGTTTTTGGGGCGTGACAATATGCCAAATTTCTAATATTAAATTTTCTAATAGATCTCTTTTGGTTAACACATTAACTATCTTATTTTTACAACACTCGTCTTGACATCCTAATATTATATCAGGAGAATCAGATTGTTCTTTATTGGACTCATAAGGGGATGAACTAAATTCATTATCTGATTGTTCAGAATCAGTATTTCTTAATTCTAAAATCTTGTAAATATTTTCTGTAATTTTATCAGATAATCCTAAAGATTTAATCTGAGGTTTAACTTTGCAATCTTTAGCATAATGGCCGAATTTGCCACATTCGAAACATTGGACATTACTTTTGTTGTTACTAGTTTTACCTTTATTTTTAAAATTGTTGGGTTTTGGATTATTAGTGTTACTAGTATTACTGGCCTAGAATAAAATGGGTCTTTTGAGTTTTTTCGTTTTATGTGTTTTCTATGGTTAATCCTATTTTGCCTAGAAGGGGCTATAGGTGGCAAACCATGTTATTCACAAAAATTTCCTAACTCATATTTAGCTTTTTGTTTATCATTTTTGGCTTGGTTACTGATTTTCATGTCTATACACAATCTTAATCCTTCTCTTTGGATTGTACTAACTATTTCACCATATGTTAAATTATTATAATCTATGATTTCTTTATCATTACTAAGCACTTCCCCCACTTGGCTCTGATACCAGTGGGGGAAGCGGACATTAAATTAATGATCAGAGTAGCAAAGACTGAAGAAGAAAGACACAAATAAATAAAGAAGTAATTAAATAATTGAAACTTACAGATTGGATTACTGGGAATGAATCACTGAAGTGTTCAGTGTATACATCAAGTATTACAAACTATGAACTGAGTATTACAGAAAGTAGATGAGAATTTCTCAAAGGAATCTCACGTTCACTCAAAAGAAAACTCTCTGAAAGTTCTCAAGAAAAGTCTTAAAGAAAACTCTGCAAGGAAGTTCTGCCTGTAACTGGATGCTGAGGTGTTTACTTATAGTCTTCCAAATGTCCTGTTGAGCTCGTGAATGGGCAACGAGCTGTAAAGTACTTTTGGATAACTGGCTCTTCACATGGAGTTACTGTGGGTAAACAGCGTTCTGTCTGTTACTGTTTAATCACGCGAAATCTGAAAAAGCATGTCTGTTACTGTGGCTGAAAGGATGATTTGACTTGTCCTTTGTACTGTAGTTTTAACCAGTGTTAATGGGAGTTTCACCGAGAAACTTTTGCATTAACCATGGTTAATACTGTCCTTTTAACCCCAAAAATATTGGATCCTTTACTGTAGGTATTGGATGCCTTATCCTTCCATCGCATTGATGACGTTGGCATCTGCATCTTCATCTAATGAGTAATCATCAGGGTCACTATAGTAATGAGGAAACCAGTCACGATTATAACTTCGGAGCATATGAAATTCATTGTAAATGATGTCCCTTGGTTTTTCAAACTTTGGATACCAAAATTGGCATTCTTCTGACTGGATGTTGATATCAGAAATTTCTTTTCCAATATCATCATATGAAAAGTGACCATTATCTATCTTTGAAATCCATGGATCTTTTCTTGGATTGCATGACTGGATTACTATTCTTTTGGTTCTACCCAAAGTAAACCAATTTCTGTCAGAATGTTTCATTCGAATAGTGTTGAGAGCTTTGGCTCTTCTTTTACAATGGTCAAGGAATGAGTTACTTGTTGGTATTGACTGACTAAACTGGGTTTCAAGATTAGATTTTATGATACGAGTGCAATTCCAAGCATTGGCTCCAAATATTCTTACTAAGTGGACTGATAGATAAAGATCATAAAAAGGAGGGATCCATTCAGGATTGGCTGAAGTGATCCCAATAATTGCTATGTAACCAAATCTTCTATTATCAACTCTTTTAGCTCTTTTAAACAACTCCAGTTACTTCCAAAGATAATTCGAAATACAGTCAAAGATTATGCTAAAAGAGTTGATAACAGAAGATTTGGTTACATAGCAATTCTTGGGATCACTTCAGCCAATCCTGAATGGATCCCTCCTTTTTATGATCTTTATCCATCAGTCCACTTAGTAGAATATTTGGAGCCAATGCTTGGAATTGCACTCGTATCAACATACCTGATCCTGAAATCCAGTTTAGTCAGTCAATACCAACAAGTAACTCATTCCTTGACAATTGTAAAAGAAGAGCCAAAGCTCTCAACACTATTCGAATGAAACTTTCTGATAGAAATTGGTTTACTTTGGATAGAACCAAAAGAATAGTAATCCAGTCATGCAATCCAAGAAAAGATCCATGGATTTCAAAGATAGATAATGGTCACTTTTCATATGATGATATTGGAAAAGAAATTTCTGATATCAACATCCAGTCAGAAGAATGCCAATTTTGGTATCCAAAGTTTGAAGAACCAAGGGACATCATTTACAATGAATTTCATATGCTACGAAGTTATAATGGTGACTGGTTTCCTCATTACTATAGTGACCCTGATGATGATTACTCATTAGATGAAGATGCAGATGCCAACGTCATCAATGCGATGGAAGGATAAGGCATCCAATGCCTACAGTAAAGGATCCAATATTTTTGGGGTAAAAGGACAGTATTAACCATGGTTAATGCAAAAGTTTCTCGGTGAAACTCCCATTAACACTGGTTAAACCTACAGTACAAAGGACAAGTCAAATCATCCTTTCAGCCACAGTAACAGACATGCTTTTTCAGATTTCGCGTGATTAAACAGTAACAGACAGAACGCTGTTTACCCACAGTAACTCCATGTGAAGAGCCAGTTATCCAAAAGTACTTTACAGCTCGTTGCCCATTCACGAGCTCAACAGGACATTTGGAAGACTATAAGTAAACACCTCAGCATCCAGTTACAGGCAGAACTTCCTTGCAGAGTTTTCTTTAAGACTTTTCTTGAGAAATTTCAGAGAGTTTTCTTTTGAGTGAACGTGAGATTCCTTTGAGAAATTCTCATCTACTTTCTGTAATAACTCAGTTCATAGTTTGTAATACTTGATGTATACACTGAACACTTCAGTGATTCATTCCCAGTAATCCAATCTGTAAGTTTCAATTATTTAATTACTTCTTTATTTATTTGTGTCTTTCTTCTTCAGTCTTTGCTACTCTGATCATTAATTTAATGTCCGCTTCCCCCACTGGTATCAGAGCCAAGTGGGGGAAGTGCTTAGTAATGATAAAGAAATCATAGATTACAATAATTTAACATATGGTGAAATAGTTAGTACAATCCAAAGAGAAGGATTAAGATTGTGTATAGACATGAAAATCAGTAACCAAGCCAAAAATGATAAACAAAAAGCTAAATATGAGTTAGAAAATTTTTGTGAATAACATGGTTTGCCACCTATAGCCCCTTCTAGGCAAAATAGGATTAACCATAGAAAACACATAAAACAAAAAAACTCAAAAGACCCATTTTATTATAGGCCAGTAATACTAGTAACACTAATAATCCAAAACCCAACAATTTTAAAAATAAAGGTAAAACTAGTAACAACAAAAGTAATGTCCAATGTTTCGAATGTGGCAAATTCGGCCATTATGCTAAAGATTGCAAAGTTAAACCTCAGATTAAATCTTTAGGATTATCTGATGAAATTACAGAAAATATTTACAAGATTTTAGAATTAAGAAATACTGATTCTGAACAATCAGATAATGAATTTAGTTCATCCCCTTATGAGTCCAATAAAGAACAATCTGATTCTCCTGATATAATATTAGGATGTCAAGACGAGTGTTGTAAAAATAAGATAGTTAATGTGTTAACCAAAAGAGATCTATTAGAAAATTTAATATTAGAAATTTGGCATATTGTCACGCCCCGAAAACCGAAGCGCGAGGAAAGAGAAAAGATAGAGAGAAAAGAATTAAAATCCAATCACAATGCGGAAGCGACTTTGGAAACCCACGGGATTTCCTACAAGGATGACTTACTAATACATGAGTCCATCAAAGATGAAAGAATATGAAAATCACATTAAAAGACTTTCCGGGCAAGCACTATATCAAGGAGAAAAGGAAAAATTACAATGAATTTGATAAAAGGTTATTTTTTATAGTTGCTGAATTTTAAAACACATGTAAGTAACTATATCTTTGAAAGTTTCACATTCTGTTCGCGCTAGTCCATGTAAAATTCGATTCTGCACAACTTTTGTCTAATGATATTTTTTCCAATTCTGCACCATTTGGGCAGAAAATAAACAAAACAGTAACAGTTTTTCTTTTTGACAGCAACTTGACAGCACTTTGACAGCATTATGAAGTGCCTCCAATTATGCTAAATCCTCAAGTTTAAACCTCAATACATGACTAAACAAGTCCTAAATGACATATAACACATGCCTAGACCAAACGGAACTTCATGTACTCAAAATTTATTAAAAACGAGAAGTGAAAGAGATAAAGAGAGGAAAAAGGGGAGAGGGAGAGATTGGGAGAGAGATATAGGGAGAGATAGGGAGAGAGATATAGGGAATGTATTCTAAACACACACACGTGTATTTTCACATTTGGAAACCTTTTAAAAACATGTATATACATAATTCCAACATAAGTAAAAGGAAAGAATATTTGAGAAAGGGAAAGAGATCAAAGAGGGGAGAGGAGAGAAAGAGAATGGGAGAGATTTAGGGCGTTTAAATGTTTGAAACCTTGTTGGAATTAAAAGAGGGGTTTGATCCGGCAAGGACCCAACTATAAAACGAATTAAACTACAACAAATGAACTCTCATAAAAGCAACCACCCAAACCAATCTGGCAAGGATTCAAACAAAAGAGAAAAATAAATAATTGACATGTAAATCAAAAAAACAAGAACTTAAAGAGGTTCAACGACCTCGGAAAGTAAATACATCATCATAAAGTGAGTTTAACAATTGAAAGAAATAACCATGAAAGCAAGTGCTAACACTTGTCCCATTAAAATCAAAGAAGCTTCTCAAATACAAGAGATAAGAGCCTAAGCTCACAAAGTTTTTGTAAAACCTTAATACTCTAAGTTTCAAAGCATTAAACATTTACAATCTTCAAAGTGACTGAATCAACAAGAGAGCTATTCATATACATAACTAAGCATGAGTCTTCAAAATAGAACAGAATGCCTCATAGTTCACGCGTCGGGTCACATATGCCCTTTTCCCTTATCAAGCTTACCTGAAAAATGTTTTGTCATTTTTATGAGAACGACGGCTCGTAGAAAACATTGTAACAAGTCTATATGCTACCCATGACTAAAATGAAATGAGGTGCAATGAATCGCCACCATGGCTACAATGAAATGTTTAAAGCTGCAAGGCTATGAGTGACAAATGCACATCTCTCTCTCGTTACCGGACCATGAGCCACCCACGCATGGAGTGTAGCATAGCAACTTCCGGGAGCTACCCGAATATAGTTTGGAGTTTGAATGTTTCTAAGGGTCATTCTCCCTGTCTCACATCGCAACCCATGTCCGGATTTCTTAAATCGAATTCCCACACATGGGGGTTTTCTCTCTTTTCCAAATAAAACATTTATGTCGTGATACATGAATGCTTGTCGATTAGGCCTCAATGCATATGATGTTAATAATGGCATTAAAGATAATCCGCAACAATAGGCTAAGCAATAATTTAGTCCATTAGACATGATATCAAGAACTTCAAAGAATGTAATTAAATTTCATAATTTAACGTTCCTAACAAGGATTTCTATACTAACGTCCTAGCATGCTTTAACACATAAAGGGAGCATCCTAGGCACGTCTAGCATCACATAATCAACTATAGAACAACCAAAACATGTAAATTCACAATTAGGCATATTATCCTAAATTTACAACTTTGGGAAAAACCTAATGCATTTGTCTAAATTATTCTCATAACATCATTTTAATTACATTTAACACCTCAAAATCACAACATATAGAAATGAAACATTATTAATCTACCTCAATGAAGATTTTTTTTTCTTTTCAAAATAAACGGAAATCACCCAACATGCAAGTCTATCATCACATATTTTTAAAGTACTTTGATCAGCAAAAAAAAAAAAATCTATCATCACATAGAGCAATTAACACACAAGAATCACTTCTAGGCAAAAAGCCCTAATTTTTCAATTTGGGGGAAACCTAGAGCATATGTCTAGGTTTTCTCCTAAACACATGAATGAACTCATATACATTTTAGGCGTGCATAACATGTAGAAATGGTACAATAGAATCTACCTCTAAGCCATAAATTCCAAAATCAAAGAACTCCAATGAACCTCAATGAACTCCAATGAGGTTGCTAGAATTTGTTGATGAAGGTTCCAAATGTCCTATGCTTAGAAATGGTTGTAAGAGAGTCCAAATACGCCAAGGAAGCTATTCCAAGTAGAAGAACACCATAAATTTCGAAATGAGCTTGGTTTAGGAAAACCCTAGCTTTGCTTGGACTCTTGAAAACACTTACCAAATAGTGATAGCTAGCCCTAGTGAGGAAGAGCAATGCTTGAGAGTGACAATCTTGTTGACTTCTTGAAGTTTGAAGAAGAAAAGAAGGAGAAATGAGAAGAAATGAAGGAGGGGAGGTATGGTGGTCTTGAGAGAGGAAGAAGAATGAGAGCTCACTGTCAAAGAGATGAAAATAACGTAAGGAATGAGGGATTGGGCTCACATTCGGCCACTATAAGGCAATGGGTGGGTCCCATTTTGCTAGTTGCTCATTTTAATTTAAAACTGGTATGCCCATGAATAATATGACCTAACGGTGTAACCCCAAAATTAAATAAACACATTCACAGGCACAAAATAAATTTTAAAGTACATGAAAGGTAAAATAAAATAATTTAGTCATGTTCTGGAATAAAAAATACAGTCAAATAAAGTAATGGTCCACAACAGGTAAGGCAAAATTACCCCATTACCCTTTATTATAAATTCTGAAACATTACACATATAGTCACCCTTCCTTTCATTAGAGATTTTTATCAAGTCAGACCTGTTATTAGACCTATTCCTATTAAGGCTAAATTTTACCAAGTAATTACTCATTTGGTCATTGTCTTCAATCCATTTTGCAAATTTTCAAAAAGTTATAATGACTATGCCCTCAAGACATATTCATACAATTTACTTCTTTCACAAACTAATATTAGCAGTACAGTCAAAAGTTTTATTCCCATTCCTTTTCCTCAGTATACTAATATCATTTTTGATGTTTCAGCAATGTCCAAGGGAAAAGAAAAAATTATTACTACGGATGAACATCCAAGGCAAGATTTTACCTTAACCCCCTATTCATGGTCAGTCGGATGGTCAGTCATCTCCAGTCATTTTACAATCAGTTCTAGTCCCCATGAATAGATATCCAAGTATGACATGTGATTTATCTGAGAAATCCGTGGTCATCCTTGATAATTTATATTCAGCCTTTAAAAAGAGTCATGAAAGACTATTCCACAAATCAATGTTAGCGGTAGAATTTCAGTTAAGGGCACTTGAGCTCCAAAAGGAGACCAAACCCAGTAAAACCCAAAGAAAGGACTCCTTGTTTATCAAAGAGTGTTTTGCTTTCCTTGGGAGAAAGGAATCATCACCTCCTAATACTCATACATTTTCTAAATTGCAAATTCATTTTGCTAGTCAATACAACTTATGGCTTGAAAGCATGATCCAGCAGGATTATAGTTTTAATCTTCGAGCTATATCTTTTTCTAGCAAAGTCAAAACCCTGATAAGGTACAAGTTTAGGCAATTATTTTCCCATAATGCTGATCTAATGAGTCAATTTGAACCCTCTTTATCTGCTGATTACAAGTCATGGTTAGATTTTTACCAGTTACTCCACCAGTAAACTTTCCCCAGATTCCCAATATCCCAAACGGATTTAATGTCTTTGCTTCCCCCACTGTTTTGATTAAACCCCTGAAGATGTATAGACTATTTAGATCAAATTCAGCAATAGGTTCTAGCTCTAGAACCTCTTATCCCACTTTACCAGACATAATTAATGAAGAAGAACATAGGTATGAAGAAGTCAACCAAGATTATAGTGATTGGACCATCCCTAAGATTTTCACTAGAAAAATTTACAAGTCAACTTTCCTTAGTTTTAGAACTGATTATAATATTAAAACTGTAGAAAAAACCTATAGTATCAACAAAGAACATGAAAAGTGTCAACTCCTTAGTAAAGAGTCAACTAGAAAGCATAGATCTGATGGTTACAACTTCATTCACATAGGGTTAATACAAGTTGCAGTTAAACCACTTAACATCAAAGGAATAAATTCTTCAATTTTATTATATCTTAGAGAAGCTAGATTTTTAAATTTTAGTACTAGTATGATGGGAATTATGGAGCCCAGTCTTCATGATGGACCAGTTCATTTTAATTGTTTCCCCGATTTTACCTTAAGTCTTAGTGACCCCCACTTGTTAAAAGCTTTAACATTAAATATTAAAACTGCTGGTGAAATAACTAATATGCATAATGGTTCACAAGCTCTTGCTTTAATTTATAGAATTTATTATAAATGTATTCGAAGTAATCTTAATGTTCATGCTTTAATTAAAAGTCCTAAAAATCAGACTTTACTTATGTTAGGTAGTTCTGAACATGCTAACATCCAAATTCCTAAGACTATTCTGTGGAAGGATGTAGAGTTACCTAGTTGTTGGATTTTGGAAAATGAAAATCATTCTAGTAATTTTCAAAATAATAATACAGTCAATTTAGATCATGTACAACAATTCAATGATGGAAAAGTTAGAATCAGTTTTGATGAACAACGTGTTAGAACATCTCCTTTAAAAATTAGAGATTTTGATTCTAAGTCCTCTATCTCAAATACATCTTGTATTCCTGATAGGATTACAACAGTTAGAAAAGACAAAGATATTCTCAGTGAATTGATACTAAGTTCAAAGGTATTAAGACATCAGCCCCAAGTTAGTAATCCTTGTTACAAAATACCAAGTGAAGATAGTTGTCCAAATTCTCCTACTCAAACAGATTTTAAGGTCCTAGTAAAGATTTATTTACTATGAGTAAAGATTTTGAGATTGATATGGAATACTTAGCCAACGAATATAATTCACCCATTAATGAAACTTATAGAGTCAATTATCGAATTATTTATAGTGAAAATGAGAGAAAGTCTATTGTAAAAGCTTGGAAAAAATACATGAAATTAGTTAAAAGAAATATACATTTCTTTGCATATTTGGAAAATTATCATGATACCATAGATTTCTCTGTTAAGAAAAGAAAAATCAAAAAAGAATATAGTAAACCCCAAAGGTCACTACGTAGCAAAAAGCCAAAGGACAATGGTAGTTTGTCCCATTCAAAGCTTAGTAAGTCTATAAAAAATAGTAACCCATCTATTCCTGAGTCTATAGAAAATAGAAAGACTTGGAAGCCAAATGATGACAAGAGTACCAAAGGAGATAGTAGCTCATCTCGTAGTAAAGATCATAAAATGTTAAAAGACAATAGTAACATCACATGCAATGAATACAACAATCAAACTAGTAGCCAAGAATTGTTCCCTAGGGATATAGGAGAATCTAACCTACCCCATGAACAAGAACCTATAGACACTGATTCTACCAAAGAGTCAAAACTAGACAACAACTACCCATCCCTTAATAGTGAACAATCTAGCAGAATAATTAATGTTTTATCTAAAAAAAGTGAACATGAAAATTTATTGTTAGATTTAATTAGTAAAATAGATGATGAAGACTTAAAATCAACCTATCTAAATAAGCTTAAAACACTGTTAACCAAATAGGAAGAAGCTAGTAAAAACAATCATCCCACTATTAGTCTTGATAAAACACTTGAAAGATTTAATAAACCCAAAAAAGAACATACCGTTCAGGATTTACAAGTTGAAATCAAACAAGTTAAAGTTGACAAAAAAAACTTACAAAATCAAGTTGCTAAGTTTGACCAAAACCACAGTAATGAAGATACTTCCCTTAGTGAAGATTCTAGTAGTGAAGATACTTCCCCTAGTCACCAAAAATCTCAAAATAAAGAAATAGAACATCCCAGTTTACTTCAAGTTATGAATAAAATACATCTACAAAAATGGCATTGCAATATTAAAATAATAGTAAACAAAGAATTAGAAATAGAAACGGTAGCACTAATAGATTCAGGAGCTGATCTTAATTGCATTCAAGAAGGATTAATTCCAACTAAATATTATGTAAAAACCAGTGAACGTCTTAGTTCTGCTAATGGTAGTCAAATGCAAATTGAATATAAGTTACCTAGTGCACACGTTTGCCAAAACAATGTTTGTTTCAAAACACCATTTGTCCTGATTAAAAACATGACTGATAAAGTTATTTAAGGAATACCATTTCTATGCCTACTTTACCCATTTACTACTAATAATGATGGATTAACCACTCATGCATGTGGACAAAAAGTTCAGTTTAAGTTCCTCACTAAACCATTACTTAGAGATTTAAAACAGTTAAAAGACCAATCAATTATTAAAAATAAAAAAATTCTTTACTGTAAAACTTTACATCTAAGGTCTTTACAAGAAGAATTTAGATATGTAAAAATTGAGAATCAGTTAACCAATAAATCACTTCAAATCAAGATAGAAGACTTTAATTTTAGAATCATTAGTAATTTATGTGCAGATTTACCTAGTACCTTTTGGTATAGGAAAAGACATATAGTTACCCTTCCTTATGTCAAAGACTTTGATGAGTCCAATATACCTACCAAAGCTAGACCTATTCAAATGAGTCAAGAAGACATGGAATTATGTAAACGAGAAATTGATGAATTATTAAATAAAAAATTAATTCGTAAAAGTAAGTCACCCTGGTCTTGCCCTGCTTTTTATGTTAGAAAAAATGCTGAGTTAGAAAGAGGAACACCAAGGCTAGTTATCAATTTCAAACCTCTCAACAAGGTCTTAGAATGGATTAGGTACCCTATCCCCAATAAGAGAGATTTGGTCAATCGATTAAGCCAAGCTGTTATTTTTAGTAAATTTGATATGAAGAGTGGATTTTGGCAAATCCAAATTCATGAGAGTGATAGATATAAGACTGCCTTTACTACCCCATTTGGCCATTATGAATGGAATGTAATGCCCTTTGGTCTTAAGAATGCCCCTAGTGAATTTCAAAATATTATGAATGAAATATTTAACCCATTCAGTCATTTTTCAATTGTCTACATTGATGATGTTCTTATTTTCTCAAAGTCAATTGATGAACATTGGAAACATTTAAATTCATATTTCAATATCATCAAAGCTAATGGTCTTGTTGTCTCAGCCTAAAAAATTAGTCTATTTCAGTCCAAAGTCAGATTTCTTGGTCACAGTATTCATCGTGTGAAAATCACTCCTATTGATAGAGCCATTCAATTTGCTGATAAATTTCTAGATGAAATTCTGGACAAAACCCAGTTACAAAGATTTTTTGGTTCTTTAAATTATATATCTGATTTTTATCCCAGTCTTCGTTCAAAATGTAAACCTCTATTTGATAGACTGAAGTCCAATCCCCCTCCTTGGTCACATGTTCATACTTCCATTGTTCAATAAGTCAAAAAATATGTCTAATCCTTGCCATGTCTTGGCATTCCTTCAGTTAATTCCTTTAAAATTATTCAAACAGATGCCTCAGAGCATGGTTATGGAGGAATTCTCCTTCAAAAAGTCAATGATTCATCCAATGAACAGATTGTGAGATACCATTATGGAATTTGGAACAAAACACAAAATAACTATAGTATCATAAAGAAAGAAATTCTTTCTTTAGTATTATGTATAAGTAAATTTCAAGATGATATTTTAAATCAAAAATTTCTAGTCAGGATTGATTGCAAAAGTGCTAAATTTATTTTAGAAAAGGATGTAAGAAATTTAGCATCAAAGCAAATATTTGCCAGATGGCAATCTATTTTATCTATCTTTGATTTTGATATAGAATATATCAAAGGCAGTAACAATTCAATCCCTGATTTTCTTACTCATGAATTTTTACAGTGTAAAAATGGAGGACAAGAAGAAGGAGAAGGATAACAAATTAGCAGTTATCCCTCCAATTGGATTAGTTAACAGGTACCAAGTGCTTGGATCAATATCCAGGCCCAGTTATCAGTCAGCCTTAGCCAGACCAACTAGCAGTCAATACCTGGTTAATGACCCATTTGCTACCAAGCCCATCCAAACAATAGTTAACAGGCCCGTCCATGCCCCCAGAACAGATTATGTAGTAAAACCCAACCCAGTTCACCTATTCTGGATTGAGCCACACCAGAGTCACTACAAAAACCCAGTTGATTTAGTCAAACTATCCTTCCCCACAGGATGGCATTTCAATCCCAAAAGTCCAGAAAAATCCCTTAGTTTTTACAGGGATATTTTATATTCTACTAAGTCAATTTATGTAAAAAAAATTACTGAAAATGATGAGTCAATTCCTGAGTCAGAAAGGAAAATTTTGTACCACCAGTTGTATATTAAAAAGTTCATTTCTAGTAAAGAATGGGGTTCCCACACATGCATTCTCAAGTCAGTACCCAACCATACTCAATATAATTATTTTGATTATATTGATGCCTGGTTCTATGTCTTCCTCCACCAAAATGAAACATTTTCCCATTCATGGTATGTCAATTTTGACACAAAGTTCAAAAGTCAGCTCCCTACCTGGTTCCTCCAGTGGTGGTCTCGTCATGGTCCCATGCCAGACTTACTCCCAAATGATCTTCAAGAAATGGTCAAATATTTCTTCACTAAGTATACAATGAGTGAGCACAATACACAATTTCCCATTCTACTCATATTCACAAGTAAATACAAAGTGCCATGGATCTTGAAATGGCAGTATCAAATTCAGAGTAACATTGTCCAGAGATAGTATTCAGTTAAATGGTGGGATAAATTTGGTCATCACCGAATTATTAAACAAGTAAATCTTGAATTCCCACCAGTAAATAGTCCCCCTGCTCCAATCACAGGCCCCATGGCCAAGTGCACAATTACAGGTCCCAAAGATAAGTCAAGCTCCAAATCCAAGTCAAGTTCCAAGCCATCAAATGCACAGTTAATGGCTATGGCCCAACAAATACTAGCTCAAGTTAGCCAGAATGATCAAGATAACAATAGTCACAGTTCAGAAGGATCATGCTCTGTTGCACAGTCCTATGATCCCTATTCCAGTTCAGCATTCCAAGATGCTCAAAACCCCTATGAAAAAGTCAGGAATAATTGAGCATCCAATGTTTTTTGGGCAAAAAGGACAGTATTAACCATGGTTAATGCAAAAGTTTCTTGGTGAAACTCCCATTAACACTGGTTAAAACTACAGTAAAAAGGACAAGTCTACCTTTCGGCCACAGTAACCGACAGGCTTTTTAGATTCCGCGTGATTAAATAGTAACAGACAGAACACTGTTTATCCACAGTAACTCCATGTGAAGAGCCAGCTTTCCAAAAGATACTTTACAGCTCATGGCCATTCACAAGCTTAACAGGACCATTTGGAACGCTATAAGTAATCCCCTCAGAATCTAGTTACAGGCAGAACTTCCTTGCAGAGTTTTCTTTAAGACTTTTCTTGAGAACTTTCAGAGAGTTTTCTTTTGAGTGAACGTGAGATTCCTTTGAGAAATTCTCATCTACTTTCTGTAATAACTCAGTTCATAGTTTGTAATACTTGATGTATACACTGAACACTTCAATGATTCATTCCCATTAATCCAATCTGTAAGTTTAAGTTATTTATTGTCTTCTTTATTTATCTGTATCTTTCTTCTTCAGTCTTTGCTACTCTGATTATTATTTTAATGTCTGCTTCCCCCACTGGTATCAGAGCATAGAAACCATTTAGGATTTCTATGTTTTCTGCTTTGATACCAGTGGGAGAAGCAGACATTAAATTAATGATCAGAGTAGCAAAGACTGAAGAAGAAAGATACAGATAAATAAAGAAGACAATAAATAACTGAAACTTACAGATTGGATTACTGGGAATGAATCACAGAAGTGTTTAGTGTATACATCAAGTATTATAAACTATGAACTGAGTTATTACAGAAAGTAGATGAGAATTTCTCAAAGGAATCTCACGTTCACTCAAAACAAAACTCTCTGAAAGTTCTCAAGAAAAGTCTTAAAGAAAACTCTACAAGGAAGTTCTGCCTGTAACTGGATACTGAGGGGATTACTTATAGCGTTCCAAATGGTCCTGTTGAGCTTGTGAATGGCCATGAGCTGTAAAGTATCTTTTGGAAAGCTGGCTCTTCACATGGAGTTACTGTGGATAAATAGTGTTCTGTCTGTTACTGTTTAATCATGCGGAATCTGAAAAGCCTGTCGGTTACTGTGGCCGAAAGGTTGACTTGTCCTTTTTACTGTAGTTTTAACCAGTGTTAATGGGAGTTTCACCGAGAAACTTTTGCATTAACCATGGTTAATACTGTCCTTTTTACCCAAAAAACATTGGATGCTCAATTATTCCTGACTCTCTTCAGAGGGGTTTTGAGCATCTTGGAATGCTGAACTGGAATAGGGATCATAGGGCTGTGCAACAGAGCATGATCCTTCTAAACTGTGACTATTGTTATCTTGATCATTCTGGCTGACTTGAGCTAGTATTTGTTGGGCCATAACCATTAACTGTGCATTTGATGGCTTGGAACTTGACTCGGATTTGGAGCTTGACTTATCTTTGGGACCTGTAATTGTGCACTTGGCCATGGGGCCTGTGATTGGAGCAGGGGGACTGTTTACTGGTGGGAATTCAAGATTTACTTGTTTAATAATTCGGTGATGACCAAATTTATCCCACCATTTAACTGAATACTGTCTTTGGACAGTGTTACTCTGAATTTGATACTGCCATTTCAAGATCCATGGCACTTTGTATTTACTTGTAAACTGTGTATTGTGCTCACTCATTGTATACTTAGTGGAGAAGTATTTGACCATTTCTTGAAGATCATTTGGGAGTAAGTCTGGCATGGGACCATGACGAGACCACCACTAGAGGAACCAGGTAGGGAGCTGACTTTTGAACTTTGTGTCAAAATTGACATACCATGAATGGGAAAATGTTTCATTTTGGTGGAGGAAGACATAGAACCGGGCATCAATATAATCAAAATAATTATATTGAGTATGGTTGGGTACTGACTTGAGAATGCATGGGTGGGAACCCCATTCTTTACTAGAAATGAACTTTTTAATATACAACTGGTGGTACAAAATTTTCCTTTCTGACTCAGGAATTGACTCATCATTTTCAGTAATTTTTTTGACATAAATTGACTCAGTAGAATATAAAATATCCCTATAAAAACTAAGGGATTTTTCTGGACTTTTGGGAATGAAATGCCATCCTGTGGGGAAGGATAGTTTGACTAAATCAACTGGATTTTTGTAGTGACTCTGGTGTGGCTTAATCCAGAATAGGTGAACTGGGTTGGGTTTTACTACATAATCTGTTCTGGGGGCATGGACGGGCCTGTTAACTATTGTTTGGATGGGCTTGGTAGCAAATGGGTCATTAAACAGGTATTGACTGCTAGTTGGCCTGGCTAAGGCTGACTGATAACTGGGCCTGGATATTGATCCAAGCACTTGGTACCTGTTAACTAATCCAATTGGAGGGATAACTGCTAATTTGTTATCCTTCTCCTTCTTCTTGTCCTCTATTTTTACACTGTAAAAATTCACAAGTAAGAAAATCAGGGATTGAATTGTTACTGCCTTTGATATATTCTATATCAAAATCAAAGATAGATAAAATAGATTGCCATCTGAAAAATATTTGCTTTGATGCTAAATTTTTGACACCCTTTTCTAAAATAAATTTAGCACTTTTGCAATCAATCCTGACTAGAAATTTTTGATTTAAAATATCATCTTGAAATTTACTTATACATAATACTAAAGAAAGAATTTCTTTCTTTATGGTACTATAGTTATTTTGTGTTTTGTTCCAAATTCCATAATGGTATCTCACAATCTGTTCATTGGATGAATCATTGACTTTTTGAAGGAGAATTCCTCCATAACCATGCTCTGAGGCATCTGTTTGAATAATTTTAAAGGAATTAACTGAAGGAATGCCAAGACATGGCAGGGATTTGACATATTTTTTGACTTCTTGAACAATGGAAGTATGAACATGTGACCAAGGAGGGGGATTGGACTTCAGTCTATCAAATAGAGGTTTACATTTTGAACGAAGACTGGGATAAAAATCAGATATATAATTTAAAGAACCTAAAAATCTTTGTAACTTGGTTTTGTCCAGAATTTCATCTAGAAATTTATCAGCAAATTGAATGGCTCTATCAATAGGAGTGATTTTCCCACGATGAATATTGTGACCAAGAAATCTGACTTTGGACTGAAATAGACTGATTTTTGAGGCTAAGACAACAAGACCATTAGCTTTGATGATATTGAAATATGAATTTAAATGTTTCCAATGTTCATCAATTGACTTTGAGAAAATAAGAACATCATCAATGTAGACAATTGAAAAATGACTGAATGGGTTAAATATTTCATTCATAATATTTTGAAATTCACTTGGGGCATTCTTAAGACCAAAGGGCATTACATTCCATACATAATGGCCAAATGGGGTAGTAAAGGCAGTCTTATATCTATCACTCTCATGAATTTGGATTTACCAAAATCCACTCTTCATATCAAATTTACTAAAAATAACAGCTTGACTCAATCGATTGACCAAATCTCTCTTATTGGGGATAGGGTACCTAATCCATTCTAATACCTTGTTGAGAGGTTTGTAATTGATAACTAGCCTTGGTGTTCCTCTTTCTAACTCAGCATTTTTTCTAACACAAAAAGCAGGGCAAGACCTGGGTGACTTACTTTTACGAATTAATTTTTTATTTAATAATTCATCAATTTCTCGTTTACATAATTCCATGTCTTCTTGACTCATTCGAATAGGTCTAGCTTTGGTAGGTATATTGGACTCATTAAAGTCTTTGACATAAGGAAGGGTAACTATATGTCTTTTCCTATACCAAAAGGCACTAGATAAATCTGCACATAAATTACTAATGATTCTAGACTTAAAGTCTTCTATCTTGATTTGAAGTGATTTATTGGTTAACTGATTCTCAATTTTTACATATCTAAATTCTTCTTGTAAAGACCTTAGATGTAAAGTTTTACAGTAAATAATTTTTTTATTTTTAATAATTGATTGGTCTTTTAACTGTTTTAAATCTCTAAGTAATGGTTTAGTGAGGAACTTAAACTGAACTTTTTGTCCACATGCATGAGTGGTTAATCCATCATTATTAGTAGTAAATGGGTAAAGTAGGCATAGAAATGGTATTCCTTAAATAACTTTATCAGTCATGTTTTTAATCAGGACAAATGGTGTTTTGAAACAAACATTGTTTTGGCAAACGTGTGCACTAGGTAACTTATATTCAATTTGCATTTGACTACCATTAGCAGAACTAAGACGTTCACTGGTTTTTACATAATATTTAGTTGGAATTAATCCTTCTTGAATGCAATTAAGATCAGCTCCTGAATCTATTAGTGCTACCGTTTCTATTTCTAATTCTTTGTTTACTATTATTTTAATATTGCAATGCCATTTTTGTAGATGTATTTTATTCATAACTTGAAGTAAACTGGGATGCTCTATTTCTTTATTTTGAGATTTTTGGTGACTAGGGGAAGTATCTTCACTACTAGAATCTTCACTAAGGGAAGTATCTTCATTACTGTGGTTTTGGTCAAACTTAGCAACTTGATTTTGTAAGTTTTTTTTGTCAACTTTAACTTGTTTGATTTCAACTTGTAAATCCTGAACGGTATGTTCTTTTTTGGGTTTATTAAATCTTTCAAGTGTTTTATCAAGACTAATAGTGGGATGATTGTTTTTACTAGCTTCTTCCTATTTGGTTAACAGTGTTCTAAGCTTATTTAGATAGGTTGATTTGAAGTCTTCATCATCTATTTTACTAATTAAATCTAACAATAAATTTTCTTGTTCACTTTTTTTTAGATAAAACATTAATTATTCTGCTAGATTGCTCACTATTAAGGGATGGGTAGTTGTTGTCTAGTTTTGACTCTTTGGTAGAATCAGTGTCTATAGGTTCTTGTTCATGGGGTAGGTTAGATTCTCCTATACCCCTAGGGAACAATTCTTGGCTACTAGTTTGATTGTTGTATTCTTTGCATGTGATGTTACTATTGTCTTTTAACATTTTATGATCTTTACTACGAGATGAGCTACTATCTCCTTTGGTACTCTTGTCATCATTTGGCTTCCAAGTCTTTCTATTTTCTGTAAACTCAGGAATAGATGGGTTACTATTTTTTATAGACTTACTAAGCTTTGAATGGGACAAACTACCATTGTCCTTTGGCTTTTTGCTACGTAGTGACCTTTGGGGTTTACTATATTCTTTTTTGATTTTTCTTTTCTTAACAGAGAAATCTATGGTATCATGATAATTTTCCAAATATGCAAAGAAATGTATATTTCTTTTAACTAATTTCATGTATTTTTTCCAAGCTTTTACAATAGACTTTCTCTCATCTTCACTATAAATAATTCGATAATTGACTCTATAAGTTTCATTAATGGGTGAATTATATTCTTTGGCTAAGTATTCCATATCAATCTCAAAATCTTTACTTATAGTAAATAAATCTTTACTAGGACCTTCAAAATCTGTTTGAGTAGGAGAATTTGGACAACTATCTTCACTTGGTATTTTGTAACAAGGATTACTAACTTGGGCTGATGTCTTAATACCTTTTAACTTAGTATCAATTTCATTGAGAAGATCTTTGTCTTTTCTAACTGTTGTAATCCTATCAGGAATACAAGATGTATTTGAGATAGAGGACTTAGAATCAAAATCTCTAATTTTTAAAGGAGATGTTCTAACACGTTGTTCATCAAAACTGATTCTAACTTTTCCATCATTGAATTGTTGTACATGATCTAAATTGACTGTATTATTATTTTGAAAATTACTAGAATGATTTTCATTTTCCAAAATCCAACAACTAGGTAACTCTACATCCTTCCACAGAATAGTCTTAGGAATTTGGATGTTAGCATGTTCAGAACTACCTAACATAAGTAAAGTCTGATTCTTAGGACTTTTAATTAAAGCATGAACATTAAGATTACTTCGAATACATTTATAATAAATTCTATAAATTAAAGCAAGAGCTTGTGAACCACTATGCATATTAGTTATTTCACCAGCAGTTTTAATATTAAATGTTAAAGCTTTTAACAAGTGTGGGTCACTAAGACTTAAGGTAAAATCGGGGAAACAATTAAAATGAACTGGTCCATCATGAAGACTGGACTCCATAACTCCCATCATACTAGTACTACAATTTAAAAATCTAGCATCTCTAAGACATAATAAAATTGAAGAATTTATTCGTTTGATGTTAAGTGGTTTAACTGCAACTTGTATTAACCCAATGTGAATGAAGTTGTAACCATCAGATCTATGTTTTCTAGTTGACTCTTTACTAAGGAGTTGACACTTTTCATGTTCTTTGTTAATACTATAGATTTTTTCTACAGTTTTAATATTATAATCAGTTCTAAAACTAAGGAAAGTTGACTTGTAAATTTCTCTAGTGGAAATCTTAGGGATGGTCCAATCACTATAATCTTGGTTGACTTCTTCATACCTATATTCTTCTTCATTAATTTTGTCTGGTAAAGTGGGATAAGAGCTTCTAGAGCTAGAACCTATTGCAGAATTTGATCTAAATAGTCTATCCATCTTAAGGGGTTTAATCAAAACAAAATACTTAATCTAGGATATCCAGCAGACACATACCTAAGAAGACTCATACCCTTTGTCCTCCCCTCACGCCTGTCTTACGTTCCCTTCTGCAGGCCTTACTGTTTGGTAGGATCCTAATCAGGTGGTCTCTCAGCCTAGGTGGCCTTTTGCAAATATCTTTTGAAAAAGAATTTTGAAAATCAAAAACACAGAAAGAGGGAATGACTACAAGAACAAACACACCAACGGGGTCTTGGCTCTGATACCAGTGGGGGAAGCAGACATTAAATTTAATGTCTGGTAAAGACCCCGTTGGTGTGTTTGTTCTTGTAGTCATTCCCTCTTTCTGTGTTTTTGATTTTCAAAATTCTTTTTCAAAAGATATTTGCAAAAGACCACCTAGGATGAGAGACCACCTGATTAGGATCTTACCAAACAGTAAGGCCTGCAAAAGGGAGCGTAAGACGGGCGTGAGCAGAGGACAAAGGGTATGAGTCTTCTTAGGTACGTGTTTACTGGATATCCTAGATTAAGTATTTTGTTTTGATTAAACCCCTTAAGATGGATAGACTATTTAGATCAAATTCAGCAATAGGTTCTAGTTCTAGAACCTCTTATCCCACTTTACCAGACATAATCAATGAAGAAGAACATAGGTATGAAGAAGTCAACCAAGATTATAGTGATTGGACCATCCCTAAGATTTCCACTAGAGAAATTTACAAGTCAACTTTCCTTAGTTTTAGAATTGATTATAATATTAAAACTGTAGAAAAAACCTATAGCATTAACAAAGAACATGAAAAGTGTCAACTCCTTAGTAAAGAGTCAACTAGAAAACATAGATCTGATGGTTACAACTTCATTCACATAGGGTTAATACAAGTTGCAGTTAAACCACTTAACATCAAAGGAATAAATTCTTCAATTTTATTATGTCTTAGAGATGCTAGATTTTTAAATTTTAGTACTAGTATGATGGGAGTTATGGAGTCCAGTCTTCATGATGGACCAGTTCATTTTAATTTTTTCCCCGATTTTACCTTAAGTCTTAGTGACCCCCACTTGTTAAAAGCTTTAACATTAAATATTAAAACTGCTGGTGAAATAACTAATATGCATAGTGGTTCACAAGCTCTTGCTTTAATTTATAGAATTTTTTATAAATGTATTTGAAGTAATCTTAATGTTCATGCTTTAATTAAAAGTCCTAAGAATCAGACTTTACTTATGTTCGATAGTTCTGAACATGCTAACATCCAAATTCCTAAGACTATTCTGTGGAAGGATGTAGAGTTACCTAGTTGTTGGATTTTGGAAAATGAAAATCATTCTAGTAATTTTCAAAATAATAATACAGTCAATTTAGATCATGTACAACAATTCAATGATGGAAAAGTTAGAATCAGTTTTGATGAACAACGTGTTAGAACATCTCCTTTAAAAATTAGAGATTTTGATTCTAAGTCCTCTATCTCAAATACATCTTGTATTCTTGATAGGATTACAACAGTTAGAAAAGACAAAGATCTTCTCAGTGAAATTGATACTAAGTTAAAATGTATTAAGATATCAGCCCAAGTTAGTAATCCTTGTTACAAAATACCAAGTGAAGATAGTTGTCCAAATTCTCCTACTCAAACAGATTTTGAAGGTCCTAGTAAAGATTTATTTACTATGAGTAAAGATTTTGAGATTGATATGGAATTGTAGACACCCCATTTTGTCGGCTATCAGATTTAGGAGACCCGTAGCTTGGTGGTTCACAATGATCGAAAAAGACTTAAAAGGATTCCTGGAAGTTAGTTCCATCTCTCAGAATGCTCAAAATGACCAAAATGCCCCTGAAAGCACAAAAGCTCCCAGATTTGGACCAAAAGTTCTGGAAACATGCTACGTCATAAGGAAAGCGATAAAATGAGTTTTTAAGAGAAATCGGATGAAATTGTCAGCTCCCAGAGACCCCCGGAAGTCCCGGAAGTCCCGGAAGTTCCCGGAAAGTCCCCGTTGACCGGTTTGACCAAGGCTTGACCAGGTTTGACCGAAATCGTCCGAATTCACCGGAATCATTTTAAATCATGAGAAAAGTGTTAAAACGAGTTCCAAAAGAAAATCGAGCGAAAACATCAGCTCCCGGAGGTTTCCAGAACTTCCCGGGAATCCCAGGTTTGACCAGTTTGACCAAAATTTGACTTTGGAACCGGGGTGCCGAAACAATTTTCAAATATTTTTCATGGATACTAGAGGTCAATAGCTTTCCAACGGTATATCGCACATAATTTCTGGATTTAAAACGAATTTATTATGAATTTTCAAAGGCGAAAAAGGCGATCAAATCGGCTTTTATCGCGAATACCGCAAAACTTTTCAAAGTGACCTATCCCTGAACTATTTTTTTTTATATAAAGTAGACTCCATTACCTTTCCAATGGTATATCACAACCGCAATTTGGAGTTCGTATGCATTTTCTGTGAATTTCGGACAAAATAGGGCATTTTCGCGAATACCGAAACTTTAGGGGGCCTAAACAGCATTATCTGGACGAAGGAGGAGCACTGCCGCCACGGCACTGGCCCAGTGCCGCCGCGGCACTCCCCTCCAGAATAGTGTATTTTTGTAATTAGTTTTGTGGTCCCATTTTGATTAATTAAAAGCCAAAACGACATAGTTTTACGATTTCAGATGTTTGGAGCCAATGGGAATACTTTCTAAATCCCAAAACCACCCCAAGTTGGCCTATATAAACACCCCATTACTCTTCATTTTGGGAGAGTAAAATGAAAGTTTAGGAAAAGTTTGGGAGAGAAAGTTGTAGAGATAAGGTTAGAATAGAGAGAAAGAAGCTTCCTTCTTTGATTTTTCAAAACAAAAGTGAGTTCTAAACCTTGTTTTTACTTCATTACTCCCATTTACTTCAACATTCAATACTCACAACCACCATTTTAGTGAGCATTTAAGGGAGTAGAAGCTCCTTCCATGTCTAGTGTCATTACACATGAGTGAAACTCCAATCTACAAGTTCAATGCTTCATGAATATCATCTATTGATCATTATCTACTTGCTTGTTTATTCATTGTTTATCTCTTCTTATCTCATTTCTTTTTGATTTTTTTCATTTACTTATTAGTTCATCATCATCTAAGTGATGACATGAAGTTTGGGGTGAGTGAATCCTTATGGATAGTAGCTTTTGACCTCAAAAACATGTTTGATAGATGATGATCATAACCTCAATACTTCCAAGGCATTCTTGAAATGTATTGAAGTAATGTTCAAAAATAAAAATAAATCTCTCCAACAATCTTGGAGGTTCTTAATGATGAGTTTGATGATGAGTTTGATGTTGGTGTTCTAAGTGGCTATAATCCTTATTGAGTATTGAAGATATGCTTTCAAAACATCTATTTCAAAACCCCTCTCAATCCCTCTCATTTGGTTTCAAGAAACAAAACCTTATTTTCTCCAAAATCTTCAAAACAATGAGTCAAAACAGTGAGTGAGCTGAGTTCAAAGATTTCTCTAGAACTCAATACTCAACATATGGATGCAAGGCCACTTGGAAAGTCTTCCTAACTCATTGGAGAACACCCATGATTTTTGGTTTGACTTGGAAGTACTTGGAAATGGTCCATTTGGACCCAAACATTCCTTCCAGACATTCTGTTTTTGCTGTCACAGCAGCTAGGTCCACTTCCAACCTCTTTTCCAGAAATCTTTTCCAAAAGGGGTAGTCCTAACTTATTTTTCACTTAAGCTTCAATGTCTTAGGAAACGTTCTGTATAAAATGGGCCTCTAGATCATTCATTTTCAGTTTCTAAGATTTTCTAACATTTCAGTCGACAGTACGGACTCTGTTTCTGAGTGACCTTTGTTGTTTATATGATTTCTTCCAATCTGTGATAGCTATTAGCGATTGGCTTTTTGGTTTGTATTCTAGACACAATAAGGAAGATCTCCAAAAAAAATCATGCATTGAAAACATTCCTAACCCCTCTTTTCAATTTTCCAAAGATCTAGTTACTGTTCTGTCCACTATTCACAGCAAGCATATCTTAACTTTCATTCTTTGATTTGATGCTTATATGCATTCCAAATTAGTTCATAGCTTAGGAAGTAGTTCATACTACATTTGTACATATCCCATGTTGATTTCATTCATTCATTCATACACATTTTAGACTTCTAAGTCATTCTAGAAATCCATGTACCCAAAATACACTATAACCTTTGCACATTTTAGATACATACATTGCATTCATGCAAGATTTGGGGTTTTTGTAACTCTTAATCTAAGAAGATTATAAGGAATGATCACGATCACATGTTCATGCTTTCCCTTTATCTAATCATCCTTTCTCATCCATCCCGGGGATTGAGGGATCTTCTTTTCTCAAAGATTAACATGCATCATACTAGCTTGCTAAGCATATTTAGATTTCTTTGATTATTTGTTTCAAGAACAATTCATGTCCCCCTTTAGATTAGGAAGTCTTGATTATTTGATATATGATTAGACGATTTTTCCTAGGTTTATTTGTGCAATCTTTCACTTTACATTATATGATATTTGGCTTAGATCTTATGAATGATATCTTATCTTTTGATCTTCCAATTTCAAGATTCTTATGCAATGTAATATACTTATTGTAAATATTAATTGTTGAACCAAACATAGTAGAAGATGATTATTTGGATGCTAATTGAGGCTCGTCGTAAGATGGGGCGAGTTGAGGGTGTTTTAGTCGCGACAAAGGCTCCTTCCTTTCTCGTACCAAAACCGCGAACCAAGTTCTTTGGTTATGAAGGGACGGTGTCCTTGTCCGCTTGGGTGAGTCAAATTAGGTTTCTTGGTTCCTTAAAGACCAAGTGGCGACTCTGTATCTGTTTTCAACAGACCATTTTCTTTCTTTGATTTCAAACAAATTTCAAACAAAAACAAAGAGGCGGAAGCCCGGTGTCCACAATCTGGCGACTCTGCTGGGGATATTTATTTTTTAAAACAAAATAATACAGAGGTTTGACTCATAAGAAGCATCCTTAAAATCATCTTTTTACTGCGTCTGGTTCACCGCATTGCACGTTGCATTTCCCCTCCCGACTGTGTCTGAAACGCGGCGCTGACATTGTTCAGGTCTTGCTGTGCCAGGGCATAAGTCACCGTTGATACTGTACCTTCCAAGGTATATCAAAAAGAGTAAAAACCTCCGTACTGTCTCTCTGACGGTATATTGGAACTCTCGTCAACGGACCCTCTTTGACTAAACCCAGCCTTTGCATATAGATTCCTGTAGAACCTTTCATAGGACTGTTCATTTATCTTTTCAGATAGGACAATGTGATATAACTGCTGTATGCCCTGGCGGGATTATCTGCGCGGTGTAGACGCTTATGTGGCATAGAGTAGAACCTCTTTCTTATGATTCCCAAGGCAATCACTCACATGTGATCACATTGAGTTGACCTGCCTAGGCACCATGATAAGGATGTCCGCTCCATGCTCACAAAAATATACACCGCAAACCTTGTTTGTTGGCCCTGAGACATAAGAGTATGAAGACCTGCTAGAAAGTACGATCACTATCACCGTATTAACCAGCTTCTCCCAGAAACTCTGTCCAGATATCCCAGAAATACCAGAAACTATGTCCAGATGTCCCAGTTTCTCCCAGAAACTCTGTCCAAGTCAACCGGAAATGTCCAGTTCTCTCCTTGAAGCCTTCGTAAAAACCTGGAAACCCCTGTTATCCCTTGGTGATCGTACTGGAAAGTAAGATTGGCACACCTATATGGTTAGGACCTTATTTGTTTAACTGCTATATGTTAGAAATAGAAGCATCATATAGATTAGGGCTTACATCCGCATGCTTGTCTCGCATGCATACACCATTCCCATCCCTCTGCACGCACTGTCTCGAGTCAGTCCACATCACTGTCGTTGTCTGTCTAAAAGTCATCACTGTCAGGATCTGATACACCCCTTTCTCTCAAAATCTGCCAGGACAGTATAGATTCCCAAGGTCAGCAGCCGGAATCCTCGTCGTGGACCAGGAGTTCAGATAATCGTTTGGTCAGAATCAGTCCGACAGCCCGCTTCAGCATGAATAGAGAAGAATTGGAAAACAAGGTTACCGAGTTGGGAGCAACTATAAGCCAACAGTCCGACAGTCTAGCCCAAGTCCTGAAGTTCATGGAAGAACTGAAGCAGCAGCAGCCGCAACCTCTGCCCGGGTTCCCACCACCAGGATTTGAACCACCCCCGCATGGGAATAATGGGGAGGAAGACTGGTTTCAAGGGGTCCCACCGCTTGCGTATGAGAAGAAACTCCAAGAGAAAATGGATAAGGTCGACAAGCTGGAGAGCGTACTGAGAAAAAGCAAGGGAATCGATGATTACATGCTAGACCTGGAAGGCCTCTTTGAGCCTGTCAAGTTGAAACTGCCGGAGAACTTCAAAATGCCTGCCATCGATCGTTTTGACGGAACTGGGAACCCAAAAAGTCACGTGAAGCTGTGCATGGGTATCTTCCAGTCCATGGGCTGTACCCATGAGCACATTGCAATGCTGTTTCCGCAAACTCTGGTAAAATCTGCACTATCATGGTTCCTAACCTTGGAAGCCTCCAAAACCTGGGCCTGGGAAGATATCGTTCGAGTTTTCGTCGATCATTACTCCTACAATCAGGAGCTGGATGTCACCATCAGGGATTTGGAAACGACCCGGTAGAACAACAATGAATCCTTCGCTGCGTTTCTGAGCAGATGGAGGAACAAGGTAGCCCAAATGACCCACCGGCTGATTGAAAAGGAACAGGTAAGGATGCTCATCCGGAATCTGCAGCCGCTCTATCATGAGAAAATTATTCTACCAGTCCATCTCCACCTTTGAGGAGTTGTTTGAAGTTGGAACCTGAATTGAAGATGCTATTAGAGAAGGAAAGATCAAAAAGGAAGAGCCTCCAAGTCAGTCCAGAAGGCCCAACCAACCAGGCAAATTCCTCCAACCGCCCTGTCCAGAAAAAGCCCCCTTGCAACTTCGCCAAGTTAGAAATCTCTCTCTCCTCAGCCTTAGACCGCCTCCTCAAAAAGGGCCATCTCCAACTACTCCAGCCTCGAAATACCCCGTCCCCGCCTAACTGCGATATGTCCAAGCGATGTACTTACCACCAAGCCCCCGGCCATAACACCGATGATTGCATGCGCCTCCGCCATGATATCCAAGACCTCATTGACCAGAATATCATTGAGTCGCCTCCGAAGCAGCCCCATATCACCCAAAATCCTCTACCTAACCACCAAAATGTCAGCCTCATCGATTCCAACCCTATATCCTTCAACCCTGCTGCCTATATCACCCCTTTAGGACAACCCTTACCCCTCATTGACATCCCAGACTCTGTGGGAATTCATCTGATTGAAGGGGAGAATGACAAGTGGCAGCAACAGCTAGATGATGAGCAAGACTTGTTCTTTCTGGAAGAGCATGACCTAGGGGTGGTAGACCTCAAATGGTATGATCCCGACAAAGAAAGTAACGCTTCTATCTGGGACAAACCGGAAAAACCATTTGTGGGGACGGATTGTGATTGGTTCAAAAAAGATGGGACTGTAGAAGGACCCACTCTTGCCGAGATTGATCATCTAACCAGGTCAGGCCGTCATTATCAGCCTCCACCGCCTGCCACTGATACAACCGAGAAAGGCCTGGTAAAAGAAAAAGGGAAAGGCAAGATGGACGAGATCATCGAGGAAGATAATGAGTTGATAAAGCAGCTAAAAAAAACCCAAGCACATCTCTCGATGTGGGATATCATGGTGACATCCTACAAGCATAGGCAAGCCGTGTTGAATGCCCTGGCTGGGATTGAAGTCCCTATCGACGCCGCACCGGAGGACATGGTAGCTTTCTTGGGCGCACTTATCCCTGACCCAATCATTACATTTTCTGATGAGGACCTGCCACCAGAAGGATCCTCACATAACAAAGCATTGTACATCACCGTCAGATGTAAGGGGCAGCAGGTACTATTTTGTCTGGTCGATACAGGTTCTGCCTTAAATGTTTGTGCCCTAAGAACTACCACTGCTTTGGGGGTCAATATCCTTGACATCACGCCATCTGTGCAATCCGTGAGGGCCTACGATAACACCAAGAGAAATGTGATGGGAACTGTCTCCCTACAAATCCGGGTGGGATCTTTGGTAAGCACCGAAGTCTTTCAAGTCATGGACATACCTGCCTCATTCAACTTGCTGATTGGGAGGCCCTGGCTGCATGCCAACAAAGTCGTGTCATCCACTGTACATCAAATGATCAAGTATATTCATGAGAAGGAAGTAAAGATCATCCTCGGTAATACTTGGGGTAATGAAGCTTTCCCAAATTACGCTCCCATTTTTGAAGTCCAAATACCTGAGCTAGAAGAAGGATAAATCGGGGGATTCTTCATGGAAGAAGTCCACGTGATCAATGATGAAGACAGGTTCCCCGAGGTCCACTCCGCAGTTGTCAACATTGTCCGCAAAATGAACTATTTCCTCGGAATGGGATTGGGCCGACGCCAGGAAGGGATTTGTGAGTTCCCTCAGATCAAAGGACAACGAGGCACTTTTGGGTTGGGATACAAGCCCACTGAAGAAGACGTCGAGCTACAGAGGCCATGGAAGAAAAGGGTAAGGGGTCTCCCACCATACCGCAAAACCTTGAATGGACAATTCATCAAAGAAGGGGATGATTTCCCTTACTTCGGGTTCCCCGAACCCTGGATCCATCAAACCACTGGGAAAAGGCACCCCGGGCTCGAAATCTTCGCTGACTGCGAAAGGCCCCCATGTCCAGATCCGTTCTATCCCGAAGAAATTGAGAAGACCCCGGAGGAAGACTGGTTAAAATACCTGGACACTGAAGCCATCGAGAAAATGTGGGAGGAACCCGCTGGGAAGAAGGAAGAAAAGAGGGCCGAGAGCCAAGATGATCAAATCAAGCCAACTGAGGAGGGTCTGAGCAACCAGGCTGTAGAGTCATCTGTCTGTGTCTCCCTATCCCCTGTTCCCCCAGAGTCTGTACTGTCAATTATCGAGTCTGTACCAGAGTCGGCTGCTGTAAGCCCACCACTGTCCAATATAATCACTTCACCTGTCATGAATGAAATGAAAAAGGATTCTGCTTACTCCTCTGTGTCCAACACTTGTGAATGCACAGATCCTTCCAAGGATCTCCCAATCGAACTTAAGCAACTAATTGAAAAACCACCTGCTTATGAAATAATCGAAGATACTTTATCAGTTAACCTAGGTGAAATAGATAATCCACAGATTGTGCAAATTGGCTCAACCCTTAATAAAGAAGAAAAAGAAAAATTAACCCTCTTGCTAAAAGAATTCAAAGATGTTTTTGCTTGGTCTTACGAAGACATGCCTGGGGTCGATCCCGACATTGTCCAACATCATATTCCCCTCCTCCCCAATTCTAAACCTGTCAAGCAGAAACTGAGGCGCATGAGGCCGGAGTAGGCACTCAAGGTTAAAGAAGAAGAGGAGAAGCAGTTCAGGGCAGGGTTCATCATTGTCACCGAATATCCAGAATGGGTTGCCAATATCAAGCCAGTCCCAAGGATGACTTTCCGCTTCCCCACATTGATGTCTTGGTGGACAACATCGCTAGACATGAGCTAATTTCATTCATGGATGGATTCTCAGGGTACAATCAGATTCTAATGGCGCCAAAAGATCGGGAAAAGACGACATTCACCACCCCTTGGGGGACCTACTGTTATAGAGTAATGCCTTTCGGACTCAAGAATGCTGGGGCAACCTACCAAAGAGCTGCCACTACTCTGCTGCACGACATGATTCACAAGGAAGTAGAAGTATACGTAGACGACATGATTGTGAAATCCAGGGATAGAGAAGGACACCTGGTAGCACTGGAGAGGTTCTTCGAAAGGTTGAGCAAATACAAGATGAGGTTGAATTCAAAGAAATGCACTTTCGGTTTGACCTCCGGTAAACTCCTGGGTTTTCTCATCACACAAAGGGGAATAGAGGTGGACCCCTCTAAGATCAAGGAAATCCTCAAAATGACACCGCCGCGGAACGAAAAAGAAGTAAGGGCGTTTCTCGGAAGAATCCAATTTATCAGCCGCTTCATTTCCAAGCTCACGACTACATGTGATCCTTTGTTCCGATTGCTGAGAAAAGGAGAGAAGTTCCAATGGGATGACCAATGCCAAGCCGCATTCGACAAAATAAAAGCCTACCTTTATAACTCGCCTGTCCTCTCACCACCCACTCCTCATAAGCCCTTATTCCTTTACCTATCTGTCTCCGAAAATGCCATGGGTTGCATACTAGCCCAAGAAGGAGAAGAAAGCCACTCCGAAAAAGCCATATACTACCTCAGCAAGAGGATGACTGGGTATGAGCTCAACTACTCTACCCTCGAAAAAACATGTTGGGCCTTGGTTTGGTGCACTCGCCGACTAAGGCACTACATGCTAGCCTTTCCGGTTGTGCTCATATCCCGCATGGATCCTCTGAAATACCTTCTCGAAAAACCTGCCCTGACCAGTCGTATATCCCGTTGGTTACTTCTACTATCCGAATTCGATATCAAGTACGTTACAAGTAAATCGGTAAAAGGGAGAACCGTAGCCGAGCATCTCGCAGAACATGCCGTTGAATCCGAAGAAAGTGGAGACTTTCCGTTTCCCGACGAAAGTATCATGGAAGTCAAGGAAGAACAGTGGAAGTTGTACTTTGATGGAGCAGCCAACATGAAAGGATACGGAGTAGGAATGATTCTCGTATCACCAAGCGGGGACCATACTCCATTGGCAGTCAAGCTCAATTATAACTCCACCAACAATACCGCTGAATACGAAGCATGCATTCTGGGAATGGAGGCAACCTTAGAGCTGAAAGTTCAGAAGTTGGATGTCTTCGGGGATTCAAACCTCATTATATCGCAAGCTAGAGGAGAATGGAAAGTAAAAGAAGAAAGGTTGAAGCCCTATCATGATCATCTCGACCAACTCAAGAGGCAGTTCAAGAACGTCACATTCCTCTACTTGCCTAGGGAAGAGAACCAGCTAGCAGATTCATTGGCTACCTTAGCCTCCATGATCAAGATTCCTGTGGGAGTCAAGATGATGCCTTTGGTAATAGAGCAGAGGTACGAGCCTTCGTTCAACATGATCGCCGCAATCGAAGAAGAAGAGAATGAAACACTGTGGTATCAGGATGTCTGGGATTTCATAGAATAAGGGACATACCCCCAGGAATCTACTGAGAAAGATAAAAGGGCCATTGGGAGGTTCGCAGTGCAATTCATCATTTGCGGTGGGAAACTGCTGAAGAAAGGATACAACGGTCACAACCTGACTTGCTTGTTCGGAAAGAGCTCCAAAAGAATGATGGAGGAAATACACGAGGGGGTATGTGGCCCGCACATGAACGGTCACATGCTGGCTAAGAAAATCATAAGACAATGGTACTGCTGGACAACTTTGGAGAAAGATTATTACGAATACATAAGATGGTGTCACAAGTGCCAGATCCATGCAAACATGATGCACGTACCACCATCTCTTCTATACAGCATGAACTCGCCTTGGCCAGTCTCCACCTGGGGAATCGATATTATTGGTGAAATCATTCCGAAAGCCTCAAATGGAAATCGGTACATCCTGGTGGCCATAGACTACTTCACAAAATGGGTAGAAGCTGCATCTTACACCAAGTTGGGGGCCAAGGAAGTGGCCAAATTCATCAAGAGAAATCTCATCTGCCATTATGGAGTTCCCCATGAGATTATTTCGGATAACGGAAGTCATTTCAAAGCAGAAGTCAGGGATCTGTTCGAGGAGTATAAAATCACTTATCACAAGTCATCCCCATACAGACCACAGACTAATGGGGCAGTCGAAGCTGCGAATAAGAATGTCAAGGCCATACTGCAAAAATCGGCCGATACCTACAAGGACTGGCATGAAAAGCTACCGTTCGCGCTTTGGGGGTACAGAACGTCGATAAGGACATCCACGGGAGCAACTCCTTACTCACTAGTGTATGGGATGGAAGCGGTACTCTCGGTCGAGATAGAACTACCGTCTCTACGCGTGATGGCAGAATATGAAATTTCGGAATCAGATTGGTTGAGAGAAAGATACGAAGAGTTGGCTCTCATAGATGAAAAGCGTCTAGCGGCAGTCGACCATGTCCGAATCTATCAAAAAAGGATAGCCCGTGCTTTCAACAAAAGGGTTCGTCCGAGAAAGATTGTCAAGGGTGACCTTGTCCTTAAGGAATTGCGAGCTCCGGTCTTCGATCCCAGTGGAAAGTTCAAACCTAAGTGGGTCGGCCCTTATATCGTCAAAACCATTCTTTCCGGAGGAGCAACTTACCTCATGGACCTCGATGGTGTCGAATTCAAAGAACCAATCAACATGGATTGCCTCAAAAAGTACCATGCTTGACCATTCCCCAACCAATTTACTTCAAGCCTCGCCCTGAACTACGCTCGACCTGATTCCCACTCGGGGATACGTAGGCAACCACGTTGGTTCGGTCGCTCCACCCACAAAAAATAAATAACCAATTCCCTTCAAGCCTTGCCTTGAACTACGCTTGACCTGATTCCCACTTGGGGATACGTAGGCAACCGCATCGGTTCGGTCACCCCACTTACTTAAAAACCAACCCGCTTCTTTCCGGCCATGGCTCGAACTACGTTGGACCTGATCCCCGCTCGGGGGTACGTAGGCAGACTTTAAAAAAAAAAAAGAAAAGGATGGCTCGCTGGGTTGAAAATTCGAAAGGACGCCTAGGCAAAAATTAGAGCTAAATCCAAAGTGAGCAATAACAAAAGAGAGAAAAGAGCTCGCTAGGTCACCTAACTGGTACCTAGGCAAAAGTTATGAGCATTTGAGAAAATAAAGTCGCGGTCTTTACCATAACCCAGAAATCACCCTCCACACTAGGGGCAAACTTCGGCCACTCGCCTCGTTTGCCTGAACCTCTCCCAAACTAGGGGCAAACGTCGATCATCTACCTCATTTGCCTCACAACCATACATATCCCAAACTAGGGGCAAACTTCGGCCACCCGCCTCGTTTGCCTCTAATCGTCCCAGCATGCCCAAGCAAGTACCAAAAGCAACATCTATTCGAAATCTCAGTTACAAAATATTTTTAGAAAGTGAAAATGCATGAAATGAGATCCCCAAAGTAACCAAAGTTCACCGATAAACAAAACTTTGAATATTACATAAGCAGGAATGATTAAAGAAATAAAAGTCTTTCAAAAAAAAGCAATCACATGTTCAAAGACACTTGGAGGAATGAGCAGAATCAGTCAGGTCTAGTTTTATCTTAGTGTCTTTTATTTTTTCAAAGGTCTTTAGAAGTAGGCCTTTACTCGGTCAGTCCAACCATAAAAAAAACAGCAATAGTGGTAGCCCTGATCCTGGAAGCAAAGACCCTCTCAGTAAACCCCCGGGGAACCTCCTGAACCTGTCCATACTGTCTGGCCAAACGGCGAGGATGATAGAAAGAAGTCTCTCTCAGACCCATCAACCACACTCTCTGGTGACCCCTGAGGCTCGTGGTGATAGCATAAAGGCCCCAATGCCTCACAATCCAGCGAATGTCAGCCTCAGATAAGGCACTCATCATGCCCACCCAATCAGCAAAAGTATAGTGAGAGTGAAGCACGGCTCGACGAAAGTAAACCAGTGGTATGCGGCCCGTCCACAGCTGAAGGCGCTCGTATAGCCAAGCCTGTAACACCAAAGGCGTCCCAGAAAGAAGAGGAGTCCCTTGGATGAAGGCATTATCCAAACCATTCAAGGTTTCAGCTAGAACCATGGCCATGGGATTCCTGCTAAGTTTCAGCCCGAGGCACACATGCACCAAGTCAACGGAAGTACTCGAGAACAAGAAGTGCGAAGTCATGAACAGTATCAAAGCGGCCCCGCGGGTAGCATCATACACGCTGGGATTCCCAGGACTGACGTACCGGGCAATAATAGAAGCAATGTTGAGGACCTCACCTTGAATCAGACGGCGGAAAATAGTGATGGAACAATTAAGATATTCAGCCAAGCCTCGCGTAGGACTAAGGGTATCAGTAGAAGGGAGAATCAGGTCGGAGTCAGAATCAAAGCCAAGAATAGCGCAGAACTCCTCAAACATGGGGCATATCTCCAGGCCATTGAAGTTGAAGACATGGTTCACCGGGTCCCAGTGACCAATGGCAGCACGCAAGAACTCAGTGTTCAGGATCATCTGGCAAAGAGAGAACAGCTCGGTCAAGCCGTAGCTAAAGAGGTTGATCCACTCCAAGCCATCCGTGATGTTCAGCCAAGCTGTGAGTTGAGCGGGATCATACAAAGCCATATTTTCGGTCGCGGCTCTAGGAAAATTCGAAATTTCGACAGCACCTCCCCGTTTCACGGACTATCCCACCTGCAAGGCAAAAACACTAACCATCACAAACTGCCCATCGCAGTAACATCCAATAATCACAGTGTACATATATCTACTAAAACAAGCACACAGCTGCGCCTCCAAACCGGAAGCTATCCGGACTAAAAGGCGAAACATCATAATACTCTGTCAAAAGTCACAAATTATTCCGCACATCATCCTACACTGTCCAAATAAGTCATATTCCCAATATAACCCAATCAAAAACATACAAAGAAAATAATGCCGGCTTGGGAGGCCTCAGTCTTCCTCTTCTTCGTCCTCTGTCGGACCGCCCGGAGTGTATGTTGGCGACGGCCTCCTCCTACCACCTCTGCACCTTGGACCGGTCCTCGACGAGCCAGCTCCGCCTCCACGGTACTGCACACACAAATAAAGTGAAGGCGATCAGTAGAGAAACAACAAAAAATACAAAAAACAGAGTCGAGTCAAAGACTTACCAAGGACGTCATCTGATTAGCGGCGAACTGCCGCATACCGTCCATCTGTCAAGGGTAAAATCCAGGGTTAGAACCTCATAACCTTAAGAAAGTGCAAAATTAGAGACATACCCGATGGTCTCGTGTGAGGACCAAGGACCGTCAGCTAGCCAGCAAGGCGTGACCCTCCTCAGCGTAACTCCAAGGAACATTAAGGACGCTGCTGGCTGAGTAGGGTACCCACATGTGACTCTCGGCACCTCCATCACTTAGGGAGTGCCATCAGCGCCTAGAACGTTGACGGTCCAATCCCAAGGAGGGATAGGGTCGGAAGCCGGAGGAGCCTGTCTCCTGTACATCTCGCGAAGCTGTAGGCACAGAACAAGTTAGGAAAAGATGAATCAAAAACATAGGCAATGAATAAGGACAAAAATGTAAAAGGAAACTCACCTCCAGGAGTGGGAAGTTAGGCATCAAGAAGCGGCCGCGGTAAGCCTCGTAGCCAGTCTCAGAGAGAAAGTGATCCCAAACTTCAGTGCCAGCTAAGGCCGCCAGCAAAGCATCACCAAAGAGGTCACTAGCATCCATCGTAGGCGGGTTATGAGGGACGCGATACTTGGAACCGCCAACCACCTGCCGAGACACCCGCTCACCAAGGAACCACTGCCTACACTCGGTACTCTCCATCAGTAGTCGGCAAGAGGAGAGGGGTTTGACTGATTAAATCTCCTCTGGGGCAGCATAGGCGACGCGCTCCCAAGGCGTCCAATCAACACTAGCAGCCGTCAGCTCGGTTAAGAAGTTCCTGAGCAAAACAATCCAGTGGGCCCCACTCTTCACCCTGACAATGTCCCTCCGCCATCTCAAGTCTCGTGGGAACAGAGGTACAGGAGCCATGCCATCCCCGTCTTCGCCTGACTCGTCTGCTGGGGAAGGAGCCAACATCTTCAGGTACTCGAAGCTCCAAAGCTGCACAGATAAAGGAAAAAGTTAGAAAGAGTACAGAAATCAAAAAGCCTACAAATGAAAGAAGATGCAATACATACCTCCCAAGCTCGCCAAAATCCCCCAGTCGATTTAACGTCACCCCGAGAGACCTCACCCATGTGCTTATAAAGATGGGCCAAGGCAGCACCGCCCCAGTCGTATGAGGGAATCTCATCAATGGTCGCCAGGCAAGAAAGGAATCTAAGGCTCACCCGGTCATTCTGCGTCGCAAAGATCGAGCAACCAAGGACATACAGAAGATACACTCTCAAGAGCTGGGAATTGTTCAGATTATGATTCCCTCTGCCATAGGCTCGGTAAAGCCAGCCGCAAGGAAACCAATGCCTCTCCAGGTTAGGGGGAACAGCCCCAATCAGCATCTCTACAGCCTCCAGGTCAATCTCATAGAAGTAGTCCAGAACCAGGCGCTTCCCGCCAACCCTCAAGCCCGTAATCATGGAGAAGTCGAAGGGCGTCATGGTCATCTCACCAAACGGTAGGTGGAAAGTATTGGTGGTGTCCCACCACCTCTCAGCCAGAGCATAGAAATGGGCCAAATCGTTGCTACTCTTAGAAACCAAACGGACGAAACCTCCGAACCCGGCATCGTCTACCATCCTCTTGACGGTGGGCGAGAGTTGAGTATACCATAAGAAAGCGTGGGCGAGGCTACCATGGCCCTTCAACGTCACTTTCGGCACCTGCACACAACGAAAACAACAAAAAGATGCACAAAATCACTATTCACGACCCGAGAGCCAAATTCACAAAATCAACATTTAAGCACAAATCGGACTTCTAACGATCTCTAGGTGCACACTACGGCTCACAAAACTAGCACAATACATGAAAGCAATCCTAAACTGTCGAAAGTTTTACATACCAAGCTCGCTAGAGCCGCGGCCGAAAGATGATATTGGGGGTCCCGTAAAATCAAGTCCGGGGTTTGCATCTTGGCCTTCATCCGTTCCTTAGCCTTCTTAGACGGTCTCCTCGAGCTCGAAGCCATGGATCTACAAAGAAAATGGAAGTCACCGTTAAACTTTCTTCTTGAAAATTTGGGCTAACCAAAACACCAATCAAGAATCCAACTACGGGGAAAGATTACTCACCTGAGCGCGTACAAGCTGCGTTTTGATGAATTTTGGATTCAAAAACACCCCAAAATGGCCAAGAATGAGCTTGAAAAGCTCAAAAACCCGAGATATACAAAGATGAAGTCCGGCCACCCAGTGCCGCCGCGGCACTGGCCCAGTGCAGCCGCGGCACTGCTCCCCGCGGGCCCTGCTTCGCTCCGTTTTGCTCTGTTTCGCCCCGTTTTGGCCTTTTTCAGCCCATTTTTGGCCCCGATCAGCCCCGGTGGCCCATTTCGGCCAAGATTTATGAGGTTTTACCCCAAGCAGGCTAAAAGTTGTCAGAACTACCTCCAGCAGGCATAAACTGAAAAATAATTGACTCCCGAGGACCCGAATCGGCTATTTCAGAACAACCGTTGCAAATTTTGATCAAACACGAGAGTTCCGAGAACGAATCCTGGATTTTGGCCGAGGCACCAAAAATAGAAAAAGAGATTCCCCGAGAACCCTGCATTATCCCCCGAGGACAAAAACAGAAAGATACCAGCTCCCGGAAGCCCCGACAGGCTCTCTTGGATTGAGCGCCGACATATTTTTGATCAACCGTGAGAGATTCAGAGATGGGTCCTGGTTCCCGATCAAGAAAAGAGATTCCCCGAGAACCCCATAGCATCCTCCAAGGACAAAAACCGACAGATACCAGCTCCCGGAAGCCCCGACAGGCTCTCTTAGATTGAGTGCCGATAAGATTTGATCAATCGTGAGAGATTCAGAGATGGGTCCTGGTTCCTGATCAAGAAAAGGGATTCTCCGAGAACACCTACATCATCCCCCGAGGACCAAAGTAGACAGATACCAGCTCCCGGAGGCCTTGACTGACCCTCTTGGATTGAGCATCGAAAGATTTGATTAACCGTGAGAGATTCAGAGATGGGTCCTGGTTCTTGATCAAGAAAAAAGATTCTCCGAGAACACCTACATCATCCCCCGAGGACAGAGACCGAAAGATTGGATCAACCGTGAGAGGTTCAGAGATGAGTCCTGTTTCCCGATCAAGAAAAGAGATTCTCCGAGAACCCCACGTCATCCCCGAGGACGGAAACCGAAAGATGCTAGTTCCCACTACCCTCAGCAGAAAGTAACAAAAGAGGAACCGACTCCCGAAGACCGGCCGCCAGGAACAATCAGAACATGTCTTGCATCCAGATATCCCGATCATCACGAGCTTTCTCATCTATCCATTTTCATCACAAAAATCCCTTAAGTCACCCTTGGCTGTCGTTCTCTAAACGAAACGCATCTAGTCTATCTCACTCGTTAGCAAAACACACTCCCAAAGTTTCAGAAGTTTGCCCCTAGTCCCCGAGCCTCCTAAACCTTGGTGTCCTCATCCGTGTCACGGTCACCAGCACAACACCAGCCCACTCGGAGCGGCACACCCCACGGCACCTACTCATACTAGGGACAGATCGATAGGCATAATAGGACTCATGACACAATTCGTATCACATCCATGCATTGCATATCATCCTCATAGCATAGCATCTGCATGTCTTGTTATGCATGTGTGATTTGTTCCTTTGTGCCCTGAACTACGTCCTGGTCTGATTCCCCTTGGGATACGTAGGCAGCTCACGCAGGGCACGACCAGCACTAACCTCATCATCCTTGAATCTTTTGCAACGCTTTTATCCTAAATCTATAGCCTCCAAAAAGTCCTATCTCTTCAAAGCTTTGGCACTCGCTTGCGACATGCGTTGCCTCGCAAGTTCATGCCAAAGAGGGGCAAACTGTAGACACCCCATTTTGTCGGCTATCAGATTTAGAAAACCCGTAGCTTGGTGGTTCACAATGATTGAAAAAGACTTAAAAGGATTCCTAGAAGTTAGTTCCATCTCTCAGAATGCTCAGAATGACCAAAATGCCCCTGAAAGCACAAAAGCTCCCTGATTTGGACCAAAAGTTATGGAAACATGCTACATCGTAAGGAAAGCGATAAAATGAGTTTTTAAGAGAAAACGAACGAAATCGTCAGCTCCCAGAGACCCCCAGAAGTCCCGGAAGTTCCCGGAAAGTCCCCGTTGACCGATTTGACCAAGGCTTGACCAGGTTTGACCAAGTTTGACCAAAATCATCTAAATTCACCGGAATCATTTTAAATCATGAGAAAAGTGTTAAAACGAATTCCAAAAGAAAATCAAGCGAAAACATCAGCTCCCGGCAACTCCCGGAGGTTTCCAGAACTTCCCGGGAATCCCAGGTTTGACCAGTTTGACCAAAATTTGACTTTGGAACCGGGGCGCCAAAACAATTTTTAAATATTTTTCATGGATACTAGAGGTCAATAGCTTTCCAACGGTATATCGCACATAATTTCTGGATTTAAAATGAATTTATTATGAATTTCCAAAGGCGAAAAAGGCGATCAAATCGGCTTTTATCGCGAATACCGCAAAACTTTTCAAAGTGACCTATCCCCGAACTATTTTTTTTTATGTAAAGTAGACTCCATTACCTTTCCAATGGTATATCACAACCGCAATTTGGAGTTCGTATGCATTTTCTGTGAATTTTGGACGAAATAGGACCTTTTCGCGAATACCGAAAATTCAGGGGGTCTAAACAGCATTATCTGGACGAAAGAGGAGCACTGCCGCCGCGGAACTGGCCCAGTGCCACCGCGGTACTCCCCTCCAGAACAATGTATTTTTGTAATTAGTTTTGTGGTCCCATTTTGATTAATTAAAAGCCAAAACGACATAGTTTTATGATTTCAGATGTTTGGTGCCAATGGGAATACTTTCTAAATCCCAAAACCACCCCAAGTTGGCCTATATAAACACCCCATTACTCTTCATTTTGGGAGAGTAAAATGAAAGTTTAGGAAAAGTTTGGGAGAGAAAGTTGTAGAGATAAGGTTAGAATAGAGAGAAAGAAGCTTCCTTCTTTGATTTTTCAAAACAAAAGTGAGTTCTAAACCTTGTTTTTACTTCATTACTCCCATTTACTTCAACATTCAATACTCGCAACCACCATTTTAGTGAGGATTTAAGAGAGTGGAAGCTCTTTCCATGTCTAGTGTCATTACACATGAGTGAAACTCCAATCTACAAGTTCAATGCTTCATGAATATCATCTATTGATCATTATCTACTTGCTTGTTTATTCATTGTTTATATCTTTTTATCTCATTTCTTTTTGATTTTTTTTATTTACTTATTAGTTCATCATCATCTAAGTGATGACATGAAGTTTGGGGTGAGTGAATCCTTATGGATAGTAGCTTTTGACCTCAAAAACATGTTTGATAGATGATGATCATAACCTCAATACTTCCAAGGCATTCTTGAAATGTATTGAAGTTATGTTCAAAAATAAAAATAAATCTCTCCAACAATCTTGGAGGTTCTTAATGATGAGTTTGATGATGAGTTTGATGTTGGTGTTCTAAGTGGCTATAATCCTTATTGAGTATTGAAGATATGCTTTCAAAACATCTATTTCAAAACCCCTCTCAATCCCTCTCATTTGGTTTCAAGAACCAAAACCTTATTTTCTCCAAAATCTTCAAAACAATGAGTCAAAACAGTGAGTGAGCTGAGTTCAAAGATTTCTCTAGAACTCAATACTCAACATATGGATGCAAGGCCACTTGGAAAGTCTTCCTAACTCATTGGAGAACACCCATGATTTTTGGTTTGACTTGGAAGTACTTGAAAATGGTCCATTTGGACCCAAACATTCCTTCCAGACATTTTGTTTTTGCTGTCACAGCAGCTAGGTCCACTTCCAACCTCTTTTCCAGAAAACTTTTCCAAAAGGGGTAGTCCTAACTTATTTTTCCCTTGACCTTAAATGTCTTAGGAAACTCTCTGTATAAAATGGGCTTCTAGATCATTCATTTTCAGTTTCTAAGATTTTCTAACATTTCAGTCGACAGTACGGACTCTGTTTCTGAGTGACCTCTGTTGTTTATATGATTTCTTCCAATCTGTGATAGCTATTAGCGATTGGCTTTTTGGTTTGTATTCTAGACACAATAAGGAAGATCTCCATAAAAAATCATGCATTGAAAACATTCCTAACCCCTCTTTTAAAGTTTCCAAAGATCTAGTTACTGTTCTGTCCACTATTCACAGCAAGCATATCTTAACTTTCATTCTTTGATTTGATGCTTATATGCATTCCAAATTAGTTCATAGCTTAGGAAGTAGTTCATACTACATTTGTACATATCCCATGTTGATTTCATTCATTTATTCATACACATTTTAGACTTCTAAGTCATTCTAGAAATCTATGTACCCAAAACACACTACAACCTTTGCACATTTTAGATACATACATTGCATTCATGCAAGATTTGGGGTTTTTGTAACTCTTAATCTAAGAAGATTATAAGGAATGATCACGATCACACGTTCGTGCTTCCCCTTTATCTAATCATCCTTTCTCATCCATCCCAGGGATTGAGGGATCTTCTTTTCTCAAAGATTAACATGCATCATACTAGCTTGCTAAGCATATTTAGATTTCTTTGATTATTTGTTTCAAGAACAATTCATGCCCCCCTTTAGATTAGGAAGTCTTGATTATTTGATATATGATTAGACGATTTTTCCTAGGTTTATTTGTGCGATCTTTCACTTTACATTGTATGATATTTGGCTTAGATCTTATGAATGATATCTTATCTTTTGATCTTCCAATTTCAAGATTCTTATGCAATGTAATATACTTATCGTAAATATTAATTGTCGAACCAAACATAGTAGAAGATGATTATTTGGATGCTAATTGAGGCCCGTCGTAAGACGGGGCGAGTTGAGGGTGTTTTAGTCGCGACAAAGGCTCCTTCCTCTCTCGTACCAAAACCCCGAACCAAGTTCTTTGGTTATGAAGGGACGGTGCCCCTTATCCGCTTGGGTGAGTCAAATTAGGTTTCTTGGTTCCTTAAAGACCAAGTGGCGACTCTGTATCTGTTTCAACAGACCATTTTCTTTCTTTGATTTCAAACAAATTTCAAACAAAAACAAAGAGGCGGAAGCCCGGTGTCCACAGGAATACTTAGCCAAAGAATATAATTCACCCATTAATGAAACTTATAGAGTCAATTATCGAATTATTTATAGTGAATATGAGAGAAAATCTATTGTAAAAGCTTGGAAAAAATACATGAAGTTAGTTAAAAGAAATATACATTTCTTTGCATATTTAGAAAATTATCATGATACCATAAATTTTTCTGTTAAGAAAAGACAAATCAAAAAAGAATATAGTAAACCCCAAAGGCCACTACGTAGCAAAAACCCAAAGGAAAATGGTAGTTTGTCCCATTCAAAGCTTAGTAAGTCTATGAAAAATAGTTACCCATCTATTCCTGAGTCTATAGAAGAAAATAGAAAGACTAGGAAGCCAAATGAGGACAAGAGTACCAAAAGAGATAGTAGTTCATCTCCTAGTAAATATCATAAAATGTTAAAGGACAATAGTAACATCACATGCAAAGAATACAACAATCAGACTAGTAGCCAAGAGTTGTTCCCTAGGGATATAGGAGAATCTAACCTACCCCATGAACAAGAACCTATAGACACCGATTCTACCAAAAAGTCAAAACTAGAGCAGTCTAAAGTTAACGTAATCACTAAAACTATATGGACTAAAAGGGAAGATAATAGTAAAATCTCTGCTGTTAATCCACCTTTGGAATCCATAATCCTCAATCATAAAGGAACAGATATAATTGCTGCACCCTTTAAGATATCTACTGATGCTGAAATTAAAAAAGTAGTAGAGCAGAATAATTATACTAATCAATGTTTAAGTGTTTTAGGAAAACAATTAAAAAACATAGAAACAAAAATAGGAAATCCTAAATCTGCCAAGATGGAAGAACCCTTAATAAAGTTACCAGAGGTTAAACCCATTAGTACATCTCTTAAATCAGACACTAGTAAAACTGTTGATAAAATAGAAAAAAATGCTAAAGGATATGGAAAAATCCTTAGGCAAAAGACCTGAAGTTACAAAGGTGGTTGAGGATAGTTATCCCAAAACCTCAGTACCATTAGTAAAACTGGTATTCCCATAGAAGAAGATTTTAGTGATAATATAAGTTTAATAGAAGCACAATGTGCTGATTTAGAATTAAAAAGAATGAACCAGTCATACATCACACCCACTACCCTTACCAAAAATTGGTACCCAAGACCTACACCACCTGACCTCCAATTTGAGGAAAGAAATATTCAAAACCAGTTTTCAGTTTTTGCTGATAATTTATATGAATGGAATTTTGATGGATTATCTGAACAAGAAATCCTCAACAAGTTAACCCATATGACCATGGTGTCCAACAGTTACATAACCAATCATGATATAAGTCAAACTGAGATAGTTGATTTATTTTTTACAGGATTTAGTGGAATGCTTAAATCTTGGAGGAAAAGGCATCTCACTGAAGAATCTAAAGAGAAAATTAGATATGTTGTTCAACAAGATGATGATGGAAATCCCATTTTTATGAAAAAGTAGGACGTGGTGTACCTGACGGAGTTAATACATTAATATATACTATAGTCAAACATTTTGTTGGAACCCCTAGTATCATAACTGCTAGAATCCATGACCAGTTGAGTAATTTAACTTGCCCCACACTGAGTGATTTTAGATGGTATAAAGATGTTTTCATTTCCAGAGTCATGCTCAGGAATGATAGTAATGAACCATTTTGGAAAGAAAAATTCATAAATGGTTTACCAAGTTTATTTGCACATAAAATTAGAGAAGTGCTTAGTAATGATAAAGAAATCATAGATTACAATAATTTAACATATGGTGAAATAGTTAGTACAATCCAAAGAGAAGGATTAAGAATGTGTATAGACATGAAAATCAGTAACCAAGCAAAAATGATAAACAAAAAGCTAAATATGAGTTAGGAAATTTTTGTGAACAACATGGTTTGCCACCTATAGCCCCTTCTAGGCAAAATAGGATTAACCATAGAAAATAGATAAAACGAAAAAACTCAAAAGACCCATTCTATTCTAGGCCTAGTAATACTAGTAACACTAATAATCCAAAACCCAACAATCTTAAAAATAAAGGTAAAACTAGTAACAACAAAAGTAATGTCCAATGTTTCAAATGTGGCAAATTCGACCATTATGCTAAAGATTGCAAAGTTAAACCTCAGATTAAATCTTTAGGATTATCTGATGAAATTACAGAAAATATTTACAAGATTTTAGAATTAAGAAATACTGATTCTGAACAATCAGATAATGAATTTAGTTCATCCCCTTATGAGTCCAATAAAGAATAATCTGATTCTCCTGATATAATATTAGGATGTCAAGACGAGTGTTGTAAAAATAAAATAGTTAATGTGTTAACCAAAAGAGATCTATTAGAAAATTTAATATTAGAAATTTGGCATATAGTCACCCTTCCTTTCATTAGAGATTTTTATCAAGTCAGACCTGTTATTATACCTATTCCTATTAAGGCTAAATTTTACCAAGTAATTACTCATTTGGTCATTGTCTTCAATCCATTTTGCAAATTTTCAAAAAGTTATAATGACTATGCCCTCAAGACATATTCATACAATTTACTTCTTTCACAAACTAATATTAGCAGTACAGTCAAAAGTTTTATTCCCATTCCTTTTCCTCAGTATACTAATATCATTTTTGATGTTTCAGCAATGTCCAAGGGAAAAGAAAAAATTGTTGCTACGGATGAACATCCAAGGCAAGATTTTACCTTTACCCCTATTCATGGTCAGTCTGATGGTCAGTCATCTCTAGTCATTTTACAATCAGTTCTAGTCCCCATGAATAGATATCCAGGTATGACATGTGATTTATCTGAGAAATCCGTTGTCATCCTTGATAATTTATATTCAGCCTTTAAAAAGAGTCATGAAAGACTATTCCACAAATCAATGTTACCGGTAAAATTTCAGTTAAGGGCACTTGAGCTCCAAAAGGAGACCAAACCCAGTAAAACCCAAAGAAAGGACTCTGTCACACCCCGATTTTTAGACAACCAAATACCCATTCAGTAATATCCCAACCAGTATTTAATTGCCCAAAAATCTGAGAGTGAAAACCAATCAACTTGTCATACATTTGAAATAGTAAACTTTGCTGAAAAATTTTCCTCTTTAAAATAATTCACAAACTTTAAGTAACAAAAAATAATCATTTTCATTGAGATCTCCATGATAAAATTCTAATTTACAATTTACAATAATAAAGAGAATTATGTTGCCATAACAAAATAATTAAGAAATTCACACTTTTACAAAACTTGAACCAGAGCTACTACAATCGTCCCATAACCCCAAAATAATAAAATACAACATGGCCCACAATGCCAAGAAATTAATAAAGTACAACAAAAAAATAAGTACAACTCTAATACTAAATAACACCGCGACCATCTCTTCACCCAAACAGAAGCTCCAAATAAAATCTCCAAATACTAAACCTGCACATACATTCGACTACGTTTCATATAGAAACGCCCCCGAATGCATAACACACTCGGGTCAGTCACATGACTGGTATGAGTTAAACAAAACAAGGGATCCAATTTGAACCCGTAGACAACAAATTACACTACAATACTCTTGGGTCAAAACAGGTAGTTCCACACACATATCTGGACAATAGAGTAGTTTCCATTTATGTGGTGGCAAGTAGTTTCTTGCCCAAAATCCAAAGTTACTACGAGTTTCATACTTACCCATTACTTATGGTGAGCCAAACCTGTAATACGTTAGTGGGCCCACCATCCTGCAAATTGAATGATCATAAACCAAGCAAACAATTCTGTATACAAACCGTCCACATTCTAACTCAAACGTCGCATTCATTTTTCCACGCTTATCAGTCTTATGAAATAATCCATGTTCATTACTTATTAACTTTAAATTTATCTTTGCATTCCCTAGCTTCACCACTTGGTCACCCTCCATGGTACACCCACACATATATCCCATGTGTGCCCGGACATACTACTAACATCCACTCTGGTGCTAGTTTGGTTGGGGTATCAACCAAACCAGGTATACACACAGAAGGCCAGTCAATATGCCTAGACGTCTAACAAATAAGCCGGGCATAAGGCTTAGGCCAGCTTGATCACGAAGCCACTGGCAAAAGGGTACACTCAGCAAGTCGAGCTACCAAAAAAAACATATCACACAACGGGGAGCGGTGAACATTAAGGAACTATGTTGCAATTATCACTTATCGTTCGTATTATTCCCAATAATTGTGAATTTCACGTTTATCAAATAGTTCCGTCTTATCATCCAATCACATCTCTAACTTTTAGATGTATTCCAATTTCTTACAATAAAGGGTTTTATCAATTAACCCATAACAATCTTCCCTCAATAATTTCCAATCAAATTACAAGATCCCAATATACTATTCAACGTATCTAATTTACTCATTTTTATCAAAATGACCACACAATAAGGTCAGTTATTTCAGGTACAATAAACTCAACCCAACATTCCATATTAGCATACATAAAACACATAATAAGAAATCATATTCTCCAATTTGCACGTTGAACTATATTGAAAACTGCTACTGTAATCTTAAATTTCTGCCCAAACGGTGCAGAATCAGGAAAAACTTAAAACACGAAAAGTGTGCAGAATCACGTTTTACATAAGACAAGCGGACAGAATGTTCAAATTCAAAGCCACGATTTTCTAATAATTTTCTAAAGTTTCTGCGACTGTGTGAATTACACATAAAACGAATTTCACATATATTTTCTAACAAACATGAATATTTCACCTATGGTTTTGATCAAACTAACGATTCACCTAACCCTTTCGAGTACCCTAATGTCATGATCGCAAAGTCACACGAAGGGGAAATAAACTATCTAAATTACTTCAACAATAGCGTGTATCCATTACAAAGATTTAACCCTAACCATTAAATTAAACATGTACGTACTAATTTAATTAGTCCCGTATATACATATACATACGTGTATATATATATATGAATACACAAAGTTTAACTCACCTAGTTGATAAAAAAATGGCAATCACGAATACCCCACGATCCACACGTGACCACGAACCCGGGACCGTTCTCCTTCTTCTCCCTTTTCTTCTTCTTCCTTCTTCTTCTTTTTCTTTTTCTTCTCTCTCTCTCTCTCTCTCTCTCTCTCTCTCTCTCTCTCTCTCTCTCTTTTTCTTCTAAAGTTTAACTCATCTAGTTGATAAAAAAATGGCAATCACGAATACCCCACGATCCACACGTGACCACGAACCCGGGACCGTTCTCCTTCTTCTCCCTTTTCTTCTTCTTCCTTCTTCTTCTTCTTTTTCTTCTTCTCTCTCTCTCTCTCTCTCTCTCTCTCTCTTTTTCTTCTCTTCCCTTTTTGTTTTAATATGGGGGCTAGGATTTTTAACATAAGTAGATAAGTACACTACACACACAACAACATGTCAAATAAACACACATAAATATATAAATCCCGTTTTTCTTCTTGTGGGCTCACAAAAGAGACCTATATGAGCCCAGAATGCAGTACAAAGTATTAAAATGAGTAGCCCAATGGGTACCCATGACCCTGGTACTAAGTTTTAATGTTAATTACATTATTTAACACATTCGCGGGCCTGTAAACACTATATAACAAAAATACATATCAACCCTTCACTTTTTTTTAACAAATATAAATTAATAAAATATAACTCCCAAACTAAACGCGCTCACTCATGATTTAATTGATACGTCCACCAAACACTTAAATTTTTCAAACACATGTCTTACATAGGCACACTCATATAATATTGCTAACTGGAAATAATAGTTAAAATAATTATTTACATAGAAATTTTTGGGTTGTTACAGACTCCTTGTTTATCAAAGAGTGTTTTGCTTTCCTTGGGGGGGGGGGGGGGGGGGGGGAGGAATCATCACCTCCTAATACTCATACATTTTCTAAATTGCAAATTCATTTTGCCAGTCAATACAACTTATGGCTTGAAAGCATGATCCAGCAGGATTATAGTTTTAATCTTCGAGTTATATCTTTTTCTAGCAAAGTCAAAACCCTGTTAAGGTACAAGTTTAGCCAATTATTTTCCCATAATGCTGATCTAATGAGTCAATTTGAACCCTCTTTATCTACTAATTACAAGTCATGGTTAGATTTTTGCCAGTTACTCCACCAGTCAACTTTCCCCTAGATTCCCAATATCCCAAACGAATTTATCTGCACTGAAAAATTCAGTTGTGAAGAAGTCTACAGAGCTGTTCGCCTTGAGTCTCAGAATCCACAAGTTATTTCTGAAATCTTTGAAAAAGGATTCCTAAAAATTTTAGTAGTCACCTCTTTTAAACAACTCCAGTTACTTCCAAAGATAATTCGAAATATAGTCAAAGATTATGCTAAAAGAGTTGATAACAGAAGATTTGGTTACATAGCAATTCTTGGGATCACTTCAGCCAATCCTGAATGGATCCCTCCTTTTTATGATCTTTATCCATCAGTCCACTTAGTAGAATATTTGGAGCCAATGCTTGGAATTGCACTCGTATCAACATACCTGATCTTGAAACCCAGTTTAGTCAGTCAATACCAACAAGTAACTCATTCCTTGACCATTGTAAAAGAAGAGCCAAAGCTCTCAACACTATTTGAATGAAACTTTCTGACAGAAATTGATTTACTTTGGGTAGAACCAAAAGAATAGTAATCCAGTCATGCAATCCAAGAAAAGATCCATGGATTTCAAAGATAGATAATGGTCATTTTTCATATGATGATATTGGAAAAGAAATTTCTGATATCAACATCCAGTCAGAAGAATGCCAATTTTGGTATCCAAAGTTTGAAGAACCAAGGGACATCATTTACAATGATTTCATATGCTCCGAAGTTATAATGGTGACTGGTTTCCTCAATACTATAGTGACCTTGATGATGATTACTCATTAGATGAAGATGCAGATGCCAACGTCATCAATGCGCTGGAAGGATAAGGCATCCAATGCCTACAGTAAAGGATCCAATATTTTTGGGATAAAAAGGACAGTATTAACCATGGTTAATGCTGCGACACAGGCCCAGTGCCGCCGCGGCACTCTCCCCCAGAATGGTACATTTTTGTAATTTCTTTTGGGGGTTCATTTTGATTAATTAGAAACCAAAACGACGTAGTTCTATGTTCAACGATATTTGGGACCAATGGGATTACTTCTAAAACCCCAAAACCACCCCAAATTGGCCGATATAAACCCCTCTTGACTTCTCATTTTGGGGGTGCCAAATGCAAGCTTTGAAAAGTTTTAGAGAGAAAGTTGTAGAGATAAGGTTAGAATAGAGAGAAAAGAAGCCTCCTCCTTTGATTTTCAAACAAGAAAGTAAGTTTAAAACTTTGTTTTTACTTCATTACTTCTATTTACTTCATATTCAATACACCCAACCACCATTTTAGTGATCATTTAAGAGAGAGGAAGCTACTTCCATGTCCAAAGTCACTACATATGAGTGAAACACCATGCTACAAGTCCAATACATCATTGAATATCATCTATTGATTGTTTATATACTTGTTTGTTTACTTTGTTGTTCATCTTCTCTTACCTCATTTATTTTTTTCTTTTTTTGTTTTCTTTATTTACTTACTAGTCTATCATCATCTAGATGATGACATGAAGTTTGAGGTGAGTGAATCCTTATGGATAGTAGCTCTTGACCTCAAAAACATGTTTGATAGATGATGATTTCAACTCCAATACATTCCTATGTATTCATGGAGTTGTCTCTAAAATGGGAATAATACTTTCCAATAATGTTGGAGGTTCTTTATGTGAGTCAAATATTGACATTTCAAGTAGTTATAATCTTCATTAAGTATTGAAAATATGTTTCCAAAATGCCCATTTCAAACCCCCCCCCCTCTTAAACCCCTCATTTTGATTTCAAGGAATAAACCTTGTTTTCTCAAAAACCTTCAAAATAGTGAGTCATTTAACTTCAAAGAATTATTTTGAGTTCAATACTCAATATATGAATGCAAGACCACTTGGAAAGTCTTTATAACTCATTATAGAACACTCATGATTTTTGGCTTGACTTGGAAACACTTGAAAGGGGTCTATTTTTGTCCAAACATTCCTTCCAAACATTCTGCCTCTGCTGTCACAGCAGCTAGGCTGACTTTCAACTTGTTTTACAGAAAACGTTTCCAAAAAAAGTGGTCCCAACTTATTTTTATCTTGAACTTCAATGTCTTAGGAAACTTTCTGTATAATATGGGCCTCTAGATATTTTGTTTTCAGTTTCTAAGATTTTCTAACATTTTAGTTGATAGTACGGACTCTGTTTCTGAATAACCTCTATTGTTTATACGATTTCTCTCAATCTGTGATAGTTATGAAAGATTTACATTTTGGGTTGTGTTCTAGACACAATAAGGAAAATCTCCATAAAAAATCATCCATTGAAAACATTCCTAACCCCTCTTTTCAATTTCCAAAAAATCATGTTACTGTTCTATCAACTATTCACAGCAAGTACACTTTTACTTTCATTCTTCGATTTGATGCTTATATGCACTTCAAATTTGTTCATGTCTTAGGAAGTGGTCCATACCATATTTGTACATATTCCATGATGATTTTCTTCATGAATTCATGCATATCTTAGACTTCTATGTCATTCTAGGAATCCATGAACACAAAACACACTACAACCTTAGCACATTCTAGATACATGCATTGCATCCATGCAAAGATTTGGGGCTCTTGTGACTCCTAATCTAAGAAGATTATAAGGAATGAATATGATCACATGTTCATGCTCCCCCCCCCCTCGATCTAATCTTCCTTTCTCATCCGTCCCGGGGATTGAGAGGTCTTCTTTTCTCAAAGATTAACATGCATCATACTAGCTTGCTAAGCATATTTTAATTTCTTTGGTTATTTGTTTCAAGAACAATTCATGTCCCCTTTAAATTAGGGAAACTTAATTACTTGATATGTGATTAGACAATTTTTCCTAGGTTTTTTCGTGTGATCTTTCACTTTGCATTGTGTGATACTTGGCTTAGATCTTATTAATGATATTTTACCTTTCGATCTTCCATTTCAAGTTTCTTATGTGATGTAATATACCTATCACAAATATTAACTATCGAATAATATAAGATGATTATTTGGATGCTAATTGAGGCCCGTCGAAAGACGGGGAGAGTTGAGGGTGTTTTAGTCGTGACAAAGGCTCCTTCCTCTCTCGTACCAAAACCCCGAGCCAAGTTCTTTGGTTATGAAGGGCCGGTGCCCTTTATCCATTTGGGTGAGTCAAAATTAGGTTTCTTGGTTCCTTAAAGACCAAGTGACGACTCTGTATTTGTTTTCAACATACCTTTTCTTTTCCTCTTTAAAACGATTTCAAAACAAAACCAAAAGAAGTGCATGAGGGATTCCGCGTGTCCACAATCTGGCGACTCTGCTGGGGAATCTTATTTTTAAAACAAAATAATACAGAGGTTTGACTCATAAGAAGCATCCTTAAAATCATCTTTTCACTGTGTCTGGTTTATTGCATTACACTTCTGCATTTCCCCCTCCGACTGTGTCTGAAACGCGGTGCTGACATTGTTCAGGTCTTGCTGTGCCAGGGTACAAGTCACCGTTGATACTGTATCTTCCAAGGTATATCAATAAGAGTAAAATCCTTCATACTTTCTCTCCGATGGTATATTAGAACTCTCGTCAACGGACCCTCTTTGACTAAACCCAGCCTTTGCATATAGATTCCTGTAGAACTTTTCATAGGACTGTTCATTTATCTTTTCAGATAGGATAATGTTATATAATTGCTGTATGCCCTGACGGGATTACCCGTGCGGTGTAGACGCTTATGTGGCATGAGGCAAAACCTCTTTATTATGACTCCCAAGGCAATCACTCACATGTGATCACATTGAGTTGACCTGCCTAGGCACCATGACAAGGATATCTGCTCCATGCTCACAAAGAAATACACCGCAAACCTTATTTGTCGGTCCTAAGACATAGAAGTATGAAAACCTGCTAGATAGTATGATCACCATCACCACATATCGACCTGTTTCTCCCAGAAACTCTGTCCAGATATCCCAGATATAACCGTATTAACCTGTTTCTCCCAGAAACTCTGTCCAGATATCCCAGATATAACCGTATTAACATGTTTTTTCCAGAAACTCTGTCCAGATATCCCAGATATAACCGTATTAACCTGTTTCTCTAGAAACTCTGTCCAGATATCCCACATATAGTCGTATTAACCTGTTTCTCCCAGAAACTCTATCTACATATCCCAGATATAGCCGTATTAACATGTTTCTCCCAGAAACTCTGTCCAGATATCCTAGATATAATCATATTAACCTGTTTCTCCTAGAAACTCTGTCCAGATATCCCAAATATAGCCGTATTAACCTGTTTCTCCCAGAAACTCTGTCCAGATATAGCCGTATTAACCTGTTTCTCTAAGAAACACTATCCAGATATCCCAGATATAGCCGTATTAACTTGTTTCTCTCAGAAACTCTGTCCAAACCAACCAGAAATGCCTATATATGCCAGTTTCTCTCAAAACTCTGTCCAAATCAACTAGAAATGCCCAATATCTCCTAGAAGCCTTCATAAAACCCTGGAAACCCCTGTTATCCCTTATTGATCATACTGGAAAGTAGAGTTGGCACATTCTATATGGTTAGGACCTTATTTGTTTAACTGCTATCTGTTAGAAATAAGAGCATCATATAGATTAGGGCTTACATCCACATGCTTGTCTTATTTGCATACACCATTCCTATTGGTTTACACGCACTGTTTTAGTCAGGCTGTACACGAGTTAGTCCACGTCTGTTAATATCCCTGTCATTTGTCTATCTAAAGTCATCACTGTCAGAATCTGATAAAAATCCTCTCGAATCTGTAGGGTCACTATAGATTCTCAAAGCCGACAGCTGGGATCTTCGTCCTAGGTCAGAAATTCAGATAATCGTTTGGTCAGAATCAGCCCAACAAGTTATTTCAGCATGAATCTAGAAGAGCTAGAAAACAAGGTCACTGAATTGGGAGCCACCATAAGCCAGCAATCTGACAGCCTGGCCCAGGTCCTAAAGTTTATGGAAGAACTAAAACAGCAGCGACAGCAGTGCCCCCCTGAGTTCCCACCACCACCGTTCGGATTCATACCGTATTCCGAGAACAATGGAGAAGAAGACTGGTTTCAAGGGGCCCCGCTGCCCGCATATGAGAAAAAGTTGATTACATGCTCGACTTGGAAGGACTTTTTGAGCCTGTTAAGCTGAAGCTGTCGAAAAACTTCAAGATACCTGCCATTGACCGTTTTGATGGAACCGGAAATCCGAAGAGCCATGTAAAGCTGTGTATGAACATTTTTTAATCAATGGGCTACACTCATGAGCACATTGCAATGCTGTTCCCACAAACTCTCGCGAAGTTTGCACTGTCATGGTTCCTTACCTTGGAAGCTTCCAAAACTCGGGCACGGGAAGACATAGCTCGGGTATTCGTTGATCACTATTCTTACAACCAAGAACTTGATGTCACTATCAGGGATTTGGAAACTACTCGACAGAACAGTAATGAATCCTTCGCTGCATTTCTGAGCAGATGGAGGAATAAAGTGGCCCAAATGACCCATCGACCAGTTGAGAAAGAATAGGTGAGAATGCTAATCCAGAACCTGCAACCACTCTACCATGAGAAATTGTTTTATCAGTCCATCTCCACTTTCGAAGAGTTGTTTGAAGTTGGAACTCGAATTGAAGACGCTATCAGGGAAGGAAAGATCAAGAAGAAAGAGCCTCCGAGTCAGTCAAAAAGGCCCAACTACTCCCGTAATCCTCCGGATGTCAATGCTCTTAGTAGTCAACCCATGGCATACACCCCTAGGCCATGCCAACCCCTCAACCAGGCAACCTCGCCCAATCGCCCTTTCCAGAAAAAGCCTCCTTGTAATTTCGCCAAGCTAGAAATCTCCCTCTCCTCAGCCTTAGATCGTCTCCTAAAAAAGGGCCACCTCCAACTACTCCAGCCTCGAAATACCCCGCTCCGCCAAACTGCGATATGTCCTAAAGATGTACCTACCACTAAGCCCCTGGCCACAATATCGATGATTGCATGCGCCTTCTCCATGATATTCAAGGCCTTATTGACCAGAATATCATCGAACCACCTCCAAAGCAGCCCTATATCACTCAAAATCCCCTACTAAACCACCAAAATATCAGCCTCATTGAGTCCAACCATGTATCTTTCAACCCTGCTACCTATATCACCCCCTTAGGTCAACCCCTCATTGACATCTCAGAATCTATAGAAATTCATCTGATTGAAGAAGGATATGATGAGTGGCAGCAACAGCTGGCTGATGAACAAGATCTATTCTTCTTGGAAGAACACGATCTTGGGGCAGTGGACCTCAAATGGTATGATCCCAACAATAAAAGCGATGCTTCTATCTGGAACGAGCCAGAGAAACCATTTATGGGAACAGATTGTGACTGGTTCAAAGAAGATGGGACTGTAGAAGGGCTGCCGAGATTGATCATCTGACTAGGTCAGGCTGTCATTACCAGCCTCCGTAGCCTACCACTGAAGCAATCGAAAAAAGTCCAGTCAAAGACATAGGAAAGGGAGAAATGGATGAGATCATCGAAGAAGACAATGAGTTGATAAAGCAGTTGAAGAAAACCCAAGCACATCTCTCAATATGGGACATCATGGTAACATCTTACAAGCATAGGCAAGCTGTGTTGAATGCCTTGGCTAGAATTGAGGTCCCCATCGATGCAACACCGGAAGACATGGTGGCTTTCTTAGGCGTACTCACCCCTGACCCAATCATTACATTTTCTGATGAAGACCTACCGCTGGAAGGGTCTACACATAACAAAGCTTTGTACATCACTATTGGATGTAAGGGACAGTAAGTGTCATTCTGTCTGGTCGATATAGGCTCCGTCCTAAATATTTGTGCTCTAAGGACTGCCACTGCCTTGGGGGTCAATGTCCTTGACATCACACCATCTGTACAATCAGTGAGGGCCTACGATAACACCAAGAGAAATGTGATGGGGACTGTTTCTCTCCAAATCTGGGTAGGATCTCTGGTTAGCACTGAAATCTTTCAAGTTATGGACATACCAGCCTTGTTTAATTTGTTGATTGGAAGGCCCTAGCTGCATGTCAACAAAGCTGTATCATCCACTGTGCATCAAATGATCAAGTACATTCATGAGAAGGAGGTGAAAATCATCCTTGACAATAGTTGGGGTAATGAAGCTTTTCCAAACTACGCTCCCGTCTTTAAAATCCAAATACCTGAGCTAGAAGAAGGAGAAATCGGGGGATTCTTCCTGGAAGAGGTCCACATGATCAATGATGAAGATAGGTTCCCCGAGATCCACTCTGTAGTTGTCAACATCGTCCATAAAATGAACTACTTCCCTAGAATGGGATTGGGGCGACGCCAGCAAGGGATTCGTGAGTTCCCTCAGATCAAAGGGCAACAAGGCACTTTTGGGTTGGGATAAAAACCCACTGAAGAAGACGTCAAGCTACAGAGGCCATGGAAGAAAAGAGTGAGGAGTCTCCCACCATACCGCAAAACCTTGAATGGGCAATTCATCAAAGAAGGGGATGATTTCCCCTATTTTGGGTTCCCAGAACCTTGGATCCATCAGGCCATTGGAAAAAGGTACCCCAGGCTTGAAATCTTCACTGACTGCGAAAGGCCCTCCTATCAAGATCCGTTCTATCCTGAAGAAATTGAGAAAACCCTGGAGGAAGACTGGTTGGAGTATCTGGACACTGAAGCCATCGAGAAAATATGGGAAGAGTTTGCCGAAGAAAAGGAAGAAAAGAGGGCCAAGAGCCAAGATGATCAGATCAAGCCAATTGAGGAGGATCTGAGCAACCAGGCTGTAGAGCCATCTGTTTGTGACTCCCTATCCCCTGTTCCCTCAGAGTCTGTATTTCCAATTATTGAGTCTATACCAGAGTCGGCTGCTGTAAGCCCACCACTATCTAATGTAATCACTCCACTTGTCATGAATGAAATGAATGACGATTCTGCTTACTCCTCTGTGTCTAATAGTTGTGAATGCACAGATCCCTCCGAGGATCTCCTAATTGAACTTAAGCAACTAATTGAAAAATCATCTTCTTATGAAATGATCGAAGATACTTTATCGGTTAACCTAGGTAAAATAGATAATCCACAAATTGTGCAAATTGGCTCAACTCTTAATAAAAAAGAAAAGGAAAAATTGACTCTCTTGCTAACAGAATTCAAAGATGTTTTTGCTTGGTCTTACGAGGAAATGCCTGGGGTCGATCCCGACATCATCCAACATCATATTCCTCTCCTCCCCAATTCTAAACCCGTCAAGCAGAAACTTAGGCGCATGAGACCAGAATGGGCACTCAAGGTCAAATAAGAAGTGGAGAAACAAATTAAGGCAGGGTTCATCATTGTTACCGAATATCCGGAATGGGTTGCCAATATCGTGCTAGTCCCCAAAAAGGATGGAAAAGTTCGTGTGTGCGTCAACTTTCATGATCTAAACAAATCCAGTCCTAAGAATGACTTCCCGCTTCCCCACATCGATGTCTTAGTAGATAACACCGCATGACATGAGATACTGTCATTTATGGATGACTTTTTGGGGTACAATCAGATTCTAATGGTGCCAGAAGATCCGGAAAAGACGACATTCACCACACCTTGGGGAACCTACTGTTATTGGGTAATGCCTTTCGGACTCAAGAATGCTGGAGCAACCTACCAAAGAGCTGCCACCACTCTGCTGCATGATATGATTCACAAGGAAGTAGAAGTGTACGTAGATGACATGATCGTGAAATCCAAAGACAGAGAAGGACACTTGGTGGCACCGGAGAAATTTTTTAAAAGATTGCGCAAGTACAAGATGAGGTTGAATCCAAAGAAATGCACTTTTGGTGTGACCTCTGGAAAGCTCCTAGGTTTTCTCATCACTCAAAGGGGGATAGAAGTGGACCCCTCCAAAATCAAAGCAATTTTAGAAATGGCACCGCCACAGAATGTGAAAGATGTGAGAGAGTTCCTCAGGAGGATCCAATTCATTAGCCGTTTCATCTCCAAGCTCACTACCACATGTGATCCCTTGTTCCGATTGCTAAAGAAAGGAGAGAAGTTCCAATGGGACGACCAATGCCAAGCCACCTTCGACAAAATAAAAACCTACCTCCAAAAACCACCCATCCTTTCACCACCCACTCCTCATAAGCCCTTATTCCTTTACCTATCTGTCTCTGAAAATGCCATGGGTTGCATGCTAGCCCAAGAAGGAGAAGAAAGCTACTCCAAAAAAGCCATATATTACCTTAGCAAGAGGATGACTGGGTATGAGCTCAACTACTCTACCCTCAAAAAAACATGTTGGACCTTGGTTTGGTGCACTCACCGATTGAGGCACTACATGCTGGCCTTCCCAATTGTGCTCTTATCCTGCATGGATCCTCTAAAGTACCTCCTTAAAAAACCTGCCCTGACCGGTCGTATATCTTGTTGGTTACTTCTACTGTCCGAATTCGATATCAAGTATGTAACAAGCAAATCGGTAAAAGGGAGAACTATAGCTGAACATCTTGCGGAGCACGCTATTGACTCTGAAGAAAATGGAGATTTTCCATTCCCAGATGAGAATATTATGGAAATCAAGGAAGAACAATGGAAGTTGTACTTTGATGGAGCAGCCAACATGGAAGGCTACAGAGTAGGAATGATTCTAGTGTCACCAAATGGGGACCACACCCCACTGGCAGTCAAGCTCAATTATAGCTCCACCAAAAACACTACTGAATACGAGGCATGCATTCTGGGATGGAAGCAACCACAGAACTGAAAGATCAGAAGTTGGATGTCTTCAGAGATTCAAACCTCATTATATCACAAGCTAGAGGAGAATGGAAAGTGAAAGAAGAAAGGTTGAAGCCTTATCATGATCATCTTGATGGACTCAAGAGACAGTTCAAGAACATCACATTATTTTACTTGCCAAGGAAAGAGAACCAGCTAGCAGATTCGTTGGCTACCTTAGCTTCCATGATCAAAATTCCCGTGGGAATCAAGATGATGCCTTTGGTAATTGGGCAAAAATACGAGCTTTCATTCAACATGGTCGCCGCGATCGGAGAAGAAGAAGATGAAACACCATGGTACCAAGATGTTTGGGACTTCATAGAAAATAGAACATACCCCCAAGAGTCTACCGAGAAAGACAAAAGGGCAATTTGAAGATTCGCAGTGCAATTCATCATTTGCGGGGGAAAATTGTTGAAGAAAGGGTACAATGGTCACAATCTAACTTGCTTGTTCGGAAAGTGCGCCAGAAGAATGATGGAAGAAATGCACGAAGGGGTGTGCGGTCCACACATGAATGGCCACATGCTAGCCAAAAAAATCGTAAGACAAGGGTACTATTGGATGACATTGGAGAAAGATTGTTGTGAATACGTGAGAAGGTGCTACAAGTGCCAGATCCATGCAAACATGATGCATGTACCACCATCTCTGCTCTATAGTATGACCTCTCCGTGGCCATTCTCGACTTGGAGAATTGATATCATCGGTGAAATCGTTCCAAAAGCCTCGAATGGAAATCGATACATTTTGGTGGCCATTGACTACTTCACAAAATGGGTAGAAGCCGCATCCTATAGCAAGTTGGGGGCCAAGGAAGTGGCCAAGTTTGTCAAGAAGAACCTCATCTATCGCTATGGAGTCCCCCATGAGATCATTTTAGATAATGGTAGTCATTTCAAAGCTAAAGTCAGGGATCTGTTTGAGGAATACAAAATCACTTATCACAAGTCATCACCATACAGGTCGCAAACTAATGGGGCAGTCAAAGCTGCAAACAAGAATGTCAAGGCCATATTGCAGAAATCGGATGATACCTATAAAGACTGGCACGAAAAGATACCGTTCGGACTTTGGGGATACAGAACATCAATAAGGACGTCCACAGGAGCAACTCCTTACTCACTAGTATATGGAATGGAAGCAGTACTTCCAGTTGAGATAGAACTACCATCCCTGCGCGTGATGGCAGAATGTGAAATTTCGAAATCGGATTGGTTAAGGGAAAGGTACAAAGAATTGGCTCTTATAGATGAAAAATGCCTAGTAGCAGTCGACCATGTCCGGATCTATCAAAAGAGGATAGCCCGTGCTTTCAACAAAAGGGTTCGTCCGAGGAAAATTGTCAAGGGTGACCTTGTCCTTAAGGAATTGCGAGCCCCGATCTTTGATCCACACGGAAAGTTCAAACCCAAATGGGTCGACCCTTATATCGTCAAAACTATCCTTTCTGGAGGAGCAACCTACCTTATGGACCTCGATGGCATTGAATTCAAAGAACCAATCAACATGGATCGCCTCAAAAAGTACTATGCTTGACCATTCCTCAAACCCCTTTTCTTTCAAGACTTTGGCCTGAACTACGCTCGACCTGATTCCCAATCGGGGATACGTAGGCAACCGCATCAGTTCGGTCGACACCATCATAATCAATCCCTTTTCTTTCAAGACTTTGGCCTGAACTATGCTTGACCGGATTCCCACTCGGGGATACGTAGGCAACCGCATCGGTTCGGTCGACACCATCATAATCAACCCCTTTTCTTTCAAGACTTTGGCCTGAACTACGCTCGACCTGATTCCCACTCGGGGATACGTAGGCAACCTCATCGGTTCGGTTGACACCATCATAATCAACCCCTTTTCTTTCAAAACTTTGGCCCGAACTACGTTGGACCTGATCCCCGTTCAAGGGTACGTAGGCAGACTTTCAAAAAAAGAAAAGAAGGATGGTTCGCTAGGTTGAAAATCCGAAAGGACGCCTAGGCAAAAGTTAGAGTTAAATCCAAAGTGAGCAATAACAAAAGAGAGAAAAGAGCTAGCTAGGTCACCTAACTGGTGCCTAGGCAAAATTATGAGCGTGTGAGAAAAATAAAGTCACGGTCCTTACCATAACCCAGAAACCACCCTTCACACTAGGGGCAAACTTCGGCCACCCGCCTCGTTTGCCTGAACCTCTTCCAAACTAGGGGCAAACGTCAGTCATCTATCTCGTTTGCCTCACAACCATACATATCCCAAACTAGGGGCAAACTTTGGCCACCCACCTCATTTGCCTCTAATTGTCCTAGCATGCCGAAACAAGTACCAAAAGCAAACATCTGATCAAAATCATACTGCGAATGTTTTCAGAAAGCCAAATGCATAAAATAAGGTTCTCCAAGTAACCAAGGTTCGCTGATAAACAAACTTCGAATATTACATAAGCAAGGATAAATGAAAACACAAAAAGTTCTTTCAGAAAGCAATCACAAATATCAAAGACACTTGGAGGAAAGAAGCAGAATCAGTCAAGTCTAGATTTATTTTGTTTCTTTTATTTCTTCAAAGGTCTCTAGAAATAGGCTGTTGCTCGACCAGCCCAGCCCCTGATGAAAGTAGTAATAGTAGTGGCTCTAACTCTGGAAGCAAAGACCCTCTCAGTAAACCCCCGGGGGACCCCTTGAACTCGCCCGTACTGTCTGGCCAATCGGCGAGGATGATAGAAGGAGGTCTCTCTCAGACCTATTAGCCACACTCTCTGGTAATCCCTGAGACTAGTGGTCACAACATGAAGGCCCCAACGCCTCACAATCTAGCAAATACCGGCCTCGGATAAAGCACCCATCATGTTAACCCAATCGACAGAAGTGTAATGCGAACAAAGCATAGCCTTACGAAAGTAAACTGGCGGTACATCACCTATCCATAACTGAAGGCGCTCGTAGAGCCAAGCCTGTAACACCAAAGGCACCCCAGAAAGAAGAAGCGTTCCTTTATTGAAAGCGCGATCTAAACCATTCAGGGTTTCAGCCAAAACCATGGCCATGGGATTCCTGCTAAATTTCAGCCCAAGGCACACGTGCAGCAAGTCGATAGAAGCACTCGAGAATAGAAAGTGCAAAGTCATGCATAATATCAGATTGGCCCGCGGGTAGCATCATATACGCTAGGATTCCCAGGACTAGCATACCGGGTGATAATGGAAGCAATGTCAAGAACCTCACCATGAATCAGCCGGCGGGAAATAGTAGTGGAATAGTTCAGGTATTCAGCCAAGCCTTGCGTGGGACAGGGGGTATCACCAGAAGGAAGAATCAGGTTAGAGTCAGAATCGAAGCCAAGGTTAGCACAGAACTCCTTAAATAGGGGACATATCTCCATGCCGTTGAAATTGAAGACGTGGTTTACCAAGTCCCAGTGGGCAATAGCAGCATGCAAGAACTCAGTTCTCAGAGCCATATGACGAAGAGAGAATAGCTCGGTCAGACAGTAGCTGAAAAGGTTGATCCGTTCCACACCATCTGTGATGTTTAGCCAAGCTGTGAGTTGAGCGGGATCATACTGACACGACTAAAAAGTTGTGCGCTCTTGTGCAACACCCAAGTGTAGGTGATCGTGCAAGTAATACTGGATAAGTCCAGGTCGATCCCACAGGGAAGGAATAGGAAGAATGTATACTAAGTTATAACCTAAAGAAAAAGAAAATAAGAATGAATGATTGGAGGTTCTAATAATAAACTAAACATAAGGAAACATAACTAATTAAACATATAAATTAAAGGTGTTGGAAACACGTGAATCCACATTGATCCTAACCATCTACCATACAAATTCATTAACGTTCTGTGGAGTTCATTCCTCTTCAGTATTCCGTATTTTTCTAAAGATAAAGAATCAGTAGCCCTTTCATGACCGGGACTACATCATCACAATTGATTCAAAATACCTGGAAGACGGTTTAAAACAATGGTAATTACTTGCACTCTAAATGGTGTTAGCATTCAAAGTGGTTTTCAAAAGTCATTGAAGAAAAGGCCTTAAGGCTTTAAGTTCTAAAAACTGTTGTGACAAACTGAGCTTATTGGGACAATTTGATGACAGATTTCTAAAATAGAAAGTCATGGAATACTTAAAAGAATCATCTCAAGATTTAACATGTTCGATCGATCGAAGCGCTCTCGATCGATCGGACAGTCATCCTTCAATCGATCGAAATGCCTTCGATCGCTTGACTGTGGCCCTGGTTCGATCGATCGAACTACCTTCGATCGATCGAGCCCAAGGTTTCTATAGATTGCATGGCAGAGGTTGGGAATCAATGTTTCATCACATATTCCCAACGTTTAAACTACGGAAACATAATAAAACTATTACAGAAATAGTAAAACAAGACAATCATCAACATCTAAACTAATAAACAATCAAATAGAGGGAAAGGAGAAGAAAAACCTGTAAATAATCTGAAATAAACTTGTAAATAACTTGTAATACAGTTGAATCATCAATAATCTTCAATGAATCAATGGAAAAGATGAAAAATAACATGAATCTAACCTAAACTACTCCTAATCTAACCCTAAAACTACCCTAAACTGCTGTTTTTCGCGTTCTGGAGCGTCCTCCTTTCGTCTGGCGTCAAAACGACGTATATATATGGTTCCTGCAGAGTTTACGCAACTTTTGGGTGAAAATAAGGTTCGATCGATCGAACTCAGTTCGATCGATCGAAGGTTCGATCGATTGAACCCTTCTTCAATCGCTTGAACTCTCTGCTTTTGACAGCACTGCACCCCGATGGGAGAATGGCCATAACTTTTTACTCGGACCTCGGATTGACCTCCCGTTTGCGGCCACGCGACCGTAACTCAAAGATCTACATTTTATATCTCTGGGAAAATCTTCCAAATCTGAAGTCATCATTGTCAAAATTGGCGTTTTCTCAGCTGCTTCTGTTGTTCTCTTCACCAGAATCACTTTCTTTAGCTCCACTTCATTGATTTGCATCCTAATACCTATAAAACAATGCAAAAACATATATTTTAGCATTAACACAATAAAAAGAGCATTGTTACTAGAATGAACCTAAATATAGGGACTTTGGGGATAAAAGTATGCATAAAGAACCATTAATACGCTATGAACATGCACTTTTCACCACGAATCACACCCCCCAACTAGCTCGTTGCTAGTCCCTAGCAATGAAGCGAACTACAGCAATGTTTATTTAACTCTAAAAATGAAAACAAAATAAATTAAAATCCTAACTCACTTTCGCAGGAATCGCGATTGCATTTAGCATATGCAACAAGCCTTTAAACCCCTAGGTTCCCCCTAGTGGACGAGTGTTGTCTCGTGAGGGTTTGCAGTGAATCTACCCACAAAATTCATGTTTAAGGTAATGGTTCTCATTCAAATGTTTTCAAGAAATTTTTCCTCTCAATTAGCAATATGGTTATGCTCGACAATCTCATGAAACTCTCTAGTATGTCATAGCAATGCAACACACACATTACAGTTAATCTACTATCAAAGTCATTAGAATATTCCATACCTATCAATCTTCAAGTGCGTGTGTGAATGGACAACCAAAATACAAAACTTTAATTTCAAAGCTTGCATAACCTAAGACACTATCAAGACGTTCATTTTGACTCAACTCTTACCAGGATTACACTCTCAAGATGAAATCACTCCGAATTAGGTGTAATAATTATCACTCATGATATGTAAGCTATAAAGAATAAATGTAAATGGAATCTAATGCTTCTCATATCTAAATAGAAAAACGGACATTTTATAGTGCATAAAGTCTCATGAAGGATACTTTTCACTAGAAGAGCGAGATACCGTGGATAACTCTCTCATTACCTTAACTTCAAATCCAATTTACTTAAAATCATCAGGACTTTGAAAAAGAGGTGTTAGATTAAGAAGAAAAAGGCTCGTGATATTCAATTGGGTCAAAGGATGTGATTGGAATGTCTACTATAACTTTTCAAACTTCCCACATCTCCAATCTCTCTCTTCTTCTTTTCTTTTATTTATTTTTTTCACACTCTTCTTTTCATTCCTTTTTTTTTTCTTTTGTAACAACCATTGGCATTTTTTTTTCTTTTTCTTCTCATGCTTTTCTTTTTTTTCTTTCATTTTTTCTTTGCCAACTTTCCCTTATTCACACTAACATACTTCTTGTTAACTCAACACATCCCAATCACACCTAAATAAAGAACTGATGCTTGAACTCCTAATTTGGAGTTTGATATAGACTTTAGGATTATGAAGACAAGGCGATTATGATAAGCTCAAGAGGTGAAGTAAAGGAATAGCATAGAGGTAGGCCAAGGCTGTATTATCCATGTATGGTCAAAAGATAGCCTAAATCATCTTCTAAGTTAATAGGATAATTCATTTCAGTAAATTCAAGAGCTCTAAAGTTTGGTAAATCCTGAACGTTCTCTTCTAGTGATCAGTCAAAATGAAGAAGAAAAATGAGACTTTCAACGAATTAATACGCTTTTCAAAAAGTAAGAGTAATTTATAAAACCCTCAAAAACAAAGAATGGCACAAAAGCTCACTTGGGTTATTAGTCTCCACTACAGTCTTTCAAGACACTTAAACTATGCTTACTAATCCATTTTAGCTAAGTACAAGGTTGTCACAGCGTGCTCAAAGTATTTGAAGATTAAAAAGTATAGAACATACTATAACTAAGATAGTAAAGAAACTACCATAGTATATCACATACTAATAACATACAGAAAATAACACTAATGCATCATAACTAACTACATTAACTATGAGAGAAATACAAGAACCATTTAAAATTTTTTTAAATTTTTGCAATTTTGATCTACTGAGTCATGTTGCTAAGCAGGTGTATTGACATTAAAGCATAAAAACAAAGAAACGAGGCATGCAATGACTCACTCCCCCCCAACTAAAACTAAACATTGTCCCCAATGTTCTAAACTAAGCACATGGACATATGTAAAGTAAAGCGAGAGAAGGAAGGATGTTACCTCGAGGCATTAATATCCAATTTTTTTTCAAGTTACCTGCAAAATCATTAGTAGCAACAAGGAAAAATAGAGAACATAATATAACAACTCAGTTAATAAATTCGGTTAATCAAGATACTTATCATAAAGTAACAACCGAAATTTTTGAGGATCTTCCCAATAAAATAATTTAACAGTGAGAAGAATGTTGGAATCCTCATAAAAATGCAACTCCCCCCAACTGATGTCAGGCTCAAGGTCAGAGGAGATGATGCAAAACCTATGGCTTCCAAATTTTTTTGGGACAGTTATAAAAGGAATACCACACTTTTTAGGAATTATATGCAAGAAACGATCTTTGGTGTTGGTATTTCCTATAACAGCCTCTATTTTAATACTAAAAACAGGCGGAGGCCATGGTTCAATAAAAGGGGCAGGGTCGAAGTGATGTTCTAATGAATCTTCTTTACCCTCCTCTTGTATTAGAACAGAATCTATGGAGATATAATCATAGGAATTGAATATCTGTTCTATGCACATGGTTTTGGACTGGACTTGGATAAAGCTATCTATTTGGGCCTCAATGTCATAATCACTCAAGAAGGTTAAGCAGTCTAGAAGATTGCTAGCTTCTTGTTGAATTTTAAGATCATCTAAAGTGGGCCCAATATTTTCCAAGTCTTCTCTCAAAGAATTTTTAAAGTTAAAATTTTGTGAAGAACATGTGCTAGTATCCTTACCATCCTCTTCCACAACACATTCTGTTTGTTCACGAATGGGGTACACATAACATTCAAGCTCAGGACGAGAGCTTTGATTGATAGCAAGGATAGGTGATGGGCAACTTGGTGACACCACCTCTTCGGTCGAAAGAGGTGAGGGTTCATGAATATCACAAGAATCTAAATCAGATTTAGAATTTTCAATTATGTCCTCTCTAGGGTCACTTTCAAAGGTAGGGGTAGAGTCAACAGGGGACTCTTCCTTTCCTAATTGCGTGCAATCACCTAAACTCTCGTCATCTTTTAAAACCTCATTCTCATCCTTGTAACTCTCCTCACTATAAATGTCATCTATTGAGGTGCTCTGGACAAAGAGATTGTGCAGTTTTATCCAAGCAGTGAAGGAGTTGATGTCTGGGGTTGTATGTTGAGGAGAAGATGGTTCTACAACTTCATGCTCAATGGTTTGGTTTTGGAGTTCTTGTTGGGTTATCACTTTCTCAAATGAGTTTTTAACCTCACTCGGTATGAACCCATCATTGTCCTCTAATTCCATTCCATTGTTAGTGTCTTGAAATTCAGGTTGTAGCATTGAAGGACTGGTATAGTCTTCTAAAGGTTGGCTATCAAATGCTTGTTGATATCTAGCTCCTAATTTATCAATTGCACTCTCTAGCCTTTTCATTTCACTAAGCAGCAATTCTAACATACCATTATCCTCAACTTGGTTATTCTCCTCATTATAACTATATGAAGTTTCACCCCATTGTTGTTGGTAATAGTCCCCTTCCCATTGTGTTTGTGTGCAAGACTCCCCAGAAGGAAAGTCTTGGTGCATTTGGTAATCGTGGGAACTACTATATCCTACACTATCATTTTGGTTATATCCCCATTGCGATTGATAGAACTCTCCAGGTGGAGGTTCTTGATATGTTTGATAACATGGGAGACTAACACTATTATTTCCCCATTGTGGTGATTGGTAGCACTCAGGTTGATAATGTGCATCATATGTGGGTGCTTGCCAACTCGGGGTATAGTTCTCATCACCTAATGTATACCCATTCGTGGTATTTGTGTTGTATGGAGGGTAATATGGATAAGACATGTTTACCCAAAATATTTAAACAAAAGAAATTTTTTTTTTCTTGTGAGAGAAAAAGTCCAATGATATTATTTTTTTTTTTAAGAAAAAGAAAAAAAAAATGGAAATAACGTAGTAAAATCCTAACCTAGTTGCCTTCCCCGGCAACGGCGCCAAAAACTTGACACGACTAAAAAGTTGTGCGCTCTTGTGCAACACCCAAGTGTAGGTGATCGTGCAAGTAATACTGGATAAGTCCAGGTCGATCCCACAGGGAAGGAATAGGAAGAATGTATACTAAGTTATAACCTAAAGAAAAAGAAAATAAGAATGAATGATTGGAGGTTCTAATAATAAACTAAACATAAGGAAACATAACTAATTAAACATATAAATTAAAGGTGTTGGAAACACGTGAATCCACATTGATCCTAACCATCTACCATACAAATTCATTAACGTTCTGTGGAGTTCATTCCTCTTCAGTATTCCGTATTTTTCTAAAGATAAAGAATCAGTAGCCCTTTCATGACCGGGACTACATCATCACAATTGATTCAAAATACCTGGAAGACGGTTTAAAACAATGGTAATTACTTGCACTCTAAATGGTGTTAGCATTCAAAGTGGTTTTCAAAAGTCATTGAAGAAAAGGCCTTAAGGCTTTAAGTTCTAAAAACTGTTGTGACAAACTGAGCTTATTGGGACAATTTGATGACAGATTTCTAAAATAGAAAGTCATGGAATACTTAAAAGAATCATCTCAAGATTTAACATGTTCGATCGATCGAAGCGCTCTCGATCGATCGGACAGTCATCCTTCAATCGATCGAAATGCCTTCGATCGCTTGACTGTGGCCCTGGTTCGATCGATCGAACTACCTTCGATCGATCGAGCCCAAGGTTTCTATAGATTGCATGGCAGAGGTTGGGAATCAATGTTTCATCACATATTCCCAACGTTTAAACTACGGAAACATAATAAAACTATTACAGAAATAGTAAAACAAGACAATCATCAACATCTAAACTAATAAACAATCAAATAGAGGGAAAGGAGAAGAAAAACCTGTAAATAATCTGAAATAAACTTGTAAATAACTTGTAATACAGTTGAATCATCAATAATCTTCAATGAATCAATGGAAAAGATGAAAAATAACATGAATCTAACCTAAACTACTCCTAATCTAACCCTAAAACTACCCTAAACTGCTGTTTTTCGCGTTCTGGAGCGTCCTCCTTTCGTCTGGCGTCAAAACGACGTATATATATGGTTCCTGCAGAGTTTACGCAACTTTTGGGTGAAAATAAGGTTCGATCGATCGAACTCAGTTCGATCGATCGAAGGTTCGATCGATTGAACCCTTCTTCAATCGCTTGAACTCTCTGCTTTTGACAGCACTGCACCCCGATGGGAGAATGGCCATAACTTTTTACTCGGACCTCGGATTGACCTCCCGTTTGCGGCCACGCGACCGTAACTCAAAGATCTACATTTTATATCTCTGGGAAAATCTTCCAAATCTGAAGTCATCATTGTCAAAATTGGCGTTTTCTCAGCTGCTTCTGTTGTTCTCTTCACCAGAATCACTTTCTTTAGCTCCACTTCATTGATTTGCATCCTAATACCTATAAAACAATGCAAAAACATATATTTTAGCATTAACACAATAAAAAGAGCATTGTTACTAGAATGAACCTAAATATAGGGACTTTGGGGATAAAAGTATGCATAAAGAACCATTAATACGCTATGAACATGCACTTTTCACCACGAATCACATACAATGCCATATTTTCTGTCGTAGCTCTCGCAAAATTTAAAATTTTGGCAGCACCTCCCTATTTCACAAACTATCCCACCTGCAAGGTAAACACATTCACTATCACAAGGCTGCTCATCGTAGTAACATCAACAATCACAGAATCACAGTGCACATATATCGTCACACAACCACCAACCAAAGCGAGCACACAACTGCGCCTTCAAACTAGAAACTATCCGCCTCGAAAGGCAAAACATCATAATACTCTGTCAAGGGTGATAAATCATCCTACACATCATCCTACACATCAACCTACACATAGTCTTACATATTGTCCATCGGTCACATTATTCACTAGTACAACCCAATTGAAAACATGAAATGGAGATAAAACAAAAATCCCCGCTTAGGAGGCCTCAGTCTTCCTCTTCTTCATCCTCTGTCGGGCCACCTGAGTGTATGTCGACGATGGCCTCCTCCTGCCACCTCTGCACCTCAGCCCGGTCCTCGATGAGCCAGCACCACCCCCACAATACTGCACACACAAATAAAATGAAATCAATCAGTAGAGAAACAACAAAAAGTACAAAAACGAAGTCGAGTCAGAAACTTACCAAAGACGCCATCTGATTAGTGGCAAACTGCCGTATACCATCCATCTGTTAAGGGCAAAATCGGGATTAGAACCTCATAACCTTAAGGAGCGCAAAATTAGAGACATACCCGATGGTCTCGCGTGAGGACAAAAGACCGTAAGCTAGCTGCCAAGGTGTGGCCCTCCTTAACATAACTCCAAGGAACGTTGAGGACGCCTGCTGGCTGGGTGGGATACCCACATGTGACCCGTGGCACCTTCATAATCTGGGGAGAGCCATCTACACCTAAAACATTAATGGTCCAATCCCAAGGAGGGATAGGATCAGAAACTGGGGGAACCTGTCTCCTGTACATCTGGAGAAGCTATAGGCACAAAACAAGTTAGGGAAAAGATGAGTAAAAAACATAGGCAACGGATAGAGACAAAAATGTAAAAGAAACTCACATCCAGGAGTGGGAAGTTGGGCATCAAGAAGCGACCACCGTAAGTCTCATAGCTAGTCTCAGAGAGGAAGTAATCCCAAACATCAGTACCAGCTAAGGCTGCTAGCAAAGCATCATCGAAAAGGTCATCAACATCCATCACAAGAGGATTATGAGGGACGCAATACCTCAGACCGCCAACCACCTTCCGAGACACTCGCTCGCCAAGGAACCATTGCCTGCTTTCGGTACTTTCCATCAGAAGTCGGCAAGAGGCAAGGGGCCTGACCGCTTGTATCTCCTCTGGGGCAGCATAGGTAACGCGCTCCCAAGGCGTCCAATCAATGCTAGCAGCTGTCAGCCCAGACAAGAATTTTCTGAGGAGAACAATTCGATGAGCTCCGCTCTTTATCCCGACAACATCCCTCCGCCATCTTAAGCCCTAGGGAAATAAAGGCACATGAGCCATGTCGTCCTCATCTTCACCTTATTCATCATTAGGGAAGGAGCCAACATCTTCAGGTACTTAAAGCTCCAAAGCTGCACAGACAAAAGGGAAAATCAAAAAAGACAAGAAGTACTGAATTCAAAAAGCCGGAAGATAAAAGAGGTTGCAGTACATACCTTCCAAGCTCGCCAGAATCCCCCCGTTGATTTAACATTACCCCGGGAAACCTCACCCATATGCTTGTAAAGGTGGGCCAAGGCAACACCACCCCAGTTATAAGAGGGGATCTCACCAATGGTCGCCAGGCAAGAAAGAAGCCTCAAGCTCACCCAGTCATTCTGTGTCGCGAAAATCGAGCAACCAAGGATATACAGAAGAAATACCCTCAAAAATTGAGAATTATTCAGGTTTTGATTCCCTCTGCCATAGGCTCGATAAAGCCAGCCACAAGGGAACCAGTGCCTCTCCAGATTAGGAGGAACAGCCCCAATAAGCATCTCTACAGCTTCAGGGTCAATGTCATAGAAGTAATCCAAGACTAGGCACTTCCCGCCAACCCTCAAGCCGGTAATCATGGAAAAATCAAAATACGTCATTGTCATCTCACCAAATGGCAGATGGAAAGTATTGGTGGTGTCCCACCATCTCTCAGCAAGAGCATAAAAATCTGCCAGATCATTGGTACTCTTTGAAACTAGGCGGACAAAGCCGCCAAACCCGGCATCGTCTACCATTCTCTTGACGTCATGCGAGAGTTGGGTGTACTATAGAAAAGTGTGAGTAAGGCTACCATGGCCCTTCAATGTCACTTCCGGCACCTGCACATATCAAAAATGACAAAAAATGAGCACAAAAACACTATTCACAACCCAAAGTCCAGCTTTACAAAATCAACATACGAGCACAAAATAAGCTTCCAACAAACTCTAGGTGCACGCTACAGTTCTTAAAACTAGCACAATACACAAAATAGTCTTGAACTGTCGAAAGTTTAACATACCAGGCTCGCTAGAGCCATGGCCAAAAGATGATGTTGGGGGTCCCATAAAATCAAGTCTGGGGTTTGGCTCTCGGCTTTCATTCATTCCTTGGCCTTCTTAGACGGTCTCCTTGAGCTCGAAGCCATGGATCTGCAAGAAAATGGAAGACTAAAACCAAACTTTCTTCTTGAAAAATGGAACAAACCAAAACACCAATCAAAATTCCAATCATGGGGAAAGATTACTCACCTGAGCGTCCACAAGCTGCGTTTTGACGGATTTTGGCTCCAAAAGCACCATAAAATGGCAAAAAATGAGCTTGAAATGCTCCAAAACCCGAGATATACACACATGAAGTCTGGCCACCAGTGCTGCCTTGGCACTGGCCAACTACCTCTGTGGCAGTGGCCCAGTGCCGCCATAGCACTGCTCCCCGCGAGCCCTGCTTCACTCCATTTTAGCCCGTTTCGGCTCTTTCTGACCCGTTTTAGCCCGTTTGTGGTCCCGATTAGCCCCGGTGACCCATTTTAGTCAAGATTTGTGAGGTTTTAACCCCAGAAGATCCATTTTAACCCCAGCAGATTCAGTTAATCCACCGAGGATAGAAACAGAAAGATATCAGCCCCCGAAGGCCCGAATCGACTTTTCAGACCGACCATTGCAAAGATCTAATCAACCGTGAGAGATTCAAAGATGGGTTCGAGTTCCTGATCAAGAAACAGTTAAGAGAGATTCTTCGGGAATCCTACATCATCCCCCAAGGACAGAAATAGAAAGATACCAGCTCCCAGAGGCCCGAATTGACTTTTTAGACCAACCATTACAAAGATCTGATCAATCGTGAGAGATTCAGAGATGGGTTTGGGTTCCCGATCAAGAAATAGTTAAGAGAGATTCTCTGAGAATCCTACATCATCCCCCGAGGACAGAAACACAAAGATACCAGCTCCCGGAGGCCCCGACCGGTACTCTTGGATTGATCACCAGGATCAACCGTGAGAGATTCAGAGATGGGTCCTGGTTCCCAATCAAGAAAAGAGAGATTCTCTAAGAGTTCTACACCGTCCTCCGAGGATAAATACAGAAGGATACTAGTCCCCACTATCCCCAGCAAAAAGCAGCAAAAGCAAAAACTGACTCCTGAAGATCGGTCATCAGGAACAATCGGAACATCGCCCGAGTCCAGATTTCAAAGACGAGCACCGTCGTTCCACGACTCCGTGTCTTCAGATTATCATGAGCTTTCTCATCTGTCCATTTTCATAGCTTTCTTACCTATCGGTGATCAGAAGATCCCTTGGCCACCTTTGGTTATTGACACGAGAATTTTGTGTGTGCGCTTGTGTGCCTTACCCAAGTGTAGGTAATCGTGCAAGTAGTAATCTGGTTAAGTCCAGGTCGATCCCACAGGGAAGGTATTAAACTAATTACTCAAATTAATCTCAAACAAGAAAATAAAATCAATATTTTAAAGGAATGTAGAACACAAAGTCCCACAATTTATCAACTACTAAAGATAAAGCAATTAAACTAAATTAATCTAAAAACTAACTAACAAACTAAAGCGATATTTTAAAACGTGTTTTTCTTATTAAAAGGGAATATTGGGATTACACGAATCCACCGTGACCTAGCCATCTACCATGCAGTTACGTTGAAGCTCAATGGAGCACATTCTCTATAGTATTCCGTATTTCTCTTAGGATAAAGAATCTATAGTCCTTTCATGACCGGGACTATATCATCATAATTAAGTTTGAAATACACAAAAGCAGTTTAAAACAATAGTTTACACTTGCACCTACAATGGTGTTAGCATTGAGGGTGGTTTGCAAAATATATTGAAGAAAAATGCCTCAAGGCTTAAAGTTCACAGACTGTTTTGATAAACTGAGCGTTTAGGGACAATTTGATAACAAATCAGTAAAGTAGAAAGTCTAGGAATACTACATAGAATGTCCTCAAGAATCAGAAGGTTTGATCGATCGACACGCTTTCGATCGATCGAATATCTTCATCTCTCGATCGATCGAACTGACTTCGATCGCTCGACTGTATCTCTGTTTCGATCGATCGAACATATTCTATCGATCGAACACAGGAATTATTCTGCTGCATGACAGAGGCTTGAGATCACGGTTTCATCGTGATCTCCCAACTTGGGGACTACTCAGACATGGTCTGGAGTGTCTCAGATGTGTTTTTGATGTAAAGTTCCATTAAAGGTGTGTTTGGTTGTGATTTTTGCATAAAATCTATGAAAATTAATTGTTTAACTCTAACTAACATGCAATACTATGGGATAACAAGTTATACTACTATAAACTAAGTGAAGAACGTAAACAAAGTAAACTGGAAACAAAAACTTGTATTGAACTAGGAGGAATCCAAACTAAACAATGTGTATCCTTGATTAAAACCTACAAAAAAGCAAAGTAAAGCTCTCTACTCTCTATAAACTGATGAAAATGAAAGTGGGCGTCCTTCTGGACATATACAATACGAGAATATATACTAAAAACCTAATGCTAGGGTTGAAATCCCGTTTCTGCTGCGTGCGCATAAAATCTAATAAAAGCCATGTTCAATCGATCGAACATATTTCGATCGATCGAACCTCTGGGGTCTTCGAGCGCTTGAGCTTCTATCGATCGATTGAACCTTCGATTGATTGAATTGTCTTCAATCGATCGAGGTTCATTTTTCATCCTTTACTTGCCTTCATTAAAATTCAGCACTCCCTTTTATCTTTCTCATCCAATTCTTTACACAGCAACAGTAATCTGCACAAACTACAGCTAAAACAAACAACTTATCATAGTTTAATCAAATTGTGTACAAACTAGCATTATAATTCAAATTGCAGATAAATGAAGGACTTGTGAAATAATTTAGCACATTTTCTTCTTTTAGCGCGGTTGTATTTTACAAATACCCCCGCTTATCTCAACCCCCAACTAGCGATTTGCTAGTCCCTTGCAATAGAGCGAAAATAAAAGCAAGCTAAACTACGACTATAACAGAAAAACTAAAATAAACTAGACCCAGATTAACTAAACTAAAATAACAAGAAAGAAACTACCTAACTCACTTTCGCAGGAATCGCGGTTGCATTTAGCAAATGCAACAAGCCGTTAAATCCCTAGGTTTCCCCTAGTGGACGAGTGTTGTCTCGTGAGGGTTTGCAGTGAATGTACCCACAAAATTCTCTGATTTTAAGCTAAAGAAGATATAGAATAACTTTAAAACATTCCCTTTTTTTCAACTATTAATTTAGCTCTACAAAACATATCATCCTCATTCAAACCATGAAAGAAATACATATGCTCCTCACGTCACCAAGATAAAAACAACATATGCATCACATCCCTGTATCTGTGTGTGTGTGAAATTAACAGCTATATATCGAACTTTATTTAGAGTTATTTAAACTATCATACTCTCAGAACTTGTAGTTTCAACTCAATGCTCACATAGTTATTACACTCATAAATGAATATCCCACAGAAACTTGGCTAATAATGATCGCACAAGGTATGAAAGCTTTGATAGGAGTGGTTTTTTTCGGATACTAATGCTTTCATACTCGACTCTATAGAAGACGAACATTTTAGAGTGTATAGTCTCACGAATGGAATAGTACTTACAAGAGGAGCGAAATACCGTGGATAACTCAAATTACACGTTCATGTTTAAACTAAGTTGTTGAGAATCATTAAGGCTTTGACTTTTCAGTTTTTATTTAGTAGGGTAGAAATTAAAGGGGTAAGAAATTGCACATTTTCAGCATGTGGCTGTGTTCAGTAATTTCTTCACTTTATTCCAACCATTCTCTTCATACGTATAAATATATACATCATTTTTTTTAACCTGGACTTTCTCCTTTTTTTTTTTTTTTTTTTTTTTTAACCTGGACTTTGTCCTCCTCTCTCTTTTTTTTTTTATTTTTTATTTTTTATACAGCCCTTCCCACTACTACTCCCTCCTCATACTTCAACAATTTAATCACATTGGATATGCATTGAGGTATATTGAGGTCAAAGTATACGATTAGGTGTTTAGAAGTTCATAATGGATTCGACATTATTTACTAGGTGTGGGGTTAAGAACAATGTATATTCGGAAATGTCGATATAGGTAAATGGAGAAGGCAAGTAGCAAATACGATGGCTTAAATCATTTTCTCAACTTCTTAATTTTTACACGTCAATGTTCATTGAGTTTAGTTGGTAAATCCTGAACGTTCTCCTCTAATAAGAAGCCAAAATGAAGAATTAGAGACTATTCAACGAATTTAATTGGCATATTCAAGAAAAACAATTCGAGTTTTAATGTGATAATTCCCTCAGAATTGAAGATTGGATTCAAAAGCTCACTAAGGGTAACTAGTTTTCACTACTTCATTCTTTAAAGTACGAAAGTCATATTAACTCTTATTTTAAGTTTTCTGCATAGCTATTAACATGTGCAAATGATTTGGATACAAGAATGGTCAACATATGCATTCATCCTAGAAAACCAGAAAAACGCATGAACTTACTTCATAAAAGGATGAGAATAAAACGGTTGTGTCATTGCTTGATAACAGCTATATAGGAGTGAATATTCAAAATTATTCTACCAATTTAATTCAAGAACTTACTTAATTGTTTGCAATTTTGCACTTTTGTTGAATGTGAAATTTTTGTAATTTAATTTAGTTTCTAATGGAAATTGTATGACAATAGATAGAGTGGTCCAGATTGCTAAGAACTAATATGCACAGGTGATTGTCTATCTACATCCCACCCCCAACTAAAAATTGCAATGTCCTCAGTAGGCGATTTTCAAAAATAGATAGAGAGATATCACCTGATATATTTCATCATAAGAATGGCAAGTGTAACAACCTGTACAGAAAGCATACAAACTCCAAGCAGCAGAGATCAAAAGAATATAAAATATAGAGCATGAGATCCATACTTAAAATAGAACTAATCACTGGAAATATAAGAAAGTGAAAGAATAGAACAGTGATAATATGCGCCATACAAAGTAAAATACAAAATATAAAAACCATCCAACAAAACAAAATATCCCAATAGTATCCAAAAAAATATCCAACAACTAACCAACACAACCAAATCCAACCACTATGTCCAAAATATCTAAACAACCCAATATCCAAAAAAAAAAAAAAACAACCAACAACAGCAATCTAGCAGAAACTAGACATCATCGGCGACGTCCGATAATATCTCAATAAAAACATCGGGAGCATCCCCACCGCCACCCTCAGCAACATTCGGTGTCACCGGGTCACTCACTATCGTGGCAGGTAGAATAGATAAGGGTGTGTCAGCCACGACAGGAGGAGGTGGAAGTGGTATCTCCGTAGCAGGCGGTGTCACTGATGATGATGAAGCTGTAGGATCAATCTGGGAAGGTGGAGCGGCAAGTGATGGACCGGTGGTGGGTGGTGGGGCTACAGGATCGGAGGTGGTAGGTGGTGGAATAGTAGAAGTGGTAGGTGGATCGCTGGGGGGTGGTGCAGAAGCTGCATGAACTGCCTGGTCGACTCCGATCTGGATCAAGATCGCCTCCAGCAGAGTCGTCATCTGATCAACCTTGCCCTCAAGTCTAATCCGGGCCTCTCTCTCCTCTAATAATAACTCGTGAATAGTCGAGAGAGGCGCATAAGAAGACTCTCCCTGGGCGGGAGCCTGAGATCTCTGTCTCAACTCAAAACGGGAAACCTCCTCCACAGGATCACCCTCCTCATCAGAATCACGCTCCTCAGCCTCTGTGGGCATCCCAGAAGCTACGTCCTCGGTATCTGTGCCGCCTCGCCTCCTTTTTACTCCAACTTCAGCCTTTCCCTTTCCTTTCCTTTTTCTCTTCTGGGCGTCAGAGCGGCGAGCGGCGGTCTCACCAAAACGGCTCTTGGGGGACTGGTAGACATCGGTAGCAAGAGGGAGTAAGCCGCTCTGGGTCACAATGCGATGGATGCCCCAAGCTCCTTTCAGGTGCTTCTTGGCCAAGATATAGCGTGTGGGATGCACCAAGAACTCAATATACAATCGCGAGAGGCATACCCGTCTCCCTGTCCCCACACAAAATAGTGCTCGCACATACCAAGCCGCCAGCTTCTCGTGGTAGGATGTCAGAAAAATACAGTTGCAGAGGACGAGATGAAGCATGTGGTACCTATGCCACATAACGATCTACACCGCACAGGTAATCCCACCAGGGCATACAACAGTTATATCACATTGTTCTATCTTGACAAGATAAACGAACCGTCCTATGAAATGTTCTACAGTAATCTATATGCAAAGGCTGGGTCTAGTCAAAGAGGGTCCATTGACGAGAGTTCCAATATACCGTCAGGGAGACAGTACGGAAGTTGTTATTCTTTTTGATATACCTTAGAAGGTACAGTATCAACAGTGACTTATGCCCTGGCACAGCAAGACCTGAACAATGTCAGCGCCGCATTTCAAACACAGTCAGGGGAAAATGCAAGAGTGCAATGCGGTGAACTAGACACAGTAAAAAGATAATTTTAAAGATGCTTCTTATGAGTCAAACCTTTGTATTACTTTGTTTTAAAATAAAAATCCCCAGCGTTTTATGGACACGCGGAATCGGTCGTCCACTCTTTCGTTTTGGTTTGAAATTGATTTAGATAAAAAAAAAGGTCTGCTAAAAACAGATACAGAGTCGCCACTTGGTCTTTAAGGAACCAAGAAACCCAATTTGACTCACCTAAATGGATAAAGGATACCAGCCCTTCATAACCAAAGAACTTGGTTCAGGGTTTTGGTACGAGACAGGAAGGAGCCTTTGCCACAATGAAAACACCCTCAACTCGCCCCGTCTCTCCATGGGCCTCAATTAGCATCCAAATAATCATCTTATACTCTATTTGATTTGACAATTAATACTATGATAGTATATTACATTACATAAGAAACTTGAAATGGAAGATCAAAAGATAAGATATCATTCATAAGATCTAAGCCAAATATCACACAATGCAAAGTGAACGATCACACAAATAAACCTAGGAAAACTTGTCTAATCACATATCAAGTAATCAAGTTTTCCTAGTCTAGAAGGGGGACATGAATTATTCTTGAAACAAATAATCAAATAAGTCAAAATATGCTTAGCAAGCTAGTATGATGCATGTTAATCTTTGAGAAAGAGAAGATCTCTGAATCCCTGGGACGGATGAGAAAAGAAGATTAGATCGAGGGGGAACATGAATGGGTGATCAATTTCATTCCTTATGATCTTCTTAGATTAGGAATCACAAAAGACCCCAATTCTTGCATGGATGCAATGTATGCACCTAGTATGTGCAAGGTAGTAGTGTGTTTGTGGTCATGGATTTTCTAAAGTGAGTTAGAAGTCTAAAATGTGCATGAATGCATGAAGGAAATCATCATAGAATATGTACAAATGTAATATGGACTACTTCCTAAGATATGAACTAATTTGAAGTACATATAAGCATCAAATCAAAGAATGAAAGTAAAAGTATACTTGCTGTGAATAGTGGACAGACTACTGAGTTGACATTTTAGAAATTGAACAGTGGGGTAAGAAATGTTTTCAATTAATGATTTTTTATGAAGATCATACTTATTGTGTCTAGAACACATATCAAAAAGCCAATCTTCAGTAACTATTACAGATTGATAGAAATCAGATGAACAATAGAAGTTACTCAGAAACAGAGTCCGTACTATCGACTGAAATGTTGAAAAATCTTAGAAAATGAAAGCAAAACATCCAGCGGCCCATATTGTATAGTGACACGACTAAATAGTTGTGCGCTCTTGTGCAACACCCAAGTGTAGGTGATCGTGCAAGTAGTAAACTGGATGAAGTCCAGGTCGATCCCACAGGGAAGGATGCGATTAAATCACCTAGATTAGACTCTAAAAGGAAAGAAAATTCAATATTTTAAGAGAAGTGTAGAACACAAAGTTCTACAATTAACAACTACTAAACTTAAAAACAACTAAATTAAATTAACTAATGATTAACTATTTAACTAAAGCGAGATTTGAAAACGGTTTTTCTTAATAAAAGAAAGTGTTGGGATCACGCGAATCCACTATGACTCAGCCATCTACCATGCAAATGCAATTAAGCTCAAAGGAGAGATAACTTCTACAGTATCCCGTACTTCTCTAAGGATATAGAATCAATAGTCCTTTCATGACCGGGACTATATCATCACAATTAAGTTTGAAATACGCAAAGGTGGTTTAATTCAATAGTTAAGACTCGCACCTACAATGGTGTTAGCATTGAGGGTGGTTTGCAAAATATATTGAAAGAAAATGCCTTAAGGCTTAACGTTTAAAGACTGTTTTGACAAACTGAGCATTTGGGGACAGTTTGATAACGAATCAGTAAAGCAGAAAGTCTTGGAATACTGTATTAGATGTCCTCAAGAATCAGAGGTCTCGATCGATCGACGCGCTTTAGATCGATCGAACTTCTTCATCTCTCGATCGATCGAAATATCTTCGATCGCTCGACTATGTCTCTAGTCCGATCGATCGAACTACATTCGATCGATCGAACACAGGAATAAAAATACTGCATGGTAGAGGCCTAAAATCACGGTTTCATCGCGATTTCCCAACCCCGGATTACTCAGACATGGTCTGGGAAGTCTCAGATTTATTTTTAACGTAAAGGTTCATTAAAGTCATGTTTGTTTGCGAGTTCTTCATGAAAACTATGAAAATCAATGATTTTAACTCATCTAGCATACAATACTACGATATTGAAGATTATACTACGAATAAATAAGTGCAGAATGTAAACAAAATAAAACGAAGTAACCTGGAGAAGAGCAACTACTATTAAACCTTACGAAATCCAAGCTACAATGAAATCCTTGATAAGAAAAACCTACAAAATAAGATAAAACTCTCTACTCTCTATGGAAAACTGATGAAACAAAGTGTGTGCCTCCTTTGGGACGTAAACAAAACGATTATATATAGCCTAAACCTAATGCTAGGGTTAAAAACCCGTTTCTGCTGCATGCGCGTATAATCTGATAAAAGGCACATTCGATCGATCGAAACACTCTCGATCGATTGAACTCCTGGAAAATTCGAGCGCTTGAACTTTACTCGATCGATCGAACCTTCGATCGCTCGAGACTTCTGCGATCGCTCAAATCCTGTATTTCAGCTTTGAGTTGTCTTCATCAGGACCAAGCACTTCCTTTTATCAACAGTCTTCAATCTTGTACACAGCAGCAGTAATCTGCACAAATAATCACTAAAACAATACCACTTATCATAGTTTAATCAATTTGTGCAAAAACTGATATTGTAATTCAAACTGCAGATAAACAGGGGAATTGTAGACTTTTCTAGTGTATTTTCCTCTTTTAGCACGGTTGTATTTTACAAATACCCCCGCTTGTCATATAGAATTGAGTTGGGACCACTCCCTTTGGAAAAGTTTTCTGAAAAACAAGTTGAAAGTCTACCAAGCTTCTGTGACAACAAAAGTAGAATGTTTGAAAGGAATGTTTGGGTCCAAATGGACCCCTTTCAAGTGTTTCCAGGTAAAACCAAAAATCAGGGGTGTTCTCCAACAAGTTAGGAAGACTTTTGAAGTGGTCTTGTATTCATATATTGAGTATTGAACTCAGAATAATTCTTTGAAGTTAAGTAGCTCACTATTTTGAAGATTTTTTTTCAGAAAAACAAAGTTTATTCCTAAGAATCCAAATATTGGGGGTTTTAGAAGGGCTTTGAAATAGGGGTTTTGAAAGTATATTTCAACACTTAAAGAGGATTAAAACCACTTATAATATCAACCTCTAATTCATTTAGAGAACCTCCAAGATTATCGCAAAGATTTGTTTTATTTTGGAAATAACCTCAAGAATACATAGGAATGTGTATTGGGGTTATAATCATCATCTATCAAACATGTTTTTGAGGTCAAGAGCTACTATCCTTTAGGATTTACTCACCTCAAACTTCATATCATCATCTAGATGATGATGAACTAGCAAGTAAATAAGAAAGATCAAAAGAAATGGGGTAAGAGGAGATGAACAAATATATGAACAAGCAAGTAGATAGCAATCAATAGATGATATTTATGATGATTTTGGACTTGTAGCTTGATGTTTCACTCATATATGGTGACTTTGGACATGGAAGAAGCTTCCTATCTCATAAATGCTCACAAAAATGGTGGATGTATGTATTGAATGTGAAGTAAATGGGAGTAATGAAGTAGAAAACAAAGTTTAGAACTCACTTTTTAGTTGAAAATCAAAGAAGGAAGCTTCTTTTCTCTCTATTCTAACCTTATCTCTAAAACTTTTCTTTCTAAAACTTTTCTAAGCTTTCATTTTGCCACCCCTTAAATGAGAAGTCAAGGGGGGTTTATATAGGCCTATTTGGGGTGGTTTTGGGATTTAAAGAGTGCTCCCATTGGTCCCAAACATCTGTGAACATAAAACTACATCGTTTTGGTCTTTAATTATACAATTTGGACCCCCCAAAATAAATTACAAAAATTGTTTCTATGGAGGTTGAGTGCCGCTATGGCACTGGCCATGTGATGTTGCAGCACTGCTCCTCAGATGCCCAAAAAATTACATTTTGGCCCCCAGAGGTCCTGGTATTCATGAAAAGGCCCTATTTTGTCCGAAATTCACAGAAAATGTATACGAACTCCAAATTGAACTTGTAATATACCGTTAGAAAGGTAATGTAGTCTACTTTCCATAAAAAAAATAGTTCAGAGTCAGATTACTTTGAAAAGTTTTGTGGTATTTGCGATAAAAGCGGATTTGATCGTCTTTTTCACCTTCGGAAATCGATAATAAATTCATTTTGAATTCATAAATTATGTGCGATACATTGTTGGAAAGCTATTGACCTCTAGTATACACGAAAAATGTTTGAAAAATGACACGGTGCTCTGGTTTCAAAGTCAACTTTTAGGTCAAATCGGTCAAACTTGGGATCTCCAAGAAGTTCTAATAACCTCTAGGACCTCCCAGGAGCTGACGTTTCCGTCCGATTTTCTTTTAAAACTCATTTTAGTACTTTTCACATGATCTAGAATGATCTTGGAACTTTATGGAGAATTTGGATGATTTTGGTCAAACCCCGGTCAAACTTGGTCAAACTTGGGTCAAACCGGTCAACGGGGACTTTTCGAAAACTTTCGGGACTTCCGGGAGTCTCTGGGAGCTGACGATTTCATCTAATTTTGCTTTAAAACTCATTTTATCACTTTTTTACGACATAGCGTGTTTTCAGAACTGTTGGTCCAAATCAGGGAGTTTTTGGGCTTTCAAGGGTATTTTGGTCATTTTGAGCATTTTGAGAGATATAACTAACTTCCAGGAGTCATTTTTGAGTCTTTTTCGATCATTGTGAACCACCAAGCCATGAGTCTCCTAAATCTAATAGCCGACAAAATGGGGTGTTGTAGACACCCCGATTTTGACCAAATGTCGAGTTAAGGGGAATACTACCTCTAAGATCCGATGATGACAAGCCTCTAACTAATCTAGGACTTCCAAAGATGATTCAAACTCTTCGAAAGACTCTCTAACTTAAGCAAAAAGAAAAAAAAGAAAGAAAGGAGAATTGAGGCAAACGGCACTTAGGCGGATTTGCGGCAGTCACGGGTTGCCATTGCGGCACTCCCTAACTGCCGGAATGGCATTCAGGGAGAGCCGTACCGGCATCAATTAACTGCTGATAAAATGTTTCAAGTGCTGTTAAATTTGAAAAAATTCTAAAAAGATGGCAGTCCATGGAGTTGTATGCGGCATTCCATGAGTGCCGTTGTGGCATTCAGAGAATGCCGCGCTGACATTCACTGAGTGTCATTCCGACATTCAGTGAGTGTCGCTTCCATCTCCAAGGAGTGTCACATTTTTTGATAGTCTGTCCAAAAGTGGGTCAGTTTATACCGTCAAAAGGCGGCGGGAATTAGGGTTTTGGCTGCGAATTTCTAAAAATGACCCCCTAATGATTTCCTTTATATAGAAGGTGTATATCCCATTATTAGGGATGGAATATTAGAATGTTAGGATCCCAAGATTGATTCTCCTTCAAAAATTTTCTAAATAGAGGACGAGTAGTAGAATTGGAAGAAGAGTTTGATCATTACTTGGAAGGTCTTAAAGAAGTCAAGAAATTGAGGATACTTGGAGGTAAAACTCTAAACTAATTAGTTTATTAGTTGTTCAATCACAATATTTAGATATCTAGGACCTTTTACACATTTTCAAAACCTCCCTTCCCACCTCATTTCATCACACACCACATATATATTGTGATTGAGCTTTCGTCTCATTAGTTTGGATCAAAATGGTTTAGTGTTTACAGCTTAAATAAATCTTGAAATAAAACCTTGGTCCCTTTTCTTTGATTATGTTTATTTCTTAGGTTCATGAGACTTTAAATGCCTTACTTGAACATTTGTGTTTAGAATCCCTCAATATTCTTATGAACTTATGATTCATAAAGGGATTGAGGTTGATCTTAGTATGTTGAGTCAATGAGTCCAAACTTCATCCATAGTTTGAGCTTATTATTTCAAGGTTTTGTGAAGTTCCTTATACTTCATTAAAACCCATAAGTTCAAGTGTTATTAATCTCCAATGACCATCAAATGGTAGGAGAAGTAGCTTAGTTTAAGTCCATCTCTATAGCGTAGGCTAATCCTTTTCTTAGGTTTTGTGAAGCTCTTCATACTTCATTAAAATCTACATTTGTGTATCTTTAGCCTCCAATGACCATCAAGTAGTAGGAGTAACAATATGAATCCAAGCTTTTGTCTATAAGTTTGAGTTCATTGTTTTGGGGATTTTGTGAAAGTCACTTCATACTTCATTAAAATCTACACGTGCATCTTTAGCCTCCAATGACCATCAAATGGTAGGAGAAGTAGTTTGGATTAAGCCCAACTTCATGGTTTAGTAGTTGGAATTAACCAACTAAGTTGAACTTGAACAAATGGTGCAGTGAATTCAATGACCACCTGTGAACAAGGATTTTTAGTTCAATATCATACCGTTGGAATTGAATGAAACCAATGGGAAAGTGTTTATAACTCAAAGTTCCACCACTGTAATTTTTGTTTTAAGGAAGCTTCATGTTTAGGGTAGTTTGGTCAGTGGTTTTGTGAAAGAACTATAATCTGTCCAGAGTTTCAAAATAGTAATACTCTTTTGAAATAAGCAGATCAGAACCTTAATCAAGTGTTCTTGGCCCAAAATAAATTTTTCTAGGTAGTTTAATGTGTTAGGAAACTACCCTAAAAAGACCAAAGCATTTCTGATTTTTTTTTACTATTTTTAGAAAATCATGCAAAAACTCTGGACGTAGAGTTGTAAGTCGCTGAGTGATGTCTAGTGTTTGTCTAATTCCCAGAGATCTAACCATCGAAATTCTGATTTTCTTTTTTGGATGGAAACTAGACACACAGAGGCATCTTGTGTCCAAATATCATCAAGATCAAACCACATGAAGCATGCTTTTTATTTCCTTAAAGTTCTGATCTGCTCTCAGCAATTTTTAAAATTCTGTCATGATTTTGATGTATCTTGCAAATAATGGTCCCAATGATCTTTCTATAACCTAAGGCTTAAACTATGTGTTAATAGTGATTAGTCAAGCTTAAAACTAGAGGCTAAATGATCCAAATCAATGAAATGTTCATAGCTTTATTTCATTCATACTCATGTGTCCATGTGCATTCATTTATGTAGATTGATATTTGTAATAGAATTCACCTTGTGTTAGAGTTAGTTACTTAGGAGTTCAATGATGTGTTTTGTTTAAAGTATGTCAACTACCCTTTGTTTTGTAGCGCTAACAAGGTATGATTTCTTGAACTCCTCTTTAGTTTATTTTTATTTCTTGATCTTTATTGATTTTTCGACCCCATGAACGACACCTTAGAAAAAAGTCTTGCTTGATTTGTATATTTGAAATAGAGACTCTTTTTTAAGGCTTTTCTTTCATTTGTATGCATTGCACATTTAATATCGTGGCTAGATCCCGGGTGAGTTCCCTTGTTCCCTATTGCATACCATGTTGCTTGCTACTTGAATTATGTGGTTTTTGAAATGATATTTTATCACTTGCAATCTTACACCTTTTAGACATGCTTTTGTAATGTATATTTATACATATGTATTAGTTGAGGACATGCTTAGATTATTAATTCGGTTAAAAGGATGTTAAGTAGGGGCCTATCACGAGATAGGATGAGCGGGGGTGTTTTAGTCCGACGGGCTCCTTCCCCTCTCATTCCATAATCCCCGGACCTAGAAAATCTTTGGTTTCTTAAAAGATCAGTTTACTTAAAATGGTTTCTTAATTTTCCTTTCAAAATTAAGTGGCGAATCTTGGTATTTGAAATATGAAAATGTTTTAAAAGTGGACCCAAATGCCGGTATCCACAATATGGCGATTCTGCTGAGGATCGAACCCAAAATCTCTAGTTTCGCAGCCAGAAATTTTTGATTTTGGGTTCACTCGAGGATTAGACTTGAAAGCATCCTTTTAATCGAATTAATTAATTTTAGTGTGTCTGTTGCATTACACTTGCATGTTTAGCCAGTCAATTGCACAGAACTATGACCTTAGAGACTCAGGGCAACCCGGTCGGTCAAGTTATCATGGGACTGTGTAATCACCCTTGATCTCGTACCATGTGTTGGTATATGAAGCATCCTATCGGATGTGTGTTAAGGGTCCTTTATTTGACCAAAACCCGGCCTTTGCATGATAGCTTCTGTAGAACCTTTCAAAGTTAGGAAATTAATTCTTGATTAGGATTTTGTGCTAGGGAGTTTTGTATGCCCGAAAGGGATTACTTGAGATGATGACGATACTTGCTTGGTGAAATATCTGTAACCTCTTAATCACTTTTGAGCAATTCCTCTTTTATGTCCTATGACATTTGAGAACATGCCGAATCTTGATTATAAGATTACATTTCTTATATCATATTTAGCTAAGCATCATTGACCTTGTATGTATCCAAATTCATGAAAAGTATGGTGATAATCCTATTATGTGACCTTTCTACCCAAAGAATTTTAAATCCATCTTTGAAAGCAAAACATATGTTTGCCATCTTTTTTCAAAGTTTTCAATCGCTCTTTCAAAAATCTTTGGATTTCAGTTGTTTTAAGATTCAAAGTCAACCATTGTTGAGGTAAATTTTCACATTCTCATCTTCGAAGGGAGAACCCAAAATTCTCGGGAGCTATGTTTGAAAAGTTTCGCCAACTAAAGAAATGATTTTTTTTTCAAATGTATTTCAAAGCAAAGTTTCAACCCAATCATCTTTTGTTGAGAAATGTTTTTTTTGCATTCAAAGAAAAAATCTAAAATTCTTGAGAATTTGAAAGATTCCATCATCTAGAGAAATGCTTTTCAAATGAATTTCGGAAATTTCAAAAATTTTCAATCTTTGAAGGGGTAATGAGGACCACAATGAAAAGAAAAATCGGCACACTTGACATGAATGAGGATTTTATGTGCTTATGTGCCTTATCTATTAGGGCTAGGATTTTCTCTTCTTTTTGCATATAGAATAGGCGCACACACACACACATGCATTGCATCCGTGTGACATATGAACCATTCATGAACATTTTACTAAGTATGTGCAAAAGAAAATGTGAAAATAATAACAAAATTAAAATTCCTTTGAAATCAATCAAAATTGATTAAAAATGAAACATGACTGTAGGCGAGATAGCATCAAACCCAGAACAGTTTGGGTTAGTAGTGCAAGCGTGAGATTAGTTAGAAGAGAAAAGATAATGAAAAGGATTATGTTAAGGTTGATTAGTTAGTGGAGCCTAATGATTGGAAGAAGGGCCACTTAACTGAGAAATTGGTCATAGGGACGGATAATGTTTCCACGAATGCGGGTGGCAAACCCGAAGGTTCAAATGGTGCTATTGAGGTAATAACGTTTGTGAATACTGCTGCTGAAGCGAATGTGGATGCTCTTGGAAATCTAATAAATTGAAAATCATCCATGACACTCCAATTGAGACCAAATCAAGTCTAGTCCATGATCTAGTCGTGTTAAGTTGGAGTCAAGTGTCAATGTCAAGTTGTATTTTGTCAATCTTCCATCGAGTATTATTGTCAAGTCTTTATTGAGTCAATCGAGTTAGGTAGTGTGATCTGCTACTAGTTGAATAAAATCCCTTTCTGCTTGATTCAGTGTGCCAAGTCGTGAATGTACGGATCATTAAGCCAAGAAAAAGGGAAAGAAGAAAGAAAAAAAATCACTTTTTCAAATAATCATGGAAACACTCTGTTAATAAATCTTTGCATTGAAAAGGATCCCCAATTGATCAACGCAAATTCTGTGCCAAATCCAAGGAGGATTACAGAATTGATTAGCTTAACTTTAAGAATTTAAAGATGCTCTTGCTCAATCTTGAAAAGATGAACTTGGAACTTCGTAGACCTTGCTTGCCATCCCCTAAAAGATGAGCCCAACCAGTCCATAGCCATAAACTTTGTCCTTGATGGTAGCTAGACATTTTAAATGAACTTCTTCTTCCAAAAAAAAAAAGAGAGAGAATACAAAAAGAAAAAAAACAGAGCTCGCTAGGATAAAAACTCGAAAGGGCGCCTAGGCAAAAATAAGATGCGTGTTGATTTCAAAAATCCTAATCCTAGCCAGTTAAAATCATAGAGAGAATAAGAGATAGTAAGTAAGAGAAAGGCAAGGAAAGAGAAAAGAAAAGGAAGAGAATAGATAAGATTGAGAATCCTTGAACACTTCAAAGTAGATCATTGGCACATGAACTATCTCAAGACTTTGTGTTGTTCTAAAGAAATTGGAAATGAAAAGAGAGATTTGAAAATATCAATTAAGCTCACAATTTTTTGAAAGGCTCAATGGCTAAGAGGGCATAAAAAATGATAAGATATTTTTGAGAAAAATAAAGAGTGATTTGGAGGGCTGATATTGCTTTGTGAATATGATAGAGTATGAATAAAACATGATGAGAGTTGTAAAGATTATACTGGCTAGTGAAAAGGTTAAAGAATCAACCGCTAAATAAAAAAGAAGAAAAGAAAAAAGAAAAGAGAATAAAGGAAAAAGTAGTTCATCATGCAACACGATGGCTACCACAAGTGACATGCACTCCCTAGACCCAACTGGTAACATGGCTCGAACAGCCCACCAATTCTTGAAGCCTAATTCTTTTAAGACCTCCAGACCACTTGAACTACGCTCGACCAGATTCCCACTCAGGGATATGTAGGCAACCTATCTGGTTCGATCACCACCATCATCATAATATGGTGTGCTCTTTCAGGCCTTGGCCATATTACCTTCGACCTGATTCCTATTCAGGGATAAGTTGAATCCTTTGCGCATATGGTTATGTTCTTTTAAAACTAGGAGCAAACTTGCATTTTCCTAAGACCACATATATATTGGCGAACTAGGGGCAAACAAAGTTTGTCGATCTGCATTGGGACATCTTCCTTCAGCCCATCACATTCATGATGATTACTTCCAGATTGGGAGTAAATGCATTGCAAGCATCCTGTACCAACATGTTCTCAAGGCCCTTGGGGTGAGCCCGTTTGCCCTTAAGACTAGTGGCAAACTTCGTTTGCTAAAAGCCCTATTTTATCTTTGAAGCAAGCCCCTGAGTCTCTTTCAAACTAGGGACAAACTTCATTTGCCAAAATCCCTCTATAATAAAGGTAATTTCTCAAGTATTTGAGTTTGTTTTGAATGGACTGAAATAGAGTGTCTTTTATTCTATAAGGTAAAGCACTAATTCGAAGCACACTCTAGATAGTCAAAGAATCAGCTAAATCAAAAAGGAGAAGTTTTCAAAGTTTAGATTTATCAGCAAAGCACTAAAATTGTAAAATGATGAATAAATGAAAGAGGTAAGTTGATACATATATTCACGACGAAAGCACATCAGTTCAGAGTATGATTCAATCACTTTGTGTTTGTTGAGTCTGTCCTCGTCAGATGATTCAATAATGATCTCAAATGTGTGAATTTAAGATGATGAATAAAGATTTGAAAAGTCTCCATAAGCATCCCACGAGCAATGCAAGCAGGAGTTTTAAACACTATCACAACACAATGCTAAAAGTGGAAATATGAGAATGGTCCAAGACTAGGGAAAAAGGTGACTTCCCTCTTTTGACACAATCATTATGCTTCTTCCAAATGGTCCGCAAGTGCAGAAAATCATGCCTTCAAAAGACTACTAGGGCAGCAAAAACCCCGTCAGCTCCATTCAAATTCTTTGAGTTTGAGGACTCCCCGTTTTTGTAAAATCAATTCTTTTAGTTCTAGGGCTTTCCATCTTTGTAAAACTAATTCTTTGAGTCTGTGTGACTTTATTCGAATAAAGAAATGAAATTTTGAGTCCGTGTGACCCCGTCTTTGTGAAATATGAAATTTTGAGTCCGCATGACTCCTCCTTATATGAATTTTTGAGTCCGTATGACTCCGTTTGTGTAAAATATGAATTTTTGAGTCCACTTGGCTCCGTTAGTATGAAATATAAGCTTTGAGTTCGCATGACTCCGTTATATGAAAGAATGTTTTTAGTCCGCATGACTCCATTTATGTAAAATATGAACTCTTGAGTCAGCATGACTCCGTTTGCGTAAAACGTGAATTTGTTGAGTCAGTGTGACTCCGTTTGTGGAAAGTGTGAATTTGTTGGGTTCGTGGGACTCCATTTATGTAAAATACTGAGTTCTTGAGTCCGCGTGACACCGTCTTTGTAAAATATGAATTTTATAAAAAAGTCCGTATGACTTCGTGTTTATAGAATGTGAATTTTCGAGTCCGTATGAATCCGTGTTTGAGAAATGTGAAAATTTTCAAGATCATATGACTCTCCTTTTGTAAAATGTGAATCAATGCGACTCCCCTTTGGAAATATGAATTTTTTCAAGTCGAATCGACTCCCGACTTCGAAATGGGAATTGAGTTGAGTTGAACCGACTCCAGACTCTGGATTTTGAGAATTTGAATTTGCTTGAGTCTAATTGACTCCTGATTCATGAGTTTGAACTAAATTGAGTCTGATTGACTCCCAATTTTGTGAAGCAGAAATTCTTTGAGTCTGATTGACTCCCAATTTTTTGAAGCAGAAATTCTTTGAGTCTGATTAACTCCCAATTTTGTGAAGCAGAAATTTTTTGAGTTTTGTGAAATAGAAATTATTTCAGTCCGATCGACTCCCAATTTTGTGAAACAGAAATTCTTTGAGTTTGATTGACTTTTGAATTGGTGAAATTGAATTTATTTAAGTCTGATTGAATCCCAATTTTAGAATACAGAACTGAATTGAGTTTGATTGACTCCAGATTTTGAAAAGTTGAATTGAATTGAGTCTAATTGACTCTCGATTCTGAAAATTGAATTGAATTGAATTGAATCTGACTAACTTTTGATTTTAGAATTTGAATAAAACTGAGTCCGACTGACTCCGATGAACTGAATTGAACTAATTTGAGTCTGATTTAACCCTCAATTTTGGGAATTGAAATAAATTGAGCCTGATTTAACTCCTAATTTTGAAAATTGGAATTTTTGTTGAGGCAAATTGATTCCGATTTTGAGATTTAAGATTTGAGATTCTTGTCGAGTCAAAATTGATTCCGATTAAGAAAATTTGAAATATTATAAATTAACCCTCGATTTTGAAATAAGAAATTCTCTGAGTCTGTGTGACTCCATTTGTATAAAAGCGAATTTGTTGAGTCCGTGTGACTCCATTCGTATAAATATATATATATATATATATTTGTTGAGTCTGTATGACTCCATTTGTATGAAATGTGAATTTGATTGAGTCTATGTGATTCCATTTGTATAAAAAAATGAATTTTTGTTGAGTTCGTGTGACTCCGTTTATGTAAAATGAGAAAAAGTGAATTTCGTTGAGTCCGAGTGACTCCGTTGTTGTGGAAATGCGGGTCCATGGATCCGAATGACTCTTTTGTTTTAAAATATGAATTTTTGAGTCCTTGTGTAAAAAAAAATAAAATAAAATAAATTTTTTTTGAATTTTTGTGTCCACATGACTCCTTTTGTCTTATAAAATATTAAACTTTGACTCCCTCTGTTAGAAAATTGAAGTTTTGAGTCCATGTGATTCCCTTTGAATTTTTTTGAGTCTGCATGACTCCTGTTGTCAGAAAATTGAATTCTTGAGTCCGCATGACTCCCTGTGTAAGAAAATTGAATGTTTGGGTCCACATAACTCCCTTTGAATTTTTGAGTCTGCGTTACTCCTTTTGTCAGAAAATTAAAATTTTGAATTGTTGAGCCCAAGTGTCTCTGTGGATGTAAAATATGAGATTTGGGGTCGAGTGAATAATAATAATGAAATTTTGGGGGATGGTCTCGACACAAAATCATTGAAATCGGGATAACAAGGATAAGCAAACGTGTAAATCCTACATGTGGTCCTAATGTCCTAACCATGATCATAACACAGTCTTAAGGGAATCAAAAATCCGCAAAGCGCGCAAGATTAAAATCATGTTCATATATGCATTAAGCATCATACATTGCATTGATCATCTAAAGAAGTAGAAATGCAAAGTGAAGTCTAGAGTTTTACCCCTTTGATAAAGGCACGTGCTGAGTGGCACAATTCAGGGTCGGCAAGGAGGAACGAAGGATCGTGACTTAGAGAGGGATTATATCTCTTCTTTGGAGGTCCTGGGGAGCCAGAACCGCTAGCTGTAAGAACAAATCTGCAAGAAAGAGTGAGAAGAATCAAGCTTTTTTTTAAAGGGCTTAAGAGGAAAACATAGCAACACATGAAATGCTGTGGTGTTCAATCATGAATTTAACCAAAAGATAGGATCTTGATGATAGAAAGGAGTCAAATTGACTCCTATTTTTGCTAAATTGAAATCTTGATTTGACCTGACTCCAGATTTTAGAAATTTTGAATTGAGTCAAATTAACTCCATTTTTTTGTGAAATTGAATTGATTTGAGTAAAATTGACTCCCAAATTTAGAAATTGAAAATTAAATGGAGTCCGACTTACTCCTATTTTAAAAATCGAACCAAATTAAATTGATTTGAGTCTGATTGACTCCTGAGTTTTGAAAATTGAATTGAATCGAGACAGATGGACTCTCGGTTTCAAAATTTGATTCTGATTGACTACGGATTTTTAGAAATTGAATATAAATTGAGATTGGTGGACTCCCGGGTTTAAAAATTGAAAAATTGAATTGAGTCTGTTTAACTCCCATTTTTTTAAGACTTGAATTAGTTTGAGTCTAGCTGATTCTCGGTTGCGAAAAATTGAGTAGAGCTTGATTGACTCTTGATCTTGAAAATTTGATTTGATAAGAATCTGATTGACTCCTAATTTTAGAATTTGAAATGATTTGAGTCCGATCGACTCGCGATTTTTGGATTGACTTGAGTCTAATTTAAATCCTGACTTTGAAGAGTTGAATCGAGTGGAGTCTGACTGACTCCTGATTCTGAAAATTTTAAATTGACTTGAGTCTGATTGACTCCTGATTTTGAATCGAGTTGAATGAAGTCTGATGGATTTTAGAAAATTAATTTGAAGTGAGTCAAATTGACTGTGAATTTTGAATCGAGCCTGAATATTTTGAGAAATGAGAAATCTTCTGAGTCTGATTGACTCCTAATTTTGAAACTCGATAGAATTTGAGTCTGATTGACTCTTGATTTTGAAACTTGAAAGAATTCGAGTCTGATTGACTCCTGATTTTGAAGTTCGAATAAGAATTTGAGTCTGCTTGACTCTGAAATTTGAATTTGAGTCTGTTGGATTCCTGATTTTGGAAAAATTAAAAGGATTTGAGTATGTTTGACCCCAAAATAATCTGAATTTGATTAACTACTGGATCTTGGGAGTTTTTCAATTGGATTAAGCCAATTTTGATCAAAATTTTGCGAATGTAACAGATTTGCATTCTCGGTCCTCGCAACAGATTTGCGTTGACCCGCATTTGGGAATATAACGAATTTATATTCTCGATCTCCGTGACGGATTTACAATGATCAAAATTTTGAGAATGTAACAGATTTGCATTCTCAGTCCCCGCAACAGATTTGCGTTGACCCCGCATTTGGGAATATAACGGATTTATATTCCCAATTTTTGTAACAGATTTACGATGATCAAAATTTTGAGAATGTAACAGATTTGCATTCTCGGTCCTCGTAACAGATTTGCATTCACCCCGTTTTTCGGAATATAACGGATTTACGATGATCAAAATTTTGAGAATGTATCAAATTTGCATTCTCGGTCCTCGCATCAGATTTGCGTTGACCCTGCATTTAGGAATATAATGGATTTATATTCCCGATTTTCGTAACAGATTTACGATGATCAAAATTTTGAGAATGTAACAGATTTGCATTCTCGGTCCTCGCAACAGATTTGCGTTGACCCCGCTTTTGGGAATATAACGGATTTATATTCCCGATCCTCGTAACGGATTTACGATGATCAAAATTTTAAGAATGTAACAGATTTGCATTCTCGGTCCTCGCAACAGATTTGTGTTGACCCCACATTTGGGAATATAACGGATTTAAATTCCTGATTTTCGTAATGGATTTATGATGATCAAAATTTTGAGAATGTAACTGATTTGCATTCTTGGTCCTTGTAGACACCCTGATTTTGACCAAACGCCAAATCCAGGGATTGGTTACCTCTTAAGACCGATGATGACAATGACCGGTGAAATTCGAAGATTTTTCAGAGAATTCAAATCCTCCAAAGATTCTTCAAGTAAAGCTTCAAAATAGAAAAAAAAATGAAAGAAGAAGAAATTGGGTATTCGGGAGGAATCTGAACGTTGAAGAACGTGTGAGAAAATCAGTTTGAGAATACCTTCAAAAAATGTATATATAATTATGTAGTAATAATAATAAGATATATAAAATAAAAAGAGAAGAGAGAGAGAGAGAGAGAGAGAGAGAGAGAGAGAGAGAGAGAGAGAGAGAGAGAAGAAAAGAAAGAGTTCTAATATATATATAAGGAGAAAGTGAAAAAAAAGAAGAATTTTGAAAAAGTCTTGAAAGGAAAAAGAGAAAAAAAAGAGAAGAAAAGAAAAAAAAAAGAAATAAAAGGATTATATGGGAATGTATACCATGCATATGGGTACATTTTAATAAAATGGATTGCAAATATAAGTACATAAGTATATACTTTACTAGATAAATTAGGTTTATGTCAATGTATATGTTGAAAATTTAAAAGAGGGCAAAATTCTGTTAGCCCCGGCACGCGGGAAAGCCGGCGACACTCAGCCCAGTATTCAGCGAGTGCCGCAGGCAATCATTGAGTGCCGCGAACTGTAACAGACTGCTTTTCTCACATGTTCTAGAAGAAAACTTTGCACCTGGGTTTTCACCCGAATTTACCCATTTAACCTTGTCATGTTGGTCTATATAAACAAACCTTCATCTCCTTCATTGGGACTTTTACTCTTACTTTTGAACTTTTAACTTAATCTTAGAGAGAGGTACAAGAGTTATATATACAATAGAGAGAGAATTGAGAGAGGAAGAAGAGAGTTTTCTTGAAGAAATTTAAGAATTAAAGAAGAACTTCCCAAGGAATTGAAGAAATCCTTGAGGTCATAGAGGTAACCTCTCAATCCTTGTTAGAATTAGGCAAATTCAATCACAAGTTCATAGTTCTAGGAACTTTACATATTTTCAAAACCTCTCTTCTTACCTCATTTCATCACACACCACTTAGAGCTTGTGATTGAATCTCATAACATCTCATTAATTTGGGTCTCAATGGAGCTTTGGATTTAAGAATAACAGAGTTTTGACTTAAAATTTTCAAATAACCTTTGATTTCATTTCTTTTGTTTATATTCTTCTCATATGATCTATGAGATCTTTAATATCTCATTAGATTTCTTTGAGTTTGATCCCCTAGTTCCTTATGATCCTATGATTTATATGGGGATTAAAATGAAACATGGTCATCTCTACATATAGTTGGTTGAATTCAAGTCTTAACTCATGACTTGGATCTCCCTATTAGGAATCTTATGGAATCCAGACTATATTCCATAGAGATTTGAGTAAATTTAAGTCTCATTAAGTCTCCAAGGATCATTAATTTGAGAGGAGAATAGTATATCATAGTTCTAAATTCCTCAAGGATCATATTTTTTAGAGAGGATTTATATGTAAGTTTTCATAGTTTGTTGAAATCTAGAGAACTTGAATATTCAAGAGTTCATAAGACCTTAGGATTCTCTTGCTATGAGATCCATGATGGGAATCCATCGAGGCTAAATCCATGAATCTCTTCATGTTTCATTACTTACTCCAATGATCATAATCATACTTGATCCTAGTTCTCTCTAAGATCATGGATCAAGTTTGATTTGAACTATGAACATTAATTAAACGAAGATGCAGTGAATCCATAAACCAATTGTGATCAAAGATCTTCTATTGGATCAGGGTTCATTGGAATTGGATGAGACCAATTGGAGGATGTTCATAACCCATTTAAGTACCTCTGTAGTTTTTTGTTTTGATGAAATTCCATGTCTAAGATGGTTTGGTCTTATGATTTCAAAACATGCAACTCTCTGCCAAAATTTCAGAAAAGTCAGTCCGTTTTAAAATTAATAAATCAAAACCTTAATAGAATTTCTCGGGTCTCTAACAATTTTTTCTAAGTACCTTAATGTGTTAGGAAGATACCCTGAAAAGATCTAAGTATTTCTCATTTTTTTTTACTATTTTTTAGAAAATAGTAAAAGATATCTGGACAGAGAGTTGCAGACTCCTGAGTGATGTCTAGTGTTTTCCACATTCCCAGAGATCTATCCATTCAAACCTTAATTTTCATTTTGGGTTAGAAACTAGACTCACAGAGGCATATCATACCCAAAAATCATTAAGATCCAATCATTGGAAGTATGGTTTTTCTACCTTTCAAAATCTGGTCTGCTCTCTGTAATTTAGGAAAAATAGTCACTATTTTGTCTAGTCTCATTGATTTTAACTTAGATGGTTTCCTAATGTCTTGGAACCTAAATCATGTTTTGAATAATGATAATTTAGCTTAAATCCAGGGGCTTAATGATCCAAATTAGTGAATAAATTCATATCTCATTCTTGTTCATATTCATTCATTCATTCATTCATTCATTCATGTACATTGATGCTTATGATTAGAACTAGTTATTGGATAAACTTGGACTTAGTTGGACCTAATTAAACATAACTTGGATTCCTTATGATCATGTCGAGATTATAGTACCCCCTATATGGACATTACATTGGTTCCTAGTTGAGGCTTGTACTTCTATAAAGGGGCTATGACTCCAACTAATCAAAAGGAATTCATAGTTTTGTCAATTTCTTTCCATGCTTGATAGATCTAAGATAGAGATTTATGATTGATAATTTGATGTCATATTATTGTGTGAAGCATGTGGACTAACCCTTGTTTTGTAGCACTTTGGAGGTATGACTTCTCACCCCTTCTCTAGTTTAAATTACTTCTTTGATTTTAATTGATTTTCAACTTCATGTGCGACACCTTAAGACTAGGTCTTGCCTTATGTGTTTATATACGTTAGAGACCTTTTCTTAGGTTTATTTTATATATATGCATTGCAAGTTTAAATTCGCAGCTAGATCCCGGGTAAGTTTCCTAGTTCCCTATTTGCACATCATCTTGCTTGCTATTTGAACTATGTGGCTTATGAATGACATTTTGTCGTTAGCAATCTTGCACCCTTTTCAACATGATTGTGTAATGTATTATTTATGTATATGAATTAGTTGAGGTCATGCTTAGATTATTAATTCGATTAAATAGGATGATGAGTAGAGGCCTATCACGCGATAGGATGAATGGGGGTGTTTTAGTCCGTCGGGCTCCTTTCCCTTTCATTCCATAATCCTCGGATCCAGATTATCTTTGGTTTCGTAAAAGATTAGTTTGCTTTCAAAATAGTTTCTTAATTTTCCTTTAAAAATTAAGTGGTGACTCATTTGTTTTTCAATTTGAAATTTAAAAGAATTTTAAAAGAAAAGTTGTGGGTAAAGGAGAAAAATTGCGATATCCACAATCTGGCGACTCTGCTGGGGATCGAACCCAGAATCTCTGGCTTCGCAGACCAGGATTTCTAATTTTGGGTTCACTTGAGGATTAGACTTGAAAGCATAATTTTAATCGAGTTAATTAATTTTTGTGTGCCCGTTGCATTGCACTTGCATGTCTTGCCAGTCGATTGCACGGAACTATGACCTTGGAGGCTCGGGGCAACCCGGTCGGTCAAGCCATCGTGGGACTGTGTGGTCACCCTTGATCTCATACCATGTGTTGGTATATGAAGCATCCTATCGGGTGTGTGTCAAGGGTCCCTTATTTGACCAAAACCCGGCCTTTGCATAATAGCTTCCATAGAACCCTTCGATCTTAGGAAATTAATTCTTGATTAGGATTTATGTGCTAGGGAGTTTTGTATGCCCGAAAGGGATTATTTGAGATGATGACGATGCTCGCTTGATGAAAGATGTGCAACCCTTTAATCACCTTTTAGCAATTCCTTCTCATGTCCCACGACATTTGGGAACATGTTGAATTGATTATAAGATTACATCTCTTATATCTTGTTAGCTAAGCATCATTGACCTTGTATGCATCCAAATTCATGAAGAATACGAAAACAATCCGATCATGTGATCCTCCTACCCAAAGAATTTTAAAATACGTCTTTGGAAGCAAATAGATTTTTTCTATCTTTATTCTAAGATATTCAATCGCTCTTTCAAAAATCTTTGGAGTTCACTTTTTTTGATTAAAATTTCAAGTCAACCATCTTTGAAGGAAGACCTTAAAATTCTTGAAACCCAAAATTCTTGAAAGATTTTGAAAAGTTTTACCAACTAAAGAAACGCTTTTCAAAGCAAAATTTTGACCCAATCACCTTTTTGTTAAGGAATATAATCCAAAATATTGAAAATTATATTTGAGAAATCTCCGCAATTAAAGAAATCTTTTTCAAATAAATTTCAAAGCAACTTTTTAACCCAATCATCTTTTGTTGAGAAATGTTGTTGCCTTCAAAGGAAAGCTTCCTAAGAATTTGAAAGATCCCATCATCTAGGGAAGTGTTTGTCAAATGAATTTCACAAGTTCTAAAATTTTTAAGGGGTGAAGAGGATCGCAATGAAAGGAAAAATTAGCCCACTCGACATGGGTGAGGATTTTATGTGTTTATGTGTTAGGATCAGCATTTTTTTTCTTTGACATATAGAATAGGCACGCATGCACACACATATGCATTGCATCCGCTTGACATATGGGCCATTCATAAAAATTTCTCTTGCAAACAAAATGACAAAATAAAGAAAGTTCTTTGATTTTAAATAAAAGAATAAAATGTGGTTCTAGGTAAAAGATAGAATCATCTACGAGCACGATCTGGTACAGAGATTCTACTACAAGGTTAGCAAGAAGAGAGATGGCACAAGAAGCAAATGCAAGACACATAGCAGAACAGAGGGCCATAGTGGAACAACACGCAAGTCAAATGGCTAGGATGATGACCATGGTAGAAACACTAGCCCGACAACCACCAGTTGTTTATCCTCCCCACATGGTAGGGAGGATGATTGGTTCGATGATTAAGAAAGGGCTAAAGCACCGAGGGCAGAAAGGGAAAAGATAGAGAAAGAAAAGGCTGAGAAAGAGAAGTTGATGACTGAAAGGGTAGAGAAACTGGAAAGGGTAGTTCGAAAGGCCCAAGGAGTAGACACCTATTTGCTGGAACTAGAGGGATTATATGAAGGGGTTTGTGAGGTACTACCCGCAGGATTCAAAATGCCTGTATTTGATAAATTCGATGGGACCGGAAACTCCCGCAGCCATATCAGGATGTGTATAGGGGCTTTTCAACCAAGCGACTTGAGTACGACTATGATGGCTGTTCTGTTTCAAAAGACATTAACCTGAGCTGCTTTGTCTTGGTACCTTACATTGGAGCCTGGTAAGACCAGAATTTGGGAGGAGGTTGTCAAGTTATTCGTAGCCCAGTACGAGTATAATCAGGATTTGGATGTTACCGTCAGAGATTTAGAGACTACTCGGCAGGAAAATATGGAATCTTTTACTAAATATCTGAGCCGTTGGAGGGGAGAAGCAGCCAAGATGGTACAGAGGCCAACCGAGAAGGAACAAATCTGGATGTTAATATAAAATCTCCAGCCCCTCTACCAAGAGAAAATGAGGTTTAATTCATCAACACCTTTGCTGAAGTGTTCGATATAGGAACCTGGATCGAGGATGCGATACAAGAAGGATTGATCAAGACAGAAGAGCCAGTGAGCAGGTATAGGCATCCAAATTATGGGACAGGAGGAGGGAATTCAGGAAGTCATTCAAGTCCTACAGATGTGAATGTGCTAAACGAACCAGAGAAGAAGTTTGATATAGTCAGAAGTTACCCGAAGAAAGGAGGAGATAAGCCTTTAAGGAGGTTCTCAGACTTGGGAGTGTCATTATCCACCGCTCTGGATAGGCTACTAGCAGAGGGGTACCTCCACCTATTGGAGTCACGACCGAGACCAAATCCACCATCCCCAAATTTCAAAGCTGATCTATACTGCAAATTCCATTAAGAGCAGGGACACTCAACCTATCGATGCTTAAGGTTAAGGCATGAAATCCAGGATCTGATAGATGAGAAGGTAATATCTGAACCACCCACCAACCCGCCAAACATCACCAAGAATGCACTTCCAAATCATCATGCGGTACCACCACCCGGAGTTTACTATTTGGAAAGTGAAGGAAGCTCTTTTGATTCATCAACATTGATCACTAAGTTGGGGTGCCCGAGGAAGTTTTATCAGATACCAGGGGATTTGTACATCTGCACTTTGGCCGAACTAACAGGTAAAAATAAGGGAAAAGTGATAGAAAGGGCTCCCATTGTGGATTGGTGGGCACCTGAAGATGACAACTCTATTTGGTACAAAGGGGATGATAGTCAGGGCATCAATAAAGTTAAAGAGGATCTTTGGTATGGAAGTGAGAAAGAAGAAGAAAATCCAGAAATCACTAAAGCACAGGATGATCTTTGATTTAAAGAAGAGGTCAGTCATTTAACACGATCAGGAAGGCACTTCAAACCACACAAACTTGAGGAAGATCGCTCAGGCCAGGAGTTGATTAAGGGAAAGGGGAAACTGAATGAGGAAGAAGAGGAAGATAGGGTCTTGAGATAGATGAAGAAGACACAAGCATATATCACAATCTGGGGATTATTAATCACTTCCAAGCATCATAGACAAGCGGTCCTCGATGCTGTAGACACCCCATTTTGTCGGCTATCAGATTTAGGAGACCCATAGCTTGGTGGTTTCACAATGATCGTAAAAGACTCAAAAGGACTCTCGGAAGTCAGCTCTATCTCTCAGAATGCTCAGAATGACCAAAATGCCCCTGAAAGCCTGAAAACTCCCAGATTTGGTCCCAAAGTTCTGAAAACATGCTACGTCATAAGAAAAGTGATAAAAAGAGTTTTAAAGAGAAATCAGATAAAATCGTCGGCTCCCAGAGACCACCGGAAGTCCCGGAAGTTCCCGAAAAGTCCCCGTTGACTAGTTTGACTAGGTTTGACCAAGGTCTGACCAGGTTTGACCAAGTTTGACCAAGTTTGACCGAAATCATCCGGATTCACCAAAATCATTTTAAAACATGGGAAAAGTGTTAAAGCAAGTTCAAAAAAAAAATCGAGCGAAAACATCGGCTCCCGGGAACTCCCGGAGGTTTCCAGAACTTCCCGGGAATCCCAGGTTTGACCAGTTTGACCAGAATTTGACTTTGGAATCAAAGCACCAAATAATTTTCAAATATTTTTTATGGATACTAGAGGTCAATAGCTTTCCAACGGTATATCGTACATAATTTCTGGATTTAAAACGAATTTATTATGAATTTCCAAAGGAGAAAAAGGCGATCAAATTGGCTTTTATCGCGAATACCGCAAAACTTTTCAAAATAAGCTAGCCCCAAACTATTTTTTATGCAAAGTAGACTCCATTACCTTTCCAACGGTATATCACAACCTCAATTTGGAGTTCGTATGCATTTTCTGTAAATTTCGGACAAAATAGGGCCTTTTCGCGAATACCGGAACTTCAGGGGGCCTAAACAGCATTATCCAGACGAAGGGAGGAGCACTGCCGCCGCAGCACTGGCCCAGTGCCGCCGCGGCACTCTCCCCCAGAACAGTGAGTTTTTGTAATTATTTTTGTGGTCCCATTTTGATTAATTAAAATCCAAAACGACGTAGTTTTATGATTTCAGATGTTTGGAGCCAATGGGAACACTTTCTAAATCCCAAAACCACCCCAAGTTGGCCTATATAAACACCCCATTACTCCTCATTTTAGGGCAGTCAAATGTGAGTTTTGGAAAAGTTTGGGAGAGAAAGTTGTAGAGATAAGGTTAGAGTAGAGAGAAAAGAAGCTTTCTTCTTTGATTTTCAAAACAAAAGTGAGTTCCAACTTTGTTTTTACTTCATCACTTCCATTTACTTCAACATTAAATACTTCCAACCACCATTTTAGTGAGCATTTAAGAGAGTGGAAGCTTCTTCCATGTCTAGTGTCATTACATATGAGTGAAACACCAATCTACAAGTTCATGCTTCATGAATATCATCTATTAATCATTATCTACTTGCTTGTTTATACATTGTTCATCTCTTCTTATCCCATTTCTTTTTTTATTTTATTTTCTTTATTTACTTACTAGTTCATCATCATCTAAGTGATGACATGAAGTTTGGGGTGAGTGAATCCTTATGGATAGTAGCTCTTGACCTCAAAAACATGTTTGATAGATGATGATCATAACCTCAATACTTCCAAGGTATTCTTGGAATGTATTGGAGTTATGTTCAAAAAATGAAATAAATCTCTCCAACAATCTTGGAGATTCTTAATGATGAGTTTGATGTTGGTATTCTAAGTGGCCATAATCCTTATTGAGTGTTGAAAATATGTTTTCAAAACATCTATTTCAAAACCCCTCTCAATCCCTCTCATTTGGTTTCAAGAAACAAAACTTTGTTTTCCCCAAAATCTCCAAAACAATGACCCAAAACAGTGAGCTGTTCAGATTCAAAGATTTGTTTTGAATTAAATACTCGAGTTATGATGATGAAACCACTTGGAAAACCTTCCTAATACATCATAGTTTATCCCTAATATTTCCCATCAATTATAGAGATGTGAAAGTATTTGTTTTGGATGTGAGAAGTTCATATTCATAATCTGCCTCTGTTCTCACAGAATGTTCACCTAACTTCTTGCACTTATTATGGACATTTTCATCACTGTACATATATCTTTTCTATTTTTTTTATAAAACTTGGGTGTCTTAGGAAACATTTGGTATATAATGGGTCATCATAAACCTTTTCTTTGATTTATGAAAAATCATACAAAATCAGTCAACAGTGCAGTTTTTGTTTCTGAGTCATGTGTACATTCTGATTTTTTTCTTTTAATCTGTGATAGCTATTGATGTTTGGCTTTTTGGGTTATTTTCTAGACACAATAATAATGATCTCTGATTTTGCTTACATTTTTCTAGGCACGTTTGTCCTCCCATTATAATGTTGCAAAGTAACACATGCAGTCTGTCCACTATTCACAGCAAGCACATTTCAACTTTTATCCTTTGATTTGATGCTCATATGCATTCCAAATTAGCCCATATCTTAGGAAGTAGTTCATACTACATTTGTATACATCCCATGTTGATTTAATCCATTCATTCATGCACATTTTAGACTCCTAAGTCATTTTAGAAATCCATGCACACAAAACACACTACAACCTTTGCACATTTTTAGATACATACAATGCATTCATGCAAGGTTTGGGGTTTTTGTAACTCTTAATCTAAGAAGATTATAAGGAATGAACTTGATCTCACGTTCATGCTTCCCCTCGATCTAATCGTCCTTTCTCATCCGTCCCGGGGATTGAGAAGATCTTCTTTTCTCAAAGAATAACATGCATCATATTAGCTTGCTAAGCATATTTTCATTTCTTTTTACTTGTTTCAAGAACAAATTCATGTCCCCTTTAGATTAAGGAAACTTGATTACTTGATACATGATTAGACAATTTTTCCTAGGTTTATTTGTGTGATCTTTCACTTTACATTGCGTGATATTTGATTTAGATCTTATGAATGATATTTTATCTTTAGATCTTCCATTTTCAAGTTTCTTATGTGATGTAATATACTATCATAGTATTATTTGTCGAACCAAACATAGTATAAGATGATTATTTGGATGCTAATTGAGGCCCGTCGAAAGACGGGGCGAGTTGAGTGTGTTTTAGTCGTGACAAAGGCTCCTTCCTCTCTCGTACCAAAATCCCGAACCAAGTTCTTTGGTTATGAAGGGCCGGTGCCCTTATCCGCTTGGGTGAGTCAAAATTAGGTTTCTTGGTTCCTTAAAGACCAAGTGGCGACTCTGTATCTGTTTTCAACAGACCTTTCATTTTCTTCCCTTGATTCAAATCAATTTCAAAGCAATCTCAAATAAGAGAAGTGGTCCACTTCCGGTGTCCTCAATCTGGCGACTCTGCTGGGGATTTTTATTTTTTAAAACAAAATAATACAGAGGTTTGACTCATAAGAAGCATCCTTAAAATCATCTTTTTACTGTGTCTGGTTCACCGCATTGCACTCTTGCATTTCCCCCCTCCGACTGTGTCTGAAACGCGGCGCTGACATTGTTCAGGTCTTGCTGTGCCAGGGCACAAGTCACCGTTGATACTGTACCTTCCAAGGTATATCAAAAAGAGTAAAAATCTCCATACTGTCTCTTCGACGGTATATTGGAACTCTCTTCAACGGACCCTCTTTGACTAAACCCAGCCTTTGCATATAGATTCCTGTAGAACCTTTCATAGGACTGTTCATTTATCTTTTCAGATAGGACAATGTGATATAACTGTTGAATGCCCTGACGGGATTACCTACGCGGTGTAGATGCTTATGTGGCATAGAACAGAACCTCTTTCTTTTGATTCCCAAGGCAATCACTCACATGTGATCACATTGAGTTGACTTGCCTCGGCACCATGATAAGGATGTCTGCTCCATGCTCACAAAGATATACACCGCAAACCTTGTTTGTTGGTCCTAAGACATAGGAGTATGAAAACTTGCTAGACAGTATGATCACCATCATCAACTATTCTCGTCGTATATCCCTGTTTCTTCCAGAAACTCTACCCAACTCATCAGGATATACTTGTTTCTCCCAGAAACTCTGTCCGACTTACCCAGATATACCTGTTTTCCAGAAGCTCTGTCCAAATCTCTCAGATTACCCAGAAATCACAATTTTTCCCAGAAAATTCGGTATACTTTTTTATCCCAGAAACCCTGTCCGACTTACCCAGATATACCTGTTTTCCCGGAAGCTCTGTCCAAATCTCTCAGATTACCCAGAAATCTCAATTTTTCCCAAAAAATTCGGTATACTTGTTTCTCCCAAAAACTCTGTCCAACTTACCCAAATTTTCATGTTTTCCTATAAGCTCTATCCAAATCTCCAAGATTTCCCAAAAATTCCAGCAACTCCATCCAAACTTCCCAAAAATGCCTAGATGTACCAATTTCTCCCAAAAATTCTGATTTCCCAATTTCTCCTAGAAGCTCAGTCCAAATCAACCAGAAATCCCTATTTCTCCTAGAAACTCAAATGACTTCTAGAAATTTCTCCGAATCTTCCAAATTCCTGTTTTTCCCAGAAACACTGTCCAAAATTTCTGAAGTATCCCGAAAATCCCTGTTATCCCTTGGTGATCATACTGGAAAGAAAGGTTAGCACACTTTGTATGACTAGGACCTTACTTGCTTAACTGCTATATGTTAGAAGTAGAGGCATCATATAGATTAGGGTTCGCATCCGCATGATTGTCTCATATGCATACACAATTCATGTCAGTTTGCACACACATATATCTCATAAGTCCACACAGTCTATCCCTTCTAATCATCACATGATCATCGATCTTCATCCTCCGAGTCTGATCCTTGTCATTTCAATTTGTAAGACATCACAGGTCCTAAACGTCGTCCTGCTACATTTTCTTCTTGGGATTAATAGCCCTCCCGGAAACAAACCTATGGATCACAAAAGCTTAGAAACTCGAGTCACCAAGATGAGAACCACTATGACTCAGCTTTCGGATCACCTCACCCAGGTCCTAGGATTTCTTGAGAAAATGAGACCAGAAGTCCGCATTCACTCCGCTTGGACTCGTACACCGAATGATCAACTAATCAGAATAACTGTGGATGCTAGAATGACCGCTATGGAACCTGCTGTTGAGAAGATCAGGGACGAGCTTGCGGAAATGACAGATATGATACGGTATTTGGCTAACCCACCACCCTCGATTCTGCTATCTTCCCGGCCAGCACCTTGTACTGAATGGTTTGGAAAATTAGCTGATCTTTGGATACATAGTTTGGATCAAGAAGCTCTTGACAAGCTCACCAGAATAAAGGATGCCGTCAGAGAAGGAAAGTTCAGGAGTAATGAACCCCAAAACCAGTCTAAGGGACCCAACTACTCCCTAGACTCCCCAGATGTCCATGCACCTAACCACCAACCAAGGGCCTACTCTCTTCGTCCATACCAGTCCATTCCACCAAATCGCCCTAAAGGCCCTCGCAAATTCTCCAGACTTGATATTCCCCTCTCCACAGCCTTAGACCACCTACTCAAAAAGGGCCACCTGCAACTCCTCCCTCACAAACCACTACCGGATCCCATACCCTCTCACTACAACATGAGCCTACAATGTGCTTACCACCAAAATCTAGGCCATGCCACCGATCAGTGCATCCGCCTCCACCATGACATTCAAAATCTCATAGAGGATGCACCCCATCCTAATACCATCTCCTATCTTGGCTTGGACCAACCGCTCGACTGATCCTCTTCGCTGAGGCCGATGAATGTTGAACCTGTACTGGTGAAGTGATGGTGTTTGGGACTCTTACTAGAAAACCAAATGAAGATGCTCTTTAGAAAAAGAAAAAAATAAGTGAGTCACTGTGACATTCCATTTGAGACCGGGTCAAGTCCAGTCGAGTCTGTTGTGTGTTTTGTCTATTTCAAGTTTAGTCTTGTGGTCGAGTCCGTCTGTCATCAAGTTGTTATGACTCTGTAACCTTCTCTACTGATGGAATGAAGTCTTATTTTGCCTAATCTGATGTGCCCAGTCATAGATGCATGAATCGTTGAACTGAAGTGTCACTTTTCAAATTACCACGGATATTACTATGCTAAAAAAATAGTTTTTTTTTTTTTTTAACTCAAACAGAAAATCCTGAAAGGTCAAAGTCAATTTTGCGCTGACACTGAAGAAGAGTTGGGAATTGAATAGTCTTACTTTAAGAATTTAAAGATGCTTTTGCTCAAATCTCAAAAAGACATGCTTGGAACTGACTTGGGGCTTGCCCAACACCCTTTCCCACCATTTCGAAGCCTTAAGCCCAATCCAATTGGGAGCCATGCAATTTGTCCGATTGAAAGCAATGCAAACTTAGCCCTTGATGGTAGCCAAACATTTCAGTAAGTTTCATCTCCACTTTCAAAAACAAAAAAATGAGAAGAGAAAAGAAAAGAAAAGAAAAAGCTCGCTAGGTTGAAAACCCGAAAGGGCACCTAGGCAGAAGTTAGGGCTGAAAAAGGTGTTGATTTCCAAAATCTGACCCTAGCTAGTCAAAATGTTAAAGAAATTTTTGATGAGAGAATCGTATGCTTCAAGGTACATCTTAAGAACGTGCCAAGATCACCATTCAAAAGGCACGGAATGGCCACAAATAAATTCCGAGAGCTGACATGCACATTCTGGAATTCTGAGATTGCAATTGAAAGATCTCACAAGAATCGACTACATTAAAAAGACTGGCTAGGCGAAAGTGAAAAGGATCAATCCTCAAAACAAAACAAAAAGAAAAAGAAAAAGAAAAGAAAGGGAGATTGAAACTGAACCCTTTTATTCGAAGCTACCATAAGTGGCTCAAGTTTGAACTTCTTTGACGATTGGTTTGAAAAAACCTCATACCTCAAAACCCCTTATTTCAAGCCTTGCCTTGAACTACGCTCGACCTGATTCCCACTCGGGGATACGTAGGCAACCACATCGGTTCGGTCGACACCATCATAATCAAACCAATTTCCTTCAAGCCATGCCTTGAACTACGCTCGACCTGATTCCCACTCGGGGATACGTAGGCAACCACATCAGTTCGGTCGACACCATCATAATCAAACCGATTTCTTTCAAGACCTTGCCTTGAACTACGCTCGACCTGATCCCCACTTGGGGGTACGTAGGCAGACTTTCAAAAAAAAAAAAAAAAAAAAAAAGGGATGGCTCGCTAGGACGAAAATCCGAAAGGACGCCTAGGCAAAAATTAGAGCTAAATCCAAGGTGAGCAATAACAAAAGAGAGAAAAGAGCTCGCTAGGTCACCTCACTAGTGCCTAAGCAAAAGTTATGAGCATTTGAGAGATTAAAGTCACGGTCCTTGCCTCAAGCCAGAAAATCACCTTTCACACTAGGGGCAAACTTTGGCTACTCGCCTCGTTTGCCTGAGTTCTACTATCTACCCTTCATACAAGGGGCAAACTTCGGTCACCTACCTCGTTTGCCTAAAACCTCCAATAAGCCATCATTCCAATCTAGGGGCAAACTTCGGTCACCCACCTCGTTTGCCTACCGATCCCACTTCATGCTCTTCAAACTAGGGGCAAACTTCGTTTGCCACCCGATCCCTATACACCAATGGTAAGCCTTCAAGTCACAAACATTGTGTTGAACAGATGGAAATGGAGCGTCTTTTATTCCATAAGCTAAGGCACTAATTCAAAGCACATCTTGAGAGAAGTAAAGAAATTGATTAGATCAGTAGGGAGGAATTTTCAAAAATAAGAGTCACCATCAAAGTAATGCCACGTTAAGGAGAGAAGTAAACACAAAAGAGAAATGGTACATCATTTATGACAAAAGCACATTAAGTTTTGGCAAGTCGACCTTATTTCATTTTGGTGTCAAATGTGTCGTCCTCGTGCGTCAATGTCTGTCAAGTTTTTGAGTCTGTTGTAGTCTCAAATGTGTAAGTCAACGGTGACTAATAAAATTTTCAAATCAAGTTATAAAGAGCATGCCAATACAAGCAGGAGTACCAAACACCATTACTGCACCGGTCAAGGCGTCAGCATAAGAAGCGTCAAAACTTGGGGAATATTTCATCCCTTTCCAAACTGCCAAAAGCTAAATCACCTTTCTTCATGCAACATAAGTCCATGCGTGGCTGTTGATGATCTTCCTTTCTCCTTGCAACATAAGTCCATGAGTGGCTGTTGATCTTCTGTGTTTCTTCATGCAACATAAGTCCATGAGTGGCTGTTGATCATCTTCGTTCATGCAACATAAGTCCATGAGTGGCTGTTGATGATCTTCTTTCATCCTAGCAACATAAGTCCATGAGTGGCTGTTGATCTTTCTTCATGCAACATAAGTCCATGAGTGGCTGTTGATGATCTTCCTTTCTCCTAGCAACATAAGTCCATGAGTGGCTGTTGATCTTTCTTCATGCAACATAAGTCCATGAGTGGCTGTTGATGATCTTCCTTTGTTCATGCAACATAAGTCCATGGGTGGCTGTTGATGATCTTCCTTTCTCCTAGCAACATAAGTCCATGAGTGGCTATTGATGATTAATTTTTCTTCATGCAACATAAGTCCATGAGTGGCTGTTGATGACCTTCTTTCATCCTAAAGCAACATAAGTCCATCACTCTCCTCTTTCAAAATCAAAACCTTAACTGCCACAGGCCATCTCCGTATCCCTCATCACGAATAGAATGATACCTTGACTCCCATTTAAAGGACGTATTTCCTTCTTCCTAGCAGAGTACATTATCCTTCAGCTCCCGGAGGCCCTGACCGGCCCCCTTGGATTGAGCACCAAAAGAGATTCTCCGAGAACCCCACATCATCCCCCGAGGACAGAAACCGATAGATACCAGCTCCCGGAGGCCCTGACCGGCCCTCTTGGATTGAGCGCCAAAAGAGATTCTCCAAGAACCCTACATCATCCCCCGAGGACAGAAACAGATAGATACCAGCTCCCGGAGGCCCTGACCGGCCCCCTTGGATTGAGCACCAAAAGAGATTCTCCGAGAACCCCACATCATCCCCCGAGGATAGAAACCGATAGATACCAGCTCCCGGAGGCCCTGACCGGCCCCCTTGGATTGAGCACCAAAAGAGATTCTCTGAGAACCCTACATCATCCCCCGAGGACAGAAACCGATAGATACCAGCTCCCGGAGGCCCTGACCGGCCCCCTTGGATTGAGCGCCAAAAGAGATTCTCCAAGAACCCTACATCATCCCCCGAGAACAGAAACCGATAGATACCAGCTCCCGGAGGCCTTGACCGGCCCCCTTGGATTGAGCGCCAAAAGAGATTCTCCAAGAACCCTACATCATCCCCCGAGGACAGAAACCGATAGATACCAGCTCCCGGAGGCCCTGACCGGCCCCCTTGGATTGAGCACCAAAAGAGATTCTCCGAGAACCCCACATCATCCCCCGAGGACAGAAACCGATAGATACCAGCTCCCGGAGGCCCTGACCGACCCTCTTGGATTGAGCGCCAAAAGAGATTCTCTGAGAACCCTACATCATCCCCCGAGGATAGAAACCGATAGATACCAGCTCCCGGAGGCCCTGACCGGCTCTTTTGGATTGAGCATTGCGAGATCTGACCAACCACGAGAGATTCAGAGATGGATCCTGGTTCTAGGTCAAGAATTGAAGAGAGATTCTTAGAGAGTCCATCAGCTCCCGAAGGCCCTAACCGGCTCTTTTGGATTGAGCATTACAAAATCTGACCAACTACGAGAGATTCAGAGATGGATCCTGGTTCTAGGTCAAGAATTGAAGAGAGATTCTCAGAGAGTCCCCTACCATCCCAGCAGAAGATAGCAGAAGTCCGAACCGATTCTCCGGACTTGTCATCATTAGGATCGGCCAAAACATCACCCGCAGTCAAATCACCCCGATTCCCTTGGCAAGCACTGTCTATTCACAATTTAAGGACCCGTGTCCACTGATTATCATGAGCTTTCTCACCTGTCAGTCATTATGATTTTCCTCACTTATCGTGAGCCTCTTCACTCCGGTTATCTCACCTGTCCATTATCGTGAGCTACCCCACTTATCATGAGCCTCCTCACTTTGGTTATTATAAAACTGTCGGTTATCTTGAACTCCCTCGCCTATGGGTTATCCTTAGTTGTCATCCTCAGGGACCCCACATCTGACTACATTCGCTCGCAAAGCACACTTACCAAATTCCAGAAGTTTGCCCCTAAACCCAGAGACTTCTAAACCTTGATGTCCTTATCCGAGTCACCCACCGCATCACAGTCGCAAACACTAGCACAACACCAGCCCACTCGGAGTGGCACACCCCACAGCAGTTGTTCATACTAGGGTCACAACACTAGACATGATAGGACTCATGAACAATTCATATCACATCCATACATTGCATATCACTCTTATAGCATAGCATCCGCCTGATTGTTGTGTATGTGCATGTATGATCGGTTCCTTGCCCTGAACTACGTCCTGGTCTGATTCCCCATGGGATACGTAGGTAGCTCACGTAGAGCACGACCAGCACTGACCTCAGCATCATCCTTGCATCTTTTGCAACGCTTTTATCCTAAATCTATAGCCTCCAAAAGACCTGTCTCTTCAAAGCTTTGGCACTCGCTTGCGACATGCGTTGCCTCGCAAGTTCATGCCAAAGAGGGGCAAACTGTAGACACCCCATTTTGTCGGCTATCAGATTTAGGAGACCCATAGCTTGGTGGTTTCACAATGATCGTAAAAGACTCAAAAGGACTCTCGGAAGTCAGCTCTATCTCTCAGAATGCTCAGAATGACAAAAATGCCCCTAAAAGCCTGAAAACTCCCAGATTTGGTCCCAAAGTTCTGAAAACATGCTACGTCGTAAGAAAAGTGATAAAAAGAGTTTTAAAGAGAAATCAGATAAAATCGTCGGCTCCCAGAGACCCCCGGAAGTCCCGGAAGTTCCCGAAAAGTCCCCGTTGACTAGTTTGACCAAGGTTTGACTAGGTTTGACCAAGGTTTGACCAGGTTTGACCAAGTTTGACCAAGTTTGACCAAAATCGTCTGGATTCACCAAAATCATTTTAAAACATGGGAAAAGTGTTAAAGCAAGTTCCAAAAGAAAATCGAGCGAAAACATCGGCTCCCGGGAACTCCCGGAGGTTTCCAGAACTTCCCGGGAATCCCAGGTTTGACCAGTTTGACCAGAATTTGACTTTGGAATCAAAGCACCAAAATAATTTTCAAATATTTTTTATGGATACTAGAGGTCAATAGCTTTCCAACGGTATATCGTACATAATTTCTGGATTTAAAACGAATTTATTATGAATTTCCAAAGGAGAAAAAGGCGATCAAATCGGCTTTTATCGCGAATACCGCAAAACTTTTCAAAATAACCTAGCCCCGAACTATTTTTTATGCAAAGTAGACTCCATTACCTTTCCAACGGTATATCACAACCTCAATTTGGAGTTCGTATGCATTTTCTGTGAATTTCGGACAAAATAGGGCCTTTTCGCGAATACCGGAACTTCAGGGGGCCTAAACAGCATTATCCAGACGAAGGGAGGAGCACTGCCGCCGCGGCACTGGCCCAGTGCCGCCGCGGCACTCTCCCCCAGAACAGTGAGTTTTTGTAATTATTTTTGTGGTCCCATTTTGATTAATTAAAATCCAAAACGACGTAGTTTTATGATTTCAGATGTTTGGAGCCAATGGAAACACTTTCTAAATCCCAAAACCACCCCAAGTTGGCCTATATAAACACCCCATTACTCCTCATTTTAGGGGAGTCAAATGTGAGTTTTGAAAAAGTTTGGGAGAGAAAGTTGTAGAGATAAGGTTAGAGTAGAGAGAAAAGAAGCTTTCTTCTTTGATTTTCAAAACAAAAGTGAGTTCCAACTTTGTTTTTACTTCATCACTTCCATTTACTTCAACATTCAATACTTCCAACCACCATTTTAGTGAGCATTTAAGAGAGTGGAAGCTTCTTCCATGTCTAGTGTCATTACATATGAGTGAAACACCAATCTACAAGTTCATGCTTCATGAATATCATCTATTGATCATTATCTACTTGCTTGTTTATACATTGTTCATCTCTTCTTATCCCATTTCTTTTTTTATTTTATTTTCTTTATTTACTTACTAGTTCATCATCATCTAAGTGATGACATGAAGTTTGGGGTGAGTGAATCCTTATGGATAGTAGCTCTTGACCTCAAAAACATGTTTGATAGATGATGATCATAACCTCAATACTTCCAAGGTATTCTTGGAATGTATTGGAGTTATGTTCAAAAAATGAAATAAATCTCTCCAACAATCTTGGAGATTCTTAATGATGAGTTTGATGTTGGTATTCTAAGTGGCCATAATCCTTATTGAGTGTTGAAAATATGTTTTCAAAACATCTATTTCAAAACCCCTCTCAATCCCTCTCATTTGGTTTCAAGAAACAAAACTTTGTTTTCCCCAAAATCTCCAAAACAATGACCCAAAACAGTGAGCTGTTCAGATTCAAAGATTTGTTTTGAATTAAATACTCGAGTTATGATGATGAAACCACTTGAAAAACCTTCCTAATACATCATAGTTTGTCCCTAATTTTTCCCATCAATTATAGAGATGTGAAAGTATTTGTTTTGGATGTGAGAAGTTTATATTCATAATCTGCCTCTGTTCTCACAGAATGTTCACCTAACTTCTTGCACTTATTCTGGACATTTTCATCACTGTACATATATCTTTTCTATTTTTTTTTATAAAACTTGGGTGTCTTAGGAAACTTTTGGTATATAATGGGTCATCATAAACCTTTTCTTTGATTTATGAAAAATCATACAAAATCAGTCAACAGTGCAGTTTTTGTTTCTGAGTCATGTGTACATTCTGATTTTGTTCTTTTAATCTGTGATAGCTATTGATGTTTGGCTTTTTGGGTTATTTTCTAGACACAATAAGAATGATCTCTGATTTTTCTTACATTTTTCTAGGCACGTTTGTCCTCCCATTATAATGTTGCAAAGTAACACATGCAGTCTGTCCACTATTCACAGCAAGCACATTTCAACTTTTATCCTTTGATTTGATGCTCATATGCATTCCAAATTAGCCCATATCTTAGGAAGTAGTTCATAATACATTTGTATACATCCCATGTTGATTTAATCCATTCATTCATGCACATTTTAGACTCCTAAGTCATTTTAGAAATCCATGCACACAAAACACACTACAACCTTTGCACATTTTTAGATACATACAATGCATTCATGCAAGGTTTGGGGTTTTTGTAACTCTTAATCTAAGAAGATTATAAGGAATGAACTTGATCTCACGTTCATGCTTCCCCTCGATCTAATCGTCCTTTCTCATCCGTCCCGGGGATTGAGAAGATCTTCTTTTCTCAAAGAATAACATGCATCATATTAGCTTGCTAAGCATATTTTCATTTCTTTTTACTTGTTTCAAGAACAAATTCATGTCCCCTTTAGATTAAGGAAACTTGATTACTTGATACATGATTAGACAATTTTTCCTAGGTTTATTTGTGTGATCTTTCACTTTACATTGCGTGATATTTGATTTAGATCTTATGAATGATATTTTATCTTTAGATCTTCCATTTTCAAGTTTCTTATGTGATGTAATATACTATCATAGTATTATTTGTCAACCAAACATAGTATAAGATGATTATTTGGATGCTAATTGAGGCCCGTCGAAAGACGGGGCGAGTTGAGGGTGTTTTAGTCGTGACAAAGGCTCCTTCCTCTCTCGTACCAAAACCCCGAACCAAGTTCTTTGGTTATGAAGGGCCGGTGCCCTTATCCGCTTGGGTGAGTCAAAATTAGGTTTCTTGGTTCCTTAAAGACCAAGTGGCGACTCTGTATCTGTTTTCAACAGACCTTTCATTTTCTTCCCTTGATTCAAATCAATTTCAAAGCAATCTCAAATAAGAGAAGTGGTCCACTTCCGGTGTCCACGATGCTCTTAATGAATCTGATGTCTCCATCAACATCACCCCAGAAGATCTCGTCGGCATGATCAATAAGAGCTCGACTCTCGCTATTTCCTTTACTGAAACTGACTTACCCCCTGGGGGACCCGCTCACAACACGCCATTGCACATCACTGTCGAGTGTCTAGGAATTTCTTTGTCTGCTTGTCTCGTTGACAATGGGTTCGTATTGAATGTATGCCCTTTCCGAATAGCTAAATGGATGGGGCTTGATGAATCTATGTTTATACCATCGGAGCAAAAGGTAAGGGCCTATGACAATACTCAGCGAGCGGTTATGGGAATTATTTTTCTAAATCTCTCTATTGGGACCGGGAAAAAGGAGGCAGAGTTCCAGATTATCGATATTCTTGCATCTTTCAATCTACTTCTGGGAAGGCCATGGCTGGACAGTTTAGGTGCCATCCCATCAACCATCTATCAAAAAGTCAAGTACATTTGGAAGGGTAAGTTTGTGATGTTCTAGGGGATAGTTGGATATATGCATTTGGAGCTTCATCTAGTGCTCCAGTTTTGGAAGTAAAAATGCAAGAGGAAGAGACATGCTTGGGCGGATTCGAGTTCATCAATGTGATAGAAGACAGGAAGCCAAAAGAGTTTTTACCACTTTACTTTGATCAGTATGCAAGTCCATTGGTGGCCGGAATTATGCGAAAGATGGGATTCTTCTCGGGGAGGGGTCTAGGTAAGAAGCATCAAGGGTTGTCTGAGTTCCCAAACATTGTCACGCAAGCGCATACCCGTGGATTGGGATATCAGCCAACAAGAGAGGAAATGAAGAAAAAGAAGAAATCGGCCGATGCGCTCAAAGACTCTCAATGGATACTTCGTCAAAGATGGAGAGGAGTTTCCATTTTGCGGGTTCCCGGAGCCTTGGTTGGATAAAGTGGAAAAATGCATGAAGCCAGGGTTTGAGATTTTCTTTACACACGACTTCTCTAACTACAAGGACCCTTACCTGGAAGTACCCACGAAATCCATCACTATTCAGGATTGGGTGTGCACTTTGGATGGCTTGGCAATGAAGGACCTGCTGGAAGAGGAACACAGAGGGATCAGAAAGGGTAGTACCGGGAAAAGTATGAATAAAGATGGGCAAAGCAAAGGTGAAGAAGAAAGCAAGGAAAAGACAGGAAGGGAGAAATTAGAACTTGGAAAAGAACGAGAAGAAGAAGAAATGGGGGAAATTACTCAGACACAGGACCTGGAAGAATGCTTCATCACTGATCTTGGAGGAGAAAAGAAGAAAGAATGGGTTTTTGAGTCTAGTGATAGGTATCCCCCTCACCAGAGTCTGTATTAACCCAAATGAGGCGTCTTTCAATTTCTATGTCTGTTGTAATTGCTCCCAAGAAAGTTAATGAGAATATGACTAATTCTGCTTACACAACTACGCATAACAATTGTGATGTATGTGATGAATGTAGTGAAATACCAAATGAATTGCAAAAATTAATTGAAAAGGAAAATGAATCTACATGTAAAATCATTGAAGGCACTTTAACGATTAATTTGGGAAATGAAGATAATTCACAAAATGTTTCTATTGGTTCCACACTTAGTAATGAGGAAAGCAAAGAGTTAATCAATTTATTAAATGAATTCAAAGATGTCTTTGCCTGGTCTTATGATGATATGCCAGGGATTGATCCAGAAATAGTCCAACATCATATTACCCTTTTCCCAAACTCAAAACCCGTATAACAAAAATTGAGGCAAATGAGGCCTGAATGGGCGTTAAAAGTGAAAGAGAAAGTTGAAAAGCAGTTAGGAGTTGGATTCTTGATTGTCACTGAGTATCCAGAATTGGTCGCTAATATCATACCAGTCCCAAAAAAGGATGGTCGCGTTAGGGTTTGTGTGGATTTTTGGGATTTGAATAGAGCCAGCCCTAAGGACGATTTCCCTTTACCTCACATTGATGTGTTAGTAGACAATACTGCAGGGCATGAACTCTTATCTTTCATGGATGGGTTCTCAGGGTACAACCAGATATTGATGGTACCTAAGGATAGGGAAAAGACTACCTTTATCACACCCTGGGGGACTTATTATTATAGGGTTATGCCATTTGGGCTTATGAACGCTGGGGCGACTTATCAAAGAGCCGCCACCACCCTGCTACATGACATGATCCATAAAGAAGTAGAGGTGTACGTGGATGACATGATAGTGAAGTCCAAAGAGAGGGAAGGGCACTTAATGGCTTTAAGAAAATTCTTTGAGAGGTTAAGAAAATTCAGAATGAGATTAAATCCGCAGAAATGTACTTTTGGGGTTACCACGGGGAAATTGTTGGGATTTCTGATTACGCAGAAGGGGATTGAGGTAGATCCAACAAAAATTCAAGCCATAACCGAAATGTCATTACCCCAAAATGAAAAGGAGTTGAGGGGATTCTTAGGGAGAATACAGTTTATCAGTCATTTCATATCCAAACTCACCATGACATGTGATCCGCTATTCAAGTTGTTGAGGAAAGGGGAAAAGTTTGAATGGGATGACCAATGCTAGAAAGCCTTCGAGAAGATCAAAACCTACCTTCAAAACCCACCTGTCCTATCACCTCCCAAACCTGGGAAGCCTTTATTGCTATATCTATCTATTACCGAGAATTCCATGGGGTGCATGTTGGCCCAAGAAGAAGAAGAGGGGCGTGTAGAGAAAGCCATATATTACCTAAGCAAAAGAATGACCGAGTATGAGTTGAATTATTTGCCATTCGAGAAAGCATGTTGGGCTTTGGTATGGTGTACATGTCGCCTTAGGCATCACATGTTAGCCATCCCGGTCACCATAAAATGCCAAATGGACCCACTCAAATACCTCTTTAAAAAACCTACCTTAACCAGTAGGATCTCACGCTGGACCATGATGCTAGCTGAATTTGATATTAGATATGTCACTTCCAAATCTGTCAAAGGGAGAGCCGTCGCCGAATACTTAGTTGGCCTTACCATAGAATCCGAGGAAAGGGGAGAATTTAAGTTTCCTGATGAGGGGGTGATGAAAGTAGAGGAAGATCGGTGGAGAATGTATTTTGATGGAGCAGCCAATCAGGTAAGATACGGAGTTGGAGTCATCCTCATATCACCTAAAGGATCCCCTACCCCATTGGCCGTTAAACTTAAGTATAACTCAAGCAACAACACAGCAGAATACGAAGCATGCATAATTGGGATAGAAGCAGCCTTGGCCTTAAAAATTGTAGAGATTGATGTTTTTGGGGATTCGAATCTAATAATATCACAAGTGAGGGGTGATTAGAGAATAAAGCATGAGAAATTAAGACCTTACCATGAATACCTGGAGAGCCTAAAAGTACAGTTTAGAAAAATCTCATTCTATTACCTTCCTTGTGAGGAAAACCAGCTAGCAGATTCTTTAGCGACCTTGGCCTCGATGATCCAAATCCCTATAGGAGTTACCATGATTCCCCTATCCATAGAAGAGAGAACCCAGCACTCATTCGAGACAATTGTAGCTATTGAAGGAGGAGAAGAGGCAGAAGTACCGTGGTACACAGATGTTTGGAGTTTCATTGAGAAAGAAAAATACCCTGAAGGGGCGTCAGAAAAGGATAAGAAGGCCATTCAGAGGTTTTTAGCTCAGTTTGTGATTTATGCAGGAAAGTTATGGAAAAAGTCCTATACCGGTTATAACCTGCAATGTCTATATGGAAGGGAAGCAAGGGAAATGATGGAAGAAATACATGAAGGAGTCTGCGGGCCCCACATGTATGGACACATGTTGACCAAAAAGATAATTCAGCAGGGATACTATTGGATGACTCTGGACAAAGATTGTTGTGAGTATGTTAGGAAATGCCATAATTGTCAGATCCATGCGAATCTTATGCATACCCCACCTTCCCAACTTTACAACATGACCACCCTCTGGCCGTTCTCTGTGTGGGGTATTGATATCATCGGGGAAGTAGTCCTGAAAGCTTCAAATGGACACCGGTACATAATCGTGGCAATAGATTATTTCACCAAATGGGCGGAGGCGGCATCATATGCAACTCTGAAAGCCAAGGATGTGGCAAATTTTTTCGAAAAGAACATAGTCTACAGAGACGGGGTACTAAATGAGCTTATTTCTGATCATGGGAGCCACTTTCAGGGACAAGTTATCCCACTCTTAGAGAAGTATAGGATTACCCACCACCAATCCTCACCATACAAATCCCAGATGAATGGAGCAGTAGAAGCCGCAAACAAGAATATAAAGGCGATCCTGAGGAAAATGACAGATACATATAGGGATTGGCATGAGAAGTTACCATTTGCTTTATGGTGATACCGAACTTCCATAAGAACTTCAACAGGGGCTACGCTGTATTCATTAGTCTATGGGATAGAAGTTGTTCTACCAGTTGAGGTCAAAATACCATCTTTGAGAGTTTTAACAGAATGCGAGGTAACCAAACTTGAGTGGCAGCGGGGGAGATATGAGGAATTGATACTATTAGATGAGAAAAGATTGGTTGCTATAAATCACACTCGGGGATATCAGAAAAGGATAGCTCGTGCTTTCAACAAAAAGGTTCACCCAAGAAAGCTTGCTGAGGCTGACCTGGTCCTTAAAGAACTTAAAGCGCCCGTTTATGACTCCCGAGGAAAATTCAAACCCAACTGGGTCGGACCATATGTCATTAAGACGCTCCTCTCCGGAGGAGCTGCTTATCTCATGGACCTAGACAGAGTTGAGTTTAAACAACCAATCAACCTTGATCGCCTCAAGAAATATTTTGTTTGAGACCTTGTCATTTCAAAACCTCCAGAGTTGATGAACTACGCTTGACCTGATTCCTGCTACGGGATACGTAGGCAACCTGCCCGGTTCGGTCACATAAATAAACTTGCCTAAAAGGCACTTCCCTTCTGACCTTAGCTGAACTGCTACGGACCTGATACCCGCTCGGGAATAAGTAGGCAGGCCCACAAGGTCCTCGGTCCCAATAAAACCCAACTCTTGATGTAACCCAATATCTCGAGTTTCCTTATGCCAAACTAGGGGCAAACTTGCATTTTCCCAGAACTAGAATCAAAGCCCCTATACTAGGGGCAAACTTCGTTTGCTAAACCGAAGAACCCATGAAATACCTAAACCCATTTATGGATCGACTGGCTGTCAAAATAGGTATTGTGAAAAAGCAAATGAGGATTCATAGTATAGAATGATTAAAACTCTAAAGAAAAACTCAAAGCAAAGTAATAAGAGTTAAGAGAGACATTAAAAGGAAGATTTCCATAACCTGAAAAGATGGGAGAAGTGCAAACTATGATTTGACATGATTAAAACATTTTCCTGATACAAAGAAAAGTCTTTTTGAAAATTGAAATACATCACAAAAGCGCAGTAACAGTCAAGTAGGATTTGCCAGAAGTTTTTAGAATCTTGTTTTTCCCTTTTTGTTTGTCTAAAAGCTAATTCCCAACCAAAGTCTGAATCTCAAGAAGGTACTCGGCAGTGGGAACAATTGAAGAAGGGACCCTCCGGAAAGGAGCCGACACTCTGTCATGCCAAGCCTCGGCAAATAATCTCATGGTAGAAGGGTGTAGAGCGCAGCTCCTCGAAAAATCAACTGTAATAGTGTCTGGGACATCCTGAAGCAATCCAAACTGGCGAACCACCTGTCTGAGGATGTAAAAAGTGGTGACATGCAGACCAGGTAACCAAACCCCCAGGCGTCCGGGAAGCCGCACAGCGACAGAGCATATCCAGCAAATGACCCCACAATATAGGTTTTGAAGCTAAGAAAGCTAGCCCTCAATCGTGCAATAGAGGAAACGAACATCCAGGCGATCATAGGAAAGCAGTTTCCCAGCAGGAGGGTGAGAAAAGAGGCCTAAACGCTCGAGAAGCCAGATCTGCAAAATATAAGGTGGCCCTGAAAGCAACATCGATCCGGTGCTTTGTGCATGATCCAAACCCAGTAAGGTTTCGCCTAGAACAAGCATGATAGCACTCCGCATCTCTCGAAGACCACTGACGATTGGGATAAGGATGTCGGAGGAAGACTGGAATAGGAAATGGGAGAGCATAGCTGTAACAACCATAAAATTTCTAAGTGTGTAAATAATTATTTTAATAATTATTTTTAGTTAGCAATATTATATGGGTATGCCTAGGTAAGACACGTGTCTAAAAAAATTTTAAGTTTGGAGAACCCGTGAATTATACTTGCTAGTAAGCATATTTAAATTATAGTAATACCAGTAATATTTCCCCGGTTGTTTTTGTATTCAAATTTCTAATGTTTCATTATTATCATGACAAGAGATTTTGAGCTTTAATTAAATTGTATGATAGACTATATTGTCTGACCGAGTTACAATTTTTATAGAATGACGAGTTTAGTGTCGGGTAGTGTTTCGGGGTCCACAAGTAAGTTAAGTAGTGAATTTAACATGAAAATTAAGTGCCCGGGGTATGGGTACCCTTTGGACTAGTTGTTTAAGTATTTTGAAATGCATTTCGGGGTCATATGTGTGTCTTTTGGGAGCCCACAAGCCTAAACTCGAGAATTACTTTAATTATATCATTAAGAGTTATATGTATCTACCTTTAGAAGAAAAAAATAAACCCTAGCCCCCAATACACTTCTAAACACACACACACACACACACACACAGAGAGAGAGAGAGAGAGAGAGAGAGAGAGAGAGAGAGAGAGAGAGAGAGAGAGAGAGAGAGAGAGAGAGAGAAGAAGAAGAAGAAGAAGAAGAAGAAGAAGAAGAAGAAGAACAGAAGAAAGAAGAAAGAATGAGAAGAAGAAGAGAACAAGAGAGGGACAATAGGGACTCCAAACCTTTGGCTTGCTTAATCATCATCAACCTTGAATCTATAAATTGGTAAGTTAACTTGTTATTTACCTTCAATCTCGTTTGATTGAAAATTTAAATGTATAGAATATTAAATTAGTATGGTTATGGATTATGAGATTTAGGTTTTTTTTACAATGATTGAAGTTGTGATTTGAGATTTATAGATGATCATTGAACGTACATTTGAGCAATTATTCAATTTTTGGATTTGGGATTTTCACGGATCAGATTTGAGTAGAAAATTCATAATAAATCATACGTTAGAGTTTTCGTGATTCTGTCCACGTGGGCCTGTAGGAAACGCAATTCTGCACAACTTTCGTCTAATAGCATTTTTTCCAATTCTGCACCGTTTGGGTAGAAAAATTATATTACAGTAGCAGTGAATGGTAACTCCAAATTTCGAATTTATGTTTATGAATATTGTTAGAGATGTTTATTTGTGTGGAATTATTATGAGGAATAATTTCAGTCCATGTTGGTTTTGGGACTGTTTAATGTAAGGGTCTGTTTGGGACTGTTTTAAATAGTATTGTTAAGTGTCGATTTTATATGCTATGTATTAAGAAACCCCAACTTATTCTATGTGTGGTATGAAATAATTATTATGAAAATACTACACCAGAGACTTGAATAGAATTTTGGCAAAAAAAAAAGGTCTTATCGTGAATAATCGGATAATGAGATTCCATGGAATAAATGATAAATTCCCGAAGTGGTTAGTGACGTGATTAAACCCTCATGAATGGATACTTATGAGAATTAACGTAGATGGTAAGAAACTGGGAAAAGACCTTAGTGTTCACTACTCCCCTTGGTCTCCTACAACGAACTCCAAGTCTTTGCATTGGTTGTCAGCATAACTCTTGTGTCGGGTCTGAGCTGTCTTCATCTTTTCACGTACAACTTGAATCTTCTCACTGGTCTCTCATACCATCTCTAGCCCAAGAAGTTGAGTATCTCTGACTTCAGTCCAACATAGTGGCGATCAGTAAGGTCTTCTATACAAAGCTACAAATAGCGCCATCCCTATGCTTGCATGGTAGATATTGTTGTAGGTGAACTCGATCAATGGCAGGGGCGTCTCCCAAGAACTCTCAAAATCAATAATGCAAGCACGTAGCATATCCTCTATCACTTGATTGACTCATTTAGTCAATCCATCGGTCTGCAGATGAAAGGCTGAACTCAAGTTCAGTGTTGTTCCCATCGCTGTTTGGAGACTCTTCCAAAATTCTACAGTATAGTGCGAATCTCGATCTGACACGATAGAAACCAGTATGGTATGTAATTGTACAATGTGTTGTAGATATATCTGGCTTAAATTTTCTAATGGATACGTCATGCTTGTGGATACCTGGATTCCACCACTTTTTTGTTTTTGGTTTGAAATTTGATTTGGATCAAAGAAAGAAAATGAAAGGTCTATTGAAAATAGATACAGAGTCGCCACTTGGTCTTTAAGGAACCAAGAAACCTAATTTTGACTCACCCAAATGGATAAAGGGCACCGGCCCTTCATAACCAAAGAACTTGGCTTGGGATTTTGGTACGAGAGAGGAAGGAGCCTTTGTCGCGACTAAAACACCCTCAACTCGCCCCGTCTTTCGACGGGCCTCAATTAGCATCCAAATAATCATCTTATACTATGCATGGTTCGACAATTAATAATATAATAGTATATTACATCGCATAAGAAAATTTGAAATGGAAGATCTAAAATAAGATATCATTCATAAGATCTAAGTCAAATATCATACAATGTAAATTGGAAGATCACACAAATAAACCTAGGAAAACTTGTCTAATCATGTATCAAGTAATTAAGTTTCCCTAATCTAAAGGGGACATGAATTGTTATTGAAACAAATAATCAAAGAAATCAAAATATGCTTAGCAAGCTAGCATGATGCATGTTATTCTTTGAGAAAAAGAAGATCTCTCAATCCCCGGGACGGATGAGAAAGGATGATTAGATCGAGGGGAAACATGAACGTGTGATCATGATCATTCCTTATACTCTTCTTAGATTAGGAGTCACAAAAGCCCCAAATCTTTGCATGGATGCAATGTATGTGTCTAGAATGTGTCAAGGTTGTAATGTGCTTTGTGTTCATGGATTCCTAGAATGACTTAGAAGTCTAGAATGTGTATGAATAAATGAATAAAATCAATATGGGATATGTACAAATGTAGTATGAACTACTTCCTAGGATATGAACTAATTTGGAATGCATAAGCATCAAATCAAAGAATGAAAGTTCAAATGTGCTTGCTATGAATAGTGGATAGAACTGTAACTAGATGTTTTGAAAATTGAAAAGAGGGGTTAGGAATGTTTTTAGTGCATTATTGTTTATGGAGATCTTCCTTATTGTGTCTAGAACACGACCCAAAAAGCCAATCTTTAATAACTATCACAGATTGAGAGAAATCATATAAACAATGAAGGTCACTCAGAAACAGAGTCTGTACTGTCGACTGAAATGTTGAAAAATCTTAGAAAATGAAAACCAATGATCTAGAGGCCCATTTTATACAGAGAGTTCCCTAAGACATTGAAGTTTAAGGGAAAAATAATTTGGAACCACCCCTTTTGGAAAGGTTTTCTGAAAGAGAAGTTGGAAGTCAACCAAGCTGCTGTGACAACAGAGGCAGAATGTCTGGAAGGAATGTTTGGGTCCAAATGGACCATTTTCAAGTATTTCCAAGTCAAACCAAAAAATCGTGGGTGTTCTATAATGAGTTGGGAAGACTTTCCAAGTGGCCTTTCATCCATACATTGAGTATTGAGTTCTAGAGAAATCTTTGAACTCAGCTCACTCACTGTTTTGACTCACTATTTTGAAGATTTTGGGGAAAACAAAGTTTTCTTTCTTGAGATCAAAAGGAGAGGGATTGAGGGGGGGGGGGGGGGGGGGGGGGGGTTGAAATAGAGGTTTTGGAAATGTATTTTCAATACTCAATAAAGATTATAACCACTTAAAATGCCAACATCAAACTCATCATCAAGAGCCTCCAAGATTGTTGGAGAGATTTATTTTCATTTGAACATAACTTCAAAGATACCTTGGAGGTATTGAAGTTATGATCATCATCTATCAAACATGTTTTTGAGGTCAAGAGCTACTATCCATAAGGATTCACTCACCTCAAACTTCATGTCATCATCTAGATGATGATGAACTAGTAAGTAAATAAAGAAAAATAAAAAAGAAATGAGGTAAGAGGAGATGAACATTGTATAAACAAGTAAGTAGATAATGATCAATAGATGATATTCATGATGTATTGAACTTATAGTTTGGTGGTTGGGTGTATTGAATGTTGAAGTAAATAGGAGTAATGAAGTAAAAACAAAGTTTAGAACTCACTTTTGTTTTGAAAATCAAAGAAGTAAGCTTCTTTTCTCTCTATTCTAACCTTATCTCTACAACTTTCTCTCCCAAAACTTTTCAAAGCTTACATTTGACACCCCCAAAATGAGAAGTCAAGGGGGGGTTTATATAGGCCAAGTTGGAGTGGTTTTGGGGTTTTAGAAGTGCTCCCATTGGTCCCAAGCATCTGTGAACATAGAACTACGTCGTTTTGGTTTTCAATTAATCAAAATGAACCCCCAAGAAAAATTACAAAAATACACTGTTCTAGATAATCCTGTTTAGGCCCCCAGAGGTTCCGGTATTCGCGAAAAGGCCCTATTTCGTCCGAAATTCACAAAAAATGCATAAAACTCCAAATTGAGGTTGTGATATACCGTTGGAAAGGTAATGGAGTCTATTTTACATAAAAAAATAAATCAGCGATAGGTCACTATGGATATCGCAATTTTCTTACCCACATCTTTTCTTTTAAAATTCTTTTAAAATTTCAAATTCAAAACAAATGAGTCGCCACTTAATTTTTAAATGGAAAAATTAAGAAACCATTTAAAAAAGAAACTGATCTTTTGCGAAACCAAAGATTAAACTAGATCCGGGGATTATGGAATGAGAAGGGAAGGAGCCCATCGGACTAAAACACCCCTTCTCATCCTATCTCGTGATAGGCCTCTACTTAACATCCTTTTAATTGAATTACTAATCTAAGCATGCCCTCAATTAATACATAGATATACGTATACATTACACAAACATGTCGAAATGGTGTAAAATTACCAATTTACAAAATATCATTCAAAAGTCACGTAATTCAAGTAGCAAGCAATATGATATGCAATAAAGAACAAGAGAACTTACCTGGGATCCTGCCGCGAATGTTAAACGTGCAAATGCATGCAAATAGATAAAACCTAGGAGTAGAGTCTCTAATCCATATATACAAGTAAACCAAGTCCTAATTCTAAGGTGTCGCGCTTGAAGTCAAAATAAATTAAAATCAAATAATACAATAAACTAGAGAGGGGTTGAGAAATCGTACCTCAATAGCGCTACAAAACAAAGGGTTAGTCCACATGTTTTAAACGAGATATATCTAAGTAACATGTTCTAACTAAAATAAGTCCTAATTACGAGTATTAACATGTATGGATGAATGTATATGAATTCATGAATATGAACAAGAGTAGGCTACTAATTGTGAATTTATTCATTGATTTGGATCATTTATCCTTGGGCTTTAAGTTTAATTAATCATTATTAAGACATGGTTTAAGTCCTAAGTCATAGGAGAATCATTTGGGACATTATTTACAAAGTTGGTCAAATGTGTCATAAAATTCTAAAAATTGCAGAGAGCAGACCAGAACTTTAAAAAAGGAAAAAGCATATTTCTCATGGTTTGATGTCGGTGAATTTTGGACACAAGATGCCTCTGTGAGTCTAGTTTCCAAATCAAAAAGAAAATCATAGTTTCAACGGTTAGATCTCTGAGAAATGGACAAAAACCAGACATCACTCAGAGATGTACAACTCTCTGTCCAGAGATATTGTTTGATTTTTTAAAAATAGCAAAAAGATCAGAAATGCTTTGTTCTTTTTAGGGTATCTTCCTAACTCATTGAACCTCATAGAAAAAATTATTTTGGGTCACAAACACTTTATTTGAACTCTGATTTACTTATTTCAAAAGAATGTTACTGTTCTGGAATTCTGGACAGATTATTGTTACTTCACAAAACTCATAACCAAACCATTTTAAACTGAAATCATCTTAAAACAAAAATTGCAGTGGTAGAATATTGTGTTATTGACACTTTCCCGTTGGTTTCACTTGATTTCAACGGTTAGATTTTAAACTAAAAATCTTTGATCCAAAAAGTTTGTGAACTCACTGTTTTCATTTGTCAAGTTCAACTTTTATTTGGTAACTCCAACTATTAAACCATGAAGTTGGGTTTAAACCAAACCACTTATCCTACCATTTGGTGGTCATTGGAGATCAAGACATGACTAAAACTCATGAGTTTTCAAGGAATATAAGGAGACTCCATGAAAACTCAAGCTTAGAGGACCCAAACCATGGTAAGGGTTTGGATTCATTTACTTGTTCTTACTAAAATGATGATCAACTTTAAATCTCATGTGAATCATAAGCTTACATGAGACTAAAAGATCAAACTCATGAGATTCAAGTGAGATATGAAAGATCCCCAAGGGTCTCAAGAGAAGAACATAAACAAGAAAAAGAGAATAAGAATCAAAGAACTAGCTCATGAACTTCAAAAGGATATAGAGAAAACCCCATGAAATTCCAAGTTAGAGAATCCAAGTCATGAATATGGACTTGGATCCACCTATTTGTTTACAAAGTGAAGTGATGATCAAACTTTGACTCCCATGTGAAGTATAAGCTTACATGAGATTCAAAACATCAAACTCAAGAGCTTCCAAGAGAGATATTGAAGATTTCCAAGAATCTCAAAAGAAAAACATAAACAAGAAAATAGAAAAAGGATCAAAGAATTAGAAGCAAAGACTCCCAAGTTTACTTAACAAACTCTAAAATCTAATCAAGAAAACTAAATGACTTGAAGATTAGAGGCTCAAAAGAAACAAAATACAACTAAGATTAGAGGGTCACCTCCAAACTATCCTCCAAAGCTTCTCTCCTTTGAAGATCTTCCAAGCTCTTCTCTCTATTTTTTTTAAACTCTCTCTCTTTTTTCTATCAAAAATGTGTTAGTGTAATGGTAGTGATTTTCTTGTGTCTTCACCCCCCTTTTTCTCAAGAAAGATCCTATCTCTTTTATAGGCAAAATTACCAAGTATTTTCAGTAAATTCGGAGTAAAAAAACCAGGTGTCAATGTCTCATTTGGTGGTACAATACGTACTTCCTGAAATTAGACAGACTGTTGCCCAGGGCGGCAGTCAAAAATCATCTGCGGCAGTCCGTGGATGCCGGCGCGGCACTCCGTGACAGCCGCAACAACACTCACTGACTGTCGCGCGACTCTCAGTAAGTGCCGAGACAAATTATTGATTGCCGCATTTTGGTCAACCTTTCTTTATCATTTTTTTTATCCGCATACATATACGAATTGTACCACAAAATACGGACTTTAAAAGCAAACGACAGTCTGAAAATGTCGGCGGCACTCAGTAAAAGTCAGGCCGGCACTCATTGAACGCCGCTCGACAATCACCGAATGCCGCTCGGCACTCACTGAGTGCCGTGGAAAACTGTCGTGTGCCGTGTTTTATAGAACTTCCCTTTTTAGGTCTTTTCTTTCTTCTTTTTTTTCTTAAAAAAACTTATTTTCGAAGATCTTTTCTAAAAATGGTGTTTCATACCTGAATTTTCCTAAATACCTGGTATTTTCTTCTTTCTGTGAAATTTTATTGCGTTTGGAAAACTTTCTGAAGAGCTTGGAATACTTCGAATCTTTCGGTCCTTATCATCATTGGACGTGGAGGTGACGCTCTCCTATATTCGACGACCGGTCAAAATCGGGGTGTCTACAGCTTGCCCCTCTTTAACAGAGTTCATGGGGCAACGCGTCCCATAAGTGAATGTCAAAGCCTGTGTGAAGAGAAACCTTTGACCAGGCTGTCGAATTTAGGTAAAACAAGATACGTTGCAAAAACGACTTCACAAACGGTTCATGTTGGTCGTGCTCAACTGTGAGCTGCCTACGTATCCATTCAGGAATCAGACCAAGACGTAGATCGGGCCAAGGGTCAAACACACACAAGCGCAAATAGTCATACGGATGAATGCACCTATCTTATCGTGATGCACGTGCTCAAGCAATCTCGTGCTCCATATAATGCCTTAGCAACATATTATTCTTTCTTAGAAAAAATGCACCCCTATGCCATTCTACTTATGATGTCATTCTATTATGGGAAAGTCGCAACCGTCATAGATGCACTTACTAAGCTTAATTCCCCGACATTCTTTAAGAGTCATCTAATCGACTAGAATGCGCTTCGCGCCTTATACCTTGGTGTTGAATTAGAAACTACGATTTTCGAAAGACTAAGATACGCTTTGCGTCTTATACTCCGATGTCTTTTGAGGGTCATCTGATTGACTGAGATGCGCTTTGCGTCTTGTCGAATCAGGAAATGTGTTGAAAGACTGAGATGCGCTTTGCGTCTTATACTCCGGTGTCTTTTGAGGATCATTTGATCGACCGAGATGCGCTTTGCGTCTTAGACTCCGATGCCGAATCAAGAAATGTGCTGAAAGACTGAGATACGCTTTGCGTCTTATACTCCGATGTCTTTTGAGGATCATCTGATCGACTGAGATGCGCTTTGCGTCTTAGACTCCGGTGTCGAATCAGGAAATGTGCTGAAAGACTGAGATGCGCTTTGTGTCTTATACTCCGGTGTCTTTTAAGGATCATCTGATCGACTGAGATGCGCTTTGCGTCTTAGACTCCGGTGCCGAATAAGGAAATGTGCTGAAAGACTGAGATGCGCTTTGCGTCTTATACTCTGGTGTCTTTTGAGGATCATCTGATCGATTGAGATGCGCTTTGCGTCTTAGACTCCGGTGTCGAATCAGGAAATGTGCTGAAAGACTGAGATGCGCTTTGCCTCTTATACTCCGGTGTCTTTTGAGGATCATCTGATCGACTGAGATGCGCTTTGCGTCTTAGACTCCGGTGCCGAATCAGAAAATGCTGAAAGACTGAGATGCTCTTTGCGTCTTATACTCTGTTATCTTTTGAGGATCATCTGATCGATTGAGATGCGCTTTGCGTCTTAGACTCCGGTGTCGAATCAGGAAATGTGCTAAAAGACTGAGATGCGCTTTGCGTCTTATACTCCGGTGTCTTTTGAGGATCATCTGATCGACTGAGATGCGCTTTGCGTCTTAGACTCAGGTGCCGAATTAGGAAATGTGTTGAAAGATTACCTAATTCTTGACCAATGCAAATCTGTTACGGGGATCATGAAAAAATGCTCTCAATTTGATTTCGAGGGTTGACACAAATCTGTTACGTGGGTCGAGAATATAAATTTATTATATTCTCAGAATACGGGTTAACGCAAATTTGTTCTGGAACCGAGGATGTAAATTCGTTACATTCTCAGGATAAGGATCAACGTAAATTTGTTACGAGGATCGGGAATATAAATTTGTTATATTCTCAGAATATGGGTCAACGCAAATTTGTTGCGGAAATCGAGAATGTAAATTCGTTACATTCTCAAGGCAAGGATCAACGTAAATTTGTTATGAGGATCGGGAATATAAATTTGTTATATTCTCAGAACAGGGGTTAACGCAAATTTGTTGCGGAAACTGCGGATGTAAATTCGTTACATTCTCAAGATAAGGATCAACGTAAATTTGTTACGTGGATCGAGAGTATAAATTTGTTATATTCTCAGAATAGGGGTTAACGCAAATTTGTTGCGAAAACCGAGGATGTAAATTCGTTACATTCTCAAGGCAAGGATCAACGTAAATTTGTTACGAGGATCGGGAATATAAATTTATTATATTCTCAGAATATGGGTCAACGCAAATTTGTTGCGGAAATTGAGAATGTAAAATTGTTATATTTTCAAGGCAAGGATCAACGTAAATTTGTTACGAGGATCGGAAATATAAATTTGTTATATTCTCAGAATGTGGGTCAACACAAATTTGTTGCGAAAACCGAGAATGTAAATTCGTTACATTCTCAAGGCAAGGATCAACGTAAATTTGATACGAGGATCGGGAATATAAATTTGTTATATTCTCAGAATATGGGTCAACACAAATTTGTTGTGAAAACCGAGAATGTAAATTCGTTACATTCTCAAGGCAAGTATCAACGTAAATTTGTTACGAGGATCGGGAATATAAATTTATTACATTCTCAGAATAGGGATTAACGCAAATTTGTTGCGAAAACCGAGAATGTAAATTCGTTACATTCTCAAGGCAAGGATCAACGTAAATTTGTTACGTGGATCGAGAATATAAATTTGTTGTATTCTCAGAATATGGGTTAACGCAAATTTGTTGCGGAAACCGAGAATGTAAATTCATTACATTCTCAAGGCAAGGATCAACGTAAATTTGTTACATGGATCGAGAATATAAATTTGTTATATTCTCAGAACAGGGGTTAACGCAAACTTGTTGCGGAAACTGAGGATGTAAATTCGTTACAATCTCAAGATTTTTAATTTTCAGGAGTTGGGAGCCCATGGGCTCATATCTATATTTTTTTAAATTTTCAAAAGTTGGGAGCCCACGGGCTCAAATATTTTTTAATTTTCAAAAGTTGGGAGCCCACGGGCTCAAATATTTTTTAATTTTCAGGAACTTGGAGCCCACGGACTCATATTTATTCCTAAATTTTGAAATTTGTAGCCAATTTAAACCTAAAAATGACCCCGAGGGCCAAAAGTGTGATGAGGGCGAATTTTGGAGCCTTTGGAAAAAACATATCGGTTCTGTCAAAAGAGGGAAATCACCTTTGCCCCTAGTCTTGGACTCCTCTTATATTGCCATTTTAGCACCATAATGTGATCGTGTTCGAAACTTCTGCTCGTATTGCCCTTAGGATGCTTATGGAGACTTTTCAAATCTTTATTCATCATCTTAAACCCACACATTTGAGACCATTATTGACTCATCAAAGGAGGGCAGACTTGACAAAGCAATTACGCAAGACGACTGACTCACTCTATATTATCATGATTTATGTGCTTTCATCGTGAATAATGTATCATCTCACCTTTCTTTTATTCATCATCTTACAAGCGGTAGTGCTTTGCTGATAAATCTAAACTTTGAAAACTTCCTCTTTTCGATTTAGCGAATTCTTTGCCCATGTAGAATGTGCTTCAAATTAGTGCTTTAGCTTATAGAATGAAAGGCACTCTATTTCAATCTTTTCAAAACAAACTCAATTACTTGAGAACTTGCCTCCGGCATAGAGGGATTTTGGCAAACAAAGTTTGCCCCTAGTTTGAAAGAGAGTTAGGGGCTTGCTTCTATGATAAATGGATTTTCAGCAAAGGAAGTTTGCCCCTGATTTGGCGATATATATGTGTCTTTAGGCAAACGTAAGTTTGCCCCTAGTCTGAAGGAAGGAAACCAAAGGCGCAAAAGGGTGCTACTTACGGTTTGGGGATGGTTATGGATCGAGAACCTTGCAAGGTTTGCCTACTTATCCCTGAACGGGAATCAGGTCCAGAGTAGTTCGGCCAAAGTTTAAATAAAGTACCAGATCATTGGTGGCGACCGAACCGAGCAGGTTGCCTACGTATCCCCGAGTATGAATCAGGTCGAGCGTAGTTCAAGTACTCTGGAGGTCTTAAAAGAATTAGGCTTCAAGAATTGGTGGGCTTTTCGAGCCAGGTTGCCTTTTGGGTCTAGGGAGTGCATGTCACTTGTGGTAGCCCTTGTGTAGCATGATGAACTACTTTTTCCTTTATTTTATTCTCTTTCCTCTTTTTTTTTTTTTTTTTCTCCTCTTTTATTTGACGGTTGATTCTTTAACCTTTTCACTAGCCAGTTAATCTTTACAACTCTCATCATGTTTTATTCATACTCTATCATATTCACAAAGTAATATCAGCCCTTCAAATCTTTATTTATTTATTATTTTTTTCAAAGATATCTCTGTATTGTTTTAGGCTCACTTAGTGTTTGAGTCTCTCACGAAAATTTTGAAGTTGATAAGTCCCTCTTTTCATTTCCAATCTTTTTTTTGTTTAGAATAACACAAAGCCTTGAGATAGTTCATGTGCCAATGATCTACTTTGAAGTGCTCAAGAATTCTCAATCTTATCTATTCTCTGCCTTTTCTTTTCTCTACCTTACTATCTCTTATTCTTTCCATAATTTTGACTGGCTAGGATTTGGATTTTTGAGATCAACACGTATCTTATTTGTGCTCTAACTTTTGCCTAGGCGCCCTTCCGGGTTTTCATCCTAGCGAGCTCTTTCTTCTTTTTCTTTTTTTTTTTCTTCTTTTTTTTCTTCTTCTTTTTTGTGCTCTAATCTTTTGCCTAGGCGCCTTTTCGGGTTTTTATCCTAGAGAGCTCTTTCTTCTTTTCTTTTTCTTTTTCTTTTTTTTCATTTTCTTTTATTATTTTTTGGAAGAAGAAGTTCATTTAAAATGTTTGGCTACCATCAAGGACCAAGTTTATGACTTTAGACTGGTTGGGCTCATCTTTTAGGCTTGGTATTTGAGAAAAGGGGATGGTGAGCAAGCTTCAAGTTCCAAGTTCATCTTTTCAAGATTGAGCAAGAGTATCTTTAAATTCTTAAAGTAAAGCTAATCAATTCTCTACTTCTCCATGGTTTTGGCACAAAATTTGCTTTGATCACTTGGGGATCCTTTTCAATGCAAAGATTTATTAACAAAGTATTTTCCATGATCGTTTGAAAAAGTGACTTTTTCTTCTCTTTTTTTTTGGTCTTAGTGATCCATGCATTCACGACTTAGCACACTGAATCAAGAAAAATGAGGTTTTATTAAACTAGTAGGGAAGGAGGATTACATCACTCGACTCGATAAACTCGACAAAGACTTGCAAACAGACTTGATAAAAGAAAGACCAAAAGACTTAACTGGACTTGACATTTGACTCCAACCTAACATAACTCGACTACCAGACTTGACTTGGTCTCAATTGGAGTGTCACAGATAATTTCCAATTTATTGGGTCCCCAAGAGCATCCACATTTGATTTAGTAGTAGCATTTCCAAACACTATCACCTCACTGGCATCTTCCTCAGGTTCATCATTCCCCTTTTGTATCTTTGTAGGAACATCATCTGCCCTTATGGCCCATTTTTCAGTCGAATGGCCCTTCTCTGACTCATACCGAGTATTGTCAATGCCTTTTTCGATTCTATTGATTGAGTCGGGGCCAGTTGGTTGTTGCGCACTCATGGAGGTAACGAATCCCTTGAGAGTATTCAGCGATGGCTGTGATTGAAAAGATTGCATGTCATGCCAGATACCACTCGGTGGGTTCAGCAAAGGAGTGATGATTTTATGCTCAATGAGATCTTGGATATCATGGCGGAGTTTCATGCAATAGTTAGTTGTATGGCCAGGGGTCTGGTGGTAGGCACAGTACAAAGACAGGTCACATTTGCGGGGTAAGGGATTTGGTAGTGGCTTTGGGTCCAGGGTGTTGAGGTGACCATTCTTGACAAGGTGACCAAGGGCCATGGATAATGGCATGCCAAGGTTGGTGAAGATTCTCGGCTTGCGGGCTTGGCTTGATTTTGAATTCGACTTTGAGCTTGAGTTGGTTTTTGGGTTGAGATGTGGACTTGGAATGGCTCTTTGGTTAGTTGGGATTGGGCCTGGATGTGGGCTTTGGTGAATGGTTGAGCTTGGGTATGGACTTTGGTGATAGGTTGGGTTTGGACATGGGCTTCGGTGCACAGGTGGGTTCAGACATGCCTCTTGGTGCTTCTTTAAGCAATCCATTATTCTCTGATCCATCTTTTCCTCATCAGAGCCCATATGATCTTTCAATAATTGAATGAACTCAAGCATGACCCCCTCCAATTGCTTCACCCTAGAATCTTGTTTCTCAACAATGACTTGCAGTTTGCTCACTTTCTCCTCCAAAGCTCTGTGGGCCATTGGTGGGTCTGTCTCGACATGATGGTCCATGATCTCCTCTAATTAAGAGAGATAAACCCAAGAAGATTAGAAGTGTCCTTACTAGGGGCTCTGGTTGTTCCACTCTTTCTAAAAAAACAGATAGGAAAAAGGTCCGCATGCAGAATTGAATAGTAAGGGATTTATTTATTTATTTATTTATTTTTTTATAGGGACTTTGATCTTAATTGGGACGAAGATGTTGTGAGTTTGTACGCTATACGTATGTAATGATATCGATTGGTGAGAACGCGAAATGTACATGCTCTTATGATTTGATGCATGCACTGCACATATAGCACACGAATGAAATGCAAGTGTGTGTGTGCCTACTCTATATGCCAAACCAAAGAAAATTCTAATCCTAACAGGTAAACACATAAGCACATAAGATCCTCACCCATGTCAAGTGGGCCAACTTCTCCTTTCATTGTAATCTTTACTACCCTCTCAAAGGTTGGATATTCAAAATTTTTCAAAATTCATTTGAAAAGCATTTGTTTAGAACGATGAGATCTTTCAAAACAATTCTCAAGAATTTTGAATCTTTAAAAGAATGAGGATGTGAAAACATTTCTCAATGAAGATGATTGGATTGAAATTTTGCTTTAAAATTCATTTGAAGAGCATTTTTTTCAAAAACAATTCCCAAGATTTTGGATTTTCCTTAGAAAATGATCATGTGAAAATGTACCTTAACAAAGGTAATTAATTTGGAGTTTTAATCAAAAAAGTGAACTCCAAAGATTTTTGAAAAAGCGATTGAAAACTTTGGAATAAAGATGGATTTAAAATTCTTTGGGCAGAATGATCACATGATCGGATTATCACCGTACTTTTCATGAATTTGGATACATACAAGGTCAATGATGCTCAGCTAAACATGATACAAGAAGTATAATCTTATAATCAGGGTTCGGCATGTTCCCCAAATGTCGTGGAACATGAGGAGAAATTGCTGAAAGGTGATTAAAAGATTATACGTCTTTCATCAAGCAAGTATCGTCATCATCTCAAGTAATCCCTTTCGGGCATACAAAACTTCCTAGCACATAATCCTAATCAAGGGTTTATTACCTAAGATTGAAAGGCTCTATAGAAACTACTATGCAAAAGCTGGGTTTTGGTCAAATAAGGGACCCTTGACACACATCCGATAGGATGCTTAATATACCAAATCACGGTACGAGATCAAGGGTGATCACACAGTTCCATGATAACTTGACCGACCGGGTTGCCCTGAGCCTCCAAGGTCATAGTTCCGTGTAATCGACTGGCTGGACATGCAAGTGAGATGCAACAGGCATACAAAGATTAATTAATTCAATTAAAAGGATGCTTTTAAGTCTAATCCTCAAGTGAACCCAAAATCAGAATTCTGGTCTGCGAAACCAGAGATTCTGGGTTCGATCCCCAGTGGAGTCGCCAGATTGTGGATATCGCAATTTTCTTACCCACAGCTTTTCTTTTAAAATTCTTTTAAAATTTCAAATTCAAAACAAATGAGTCGCCACTTAATTTTTAAAAGGAAAAATTAAGAAACCATTTCAAAAGGAAACTGATCTTTTGCGAAACCAAATATTAAACTAGGTCCGGGGATTATGGAATGAGAAGGGAAGGAGTCCATCGGACTAAAACACCCCTTCTCATCCTATCTCGTGATAGGCCTCTACTTAACATCATTTTAATTGAATTACTAATCTAACCATGCCCTCAATTAATACATAGATATACGTATACATTACACAAACATGTCGAAATGGTGTAAAATTACCAATTTACAAAATATGATTCAAAAGCCACGTAATTCAAGTAGCAAGTAATATGATATGCAATAAAGAACAAGAGAACTTACCTGGGATCCAGCCGCGAATATTAAACGTGCAAATACATGCAAATAGATAAAACCTAGGAGTAGAGTCTCTAATTCATATATACAAATAAAGCAAGTCCTAAATCTAAGGTGTCGCGATTGAAGTAAAAAATTAATTAAAATCAAATAATACAATCAACTAGAGAGGGGTTGAGAAATCGTACCTCAATAGCGCTACAAAACAAAGGGTTAGTCCACATGTTTTAAACGAGATATATCTAAGTAACATGTTCTAGCTAAAATAAGTCCTAATTACGAGTATCAACATGTATGGATGAATGTATATGAATTCATGAATATGAACAAGAGTAGGCTACTAACTGTAAATTTATTCATTGATTTGGATCATTTAGCCTTGCGATTTAAGTCTAATAAATCATTATTAAGACATGGTTTAAGCCCTAAGTCATAGGAGAATCATTTGAGCCATTATTTACAAAGTTGGTCAAATGTGTCATAAAATTCTAAAAATTGCAAAGAGCAGACCAGAACTTTAAAAACGGAAAAAGCATATTTCTCATGGATTGATGTCGTTGCATTTTGGACACAAGATGCCTCTATGAGTCTAGTTTCCAAATCAAAAAGAAAATCAAAGTTTCAACGGTTAGATCTCTGGGAAATGAACAAAAACCAGACATCACTCAGAGATGTACAACTCTCTGTCCAGAGATATTGTTTGATTTTTTAAAAATAGCAGAAAGATCAGAAATGCTTTGTACTTTTTAGGGTATCTTCCAACACATTGAACCTCATAGAAAAAATTATTTTGGGTCACAAACACTTTATTAGAACTCTGATTTACTTATTTCAAAAGAATGTTACTGTTCTGGAATTCTGGACAGATTATTGTTACTTCACAAAACTCATAACCAAACCATTTTAAACATGAAATCATCTTAAAACAAAAATTACAGTGGTAGAATATTGTGTTATTGACACTTTCCCGTTGGTTTCACTTGATTTCAACGGTTAAATTTTGAACTAAAAATCTTTGATCAAAAACAGTTTGTGAACTCACTGTTTTCATTTGTCAAGTTCAACTTTTATTTGGTAACTCCAACTGTTAAACCATGAAGTTGGGTTTAAACCAAACCACTTCTCCTACCATTTGATGGTCATTGGAGATCAAGACATGACTAAAACTCATGAGTTTTCAAGGAATATAAGGAGACTCCATGAAAACTCAAGCTTAGAGGACCCAAACCATGGTAGGGGTTTGGATTCATCTGCTTGTTCTTTCTAAAATGATGATCAACTTTAAATCTCATGTGAATCATAAGCTTACATGAGACTAAAAGATCAAACTCATGAGATTCAAGTGAGATATGGAAGATCCCCAAGAGTCTCAAGAGAAGAACATAAACAAGAAAAAGAGAAGAAGAATCAAAGAACTAGCTCATGAATTTCAAGAGGATATAGAGAAAACCCCATGAAATTCCAAGTTAGAGAATCCAAGTCATGAATATGGACTTGGATCCACCTATTTGTTTACAAAGTGAAGTGATGATCAAACTTTGACTCCCATGTGAAGTATAAGCTTACATGAGATTCAAAACATCAAACTCAAGAGCTTCCAAGAGAGATATTGAAAATTTCCAAGAATCTCAAAAGAAAAACATAAACAAGAAAATAGAAAAAGGATCAAAGAATTAGAAGCAAAGACTCCCAAGTTTACTTAACAAACTCTAAAATCTAATCAAGAAAACTAAATGACTTGAAGATTAGAGGCTCAAAAGAAAGAAACACAACTAAGATTAGAGGGTCACCTCCAAACTATCCTCAAAAGCTTCTCTCCTTTGAAGATCTTCCAAGCTCTTCTCTCTATTTTTTTTTTAAACTCTCTCTCTTTTCTCTATCAAAAATGTGTTAGTGTAATGGTAGTGATTTTCTTGTGTCTTCACCACCCTTTTTCTTAAGAAAAATCCTCTCTCTTTTATAGGCAAAATTACCAAGTATTTTCAGTAAATTCGGAGTAAAAAAACCAGGTGTCAATGTCTCATTTGGTGGTACAATACGTACTTCCTGAAATTAGACAGACTGCTGCCCAGGGCGGCAGTCAAAAATCATCTGCGGCTGTCCGTGGATGCCGATGCGGCACTCAACGGCACTCACTGACTGCCGCGCGGCTCTCAGTAAGTGCCGAGACAAATTATTGATTGCCGCATTTTGGTCAATCTTACTTTATTAGTTTTTTGTTTTTATCTGCATACATATACGTATTGTACCACAAAATACAAACTTTAAAAGCAAACGGCAGTCAAAAAATGTCGCGGCACACAGTAAAAGCCGGGCCGGCACTCACTGAACGCCGCTCGGCAATCACCGAATGCCGTTCGGCACTCACTGAGTGCCGTGGAAAACTGTCGTGTGCCGTGTTTTGTAGAACTTCCCTTTTTTGGTCTTTTCTTTCTTCTTTTTTTTCTTAAAAAAACTGATTTTCGAAGATCTTTTCCAAAAATGGTGTTTCATACCTGAATTTTCCTAAATACCTGGTATTTTCTTCTTTCTGTGAAATTTTATTGCGTTTGGAGAACTTTCTAAAGATCTTGGAATACTTCGAATCTTTCGGTCCTTATCATCATTGGACGTGGAGGTGACGCTCTCCTAAAATTGACGACCGGTCAAAGTCGGGGTGTCTACAGTCACTTTAAAAAGTTTTGCAGTATTTGCGATAAAAGTCGATTTGATCGCTTTTTTCGCCTTTGGAAATTCATAATAAACTCGTTTTAAATCCGAATATTATGTGCGATATACCGTTGGAAAGCTATTGACCTCTAGTATCCATGAAAAATATTTGAAAATTGTTACTGTGCCCCAGTTCTAAAGTCAAATTCTGGTCAAACTGGTCAAACTTGGAATTCCCGGGAAGTTCTGGAAACCTCTGGGAGCTCCCAGGAGCTGACGTTTTCGTTCGATTTTCTTTTAAAACTCATTTTAATACTTTCCATGTGATCTAGAATGATCCCGGAGAATTTGAACGATTTCAGTCAAACTCGGTCAAACCTTGGTCAAACTTGGTCAAACAGGTCAACGGGGACTTTTCGGGAACTTCCGGGTCTTCCGGGGGTCTCTGAGAGCTGACGATTTCATCTGATTTTACTTAAAAACTCATTTTATCATTTTTTTACGACGTAGCATGTTTCCAGAGCTTTTGGTCCAGATCTGGGAGCTTTTGGGCTTTCAGGGGCATTTTGGTCATTCTGAGCATTTTGAGAAATAGAACCAACTTCCAGGAGTCCTTTTGAGTCTTTTCGATCATTGTGAACCACCAAGGTATGGGTCTCCTAAATCTGATAGCCGACAAAATGGGGTGTCTACAATGCTGTAGGCGATAAAATGTGCAGTCTTCGTAAGTCGATCCACGATTGCCCAAATAGCATTGTGGTTTTACTGAGACTTTGGAAAACCTACCACGAAATCTATGGTTATATGCTCCCATTTCCATTGAGGAATCGGTAACGGTTGCAATAATCCAAGTAGTTTTTGATGATCTATCTTTACTTGCTTACAAGTAAGACATTGAGATACATACTCAGCTACCTCTCGCTTCATTCCTTCCCACCAAAAATTCTTCTTCAATCGATTAGTAATTAAAATTTACCCAAAAGAAGGGCAAGGTTATAAAGGTACAAATATGAAGTCTTTCTTAATAAAATACACTCCAGAATACAGGGTATTACAAAATATTCCAAAGAACTTTGATGAGTGCTTTGGAATCCTCCAATGGGGTTTCCTCGAGCCCTCTCTAGTTCTCAAGATTTCTGGTGCATTGGATAAAAAGGGGAAGGCCCCTATTTATAGTTTCAATTTTGGGTTGTATTTTTTGTGTTTAGGTGATGTGGGACGGAAGCACAAGCTTTAAAGGCTTGTACCTAGGCTATTTGAGGTGTACCTAAGAGGTTGTGGATGTACTTGCATCTGATTGGTCGAATTTGTGCTAGTTCACGCAGATTAGGACCAAACGGATGGCTCAGATTGAGTTCTGGGCTAAGTGTCATAGTGGCACTAAAGAAAAGGGGTGCGGCCCTCTCGAGATCCACACAGCTCTCAGCCTAGTGCTAGTATGGCACTTGATCGGGAGAGAACAAATCCTAATTATACGCCTTAATTCACATTTGTTAGCCATTTTTATCCTGTTTTATTGTATTTTTACTTTGTTTTTTATTTTGTCAGGATTTGTAGAAAAGCAAGGATTCCAGGCTAAAAAAGGAGAAAAAGCAAACTCTTGCCATTTATTAATTCTATGGCCAACTAAACTCAAGATCTAGGGTTTCAATGAAACCCTAGCCAAGTAATAGGGTGTATTTTATGTTTTTATTTTAGTTTTATTATGTATGGATGACAGTTACATGTTCTGAGGATTTTTATAAATAAATCGTGCTTTTATTGATTAAATCGTTACTTTCAAAGTTTACTCTTATCTTAGATCTATTTTGATGGTAGTGTGCTTAATGATCTATGCTTTCTATGCTTGTTTAGATTATTTATATGTAATGGTGCTTAAATTGAAATGTGCTATCAAGTATCCGAATAGTCCATCCCTAGATTAGATGGATTATACCACAACCCTAGTTTAGAGTGGGATAATTTGTGCTAACCGAAGATGGATTATGTTGGTGCTTGAACCATAATTATTTTCTTGACGGAGGAATTGGGTTTGTAGCTACAATTCCCCATTATCATCCAACTTAATAAGCTAAAGTAATTTGTAAATACACTTATTATGAAGCTAGTGGTGGATTTGCAATCCAAGGTTCCTTAAACTTATTATAAAAACAATATTTAATTGCTTTCATAATTTAGATTTACTTTTATTGTTATTAGTTTAATTCAAATTAAATTAAAAATCCATTTTTCTTAATTAACTAAATTTAGGTTTTAAAAATTAAAGTGTGTAGTATTCAATCTCTTTGGATTCGACCTTTACTTTCACATTGCAAATCTTTTGAAAGTAAAGCATAAGTAAGCATGCTTTTATATCTTGAATTTGACAAGATCAATTTTTGGCGCCGTTGTCGGGGATTGCATTACTACCTTCAGTTTTAGAATCTTAGTTTAGTTAATTCGTAAATACTAGATTAGGTTTTTTTTTTTCGTTTTTGATTTAAGTGACTAACTTTTCTTTTTGTTTTGTAGTTTCTCAAAGTAATCAAATTCTAGCGTTTTGAGTGGAGCAGCTGTGCACGTCAAAGGAGCTTACGCGAAAATAAAAAATAATCAATAAACTAAATCGCTTCCGTTGAAATTTTCTTCCAACCACAATAAGTCAGGGCGCTGAGACGCACTATTTGCATTAGTTTAGGAGTGATTGTTCACGTGCATTAGCTAGGAAACCCGGGGCGTTTGGCTTGACACGGTCATTGCATTACAGGATAACATTCATGCATCATAGTAATTGTGTGCCTGTTGCCTTATTTGCGTGATTTCGTCTTATATTTGGGGAGTCAATTTTTGTCTTAGTGTCGCTTATTTTCTTTTTAGTTTATGTTTGGTACACGTTCTAGTAAACCTAAATTACAAACTTTTGATCCTGAACTTGAACGTACCTTAAGAATTAATAGATCCTCGACCCAAGCTTCTAGAGCTCGATTGCTACACGATGAATCGACTCCAGAGCCATCGTCTCCATTTCAGGCCAAAATTCAAAGTACCCTTATAAGGTTAAGGAAAACTCGAAATTTTAAAATAAAACCTATTCCAATGACTGACGTTGGAAATAACAGAAATAATGTAAATAATCCTAATGTACCTCCGCCGCCTCCGCTTAGGGATTACTTTATTCCTACGACTTACACGCCACAAACATGTATTGATTTATCCGAGGTGTCGGCATCTCACTTTGAGATAAAGTCATCTACCATCTCACTACTTCCTTCTTTCCATGGCCGTATAAATGAAGACCCTTACCAACACTTAGGGGATTTTCAAGATATCTGCTCTACTTTAAAAATTCAAAACTTAACTGATGATGAATTGAAACTGCGGCTCTTTCCATTCTCTTTAAAAGATAAATCAAAGTATTGGCTCCAATCTTTGGAGCCGAATACAATTAAAACCTGGGAAGCCTTACACACCTCATTTTTACAAAAGTTTTTCCCTATTATGCGTACAAATCAGATAAGGAAATCCATAACAAACTTTGTGATGCAAGATGGGGAAATGCTTTATGATACTTGGGAAAAGTTTAAAGAATTATTATGCTCATACCCACATCATCAGGTTCCTAAGTGGCAATTAGTTCAAGTCTTCTACGAGGGTTATTCCCTCTGTTCGGAATATCATCGATGCCGTTTGTGCGGGTACTTTCCTGCACAAAAGCGCCGACGAGGCATGGAAGAATTTTGAAACGTTAAGCAAGAACTCGATGCACCAGGCTATGTCGGTACGTTCTGAAGGATACCTGCCACTGCCAAAAAGAGAGGTAAAAGCTGAGTCAAGTCATTCAATTGAAATACAAGAATTAAATAGAAAACATGACCAATTTATGATGATGGGAAATAGGTCCAATTTACCTCCTCACGAAGTATGTGCATTGTGTTCTGCACCGTCACGTAATATCTTTGCATGTCCTTTCACATCTCAATTCCCAGAATTCGTGGAGCAACACATTAATTCTATTCAACAATTCCCATAAAACAATTATAATCCTGCACCGACTAATTTTTCTAATACTTATCGAACTCAGCCTCAACAATATCAATACCAACAACCCAATCCTCCTCCACCTCCACGTAATAATGCATTTGAGGAGAAGGTATTGGCCTCACTTAAAAACTTTAGGTCAGTAGTCCAGTTAGTACATTCCCACAACCAGTCCATCGCAAAACTAGAGTCCCAAATGGGACAAGTAGTGAGTACATTAAACTGTTTGATCGAGAGTAAGTTGCCAAGTCAACCTATTCAGAAACCTCAGGGTCAATACGAGAATGGGGGTAAGAGTGAGCAAGTGAACGCTGTTTCGACTAGGATAACTATTCGGGAAGAGGAAGTTGTTGAAATTCCAGACAAGGGTGAGAAAAATTTAAATGTTAATTCGAATAAATAAATGGGTGAGGACGTGAATCAAAGTAGAAAAGAAAAAAAACCGGTCCCAACTAATTATATTCCGAAAATGCCTTTTCCACCAAACGTTGAGGAACCGTCAAATTTTTCTAAGAAAAAGTCAAAAACTGAAGATATACTCGAGGTGTTTGAGCAAGTTAAAATCAATATTCCATTCCTTGATGCGATAAAACAAATTCCCGCTTACGCTAAATGCCTAAAAGACCTTTGCACACAAAAGCGCAAGTTGCGCAATCATACTCCTAAAAAGGTCTTTCTCACAGAAAAAGTGAGCTCAATTTTTCAACACGCTACTCTGAAATATAAAGATGCAGGTACGTCTACGATTTCATGTGTCATAGGTGACACTAATATTCATCGGGCTCTCCTTGACTTAGGAGCTAGTGTTAACCTCTTACCTTATCACTTCTATAAACAATTAGGACTAGGTGAACTTAAACCTACGGCCGCTACAATAAAATTAGCGGATCGTTCTATTAAAATCCCTAGAGGAATCGTCGAGGACGTTCTTGTTAAAGTTAATAAATGTTATTACCCCGTTGACTTCACGGTCCTTGACACTGAACCGGTACTAGATGCTAGGAAACGCACTCCTGTCATTCTAGGTCGTCCATTCTTAGCCACGGCTATGCTCGTGTCAACTGTCAAACGGGGGTAATGAAAGTGCCGTTTGGGAACATGAATTTAAAATTAAACGTTTTTAATGCTATGGATCAACTTCCTAAAGACGACGATTATCTATGTGAGGCAGAATGTGAGGTAAGACGGAATATTGAGCCTAACAAAGAACTGAATATGGGTGAGGAAAATAATATAATTCATAATGAGCAGATGAATCCTGACAACCAAGACCCGAATGATGAATTTACTCGAAAAGTAAGAAATTGATTTTAACATAATTAGGGAGAACCGTCGGTCGAATTAATTCAAAGCGATGTTATTTCTGCTTATCACTGGGCTCTTCCTCATATCCTAAGGGGTTCAAAGTCTGATTTACAACCTCCATAAATCTTGAGCTAGAACGGTCTAGCTAAAGACATAAAAGATAGCATTTCTTGGGAGGCAACCCAAGCTTTATTTCGTCTGTTTCTCTTGTTTTTGAGCATTTTTGGTCATTTTTGGGTCATTCGAGTCAGTTTTAGTCATTCTGGACAGGTTTGGGGGTCTGAACTAATTTATTTTAAGCTTACTTACACTTTTATAAAGAAAAAAGAGGAAAAGACCAAAGTCGCGCGCGCGACCCGCTCGAGCGAGATTCTCCCTTAGACAAAATTTTTTCAACTTTTTAAATATGAGTTCTCTGTTACATCTCGTGCCTAGAATCGCACGCACGAGGGGTTCGCTGGCGCAGCCCGCTCGCACGATTCTGGCACTTAGAAATTTTTCTAAATAAAATAAATAACAGGCCTCAGGCACGCGAGGTGGGGATTTCTCAATTTTTCTCTTTGTTCTTTGACCTTCTGTTTCCCTACCCTATCTAGTTGTTTTCCATTTTTGTTTGTTCTTTTCAGTTCTTTTCGTTTAAGTTTATCTTTGTTTCCATAGTTCTAGTTTTGCTTTTCTTTATTTCCTTTACGTTCTTTTAATTCTAGTTTACTTTCTATAGTTTACAAAAAAAAAATAATAATAACAAAATAAAAAGAAAAAAAGCATATGTATTATATATTAGCTTTTATTATTTATTTGTTTGTTTAATTTTCTTTTGTTAAGTATTAACAGGTGAAATAGTGCTCCGTTTGGAGTAATTGAACTTTGATTCCATATTATTATACGTTCACCTGTTTGTGAGTGCCGAGATCGAGGTATTATCGTTCCTTTCTTACCTACTCTCCTTTCTTTCATTTTATTGTTTCATTAGGGACAATGAAAGGTTTAGGTTTGGGGGTATGTATGCACACACATGCACATTATTCCACTAAATTTTAAAAAAAAATTTATACTTGTGCTTAAAAAAACGATGTTACCGATGTTTTTGTAATCTCAATTTGATACTTCTTGTTATTTAGCATGATTTGTTATAGAATAGTAAATGAGGGAAGATGTAATTAAACATTTGCTGAAGTCATGATATGACGTTTTAGGTCATGTATCGTTCAAACCGTAGTTTTATATTATAGATTTGCACACAAACCTATGCACTGCACGTAGTCGCGTGAATACATGTTTGATGTGCACTATAATATGATTCGGATTTCTAGATAACACATGGTGGAGACTAAACCCGGTGAGCTTTTGAGCCTATCTTTTTTTTAGAGGGGTTATAAATACATTTTGTGTTTGTCGAATTTCACTTGAAATAGCGCATTAACTCGTTGTTTAGTCTCATTATTCTTGTTTTGGTTGAAAGTAAAGTTAAAATATTTGTTACCGTGCTAAATAATCTTTCGTCGTAAATATTGAAGAATCATATGATCATAAGAGATGATCTTAGGCCCTCTTTGTTTATTATCTTGATAAATGATAGAAATTTCCTTAGTTCGCCAATTTGAGCCTTTGAAATGCCCTTTTTTTTTAATTACCATTATCTTTTGCTCCAATTTGGCCAACTTGGAGTTCACCCCTAAAAGATTGATCAACTTTTGGTGGTGGTAAGGCGATGTGTCGTTTGAGAAGAAGAAGAAAACAAGATGATGTTTGGGGTAAAACCTTGGTATTCAATGAACATTCATTTCAAAAGTAACGAAAAGGAAAAGAATAAGGTTGGAAAAAAAAAGCAATGAAGAAAGAAAAAAAAAAGAAATTAAAGAAAAAATATATGAAAAAAAGCATGAAAAGATGAAGTTGGTAGAAGAGACGAATGAAAGAAATCGTACATGTCTTACAATGCCATTCTGAGATTAGCTACCTAATGAATCCTTTCTATCCTTTTTCACTGCCTGAGCCACATTACAACCGTTGAAAAGTCCTATTTGATCCTAGGAAACATGGTTTGGATATGAAAACGATGTGAAGGGGATTAAAACATGGTAATGATTAATTTTTCTTTACTGTTGGCATCCTATCCATGAGACTGATATTCTTTTGTGTCATGCGTCTTTTTCGAGTCATGTGTGAGCATTTCTCGTTTTGAATACATATTTCCTTTGCTCCCATATATTGGATAAATTACACATGTTCTGAGCTTTTCATTTGAGAGTGTAATTCATTGTGAGATTCGTAGTCGAGACATAGTTTGATGGTTTTCCGAGTTATATTCCATGTTCATGACATACGCGTGTTCATTTGACTACCATATCACACACATGCAATTTTATGAGAAACTCTATTGATTTATACAATGCATGTGCTTGAGATTGTTTTTCATGACGTAGGTAGACGTTTGATTCAGTTTCTTCTTGTTCGTTATTCTATTTCCAAATCATCGTTTTATGATAAGGAGTATTGAATGTTATGTTTTTCGTTTTTATTAAAACTTTTTAAATTTTTAAGTTAATAAAGATGGTTGTGGGTGACTTGTTGACGAGAACCCTCACGAGACTTCACTCGTTCGAATAGGGACACCTAGAGGTTTAAAAGGCTTGTTGCATAGGCTAGATGCAATCGCGATCCATACAAAAATGGATTAGGAAGCTTATTATTAGTAGTTTCTTTTTTCTATTATTTTTGCTCGAGGACTAGCAAAATGTAGGTTTGGGGGTGTGATCGGGAGAGAACAAATCCTAATAATACGCATTAATTCACATTTGTTAGCCGTTTTTATCCTGTTGTATTACATTTTTACTTTGTTTTCTATTTTCTGTCAGGATTTGGAGAAATGTAAGGATTCCAGGCTAAATAAGGAGAAAAAGCAGCTGAAAGAAGCTGAAAAAAGCACCTCGTGCGCGCGGTCCGCTCACGCGGAAGTCCAGAAATCGCTCGCGCAGCCTGCTCACGCGACCTCCCAGAATTGCACTCGCACGGCTTGCTCGCGCGACATAGGCAAAAAAGTGAAAACGCGTATTTCAGTGTACTGAAGACTCCTACGCGAACGAAACTACCTAATTACATTTGCAAAGCTAAATACAACAATTTTAGTGCAAATTGGGTTAGGAAAGCTTGCAAACTTGCTACAAAACTATATATATCACAAATTAACTCAATTATGGGGTTGGCAATTGATATACTCACAATATACAACCATAACATCAGCCATTGAAGAGAGGAAAACAAGGAGAAGAAGAAGAAGACCAAGGATTCCCATGGCCTCCTCCATCAACCTCTTGCCGTTCATCAATTCTATGGCCAACTAAAGTCAAGATCAAGGGTTTCAATGAAACCCTAGCCAAGTAATAGGGTGTATTTTTATGTTTTTATTTTAGTTTTATTATGTATGGATGACAGTTACATGTTCCGAGGATTTTTATAAATTAATCGTGCTTTTATTGATTAAATCGTTACTTTCAAAGTTTACTCTTGTCTTAGATCTATTTTGATGGTAGTGTGATCAATGATCTATGGTTGCTGTGCTTGTTTAGATTATTTACATGTGATGGTGCTTAAATTGAATTGTGCTATCACGTATCCGAATAGTCCATGCCTAGATTAGACGGATTATACCACAACCCAAGTTTAGTGTGGGATAATTTGTGCTAACCGAAGATGGATTATGTTGGTGCTTGAACCATAATTATTTTCTTGACAGAGGAATTAGGCTTGTAGCTACAATTCCCCATTATCATTCAACTTAATAAGCTAAAGTAATTCGTAAATACCCTTATTATGAAGCTAGTGGTGGATTTGCAATCCTAGGTTCCTTAAACTTATTATAAAAACAATATTTAATTGCTTTCATAATTTAGATTTCCTTTTATTGTTATTAGTTTAATTCAAATTAAATGCAAAATCCATTTTTCTTAATTAACTAAATTTAGGTTTTAAAAATTAAAGTGTGTAGTATTTAATCTCTGTAGGTTTGACCTTTACTTCCACACTGCAAATCTTTTGAAAGTAAAGCATAAGTAAGTATACTTTTATATCTTGATTTTGACAAGATCAGCACTCAGCCCTGGAAGTTGTGTTTTCACTCTGAATTTTCGGACTTCATTCTCTCACCTCATTTATCATTTTTGGGCTTGTGACATATTGTTGGAAAGGTATGGAAGTCTAGTCTCCAATGCTTTTGGTCTCATTCAAAAATAATTTGTAAATTTTGAATTATGATAAAAGGTGAGGCTGACTCTATAAAGGAGCAAATCGGAGATGCGTAGAAGGGCTATTTAGGCACGAAAATTCTCTTAAGCAGTTTTTGGCGAATGTGAAGACTCCGGGCATAATTTTAAGCTAATTTAGGAATATTTAATAAAGAAAGCTCTTGGGATTCCACCCCGAGTTCCAAAATTTGCTCGGTACAGGCAATTTTTGTCATTTCATGTGGAAAGGCTATCCTAACTTGGGTTCTTTTTCTAAATTGAGATTCTAACGTACCTAAGTCTTTCTACATGTTATTCTAATGTGTCTAAGAGACCACGTGTAGACACCCCATTTAATCGGCTATCAGATTTGGGAGACCCATAGCTTGGTGGTTCACAATGATCGAAAAAGACTCAGAAGGACTCCTGGAAGTTAGTTCTATCTCTAGAAATGCTCAGAAAGTGGTACAAATGACAAAAATGCCCCTATAAGCCCAAACACTCCCAGATTTAGACCGAAAGTTCTGAAAATATGCTGTGTCGTAAGGAATGTCATAAAATGAGTTTTTAAGCAATATCAGATAAAATCGTCAGCTTCCAGAGACCCCCGGAAGTCCCGGAAGTTCTCGGAAAGTACCTGTTGACCGGTTTGACCAAGGATTGACCAGGTTTGACCAAGGTTTGACCGAAATCATTCGAATTCACACAAAAGTTTTGGGATCATTGTCGATTATGTGAAAAGTACTAAAAAGAGTTTAAAAAAAAAATATCAGACGAAAACATCAGCTCCTCGGACCTCCCAGAGGTTCCCAGAACTTCTCGAAGATCCTAGTTTTGGTCGATTTGACCTAAAAATTGACTTTGAAACCGGAGCACCGTATCATTTTTCAAACATTTTTCATGAATACTAGAGGTCAATAGCTTTCCAACGGTATATCGCACATAATTCCTGGATTTAAAACGAATTTATTATGAAACTTCGAAGGTAAAAAAGGCGATCAAATCGGCTTTTATCGCGAATACCACAAAACTTTTCAAAGTGACCTATCTCTGAACTATTTTTTTGATTTAAAGTAGACTCCATTGCCTTTCCAGCGGTATATCACAACCTCAGTTTGGAGTTTGTATGCATTTTTTGCGAATTTTGGACGAAATAGGGCCTTACCGGGACCTCTAGGGGCCTAAATACAATTTTCTGGGCATCTGAGGAGCAGTGCCGCGGCAGCACAGGGCCACTGTTGTGGCGGCACATGGCCAGTGCCACGGCAGCACTCAACCCCCGCAGAGTCCATTTTTGTAATTTATTTTGGGGGGTCCAAATTGAATAATTGAAGACCAAAACCATGTATTTATATGTTCACAGATGTTTGGGACCAATAGGAGCACTTTCTAAATCCCAAAACCACCCCAAATTGGCCAATATAAGCCCCCATTTTCTCTTCATTTTAGGGGGGGGGCAAGTGCAAAGTTTGAGAAAGTTGTAGAGAGAAAGAGAGATAGAGATAGGTTTAGAAGAGAGAAAGGAAGCTTCTCCCACTGATTTTCTATAAGAAAGTGAGTTCTAATCTTGTTTTCTTCCATTACCTCTCTTATACTTCACATTCAAACCCTCCCCTACCACCATTCTTGAGCATTCATGAGATCGGAAGCTACATCCATGCCCAAATGTCAATATCTATGAGTGAAAAACCAAGTTACAAGTCCAAAATCACATTGATTCTCATCTATTGATTGCTTATTTGATTGTTTACATACTATGTTCATCTCTTCTTACCTCATTTCTTTTTTATTTTTCTTTGATTACTTACATACTTATCATCATCTAGATGACATGTTGTTTGAGGAGGGTGAATCATTATAGATAGTAGCTCTTGACCTCAAATACATGTTTGATGGATGATGATTTTATGTTCAATACATTCATATGTATTCTTGAAGTCATATTCTCAAACAAAACTATGTTTGTGCAAGAAATATTGGGTGTTCTTAATATGAGTTTAATGTTGATATTTCAAGTGTTCAAAACCCCTAATTCAAAACCCCTCTAAAACCCCAACGTTTGGATTCCAAAAAAACAAACCTTGTTTCTCAAGAAATCTTCAAAATAGTGAATGATCTGAGTTCAAAGATTTCTCTTGAACTCAATACTCAATGTATGGATGCAAGACAATTTGGAAAGTCTTCCTAAATCATTAGAGAACACCCATGATTTTTGTTTTGGTTTGGAAACACTTGGATGGGTTCCATTTTGGCCCAAACATTCATTCCAGACATTCTGTTTTTATTGTCACAGCAGCTTGGTTGTCTTTCAACTTGTTTTTCAGAAAACTTTTCCAAACGGAGTGGTCCTAACTCATTTTTTCCTTCAACTTCAGTCTCTTAGGGAACTTTATGTATAATATGGGCTTCTATATCATTTGTTTTCATTTTCTAAGAGTTTTCAACATTTCGGTCGACAATACGACTCTGTTTCTGAGTAACCTCTATTGTTTATATGATTTCTCTCAATCTGTAATAGTTATTGAAGAATGGAATTTTGGTATGTGTTATAGACACAATAAAGATGATCTCTATAAAAAATTATGCATTGAAAACATTTCTAATCCCACATTTCAATTTCCACAAGATCAACTCACTATTCTGTCCACTATTCACAGCAAGCATACTTTTACTTTAATCCTTTGATTTGATGCTTATATACAATCCAAATTGGCTCATGTCTTAGGAAGTAGTCCATACTACATTTGTACATACTCTATGATTATTTTTCTTCATGCATTCATGCATATTTTAGACTTCTAAGTCACTTTTGAAAGTCCATGTACACAAACACACTACAACATTTGCACATTCTAGGATCATGCATTGCATCCATGCAAGATTTGGGGCTTTTGTGGCTCTTAATCTAAGAAGATTATAAGGAATGAAATCGATCAAATGTTCATGCTCCCCCCAATCCAATCTTCCTTTCTCATCCGTCCCGGGGATTGAGATGTCTTCTTTTCTCAAAGATTAACATGCATCATTCTAGTTTGCTAAGCATATTTTGATTTCTTTTATTTATTTATTTCAAGAACAATTCATGTCCCCCTCTAGACTAGGAAAACTTGATTACTTGATATGTGATTAGATGATTTTTCCTAGGTTTGTTTGTGTGATCTTTCACTTTACATTGTGTGATACTTCGTTAGATCTTATGAATAATATCTTATCTTTTGATCTTCTATTTCAAAATTCTTGTGTGATGTAACATACTATCATAGTATTACTTGTCGAACCAAACATAGTATAAGATGATTATTTGGATGCTAATTGAGGCCCGTTGAAAGACGGGGCGAGTTGAGGGTGTTTTAGTCGCAACAAAGGCTCCTTCCTCTCTCGTACCAAGTTCTTTGGTTATGAAAGGCCAGTGCCCTTTATCCATTTGGGTGAGTCAAAATTAGGTTTCTTGGTTCCTTAAAGACCAAGTGGCGACTCTATATCTGTTTCCAACAGACCTTTCCTTTTCTTTCTTTGATCCAAATCAATTTCAAACCAACTAAAAGAGTGGATGACCGGTTCTGCGTGTCCACAATTTGGCGACTCTGCTGGGGATATTTCTTTTCAAAACAAAATAATACAGAGGTTTGACTCATAAGAAACATCCTTAAAATCATCTTCTTATTGTGTCTGGTTCACCGCATTGCACTCCTGCATTTCCCCCTCCGACTATGTCTGAAACACGGTGCTGACATTGTTCAGGTCTTGCTGTGCCAGGGCACAAGTCACCATTGATACCGTACCTTCCAAGGTATATCAAAAAGAGTAAACACTTTTGTACTGTCTATCTAACGGTATATTGGAACTCTTGTCAAGGGACCCTCTTTGACTAAACCCAGCCTTTGCATATCGATTCCTGTAGAACCTTTCATAGGACTGTTCATTTATTTTTTTTCAGATATGACAATGTGATATAACTACTGTATGCCTTGGTGGGATTACCTGCGCGGTGTAGACGCTTATGTGGCATAGAACAGAACCTTTTTCTTATGATTTCCAAGGCAATCACTCACATGTGATTCAATTGAGTTGACCTGCCTAGGCACCATGACAAGGATGTCTGCTCCATGTTTACAAAGATATACACTGCAAACCTTGTTTGTTGGTCCTAAGACATAAGAGTATGAACACTTGCTAGACAGTATGATCACCATCATCACCTGTTCCCGTCATATATCCCTATTTCATCTAGAAACTCTGCCCAACTCATCAGGATATCCCTGTTTCTCCTAGAAACTCTGTCCGAATCACCCAAATTTCCTAGAAATCCCTAGTCCTCTCCAGATTATCCAGAAATCTCAATTTCTTCTATAAATTCCGATATACTTGTGTCCCCCACATACTCTGTCCGAATTACCCAGATATTCCTGCTTACCCCAGAAACCCTGTTCGAACTCCCCAGGTATCTTTGTTTCACCTAAAATTCCAGAAAATCCATGTTTCTCCTGAACCTCTACCCAAGCTTCCCAAAAATTCTCATTTCCCAGGAACTTACCCAAATATACCTGTTTTCCCCGAAGCTCTGCCCAAATTTCTCAGATTTTTCAAAAATCCCAGCAACTCCGTCCAAACTTTCCAGTAATGCCCAGATGTACTAATTCCTTCCAAAAACTCTGATTTCCCAGTTCCTCCCAGAAACTCTATCCAACTCACCCAGAAATACCTGTTTCTTTAAAAAAAAAAAAAAAACTTTGTCCAAATCACCTAGATTTCCTAGAAATCCCTATTTCCTAGAAACTCTGCCAAAATTCACCCAGATTTCCCAAAAATCTCTACTTATAAAATTTCCCAGATCCTCATTCCTCAAAGAGCAAACTTGTTTTCCTCACCCTCCCCATGACGGTGATCATCCTGGAAAGAAAAGTTAGCACACTCTGTATGGTTAGGACCTTACTTGCTTAATTGCTATATGTTAGAAGTAGGGGCATTATATAGATTAGGGCCTGTATCCGCATTCTTGTCTCATGTCCATACACAATTCATGTCAGTTCGCTTGCACGCACGTCTTGTCAGTCTCACACGTGTCAATCTCTACACATCAAATGCATATGTATCATCATCCTTACCCATCTCAATCATTGTACAGAAGTCGTATACTTACTGTAATCGTCCTCGGTTTGCATCGTTAAATCCTTCAAAACTCTGATCATCTCTTCCCAATAAGAGTCCATAAGATGTTTTTCGCACCTCTGCTAATTTGGACTTTTACTTCTATTTGCAAAAAATCATAGCCCCGGGTAAGGACACTTTTATACCTCCCCGAATCCACTATCTTAATCGTAGGCTAGACCATCATCGATCCATCAATGGCCTACAAAGCTTTGGAAGAGAAAGTGAACAAGCTACAAACCACTGTTGAGTAGTTGAGTTTAAGGATTAGTCGATTTGAGAAGATGGCACAGAGCATTGGCAAAGAGCTGTTTGAAATGGGAACCAGAATAGAGGATGCCATCAAAGAAGAAAAGTTCAAGAAGGATGAACCCCAACACCAGTCCAAGAGGCCTAAATACTCCCGAAACTCCCCGGATGTCAACGCCTTGTGCAGCCAAATCATGGCATACCCTCATTGGCCATACCAATCCTCCAACCAAACCACTAGTTGCCCTTACCAGAAAAAGCAAACCCATACCATTGCCAAGCTAGAAATCTCCCTTTCCTCAGCCCTGGAGCGTCTGCTCAAGAAAGGCCATCTCCAAATACTTCAACCTCGAGATGCTCCACTACTACCAAACTGTGATATGTCTAAGCACTGTACCTACCACCAAACTTATGGCCATAATACCAATGATTGCATGCACCTCCGCCACGATATCCAGGATCTCATCGACTAAAACATCATTGAGCCACTACCCATCTAATCCCATATCACCCAAAACGTCAGCTTCATCGAACCTAAATCCACTGGCTTACCTATTCGAGTGATCCCTTTTGGTGACACTAATGAATGTTGAACCTGTGCAAGTGAAGTGATGGTGTTTGGGACTTTTGCCAGCAAAACAAATAATGATGCTCTTTCGAAAAAAAAATAAACAAGTCACCGTGACACTCCACTTGAGACCAGGTCGAGTCTAGTCGAGTCTGTCATATGTTTTGAGTCAATTTCAAGTTTAGTCTTATGGTCAAATCTATCTGTCATCGAGTTGTTAATGAGTCTGTAATCCTTCTTTATTGATAGAATGAAATCTCATTTTGCTTAATCTGATGTGCCTAGTCATAAATGCATGAATCACTAAACTGAAGTGTCACTTTTCAAATTACCATGGATACTACTCTGTCAATAATTTTTCTGCAACAAGACAAAAAGGAATCCTGAAAGGACAAAGTCGATTTTCACGCTGACATCGATGAAGAGCTGAGAATTGAATAGTCTTACTTTAAGAATTTAAATATGCTCTTGTCTCAATCTTGAAAAGACATGCTTGAAACTGACTTGGGGCTTGCCCAACACCCTTTTTCCACCATTTCAAAGCCTTGAGCCCAATCCAATGGGGAGCCATACAATCTGTCTGTTGAAAGCAATGCAGACTTAGTCCTTGATGGTAGCCAAACGCTTTCAATGAGTTTCTTCTCCCCTTTCAAAAAAACAAAAAAAGAGAAAAAAAAAAGAAAGAAAAGAAAAGCTCGCTAGGTTGAAAACTCGAAAGGGCACCTAGGCAAAAGTTAGAGCTAAAAAGGTGTTGATTTCCAAGATCTGACCTTAGCCAGTCAAAATGATGGAGAAAATGAAAGAAAGAAAATTGTGGTGATACAGAGAATTGTACACTTCAAGGTACATCATGAGAACATGCCTAGATCACATTTTAAAAGGCTCAGAATGACCCCAAATAAATTCTGAGAACTGACATGCACATTCTAGAATTTTGAGATTGTGATCAAAAGATCTCACAAGAATCAACTACATGAAAAGTAAAATTGACTGGCTAGGCGAAAGTGAAAATGATCAATCCTCAAAAAGAAAAGAAAAGAAAAGAAAGGGAGACCGAAACTAAATCTTCTTATTCAAGGCTACCACAAGTGAGCTAAGTTTGAACTTCTTTGATGATTGGTTTGAAAAATCCTCAACCAACTTCTTTCAGACCTTGCCTTGAACTATGCTCGACCTGATTCCCACTTGGGGATACATTGGCAACCGCATCGGTTCAGTCGATGCCATCATAATCAAACCAATTTCCTTCAAGACTTGCCTAGAACTACGCCCGACTTGATTCCTACTTGGGGATACGTAGGAAACCGCATCGGTTCTGTCAACACCATCATAATCAACCCCCTCTTCTTTCAAAGCCTTGGCTTAAACTATGTTGGACCCGATCCCCACTCAGGGGTACGTAGGTAGACTTTTAAAAAGAATAAAAGGGCGGCTCGCTAAGTCGAAGATCTGAAAGGACGCCTAGGAAAAAATCAGAGCTAAATCCAGAGTGAGCAATAACAAAAGAGAGAAAATAGCTCGCTAGGTCACTTCACCAGTGTCTAGGCAAAAGTTATGAGCATATGAGAGATTAAAGTCACGGTCCTTACCTCAAGTCAGAAATCACCTTCCACACTAGGCCGGCTACCTGCCTCGTTTGCCTGAATTTTACTATCTACCCTTCATACAAGGGGCAAACTTCGGTCACCTACATCGTTTGCCTAGAACCTCCAATAAACCATCATCCAAACTAGGGGCAAACTTTGATCACCCACCTGGTTTGCCTATGGATTCCACTTCGTACACCTCAAACTAGGTGCAAACTCCGTTCTGCCTTTTTTTAACACGATCCCTTCACACCAAGGGTTAGTTTTTCAAGTCACCAAGTTTTGAAATTTTGAAATAGAGCATCTTTTATTCTAAAGCTAAGGCACTAATTCAAAGCACTTCCTGGGAGAAGTAGCAAATTGATTAGATCAATAGGGGAGAATTTTCAAAAACTACATTTATCAGCAAAATGTTATCATACTAAGATGAGAAGTGAATATAAAAGATGAGCAGTACATCATTTATAACAAAGGCACATTGGATCATGGCAATTTGAGAAATTAATGTCTAGGTCAATCCTTCTTTGTTTGAGTTAGTAGTAATCTAATAAAAAATGTGTCAGAAATCGAGGTTTCATGCAAACTAACCCAACTTTCCTTGTTATCGTCATTCATGTTAAGTCTATTCGTCCTGATGGTCTCAAATGTGTAGGTTTAAGGTGATTCCCAATTATAAAAAAAAATGTGGATACAAGCAGAAGTACCAAACATCATTACTATACCAGTCAAGATCGTAACATGAGAAGTGTCCCAAGTATGAGTAGCATAAACTCATACGTGGTTGCAAACTACAACTGATAGTTGTTTCTCAAGACGGCTGACCGGAGGGAATGTCCCCAACACCTATTGCTGATCCAATCAAAGTCTAGATGTGTTGTACTAATGAGATGTATTGTGTTTATGAGGAGTGTTGATAAATATGTGTTTTTGAGGTGTTTTAGGGCTCAGAGTCCAGATGTATTGATGAGATGTGTTGTTGATGTGTTTTAGGGCTTAGAGTCCAGGTTTGTGATGAGATGTTTTTGTGAGGGTGTTTTAGAGCCCGGAGATTGGAGGAGCATCAAGGAATATCAGGAGAGTCGAGAAGCATCGTTGAAAAGTAGAGTAACATCAAGGAGTATTGTTGAAGATGAGCATCAGATGTGTTGAGGAGCATCGTTAAAGAGTTGAGGAGCATCAGGTGTGTTGAGGAGCATCGTTGGAGGAGCATCAGATGTGTTGAACAGCATCAGAAGAGTTGAAAGCATCATTTAAAATTCAAGGAGCATCGTTAAGATTTGATCAACCGCGAGAGATTCAGATATGGGTCCTGGTTCTCGATCAGAAGGTTTGATCAACTGTGAGAGATTCAGAGATGGGTCCTGGTTCTCGGTCTGAAGATTTGATCAACCATGAGAGATTCAGAGATGGAAACTTGGTTCTAGGTCAAGAATTGAAAGAGAGATTCTCAGAGAGTCCAGAGAAAAATCAGCTCCCGAAGGCCATAACCAGCTCTTTTGGATTAGGCGTTGCAAAATTTGATCAACCGCGAGAGATTCAGCAATGGGTCCTGCTTCTTAGTCAGAAGATTTTATCAACCATGAAAGATTCAACGACAGAATCTCGGTTCAAGGTCAAAAATTGAAAGAGAGATTCTCAGAGAGTCCAGAAAAGAATTAGCTCCCGAAGGCCCTAACAGGCTCTTTCGGATTGCGCGTTGCAAAATTTGATCAACCGCGAGAGATTTAAAGATGGGTCCTGATTCTCGGTCAGAAGATTTGATCAACTGTGAAAGTGTTAAAGACGGAATCTTGGTTCTTAGTCAAGAATTGAAAGAGAGATTCTCAGAGAGTCTAGAAAAGAATCAGCTCTTGAAAGGCCCTAACCGGCTCTTCGGTCCGACCATTGCATGATCCGATCAACTGTAAAAGATTTGGATTTGGATCCTAGTTGCCCGTCAAGAGAAACAGTTAAAGAGAAATCCCAGAAAGAGTCGTTTCATCCCCCAGCAGATTGAGTTTAATCCCCAGCAAGCGTGTCGATTCATACATCATTAGTTCTTTTGATCACGGTTATTTCAACCATCGGTCCAATCCAGTCACATCAGTTCACTGTCGACTCGTCATCTCGATTAGTACATCATCAGTTCAATCATAACGGTCACAGTAGTTCACTATTGACTCGTCATCTTGATTCATACATCGTCAGTTCAATCCATGACAGTTACAGTAGTTCACTGCTGACTCGTCATCTCAATTTGTACATCATTAGTTCAATCCATGACAGTCATAGTATTTCACTATCGACTCATCATCTCGATTCGTACATTGTCAGTTCAATCCATGACAATCACAGTAGTTCACTGTCGACTCATCATCTCGATTAGTACATCATCAGTTCAATCCATGACAGTCATAGTAGTTCATTGTCGACTCGTCATCTTAATTAGTACATCATCAGTTCAATCCTGACAGTCACAGTAGTTCACTGTCGACTAGTTATCTTGATTCGTACATCGTCAGTTCAATCTATGACAGTCATAGTAGTTCACTATCGACTCGTCATCTTGATTTGTACATCATCAGCCCAATCCATGACAGTCATAACAGTTCATTGTTGACTCGTTATCTCGATTCACACATCGTCAGTTCTTCTGATCACAGTTAGTCCAACTGTTGGTCCAACCCATGACAGTCACAGTAGTTCACTATCTACTCGTCATCTCGATTTGTGAATCGTCAATCTATTAATCATCATTAGTTTATCATCATTCTCATTCAAAATATGTTGTGTTCATCATTCTCATTTAAAATCTTGAGCTTCCATGTCCATTAATGGCACTTCCGTGTCCGTCTCTTGACATCTCTGGTTTTCATGTCCATCACTTGAATTCTTAGGGTTTCTGTGTCTAGGGCTTCCATGTCCATCAGTTATCTATCAAACTTCATCTTTGATTAATGTCCTCTGGGACCCCACATCCGATTACATTCACTTGCAAAACACACTTTTCAAAATTTAGAAGTTTGCTCCAAAACCCACAGTCTTCTAACCTTGGTGTCCCTATTCAAGTCAATAACTGCAACACAGTTAGAAGCACTAGCACAGCACAAGCCCACTCGGAGTGGCATACCCCACAACACTAGTTCATGCTAGGATCATCGGTACCATAAAGAGTATGCATAAAACCCGTTAAAGCTGGTAAATATACCGTAGTCATAATGGAACCACAATAAGACTCAGTACATAGTTCATATCACATCCATGCATTACATATCATCCTCATAGCATCGCATCTGCCTGTCTTGTTCTGCATGTGTGATTTGTTCCTTTGTGCCTCGAACTACGTCCTAGTCTGATTCCCCTCGGGATACGTAGGCAGCTCACGAAGAGCATGACCAGCACTAACCTCAGCATCATTTTTTTATCATTACATCTTAGCAACGCTTTTATCCTAAATCTCTTCAAAGCTTTGGCACTCGCTGTCGACATGCGTTGCCTCGCAAGTTCATGCCAAAGAGGGGCAAACTGTAGACAACCTATTTTGTCGGCTATTAGATTTAGGAGACCCATAGCTTGGTGGTTCACAATGATCGAAAAAGACTCAGAAGGACTCCTGGAAGTTAGTTCTATCTCTCAAAATGCTCATAAAGTGGTACAAATGACAAAAATACCCCTGAAAGCCCAAACACTCCCAATTTGGACCGAAAGTTCTGAAAACATGGTGTGTCATAAGGAAAGTCATAAAATGAGTTTTTAAGCAAAATCAGATGAAATCGTCAGCTCCAAGAGACCCCCGGAACTCCTAGAAGTTCTCGAAAAGTCCCTGTTGACCAGTTTGACCAAGGTTTGATCGAAATCATCCGCATTCACCCAAAAGTTCCGAGATCATTCTAGATCATGTGAAAAGTACTAAAATGAGTTTTAAAAGAAAATTGGACAAAAACGTCAGCTCCTAGGAGCTCCCAGAGGTTCCCAGAACTTCTTGGAGAACCTAATTTTAGCCGATTTGACCTAAAAATTGACTTTGAAACCAGAGTGCCGTATCATTTTTAAAACATTTTTCATGAATACTAGAGGTCAATAGCTTTCAAACAGTATATCGCACATAATTCCTGGATTTAAAACGAATTTATTATGAATTTTCGAAGGTAAAAAAGGCGATCAAATCGGCTTTTATCGCGTATACCGCAAAACTTTTCAAAGTGAGCTATCTCTGAATTATTTTTTTTATGTAAAGTAGACTCTATTACCTTTCCAATGGTATATCACAACTCAGTTTGGAGTTCATATGCATTTTCTGCGAATTTTGGATGAAATAGGGCCTTTTTACGAATACCAGGACCTCTGGGGGCATAAATACAATTTTCTAGGCATCTGTGGAGCAGTGCCGTGGCGGCACTGGGCCACTTCCGCGGCGGCACTCAACCCCCACAGAGTCCATTTTTGTAATTTATTTTGGGGGTCCAAATTGAATAATTGAAGACCAAAACGATGTAATTTTATATTCACAGATGTTTAGGACCAATGGGAGCACTTTCTAAATCCCAAAACCACCCCAAATTGGCCTATATAAACCCCCCTTTGCTCTTCATTTTAGGGGGGGCCAAGTGTAGAGAGAAAGAGAGATAGGGATAGGTTTAGAAGAGAGAGAAAGGGAGCTTCTCCCACTGATTTTCTATAAGAAAGTGAGTTCTAATCTTGTTTTATTCCATTACCTCTCTTATACTTCACATTCAAAACCCTCCCCTACCACCATTCTAGAGCATTCATGATATAGGAAGCTACTTCCATGCCCAAATGTCAATATCTATGAGTGAAACACCAAGTTACATGTCCAAAATCACATTGATTATCATCTATTGATTGCTTATTTGATTGTTTACATACTATGTTCATCTCTTCATACCTCATTTCTTTTTTATTTTTCTTTGATTACTTACATGCTTATCATCATCTAGATGAAATATTGTTTGAGGAGGGTGAATCCTTATGGATATTAGCTCTTGACCTCAAAGACATGTTTGATGGATGATGATTTTATGTTCAATACATTCATATGTATTCTAGAAGTCATATTCTCAAACAAAACTATGTTTGTGCAAGAAATATTGGGTGCTCTTAATATGAGTTTAATGTTTATATTTCAAGTGGTCATAACTTGAATTTGATGTTGAAAATATGCCTTCAAAACCCCTATTTCAAAACCCCTCCAAAACCCCAACATTTGGATTCCAAAAAAACAAACCTTGTTTCTCAAGAAATCTTCAAAATAGTGAATGATTTGAGTTCAAAGATTTCTCTAGAACTCAATACTCAATGTATGGATGCAAGACCACTTGTAAAGTCTTCATAAATCATTAGAGAACACCCATGATTTTTGGTTTGGTTTGGTTTGGTTTGGAAACACTTAGAAGGGTTCCATTTTGGCCCAAACATCCATTCTAGACATTCTGTTTTTACTGTCATAGCAGCTTGGTTGACTTTCAACTTGTTTTTCAGAAAACTTTTCCAAAAGGAGTTATCCTAACTCATTTTTTCCTTCAACTTCAGTGTCTTAGGGAACGTTATGTATAATATGGGTTCTATATCTTTTGTTTTCATTTTCTAAGATTTTTCAACATTTCAAGCGACAGTACGGACTCTGTTTCTGAGTAACCTCTATTGTTTATATGATTTCTCTCAATCTATAATATTTATTAAAGATTGGCTTTTTGGTATGTGTTTTAGACACAATAAGTATGATCTCCATAAAAAAATCATGCATTGAAAACATTTATATCCCCACTTGTCAATTTCCGCAAGATCAACTCACTATTCTGTCCACTAGTCACAGTAAGCATACTTTTACTTTAATCCTTTGATTTGATGCTTATATACAATCCAAATTAGCTCATGTCTTAGGAATTAGTTTATACTACATTTGTACATACTTTATGATGATTTTCTTCTTGCATTCGTCCATGTTTTAGACTTCTAAGTCACTTTAGAAAGTTTATGTACACAAATACACTACAACCTTTGCACATTCTAGGATCATGCATTGCATACATGAAAGTTTTGGGGCTTTTGTGGCTCTTAATCTAAGAAGATTATAAGGAGTGAAATCAATCAAACGTTCATGCTCCCCCCGCTCATCCGTCTTGGGGATTGAGAGGTCTTCTTTTCTTAAAGATTAATATGCATCATTCTAGTTTGCTAAGCATATTTTGATTTCTTTTATTTATTTATTTCAAGAACAATTCATGTCCCCCTCTAAACTAGGAAAACTTAATTACTTGATATGTGATTAGACGATTTTTCCTAGGTCTGTTTGTGTGATCTTTCACTTTACATTGTGTGATACTTGGTTAGATCTTATGAATGATATCTTATCTTTTGATCTTCCATTTCAAAATTCTTGTGTGATGCAATATACTATCATAGCATTAATTGTCGAACCAAACATAGTATAACATGATTATTTGGATGCTAATTGAGACTCGTCGAAAGACGGGGGCGAGTTGAGGGTGTTTTAGTTGCGACAAAGGCTCCTTCCTCTCTCGTACCAAAACCCCGAGCCAAGTTCTTAGGTTATGAAAGTCGGTGCCCTTTATCCATTTGGGTAAGTCAAAATTAGGTCTCTTGGTTCCTTAAAGACCAAGTGGCGACTCTGTATCTGTTTTCAACAAACCTTTTCTTTTCATTTTCATCCAAATCAATTTTAAACCAACTAAAAGAGTGGATGACCTGTTCCGTGTGTCCACACCACGGTGCTTCACAGAGTTCTACTACATACAATCAATAAATCCTGATTCCATTCATTGGGTTGTTCTTGAGACGGGGTTCCTTCTGTCGAACGGACGAACCAAAATAAGGTGTCTACACCCAGTGGTGAAGGAAAAATTGGATCTCAGTGCGCAGCGGAATATAAGTACAAATTAAAATTTAATCTAACAAAACTAGATCTACCTCTCGTTTGTATTACTTGCAATTAATATACATACAAAGACATATATATACATATACCTTTGTGATTTGTGGAATCGTTTCGAGAACTCTTCAATGATTGTTGTGACAATTCGATCCCGATCACTTTGTTCTGGCAAAGATGTGATTGGCAGAGGGACTAAACGATCTCTGAATGACCTCAAATTTTGACAATAGCTATGTCTCGACATCAGCTTTGTCTTGTCCAAAATTTGTCAAGTTTCAATATGTATTGAGTAGTCCAATCAACTTTAGGTGAGCGTTGTTCACCGCTAGTGGTCCTTACTTCCGCTGTGTTCTTTATCTTTTAATACCAAAGATCTTCACTCCTATGTCTCTTGGATGTACTTAGAGGCTAGGGTTTGGTGGAAAACCCTCTAGAACAAACTTGGGAGGCTTAGGAAGCGCTTGAAAAGTCTACAACCAATATTGAAACTTTTGGGAGAATAAAAGACATGTATGTTATGTTCTGCCCGCAGTTTCTATATTTATAAACTTTTGAACCGACCTAAGTGATCGATTGCCAAAAGTGGCAATCGATTGCCTTAGGGGCAATCAATTACTTATCTAATCAATTATAAGTGATGCAATTGATTGCTGCACCAATCGATTGGATCTGAACACCAATTGATTGGTTCCAACTTTATCCCAAATCTCCCATTGCATTGTTCCTTCACATCCAAACATCCTTATGAGATAAGAGTGGGACCCCTAGGTTCTTAATTACTGGATTTGATTAATTATTATTCCATCTAGTCAATACTCTTTAGCTAAAGAATCAATAGTTAATCAATTATCATTTATACCACTATTAAATGATAATTGCACTCTAGTATATAAGAACAAAATCGCACATACATAAGCGACTACTAGACTTGTATAATATGATACTGATGTCCCTTCACCAGACAATATTCATATTTACCATTAGGATGTATGTTTTAAGATCCTGTCAACCCAATAGATAGATACATCTTATATTCCTCGAGTATCATTCACTACACTTGGATTACCCGTCAACAAACACTTTGTTGACAATGCTGGCCAGCTCTCGGTAATCACTCCTAGTGACATTCTCGAGGGAATACTTATTCTTCGTTTAATAGAAGAGGGTAAAATTCCATCTTGAAAATATATGCTCCAAACATTATAAACCTGATTACCCAGGTGTTGATCTTGCAAGACCTCACTGATTGGTAAGTCAAAGCAACCAAAGCATACAACTTGCATCCATAATTGTCTCAGGATTAAGGACATGTATCCCTTTACAAGCTTGAGTTCCTATCGACAGTGATAGCATTTAGGTGTCAATAGGTTTAACTCGGGTCCGTCAATGCACCGCGTGCACTAGCATATAACCAAGAGTCAAAGTCTCTTATGAATGAGATTCATCATTCTACCCCGTAGATGTTAATCATGCTACTATGTACACCTACTAAGTTATCCGGACTTATCATCCACTATGACTTATTTGAAACAACAAGGATTTGTGATTCATATCTCACATATGTAATCACATATACAAATGAATCACATGCAATGATGTTTAAGGATTCCAGTCTAATATTTTTCTTATGAACTAACATACATAAATACATTTTGATATTTTATTATCCAACTAACTGGCTTGAGGACATATTCCTGACAAACTCCCACTTGCACTCATAATCATATAGTGTTAAAAACTAATATCAACATTATATATGTGACTTGTCAAAATCCTTAGCCCGCAAGGTTTTGTAAAGGGACCTTAATGATTGTCGACTAAAATAATCTTTAGTAAAACATCTCAAGTCATACCATATCCCTAGACAAAAGACGTCACTAGACATGTATCCAGTAAAGCTAATTCAAACATTGTCCAAAAACACCATCACCTAGCATATATCTACTCGTTCTTTCTCAAGCCCTAGAGAATATATACTTTATGATAGTTCAGTGAACTGAACTTCCTTTTGGACTGACATCTGTGAACAACTCTAATGGTATAATAGATATCCCATACATAATATCATATATAAGGTTTATCAATAGCCTAGGCTTATGATACACCTTTCATGCGACTTCTTTCATCTTGCGTCCTAAGATACAAGTCTTGAAAGAACAATAGGTTATGTTCAAAGGTGAATAACCTTTCTCAAAATATTCCACGTTGAATTTCACCAGTAACTTTCCAATATAAAAGTTTTAGATAATCTCATTATCTTAACTTTCTGATCTTGAATGAGCATAATCCAAAGATTATAGCTCATATCTAGTATACTACAAAACTTAACCTTAACCATTGATAACACTCCTTTAACATCTCACAATGATAAAGATGTCATCAATATGAGGAACCATAATCACCACCACACTTCCATTGCACAAGGATCCTTTCATTTACTTAGGCTATATCCATACTCTAGATGGATCTAAAGTATTTTGACCACCATGTCAAAATAAATGTCCTTATCTCTGGATGATTGCTCAAGTCCGTAGACTTATGAAAATCACATAACAGAGCTTCCTCATCACAAAACTTCAATGCACGAGAGGATTTTAGCGATGTTGAGAATTCTCCTACTACAATGAAGAATCAATGTAGGAACAGATGAAGAGGTAGTAGATTTTAGTTCTGGATGATTTATAGGTCAACCTTTGAGGTATAAATAACTTTACTCCTTAATATTATCTTTCCTTTGCAAAACTTGGTTTCCAGCCAACTTTTGTTTTCTCTAGAAACATCGTGGTTCCATCGAGAAAATTCAAGGAACAATGATAACTCTAAATAACTCATCTAATGATCTAGTCATATCTAAAAGAAAAATAGCTCCTTCTACCTATTACACCATCCCGTGGAGGCACACTAGGTGCAGACGACCGAGAAATAATCTCATTCTTATCTCATATAGACAATAAATGCATAAGACAAATACTAGAGTAGCTATAACTACTTTGTGACTCTAATGTTTATTGGCCCATATACATGAGTATGCCCTAATTCTAATAAGCCTTCAGTTGTATGATCTTTCAAAAGAAAGGTCACCTGATCATATTGCCCTCTAAATAGGATGAAGAAACAGGCAGTGGTCTTAGTAACCAAAAGAATTTAGGATCCAATCCCTTTACTCCCTATTTGTCCTTTTTAGATTAATATGATCTAGCCTCTAAAATCAAAGGTTTATAGAATTAGTTGAAGGTTCTATCCTTTTAGATAGTAAAATACTCATGAGTTATTTAAATACTACATTAAATATTATATGAGAAACAAGAGTATATAGGTGAGATACTTGCTTGACAAGTTATAAGATCACATTAAAAGAACACCTTCTTTTAATAACGATTTCAAAACCAAAATCAAAAGAATAAATATCATTCATTAATTCAAAACTAAAATTCATCTAATAACTCCTAAGTTTTGTTACACTATAAAACTACTAATCTAATAGTAACTCTTGCATTAGATCACAAAAGCAATCAAGATCTTCTAATCACTACACATTCTTATTTTCCAATCCCCTACAACAATTGTATATATAATCAGAAAATTTAGAATCAGTGCCCCAAGTAGTTGAAGTATCAGTTTTTCAACTTACTTCAAAAACTAGTGATAGGATCATACCTTGCCTTTTGGCAGTCAAGTATTCCACACAGTTCCTTTTCCAATGCCCTCTCATGCCATAATAGAAAAACTTTCCTTTTGGCACAGCATCATCCTTTCCCTTACCAAGTCTTGCCTTCTTCCCAAGTTGGGTTAGGCTCACCTATCCTTGAGTCTTACTTCTTCTTCTCTAAACATGTGCCGTTAGGCTTAGTTCCAGAAGATGAAGCCATTCCAATGTTTTGAACATTTGACTCCTCATTGACTATATCCTTCGTTGCCTCAAGAGAGCTCATCAATTCACTTGTTGAAAAAATTGTTTTACTCATTTTAAAAAACCTTTTAAATTGAGTGAATGATGAAGACATCGAATGCAAGTTTATGTCAACTTGAGTCTCACCATCAATGTCTAAACCCAAAACTTATAGTATTCGAAATAAGTAATCATTTTAAAAACATACTCTCTTATTGAAGTTCCTTCCAACATTCTGGTGTCCATGACTAACTCCAAGGCTCTAAGCCTTACAGTTCGGCTTAGTTCCCCAAACATCTCCTCGGGGTTTAATTTTATAGCACGGGCAGTGAGAAAAGATTGATGTTGCTGCTTCAACACATCAGACAAAGAGTTTAAGATGCTAAAGCGAGCCATACCATCAACTTTTATCCACTGCCAATATTGATCCGCAAGATCTGTTGGGCTGTCACAGCTTGGAATAGGTGGACAAGGAATGGTAAGATTGTATTTACGTCCATTAGCATTTAATAATTCATCCAGTTTTAGTTTCCATTCAACGTAGCTATTTCCAATTAGCTTATTCTAGATCATGGTTATAGGAAGTGGGCTAGACATAATGAATCTGAAATACAAATAATATAATAGAATTACAATATGGAAATCATAAATATGACAATTTATATGATACATTGGCACCCTTAACCAACTTATTAATTGTCTTCAGGATGTCAACCCTATGAAATTAAGTCTCTGTGTGGTTGTGGACTCGCGGCCTCCGGGGTCCAACCCACCCTCCCGGGTTTCAGAATTGACTTTCCTTTGAAATGTTTGAAAAAGTGAAAGTCTGTGAAAATAGATATAGAGTCGTCACTTGATCTTTAGGGAACTAAGAAACCCAATTTTGACTCACCCAAATAAATAAAAGGGCACCGATCCTTCATAACCAAAGAACTTGGCTCAGGGTTTTGGTACGAGAGAGGAAGGAACCTTTGTCACGACTAAAATATCGTAAAATCGCCCCGTCTCTTGACGGACCTCAATTAGCATCCAAATAATCATCTTATACTATGTTTTGGTTCGACTTTTAATATTTATGATAGGTATATTACATTAATTTCACAAGAATTTTGAAATGGAAGATCAAAAGATAAGATATCATTCATAAGATTTAAGCCGAATATCACACAATGTAAAAGTGATAGATCACACAAGCAAATCTAGGAAAAATTGTCTAATCACATATCAAGTAATCAAGTTTTCCTAATCTAAAGGGGACATTTCTTGAAACAAATAATAAAAGAAATAAAGAAATCAGAAATATGCTTAGCAAGCTATAATGTATGCATGTTGATTCTTGAGAAAAGAAGATCTCTCAATCCCTAAGACGGATGTGAAAGGAAAATTAAATTGGGGGGAGCATGAACTTGTGATCAAGCTCATTCCTTATAATCTTCTTATATTAGGAGTCACAAAAACTCCAAATCTTGTATGGATGCAATTTATGATCCTAGAATATGCAAAGGTTGTAGTGTGTTTTGTGTTCATGGATTTTCTGAAGTGACTTAAAAATCTAAAGTATGCACGAATGAATGAAGAATGTCATTGTAGGATATGTATAAATGTATTATGAACTAATTCCTAAGATATGGGCTAATTTAGAATGCATGTAAATTGACACGAGATTATTTTGTGTGCGCTTTTGTGCTATACCCAAGTGTAGGTAGATGTGCAAGTAGTATTCTGGTAAGACTAGGTCGATCCCATAGAGAAGGTTGAAGACTGATAACTTAGTTTAAACTCTAAAAGAAAATGAAAATTCAATATTTAAGAAAGGTGTAGAACACGAAGTTCCACAATTAACAACTACTAAAAGTAATGCAACTAAATTAACTATGAATTAACTAATTAACTAAAGCGATATTTAAAACAATTTTTTCTTTAATAAAGGGTAGCATTGGGATCATACGAATTCACAATGACCTAGCTGTCTACGATACAATTTCATTAAAGCTCAATGGAGTACATCTTCGACAGTATTCCGTATTTCTCTAAAAATAAAGAATTCATAGCCCTTTCATGACCAGGACTATATCATCACAGTTGATTCGAAATACAATAAAGTAGTTTAAAACAATAGTTAAGACTCGCACTCTGAATGGTATTAGCATTCAAAGTGGTTTGCAAAAGTTATTGAAGAAAAATGCCTCAAGGGTCAAAGTTCAGAAACTGTTTTGACAAACTGAGCATTTGGGGACAGTTTGATAACAAATATCAAAAATAGAAAGTCTAGGAATACTACATAAGACGTTCTCAAGAATCTGAGGTTTTGATCGATCGACGCGCTTTCGATTAATCGAACATCGTCATCTCTCAATCGATCGAAATGTCTTCGATCGATTGACTCTCTCTCTGGTTCGATCCATCGAACTAACTTCAATCGATCGAACATAGGTTTTAAATTGCTGCATGGCAGAGGCTGGAGATCACTCTTTCATCGTGATCTCCCAACTCTAGGACTACTCAGACATGGTCTGAAGTGTCTCAAATTTATTTTTAACGTAAAGTTTCATTAAGGCTTTGTTTGGTTGAGTTTTAAACATGAAAGGTTATAAAAACTATGGATTAAAGCTAAACTAACAAGTAATACTACGATTATTATTGCTTATACTATGGAAAACTACTTACAGAATGTAAATAATCAATCAAATGAAACCTGGATGAATAGCAAACTTGTATTAAAACTATGAACTTCAAAGCAAGTGATATCCAATGTGTTAAACCCTACAAAACCAACAAACTCTCTCTCTATATATATAAAAACTGATGAAAACAAAATGGGGCGTCCTTATAGACGTGTTCATAACTTATATTTATACCAAAACTTAAAACTAGGGTTGATTACAAAACATATGATGCGTGCGCTTAAGTTTCTGATAGCAGCATGTTCGATTGATCGAACATAACTCAATCGCTTGAACCTTGAATTACTCGAGCACTTGAACATCATTCAATCGATCAAACATTCGATCGCTTAAGGGTCCTTTAATCGCTCGAACTCCACTTTTTTTATCTTGAATTGCCTTGCTTGTAATCAAGCTTTCTTTTTTATCCTGTTATTCATTCCTTCACAAAGCACAGCTGTGATGTGCACAAATAATAGCTAAAACAACACAACTTATCATAAATTTATCATATTGTATCAAAGCTGGCATTGTAATACAAATTGCAGATATAATAGGGAATTGTAAACTAAATTAGTGTATTTCTTTATTTTTATGCAGATGTATTTTACAAATACCCCAGCTTGTCACAACCCCCAACTAGCTGATCGCTAGTCCCTAGCGATAAAATGATAAGAAAAATGAACTAAACTAATACTACAACGACTAAAACAAACTAGCCTCACAAGATAACTCCTAACTCACTTTCGCAGGATTCACGGTTGCATTTAGCAATTTCAACAAGCCATTAAACCCCTAGGTTCCTCCTAGTGGACGAGTGTTATCTCGTGAGGGTTTTTAGTGAATGTACCCACAAGAATCTCCATTTCAAGTTCAGAAAGATATATAAAAACTTTTAAACATTCCCTCCTATTCAACTATTAACTTAGCTCTACAAAAACCCACATGCCCCTCATGTCACCAAGATGTATATACATATGTATTGCAGTCATGTATTCATGTGTGTGTGAAATTAACAGCTACACGTCAAGCCTTATTTAGAGTTATTTGGAGTAACGTATTTCTAGAAATTGTAGTTTCCACTCAAATCTCACATTGGTTTACACTCATAAAAGGACATCTCTCATAAACTTTCTTAATAATGATCACACATGTATGAAAGCTTTGATAAGAGTGATATTCTGGTTACTAATGCTTTCATACTTGACTCTATGAAAAATGAACATTTAGAGTGTATAGTCTCACGAATAGGATACTACTTAACTAAGGGAGAGAAATACCGTGGATAACTCAGTTTACACGTTCATGTTCAAACTAATTTGTTAAGAATCATTAAGACTTTGAATTTTAGGTTTTTATATGGTGGAATAGAAATGAAAGGGGAAGAATCACACATCTTTAGTATGTGAAGGAGTCTAATTATTTCATTTTTTTCTTTTCTTCACTTCATTCCACCCATCCTCTATTTTCATATTCTTTATTTATTTTTTATTTTTTTTGGACGAACCTCCACATTCAAACATTATGAAGCCATTCCCACAACTACTCCCTTCTATACTTCAACAGTTTAATCATATTAGATGTGCAATGGAGTTCATCGAGGTCAAAGTATAAGATTTATGAGTTTGGGTTTTCATACTAGAATTGGCAATATTTAATCGGTGTGGGTTTAGAGAAAAAACAGTTTCTTTCACTATAGGTAAATGGATATGGAAAATGGTGGAAATAGGTAGCGATGGCTTAAATCATTTTCTTAAGTTCTTAGTTTTAGCATTTCAATGTTCATTGAGTTTAATTGGTAGATCCTGAACATTCTCCTCTAATAAGCAGCCAAATTGAAGAATTAGATGAGGCCATCCAACGAATTTTTATAAATGTAATCAAGAAAGCATAATTCGACTTTATATGACAATTACCTCATAAACGAAGATTGGATCAAAAGCTCACCAAGGGTAATTAGCTCTCACTACTCGTTCTTGTTAGAATAATCGTCTTATTTACTCATTTTTAGGTTTTCTACATAGCTATCAACTCGTGCATATGAATATTGGATACATGAATGATCTACAAATGCAATCATCCTAGTGATACTAGAAAAACGCGTGAATTTAATTCATAATAGGATGATACTAGTATGATTATGTCATTGCATAATAACAGCTATGCAGGAGTGAACGTTCAAAGTTATTCTACTAATTAAGTTCAAAAATTTCAAAAATTATCAAATATTCAATTTTAATCCAATCTAATTGAGATTGTATGATATATGCAATTAAATTATCCAGATTGCTAAGTGTGAACATGTACAGGTGATTGTATGATATATGCAATAAAATTATCTAGATTACTAAGTGTGAACATGTATAGGTGATTATCTATCTGCATCCCACCCCCAACTAAAAATAACAATGTCCTCAGAAGCTAATTTTCAAATGAAAATAGATGGATATCACCTGATAGAAGAAAAGGAGTAGCAACAATCATAGCAACCTGTAACCAAAGCATATAATCTCCAAACAGCCAAGATCAAATGAAATAATAAATAATGACAGCACATGACCCCTACATAAAAAAAATAACTAATCACTGGGATGATAAAACAATAAAAATACAAAAACAGTGATCATCATGTCCAGAATATCCACCCAGTCCCAAAATAACCAGGCAACCAAAAGAGTATGAAGAGAGCGGAGAGAAAAAATAGAAATAAACTAAATACAACAAAACTCTCCCACTCTCAATGAGCATGATAAACTAATCGTCAGTGATATAAGATAGAATCTCGATCGGGGCGACCGGATCAACAGCATCTCCGTCCTCAGTAACCAAGGGTGGTGGAAGTGGGGTCTCAGAAGTGGTCGGCAGTGTTGTCAACATAGAAGAAGCAACTGGATCAGACAGAGGTGGTGGTACATATGATGAAGGATCAGTAGTGGGTGGTGCAGAAGGGGTAGTAGTAGGTGCTACGCTGGTGGTAGGTGATGGATTGGCATGCCAACTCCTAAATGAAGTAAAATCGCATCCATGGACACAGATATATGGGTACACAAGCCGTTAAGTCTGATTCGTGCCTCTCTCTCCTCTAAAAGCAACCTTTGAACAGTCTGGAGAGACATAGAAGAAGACTCTCCCTGGGTAGGAGCTTGAGATTGTTGTCTTAGCTCAAACTGTTGTGCAGCAGCAATGGGGTCATCCTCATCCTCAGAATCAAGCTCCTCAACCTCTGTCGGCGTCCCAGAAGCTGCACCCTCAGTGTCGGTGCCTCCTTTCCTCTTCTTCTTCGCCCCAACTTTTTCTTTTCCCTTCTCTTTCCTCTTTCTCTTCTAGGCATCTAAACGGCGAGTCACTGTCTCCCTAAATTTACTAGAAGAAGACTAGAATACGTCGACGAGGAGTCAAAGCAGACTAGTCTGAGTCATAACACGATGAATGGCCCATGCACCTTTCAAATGTTTCTTTACAGAAACATAGCGCGTGGGCTAAACCAGAAACTCAATATATAACCGCGGGAGGCAGACCCGCTTTCTTGTCCCCACAGCGTATAATACACTAATGAACCACGGTGCAAGCTTCTCGTGGTAGGACGTCGTGAATATACAATTATATAGCACCAGATGGAACATGTGGTAATTGTCGGTCGAGAGCTTATCCTCTATAAGAGACGAGCCGTTCTAGAACTGGACGACCCCAACTGTAATCTCCCACACTATTGTGGCATATGGGGTCTCAGGAGCTCCCACCCTTTGGGGACAATCACACTCAGGCTCCTCGGGGACTCCTAAAGCAGCAGATAAAGTCACGGGACTGAAAATAATCTCTCGGCCGCAGAAGAAAGATCGATACGTGAACGGGGCAGCCGAGTCCTTGATCATGGTGGAAGAGGCTTCTCTCACCCAAGAGATATTGACCCTCCTATGCTGGGTCAACATATGATACCACTGTGGCATCGCCTGAATCTGAGCCAAGAACCATGGGGCAGAAAGCCAGACTGTCTCTAAAGGTCTCTCCAACATAACCTTGCGGTGGCTAAAAAACCGTATGTACCAAGACTGATCAAACATATTCCGGAACCCATGATCAGGTACCGAGTCTGGAATGGTCAAGTCAAAGGGCTTCTCCCTATGGTAGCCAGTCGCAGGATTCATGGTGGGAGGCCCGAAATAGGAAATGAAAAGAAAAGACTAATGAAAACAAAAAAATAACAGAACCAAAACAAAAAACTGCTTCTGCATGAGTTCGATCGATCGAAGAATTTTTTATCGATTGAACAGGGACTAGGCTCGATCGCTTGAGCCCAGTTCGATTGATCAAACACAGCAGAAACGCGGGGACAAGAATCAACATAGAAATGAAAAAGGAAAATAAGATACATGATTAAAACATAAAATAACAGGTCTTATGACCAATGGGGAACATGCCGTCATGAGTTTTATGGAAATATACCAAGGGGGCTCAAAGATGACCCTTACCTCTGATATTCACGCAGAACGGGAAGCCAACAAGGCGATGACTATAGTTGAGGGAGAGACTAGGGTCTTTAATTTGATATGTGTGTGTGTGTAGCCCAAAATTGTCCCGAGCTCTCTCTCTATCTATGATCGCTCGAAGAAATGAGGGAAAGAGAGAGACTGACGAAGTGTCTGAAAGACGCCTCATTTAAATACAAGTCTCGATCGATTGAGAAAGTTCGATCGATCAAACTCTCAATCGATTGAGGCTTCTTCAAGCGCTTGAGGGCTGAAAACTTTGATCGATCGAGATGTTTTCGATCGATCGAACACGAAATTTTAAGAACACTTTAAACAGAATTCTTGTGCACCCCCAACTAACACAAACAGTTCTGGACATACAAGGACAGTCTAAAAGTAGTGTAAACACAGACATGTAAGCCAAAATTGATCATCAATGTAATAAAAAGTTGCAAATTTTATAAATATAAATTTGTAATAGCATCCATTTTGCAAAATTATTTCGCCAAACTTGGTACTTAAGACCTTATTACAAAGAAAAACTAGAATCAAAACCAAAATTACTAAGTCTTTTGTCTAGGATTACATTTTAGTTGAGAAAAGATGAATCAAATGACAAACACAACTGAAGTGGGTCACTATTCTTTGAGCATGAAAATTCCCTCTTTCGTAATTGTTTCGTTGTCCGCCAAATCTTCGAAGGTGGAGTCCAAACTTAATAATTCCCTCTCCCAGAATAGTTAGAAAGCTGCAAGGATATCATCGAGCAATTCTGAAATCCCCAAAGAATTGATTGTACATATGAGAGGTAATCCAGATGGAGACATTGTTAGGGGAGTGTAATCCCTCAACGAAATTTTCTCTTACGGTGGAGTACCCGGGGACCCTACAGGAGGTCCATGAAACAATAAATGCAGAAGGAACACAGGCTGTAGCATTGAATGCATAGTGATAATCCTAGACAAAGACAACAAAAGAAAACAAAAAATAAAGAAAGAAAGGGAATTAACATAAAACAAAAGAAAGAACTAAGATTGAAAGGGCAAGCAAAGAAAAAATGAAAATAGAACGAGTTGTGACAAGGCAATAACCTCACTATTGGCGGGATAGAACCATACGTACTAGCAGGTAGAGGGCATTGAAGCCGGAACAACAAATAGCTCAAGTGCACATAAATATATGGAATCGACTCAATGACGATGAAGTCATCCACATATGTGAAGACAGTGTTATGGCATTCGGGCACCACATCCTATAAATCTTCTTCATCCCATAGTTCCCACATTGAGTCGTTCTCCCACTATTACAGGAGTGCATCATTCACCTCACCAACGAAATACCCCTCTGGTTCTCCTTCTTCTTCTGGGAAGTCCATATGTTCAAAAGGATTAATGTTGAGGAGAGCCGGAGGGTAAGGGATGTACCCTTGGGACAAGTCGATAACATCATCTACCCCTGGCCCTTGATAAGGCGAAAGGTAGAATGTAATCTCCCCGGCAGTCCATGGAGGGTTTGGATATTCTGAATCAGCCCATGACCCAATTGAGTGAACATGATCATCTCTTATTCTTACAGCCTGCAGGGGAGAGATTTAATGGAATACCAGATTAGAGTCGAAGTCAAACTCAAAAAGACAGAAATAAATATAAATAACAAAGTGCAATAAAAGGAAAGAATACAACAACAATGTGAGAACACTCTTTAGTGTTTTAAGTAGAGGAATAATTGGGCTTATCTAGCTGGATGTGCTCAGCTTCTAATTGGAAGTTATCCAAGAATAGTTTTAATCTTTGGCCATTGACCTTGAAACTCTCATCGTTCTTTGGATTTATAAGCTCGGCAGCCCCGTGTGGGAAGATAGATTTAATGATGAACGGGCCAGTCCACTAGGATCGGAGCTTTCCTGAAATAAGGTGAAGGCGAGAGTCATAAAGCAAGACTTTCTGCCCCAGTTTGAATGATTTACGAAAGATCATTCGATCATGGTGAGCCTTCAATCTTTCCTTGTGCAACTTTGCAGAGTCATATGCATCTCTACAGATTTACTCTAGCTCTATGAGTTGGAGTTTTCTCAACTGACCTCCCTCTTTTATATCACAGTTTAAGGAGCGAATTGCCCAATATGCTTTATTCTCAATTTCGACAGGGAGGTGGAAAGCCTTTCCGTACACTAGCCTATATAGGGACATTCCCAGGTTTGTTTTATTCGTAGTACGGTATGCCCATAGAGCATCGGTCAGTTTATATACCAGTTTTTTCTATTGGTGCTAACCATCTTTTCAAGAATATGCTTTATTTCTTAGTTAGCCAACTCTGCCTGCTCGTTAGTTTGTGGATGGTAGGCTAGAGCAATCTTGTGATTGACTCCGTATTTCTTGAGGAGTGACTCTAAGGGCCTATTGCAAAAGTGCTTGCCTTGGTCACTTATTAACGCCCTCAGGGTTTCAAATGTGACAGGATATGTTCTTTTAAAAAGGACATCACTATTTTGTGGTCATTGTGTCTCATCGGCATTGCTTCCACCCATTTTGACACATACTCCACAAATAAGAGTATGTATTCACAGTTGTTTGATTTTGGAAATGGGCCCATGAAATCTATGCCCCAATAATCAAATATTTCAATTTTGATAATAGGGGTTAAGGGCATAGCGTTTCTTTTTTAAATTGTAACAAGCTTCTGACAGCGTTGGCATGATTTACAAAAGGAATAGGCATCCTTAAATATGGTGGGCCAATAAAAATCGCTGTGTAGGACTTTTTGTGCTGTCTTTTGCAAGGTAAAGTGGCCACTACAGGCTTCTGAATGGCAAGATGCTAGGATAATAGTTATATCCTCATTCGGGACGCAACGTCTGATGACCTGATCAGTTCAATACTTGAAAAGGTACGGGTCATCAAAGAAGAAGTGACGTACGAACGAGAGTAATCATTTCTTATCTTGCTTTGACCAATGCCCGGGGGTTTCTCCCATGACAAGATAATTTACTATATCTGCATACTAGGACAAACTGGAAATAGTCATCAGTTGCTGTGGATACCGGCATTTGGGCCCACTTTTGATTTTAAAACAATTTCTTTTCAAATTCAAAGACGAGTCGCCACTTAATTTTTAAAAGGAAAATTAAGAAACCATTTTAAAAGCAAATTGATCTTCTACGAAACCAAAGATAATCTGGGTCGGGGGATTATGGAATGAGAGGGGAAGGAGCCCGTCGGACTAAAACACCCCCTCTTATCCTAACTCGTTATAGGCCTCTACTCAACATCCTTTTTAATCGAAATATTAATCTAAGCATGCCCTCAATTAATACATATATACATATACATTACAAAAACATATTGAAAAGGGTGTAAGATTGCTAACTATAAAATATCATTCATAAACCACGTATTTCATGTAGCAAGCAAGATAATGTGCAAATAGGGAACTAGGAAACTTACTCGGGATCCATCTGCAAATTTAAACATGCAATGCACACAAATAAAGATAAAACCTAAAAATGCTCTCTAATCACATATGCACATAAAGCTAGACCTAAGCTAAGGTGCGCGCATGGAGTCAAAAATTAATTAAAATCAAGGAAGTAAATTAATCTAGAGAAGGAGTTGAGAAATTGTACCTCAAATGCACTACAAAACAAAGATTAGTACACATGCCTTGATCAAAGATATCAAATAATCAACCCTAAGCTTCTAGCTTAAATCTATCAAGCATGGAAGGAATTGACCTGTTTATGGATTCCTTCTAATTAGTTGAAAACATATCACCTCTATAGATATGCAAGTCTCAACTAGGAGCCAATGTAATGTCCATATATAAGTAGTATAATCCCAATATGATTATAAGGAACTCACAACTAGGTTCAATTAGGGACAAATCAAACTAGAATTAAATCCTAACTACATGCATCAATATACATGGATGAATGTATGGATGTAAACACGAATGAGGATGAACTATGAACTCGTCACTAATTTGGATCACTTAGCCTCTGGATTTAGATTTAATTATCATTATTCAAAACATGATTTGAGTCCCAAAGCACTTTGAAAAACATTTAAGTTAAGATCAATGAGATTAGACAAAAATAGTGACTGTTTCTCATGAATTACAGAGAGCAGACCAGATTTTAAAAGGTAGAAACACCATGATTCCAACGGTTGGATTTTGATGATTTTTGGATATGATATGCCTCTATGAGTCTCGTTTCTAACCCAAGAAGTAAATCGAAGATTTGAACGGTTAGATTTCTGGGAATAAGGAAAACACTAGACATCACTCAGGAATCTACAACTCTCTGTCCAGAGATCTTGTACAATTTTCTAAAAATAGTAAACAAATGAGAAACACTTAGATCTTTTTAGGGTACCTTCCTAACACATTAAGCTACTTATAAAAATTTATTAGAGGCCAAGAAAGTTTGGTTAAGGTTCTGCTTTATTAATTTTAAAATGGACTTATTGTTCTAGAATTTTGGACAGAGAGTTGCTTGTTTTGAAATCACAAGACCAAACCATCTTAAACATGGAATTTCATCAAAACAAAAATCACATAGGTACTTAAATGAGTTTTGAACATCCTCCAATTGGTCTCATCCATTTCCAATGAACCATGATTTTATAAAAAAAATCTTTGATCATAGTTGGTTTATGGATTCACTGCACCTTTGTTGGATTAATGTTCATAGTTTGAATCAAACTTGAACAACACCTAGTTCCTCTCCCAAATACATGGTCCTTGAGGGTTATAAACTTGATATATCTTAATCTCCTCTCAAATCAATGGTCCTTGGAGGCTATGATATGACCCAAAAATCATATGAACCTTCATAAGGTATAGAAATAACTCTATGCGATTCAATTTGAAGGACCTAAGTCATGAACTATGACTTAATTCCATTAAACAAAACATGGATATGACAATGACCCACTTTCCAAGAGAAATGGAGACAAGGAGAAGTAAAATCGAAGTCTCCATGAAACCCAAATAACAAATGCTTTCATAACTTGTTTTTATTTTAAAATCCAAGGCTATTTCTAGATCCAAACTAATGAAGACAACTTATGAAACTTCAATCACAAACTCTATGTGGTGTGTGATGAAATGAGGTAGGAAGAGAGGTTTTGAAAATGTGTAAAAGTCTTAGATCTATGAATTTGTGATTGAATTATATATAATAAGTATAGGAATAAGGATCATCTTCTCAGGATTTGATTGATTTGGAGAGATCTAAGCCTTACAAGCAATGCCCTTCTTCTTCTTCCTTGAAGCTTCAAGGTTCTTCAATGGAGATTTGAGGAATTGGGTGAATTGGGTAAGATTTCTATGGGGTTTTTGGGTTTTTCTCTCTATATTTCTCTAAGAACAAACTCAATCATCAAAATTCAGCTTCTCCCTTTAAGATTTAAGTCTCATTCCTATAGATTCAAGTCTCTCTCTCTAGATTCAAGTCTCCAACCCCTCAAAATGAGAGAAAATGGGGTTTTTATAGACTTTCATTATCTTAGGGGCTAAGATAAGGGTAGATAAGTCAATTAGGGATGGTGGGAGCATGGTTTGCATGACCTAGGAGTAGTAAACACGTACACAAAAAAGGGCATCGTTTGGTGCATTCATTTGATCAAAGATTGAAAAAGAATTTTGATTTCAAAGTACAAATTAGCCCATGCCGGCACTCAATGAAGATGAAACGACACTCGCTAAGTGCCACGCAGCACTCACTGAGTGCTGCACCGGCATTCATTGACTGCCGTTCGGGCACTCTGAGTGCCGCTGCATAGCAGGCCAACACCATTCACAGCAATTCAGCACCTTAATTTCATTTCAGAGGTTCATGCTGAATTTCTCTCCTTTTAAAAATGGTTTTAAGATGCTCCGAGGACAATGCCGTGTTTCTATACGTGTTTAAAACTCATGGTCTACAAGGTGACGGTAGATGAGAATTTTGGTCTTTTTGGCTAAAAATGGCGATTTTGAACTGAGATTCTTCTAGGAAGAGAGTCGAATTGCTTATAAGAGTCTTGATTTTGACGAGACAAATTCATCATCGATCTCTAGAGGTAAATCCCCCTAAGTTTAATAGTTCGGTCAAAATTGGGGTGTCTACAGTTGTTCATCTGGGAATTCATCCTTAATCGGTAACAGTTCAGTATTATCAATAAACGTTAACCGAGATAAATGGTCCGCGACCACATTCTCCACCCCCTTCTTATCCTTGATTATGAGGTCAAACTCTTGGAGTAGGAGTATCCAACGGATAAGCCTTTGTTTTGCATCTTTCTTGGATAGCAAATATTCTAGGGCCGAGTGGTCTGTAAAACAGACAATTAGAGACCCTATCAGATAAGATCTAAATTTATCCAAGGCGAATACTTTAGCCAGTAGCTCTTTTTCAGTAGTCGTATAATTCATTTGAGCTTCATTCAGTGTTCGACTGGTATAGTAGATAACGCATGGCTTATTATCTTTCCTCTGCCCTAGAACTGCACCAATAGCGTAGTCACTAGCATCACACATTAGTTCGAAAGGCAAACTCCAGTCGGGTGCCTATATTATTGGTGCAAAGGTAAGGTGGCCTTTTAGTGCATCAAAAGATGTTTGGCAGCTTTCCAACCATTCGAATGGTGTGTCTTTAATGAGCAATTGACAAACCGGTCGGGAGATTGCACTAAAATTTTGGATAAATCGACGATAGAATCCCGCATATCCTAAGAAAGAGCGGATGTCTCTGACTGTATGGGAGACAGGTAGATTCGAGACTATGTCAATTTTGGCCTTATCCACTTGGATACCTTTATCAGAAATAATATGGCCAAGGACTATTCCACTGGTTTCCATGAAATGACACTTTTCCCAGTTTAACACCAGGTTTTTGTCCTCGCATCATGCTAACACACGTTCAAGATTTTCAAGATAGTTTTCAAAACTATGGCCGAACATAGAAAAATCATCCATAAAGACTTTAAGTATCTGCTCGACCATATCACTGAAGATACTTAACATGGACCGCTGAAAAGTAGCAGGTGAATTACATAAATCGAAGGGTATACGTCGGTAAGCAAAGGTACCGAACGGACACATGGATTTTTTTTTTTCTGATCTTCAAGAGCGATTTCAATCTGGTTATATCCACTATATCCGTCCAAAAAGCAATAGTACTTATGACCCTCTACTCATTCTAGCATTTGATCCATGAATGGCAGAGGAAAGTGGTCATTTCGGGTCACAGTATTCAGTTTTTGATAATCGATACACATCCACCATCCGGTGGGGATGCATGTTGGTACCAATTCACCGTCTTTATTAGGAATAACTATTATGCCAGGTTTCTTTGGTTCCACTTGGGTTGGACTAACCCAAGGGCTGTCAGAAATAGGGTATATAATCCCAATGTCAAGTAGTTTTAAAACTTCTTTTTGACTACTTCTTGCATATTGGGATTCAAATGCCTTTTCATTTGTCACGAAGGTTTAGCGGCTTCCTCCAAGTATATTTGATGGGTGCAAATGGACGAACTTATGCCTTTAAGGTCGGCAATAGTCCATCCCAGTGCTCCCTTATGTTGTTTCAGCATTTGGATTAGTTTACCCTCTTGTTTAGAATTTAATGTAGATGAAATTATAACAGGGTAAGTCTTTTCAATCCCTACAAAAGTGTATTTGGGCTCCTTTGGAAGCTCCTTTAATTCCAAATCGGGAAACTAAAAGTTTGAGGGCATGACTAACTTTGTTTTTGGAGGCAATGGTTCATATGGTGTTACCCATATGCATTTAGCTTTATCCTCCTCTTTCATTTCCATCATGAGGCAAGTGTGATTTAAAGCCATGTCCAATGGAGTAGAATCTTTAGGTTGATAGACAATGTCGAATTATGACACCACTACCTCCAAAGGATCTTTATAATCAACAAAATCGGCCTCATCTTCAATGATCGTCTCGATGTAATGCACTTCCTCCTCATCCTCATATTCTTCAGGTCGGGGATTTGAAAAGATTTTGACATTTAAAGTCATATTCCCGAATACGATGGTCATTATACCACTTCTTATTTTAATTGTGGCATAAATTGTGTTGAGGAATGGACGTCTGAATATCATCGAGATTTGTGCACATAGATTAGACACAGGTTTAGTGTCTAAGATCACAAAATTGACCGAAAAGATAAATGAGTCTATTTACACGAGGACATCCTCTAATATTCCTCGAGGGTACTTGACTAACCTATCTGTCAGTTGTAGTGGAACTCGGGTAGGTTTGAGTTCACCCAACCCTAGTTATTTATAAACTAAGTATGGTTGCAGGTTTACGCTTACTCCTAGATCGAGGAGTGCATTGTCTATTCTTTCATTCCCAATTTGGCATGAGACAGTGGGAGTACCGGGGTCTTTAAGTTTTAGAGGCAATTCATTTTGGATAATCGCGATTGCTTGGCAAGCGACATAAGCATGTTTCTTCACACTTTGCCTCCTCTTGACCATGCATAAGTTTTTGAGATACTTAGCATAGGCCGGTACTTGTTTGATTGCATCAAGGAGTGGGAGGTTTATTTTAACTTATTTAAACAATTTCAAGAACTCCTAATTTTTTATCTCATTTTTGGGCATCTTTAGCCTTTGAGGGTAAGGCGCAGGGAAAGGGCATTTAGGTAATGTGTCCTTAACGGGTTCCTTTCTGGGCCTTCTCTAAACTTCTTCAACCTCTTTAGGAGCATCATCATTTGAATCTAATTGTTCGTTATTAGTGGATGGCTCCTCATCCTGAATAGGTGGCTCGTTTTATTTACCACTTTATCCTCTTCATACTCTTCAGGTGTAGAGAGAGGCATGTTGTGCCCTATAACCTTGTTGCTTCTCAGAGTAGTCACGGCTTTTGTATGTTCTTGATTATTGGGACCATTATTGTATCCCTTAGGATTTTAAAGTGGTTGGGCAGAAAATGTTCCACCCGATCCCTCTTGTCATGCATCCATTCTCTCTAACGTCGCAGACATTTTACTCATCATTTGAATTTATTACTGTGTTAAATTTGCGTTAGAGAGCACATCTTCCTCTTGCACCTTTTTATGTGGTGCCACATAGACATTAGATTGTTGGTTATTAGAGGGTTGAGCCTGGTTGTAGTTATTAGATCTATTTTGATTGAATTGCTGGGAAGGCCTATTATATTGCCCTTGATATTGGTTATTATTGTTATAGGGTTGTTGATGGCATTGATTTTGGGTCCCAACATCGTTCTTCCAATCAAAACTAGGGTGATTCCATCGATTATTGTTTTGATAGTTATTATTGTTATTATAGGAATTCCCCGCCCCTCTATATCCTTGCATGGCATTCATCTCCATGGGGGCTTGTTCTTGAAAATATCGCACATTGGGACAGTATTGGGTAGTGTGTCCCAACATATTGTATGTACCACATAGTTCTTCAGGCAAAACCTGCCTAGAACTTTTTCCTTTCATCCCTAATTCTTCCACTTTCTTTGCTAGTTCCTCGTATTTGGTCATCAGATGATCTTCAGTTTTTAACTGATAGATGCTTTTCTCCTCTGCACCTACTGACTGGTTGCGTGGAATGTCGTCAGAATTAGACCATTCATGAGCACGTTCGGTTAACCACTCAAAGTGGGCTTCAGCCTCTTTGGTGTTTTTATGTAGAAATGGATCTGTGCTCATGGTTTCAACCAGTTTTTTTGTTTCACCATTTAGTCCTTCATAAAAGTAGCTAATGGTTTGCCATTTCTCATACCCATGATGTGGGCATGCGAGAAGCAAACCTTTGAAATGCTCCCAAGTTTGAGTGAAGGTTTCGTTGCTCTTTTGTTTGCAGGAATTTATTTGACATTTTAGTTCAGTGGTCATGTGAGGTGGAAAGAATTTCTTTAAAAATGCAGTGTTCATCGCATACCAGGTGAAGATTAAATGTGGCTTGAGGGTGAGTAGCCATGCTTTTGCTGTTGGGTTTGTGCCCTCAAACCATTACTATATGTATTAGACATTAGCATTTTAATATATGGATATCAGCTTTACATTTTATGATGTATGCTTCTTTCATGAGATGATTGTTTAATCCATAAGTATCATAGTAAGTATTTCGTGTGTGTATGAGATACATACAATGAGATACGAATTACTATTCTTTGATACTTAAAGCTTGTCACAGTGGATGATGAGACTGGATATCTCATTAGGTATACACTGTAGCATCATTAACTACCATTGGATGGAGTGATAAATCTCAATCACTAGAGTGTGACTCTTGGTTAGTATGCTAGTGCTTATAGTGCATTGACGGACCTGAGTTTCCTATTGACGCTCAATGCTGTCAACAGTCGATAGGAACTCATAACTTGTATAAGGTATGTGTTCTCAATCTTGAGACGATTATGAACACAGACTGTGGATATGACTGCTTTGACTTACCAATCAGTGAGGTCTATAGAAGATCAATACCTGGGTATCTTGGGTATGTCATGTTCATAGGGTTGTGAACATATATTGTCAGGATAGAATCTACCCTCTGATTCAGAGTAAGCATTCCCTTGAGAATGTCACCATGTCGATTACTGAGTACTGCAGTCTTGTTGATAAGAGTTATCAACATGTTTGGTAATCATGAGAGGTGAATGGGACTCAAGGATTATAAGAAGTAATCATGATTCAGGTTGACAGTAACTGTTTATCCGACTACCTGAATATGATTGCGAATGCTGACAGTAGAGGGACATTAGTACAACATACAAGTCTAGTTATCGCTTCGGATATGTTCTTTTGCGTTGGAGTTCAGTTATCGTTTTATAGTGGAGTAAACGTTAACTGATCAGTCGATTAATTTGCTGATCAAAGAGTTTGGTCATGGGAGTTAATCAACTGATCTGAGCCAACAATAAAGAGCCTAGGAGGTCCCACTCTTAGCTCCGCTAGGATGCTTGGAAAGGAAAATGAGGATGATGTCAAGACAGGTTCGATCGATCGAAGTTGTCTCGATCGATTGAAGTCTAGACAGGTTTGATCGATTGAAGATGGTTCGATCGATCGAATGTTCGATCGATCGAAGCCACTTCAATCGCTCGAGAGCTAGGTCGGTCGGTTCTGGGAATCTATAAATAGGGCAGCTGCGTTCTGGAAAAGTTGTTGTTCGTCGTTTTGAACGTCAGAAGCTGTAGAAACTGTTTTGGAGCCCCAAAACCTTCTGTATCCTCTCCATTAGGGTTCTTACCAACCCTAGCCCTTCCTGCGAGCATCCATAGGAGTCATAAGAGTGAAGACCATCTAGTGGAGGCTGCTGGAAGTCAGAGATTTCAGAATTGGGTTCAAGACAGTAAGGTATAATTCTTGTCCCCTCTTGTGCGCATCTATAAAGTTGATGGGTAGTAGATCCGGGCATGCCAATTATGTTTTACAACTTGATTTTTCCGCTGCACGTTTAAACTTAGAACTTAAACCGGTTTTTCCATCAATTGGTATCGGAGCCACGCTCGTTTGGATCTATAGATGCGTTTTTGGAACACTATTTTGATTTGCATATTGATTTTAGAACTGTTTTCGAAACTGCATCATCACAGATCTGTTTCTGCAGTGTTATCGCAGCAGTATACAAATCTGTGATTGCATAGGATGCGAGGCGGGTTCGATCGATCGAACATATTTCGATCGATCAAATATACTATTCTCAAGCGATCGAACAGTCTTCGATCGATCGAAACCTTCTGGTATTCGATCGATCGAATGAAGTTAGATCGATCGTTAGATCGATCGAGACAGATACTTTGTCAGGTTCTCTATTTTACAGTTTTTTAAGAGTTTTGAAATTAAAAACTTTAATTTTAAAATATTCTGTAAAATTTTCAAATCATTCTGTGAAACAGAATGTCCAAGCGATTGAACAGTGTTCAATCGATCGAAGGTTCGATCGATCGAACGTTTTTCGATCGATCGAAGTATGACAGAGAGATAAGGTGCAGTTTTAAGTTCTAAAATAGTACGTAAAGAGTTTACGCACTATGTGAATCAATTAGGGGTTCCAATAGATATATATGTTTGTTATATATGCATAGATGTATGTACGACTAACCCTTTTGCAGCAAGCTTAGTCGCTATCTCCCATGGCACCAAGGCTTTTAAATTTTGTATTAAAATTTTTGAGATTGGTGCATATTGTAATTTAAGTTTGGTTTGGTTTTAAGGCATATGTAAAGGGCGCTGCGACTTCAATCCTACGAAAAGGAAAGTCGCACCGGTTTCCCTAGCCTTTTATTTTGTTGTTATTTCTATTTCTAGATAAATTGTAAACATCAAAAGAAGCATAGGACAAATGTAATAGAAGTAGAAAATCCATGAAGATGGAGCAAGGAGCCGTTATCCATGAAGATGGAGCTAGAGGCGATCAACCCAAATGGAGGTTCTATAGAGATAGAGCCATGGGAGATAGGGACATTGTTTGAATGCCTATATTTCATTTTAGTTTTTTGTTTTATGTGCTTGGTTTGTGATTGGCATATAATACATTGTTGCATGCACGCAAAACAAGTTTTCTAAAATAAAATTCAAAAACCGTTTTCAACACATTAGTAAACATTAGATGTTTATGGGAAGTGTGTAGAAACAGATTTTCTCAAAAAGCAAAATCCTTTTTACTAAAACTAGTGGGAGAGGGTCTTATTAATTACACCCACGATCTTCCATTAACGGTTCACTGTAAGATGAGTGGTGCATTCTGTGTCACCTCGTCAGGGGTGATCATTCCATACGGAGGGTGCATTACTCATTGGTTACTAGATGTGAACTTCTTTTAATAGGATCAATCAGACGTGTTAGAGGGTGACCACCACACGGAGGCGCTACTTGAGACGGTTGTGATTGGATCCTAGTTAATGGTACACACTAGCTAAGCTATGGATAAGGGATCCCACACGGGGCATTATTCATAAACTTAGAGATCAAATAGGTTCGGAAGTCATAACTTGTTTTGCAAGAGTTGCATAGCGGATAAGTTATGATAAATCGAAAGATCGAACATTGACCACCACAAGGAGGCTTTATTCTTTCATTTCGATATTCCGGCGACTTTGTTTTAAAATAAGAGTTTTAAAAGGATTCTTTTATTTCAAACTGTCAAATTCTGATATCCATATTTATTTTGTTTTGATTTTACAGTAAATCATAATGTCTGGATCTGCATTTAGTTCACTTGCCACCATACTCACTCAAAACAAGTTAACTGGAAACAACTACACTGAATGGAAACGTAACCTTGACATCGTGTTAACTACGAAGGATCACATATATGTCCTCACCATCCCAAGCCCTGAAGAACCCGCGGCAAATGCTTCGGCAGCTGCCAGACGCGAGTTCGACAAATGGAAGAAGTCGAATGGAATGGCTCGTTGCTATATTCTGGCCTCAATGGCTGGTGTGTTGCAACACCAATTCCAATCGAATGATTCTGCCAGTGACATTATCACTTCCCTGAAAAAGATGTTTGGGGAGCATGGCAGGCCTGCCAGGCAGGTAGCCATGCAAAAGATAATGAGTGTAAAGATGTCGGAAGGGATTCCAGTCAAGGAACATGTTTTAAAAATGATTGGTTATTTAAACGAGCTGGAGACCCTAGGTGCCAACATCGATGCACAGACCCAAGTTGATATGATCCTTAATTCGCTGTCGCCTTCATTCGCTCAATTTAAACTTAACTATAATATGAATCAAATGAATTTTTCAATGAGCGAATTGATGAGTTCTCTTTTGGCAGCGGAAGGGGTGATCAAACCTGGGGTCAACGTTTTGAACGTTGAGAAAAGCGCTTCCTCTTCCCGATCTATACCGAAAGGAAAGAAAGGGAAGAAGAAGGCTGGCACTATTGGTTCAAGTGTTGGACCGGTCCCTAAGATTGCAAAATCTAAGGGAAAAGGTAAGGGCAAAGGGAAGGTGGGTGGCCAAGGCAAAGGAAAGTGTTTCCAATGCGGTGAGAAGGGCCACTGGAAGAGGAACTGTCCAGAATTCTTAGCTACAAGAGTTCAAGGTATGATTGAATCACATGTGATTGAAGTAAGTTTTATAACGGATACTTCAAACACTTGGTGCATTGATTCTGGTGCGACTAACCATATCTGTAATTCATTGCAGGGGTTCAGATCAACCAGGAGGTACAGTGATGGGGAAATCGTACTTACTCTAGGTTCTAGCGCAACCGTTTCTGCGGTTGCTATAGGAGTCGTAGTTTTAGAATTTCTAGACAACAAAATTTTGATTTTATCAGATGTACTTTACGTCCCTTCAATGAGACGTAATTTAATTTCAGTTTCTAATTTATCGAATAATGGTTATTCTTTTCATTTTGGAACTGAAGTTGTGATTAAAAGAAATAGTTCTTTTATATGTTCTGGTGTTAAATCAAATGGTTTGTATGTGATTACTCCCAATATTTCTAAAGATTCTTGCATGGAACTTAATAACTCAGTGGTTACTGTACCATCTAAAAGAAAGAGACCTTCCACTAATCCAACAAGGCTTTGGCATATGAGGCTTGGCCATATCAATCTAAATAGGATTGGCAGACTAGTCAAAGAAGGGATCTTAGGCGATTTGGTTCTAGAACCAATGGAAGTCTGCGAGTCTTGTTTAGAGGGTAAGATGACCAAAAGGCCCTTTCCTACAAAGGGAAATAGAACCGATGCATTGTTGGAATTAGTTCATACTGATGTGTGTGGACCAATAAATATTAGAGCAAGGGGTGGTTATGAGTATTTCATAACATTTACTGATGACCACTCCAGGTATGGATATGTGTACCTAATGCAGCACAAGTCTGAAGCCTTTAAAAAGTTCAAAGAGTTTAGGGCTGAAGTGGAGAAGCAATTGGGCACACATATCAAGGCCATTCGATCTGATCGAGGTGGCGAGTACCTCTCTAATGAGTTTATTGATCACCTCGTACAGAATGGGATTCTGTCACAGTTGACTGCACCTGGTACGCCTCAGCAGAACGGTGTAGCGGAGAGAAGGAATCGGACTCTTTTAGACATGACTAGGTCGATGATGAGTTACTCGGAGTTGCCATTATTCCTTTGGGGTTATGCTTTGGAAACCGCTGCGTACATACTAAATCTAGTACCAAGCAAATCTATTCCCAGGACACCACGAGAGATGTGGATTGGGCGCAAGCCTTCTTTGCAACATCTCCGGATATGGGGGTGTCCGGCACATGTGCTGAAAGGAAAGATGAGCAAGTTGGATTCTAGATCAGAAGTATGTTACTTCGTAGGGTATCCAAAGGGTACTTATGGATGGTATTTTTATGATCCAAGAGAGCAGAAAGTGTTTGTTAGTACGAATGTTGTTTTCTTGGAGGATGACTATATCATGAACCATAAACCTAAGGGAAGGATAGATCTTAGAGAGATAGAAGGAGAGCCCTCAGTCCAACCCGTAGTTGATAACGATATAAATCAAGAAAATACCACTTCTTCACCCATTTCCGCACCTATACCTCGTCGTAGTGGGAGGATTATCAGCCAGCCTGATAGATACATGTTCTTAGGAGAAGTTTTTGAAGCTGTCTCCATAGAATCTGAATCTGATCCTGCCACATACGAAGAGGCAATGGATGATGTAGACTCGGCTCATTAGATTAAAGCTATGAAGGCTGAATTGGAATCTATGGATTCTAATCAGGTCTGGGATCTTGTAGAGCTTCCAGCCAATATTAAACCCATTGGCTGTAAGTGGGTCTACAAGAGGAAAAGAGGATCTGATGGAAAGGTTGAAACCTTTAAGGCTAGGCTTGTAGCGAAAGGTTATACTCAAAGGGAGGGCATTGACTATAAGGAAACCTTCTCGCCGGTAGCCATGCTGAAGTCCATCAGAATACTCTTATCCATTGCTACATGCCTAGATTATGAGATCTGGCAGATGGACGTCAAGACTGCATTCTTGAATGGCAATCTTGAGGAGGACATCTATATTCAACAACCAGAAGGGTTCATAGCTGGTCGGAAAGGTAACTTGGTATGCAAGTTGCAAAAGTCCATTTATGGGCTTAAGCAAGCATCTAGAAGTTGGAACATCCGATTTGACCAAGCGGTCAAGTCATTTGGTTTTATACAGAATCTGGATGAACCTTGTGTATACAAGAAGTGTGAAGGAAAAGTGGTGGCTTTTCTTGTGCTTTACGTTGACGACATTCTACTCATTGGAAATGATGTAGCGACATTGTCAACGATCAAGGTTTGGCTAGCTAGTACTTTCGATATGAAGGATCTAGGAGAGGCGAGCTATATTCTTGGGATAAAGCTCTTTCGGGATCGCAAGCAAAAGATAATGGGATTATCTCAAGCTAGTTATATCGATAAGGTGCTAACTAGGTTTTCAATGGATAATTCGAAGAAAGGTTTGTTACCTTTCCGGCATGGTTTAGCGTTCTCCAAGGACCAGTGTCCAAAGACACAGGAGGAGAGGAATCGCATGACAGGAATTCCCTATGCTTCAGCAGTGGGAAGTCTTATGTATGCGATGTTATGCACTAGACCAGATATTTGCTTTGCCGTTGGCATGGTTGGCAGATATCAGTCGAATCCAGGTCCAGAGCACTGGACAGTCGTCAAGCACATTCTTAAGTACTTGAGAAGGACTAAAGATTACATGCTTATGTACGGTGGTAGTGAGTTAATTCCAGTAGGATACACTGACTCAGACTTTATGTCAGATAAAGATTCGAGGAAGTCGACGTCCGGTCATCTCTTTACCTTGGGAGGTGGTGCTGTCAGTTGGAGGAGCATTAAGCAGAAATGCATTACAGACTCAACTACAGAAGCTGAGTATATGGCTGCTTGTGAAGCCGCAAAGGAAGCTATTTGGCTCAAGAAGTTCCTTATGGAGCTCGAGGTGGTACCAGCGTCGCTGTCACCTATTACGCTTTATTGTGATAATAGTGGGGTAGTGGCTCAGTCCAAGAAGCCAAGGAACCACGGAAAGGGAAAGCACGTAGAGCGGAAATATCATCTTATCTGAGATATTGTTCAACGTGGAGATGTAACTGTCACCAAGATTGCCACCGTTGACAATCTTGCTGATCCGTTTACAAAGGCCTTGCCACAGAAGGTCTTTGATTGTCATCTAGATAGTCTAGTCTCAGATGTAATCCTGTATGGTTGTGAGTGCAAGTGGGAGTTTGTTGGGTTTGTGCCCTCAAACCATTACTATATGTATTAGACATTAGCATTTTAATATATGGATATCAGCTTTACATTTTCTGATGTATGCTTCTTTCATGAGATGATTGTTTAATTCATAAGTATCATAGTAAGTATTTCGTGTGTGTATGAGATACATACAATGAGATACGAATTACTATTCTTTGATACTTAAAGCTTGTCACAGTGGATGATGAGACTGGATATCTCATCAGGTATACATTGTAGCATCATTAACTACCATTGGATGGAGTGATAAATCTCAATCACTAGAGTGTGACTCTTGGTTAGTATGCTAGTGCTGATAGTGCATTGACGGACCTGAGTTTCCTATTGACGCTCAATGCTGTCAACAGTCGATAGGAACTCATAACTTGTATAAGGTATGTGTTCTCAATCTTGAGACGATTATGAACACAGACTGTGGATATGACTGCTTTGACTTACCAATCAGTGAGGTCTATAGAAGATCAACACCTGGGTATCTTGGGTATGTCATGTTCATAGGGTTGTGAACATCTATTGTCAAGATAGAATCTACCCTCTGATTCAGAGTAAGCATTCCCTTGAGAATGTCACCATGTCGATTACTGAGTACTGCAGTCTTGTTGATAAGAGTTATCAACATGTTTGGTAATCATGAGAGGTGAATGGGACTCAAGGATTATAAGAAGTAATCATGATTCAGGTTGACAGTAACTGTTTATCCGACTACCTGAATATGATTGCGAATGCTGACGGTAGAGGGACATTAGTACAACATACAAGTCTAGTTATCGCTTCGGATATGTTCTTTTGCGTTGGAGTTCAGTTATCGTTTTATAGTGGAGTAAACGTTAACTGATCAGTCGATTAATTTGCTGATCAAAGAGTTTGGTCATGGGAGTTAATCAACTGATCTGAGCCAACAATAAAGAGCCTAGGAGGTCCCACTCTTAGCTCCGCTAGGATGCTTGGAAAGGCAAATGAGGATGATGTCAAGACAGGTTCGATCGATCGAAGTTGTCTCGATCGATTGAACTCTAGACAGGTTCGATCGATTGAAGATGGTTCGATCGATCGAATGTTCGATCGATCGAAGCCACTTCGATCGCTCGAGAGCTAGGTCGGTTCTAGGAATCTATAAATAGGGCAGCTGCGTTCTGGAAAAGTTGTTGTTCGTCGTTTTGAACGTCAGAAGCTGCAGAAACTGTTTTGGAGCCCCAAAACCTTCTGTATCCTCTCCATTAGGGTTCCCACCAACCCTAGCCCTTCCTGCGAGCATCCATAGGAGTCATAAGAGTGAAGACCATCTAATGGAGGCTGCTGGAAGTCAGAGATTTCAGAATTGGGTTCAAGACAGTAAGGTATAATTCTTGTCCCCTCTTGTGCGCATCTATAGAGTTGATGGGTAGTAGATCCGAGCATGCCAATTAAGTTTTATAACTTGATTTTTCCGCTGCGCGTTTAAAGTTAGAACTTAAACCGATTTTTCCATCAGTTGCTTTATCCTTCAGAGTGAAGGGAAATAGAATTAAGCATGTAACATCTACAGGACAATTTTGTGAGAATGTTTTACAAACATCCTCAAAATCCTTGACATGTACATATGCCTTCTCGCTCTCCATTCCGTGAAAGGTTGGAAGGAGTTGAATCATTCTGTTGCAAAATTAGAATTCGACCGCATGGGGTGGAATGAGAATGCAAGAAGGCATATGTGCGTGTTCGGGTTGCATGAGATCGCACAAAGGATGCAGTGAATCATCAATAGGCACAACCCTATTCTCACCATTTTTGCTTTGATCGTCAGCCATAGATTCGGTAGGTGTGGCGACGGGATTAATAGAACTCGAGGAATCGGATGAGTAGAGTGGATATTCGACGATTCCTTTGATGGAATTATCGGACATGAAAGGAAAAAGCCTAAAAAGATTTTAAACTTAAAGAGAAAGAGAAAATGAAAATAGAAATAGACGAAGGAAGAGCGAGGTAATCTAAGAAATAGCTGGTCGCCTTCCCCCGGCAACGACACCAAAAACTTGACACGAGATTATTTTTTGTGCTCTTGTGTGCTATACCCAAGTGTAGGTAGATGTGCAAGTAGTACTCTGGTAAGATCAGGTCGATCCCATAGAGAAGGTTAAAGACTAATAACTTAGATTAAACTCTAAAAGAAAATGAAAATTCAATGTTTAAGAAAGGTGTAGAACACGAAGTTCCACAATTAACAACTACTAAAAGTAATGCAACTAAATTAACTATGAATTAACTAATTAACTAAAGTGATATTTAAAACGGTTTTTTCTTTAATAAAGGGGAGCGTTGGGATCACACGAATTCACAATGACCTAGCCGTCTACCATACAATTTCATTAAAGCTCAATGGAGTACATCTTTGACAGTATTCCGTATTTCTCTAAAAATAAAGAATCCATAGCCCATTAATGACCAAGTCTATATCATCACAGTTGATTCGAAATACAAGAAAGCGGTTTAAAACAATAGTTAAGACTCGCACTCTGAATGGTGTTAGCATTCAAAATGGTTTTAAAAGTTATTGAAGAAAAATGCCTCAAGGCTCAAAGTTCAAAAACTGTTTTGATAAATTGAGCATTTGGGGACAGTTTGATAACAAATCTCAAAAACAGAAAGTCTAGGATTACTGCATAAGATGTTCTCAAGAATATAAGGTTTTGATCGAAATCGAACATCGTCATCTCTCAATCGATCAAAATGTCTTCGATCGATTGACTGTCTCTCTGGTTCGATCGATCGAACGAACTAACTTCAATCGATCGAACACAGGTTTTAAAATGCTTCATGGCAAAGGCTGGAGATCACTATTTCATCGTGATCTCCCAACTATAGGACTACTCAGACATGGTCTGGAGTGTCTCAGATCTATTGTTAAAGTAAAGTTTCATTAAGGCTTTGTTTGGTTGAGTTTTAAACATGAAAGGTTATAAAAACTATGGATTCACTATGATTATTATTGCTTATACGATAGAAAACTACTAACAAAATGTAAATAATCAATCAAACAAAACCTGGATGAATAGCAAATTTGTATTAAAACTATGAACTTCAAAGCAAGTGATATCCAATGTGTTAAACCCTATAAAACCAACAAACTCTCTCTCTGTATATATATATATAAACTGATGAAAATAAAATGGGGCATCCCTATAGACGTGTTTAGAACTTATATTTATACCAAAACTTAAAAATAGGGTTGAATACCAAACATCTACTACGTGCGCGTAAGTTTCTGATAACAGCATGTTCAATCGATCGAACTTAACTCGATTGCTTGAATCTTGAATTACTCGAGCGCTTGAACATCATTCGATCGGTTGAACGTTCAATTGCTTTAAATCGCTTGAACTCCACTTTTTATCTTGAATTGCCTTACTTGTAATCAAGCTTTCCTTTTTATCCTGTTATTCATTCCTTCACAAAGCACAGCTGTGATCTGCACAAATAATAGCTAAAACAACACAACTTATCATAGATTTGTCTTATTGTATCAAGCTGGCATTGTAATGCAAATTGCAGATATAATAGGGAGTTGTAAACTAAATCAGTGTATTTCTTTATTTTTACGTGGTTGTATTTTACAAATACCCCCACTTGTCATAAATATCTAATCAAAGAATAAAAGTTAAAATACGATTGTTGTGAGTAGTAGACTGAACACTGAACTGATATTGCAAAAATGGAAAAGTGAGGTTAGAAATGCTTTTAATTCATTAATTTAATGGAGATCATCCCCTCTGTGTCTAGAACACATACCAAAAAGACAAATCAATATTGAGTTTCAGATTGTGAGAAATTATATAAATAACAGAGATTGGTCATAAACAAAATCTATACTATCAACTGAAATGTAGAAAGATCTTTAAAAATGAAAACAAAACATTTTGAGGCCAATATTACACAGAGAGTTCCATAAGACAGTGTCGTTAAATAGAAAAATGAGTTTGGGCTACTCTTAGTGGAAAGGTTTTCTGGAAAACAAGTTGCAAATCAACTAAGCTATAGAGATAGAGAAAACAGAATGTCTGGAAAGAATGTTTGGGTCAAAATGGAAACCTTCCAAGTATTTTTAAATCAAACCAAATATCGTGGACATTCCCTAATGAGTTAGGAAGACTTTCCAAGTGGCCTTGCAATCATCTATAAAGTATTGAACTCAGAATGACATTTTATATTTGAACAACAACTGTTTTGAAGATTTTGAGAAAACAAGTGTTTTATTTCTTGAAATCAAAATGAGGGGTTTAAGAGGTGATACACCCAAAATTGGCTCTATCTTATGACTGAGCGGTTCAAATCAGCAGCTAGTCCACGCCCCGGGCAAATCATGCACAACTCCTCAGAAGCATCCGCCCGAGCGGTTTTGTCTACTCATCGTCTCGAGCGATTCATTCACGACCCAGCCAGCAGGTCGGGAAAACCACACATGCACATCTCGCTGCGGGAACAGCTCATCCGGGCCCACAGCCATGATTCCGAGCATTACGGGCAGTTTCTTACTCAAGCTAGAAGACTAATGGAAAGTGCACATTATTTCCTAATCCAATTAGGAAATTCCCAATATTAATGCCAATCTATATCAATAGGATTATATTTCCTTATCCATGTATGAGTAGGTCTCTTACATCTATAAAAGAGACCTCTCACCCCCCATGGAGAGGGCCGCCAACTTCTCAGTCTACACAGCACCTCTATAATTCACCATTATACGCATACACCCGATCGGTATTACTGGTAGTGCCGTCCCTCTTTGTTGGCTCACCATGCCCGCCGGTGATCTGCTAGTGAACGTGCTCAGACACACCCATGGACGTAGGTACCTTCATTAACAGGGCCGAACCACATACAAAAAATAGTCTCTCACTCTCTCTCTCCTTAAATTGCTTTACTTTACTCTTACCAATTTTTGGCATCATCAGTTTGGCGCCGTCTGTAGGAAACGACAAGTCTTCTCATCAACAAATTTCTTAACTGATCATGCCGCCGAAGAAGGGTAAGAAGACTGACCAGCAGTCCGACCAGGATGTTCCTCCGGCCCCGGCAACGGCTGCGGCAGTCATGACATCTGAGCAAATCACCGCAACCCTCACACAACTCTTGGAGGGCCAGCGTCAAATCTAGCAATAGATGGAAGCCCTATTAGCCCAGCAAAGCAATCCTCTAGTGCCGGGAAACGACCCGGGAATGTTGTGTACGGTCGGGAACCGATCTTGACCAGACAACGTGCTCGAGCCAACCCGTCTCATGTTGAGGATGCCAGAGGCATCAACAGTGGGCGTGCTGCCCGAGAGGAAAGGCAAGAGCATATGGCCCAGGAATCAGCCATGGGTCACTCGGTCAAGAGCCGAGTCGTCCCTAGGTGAACGGTTACCCGGGGTCATAGCCGAGCTCGATCCCAGAGGACAGCACCCCGCCATGAAGAAGCCTCTTCCACCAACCCGACCAGTTCCTCAAATACTGGTCGGGAAGGAGTGGAAGCTCGAATCAAGGATTTACAGAAGCAGATCGATGGAGTGGCCAAAAAGCTTGGTCAAAACCGTGTTCCGGATCAAGCCAATACCGAAACAGAGTCACCATTCTCCAGCAGGATCACGAGGTTCTCTATCCCGCGCGAATTTAAGCAACCTCAGCTAGATTCATACAACGGCTTGGGAAGCCAGGTCCACCACGTCCAGACCTACAAGGTTCAGATGGCCCTAGCCACCAACTCCGATGAATTACATTGCCTAGCCTTCCCCAGCACTTTGAAAGGCCTGACCATGTAGTGGTTCTACTCCTTGGAGCCCCGATTGATCTGCAGTTTCAAACATCTAAGCAAGCAATTCATCAACCAGTTCGTCGGTATGCATGAGCGGCCAAAGCCAGATATGCAGCTACTGACGGTCAGACAACGGAATAATGAGTCCCTTAAGGAGTTCATCGACCGGTTCAACCAACAGAAGCTTCAAATCCGTAATTTGAACGAGACAATCGCCATTCTAGCCTTTTGCTCTGGAGTTCAACACACCAAGTGCGCCATGTCGTTTCATAGAAACCGACTGATAACCTTTGTCAAACTCACAGAGAGGGTTAGAAAATACATCGACACTGATGAATTTTTAAAGATCAAAGACCCCGGGCAAGAAAGTAACAAGTCTTCCAGAAGCAAACAAAAGCGAGATCAGCCCGGGAGTTCCGATAGTTCCTCCAGTTCACAGTGGTCTGAGTCCGGCCGCCCTAACACAACCTCCAGTTCACATCGGTCAGGATCAAGCAGTTCTGACTTTGCCTCCAGCACAGAGAAATCAGGAGCCCGACGATCCTGATCCGACCTCCTGTCTATATCGGTCTAGATGAGCCGGACTATAGTGGTACTTACCTAATCACCAATGAGGCTCCGCTAGGGGTGTCATTTGGAACGGAATTTTCGATTCCGACCGATTCCGAGCCGAAAAATTCCGATTTTGGAAGCAAAATTTGTATTCCGAATTCCGAAATTCCTAATTTCGAAAATTCCGAAAAAAATTGGAACGGAATTGGAATTGTTTTTAGAATTCCGAAAATTTCGAATTTCCGATCTGAAAATTCCGAAAATATTTCGAATAGAATTTCCAAAAATATTCCGATAATATTCTGAGTTCTTATACTATACAATGTAAATATGTAATACATATATACTATGTAACCATGTTTGATATTTTTTTAGGTGTTGATATTATGGACTTAATGTGTTTTAAGTGTTAGTTGTTGCTTTAAAAAAAAAATGTGTTGTATTTTATGTTGGAAATTTGTAATAGCTGTGTGGATTATTTTTATTGTGTAGGCAGTGGTTGGAAAATTCCGAAATATTCCGAAAAATTCCGAAAATTTCCGATTCCGAAAATTTTTGAAAATTCCGAAATTCCGAAAATTCGGAATCGGAAATGCTTTTTAGAATTCCGAAATTTCGGAATGGAATTCGGAAAGCATAAGTAGATTCCGAAAATTTTGGAATTTTTTCCGAAATAGCCTATTCTGTTCCGTTCCGTCCGAATGACACCCCTAGGCTCCGCCGATTATCAGAGAGCCTTTCCAAAGTCCTCGGGCCTAACCCCAAGGCACCTAAAGACCTTGGGCCTAACCCCAAGGCATACAAAGACCTCGGGCCTAACCCCGAGGCATCTAAAAAGACTTCGAGCTCCGAACTCAGGCACTAAAAAGACCTCAGGCTCCGAACCCAGGCACCAAAGACCTCGGGGTCACGCCCAAGGTACCGGCTTTGCTTAGGTCCAACCGACGATGGGGGTAAACCCCCTAAGTGGCTGATGATGGCAAGCTTCAAAAGACCCTGCAACCACCATGTTCCTGGTCGGTTACCTACGGTTATAGCCTCTATAAGATGGCGCAGTGAACTAAACAAGTAATCACACCGGGTATCTACAGGCCTCACGGATAACCAAGTCAAAATCTTGGACAACCCGAGCACCTACAGTACTCAGAGGCATTAACTCCACTTAGGTCCAAACCGACGATAGAGGTGACTAAAATCTCTTAGGTTGGTTGATGATAGAGGAGCAAAAGGACCCTAAAGCAACGTGATTTAGGTCGGCTCCACCAACATGGTCGAGCTCTTCTCCCAATATTCTTAACGAAGGCTGGCCAGGCGGAAGACAACCATCCTGGGAAGTTAACATAAAAAAGGACCCTAGAGCAATACGCTTTACGTTGGCTTTTCCAACATGGTAAAATCCTTCTACCCACAGCCTTGACAAAGGTTTACAGGCAGAAGATAACCATCCTGGGAGCTAACTCAAGCAAAAAAGACTCTGAAGTAGGCAGTGTCTCAGCTCTCGGTCACTTCCCAAGCACTCAAAGACTCCAAATTAGGCAGGGTCTCAACTCCCGATCAGTTCCCGAGCACTTAAAGGTCCTGAGCTAGGCTGGGTCTCAACTCTCAATCAGTTCTCGAGGACTCACCAGGCTCAGAAGCCCCGAGGCAGCTTCTGTAAGCACTCAGACAGCGGCAAGTAACATCAAACTGATTTCCAAACTTGCCCCGATATAGCATCTGGCCAATCTTGGAAATGGGGGGCAGCTGATACACCCAAAATTGGCTTTATCTTATGACCGAGCGGTTCAAATCAGCAGCTAGTCCACGCCCCGGGCAAATCATGCACAACTCCTCAGAAGCATCCGCCTGAGCAGTTTTGTCTACTCATCGTCCCGAGCGGTTCATTCACGACCCAGCCAGCAGGTCGAGAAAACCATACATGCACATCCCGCCGCGAGAACAACTCATCTGGGCCCACAGGCATGATCCCGAGCATTACAGGCAGTTTCCTACTCAAGCTAGAAGACTAATGGAAAGTGCACACTATTTCCTAATCCAATTAGTAAATCCCCATAATTAATGCCAATCTATATCAATAGGATTATATTTCCTTATCCATGTATGAGTAGGTCTCTTACATCTATAAAAGAGACCTCTCACCCCCCATGGAGAGGGCCGCCAACTTCTCAATCTACACAGCACCTCTATAATTCACCATTATGCATACACCCGGCTGGTATTACTGGTAGTGTCGCCCCTCTTTGTTGGCTCACCAGGTCCGCCAGTGATATGCTAGTGAACGTGCTCAGACACACCCGTGGACATAGGTAGCTTCATTAACAGGGCCGAACCACATACAAAAAATAGTCTCTCACTCTCTCTCTCTTTAAATTGCTTTACTTTACTCTTACCAATTTTTGGCATCATCAAGAGGGGTTTTGAAAAAGGGGGTTTAGGAGTATATTTCCAACACTAAATGGAGATTATAACCACTTGGAATATCAACATCAAACTCACTTCAAGAACTGATCGGGAGAGAACAAATCCTATTTATATACCTTAACGAGCATTTGTTAGTACCTTTTTATCCTGTTTTTGTATTTTTTTACTTCGTTTTCTATTTTCTGACAGGTTTTGGAAGAAATCAAGTATATCAAGCTAAACAGGGTGAAAAAGCAGAAGAAAAGAAGCTGAAAAAGCCAAGTCGCGCGCGCGAGCCGCGGGCGCGAAAATCCGAGAATCGCTCGCGCGAGAACCCAAAAATCGCTCGCGCGATCCGCGCGCGCGAAGTGCCAAATGTCGCGCTCGCGCGACCCGCTCGCGCGATCCGCTCGCGCGATATGTGTAAAAACCAATTATACGTATTTCACTCTACTGATGATTCCTACGTGAACGAAACTGCCTAATTACGTCTGGAAAGCTAAATACAGCAGTTTTAATGAGTTTCGAGTTAGAAAAGCTTCGAAAAACTTGTTATAAATCTATATATACCCTATTTTACTAGAATTTGAGGGTTAGCAAATAATATACAACCATACTTTCAGCCATTGAAGGGAGGGAAGCAAGGAGAAGAAGAAGAAGACCAAGGATTTCCATGGCCTCCTCCATCAACCTCTTGCCATCTACCGCTTCTATGGATAGCTAGACCTTAGATCTAGGGTTTCAATGAAACCCTAGCCAAGTAATAGGGTTTTATTTATGCTGTTATTTTAGTTTTATTATGTGTGGATGACAGTCACATGTTCCGAGGATTTTTATAAATAAATCGTACTTCTATTGATTAAATCATTGCTTTCAAAGTTTATTCTTGTCTTAGATCTATTTTGACTGTGATGTGCTCAATGATCTATTCTTGCTGTGCTTGTTTAGATCATTTACATGTGATGGTGCTTTATTGATTTGTGCTATCAAGTATCCGAATAGTCCATGCCTAGGTTAGACGGATTAGATCACAACCCTAGTTTAGTGTGGGATAATTCGTGCTAACCGCAGATGGATTATGTTGGTGCTTGAACCATGATTATCTTCTTGTCGGAGAAATTGGGCTCGTAGCTACAATTTCCCATATTCATCCAACGTAATAAGCTAAAGTAATTCATAAATATTCCTTATTATGAAGCTAGTGGTGGATTTGCAATCCTAGGTTCCCTTAAACATTATTTAAAAACAAATATTTAAATTGCTTTCATAGTTTAGATTTATTTTTATGTTCTTAGTTTAATTCAAATTAAAATCAAATCCGTTTTCTTAATTAACTAAATTTAGGTTGTAAAATTAAGTCGAACTTTCAAGATTATTGGAGAATACCATTTTATTTTGGAAGTAACTTCAAGAATACTTAGGAAGTATTGAAGTTAGAATCATCATCTATCAAACATATTTTTGAGGTCAAGAGCTACTATCCATAAGGATTTATTCACCTCAAACGCCATGTCATCATCTAGATGATGATAAACAAGTATGTAAACAAAGAAAATAAAAAAAGAAATTACGTAAGAAGAGATGAATATTAAAGTAAACAAGAAATCAATAACAATCAATAGATAATATTCAATGAGATATTGGACTTATAGCTTGGTGTTTCACTCATATGTGGTGACATTTGGACATGGAAATAGCTTTCTATCTTATAAATGCTCAAAAAATGGTGGTTGAGAGTATTGAATGTGAAGTATATATGAGAGTAATGAAAGAAAACAAGTTTAGAACTCACTTTTCTATAGAAAATCAGTGGAGGAAGCTCACTTTTCTCTCTTCTAACCTTATCTCTATCTATTTCTCTCTTCAACTTCTCCTAAACTTTGCATTTGACACCCCCCAAATGAGGGGTCAAGGAGGGTTTATATAGGCCAATTTGGGGGGAGTTTGGGATTTTAAAAGTGCTCTCATTGGTCCCAAACATCTGTGAACAAGAAACTACGTCATTTTGGCTTTTAATTATTCAATTTGGGGCCACAAAATAAAATTAAAAAAATGGACTTCTGGAGGAGAGTGTCAGATGGCACTGGGCCTGTGCTGCGGCAGTAGTTGGCCAGTGCCGTAGTGGCACTACGCCTCAGATGCCCAGATTCTTCTATTTAGGCCCCCAGAGGTTTCGATATTCGCTAAAAAGCCCTATTTCGTCCAAAATTCACAGAAAATGTGTATGAACTCCAAACTGAGATTGTGATATACCATTGGAAACATAATGGAGTCCAAATTTCATTAAAAATAGTTCAGAGATAGGTCACTTTGAAAAGTTTTGCGGTATTTGCGATAAAAGCTAATTTGATCGCCTTTTTTACCTTCGAAAATTCATAATAAATCCATTTTATTTCCAGAAATCATGTGCGATATACCATTGGAAAGATATTGACCTCTAGTATCCATGAAAAATGTTTGAAAAATAATACAGTGCTCTAATTTCAAAGTCATGTTTTAGGTCAAATCACTACGAAGTTCTGGGACCTCTAGGAGCTCTTGAGCGCTGACATTTTCGCCCGATTTTCTTTTGAAACTCATTTTAGTACTTTTCACATGATCTAGGATAATCTTAGAACTTTTGGGTGAATTCGAATGATTTTGGTCAAACTCTAGTCAAACTTGGTCAAACCGGTCAACGGGGACTTTTCAGGAACTTCTGGGACTTTTGGTGGTCTTTGGGAGCTGACGATTTCATCTAATTTTTCTTCAAAACTCATTTTCTTACATTTCTCACACCGTAGCTTGTTTCTAGAACTTTTTGTCCAAATCTGGGAGTGTTTGGGCTTTTAGGGGTATTTTGGTTATTTGTACCACTTTCTAAGTATTTTGATAGATAGAACTAACTTTAATGAGTCATTTTCGAGTCTTTTCAATCATTATGAGCCACCAAGTTATAGGTCTCCTAAATTTGATAGCCGACATAATAGGGTGTCTATAGTTTGCCCATCTTTGGCATGAATTTTCAACGCATATCGCAAGTGAGTTCCAAAGCTTTGAAGAGACAGGTCTTTTGGAGGCTATAGATTTAGGATAAAAAGTATTGCAAAGATGTAATGATGAAAAAACAGGATGTTGAGGCCGGTGCTAGTCGCGCTCTGCGTGAGCTGCCTATATATCCTGAGGGAATCAGACTAGGACGTAGTTCAGGCGAATAAGGGATAACTCACACATGCAAATGAAGAATAAAATAGGCGGATGCTATGATATGAGGATGCTATACAATGCATGGGTGTGATAAAGATGTGCATTGAGTCCTATCATGTCTAGTGATCTAATCCTTAGTATGAGCTGATAATTTGGGGTGTGCACCACTTCGAGTGGACTTATGTTGTGCTAGTGTTTTTGATTGTGATGCATTAGTGGACTTAGGCAAGGGTGCCAAGGTTTTGAAGACCCTGGGTCTTAGGGAAAACTTCTTGAATTTCGAGAAGTGTGCTTTGTAAGCGAGTGATCAGATGTGGGGTCATTGAGGATGATATTTAAATATAATCGACGGACGTGGAGCCTTGGATATTAAACAACGAATGAGAAGCTCAAGGTAATGGACAGGAGAGGGAGCTCTTAGTAAGGGATAGGCGAGGAAGCTCATGATAGCTGATAAGTGATGAAGCTTATAATAATCGATGAGTGAGGAAACTCACGATAACTAACAGGTGAGAAAGCTCACGATAACGAACAGACACGGAGCTTTGGATTGTTAATAGATAATTCTTGCCCCGGGAGTCGGGGTTTCTCGACTGTTGTCTATGTTTTCAATCGTTGGCCGATTCTTGCAGTGACTAATTCGAGGAGCCGATTCAGGCTTCCAGGAGTTGATTTTTTCTGCTGGGGATGATAGGGGACTCTCTGGGAATCTCTCTTGATTGTTTATCTTCTGCTAATCAAGAACTAGGATTCAAACTTGAATCTTTCATAGTTGATCAAATCTTGTAATGGTCGGTTCAAAAAGCCTATTCAGGCCTTTGAGAGTCAATCTCTTTCTGTATCTGTTCATTGAAGATGGTCTGGACTCTCTGAGAATCTCTCTTAACTATTTTTCTTGATCGGGAACTAGGATTCATATTTGAATCTCTTACGGTAATCAAATCTCGCAATGCTCATTCCAAGAGAGTCGGTTAGGGCCTCCGAGAGCTGATGTCTTCCTATATCTATCCATTGGGGATGGTCTAGACTCTCTGAGAATCTCTCTTAACTATTTTTCTTGACCAGGAACCAAAATTCAAATTCGAATCTCTCATGGTTTATCAAATCTCACAATGCTCAATCCAGCAGAGCCAGTTAGGGCCTTCGGGAGCTAATTTCTTCTTGTATCTATCTGCTGGAGATGGTCTGGCAAACTTTTGGGCTGTTGGGGATAAAACCTTGTAAATCGTGACTAATGGGCCACTGCGTCTAGTCGGGGCCATAAATGGGCTAAAACTGGCCAAAATAGAGCGAAACGGGATGAGGTAGGGCCCGCAGGGGGTAGTGTCACGACAGCACTTGGTGGTCGGACTCCATTATTGTATAACTTGAGTTTTTGAGTTCCAAATGCTTATTCTTGGCCAGTTTGGGGTGATTTTAGAGCCAAAACTCGCTAAAAATAGTTTATGCGCGCTAGGGTGAGTAATCTTTTCCCACGATTGGAATTTTGATTGGCGTTTTATTTTTCTCCAAATTTCAAGAGGAAAGTTTGGTTCTAACTTCCATTTTTTTTTGTAGATCTATGGATTCAAGGTCGAGGAGGCTTTCTAAGAAAGCTAAAGAATGAGTAAGAATCGAGAACCAACCTCCAGAGTTGACTTTGTGAGACCCCCAATATCATCTTTCGGTCGAGCTCTAGCGAGTCAGGTATGCGAAATTTCCCTATAGTCTAGGACTATCTTTGTACATTGTGCTAGTTTTGTGAACTGTAGTGTGCACTTAGAAGTTGTTGGAAGTTCACTTTGTACTCTTTTATTGATTTTGCGAAGTCAGACTTCGGGTTATAAATAGTGATTTTGTGCCTATTTTTGTTATTTTTGACATGTACAGGGGCTAGATGTGGTCTTGAAGGGCCACGATAGTCTCGCTCATGCTTTCATGTAGCATACTCAACTTTCACCCACTGTTCAGTAGATGGTTAATGATGCTGGGTTCGGCAGCTTCGTCCGCCTGGTTTCGAAGAGCACCAATGATTTGGCACATTTCTATGCCCTGGTTGAGAGATGGTGGGACACCACCAATACATTCCATCTTCCCTTCAGTGAGATAACGATGACACCCTTTGATTTTTCAATGATCACCGGCTTGAGGGTTGGTGGGAAGAACCTAATTTTGGACTACTTTTATGAGATTGATCCTGAGGCTATTGAGACACTGATCGGGGCTGTTCCTCTAAATTTGGAAGGGCATCGGTTCACTTATGGCTGGCTTTATTAGGCTTATAGAAAGGGGAGGTACAACCTATATAACCATCAACTATTGTGGGTTTTCCTTCTATATGTCCTTGGTTATTCGACCTTCGTGACATAAAATGACCGGGTGAGTGTGAGGCTCCTTTCTTGCCTGGTAGACATTGATGAGACCCCTTCTTATGACTGGGGTAGTGCCACCTTGGCCCATCTTTATAAGCACATGGGTGAGGTTTCTCGAGGTAAAATTAAATTGACCAGAGGATTTTAGCGAGCTTGGGAGGTATATCCTATAACTTGATCTCTTTTTAGCTTTTGATTTGCCTATTTTCGTGTTCTAATTTTTACTTTCTCTATGTAGCTCAGGAGCTTCGAGTACCTGAAGATGTTGGCTCCTTCTCCTGTCGACGAGTTAAGTGAGGATGAGGATGGTACGGCTCCTATGCCTTTGTTCCCACGGGGCTTGAGATGGCAGAGGGATGTCATCGGGGTCAAGAGCGGGGCCCATCAAATTATCCTTCTGAGGAATTTCTTATCTAAGCTAACATTCGCTAGTGTTGAGTGGACACCTTGGGAGAGTGTTTCCTATGCTGCCCCTGAGGAGATTTAGTAAGTTAAACCTCTTGCCTCCCGTCGTCTTCTGATGGAGAGTATTGATGGCAAGCAATGGTGTATCTTGGCGAGCGAGTTTCTCGGTAGGTGATTGGTGGCCCAAGGTACTACGTTCCTCATAATTCTCCTATAATGGATGGTGATGATATTTCTAGTTTCATTCTATAAGCAGCCTTGTTAGCACTGATGCTTGGAGCCACTTCTGTTTTGAAGCTGGCTATGAGACCTACCGTGGCCGTTTTTTGATGCTCAACTTCCCACTCTTGGATGTGAGTTATTGTTTATCTTTTTGTTTCTATTCGTCACCTATGTTTTTTACTCATCTTTCCCCTAACATGTTTTGTGCCAACTATTTTGCGGGTTGTATAGGAGACAAGCTTCTCCAATCTCTGATCCTATTCCTCTTTGGTCCTTATGTGAGACCATAGGGTATGTCTCTAATTTTGTGCTTCTTAAGGTTATGAAATTCTAATCTTAGGTTTTATCCTTGACAGATGGATAGTATGTGGTAGTTTGCCACTAACCAGATGGCGTCCTTGGTAAGTTTTTGAGTCGACTCTATTTTTGTGCATTTATTGGCCTATGGCTGATTGTTTTCATTTTATTTGTGTACGTAGTATTGCAGAGGTAATGCTAGCTCCTCGAGGTCTAGGCCAAGGTGTAGAGGCGGTAGGAGGACATCGCTGACATATATTCCGGGCGGCCCTGTGGAGGATGAAGAGGAGGAGGACTAAGGCTCCTGAATGGGGACTTTTGTTTTGTCTCCGTTTAATGTTTTCGATTGGGTTATATTAGTGTATTTTGTGGATGATGGATGATGTGTAGGATGGTTGACACCTTTGACAGGATATTATGTTGTTTGCCTTTAGGCCGAATAGTTTTTGGTTTGGAGGCGCAGTTGTGTGCTTATTTTAGTTAATGAGCATGTGATGATACATATGTGGACTGTGATTATGTGATTACTGATGTTACTGTGATGAGTAGCTTTGTGATAGTGAGTGTGTTTGCTTTGCAGGTGGGATAATCTGTGACACAAGGAGGTGCTACTAAAATTTTGAATTTCGCTAGAGTTACGACAGAAAATATGGCATTATATGATCCTACTAAACTCACTGCTTGGCTGAACATCACGGATGGGGTTGAACGGATCAACCTCTTCAGTTATGGTTTGACTGAGCTATTCTCTCTCTGCCAAATGGCTCTAAATACTAAATTCATGCGTGCTGCCATTATCCGTTGGGATCCGATAAATCATGCTTTCAACTTCAATGGCCTAGAGATGTGTCCCATGTTTAAAGAATTCTGCGCCATCCTTGGCTGTGATCCAGGCTCTGAGTTGATTCTTCATATTGTTGATACCCCTGGCCCTACTCACAGCTTAGCTGAATATCTTGATTATTCGACTACTATCTCTTGCCAACTGGTTCAGGGTGTTTTTCTCCAGATTGCATCTATCATTGCCCGTTCTGCTAGACTTGGAAATGTCAGTGTTTATGATGCTTCCAACAGAGCCGCTCAGATCTTGTATATGTCTTCGCATTTCCTATTCTTGAGCACTTCTAGTGCTTTGGTGCAGGTTTGCCTTGGACTGAAATTGGGTAAGAACCCCATGGCCATGATTCTAGCTAAAACCCTAAATGGTTTAGATAATGCCTTCAATCAAGGAACTCTTCCTCTTTTTGGGGTACCTTTAGTATTACAGGCTTGGTTATATGAGCGTCTTTAGCTGTGGACGGGTGGTGTGCTGCTTGTTAACTTTCGTAGGACTGTGCTTCATTCTCACTATACTTTCGCCGACTGGGTTCTCATGATGAGTACTCTTTCTGAGGTAGACATTTGCTGGATTGTAGGGCATTGTGGCATTCATGCTGTGACTACAAGCCTCGAGGGTCACCAGAGAGTGTGGCTGATGGGTATGCGGAAAACTTCTTTCTATCATCCGCATTAGTTGGCAAGGCAGTACAGGAAGGTTCAAGAGGTTCCCCAGGGATTCACCAAGGGGGTCCTTACTTCCAGAGTCAGAGTTGTTACCATCGCTGCTTTTATCAATGGTTAGACCTACTGGGTGAAAGCCTACTTCTGAGGACCTTTGAAAAAATAAAGACACAAAATAAAATCGAATTTGAAAAATTCTATTTTTTCCTCTCTGTGTCTTTTTATATTTGTGATTGCCTTCAAAAAAAAGCTTTTATCTTTTCCATCATTCCTACTTTTGTAATAACTGAAGTTTGTTTATTGGAGAACCCAGGTTACTTTCAGATCCTTATTTTATGCATCTTGGGTTTTTGACAACATTTATAACAAGATTTTGATTAGATGTCGCTTTTGGTACTTGCTTGGGCATCTTAGGTGATTTAGAGGTAAACAAGGCGGGTAGCCGAAGTTTGCCCCTAGTTTAGGGGAGATTTAGGCAAATGAGGTGGGTGGCCGAGGCTTGCCCCTAGTGTGAAGGGTGGTTTCTGGGTTATGGTAAGGACTGTGACTTTGTTTCTCTCATATGCTCATAATTTTTGCCTAGGCACCAGTGGAGTGACCTAGAGAGCTCTTTTTCTCTCTTTTGTTATTGCTTTCTTTGGATTTAGCTCTAATTTTTGCCTAGGCGTCCTTTTAGATTTTTAACCTAGCGAGCCATCTCTTTTCCCTTTTTTAAAGTCTTCCTACATACCCCCGAGAGGGGACCAGGTCTGACGTAGTTCGGGCAAAAGTCTTGAAAGAAAAGAGGGTTAATTATGACAGTGTCGACTGAACCGATATGATTACCTACATATCCCCGAGTGGAAATCAGGTGAGCATAGCTCAAGGCAAGGTCTTGAAAAAGAGGAGTTGATGATGGTGTCGACCAAACCTATGCGGTTAGCTACGTATCCCCGAGTAGGAATCAGGTTGAGCATAGTTTAAGGCAAGGTCTTGAAAGAAATAGTGAAAGTCAAGCATAGTACTTTTTTAGGCGGATGAGGTTGATTGGTTCTTTTAATTTGAAACCGTCGAGGTCCATGAGATAGGTCACTCCTCTGAAAAGGATAGTTTTGATGATATAAGGGCCAACCCATTTAGGGTTTAATTAATTGCGCGGATCGAAGATTAGGGCTCACAGCTCTCTAAGGACAAGGTCACCGTTGACAATTTTTCTCGGACTCACTTTCTTGTTAAAAGCGCAGGCTATCCTCTTTTGATAAATTCGGACATGGTCGACTACCGCGAGGCACTTTTCATCCATGAATGCCAACTCTTCGTATCTTTCCTTTAACCAATCGGATTTCGAGATTTCACATTCGGCCATCACTCGCAAGGATGGTCTTTCTATCTCGACTAGGAGTACTGCTTCCATCCCATATACCAGTGTATAAGGAGTCATTCCTGTAGATGTCTTTATTGATGTCCTGTACCCCCAAAGTACAAATTATAGCTTTTTGTGCCAATCTTTGTAAGTATCAGCCAATTTCTGCAGTATGGTTGTAACATTCTTGTTTGTGGCTTCAACTACAGCATTGGTTTGTGGCCTGTATGGTGATGACTTGTGAAAGATGATTTTGTATTCGTCAAACGAATCCCTGACTTTTGCTTGGAATGGTTTTCGTTGTCCGAGAGGATCTCATGAGGGACTCCATAGCGACAAATGAGGTTTTTCTTGATGAACTTGGCCACTTCCTTGGCCCCTACATGGTGTAGGATGCAGCCTCAACCCATTTTGTGAAATAGTTAATGGCTACTAGGATGTATCGGTTCCCATTTGAGGCTTTTGTAACAATCTCGCCAATGATATCAATACCCCATGTTGAGAACAGCCATAGAGAGGTCATACTGTAGAGTCTGTAGAGTAGAGATGGCGGTACATGCATCATGTTCGCATGAATCTGGCATTTGTGACACATTTTTACATATTCTCTGCAATCTTTCTCCAATGTTGTCCAGTAGTACCCTTGTCTTATGATCTTCTTAGCCAGCATGTGGCCATTAATGTGGGGACCGCACACCCCTTCATGTATCACTTCCATCATTCTTTTGGCATTCCTTCCAAATAAGCAAGTCAAATTGTGACCATTATACCCTTTCTTCAGTAGTTTTCCTCCATAGATGATGAATAGTGCCGTGAACATTCTAATGACCCTTTTATCTTTCTCAGTAGACTCTTAAGGATATGCTCCTTTTTCTATGAAGTTTCATACATCCTGGTACTATGGTACTTCTTTTTCTTCTTCTTCAATTACGCCGATCATGCTGAATGATGGCTTATATCTTTGCTCAATTACCAGGGGCATCATCTTGACTCCTACGGAAATTTTGATAATGAAGGCTAAGGTAGCCAACGAATCTGTTAATTGGTTCTCTTCCCTGGGTAGGTAAAAAAATGCTATGCTCTTAAATTGCTTGTTTAGTCCATTGAGATGATCATGATAGGGCTTTCACCCTCCATTCTCCTCTAGCTTGTGATACAATGAGGTTTGAGTCTCCGAAGATGTCTAATTTTTGAACCGTCAATTCTATGGCTACTTTTATCCCCAAAATGCATGCCTTGTATTCAGCGGTATTATTGGTGGAGTTATAGTTGAGCTTTACTGCTAGTGGAGTGTGGTCCCCATTTGGTGATACCAGAATCATCCCCACTCTGTATCCTTTCATGTTGGCTGCCCCATCGAAATACAACTTCCACTGGTCTTCTTTAACTTCTATGATATTCTTGTCCGAGAACAGGAAGTATCCATTTTCCTCATAATCAACAGCATGTTCAGTGAGATGCTCATCTATAGTTCTCCCTTTTACCGACTTGCTTGTTACATACTTGATATCGAATTCAGATAGTGGAAGTAACTAACGGGATATGCGGCTGATCAAGGCGGGTTTTTCAAGGAGATATATTAGATGATCCATATAGGATATGAGCACAACTGGAAAAGCTAGCATGTAGTGCCTTAGTCAGCGAGTGCACCAAACTAAAGCCCAACATGTTTTTTCGAGGGTAGAGTAGTTGAGCTCATACCCAATCATCCTCTTGCTAAGTTAATATATGGCTTTTTTGGAGTGGTTCTCTTCTCTTTCTTGGGCCAGCATGCACCCCATAGCATTTTCAAAGACGGATTGGTAAAGAAGCAAAGGCTTATGAGGGGTACGTGGTAAAAGGACAGGAGGGTTTTGGAGGTAGGTTTTTATTTTATTGAAGGCGGTTTGACATTGGTCATCCCACTGGAACTTCTCTCCTTTCTTCAATAGTCGGAATAAGGGATCATATGTAGTGGTAAGTTTGGAGATAAAGCGGGTGATGAACTGGATCCTTTCGAGGAACCCTCTTACTTCTTTCTCATTTTGCTGAGGTGCCATCTCTAGAATTTCCTTGATTTTGGAGAGTTCTACTTCTACCCCCCTTTGTGTGATGAGAAAACCCAGAGGTCACACAAAAAGTGCACTTCATTGGATTAAGTCTCATTTTGTATTTGCGAAATCTTTCAAAAAAATCTCTCCAATGCCACCAAGTGTTCTTCTCGATCTTTGGATTTTATAATCATATCATCCGCGTATAACTCTACTTCTTTGTGAATCATGTTATGTAGCAGGGTGGTAGCGGCCCTTTGGTAGGTTACCCTGGCATTTAAGTCCGAAAGGCATTACCCTGTAGTAGTAAGTTCCCCATGGGGTGGTGAATGTTGTCTTTTCCCGGTCTTCTGGTGCCATTAAGATTTGGTTAGACCCTGAGAAATCGTCCATGAATGATAACAGCTCGTGACCTACAGTGTTGTCTACCAGTACATCGATGTGGGGGAGCAGGAAGTCATCCTTTAGGCTAGCCAAACATCACTCCACTCAAAAACTACTATTAGGAGGCCCTTCTGGGTTTGTTAATGTCTGTTTGGTATAATCAAAAGGGGTTTTGATCATACTTCAAAGGTTCAAGTTCAAACTTGAGCTTTAATGGCCAGCCGGAGCATGTTCAGAGCTTAAGGCTCTGTTTGGGGAATGCTTATGAGTCTACATGTGCTTGCATGTGGGTGTGGGTGTCCATCTGTGACATACAAGGTGTAGAGAGGGAAGGGAATGGCTGGGTTACCTTAAGGATGTCTCGGGTCCCCTCTCTTCTTCACCGATCTCTCTATTTCCCTCTCCTCTGTGATCCTCTTCCTCCTTCAGCTTTTTGTGTGCAAGTGTATGTGTACTGGGAGCAGAGAGAGTGCAAAGTGTGTGTTTGGTTGTGTTGATAAACAATGTATGTGTATATGAACCGAAATAGAGGGTATGGTTGTGTTTGTGTTCCTCTACCAAATTCTCGTCTCTCTCTCTCTCTCTCTCTCTCTCTCTCTCTCTGTCTCTCTCTAATCTATATAAACAGATTAGTGGTGGTGGATTGAGAGTACAAGGAGGGGGTATGGTGCCTTTTATAGAGGGGAGGGTAAGGGGGGATTGTTTATCCCATGAAGCGGGTGCACCAAATGTACAGGTATGTGTGTGCTTGTGTGTGTGCCCAAGGGTAGATTATAGAGGGTACAAGGTGGTGGAGTGCATGTGCATGGCTGCCATGTGGCAGTAGGTGGGGCCCACTCTTGGGTGGAGTACCCTAGTGTGCACAAGTGCCTAGGTTCACGTGTTTAACTGCGAAATATGAACGTGATTGCTAGTGTGTGTGTGTGTGTGTACGGGGCTGTGTACGGGTCTAAGTACAAGAATCTATCTATAATTTTATTATAGATGTTTTAAACGTCGAGATTATGACTGTCTACTCTTAATACTAGATTAGGAAATCATTTTGTTGATGCTGTTAAGACGTTGACTATAGGGTCATATATATAGAGATTCCTAACTAAGGTCTTCCTAATGGACCTTCTGTAACCATACCATGGTGACATCACTAAATCTAATATTCCTACGTGGAATTTCCAAGGAAATTCAAGGTGTTACATGTTCACTCATATGTGGTGACATTTGGACATGAAAGTAGCTTTCTATCTTTTAAATGCTCAAAAAATGGTGGTTGGGAGTATTGAATGTGAAGTATACATGAGAGTAATGAAAGAAAACAAGTGTAGAACTCACTTTTCTATAGAAAATCAGTAGAGGAAGCTTACTTTTCTCTTTTCTAAACTTATGTCTATCTATTTCTTTTTACAACTTCTCCTAAACTTTGCATTTGCCACCCCCCAAATGAGGATTCAAGGGGGGTTTATATAGGCCAGTTTGGGGGGAGTTTGGAATTTTAAAAGTACTCCCATTGGTCCCAAATATCTGTGAACAAGAAACTACGTCATTTTGGTTTTCAATTATTCAATTTGGGGCCACAAAACAAAATTACAAAAAATGGACTTCTGGGGAAGAGTGCCGCGGTTGCACTGGGCTTGTGTTGCGACAGCAGTTGGCCAGTTCCGCGGCGACACTTCTCCTCAGATGCCCAGATATTCTGTTTAGGCCCACAGAGGTTCCGGTATTTGCGAAAAGGCTTTATTTCGTCCAAAATTCACAGAAAATGCGTACGAACTCCAAACTGAGCTTGTGATATATCGTTGGAAAGGTAATAGAGTATACATTATATTAAAAATAGTTCAAAGATAGGTCACTTTAAAAAGTTTTGTGGTATATGTCATAAAAGTCTATTTGATCACCTTTTTTACCGTTAGAAATTCATAATAAATCCATTTTAAATCCAGAAATTATGTGCGATATACCGTTGAAAAGCAATTAACCTCTAGTATCTATGAAAAATATTTGAAAAATGATATGGTACTCCAATTTCAAAGTCAACTTTTAGGTCAAATTGGTTAAACCAGGGACCTCCAAGAGGTTCTGGGAACCTTTGGGGAGCTGATGTTTTCGGCCGATTTTCTTTTAATACACATTTGAGTACATTTCACATGATCTAGGATGATCTCGAAACTCTCGGGCAAATTCGGATGATTTTGGTCAAATTCTAGTCAAACTTGGTCAAACCGATCAACAGTGACTTTTCGAGAACTTTCGGGGGTCTCTAGGAGCTGACAATTTCATTTGATTTTGCTTCAAAACACATTTTATTACTTTTCTCATGACGTAGCTTGTTTTTAGAACTTTTGGTCCAAATGTGGGAGTGTTTGGGCTTTCAAGGGCATTTTGGTCATTTGAACCACTTTTTGAGCATTTTAAAAGATAGAACTAACTGTCACGAGTCCTTTATGAGTCTTTTCAATCACTGTGAACCACCAAGCTATGGGTCTCCTAAATCTAATAGCCGACAAAATGAGGTGTCTACAATGGTGATCATAACCTCATAGCCTGATTGGAAAACCCATCATGGATGTCGTGCAAATCTTACAAAACAACTCGTGACTCATGAACTTTTGGTCTCTAAGTTCCTGGATAATGCTCTGTGTGGAATCCCTTACCCATAGCTTAGCTAGTGTTCACCATTGACTAGAATCCAATGACAACCGCCTCAAGTAGTGCCTCAATGTAGTGGTCACCCTCTAACATGTCTCTGTAGACACCCCAATTTTGACCAACTGTTGAATCCAAGGTTGGTTACCTCTGAAGACCGATGATGACATTGCCGGACAAAATTTGAAGATTTCTCAATTCAAAGCTCTTCAAAAAGATTCTTCAAGCTTCAAAAGTTTTTTTGAATAAAAAAGGGGAAAAATTGGGTATTCAAAAAGCTGGTATGTGCAAGATAACTTAGAATACAAGGGTTTTAAAGAAAAAAAAGAAGGAAAAGAAAGAACGTAATTTTGAAAATAAAAGAAAAAGGAAATGAGAGGTTTCTTGAAAAGAAAAATAGCTTTCAAAGTATATGTACTAGTACTCTATCAAAATACATGAATATGTATGTGTACAAAAGTACATTTTGAATAATGCTAGTATGTATTAGTATTAGTATAAAGTATATAGTATACGCTAATACTAAAACCGGAGAGTGAAAGCTGAAAATTCATATTAAGCCGACATGTGTTACCCCTATTCAATGAGCTCCAAGTTGAAAGAAGAAGAAAAATACAGAAATGCATAGTGTTTTAACACCTGCAAATTTTATTTTATTATTTTTTTTACTTTTTGTACAGCCTCTCTAAATTTCCTTTGAAAGAAACTGAACATCTCTCTCCATAACGAATACAATGTTTAATAGTTGTAACACAACATTAATAGTCTAAACACTTCCTCTCCCCCACCTTTCTATCTCTCTGCGAATTGAAGAAATCAGAAGGTGCCTGTCTATTCCTCTTACTCTCTTAATATCCAAACAATTCATGATCATTCTTGGGAAAAATATAAAAGTATTTCTATCATCTCCAAGGTCCCACTTTTCTTGCTCTTCTTCGTCCTCCTTGCTGGGGTGATTTCAATTTCCTTGATCTTGAATCCATTGGTGAGTGTTATCCTATTTGTCTTTCATCATTTTCATTTGGTATTTACCATCATTTATATTGTCATAAACGTACAAGTTTTTCATTTAACTTCTTCAATTTGATTCAGGTTACCATTTTAAGGGAAGGATCCAATGTCTTTGGCCAGCTTTTGGCTTGCTTTGATTACTGTCTTTTTGGTTGGTTTTTGATGCCTTCTTTTGTGTGGTCATTGGCTATTTCTATTTTTGGCCGGTCATGTTTTTGTTGGTTATTTATTTCATTTTGCTTTTTGGGAGGGAGGGTTGGGAGTGGGCAGCCAGGCAGGGGTTTTAGTGTGGTGGTGTTTTGATGCATGTATGGTGTTTGTTGATTCGTCAACAATAGGGGAATTGGTTAGTTCCTATTTTTTGGATGTTTTCGTGGGTCGAGAGTTGTATTTTTCTTGCCCTTTCATCAATAAACTCTTATGGATTGCTGTTAAAAAAAATAAATGATAGTATTGATTCAATTTGTTTATACTATAGTTCCCCTTTTTTTCATTTATACTCATGAGCCCGTCTTTGAAATATCTAGGAAGCCTATATGTTAAGACACATTTATTTCACAATATGGTAAAACGTATATATTACGAAGAAGATTCCAATTTATATTACAAACACATATCTATGATTGAATCCCATATTTGGTTCCCATGATGATTTAATTATTGTACCACATATTATAGCAGTGGTCGGTGGTACCACATACTATTACATGTGATACAATTGACAAGGTATTTGAGATTCATATTTGAGAACCATAGCATTACTCACATGGTTATGATGTGTTCTTAATTTGAGTAATGTTATGCTTCCCAAATTTGAATCTCAAAATTGTTTCAAAATGTTTTAATAGTTGCAACATTGATCATTGTCACATCATGCGATTCAATTGTTAAAGCATTTTGAAACCAAATTGTGGATTTAAATTTGGCAAACATACCACTACTCTATTAATTTTTGTACCAGGTTGTATTGATTCAATATACGTACTTTTGAATATTTGGCTAATTTATTATTTTGACACCTTATTTGGCATTGATCAAACTGGTCATGCATGTTGCTAATAATGTTAATGCAAGATTATTAGCATATAAAAAATAGTTGTTTCTCATGTTCTGATGATTTTTGGCCATCTTAGTTCTGCCACTAGCTACACTAAGAGTAATCCAAGGAGGCAAATTGGAGCCGCTGCTAATGGTCTCTTCGGTTTGCATTGCCTTTGTTTCATTTTGTTCATTTTACAATCTCTACAATGGTCACAAACGTATTTTGTGGTGTTACCTTTTTAAAGTTGTTAATATCATCTGTAATACGCTTTACTAAATCCTTGGAATGATAAAATATGGTACATTTCTGTAGTACTTTTTAACAATATTTTTATTTAATCATTCTATTCCATTAAAAACATGATTCAAGTTATGAACATACACTAAAATGACATTTGATTGCAAGAAGGAGGCGGTGGCCCTCCAAATGGTCCACTTTTTGTAGGTTGGCAGTGGCTTGGTGCGAATAAAGGTTTGAAAAGGCTTGTGTATTGCCTCTCCTCTTCGTTATTTTCAGTGTCATTTTTTTGGTTGTAGTGCCTAATCAATCGGGTACGGATTGAAAGCTTTGTCTTTGCAACCTTGGTAATCGTCATACTGTTACGTGTTTATTTGGCTTGGAAATTATTTGTCAATACACCATTTGTGGTAGAATTTACGAATTGCCTTTGGGTTATTGAAAGGCATAATTTGGAAAACAAATTGATCGGATTACCCCTAGAGTTTATATAACATCTTATTTTATTGAAGAGAAAATATGGAACCATCAAATGACATCACTACTGCAGTTTTGCCTTAGTGGTGAAAATTAGGAATCATCTATAAGACTAATTAGTCATGAGATTCCAAAAACACTACTTATTAATCAAGCAATTTAATGATTTTGTGAAATATGTCACCATTTTCCCAAGCCACATACATGCGCATCGCGCAGGTGTTAAGCTAGTATAAATAAAAAAGAAGAAGAAAAAGAAATAAATAAAATGCAAAGAAGAATTCTGTTAGCTGCGGCACGCGACGAAGCTGGCGGCACTCGCTGAGTGTCGCGCCGGCACTCAGTGAGTGTCAGAACGGCACTCAGTGACTGCCACAGACAAGTCAACGAGTATCGCAGCCTGTAACAGGCTGCTTCTCTCATATGTTCTAGAAGAAATCTTTGCACATGGCTTTTCACTCGAATTTACTCCTTTAGCCCTATGAATAAAGGCATATATATGCATATCTTCATCTTCATATTGAGAGGACTTGAAGACTTTTACTTGAATCACCTTCATATACAAGAGATATACATATAATTGAGAGAAAACAAAAAGATTTTTTAAGAAGTTCTTGAAGAATTTGAAGAATTAGAAGAAGAGATTGAAAAATTGGAAGATCTTCATCCAACAAGCAAGAATTCCCTGTGGTACTAGGAGGTAACCTCCTAATCTCCTAGAAAATTAGGCCAATTCAATCACAAATTCATAGTTTAGGACCTTTTAAACATTTCCAAAACCTCTCTTCCCATCTCATTTCATCACACACCACTTAGAATTTGTGATTGATTCTCATAGTATTTCATTAATTTGGATCTAATTGGTGTCTTGGGTTTAAAATAAGTTTGGTTTTGAAGAATTTGTGTTCCAATTTCTCTATAAAAAAAAATAAAAAAAAACTTTGATTCTTCATTTCTATTTTCCTCTTAAGATTCATGAGATTTTACATATCTCATTGAGTCCTCTTGAGGTTGATCCCTTAATTTCCTATGATCCTATGATTCATATGGAAGCCAAGGTTGATCATGGTTACATCTATATATGGTTGGTGAGTTCAAGTCTCAATTCATGACTTAGACCCTTCAACTTAAAATCTCATGAAATTCTCTCCATAATTCCATGGAGGTTTATGTAGATTTGAGTCTTATTTAGTCTCCAAGGACCTTCAATTTGGTAGGAGAATTGATGAATAGATCGATATCCCTCAAGGGACATGAATTTGAGAGAGGAATTAAATATAGATTGAGCTTAGTTTAGTATGAATATTAATTCAACATTGGTACAGTGAATCCACAAACCAACTGTGATCAAAGATTTTTCATTAAATCATGGTCCATTGGAATTGGATAAGACCAATTGGAGGATGTTCTTAGTTCATAAGAGCACCTCTATTATTTTTGTCTTGATGAAATTTCATAATTAGGATAGTTTGGATCTCATGTTTTGTGTATTAACTACTCTCTGTCAAAAATTTCAGAACAGTAAATCCGTTCTAAAATTAATAGATCAGAACCTTAACCAAGTTTTCTTGACCTCAAATAATTTTTCTAAGTAGTTACATGTGTTAGGAAGATACCCTAAAAAGATCAAAGGGTTTCTGATTATTCTACTATTTTTAGCAAATCATACAAAAACTCTAGACAGAGAGTTGCATATTTCTGAGTAGTGTCTAGTTTTTACTCAATTTCCAGAGATCTAACCGTGGAAACTTTGATTTTCTTTTTGGGTTAGAAACTAGACTTACAGAGGCATAACATACTCAAAAATAATTAAGATCCAACTGTTGGAAGTATGGTTTTTCCCATGTTTGAAAATTTGGTCTGCTCTCTGTAATTTCTGAAATTTTGTCACAGTTTTGTTCAACTTTGTTGACCTTAACCCAAATGGTCTCCTAATGCCTTAGGACTCAAACCATGTCTCAATAATGATTAATTAGACTTAAATCCAGATGCTAAATTATCCAAAACAATGAATAATTCATAGTTCATCTTCACTCATGTCCATGCATCCATCCATATGTGTTGATCTTTAGCTTAAGGTTGCATTGAATCTAGTTGAGCATGACTATGGGTTCTTAATGACCATGTTGGGATTACACCATCTCCATATGGACATTGTATTGGCTCCTAGTTGAGACTTACATATCTATGGAAGTATTGTATTTCCAACTACTCATAAAGAATTTATAATTATGTCAACCCTTTCTATGTTTGATAGATTTAGGCTAGAAATTTGAATATGTTATTCACAATTCAATATTATGTTAAAAAGCATGTGGATTAACCCTTTGTTTTATAGCACCTTAAGGTACATTTTCTCTACCCCTTCTCTAGTTTATTCTAGGCCTGGCAAATGGGCGGGTTTGGGCCTGGGTGGATTCGGGCCGGGCCGGGCCGGGTTCGGATCGGGCCTATATTGTGTTCGGACTGGTCATTCCCGGGTCGGATCGGGTTATGAACCATGACCCGTTTTTTTTTTTGTTCCCTCCACACAGCTTTTTTCCCCTACCAAAGGCACATTCTTTCATTAGTTACTAAGCAAAGTATTAATTTTCTTTAGATTTTTTTCTTCATGAACTGAAAAGACTGACGAATCTAACAGTGAACTTGATAAAATTTTCGTCAAGAGGGCTTCATTTTAACAGTGACCTTGATAAAAAAAATTTAATTCAAAACTTACTTCTGGTGAATACATGAAGTTAGCAAGCACAAGAGAAGAAGTATCCATATTTGTTAAAAAAAAATCCTTTTTCAAAAAATCCATATTTGAAAAAACCCTTTTTCAGAAAATCTAAATTTCTTAGAACACTACTTTTCAGTTCTCAAATTGGTCCTTCCTAATCTTGAAAATGAGTACCCATTTACAAACTAACCTTTGGGCTCTAAGTTAAAGGAAAACAAATCCCTAATCTTGAAACCCATAATCTGATTCTCAACAAAGGTATTGTGACCCACTTCGTAAAAAATTCTGAGAAACCCACATATACAAAAGAGGAAAATAGAATCACACACATGCCGAAACATACACACACACACACACACACGGAGGGAGGGAGGGAGGGAGGGAGAGAAAGAGAGAATCTCTCATACACACATGCCAAAACAGACCGAAATAGGAGAGAGAGAGAGAGAGAGAGAGAGAGAGAGAGAGAGAGAGAGAGAGAGGATACTTACTTGATCTGTTGATCACTGATCTTGATAGATGAGAATGAGAGAAAAAAAGGTGTCGATGGTGAGTCTTGAAAGTTTTGAGAACGGCTGAGAATGAATAGACTTCTATGTAGGGTTTTAATTTTTGGCCAGTGTAAAACTCGAAACAACCCATCATTTTTCTGCCATCAACCTGAAACCGACTCGCGAAATATTAAGACCCGAAGACTAAAAATTTTCGGGCTAAATCGGGCCTACTTCTGAATCGGGTCTTGTTTGCCAGGCCTAGTTTATTCCACCTTTTGATTTTATTTATTTTTGACTTCATGCGCGACACCTTAGAATTAGGTCTTGCCTTATGTGTATATATGTGCTAGAGACCTTTTCTTAGGATTTTTATTTTGTGTGCATTACACGTTTAATATTCGCGGCGGGATCCCGGGTAAGTTTCCTAGTTCCCTATTTGCATATCATTTTTGCTTGCTAATTGAACTATGTGATTTTGTATGTCTTTTACCGTTAGCAATTTTGCACCCTTTTGACATGGTTGTGCTATGTATACTTATATATATGTATTAGTTGAGGGCATGCTTAGATTAATAATTCAATTAAAAAAGGATGTTGAGCAGAGGCCTATCGCGAGATAGGATGAGAGGGGGTGTTTTAGTCCGTCGGGCTCCTTCCCCTTTCATTCCATAGTCCCCGAATCCAGTTTATCTTTGGTTTCGCAAAAGATCGGTTTGCTTTTAAAATGGTTTTTATTTTTCCTTTAAAACTTAAGTGGCGACTCTTTGTATTTAAAAAATTATTTTAAAATTAAAAGGAGTGGGCCCAAATGCCGGTATCCACAGTCTCATGGATTCTATTGAAAGGAAGTTCATATCTAGTAACCAATGAACAGTCTATCCTCCATATGGAATGATCTCCCATGGTTGGGTGACACAGAATATACTATTCACCTTACAATGAACTATTTATGGAAGACCGCAGGAGTTATATATAAGTCTTTCTCCCACTAGATTTTTATAAGAAGTTCATATCTAGCAATCAATAAGAATTACCCTCCGTATGGAATGATCACCCATGGCTGGGTGACACAGAGTATATCTCATACTTCCAATGAACTAGTAGAAATTTTATTCTTGTATATTAAAACCATTGTTTATTCATTCCCCATAAATATCCAATATTTATTAATGTGTCAAAATTATTTTTCTTTAGCCATAATAAATTTGGAAAATCCAATAACCCATTTATCAATTAAAGAAAACTTATTTTGACTAAACTAATGGTTTTTGCCCATACATTCACAAACAATATATATATATCGACGTATACATAAACATGCACAAGCAATCATTCACACAAAACTAAATAAATAATCATACGTAAATAAAACAAGCCCATCTTTCTCATGGCACTATCTCCATAGTCCATCCTTAGGCTTTAAGCTTTAAGGCTCCATTGTCATGGTTCTAAGCTTCATAGCTCTATCTTCATGGCTCCATCTTGTGGCTCCTCCAATTAATCTAATTTACAATAATCCTGTACCTCCGAAGTGGTTTATAAAAAGGATCTAGGAAAGTAAATTACATAAATAGGTAGGGAAACCATTATAGTTCTCCTTTGCACAAGATTAAAACTGTAATGCCTTTTACAATGCCACAAACCAAATTAAACAAAAATAAATAAAATTTAACTTTCCATGAGAGAGTAGGCCACCTGTTTAAGAAGTTAGCTTTGCGATGCATTCACAATATATGACAATCACATCCACGCATGAAATATGTTCCAAAATAAAACATGCATCAATCACAAATATGTATATTTTAGAATTATAGAGTTTCAAGCATACACAAATTAAATTTATGTATTGCTTTCCATGACGAAACAAAACATATTGTCCAACAATATCTAGGATTCCTTAGAAAACTCCACTGGTGCACAAAACTAGGTTTTCTAAAATCTAAATATCCAAAATATTTTAAATAAAATATTTCAAAACATATTTCTCAAAAAAAAATATAATTTATAAATATTTCATAATACTTAATATAATAATATTTAATTTTTAAAAACAATTTTAAAAATAAAATACACATTTTGCCCAAAGCCAATCGATTGCTGGTAAAGCCAATCGATTGCTGATTAAATCCAATCGATTGTAGGCTAAACCAATCGATTGCCACAATCCATTATGCACTAATCGATTTCCAATGGCAGACAATCGATTAGCAGACCAATCATTTGCCACTATGGCAATTAATTGCCATTCCAATCGATTAGATACAGAACCAATCGATTGGACTATATCAGAGAGTTAATTTTCCAGATTAGATCGTGAAAAATACCAGATTATGTATTTTAAATGCACCAAAATGTTTTATAATTGATCTAATTAGTGCTAAACTAGTCAGATTGAAATAAGATCAAAATTAGATGATCTTAACAATCAAAGAATCCTTTTCAAAGAAGGATTTAACTTTGATTAATCCTAGTTCATCATACTTAATAATCTGATTGCAAGTAGTATAAATGAGTTGGCTCGGATACCAATCAAAGGGAAAATTAGATCTCAGTGCGCAGCGGAATACGGGTACAAATTAAAATTTAATCTAACAAAACTATATCTACTTCTCGTTTGTATTACTTGCAATCAATATACATACAAAGACATAGATATAGATATACCTTTGAGATTTGTGGAATCGTTTCGAGAACTCTTCAATGATTGTTGTGACGATTCGATCCCAATCACTTTGTTCTGACAAAAATGTGATCGACAGAGGGATGAAATGATCTCCGAATGACCTCAAATTTTGACGGTAGCTGCGCCTCGACGTCAGCTTCGTCTTGTCCAAAATTCGTCAAGTTCTGATAAGTATTGAGCAGTCCGATCAGATTTTGGTGAGCGTTGTTCACCGCTAGTGATCCTTGCTTCTGCTGTGTTCTTGATCTTTCAATGCCAAAGATCTTCACTCATATGTCTCTTGGATGTACTTGGAGGCTAGGGTTTAGTGGAAACCCCTCTAGAACAAACTTGGGAGGCTTAGGAATGGTTTGGAAAGTCTACAACCAATACTGAAACTTCTCAGAGAATAATAGACGTGTATGTTATGTTCTGCCCGCAGTTTCTGTATTTATAAACTTTTGAACTGACCTAAGTGCCAATCGATTACCAAAAGTGGCAATCGATTGCCTATCCAATTGATTGTAAGTGATGCAATCAATTGCTGCACCAATCGATTGGATCTAAACACCAATCGATTGGATCTAAACACCAATCAATTGGTTCCAACTTTATCCCAAATCTCCTATTGCATTGTCCTTCATATCCAAACATCCTTATGAGCTAAGAGTGGAACCCCTAGGTTCTTAATTACTGGCTCTGATTAATTATTATTCTATCTAGTCAATACTCTTTAACTAAGGAATCAATAGTTAATCAATTATCATTTATACCACTATTAAATGATAATTGCACTCTAATGCATAAGAACAAAATCACACATACATAAGCGATTACTAGACTTGTATAATATCATACTAATGTCCCTCTAGCAGACAGTATTCATATTTATCATCAGGATGTATGTTTTAAGATACTATCGATCCAATAGATAGATACATCTTATATTCCTCGAGTATCATTCATTATGGTTGGATTACCAGACATGTCAAGAAACACTTTGTTGACAAGGCTGGCCAGTTCTCTGTAATCACTCCTAGTGACATTCTCGAGGGAATACTTACTCTTCATTTATAGAAGAGGGTAGAATTCCATCTTGACAATATATGTTCCCAACATTATAAACCTGATTACCCAATATACCCAAGTGTAGATCTTGCAAGACCTCACTGATTGGTAAGTCAAAGCAACCAAAGTATACAACTTGTGTCCATAATTATCGTAGGATTAAGGATATGTATCCCTATATAAGTTTAAGTTCCTATCAATGATGACAGCATTTACTTGTCAATAGGTTTAACTCAGGTTCGTCAATGCACTGCGTACATTAGCTGATTAACCAAGAGTCAAAGACTCTTATGAATGAGCGTGGATGCGTGGAATTGATTTTTCTTTTGTTTTGAAATTGATTTGAAGAAAAGTAGGTCTGTTGAAAATAGATACAGAGTCACCGTTTGGTCTTTGAGGAACCAAGAAACCTAATTTTTACTCACCCAAATGGATAAAGGGCACCGGCCCTTCATAACCAAAGAACTTGGCTCGGGGTTTTGGTAGGAGAGAGGAAGGAGCCTTTGTTGCGACTAAAACACTCAACTCGCCCCGTCTTTTGACAGGCCTCAATTAGCATCCAAATAATCATCTTTTACTATGTTTGGTTTGACAATTAATACTATTATAGTATATTACATCACATAAGAATTTTGAAATAGAAAATCTAAAGGTAGGATATCATTCATAAGATCTAAGCCAAGTATCACACAATGCAAAAAGTGAAGATCACACAAACAATCCTAGGAAAAATTGTCTAATCATATATCAAGTAATCAAGTTTTCCTAATCTAAATGGAACATGAATTGTTCTTGAAACAAATAATCAAAGAAAACAAAATATGCTTAGCAAGCTAGTATGATGCATGTTAATCTTTGAGAAAAGAAGATCTCTCAATTCCCAGGATGGATAAGAAAGGATGATTAGATCGGAAGGGGAAGCATGAGCGTATGATCAAGTTCATTCCTTATAATCTTCTTAGATTAGGAGTCACAAAAATCCCAAATCTTGCATGGATGCAATGTATGATCCTAGAATGTGCAAAGGAAGTAGTTTGTTTGTGTTCATGGGTTTGCTAAAGTGATCCAGAAGTCTAGAGTATGCATGAATATATGAAGAAAATTATTATAGGATGTATACAAATGTAGTATGAACTACTTACTAAGATATGAGCTAATTTGAAGTGCATGTAGGCATCAAATCAAAGGATGAAAGTAAAAGCATGCTTGTTGTGAATAGTAGATAGAACAGTGAGTTGATTTTGTAAAAATGAAAAAGTGGGGTTAAAATGTTTTTAGTTCATGATTTTTTATGAAGATCATGCCTATTGTTTCTAGAACACATATCCAAAATCCAAACTACAATAACTATCATAGATTGAGAGAAATCATATAAACAATAGAGGTTACTTAGAAACAGAATCCGTACTGTCGACTGAAATGTTGAAATATCTTAGAAAATGAAAACATATATCTAGAGGCCCATATTACAGAGAGTTCCCTAAGACACTGAAGTGCAAGGGAAAAATGAGTTGGGACCACTCCCATTGGAAAAGTTTTTTGAAAAACAAGTTGAAAAAGTCAACCTAGCTGCTGTGACAGTAAAAGTAGAATGTTTGGAAGGAATGTTTGGACCAAAAGGGAACCCTCTCAAGTGTCTTCAAGTCAAACCAAAAATCATGGGTGTTGTATAAGAAGTTAGGAAGACTTTCCAAGTGGTCTTGTAATCACCCATTGAATATGGAACTCAGAATAATATTTTGAAGTTGAATAACTCACTGTTTTGTAGATTTTTGAGGAAACCAAGGTTTATTTCTTAGAATCCAAACATTGGGGTTTTAGAGGGGCTTTGAAATAGGGGTTTTTGAAAGCATATTTTCAACATCAAATGGAGATTACAACCTTTTGGAATATCAACATCAAACTCAAGTCAAGAACTTCCAAGATTGTTGGAGAGATTTGTTTTCATTTGAATGTGACTTCAAGAATACATAGGAATGTATCGAAGTAATAATCATCATCTATCAAACATGTTTTAGAGGTCAAGAGCTACTATCCATAAGGATTCACTCACCTTAAACTTCATGTCATCATTTAGGTGATGATGAACTAGTATGTAAATAAAGAAAAATAAAAAAGAAATGAGATTAAGAAGATATGAACATAGTATGTAAATAAACAAGTAAAGCAATCATTAGATGATATTCAATGAGATTTTAGACTTGTAGCTTGGTGTTTCACTCATATATGGTGACTTTGGACATGGAAGTAGCTTCCTATCTCATAAATACTCACTAAAATGGTGATTGGGTGAATTAAATGTGTAATAAAGAGGAGTAATGAAGTAAAAACAAGGTTGAGAACTCACTTTCTTGTTAAAAATCAAAAGGAGGAAGCTCACTTTCACTATTCTAACCTTATCTCTACAACTTTCTTTCTACAACTTTCTTTAAACTTGTGTTTGCACCCTCCAAATTGAGAAGTCAAGGGGGGCTTATATAGGCCAATTTGGGGTGATTTTGGGATTTAGAAAGTGCTCCCATTGGTCCCAAATATCTATGAACAAGAAACTACGTCGTTTTGATTTTCAATTAATCAAATTGGACCCCCAAAATAAATTACAAAAATGGACTGTTGTGGGGGAGAGTGTTGCGACGGCACTAGGCCTATGCCGCGGCAGAAGTGGGCCAGTACCACAGTAGAACTGCTCCTTCGATGTCCAAATATTGGTGTTTAGGCCCCCAGAGGTTTCGGTATTCGCGAAAAGGCCCTATTTCGTCCAAAATTCACAGAAAATGTATACGAACTCCAAACCGAGGTTGTGATATACCGTTGGAAAGGTAATGGAGTCTAATTTTCATAAACAATAGTTTGGAGTCAGATCACTTTGAAACGTTTTGTGGTAATCGCGATAAAAGCCAATTTGATCGTCTTTTTCACCTTCAAAAATTCATAATAAATTTGTCTTAAATCCAGAAATTATGTGCGATATACCATTAGAAAGCTATTGACCTCTAGTATCCATGAAAATGTTTGAAAATTGTTATGGTGCTCCAGTTTTAAAGTCAACTTTTAGGTCAAATCGGTCAAACTTAGGATCTCCAGAAAGTTTTAGGAACCTCTGGGAGCTCCCAGGAGCTGACTTTTTCGTCTAATTTCTTTTAAAAACTCATTTTAGTACTTTTCACATGATCTAGAATGCTCTTGGAACTTTTTGGAGAGTTCGGATGCTTTCGATGAAACCCTGGTTAAACCTGGTCAAACTTGGGTCAAACCGGTCAACGGAGACTTTCCAGGAATTTCTGGGACTTTCGGGGGTTCTGGGAGCTGACGAATTTATCTAATTTTGCTTCAAAACTCATTTTATCACTTTTCTTATGACATAGCATGTTTTCAAAACTTTCGGTCCAAATCTGGGAGTGTTTGGGTGTCACACCCGTTCCCGAATTTCATGGTTTTAAAACATGCATAAATTGAGATTTGGAATTATTAATGTTATTAATAATTTGATTTGAGTTGAGTTGACGTGAGTCAACGGTGGAGTGTCTAGTGGAAACACGAGGACTTAGTGACACCTGTTGCATTGGCATGATTAAATGACATTTATATGACTTAAATGTTATTTGACTTTATCTGGTATTTTGTGAATAGTAATTTTACCTGTGTTTGGTAAATTGTAGTAATCTTTGAGATTGTTATATATTGATTTGAGAACTGTGGTGAGAACGTGAGTGTCACGCTAATTAAAAAGGTAGGTTGTGTAGAAACTCCACAGAATTTAGTTTTCAGACGTTATTTTGGACCCAAACGAAACTTAGATGGAAACTTTTGAAACTTATAATTTTCACTTGTAAAGGCATAAAATGGACGTATGCGAAGTTTCAAGGATTAATTAGAAGATTTGAGAAACTTGCGGGGAGGTAAACGTAATTTCCCGAAAACTTGCCTATATATAGATTGAGATGAGATTTCAATCTCATCCAAACTCCTAAATATCTAGAGAGAGAGGAGAGAGAAAGGAGATTGTTTCTACGGACTTTACGACGCCGATCGACGACCGTTCGTCTGTCAGATTTTCTCCAGATTTCAGATTTGAACTCGTGGAGGTAAGACCTACGTTTTGGTACTACTTAGGCCGTGTTTGGCCAACTTTTGTAAAAATAGTAATTTTAGACTTTTGGGAAAAATCAGGTAAAACTCGTAGGAATCGCGTGTAATTTGAAATCCAGCGATTATTTAGTCCCCTAGACGATCCTTCAAAGTTTGAAGAGATTCGCACGAGGTATGAATTCTAGATCTATGAAATATATGGATTTTCATGTTTTGAACATCAACTTTTGATATTCTTGGATCCGGGCGAAATTTATGTATTAGTTAGGCCCGTTAATTATGCACGTGAAATTATGATAAAAGCACGTATAACTGTTTATGTGAGCATGTTATGTGTCTACTTGGGTCAAAGGGGAGTTTGGTGCAAATTCATCCGGGGTAAGCTCCTCGAACCTTGAGGATTGTGATTGTGATTGAAATGAAATTAGAATTTGTGGTTGTGTCTGGATTGGAGGTGGGCCCAACCAGTACACGGTACCTGGTATGGAGGAAGGCCCAACCAGTGTACGAGATGCGTGGGAGAGGTGGGCCTCCTACGGCATCGACCGGATGAATGCGTACCACTCACCCTAGAGACTATTTCTATGTGTTTTAGATGCTTAAACCATGAACTGTCATATAAGCATACATTTAGAATTGTACGCTCAGCATATAGCTGAGCAGTGGAGATGTACTCCATTGCAGGTAAGAAGAAAGACAAGAAGAAGTGTGTGGAGTGAGGCCGATGAACGCCGGGGGATCACCTTTGTATATGTTTTTGTTGTTAATGTTTTAGATTCTAAAACCAGTGTAAGGATTTGGGATTTTGTAAAATGTTGTAATAGAACCATAGATTAATTCTATAGTACTGTAATCGTGTAATTGAACATCCGTAGTTATGTTTTAATGCGTTAAAAATCAGTTGTGGTTGTAATTGTTGTTGGTTTTGATTAGAAGGACTTGTTAATTTCCAGCACAGGCTGCCCAGCAGGGGAGCAGTCGACTGGACCCAGGGTCAGTCGAATGGACCTCGTGGGATTGAGACACTGAAACTATTTTATAAGAGAAGCAGTCGACTGGTTCCTTGGACAGTCGACTGAACACTGTTTAGTTTAGCTACTGCTTCCTTTGATTGAAAAGCAGTCGACTGGATCCCCGAATCAATCGACTGGACCTCTTTACCAATTGATGTATTTTGGGTGCTGCTTAACTCAGTCGACGGAGCAGTCGACTGGACCCTAGTGTAGTCGACTGGGAAGTCGACTGAACCTCTGTTTTCAAAACTATTTTCTTTGAATGTGTTTTCAATGGCCAAATTTTTTTTTTATAACTCTGATTTCAATGTATTTTACAACCACAGAGGGGGACGTTTCCTAAGTTTTAAACTACCAGGGTTTTTTTAAAGTTCTTTCCGCTGTGTATCTTTGTTGTTATTGTTGTTGGATGAGCCTTGGTGGCGTGCCACGTGTCCTATTTCCACGCGTAGTGGGATGGGTCGTGACATTTATTGGTATCAGAGCTAGAGGTAACAAAACTTCGGGAACGTTCGACGACGAGTGGAGTGTTGAGGGAATTGTCACATGTTTTCAATTGCATTCATGCATATTAGAGATGTTTGATGTTTATGGTATGTTGTTATACATACATGATTATGTTATTGTCATACATGCATAGTCTTTATGCATTGAGAACTACAGGATTGTAATCATGAGTGACGAAGAGCGAGAACTATCGCCGCACACTCGACGTATGAATGAAATGGCAGAAATGATGGGGAATATGGGAGAGATGATCCGAAATATAGCAGAACGGTTACCTCCAATAGCTCCATTGGAGCCAGAGCCGATAGTAGTAGTTCATGCGCCTGAGAATAGGGGTATGAGATCGATATCTGAACAGTTTCCGAGGAAGAAACCAATGGAATTTCATGGGACGCCTGATACAACATTGGCAGAACATTGGGTTATGGACATGGAGAGAATTTTCCGATCTATTCCGATGACGGATAGGGAGAAAATTGAAAACGCAAGTGACGTACTGAGGGGTGAAGCCCAGAACTGGTGGGTGAATGTCTTAGATCAAGGAGCACCGAGTACTTGGGAAGGGTTTAAGGCAGAATTCAATCGCCGATTCTTTCCACGAGCCGCCTACAATGCGAAGAAGCGAGAATTTGATAACCTGAAGCAGGGAGATATGACTGTAACTGAATATACCTCCAAGTACAACGCTTTGTTGAGATTTGGAAAGGGTTCTGTGCCAGAAGAGGAAGATAGGGCAAGAAAGTTTGAAGAGGGTTTAAGGGATAATATCCGGTTGAGAGTAGAGACTTATGAGCATTCGACTGTTGCAGCAGTACAGCAGACGGCGCTTGTAGCCGAAAGTGGAATAGAGAGATCGAGACAGAATCACCAAGGAAAGCGAAGTCATGAGGGTGGTGATCGAAGTCAGGGTGGATCTTTTAAGAGGCCGTTTTCACGAGGCTCTAGTTCTGATTTTAATAATTCCAAGAGAATACCCAGTAACATACCGTTGTGTTCACTTTGCAACCGACCACACACCGGTCGATGTTTTCTGACCAACTTTCAGAACAGATCTACAGGGGGAAACAGTGTGAGTTCTGCGACTCATTCGCAACTCAAGTGTTTTGACTGTGGTACCTTGGGACACCGAGCGAAGGATTGTCCAAAGAAGCGTTCTCAACAAGGGGCAAGTTCTATGGCTTCTAGTGGTTCGAAGCCTAAGCAGTTTAGTGACGGGGGACAAAGGACAGAGCAACGTCAGGGAAGATCATTCCAGATGAACCCTGGAGACGTGGCTGCTACTGATACAGTGGTCTCAGGTATGGTGCTTGTATGTTCGCACTTAGCACGCATACTCGTTGATTCGGGATCTACGCATTCGTTTGTATCTTATAACTTTGTGGAACATTTAACTGTTAAGTCCGCGCCACTAGGATATGATTTATCCATTGCCGTGCCACTTAGTAAGTCAGTAGTGACATCTACTATATATAAGAACTGTGAAATCAAACTAGGCGAGAAGTTGATGACTGTAGACCTTATACCGATCGCAATGAACCATTTCGATGTGATATTAGGGATGGATTGGTTAGCTCTTAATCAAGCTACGATAGACTGTGAAAGGAAAGAAGTAAATTTTCGATCACCGATATATGGGAACTTTTGTTTTCAAGGGAGTGGGGTTATACCACCGCCGTACTTGATTTCAGCTATCCGAGCAGGAAAATTATTGAAAAAGGGATGTCAAGGATTCCTATGTTCAGTGACTGATGTCTCAGCGACCGAATTAAAAGTAGAAGACATTCCGATAGTACGAGAATATCCAGATGTATTTCCTGATGAGTTACCAGATGTTCTTATTGAGAGAGAGGTCGAGTTCACTATTGAGGTTATACCAGACTCGAGGCCGGTATCCAAAGCACCGTATAGAATGGCACCAGTAGAATTGAAGGAACTGAAAGTTCAACTACAAGAGTTACTTGACAAGGGTTTCATTCGACCAAGTGTATCGCCGTGGGGAGCTCCAGTGTTGTTTGTAAAGAAGAAAGATGGTTCAATGAGAATGTGTGTGGATTATCGGGAACTGAACAAGTTGACAATCAAGAACAAGTATCCACTACCCAGAATTGATGACTTATTTGATCAACTTCATGGGGCACAAGTATTCTCCAAGATAGACCTAAGATCGGGTTATCATCAGTTGAAAGTGAAGGCCGAAGATGTTGAGAAAACAGCTTTCAGAACGCGTTATGGACACTATGAGTTCTTAGTTATGCCATTTGGGGTTACTAATGCACCAGCTGCATTCATGGATCTGATGAATCGAGTATTCAAAGATTATTTGGATGACTTCGTGATTGTATTCATCGACGATATCCTTGTATATTCGCCGAGTGAGATAGAACATGAGAATCATTTGAGATTGATACTCCAGAGATTACGGGAAAAGCAACTATTTGGTAAATTTAAGAAATGTGAATTTTGGTTATCTAGTATTACTTTTCTTGGTCATGTAATTGACAGGAATGGAGTATCAGTTGATCCTCACAAAGTAGAAGCTGTATCTAATTGGCAAAGACCGACTTCTGTATCTGAAATTCGAAGTTTCTTGGGATTAGCAGGATATTACCGCCGTTTTATTGAGCATTTCTCGAAGATTTCATTGCCTATGACAAGATTAATGAGAAAAGGTGTTACATTTGAATGGAGTCAGGAATGCGAGGACAGTTTTCAAGAATTGAAGTCACGACTGACGAGAGCACCTATTCTGACAATACCATCTGGAACTGAAGGATTTGTGATCTATAGTGATGCTTCACACAAAGGGTTGGGATGCGTATTGATGCAAGGTGGTAAAGTGATTGCTTATGCTTCTAGACAGTTGAAGACACATGAGATTAATTATCCGACCCATGATCTTGAATTAGCCGCAGTAATTCATGCTTTGAAGATTTGGAGACACTACTTATACGGGGAAAAGTGTGAAATATTCACGGACCACAAGAGTTTGAAATATATTTTTACCCAACGGGATTTGAACATGAGACAACGAAGATGGTTGGAATTGATGAAGGATTACGATCTTTCGATTGAGTACCATCCGGGGAAAGCGAATGTAGTAGCCGATGCATTAAGCCGGAAGACACCGAGGAATTTAGCCGACGAGCTAACGCAACAAAAAGAATTGGTAAAAGAAATGGAACGCTTAGAATTGGATGTGATTCCAGAGACCAATGATGGCTTGATGATGGTGATTGTAGCATACCCAGATATTATTAATGAAATCAAGAGGGAACAGTTTCATGATGTTTACTTGTGTAAAATGAGAGACGAGATACCTTTGGGGAAGCGATCTGGTTTGGTTTTGGAACAAGGGATTCTGAAGTTTGGAAATCGGTTATGTGTACCGAATGTAAAAGACATAAAGGAACGACTCTTAGAAGAAGCTCATAGTACGAAATATTCAGTACACCCGGGGAGTAATAAGATGTACAGGAACTTGAGAGAAAACTTTTGGTGGAAGGGTATGAAGCGTGAAGTTGCCAAGTTTGTATCCGAATGTTCGGCATGTCAACAAGTCAAGGCAGAGAGACAAGTACCCGCGGGGTTACTACAACCTTTGCCAGTGTCAGAATGGAAGTGGGATGAGATTACGATGGATTTTGTTTCAGGATTCCCACGATCAATCAACAGGAATGATAAGATTTGGGTTATAGTTGACCGATTAACCAAGTCAGCTCATTTTCTACCGATCAAGACGACTAAGCCTTCGAGGTTAGCGGAATTGTATGTGAAAGAGATTGTGAGATTACATGGAGTCCCAGCTGTGATTATATCCGATCGTGATAGTAGTTTTACGTCAAGGTTTTGGGGAAGTTTGCAAGAAGCTATGGGTACGAAATTGAGTTTCAGTACTGCATTTCATCCTCAGACTGATGGACAGTCAGAGCGCATGATTCAGACGCTAGAAGATATGCTGAGATTGTGTGTATTAGACTTTGGGAGTGATTGGGAACACCACTTGCCATTAATTGAATTTGCGTACAACAACGGATTTCAGTCAAGTATTGGTATGGCACCATATGAAGCTTTGTATGGGCGTAAATGTTGATCACCGGTTTGTTGGACCGAGGTTGGAGAAAGGAAGTTGTTAGGACCTGAGTTAATACAGATGACTACTGAGAAGGTGAAATTGATTCAGGAGCGACTCAAGGTAGCCCAGAGCCGATATAAGAGTTATGCGGACTCTAAACGACGGCCGATGAATTTTGAAGTTGGAGATTTCGTATACCTACGAGTATCGCCTTCAAAAGGCATTGTACGATTTGGGAAGAGGGGAAAGCTCAATCCGAGATTCATAGGACCTTTTGAGATCCTAGAGAGGGTTGGTCCAGTGGCTTATCGACTGACCTTGTCATCAGAGTTGGAACATGTGCATAATGTGTTTCACGTGTCTATGTTGAGACGTTGTATGACTGATGCAAGCAAGATCATTGTACCTGAACCGCTACAAATTCAGGGGGACTTGACTTATGTGGAACAACCGGTAGAGATCTTGGATCGCAAAGAACAAGTTTTGAGAACCAAGACTATTCCAATGGTGAAAGTGCTATGGCGTAGTCATACGGTAGAAGAGGCTACATGGGAAAGTGAGGAAGACATGAAGAACGAGTATCCGTACTTGTTCGACGTATGAGGTAAAGTTTGGGGACAAACTTCCTTTTTGGAGGGGAGAGTTGTCACACCCGTTCCCGAATTTCATGGTTTTAAAACATGCATAAATTGAGATTTGGAATTATTAATGTTATTAATAATTTGATTTGAGTTGAGTTGACGTGAGTCAACGGTGGAGTGTCTAGTGGAGACACGAGGACTTAGTGACACCTGTTGCATTGGCATGATTAAATGACATTTATATGACTTAAATGTTATTTGACTTTATCTGGTATTTTGTGAATAGTAATTTTACCTGTGTTTGGTAAATTGTAGTAATCTTTGAGATTGTTATATATTGATTTGAGAACTGTGGTGAGAACGTGAGTGTCACGCTAATTAAAAAGGTAGGTTGTGTAGAAACTCCACAGAATTTAGTTTTCAGACGTTATTTTGGACCCAAACGAAACTTAGTTGGAAACTTTTGAAACTTATAATTTTCACTTGTAAAGGCATAAAATGGACGTATGCGAAGTTTCAAGGATTAATTAGAAGATTTGAGAAACTTGCGGGGAGGTAAACGTAATTTCCCGAAAACTTGCCTATATATAGATTGAGATGAGATTTCAATCTCATCCAAACTCCTAAATATCTAAAGAGAGAGGAGAGAGAAAGGAGATTGTTTCTACGGACTTTACGACGCCGATCGACGACCGTTCGTCTGTCAGATTTTCTCCAGATTTCAGATTTGAACTCGTGGAGGTAAGACCTACGTTTTGGTACTACTTAGGCCGTGTTTGGCCAACTTTTGTAAAAATAGTAATTTTAGACTTTTGGGAAAAATCAGGTAAAACTCGTAGGAATCGCGTGTAATTTGAAATCCAGCGATTATTTAGTCCCCTAGACGATCCTTCAAAGTTTGAAGAGATTCGCACGAGGATTGAATTCTAGATCTATGAAATATATGGATTTTCATGTTTTGAACATCAACTTTTGATATTCTTGGATCCGGGCGAAATTTATGTATTAGTTAGGCCCGTTAATTATGCACATGAAATTATGATAAAAGCACGTATAACTGTTTATGTGAGCATGTTATGTGTCTACTTGGGTCAAAGGGGAGTTTGGTGCAAATTCATCCGGGGTAAGCTCCTCGAACCTTGAGGATTGTGATTGTGATTGAAATGAAATTGGAATTTGTGGTTGTGTCTGGATTGGAGGTGGGCCCAACCAGTACACAGTACCTGGTATGGAGGAAGGCCCAACCAGTGTACGAGATGCGTGGGAGAGGTGGGCCTCCTACGGCATCGACCGGATGAATGCGTACCACTCACCCTAGAGACTATTTCTATGTGTTTTAGATGCTTAAACCATGAACTATCATATAAGCATACATTTAGAATTGTACGCTCAGCATATAGCTGAGCAGTGGAGATGTACTCCATTGCAGGTAAGAAGAAAGACAAGAAGAAGTGTGTGGAGTGAGGCCGATGAACACCGGGGGATCACCTTTGTATATGTTTTTGTTGTTAATGTTTTAGATTCTAAAACCAGTGTAAGGATTTGGGATTTTGTAAAATGTTGTAATAGAACCATAGATTAATTCTATAGTACTGTAATCGTGTAATTGAACATCCGTAGTTATGTTTTAATGCGTTAAAAATCAGTTGTGGTTGTAATTGTTGTTGGTTTTGATTAGAAGGACTTGTTAATTTCCAGCACAGGCTGCCCAACAGGGGAGCAGTCGACTGGACCCAGGGTCAGTCGACTGGACCTCGTGGGATTGAGACACTGAAACTATTTTATAAGAGAAGCAGTCGACTGGTTCCTTGGACAGTCGACTGAACACTGTTTAGTTTAGCTACTGCTTCCTTTGATTGAAAAGCAGTCGACTGGATCCCCGAATCAGTCGACTGGACCTCTTTACCAATTGATGTATTTTGGGTGCTGCTTAACTCAGTTGACGGAGCAGTCGACTGGACCCTAGTGCAGTCGACTGGGAAGTCGACTGAACCTCTGTTTTCAAAACTATTTTCTTTGAATGTGTTTTCAATGGCCAAATTTTTTTTTATAACTCTGATTTCAATGTATTTTACAACCACAGAGGGGGACGTTTCCTAAGTTTTAAACTACCAGGGTTGTTTTAAAGTTCTTTCCGCTGCGTATCTTTGTTGTTATTGTTGTTGGATGAGCCTTGGTGGCGTGCCACGTGTCCTATTTCCACGCGTAGTGAGATGGGTCGTGACATTGGGCTTTCAGGAGCATTTGGTCATTTATACCACTTTCGGAGCATTTTGAGAGATAGAACTAACTTCCATGAGTCCTTTCGATCATTGTGAACCACCAAGCTATGGGTCTCCTAAATCTGATAGCCGACAAAATAGGGTGTCTACAATGAGATACATCATTCTACCCGTAGATGTTAATCATGCTACAGTATACACCTGATAAGTTATCCAGACTTATCATCCACTGTGACTTATTTGAAACAACAACGATTTGTGATTCATGTCTTACATGTGTAATCACATACACAAATGAATCACATGCAATGATGTTTAAGGATTTCAGTTTAATATTCATCTCATGAACTAAAATACATAACTGCATTATGATATTCCATTATCCAACTAACTGGGTTGAGGGCATATTCCCAACAAACTCCCACTTGCACTCATAACCATATAGTGTTAAAACTAATATCAACATAAGGCATTAACCTAATCTAAGGTGTTGCACATGAAGTCATAAAATCGGTAAAAACAACTAAGACCGAAATAAAACAAAGGGGAATATGAAGAATTATACCTTCATAACACTACAAAACAAAGGTTAGTCTATATGGATGAACATGATAAAATAGGATCTCATCTAGATTCTAACAAGAGGGGAAAATAACAAAGTCTTGGACCTTTTACTATCAAGGAAATCGCAACATTCAAATGGATATACAAGTCTCAACGCAAAGGCTAAAAGTGGTCTTAACCTAGAGCCAACGTAATGTCAACATAGAAGTGACATAACCTCAATGTGATCGAAAAGAATTCTTAACTATGTTAATACATCGAAATCATCATCACAATTTATACTCTAACATTCTTAAAACATGATAACCAAGATACATGGCAATTGACATGATATGAATCACTTGATTTGGATCATTGAGTCTCTGGATTTAAGTTCAATTATTCATAATTAAGACATGTCTCAATCCTTAAAGCCTTAAGAAGTCATTTGGGTCCAAATTAGCAATGTTCGTAAAATCTACCTTAGAAATTCCAACTTTACATAACAGAAACATAAAATTCTAAAATTGGAAAATAATGGTTCCCATGGTTTGATCTTGATGATTTTCACATATGACACGCCTCTGTGGGTCTATATTATAAATCAAAAACAAAATCAAGGATCACAGGGCTCAAACTCCAGGAATTGACCTTAGATCAGGGGCTACTCAGATTCTGCTAACTCTATGTCCAACAATCTTGCATGATTTATTAAAACTAGTAAATTAACTTTAAACCACTCAAATTTCCTGGAGAATCTCACTATCTCACTAAAGTTCTTTGGAAAATACTTTAAAACCCAAATAAGTCAATTAAGGCTCTGATATATTCATTTTCAAATAGGTTCACTGTTCTGAAATTCTGGATAGAGAGTGACTAGTTCACAAGATCCATGATCAAACCACCAAGATCACATAATTGAGACAAAATGAAAATTGTAGTGCTGGATCTATGAACTGTGAACAAATTTCAATTAGTCTCATTCAAATCCAATAGAACATGATTTAATTAAAAATTCTTAATCACAGATCGTCATTGAAGTAACTGCACCATTGATAATTGGTGTTCATAACCCAAAAATCAAGCTAAACCTAGAATTTTATAGACAATTTAGGCTTAGAGTAACAATAATCAACATAAGATACCCATTTATCAAGAGGACTCCATGGGCTTAGCCTTAAAGAAGCTCTAACATAGATCTCATGAGAGGATCTATAGATAGGCTCTAAGGTCTTACTCAATCCTATGAGAATAAACTTACCCACTTGAATTCTCTTGAACCTAGCAAATCAAATCACATAAACAACCAAAATCTACACCTAATTCCTCTCCCAAATTGGTGATCCGTGAGGATTGATACTAGATTTCCATGGTAATCAATGAAACATGGAAAGCTTCATGAATTCCAATTGAATGAACCAAAGCCATTGTGGACTTAGATCCATTAAATATTCATAGGCATTACTTAGATCCACTCTAATCCTCTCATGAATGATAAGTAATAATGTTACTATTAATATCTTCACTTTATTCCAACCATTATCTGAAAACTAGCGTCTTTTTACTCAAAGACTGACAAATTGTTCCTGTCTAATGAACATACTCAATGGTTCAACTTTATAGATATACCATCATTCCGTCCACCACTTTTAAGAACATATTCATATCCACACTAAGTATCATGGACACCACATTAGTCCATCTCTCGCTTGTAAGGACATATGCACAGCCCACTACGTATCAGGGATATAACGTTTAAACAAAAGCATATCAATCTATTGCCACGACTTAGCAACATCTACCAGTTATCCTGACCCATTGCTTTTAAGGACATATTCTCAGCCCACTGCTTTTAAGGATATATCTTAGATCATCTAGCTATCTTAGGATTACTTGGTCTAGCCCATTGGACATTCACAGCCCACTACTTTTATGGACATATAACGACCAAGTGTCTGCCCCCCGCATGATTCCTAGAACTTATCAAACCTATCTAAGTTCCGTACTAGTACTGATACATGACTTACCATTGTGGCCTGACTACTTTGATTAAAATGAAACAGACTTCAAACTAATTCACGACTACCACGTTATCAAATGCTATGAACGTGCTTATGCATTATCAACTTATTCCATTATCGCACCTCATTATCTCTTCAAATTTAATAGTATCGCTCATAGAAAACATGCATTGTCATTTTAATAGCTAAGTAGTATATAATTTCAACATAAGAAAACAATAACATTCTGTGAGTTTTAATCAATTAAGTCAGTTTCAATCAATTAGGATACAAGTGGTCTCAATCGATTGAAAACTGACTCATTCGATTGAGGTGAAACTAATTTCAATTGATTGACATCCTCTTCAATCGAATGACACATTTTTAATCATTGAAATAATAGATTGAAAGTCGTCTTCTCCAAAAATTGGGCAGTGACGCCCAGAGATTACTCAGGTGCATTTGAGCCCATTTCTTCACGCCCAAAACTAATAAAAACATCACACCTGGCTACTGAGTTTAAAACTCACCGAAGTTGACGATGGTGCGTTTGGAAAACTTCTAAGCTTTAAGCTCTAATGGAGTCTCCTTCTCTTTCTCCTCTTCCTTCTCTATCCTCTTCTCTTCCCTCTTCTCTCTGTCTCTTTTTCCTCTTCCTCCTCTTCTTCTTCTTCTTCTTCTTCTTCTGATTTTGTCATGCCCCAGAGTAGCAAAAATAGAGAAAAATAAATTTCTTTTTTGGGTCCATAGGGAATGACGGGTAAATGTCACAAATGATCCACACCACTCAGTACTAGTCAACAACAAGAATAGTAATAAAAATAAACTGGATACAAATAGCAGTTGCTTCTATTACAAACATCAGAGTAATTACAACAGTAAAGCTACAGCAGAAGTATATAAGGTTTGGAAGCAACATATGCCCAAGTACCAAATATATAAAAAAAAAAAAAAAGAAAAAAAAAAAAAGAAACAATCTAAATAGAAATATAAACTAAAAACTATCTTCGGGTCTTCTGCTAGCGTAAACATCAGCATAATAGTCCTCCCTGGCATAGACATCAATAGTTCGGCCACCCTCAGTGTATTCTCCTCCCGGATAGTAACCATCATTGTAGGCTCCGTCATCTGCAGAATAAGGTACAGGATAGTCTGGACGGGGAAAAGTCCAGGCAATAAAGGGTGTCAGCTTACTGAGAGCTGAGTGAGCATAAACTAACAAGGTACCAGTTATCTGAAGTAAAAACAAGCTTATGAATACACGAGTTAACATTTTATTATAACAATATCTTCTTCCTTTATGCAGCGTCGTTAACCAACCCTTATCATCTTGTTACTCAAAGACCGATGACCAGCATATTCTCTAGAAAGTAGAAACTCAATCGTTTCACATATATAGACATACAATTATTCCGTCCAATGCTCGTTAAGGATATAAACCATCCACCGCATTCATGGACACCACGTCGGTCCATCCGCCGCTCGTTAAGGATATAAACCATCCACCGCATGTCAGGGATATAATTCTTTGAACAACAGCACTTCAAATCCATTGCCACGACTTCTCGGTATATATATACCACCAATCCCCCATCCATCGCTCATTAAGGACATAACCCATCCACCGCTCGTTAAGGATATAACATGGATCATCTCGCTACCTTAGGGCTACACGGTCCTGCCCACTGCTCGTTAAGGATATAACCCATCCACCGCATGTGAAAGCATGTCATGACCAAGCGTTTGCCCACTTACCATTCCCAGAACTTATCAAACCTACTTAGGTTATTCACTATCATTGAATATATGACTTCCCACTGTGGCCTGACTACTCTGATTAAAAGAAACAGAAATCAAACTCATGCATGAACCGCATAGTATCTCACGTCATTACTTTAATTCATTAGTCTTAATCATACTCAACTTTGTTGTCACATTATCCCTGATCAACCTAAAAATTGCATAATGGAAGTCCAAATCGAGAAACGAACAATCGAACCCTTAATATAACAAATAGGCAAAGGAATCCATGTTCTGCCAATACCAATCGATTGGGAAAAGGTCCAATCGATTGGAACAAAAATCATAACAATCAATTGAGGAAACTGGCAATCGATTAGGATGTGAATTGATTGCTAACATTGGCAATCGATTGGAATTCTATCCATTCGATTGGGTCTAAACTGATGGCAATCGATTGGTAATTATGCCAATCGATTGGCACTTTGTCTTCACCTACAGATTATAAAAACAGCATATATAAATGTAAAACTCATGCATATTACACATCTAAATCTCACAATAATTTGTATAAACTTCATATAGAAGGACCAAATGAGTTAGGACTCACCTAGGGTGCGTTTGGCTTGTGTTTGTTGAAAAACCTCCAAGCTCTCTCTCTTTCTCCTTCTCTTTCTCTCTTCCCTGTCTCTCCTTTCTTCTTTCTTTTTTTTCTCCTTTGCTTTCCTTTTTCTCTTCTTCTTCTCCAAGGTGCCAAGGCAATGTGTGTGTGTGTGTATATCTATATAGATATAGATATATAAATATATATATATACACTCACAAGATATGTGCCTCTCTCTCTCAAGGGTCTTAAAATAGCCCCAAGGCCAACAATACTCTCATATATATAGAGTTGTGAGAGTGCCACATGTCTAAAGCTCAAGCAAAGAAGAAAACTTATCTTAGTTTATGCCAATCGATTGGTCATGATGGCAATCGATTGGCAACAGATATTTGAAGGCAATCGATTGGAAAGAATGGCGATCGATTGGTATGTTGCCACATTATAACTTTTAGTCGGTTAATTGGCAATCGATTGGGAACAATGGCAATCGATTGAGAAGAATGGCAATCGATTGGTATCTGAAAAGTAGCTATCAATTGGGAAACTTGTCAATCGATTGGTAACCAAATTTCACTAAAAGAAAGAAAAATGTTTATATAAGTATACAGAAAGAAGTTTTATTTATTAATACTCTCCAGAAATTTAGGGTATTACATCATCCACCACTCATTATGGATTTCATCCTCGAAATCGAAAATAAACAAGTTAAAACAAAAATGAAAACTTCTCTCACATCTCTGACTCTAGCTCCCACTAAGCTTCTCCTTCGTCCTGATGCTTCCACTGAACCTTGACTAGTGGAATCTTCTTGTTCCTGAGCTTCTTGATGCCTCGATCCAAAACACGAACTGGTCCTTCGTTGAATGTAACATTATCGTTGACTTCAATATCCTCGAAATTGATCTCGTGCGTTGGGTTATGAGCAAACATCCTCAGCATACTGATGTGGAACACGTTATGTACTCTGGACATCTTCGGTGGCAACGCAATGCAATAAGCAACCTTTTCCACATGCTCTAGAATCTCAAACAGTCCAATGAATCGCAGTGATAGCTTGCCTCTCTTCTGACCAAAAAGAACAATCCCTCGAACAGGTGAAACTTTGAGTAGCACATGGTCTCCAACTGCAAACTCCAAGTCTTTGCATCACTTGTCAGCATAACTCTTGTGTCGGGTCTGAGTTGTCTTAATCTTCTAACGTATAATCTGAATCTTCTCACTGGTTTCTCGTACCATCTCTAGCCCAAGAATTTAAGTATCTCTGATTTCGATTCAATAAAGCGACGATCGGCGAGGTCTTTCGTACAAAGCTTCGAATGGCGCCATTCGTATACTCGAATGATACTATTGTTATATGCGAACTCAATCAAAGGTAAGTGTATCTCCCAAGAACTCTCAAAACCAATGACACAAGCGCGTAACATGTCCTCTATTACTTGATTAACTCGTTCAATTTGTCCATGCATCAATCTGCAGATGAAAAGTTGAGCTCAAGTTTAGTGTTGTTCCCATCGCTGTTTGGAGACTCTTCTAAAACTCTGCGGTAAAATGTGAATCTCAATTTGACACGATAGAAACAGGTACATTGTGTAACCGTACTATGTGTTGTAGATACATTCAGCTCAAACGTTCTACTGGATACATCATACTATATGCGATAAAAATGCCGTCTTTGTAAGTCGATCCACGATTACCTAAATAGCATCATGGTTCTGCTGTGACTTTAGCAATCCTACCACGAGATCCATAGTGATATGTTCCTATTTCCATTAAGGAATCAGTAATGGTTGTCGTAATCCAGGTGGCTTCTGATGTTCTACCTTTACTTGTTTACAAGTAAGACATTAATATACGTACTCAGCTATTTCTCTCTTCATCCCTTCCCACCAAAAGTTCCTCTTCAAATCTTTGTACATCTTCGTACCTCCCGGATGAATAATCATCTGTGATTTATGCGCTTCATCTAATATTTCTTTCCAGAGATTTTCTTCGTCAGGTATATAGAGTCTACCTTTACATTATAAGGCTCCATCTGTACTAATACTCTAGATCTCTGGTTCCTTTGCTGACATCTTGGCGAACCATAACTTCAAATCTCTCGTCGTCTATTGAGCTTCTATGATGCAGCTGATTAAAGTTGGTTTACCATAAGACATCCAAAATGTTGTCTTTCTATTGGTTCCACTGGCTGAAGCTCGAATTCAGCTAACACTTCTAATGCTCTCCATTCTCGAATTTGTAATGCAGCGATCACTAGTCGAGGTTTACAACTTAAAGCATCTACTACGACATTCGCTTTACCTGGATGGTATTCTAATGAAAAGTTATAGTCCTTAAGCAACTCCATCCATCTTCAGTGTCGCATGTTTAGCTCCTTCTGAGAGAACAAATACTTCAAAACTCTTATGATCAAAAAACAGATCAAACTTCTCTCCATAGAGATAGTGTCTCCAAATATTTAATGCAAACACTATTACTACTAGTTCCAAATCATGAGTAGGATAATTCTTCTCATGTACCTTCAACTGTCAAGATCCGTAAGCAATCACATTCCTATTTTGCATTAGTACACATCCAAGTCCTTGGTGCGATGCATCACTATAGACCACATACCTTTCTCTACTCTTAGGTATTGCGAGTACTGGTGTTGAAGTTATCTTTCCTTAACTCTTGAAATGCACTCTCATGCTTGTCTGTCCACTTGTACTTCATCTCCTTCCTCGTCAAATTCGTCAAAGGTCCCGCTATCTTGAAAAATCCTTCTATAAATCTCCTGTAATATCCTACTAGGCTAAGAAAACTTCTAACTTGGTCGCGTTGGTCGGTCTGTTCCAACTTAAGACTGCATTAATCTTAGATGAGTCCACTATAATATTGTCTTGGGGTATAACATATCCCAAGAATTTGACTTCCCATAGCCAAAATTCATATTTACTAAACTTTGCATACAACTTATGATCTTGAAGTGTCTACAGAGCAATCTGTAAGTGCTCCTTGTGGTCTTCCTCTGTCTTTGAGTAGATCAATATGTTGTCGATGAATACTATAATGAATTTATCTAGATATGGTTTGAATACTCTATTCATTAAGTCCATAAATACGCGGTTGGAGCGTTCATCAATCCAAAAGGCAAAACTAGAAACTCATAATGTCCATATCTCGTCCTGAACGTAGTCTTTGATACATCCTCTGGTCGAAGTAATTACTGGTGATATCCCGAATGTAGATCGATCTTTGAAAAGATTCTAGATCCTTGTAACTGGTCGAATAGATCGTCTATCCAAGGAAGTGGATATTTGTTCTTAATCATAACCTTGTTCAACTCTCTGTAGTCTATACAGAGTTAAAGTGTTTTGTTTTTCTTCTTAACAAATAGAACTGGTGCTCCCCAAGGTGACGTACTTAGACGAACAAATCCTAGATCTTCAAGTTCTTGGACTTGCTTCTTCAGTTCCAACATCTTAGTTGGTGGCATCCTATATGGAGTCTTGGAAATAGGCAATGTTCTCGGTACTAGTTCCACGCAAAAGTCTATTTCTCTTTTTGGTGGAAGTCCTTTAATATCCTGGAATACATCCTGAAAGTCTTATACAGTAGGAATCTAATCCATCTTGAGTTCCGTGCTATTACTACCAATCATAGCTAAACCACTTGTTAAGAGCATGTCGCTCATTGTTTGACACTGAAATCTGATCACCGGTTATCCTAATATCGGAAACACAATCGTCCTAGTAGGGCAATCCAAATTGGCATTATACTTAGTCAACTAATCCATCCCTAAGATAATGTCGAATTCTAACATCGACAGAACTACCAAATTTGCTGGAAGATTCCTATCTCCCAAAGTCAATGGGCAATCTTTACATACTTTAGCCAACTTAACAGCCACTCCCAATGGTGACACAGCATTAAGTGTTGGCTCGAGTGTCTGGGGTTCTAAACCCAATTGGCGCACAATCTTAATAGTAATAAATGAACGTGTAGCTCCAGTATCAAATAAAATTTTAACTGGACTATGAAAGAGTACAAGCGTACCTTCCAAATGCTGTTGTTCATCGACATTAAAACATGCTTCTCCCAGAATTATTGCATTCATCTTTGTCTAATCCGGAGGTCCATGAATCCCTTGAATTGGTGCCCCATAGTATCCTCCGTGTGGTGCACGGCAATCCCTGTTCAAGTGTCCCGGCTTGTTGCAATTTTGGCAGATAGCACCCATCTGGTGGTTAACCCTGGAAACTGTGTAGAACTTGGCAATATGTCCCGGCTTTCCATAATTAAAACAACCTCTGTCATTTGATGGTGGAGCTATAAGTAGTGCCTGGGGTTGCGGTCCTCACTGTTGATACGGCTGGGGTCGAAGATAGCTCTGTTGGGGCTTCTTGGTTCCTTCCCAAGTTCTCTTGTTACCTTGAAAATTTCCCTGGGCTCTCCATCCATGGGTATTCCTCAACTACTATGTTTAGAAATTACTCTATTGGAAGTTCTTTGATGGCTGCGGTCGATTCATCTGAGGTCGCTGTATAAGATAAGAATCCTTTTCCAACCATGCAGTGAATCTGACAATCCCTTTGAATGACTGACTCAGATGGCCAACCATTATATGTATGAGGTGAGGGTTTAATCCTTGGTGAAATCTCTTCACCTTCTTCTTTGGTGTGTCAATCATATGCTAGGTGAATCAAGATAGACGCTCGAACTGTGTAGTGTATTCCCGTACAGTCCATCCTCCTTAAACCAGATTGAGGAAATTCTTCTCCTGTTGATCTCTCTCATCTTTTGGGAAATGTTTCTCTAGAAATCTTCCTTTGAAGGTTTCCCATGGCATTGTTCTTGCAACATTTATCCCAATAGTGGCTCGCTCAGCTTCCCACCAATCTGCGGTGGCATAGGTGAGCTGGAATGTAGCAAGACGATGCTTCTCTTGTTCGCTACATTCTAATGCTTCAAAGGTTAACTCCATTTCTCTTATCCATTGTTCGGCTTTCCATGGTTCTGTTAGTCCATCAAATTTCTCGGGACGTAACCTACGAAAATTTGCCAGTAACTTGTCTCCTGTTTGCCTTGGCTGGAATGGGGCAACTAGAGGTTGAACAGGTCGTTGATTAGTAGCATTGTTGTAGGTATCGCCTACATGCTCCATTCTCTACATAAATGCTTCAAAAACTCCAGATGGGTCCATTCCTTCCGGAATAGGTGCTCCAATACGCGCTTGGTGATTTCTTAAGGGTCCTACCATAATGATAACGAGTATTGCCTACAAGAGACACAATAATTAGCTAAAAGTCTTCTTGCAAAAATGAAAACAGGATAAGGCGAGAAGCAACAAGAACTAACAGTTCTACAAAACCACACATCAAAGCAACCATACGATCAATATCAAACATACTGCTCATATCAATTAAAAGATGTACCGTATAGTACACACTAGTCAAAATCTGTACCACGTAGGACAAAGCTAAATAGTTCTAAGGTTAGCTATTACGATACTACTACTAAGGATAACATATATACAAAGTTATGGTCAAATAGCTATCTCTCAAGCTCCCAAAAATCATGTGGACAACATGTCCTGATATAAACTAATCAAAAGCTACACCCCCTACAGATACTGACTCAAAAGTCATCAGCATCCGATCCTCCTCCTGGTGCCTCATCCTCTAGTGCAATATCTATCTCCATAAGTGGATCGGCCTCTGCTGGTGCTACTGTTCCTCCAACTACCACTCCTATATCCCAATCCTCGACAATTATGTCGTCCACCTCCATCTCCTTAATACTGAAAGCTGGCTCGACGACATCGGCGACTAACTCAGCAAAATCTCCCACTAGGGCCATAGCATCTGTTAATACAGCATGTCTTATTAGAACTCCAGCTGGCTATGCAACCATCGCTGCTACCCACTCGGCTGCCATGTTGGCAATAGCTGGCATATATAATACAAGTCCTGCTGGTAAATCAAACACCACGGGTATCTCTGGTATGATAATCTCCTCTACCTCAGGCTTAACTACAATGTCCTCTAAAATCTCATCTCCCACTACTCCTAAGTCCTCCTCAACAACAACCTTCGGTTCCTCCTCTGGATCCTCCTCTGGGTCCTTATCATCCTCAACTGGCTCAACGTCCTCTACAGGATCCTCCTCTTGTTCCTCTGGGTTAACATCTATGATCGGCTCAGCCTCTGGTAATGATGGCTGCTCAGGCTACCCTGGTGGCTCTGGAATGGGTACCTCAGGTACTGGTGATGGTGGTGCTACTGCTGGTGATGCCTCAATAGGTCTTCTAAGAATAGCTCAAAGCTCGATAGCATCCACCTCTAGCTTGCTCTGGATTAAACGTAGAATCTCCTGGTAAATATCCCTACCAATCCTCGCTGAATGGTAAGCATCCATATACATCTTTGTAGGGTGGGTCTTCCCGGTCACATAAAGAGCCTTCCACATATCCTCCTCTAGATATCTACTCGTTGTCTGATGTATGCGGTCATGATAAAACTATGGATCAGCTGGCTCCACAGTATCCCCATGGATCACGTGTCCTCCATAGGCATCGATCACAAACTTATGGAACTCTGGATCCATGCTAACCTGAAAGGAATAACTATCTATCATCAGACGTATGAACTAATCTTAATCTCATCTTAAGGATCTTAAGATACTAGGACCAGATGGTGTGGAATATTTAGTGAACGAAAGTATCACAACCTAGAGCTTTGATACCAAAAATCCTGTCACGCCCTAGAGCAGCAAAAATAGAGAAAAATAAATTTCCTTTTTGGGTCCATATGAAATGACAAGTGAATGTCACTAATGATCCATACCACACAATACTAGTCAACAACATGAATAGTAATAAAAACAAATTGGATACAAATAGCAGTTGCTTCTATTACAAACATCAGAGTTATTACAACAGTAAAGCTACAGCGGAAGTATATAAGGTTTGGAAGCAACATATGCCCAAGTACCAAATATAACAAAATAGTCTAAACAGAAATATAAACTAAAAACTATATCTGGGTCTTCAGCTTGCGTAAACATTAGCATAGTAGTCCTCCCCGGCATAGACGTCAACAGTGGGGCCACCCTCAAAATATTCTCCTTCCTGATAGTAACCATTATTGTAGGCTCCGTCATCTGCAGAATAAGGTACAGGATAGTCTGGACAGGGGAAAGTCCAGGCAATAAAGACCATCAGCTTACTAAGAGCTGAGTGAGCATAAACTAACAAGGTACCAATTATCTGAAGTAAAAACAAGCTTATGAATACACGAGTTAACATTTTATTATAAAAATATATTTTTCCTTTATACAGCGTCGTTAACCAACCCTTATTGTCTTGTTACTCGAAGACCGATGATCAACATATTCTCTAGAAAGAACAGATTCTATCGTTTCACATATATAGACATACCATTATTCTGTCCATTGCTCGTTAAGGATATAAACCATCCACTACATTCATGGACACCACGTCGGTCCATCCGTCGCTCGTTAAGGATATAAACCATCCACCGCATGTCAGGGATACAATGCTTTGAACAATAGCACATCAAATCTATTGCCATGACTTCTCAATATATATACCAGTGATCCCCTATCCATCACTCGTTAAGGACATAACCCGTCCACTACTTGTTAAGGATATAACATGGATCATCTGGCTACCTTAGGGCATGGTCTTGCCCACTACTCGTTAAGGATATAACCTATCCACCGTATGTGAAAGCATGTCATGACCAAGCGTTTGCCCACGTACCATTTCCAGAACTTATCAAACCTACTTAGGTTATGCACTATCATTGAATACATGACTTTCCACTGTGGCCTGACTACTCTGATTAAAAGAAACAGAAATCAAACTCATACATGAATCGTATAGTATCTCATGTCATTACTTTAATTCATTAGTCTTAATTATGCTTAACTTTGTTGTCACATTATCCCTAATCAACCTAAAAATTGCATAACAGAAGTCAAAATCAAGAAATGAACAATCGAACGTTTAATATAACAAATAAGCAAAGGAATCCATGTTCTGCCAATACCAATCGATTGGGAAAAGGTCCAATCGATTGGAACAAAAATCATAATAATCAATTGAGAAAACTGGCAATCGATTGAGATGTCAATCGATTGCTAACATTGGCAATTGATTGGGATGTCAATCAATTGGAATTCTATCAAATCGATGGGTCTAGACTGATGGCAATCGATTGGTAATTATATCAATCATTGGCACTTGGTCTTCACCAGCAGATTATAAAAATAGCATATATATAAACGTAATACTCATGCATATTACACATCTAAACCTCACAATAACTTGGTTAAACTTCATATAGAGGGACTAAGTGAGTTAGGACTGACCTAGGGTGCGTTTGGCTTGTGTTTATTGACAAACCTCCAAGCTCTCTCTCTTTCTCCTTCTCTTTCTCTCTTCCATGTCTCTCCTTTTTCTTCTCTTCAACTTTCCTTCTTCTCTTCTTCTTCTCCCAGCTGCCAAGGCAGTGTGTGTGTATATCTATAAAGATATAGAAATATGAATATATATATACACTTACAAGATATGTGCCTCTCTCTCTCAAGGGTCTAAAAATATCCCCAAGGCCAAGAATACTCTCAGATATATATAGAGTTGTGAGAGTGCCACACGTCTAAAGCTCAAGTAAAGAAGAAAACTTGTCTCAGCTTATGCCAATCGATTGGTAATGATGGCAATCGATTGGTAACAGATATTTGAAGGCAATTGATTGGAAAGAATGGCAATCAATTGGTATGTTGCCACGTTATAACTTTTAGTCGGTAAAATGGCAATCGATTGGGAACAATGGCAATCGATTGAGAATAATGGCAATCGATTGGTATCTGAAAAGTGGCAATCGATTGGGGAACTTGTCAATCGATTGGTAACCAAATTTCACCGAAAGAAAGAAAAAAGTTTATATGAGCATACAAAATGAAGTTTTATTTATTAATACTCTCCAAAAATTCAGGGTATTATAGATTTCTTCTTCTGTCCCTTTCTCTCTCTGCCCAAATCTATATATAGAGTATGTGTTTATATATAAGAGTATGTGTTTATATATTTCTCATTATCTCTCTAAACTCTCTCTCTGGTCAACAACCTCTCCACACACATGAACACAACATATATATAAGCGAGGGAAGGGTGTAGGTGGCAGCTTCTACGTAAACTAGGGATAAAAATCCTGACATTTTTAATCGATTGAATTGGCTTCAATCGATTGATAACAGGTGGCACATTTTTAATCAATTGGAAAGGGTTTAATCATTGGAATGGGATGCAATCATTGCAATTATGTCAATAGCGTTTCAATCAATTGAGAAGGGATCAATTGACTGAAAAGGAACAATGTCAATCGATTGGAAGAAAAATTACAAGTATGGTAAGGGCAATTATATAGAATCTCATTGTATTCATATACATCCAAAAATACAAGGCATTACATCATCTACCACTTATTAAAAGATTTCGTCCTCGAAATCTAAACTAGTAGAGTTAAAACAAAAACGGAAACTTCTCTCGCATTTTTGACTTCAGCTCCTATGAAGCTTCCCCTTCATCATGGTGCTTCAACTGAACCTCCACCAATGGAATCTCCTTGTGTCTGAGCTTCTTAATTCCATGGTCGAGGATCTGCACTGTTCCTTCGTTGAATGTGACATTGTCATTGACTTCAATGTCCTTAAAGTTGATCTCATATGCTAGATTATGGGCACACTTCCTCAACATACTAATGTGGAAAAAGTTATGCACGCTTGACATCTTTGGTGGCAATGCGAGTCGATAGGCAACCTTTCTAACGCACTCTAGGATCTCGAATGGTCCGATGAATCGAGGTGATAGCTTACCTCTCTTCTGACCAAATCTAGTGATTCCTCCAATAGGTGAGACCTTGAGTAGTATAAAATCTCCTACTATGAACTCCAAGTCTTTGCGACACTTGTCAGCATAACTCTTATGTCGGGTCTGAGGCGTCTTCAACTTCTTATGTACTACCTGAATCTTCTCGCTAGTTTTTCTTACCATTTCTAGCCCATGAAGTTGAGTATCTTCAGCTTCAGCCCAGCATAGTGACAATCGACAAGGTCTTCCGTAGAAAGCCTTAAATGGTGCCATTCCTATGCCATATGATAACTGTTGTTATAGGCAAATTCTATCAGCGGTAGGTGCGTTTCCCAAGAACTCTCGAAATCAATAACACAAGTGCATAGCATATCCTCCATCAGTTGATTCACTCGTTTGGTCTGTCCATTGGTTTAAGGATGGAAGGTTGAACTCCAGTTCAGTGTAGTTCCCATCATTGTCTGAAGACTCTTCCAAAATTCTACGATAAAGCAAGAATCTCATTCTAACATGATTAAGATAGGTACACCATGTTGTAGGCACATCTTACTCAACCGTTCCACTGGGTACATCATATTGTAGGTGATAAAATGTGCCATTTGGTAAGTCAATCCACTATCACCCAAATAGCATCGTGGTTTTGCTAAGACTTCAGCAATCCTACCACAAAATCCATGATTATATGTTCCCAATTCCATTGAGGAATCGATAGCGGCTGTAGAAGTCCAGGTGGTTTTTGGTATTCTGCCTTCACTTGCTTACAAGTGAGACACTGAGATACATAACCATTTCTCTCTTCATTCCTTCCCACAAGAAATTCCTCTTTAAGTCCTTGTACATCTTTGTACCTCCAGGATATACAGTCATTCATAACTTGTGTGCTTTATCCAATACATCTTTCCGGAGTACCTTTACATCTTAAAGCTCCATCAGGACCAATACTCCAGACTTCTCGTTCCTTCGTTGACATCTTTGCGAACCATAGCTTTAAATCCTCAGTATTTTGTTAAGCCTCCATGATACGACTGATGAGGGTCGGTTGTATGATAAGATATCCAAGATGTTGTCCTTCTATTGATTTCCACTAGTTACAGATCAAACTTGGCTAAGGTTTCCACTACTCGCCACTCTCGAATTCATAGGGCAGCGATGACTAGTCGGGGTCTACAACTCTGTAGACACCCAATTTTGATCATACTGATAGGATTTAGGATGGACAATGTCTTAGAGGATTCGATGATGAAAAGTACCCCACGGAAGGTACTGGATTCCACACAATCGAAAGATCGAACTTTGGAAAGTGACTTCAAGCTCAAAAAAGCCCTTTTCCATGGATAAATCCCGGTTTTGTCAAAATTGCCTCTCAAAATTAATATTCACTCAAGGTTATATGAACATTAAGTGTTCTAAATGCAGTATTCTAGGTATCTAGAGATTGAATTTTAAAGAAAAGTTTGAAATTGATGCACATTTGAAAGTAATTTTGGAAAAGACGTCGTTTGATTTCAAAAGATGACGAAAGTTTTGGAGGACTTCCGGGCTTCAATTGGACTTTAATTTATATTTCAAAACCTTTGTTTTTATACTAAAATTCAGCCTAAAAAATTTCCAACGGTATGTATACGACGATTTCGGACACCAAAAAGCATTTTTACAAAAATCTGGAAAAGCAGTGCACGTAACTTTTGAAACAGGGCTTGTGGGCAACCAGAGGAAGAGAAAACACATGTGGCGGGTCCCATATGTGGGGTGGCAGTTCCCCCCTTAACCACCACCTATATGTGGTGTTCTCCATCAGGTTTTTCTAGTTCCAGACCCTTCCAGAAGGTTCCCACTGCAAGGAAATTGCCTAGAAATTGCGTTTAGGCACCAAAATGACCATTTTAACCCTTTTTTGCTCTCTGAAAATCCTATTTTAACCCTGTAACTTGAGAGCTAAGTTTTCAAAACTCTATATAAGATTTCATGCATCTTATATGTGATCATCTTGGATCATCTTGGAAGATCTTGGACACACAAGAGAGTACACAAGTGAATATACTTGCAAAATACTTTCAACTTAAGAGAGAATTCTAGAGAGAGAGAATTATGAATTAGAATTCCCTAAACTAATCTCAATAAAATTAGATTAGATGAATTAATTATCGATTGCCTCCATTAACTTCCATGGATGAGTGCTTGAAGAACACTTGAAGTAGAAGATCTTCAATTCAACTTTGGTTATATAATTGAGAATCCTCCAAGCCGTAAACACTATAATTCATCTCTAGTTCCTATTTTATATATATATATATATATATCTATAAGATTTGGATCTAACTTAGTTTTATTTCATATATTAGAACACTCATCTTCTTCATCTCTTGTTCTTCACACACTCACATAGTTAGATCCAAATCTCTTTGATTTTATTGATAATTCAAATTAGAGATTGATTTTCACTTTGATTTTCAAATTTTGATTTCATTCTTCTATTTAGTTTAGATTCATACATACATGATTATGTATATGTATCTATTTTGAATTCTATGATGGTTTAGAAGTATGATCTATGAGAGGGATGATTCCTATGTTCATACCCATCTCTTGATTATCTCTATTACCTAGAATTCATATTCAATTTCATCTCCAATATGATATTTGTAAGTCCCTTTGATCCATGATCTAAAGTTCTTCATAGAACTTGACGGCTAAATTGATTAGAAATCATGATATTCAAGTAGATCTATGAATTTGATCTCTCAAATAAGCTTAAAACAAGCACCTAAGATGTTTTTCTCACACTTTAAAATGAACAAGTCAAAATTCAGCAAAACAGATTGGTTTTGTCTATAAGATTTGGTCCATCAAAACTTATAGTTTGATGGATTTCAAATTTTCTAGTAAACTTAAATGAATTAGCTTTCATCCGGTCCGTTTTGAGAGCTTCTATGATCCATATGCTATTTTTAAAAATTGTTGAGAAATCGGTTGACAGATTTGAACATAGTCTCTTTGTGCTTGAATTTTAGAAAATCGATAATAGTTATCGATGTTCCACTTTTTGGGGATGATTCCTAACTCATGTATCTATATGCCGATGTAAAATCGTGAGTATACGATTGAGTTAAGATCATGTTCTAAGCGTTTGAAGTTGATACTACTATTTTGGAATTTTCTAAGTTTAACTACAATTATGATTATGTATACAAAATGGTCATACCTTGATCACTCAACAAGAATTAATGAATAAAAATTGATTTAGAAATCATCTAGGATAGTTTGATGAGAGATCAAAAGTTTAGATCTATTTGATTAACATGATTCATGAATTTCTATTATGCTTCTATTTTGTTTTGCATTCTTTTGTCAAATGATACCAAATTTCTAGAATAACAGTCTGTTTAAAACACTTTTTCAGAAACCTTATGATCATGACATGTCCATGGGATTATTTTGGTCATAAACTAAAATGAAATAGCTTTCTTTTGACACCAAGTAGAACTTCACATGATATTTGTAGAATTAATTATGATTTTTACAAGAATAGTGGACAGTCTTGGTCCACTGTTCCCAAAACTCTTATTTCTCAAACTTCAAAATGGTAAAGAGGTTCTACGTTTTGGAGAAGTTCCCTAAGACATGTATCTAACTTTCTGTAAAAGGGATTTAACCCAGCTCATGTTTAAGACCACTTTTGATAGGATTCATTAGAGGTTGCTGAATCTGGAAATTTGATTGATGACATTTTCTACTTGCTTTTCATGCATATCATTTGTTTGCTTGTATTTTTGCAATGCTTGGGTATTCTCTTTGGTGTCTTAGTGTAAAGAATTGAATGCCGTGGATTCGGACTTCGATTTGTGATCTTGCCTCGCCTACATGTGGCTTAGTGCCCATGTATCGTGTACCTTCTCTATCCTTTCTCTTAGAATTTTTATAGGTATACAACTTTATTTCAACGACACAATTCCTTTACAATAGTCTCCGTTTATATGATTATTTGTTAGAGACATCTTATATAGGATTGTTGCATGATTGCATTACACACTTCCGTTACTTTTTTCTTTTGCGACTCCGCTTGAGTCAACCCAATGTAAGTCTTCTCGTTCCCTTTTGCATATCATGACATGTTTTCTTTATTTGCATTGGTCCCGGGCGGGACCAACCACTGTAAGTATACCTCTCTCTTGTATTGCATGTGCATCCGACTTCTACTTGATTTAATCTCTTAAAATGATTTTCATTAGATATTCCCTTTTTGACATGTACATATTATCTAGTATGTTTAAGGAAATAACACCAATTATGAATTAAGAACAAGGATATTTGAAACAAGGCCTACCATTTGGTAGGGCGAGGAGGGGGTGCTTTAGTCCTGCTTGGGCTCCTTCCCCTCTCGTACCAAGACCCTAGTTTCTGGTAATGAAGGGCGAGTAACCTTATTCAATTTTGGGCGAGTCAAACTTGGGTTTCCTAATTCCCGATAAAAATTAAGTGGCGACTCTTTGTCTCTAGGACCGCGTGAGAAAGTTCTAGTTTTCCCTAAAGTGTGCTCCTTGGGATCCGTCCTAGGACACTATCGAGGGAAGACGCCAGGACTCCTCAACGCGCAGTGGTCCACAGACTCAAAGCATCCGCTATAACATTTGCCTCACTAGGATGGTATTGCAACGAAAAGTTGTAATCCTTGAGTAGCTCCATCCATCTCCATTGTCGCATGTTTAACTCATTTTAAGAGAATAGATATCTTAAGCTCTTGTAATCTAAGAACAAATCGAACTTCTCACCATACAAATAGTGTCTCCATATCTTCAAAGCAAACACTATTGCTGCCAACTATAGATTATGGGTAGGATAATTTTTCTCATGTGGCTCAGTTGTCTTGATCTGTACGCAATCACGTTTCTATCTTGCATAAGCGCACAACCAAGTCCTTGGTGTGATGCATTACTACAGATTATATACATTTTTCCACTCTTAGGTATCGCAAGTACCGGTGCTGAGGTTAATCTTTCCTTTAACTCCCGGTATGCACCAGTATGCTTATCCATCTGTTCATACTTCATCTCTTTCCTTGTCAAATTTGTCAGTGGTCCTGCAATCTTAGAGAATCCTTCCATTAATCTCCTATAATATCCTGCTAGACTGAGGAAACTTCTAACTTCTATTGCATTGGTTGGTCTATTCTAGCTTAAGATTACATCGATCTTAGATGAATCTATAGAGTTACCATCTTGTGATATAATATGTCCCAGAAATTTGACTTCTTGTAGCCAAACTCACACTTGATGAATTTTTTGTACAACTAACTAACTCGAAGTATCCGTAGAGCAATTTGTAAATGCCCCTTGTGCTCTTCCTTTGTCTTTGAGTAGATCAGGATGTCGTCGATGTATACTATAATGAATTGATCCAGATAAGGTCTAAATACCCTATTCATTAAGTCCATGAATACTGCTGGGGCATTAGTTAATCTAAAAGGCATAACTAGAAACTCATAATGGCCGTATCTTGTCCTGAATGCAGTTTTCAACACGTCCATTGGTCGAACTAAAAACTGATGATATCCTGACCGTACTCTCTGTAGTCAAAAGAGAGGCGAAGTGTCCCATCTTTCTTCTTTACGAACAACACTGGTGCTCTCCAAGGTGATGTACTTGGGTGAACGAAACCTAAATCCTCAAGTTCTTGAACTTGCTTCTTCAATTCCAACATCTCAGTTGGCGTCATTCGATACAAGAGTCTTGGAAATCAGCAATGTTCTAGGTGCTAATTCCACACAAGAGTCTATTTCTCTCTTTGGTGGAAGTCCTAAAATATCTTGAAATACATCCGTAAATTCTTACATGGTAGGAATCTGGTTTATAGTAGGTCCTATACTTGTACTTCCGATCGTAGCCACCCAACTTTTTTCTTTATAAACAACACTGCCTCAAGTCCTTGAACTTGCTTCTTCAATTCCAACATCTCAGTTGGCGCCATTCGATACAGAGTCTTAGAAATCAGCAATGTTCTAGGTGCTAATTCCACACAAAAGTCTATTTCTCTCTTTGGTAGAAGTCCTGAAATTTCTTGAAATACATCCAAAATACTTGCACGGTAGGAATCTGGTCTATAGTAGGTCCCCTACTTATACTTCCAATCACAGCCACCCAACTTTCTTCTTTACGAACAACACTGCCTCAAGTTCTTGAACTTGCTTCTTCAATTCCAACATCTTAGTTGGTGCCATTTGATACAAAGTCTTAGAAATCAGCAATGTTCTAGGTGTTAATTCCACACAATAGTCTATTTTTCTCTTTGGTGGAAGTCCTGAAATATCTTGAAATACATCCACAAATTCTTGCACAGTAGGAATCTAGTCTATAGTAGGTCCCATACTTGTACGTCCGATCGCAGCCGCCCAACTTTCTTCTTTACGAACAACACTGGTGCTCCCCAAGGTGATGTACTTGGGCGAACAAACCTAAATCCTCATGTTCTTGAACTTGCTTCTTCAATTCCAACATCTCAGTTGGTGATGTACTTCTTTCTTATTTACGAACAATCACCTTGCCTACACACACCTTTTTCGATCGCAATCACCTTTCTTTACGAACAATTCTAACATCTGGTACTTCCGATCACAAAATCCTAACATATAGCAACAATATATTTCTCTTAGACCCAAATACAAGCACCTTGCCTACACATTCCTTTTCCAGAGTATAGATTTAACCACAACACATTCAAATTACATGCACATACATCACAATACTTAATCAAGCTCTTACTTAGGACGATCAAATCAAATTCACAGGAATGATTGATACTTACTAATATTAGTCTTTTCTCAAATGCACCAAAAGTCTGGCAATTTGCTGGTAGATGCATCTCTGAAACAATACATTCTATGCCATCGGGGTAGGATCATCAGACATAGAGGAAGCAAGAACCTTAAATTAAATCAATATATGAACAATTAAGTTATTCATGCTGAAAATGTGGCAGAAAAATAGAAAGGGGTCACGTACAATTATAAGAGAGGGGATAAGTTTTCATTTTTTAATAAATACGAACAAACAAAAAAAAAGTTGCAAAAATTATTTTTCTTTTATTGTTCGTAAATGTGAGTACTAGATTTGATTACCAAAGACTTTGATAGTTGAACCACCTAAACTAATTTTCAACGAAAATTCATCTCACTATAATTAGGGAAAAGAAATTGCAAGTACAAAATAATAGAAAATCTTCAAAATATGGCAGAACTCTATTTTCTTTCCCATTTTAAAATTTCCTCATAAACCAAACAATGGATATAATAGTAGTTTGCCTACTAAAATAGTTGGTAAATTGTACTAAAAAACTAACCAACAAGCCTAAAATTGGAAAATATCAATTTTATAGAAGGTTCCATTATTGTCAACATATGGAATTGAGATTGACACATACAAAAATAGTAATCACCATTTTTAAAAAATTTGTAAAATATGGGTAATTGGAGCTTCTCTACAAAAATTAGAATAACCTAAGAACTAATCATCAGAGTTGTTTCATTCAGTGTACCAAAAGCAACGCCTCCTCTAACTTCCTTCAGACAAAAGTAAGGGGGCTAGAGGGAAATTGAAAAGGAAAAGAACAATCTACCAAAAGTTTCAACTTGGCTTCTTGGAAATAATAAGGCAGTTGGAGCTTCTTGGAGTTTTAGGGCATTGACACACACTGCTAGTAGCATATATTTGCTAAAATTTCATAATTAATGAATAAATGGGTCCTCTTTATCTCTCTCTAAATTACAACTTGTGTGGGTTATATAAGAGACTGATGCAGCAAGAAAGGGGGAGACAAAGAAAGAAAGAATTAATTACCTGGAAGAACCTCCAACTGTAGGTGTAACAAAAACACAAGAATACTTTTTTTAGTAACTCGCGCAAGTGTGATTACTACATAAGTTGAGTTGATATAGTTGTTGAGATTGACATATCAAAATGCAGAAAATTGTTTGCTAGTAGTTTTATGCGGGCGTGCCAGAGCCAAATGGGCTCACTGTGTGTGTATGTGTGTGTGTGTGTGTGTGTGTGTGCAAACTAATTTCCTATCTGCTTGAGTGAGTGATACTCAAGGCTTTAGATCTGACTTCTAAAAGATGATTGTGTGTGATGAGTAGGAAAGTACCCTCATCAAAAATCCTTTGGCAGTACTGAAGCACACAAGCCAAATAATGCAAGAGCTTACTAGGTAAACAATCACAAGCGATTAATAAAATACAGACAGTTTATTAAATGTTTGGAGAATAAAACATACAACCAAAGAACAAGATCAAAACAGGCTCTAATTTGTCCAAAGAATGAAAAACAGTTGAGAAAATAACAAAGAGGGCAGACCAAATTGCTACGCATGCTGTGTAGAATACCAGGAACACAGGTTTGAATGTAGTGTATGAGTGCTGTTTTTTGAGATGACGCAGAGTCCTTTACACGGTTGGCCTGACTCTATATTTATAGCGGCCTCTAATTGTTTTATAAGGCAAGGACTCCTTGACTTGCGCTCCAAGCACGTGACTAATTATAGAATCCTTCCTACAAAAATCACTGACCAATCACTGACCGTCTGTCTCGAGCTCACTAGATCATGGGTTACTTTCCAAAAAAAATGGAATAGATTAAAAAATAATAATGATGAGATTTTCTAAAAATAACATTGTTTCCCATATTTTTAGATTCAAAAAGAAAAAGAAAAATATTCTATTTGGTGACTCATATGAGTAATTTGAATTTAAAATGAAATATGTGTCTATACATAAATATATATATATATATAAGAAAATGAAAATAATGAAAGAAAGTATCCCATGTGAATTGAAGAGTTAAAGATTCCTTAGCATATTCCTAATCTAAGTAAATACCCAAAGAGCCATTTGTTGGGCACTAATCTCCCATGTGCTTTGAAGATGCTCTAGAATGTTCCTTTATTCTACCCAACTTAAATGCCTTTCAAGTTTCTTAGAATTACATGGAATTGCCATGGAGAGTTAGAGATGCCATAGAATATTCTTAACCCACCCCAAATTGACCTATCTAGCCTTATCTTAGCCACCAAGGAAATCAAAGTCTACAAAAGATCATTTCTCTCATTAGGGTAAAGGGGGGACACTTGAATTATACAGAGAAATATATTGGGAGAGTTTTAGAGGAAAAAAATATAGAGAGAGAGACTCTACCAAATCCCATACCCAAACCCCACCAAACTCTACCCAATTCATACAATCCATCAAATCACCATTGAAGGAGCTTAAAGATTGAGGAAGAAGAAGGGGAAAAGCTTGAGGAATTCAACATCTCTATAAATTTTGAGAAGGTCTAGAGGTAAAACCTTCAAATCTATATATATAATAATTCAATCACAATTCATAGATCTAGGATCTTTACGCATTTTCAAAAGGTCTCTTCCTACCTCATTTCATCACACACCACTAGAATTGTGATTGAATTTCATTTTGTTTTTCTCATTGATTTGGATCTAAATAGAGCTTTGGATTTAAAATAAAACTAGTTTGTAAAAGAAATTTCACTTGGATTTTTCAAATAAACTTTGATTCTACTTCATTATGTTTATATTTTCTTTTTGAAATCCATGAGATCTTTAATATCTCATTGGATCCTCTTGAGTTTGATCCTCTAGTCCCCTATGATCCTTTGATTTATATGGGGAATAATGTGGATAATAGTTTTATCCACACATGATTGGTTAGGTTCAAGTTTCAATTCATGACTTGCACCCTTCAATTTGAAATCTCATAGAGTTCTTTCTATATTCTATGAAGGTTCATCTGGATTTGGTTATATCTAATCTCCAAGGACCATTAATTTGAGAGGAGAATAGGATATAATAAGTTCATATCCCTCAAGAATCATCAACTTAAGAGAGTGATTGACTTGATAACTTTTATAACTCAAATGTTGGTATTGGTACAGTGAATTAATGAACCCACTGTGATCAAAGAGTTTTAATTAAATCATGGTCCATGGAAATTGAATGAGACCAATTGGAGATTGTTCATAACTCATATATCTATCATTAGGACCTTTTCCTTGGTGAAATTTTATACTTAGGATGGTTTGACCTTGTGATTTGTGAGTAAGTCGCTCTCTGTCCAAAATTTTAGAACAATAAGTTCGTTTTAAAATAGGTGAATCAGAGCCTTAAACAAGTTTTCTTGACCTATAATAAATTTTTCTATGAAGATTAATGTGTTAGGAAGATACTCTAAAAAGATCAAAGTGATTCCGATATTTTTACTATTTTTAGAAAATCATACAAAAACTCTGGACAGAGAATTGAAAATTTCTGAGTGATGTCTGGTCATGACTCTATTTCCAGAGATTCAACCATTGGATCTTTGATTTTCTTTTTGGGTTAGACACTAGACATACTCAAAAATCATTAAGATCCAACCGTTGGAAGTATTTTATTTCTATTTTTGAAAGTCTAGTCTACTCTGTAATTCTTATAATTTTGTCACTATTTTGATAAAACTTGAATAACTTTAATCTAATGGACTCATAATGCCTTAGGACTCAAACTATGTCTTAAATGATGATAATCAAGCTTAAATCCAGAGGCTAAGTGATTCAAATTAATGAAAAATTCACAGTTCATCCTTATTCATGTTTATGCATCCATCCATATATATTGATGTTTATGATTAGGATTAATCTTTAGCTTAAGGTTGCATTCAAATTGAACCTAGTTGAACATAACTATGGTTTCTTTATGATCATGTAAGGATTACACCATCTCTATATGGACATTGCATTGGCTCCTAGTTGAGACTTGCATATCTATGGAGGTGTTGTATCTCTAACTACTTATAAAGAATTTGTGATTATGTCAACCCTTTGTATGATTGTTAGATTCAAGCTAGAAGTTTAGGATTAATTATTTGATATCTTGTTTGAAGCATGTGGACTAATCTTTATTTTCTAGCGCTTTTGAGGTACAATTTCTCAAACCTTTCTCTAGCTTATTTTTACTTGTTGATTTTATTGATTTTTCGACTCCATGTGCGATACCTTAGATTAGGTCTTGCCTTATGTGTATATGTGATTAGAGACATTTTCTTAGGTTTTATTTTTTTGCATGCATCACATGTTTAATATTCACGACGGGATCCCGGGTAAGTTCTCTAGTTCCCTATTGCATATCATATTGCTTGCTAATTGAATTACATGATTTTGAACGATATTTTATTGTTAGCAATCTTACACCATTTGATCCCAAATTCTTGCCTTATCAGAATCCTGATTGAATCATTCCCAATATTTTAGGGATTAGCCTTCCATTTTCAGTTGGACGTGATCAGATTCCTTTCCCAAACAGACTCTACCTCCTTAAAATCAGGACGACGTCATCATGACAGCTACCACCTCCCTATTGGTTCATCGGACTCCCCTGGCATTGCTATCAGCTTTATCGGGTATGAACAACCTCTACTTGTCACGCTTTCTGACCTTCATGCCCGATGACAGTCTTATGAATGCTCATGACCAATCGGGCTTACGCAATTAGCCTTTACCGTTTATCTCGAGTACGGTGTTTGAATGCCAAGTATATTCTCTTAGTCATTCATCGGGCTCCCTTAACGCCAGCTTACTCTTCTCATATACCCGATGAACATTACCCATGCCTGGCCTTCTAATCAGACTCCCATGCTCATTATTGCTTACTTATTCCGAAGACGATGCCCGATTAGTCAGCTCATGACTCATTCCACCTATCAGGCTCCTCAAACTGAGATATCGGCCTTGTCTCTCCACATCGCGTGACATTCTCTCCCTGAGCCCAATGGGCTTTTGCAATCTCTGGGCCGGCCACTCCTAGACATGCTCTGGGCCAATAGTCCCCCAGCCTATCTCAATACAATACTCGGGCTCAAAAACCTTTGGCAGTTTTTGGGTACAAACAATTGCCCCCCAAAAGGTCATATTAAACATCTCGCCTTGATTGATGTGATATTTTGAATTTGAAACTACCACGTGTCCACCATGCAAAAACTGTCAGATCTTGAGAATCCCACCAGTCACTATAGACACCCTAATTTTGACCACACATCAAATTAAGGGGAGTATTACCTCTAAGATCTAATGATGATAAGCGTCCAACTAATCCAAGAGTTCCAAAGGTGATTCAAGCTCTTCCGAAGGCTCTTTTAATTCAAAACAAAAAAGAAAAGAGAGGAAAAGAGAAAACAGAGGAAAACGGCATATGGTAAGTTCTGCGACAGTCACGGGATGCCGTACGGCACTCTACAAAGTGCCGAAATGGCACTCTATGAATGCCGCAAATTTCACTAAGTGCCGCAAATATTGAACTTTCACAAAAAAAATGGCAGTCCGAGGAGTTGTCTGCGGCACTCCGTGAATGCAGATACGGAATTCTTTGAATGATGTTCTGACAAACAGTGAGTGCCGCAATGGCATTCATTGAGTGCCACAAATATCTCCCGAGTGCTGCATTTTTGTGACAGCTTGTCCTAAAATAGGTCAGTTTATACCTTCAAAGGCGCCGAAATTAGGGTTTTGGCTACGAATTTTCCAAAATAACCCTCCAAAGATTGCCTATATATAGAGGATGTGTGTCCCATTAATAGGGACTTGGAATTTAGAGTGTTAGGATCCTAATATCGATTCTCTTTCAAAAACTTTCTAAATTAAGAGAGAAGTGGAATTAAAAGAAGGAGCTAGAAGAAGAGCTTGATCATTATTCTTGGAAGATCTCAAAGCAACAAAAGGAGTTGAGGATAATTAGAGGTAAACTCTAAGTTACTTAGTTTTAACATCCAAGTTCAATTACAATATATAGATACTTAGAATCTTTTACACATTTTCAAAACCTCTCTTCCTACCTCATTTCATCATACACCATATATATTGTGATTGAACTCTCACTTCATTCGTTTGGATCAAAATAGCCTTGGGGTTAAAGTTTAAATAAATCTTGGAGTTTGATATTGCTTGAACTTTGATTTTTTTTCTTTTGACACTATCTTTTTTTTTTTAGATTCATGAGACTTTCAATGTCTTACTTGAATCCTTGTGTTTAGAATCCCTCAATATTCTTATGAACTCATGATTCATGAGAGGATTGAGGTTGATACTAGTGTATTGAGTCAATGTGTTCAAACTTTCACCATAGTTTGAATTCATTACCTTGGGATTTTTTGAAGTTTCTTCATACTTCATTAAAATCCACAAGTTTAAGTGTCCTTAGTCTCCAATGACCATCAAATGGTAGAAGGAATAATTTGAGTCTAAACTTGTCTCCATGGTTTAGATTCATTGTGTTGAGGTTTTTTTATGAAGTTTATTCATACTTCATTAAAATCCACAAGTTTAAGTGTCTTAGTCTCCAATGACCATCAAATGGTAGGAGGATTAATTTGATCTAAACTTATCTCCATGGTTTAGATTCATTGTGTTGAGGTTTTATGAAGTTTCTTCATACTTTATTTAAATGCACAAGTTTAAGTGTCCTTAGTCTCCAATGACCATCAAATGGTAGGAGAAGTAGTTTGGTTTAAGTCCAACTTCATGGTTCAATAGTTGGAGTTAACAAACAAAGTTAAACTTGGCAAATGGTGCAGTGAATTTAATGACCACCTTTGATCAAGGATTTTTAGTTAAACATCAAACCGTTGGAACTGAATGAAACCAATGGAAAAGTGTTTATAACTCAAAGTTTTACCACTGTAATTTTTGTTTTAACAAGATTCCATGGTTAAAATGGTTTGGTCATGGGTTTTGGGAAGCAACAACAATCTGTCCAGAATATCAGAACAGCAACACCCTTTTGAAATGAGTAAATCAGAACTTTAATCAAACATTTTTTACCCCAAATAATTTTTAATATGAAGTTTGATGTATTAATAAGATCCCCTAAAAAGATCTAAATGTTTATGAGCTTTTTACTATTTTTAGAAAATCATACTAGAACTCTGGACAGAGAGTTATGAAGTCCTAAGTGATGTCTAGTATTTGTTTAATCCCCAAAGATCTAACCGTTGAAACCTTGATTTTATTTTTGGGTTAAAAACTAGACTCATAGAGGCATCTTGTATCCAAGAATCATCAAGATCAAAACATAGGAACCATGCCTTTTATTTCTATGAAATCCTGATCTGCTCTCAGCAATTTTCAGAATCCAGTCACAACTTTGGCCAATCTTGTAAATAATGGTTCAAATGATATTTTCATGAGTTAAGGCCTAAACCATGCTTTGATAGTGTTTGATTAAACTTAAATTCAGAGGCTAGATGATCCAAATTAATGATTAGTTAATACCCCATTCTTGTGTATATCCATGCATTCATCCATGCATAATGATGCTTGTAGTTAGGGTCTAACTTTAATTGTGATTTGTCCTCAATTGAACCTAGTTATGAATTCCTTATAATCATGTTGGGATTACATCACTTCTATATGGACATTACATTGGCTCCTAGTTGAGACTTGCATATCTATAGAGGTGATATGTTTTCAACTAATTAGAGGGAATCCATAAATAGGTCAATTCTTTCCATGCTTGATAGATTTAAGCTAGAAGCTTAGGGTTGATTATTTGATATCTTTGATCAAGGCATGCGTACTAATCTTTGTTTTGTAGCGCATTTGAGGTACAATTTCTCAACCCCTTCTCTAGTTTGATTTACTTCTTTGACTTTAATTGATTTTAAACCTCATACATAACACCTTAGCCTAGGCTCCTTCCTTATATGTATATGTGATTAGAGACCTTTTCTTAGGTTTTATTTTGTGCATGCATTGCACGTTTAATATTTGCGGCTGGATCCCGGGTAAGTTCTCTAGTTCCTTATTGCATATCATATTGCTTGTTAATTGAATTATGTGATTTATGAATGATATTTTGTTATTAGCAATTTTACACCATTTCAACATGCTTGCGTAATGTATATTTATATCTATGTATTAGTTGAGGGCATGCTTAGATTAATAGTTTGATTAAAAGGATGTCGAGTAGAGGCCTATCGCGAGATAGGATGAGAGACGATGTTTTAGTCCATCGGACTCTTTCCTCTCTCATTCCATAATCCCCGGACCTAGTTAATCTTTGGTTTCGCAGAAGATCAGTTAGTCTTAAAATGGTTTCTTAATTTTTCTTTTAAAAAAAAATTAAGTGGCAACTCATTTTGAATTTAGAAAAGATTTTTAACATAAAATTGTGGGTAATCAAAACTGCGATATCCACAATCTGGCGACTCTGCTGGGGATCGAACCCAGAATCTCTGGTTTCGCAGACCAGAATTCCTGATTTTGGGTTCACTCGAGGATTAGACTTGAAAGTATCCTTTTAATCAAATTAATTAATCCTTGTGTGCCTGTTGCATTTCACTTGCACGTCTCGCCAGTCGATTACACGGAACTATGACCTTGGAGGCTCGGGGTAACCCGGTCGGTCAAGCCATCATGGGACTGTGTGATCACCCTTGATCTCGTACCATGTGTTGGTACATGAAGCATCCTATCGGGTGTGTGTCAAAGGTCCCTTATTTTGACCAAAGCCCAGCCTTTGCATAGTAGTTTCTATAGAACCTTTCAAATCTTAGGAAATAAATTCTGGATTAAGGTTATATGCTTGGGAGTTTTGTATGCCCGAAAGGGATTACTTGAGATGATGACGATACTCACTTGATAAAAGATGTGTAACTTCTTAATCACTTTTTGAGTAATCCCTCTTCATGTCCCATGACATTTGAGAACATGCCAAAATTTTGATTATAAGATTACATCTCTTATATCATGTTTAGTTAAGCATCATTGACCTTGTATGTATCCAAATTCATGACAAGTACGGCGATAATCCGATCACATGATCCTTTTTACCCAAAGAACTTTAAACCTATCTTTGAAAGAAAATGGATTTTTGCCATCCTTGTTCCAAAATTTTCAATCAAAAGATCTTTTAAGTTCACTTTTGACTAAAACTCCAAGCTAATCGTAGTTAGAATATATTTTCACATCTTCAAAAGAAAAAAAAATTCAAAAACCTTGGGAATTGTTTTTTTTTATAAAATGCTTTTCAAAATAGAATTTCAATCCAATCACCTTTGTCAAGGAATGTTTAAAGAATTGTTTTCAAAATATAATTTATCATTCGGGAAATACTTTCTGAAAAATGATTTTTGAAAAGGTAGTGAGGATCACAATGAGAGGTGAAATTGACGCATTTGACATGAATGAGGATTTTATATGCTTACGTGTCTATTTGCTAGGATTAGAATTTCCCTTTCTTTTGCATATAGAGTAGGCGCACACGCACACATGCATTGCATCCGTGTGATATGTGAATTATCTCATCTCATCCAAAATCTTTCAAAATTTATAAGGGATTTTGATTAAAAAAAATAGAAAAACAGAAAGATCTTTTGAAAAATATTTCCTTTTGTATAGCAAATATAGCATCCAGTTCGGGCACGATTTGGTTTAAAGGTCCCACTGCAAGGTTAGTAAGAAGAGAAGAAGATAGAGAGATGGCAGATGAAAGGAGCGATGGGGAAGTAGTAGAGTTAAGGACATTAGTAGAACAGCAAGCGGAACAGATAAGGCGACAAGCTGAGAATATGAACCGAATGATGGTCATGATAGAAGCGATAGCACGCCCGCCACCGGTTATGAATCTACCGAACAATGACCCGCCAGTTAGGGAAGAGGGCTGGTATGATGAACCAGAAATGCTAAGGGCCGAGCCCCCCAGAGTAGAAAGAGAAAGGGTAGAAAGGGAAAAAAGAGAGGATAATGACCAAAAAGATAGAGAAGCTGGAAAGGGTAATGCGCAAGGCTCAAATGGTCGATACTTATGTAATGGAGCTGGAAGGTCTGTACGATGGGTTCCGTGAAACACTGCCTGCCGGTTTTAAAATGCCAGTTTTCGATAAGTTTGATGGGACAGGGAATCCTCACAGCCATGTGAGAATGTGTATCGGAGCTTTCCAACCCAGTGGGCTGAGCACTGCAATGATGGTTGTCTTATTTCAGTAGACTTTAACTAGAGCCGCCTTATCCTGGTACCTCACTTTTGAACCAAGCAAAACCCGGGTTTGGGAAGAAGTGATCAAAGCATTCGTGGCACAGTATGAGTACAACCAAGACTTGGATGTCACAGTCCAAGATTTGGAGACCACCAGGCAGGAAAATAAGGAGTCATTTGCTGAGTATCTAAGTAGGTGGAGGGGGAAAGCAGCTAAGATGGTACAGAGGCCGTCTGAGAAAGACTGGATCCGAATGTTGATGAAGAACCTTCAACCTTTCTACCAAGAGAAAATGAGATTCCAATCAATCAACACTTTTGCTGAGGTTTTTGTTGTGGGAACCAGAGTAGAGGACGCGATTCAAGAAAGGGTGATTAAGAAAGAAGAACAGTCGAATAGATATAGGAGGCCGAATTATGGGTCGAATGGAGGACATTCGGGATGTCACTTTAGCCCCACCGATGTCAATGCACTGAGTGGACCAGAGATGAAATTCGATATAACACCAAGAAGAGGAGGGGACAAACAGCTGAGGAAGTTTTCAGATTTAGGGGTATCACTGTCGACCACTCTTGATAGGCTGATAACAAAGGGGCATCATCGTCCGTTGGAGCCTCGACCTCTACCAAGTCTACTTCTGACAATGTTTCGGGAAGATCTTTATTACAAGTTTCACCAGTAAAAGGGTCACTCTACGGATCGATGCATAAGGCTAAGGCACGAAATTCAGGACCTCATTTATAACAAGGTGATATCTGAACCACCTGTTAGGGCTCCCAATATTACCAAGAACCCATTACCAAATCATCATGCCATACCACCACCGTAGGGCCTCTATTTCTTAGGGATGGAAGATACGACCTTCGATCCGTCTAGGCTGATCACTAAAGCTGGGACACCAAGGAAGCCTTATCAGATACCAGGGGATCCGATAATCTGCACTCTGGGGGATCAATTTGATTGGTGGAACCAAGAAACTGGCAACACCGATGTGGGTCAAGTGGAAGATGGCCTGTGGTATGAGAGCGACGGAGAAGGAGCAGAGAAAGAAAGTTTAAAAGTTATTTCCGAAGTTGATAATCTATGGACAAAGGAAGAAGTCAGTCATCTAACCCGATCAGAGAGACATTTTGAACCACATAAGCTGGAGGAGGATCACCCGGGGAGAGAATTGGATAAAGGAAAAGGGAAAATGAATGAAGAAGAGGAAGAAGATAGGGTTTTGAAGCAAATGAAGAAAACTCAGGCTAATATTACCATCTGGGGATTGTTGATTGCTTCAAAACATCACAGGCAGGCGGTTATGGATGCCTTGAACCAATCTGATGTTTCTATCAACACAGAACTAGAAGATCTCGTGGGAATGATCAGTAGGATTCCGAATCTAGCTATTACCTTCTCATCAGATGACCTACCTCCGGGAGGACCTGTTCACAATAAACCATTATATGTCACTGTTAAATGCCTGGGAAACACTGTGCCCGCTTGTCTTGTTGACAATAGATCTGCTCTAAACATGTGCCCATTCTGAACAGCTAAGCGTATGGGTTTGGATGACTCAACGTTCATACCATCTGAGTAGAAGGTGAGAGCATATGACAACACTTAGAGGACGGTCATGGGGATAATTCTCCTTCATCTTGCTGTCAGGCCTTGTGGATACCAGTATTTGGGCCCACTTTTGATTTTAAAACAATTTCTTTTCAAATTTAAAGACGAGTCGCCACTTAATTTTTGAAAGGAAAATTAAGAAACCATTTTAAAAGCAAACTGATCTTTTACGAAACCAAAGATAATCTGGGTCCGGGGATTATGGAATGAGAGGGGAAGGAGCCTGGCGGACTAAAACACCCCCTCTCATCCTATCTCGTGATAGGCCTCTACTCAATATCATTTTTAATCAAATTATTAATCTAAGCATGCCCTCAATTAATACATATATACATATACATTACAAAAGCATATTGAAAAGGGTGTAAGATTGCTAACGATAAAATATCATTCATAAACCATATATTTCAAGTAGCAAGCAAGATGATGTGCAAATAGGGAACTAGGAAACTTACCTGGGATCCAGCTGCGAATTTAAACGTGCAATGCACATAAATAAAGATAAAACCTAAAAAGGGTCTCTAATCACATATACACATAAAGCAAGACCTAAGCTAAGGTGTCGCGCATGGAGTCAAAAATTAATTAAAATCAAAGAAGTAAATTAAACTAGAGAAGGAGTTGAGAAATTGTACCTCAAATGCTCTACAAAACAAAGATTAGTACACATGCCTTGATCAAAGATATCAAATAATCAACCCTAAGCTTCTAGCATAAATCTATCAAGCATGGAAAGAATTGACCTATTTATGTATTCCTTCTAATTAGTTGAAAACATATCACCTCTATAGATATGCAAGTCTCAACTAGGAGCCAATGTAATGTCCATATAGAGGTAGTATAATCCCAACATGATTATAAGGAACTCACAACTAGGTTCAATTAGGGACAAATCAAACTAGAATTAAATCCTAACTACAAGCATCAATATACATGGATGTAAACACGAATGAGGATGAACTATGAACTCTTCACTAATTTAGATCACTTAGCCTTTGGATTTAGACTTAATTATCATTATTCAAAACATGATTTGAGTCCCAAAGCACTTTGAAAACCAATTAAGTTAAGATCAATGAGATTAGACAAAAACAGTGACTATTTCTCATGAATTACAAAGAGCTGACCAGATTTTAAAAGGTAGAAACACCATGATTCCAATCTGTTGGATTTTGATGATTTTTGGATATGATATGCCTTTGTGAGTCTAGTTTCTAACCCAAGAAGAAAATCGAAGATTGAACGGTTAGATCTCTGGGAATAAGGAAACTAGACATCACACAGGAATCTGCAACTCTCTGTCTAGAGATTTTGTACGATTTTCTAAAAATAGTAAACAAATGAGAAACACATAGATCTTTTTAGGGTACCTTCCTAACACATTAAGCTACTTAGAAAAATTTATTAGAGGCCAAGGAAGTTTGGTTAAGGTTCTAATTTATTAATTTTAAAATGGACTTACTGTTCTAGAATTTTGGATAGAAAGTTGCTTGTTTTGAAATCACAAGATCAAACCATCTTAAACATGGAATTTCATCAAAACAAAAAATCACAGAGGTACTTAAATGAGTTATGAACATCCTCCAATTGGTCTCATCCAATTCCAATAAACCATGATTTTATACAAAAATCTTTGATCATAGTTGGTTTATGGATTCACTGCACCTTTGTTGGATTAATGTTCATAGTTTGAATCAAACTTGAACAACACCTAGTTCCTCTCCCAAATACATGGTCCTTGAGGGATATAAACTTGATATATCTTAATCTACTCTCAAATCAATGGTCCTTGGAGGCTAAGATATGACCCAAAAATCATATGAACCTTCATAAGGTATAGAAATAACTCTATGCGATTCAATTTGAAGGACCTAAGTCATGAACTAAGACTTAATTCCATCAAACAAAACATGGATATAACAATGCCCACTTTAATCTCCATAGCCATAAGACCATACGAGACTAATGAATCAACCTAAAGAGGATCCAATGAGATATTGAAGATCTCATGGATTTCTAAGAGAAAATAGAGACATGGAGAAGTAAATTCAAAGTCTCCATGAAACCCAAATAACAAATGCTTTCATAACTTATTTTTGTTTTAAAATCCAAGGCTATTTTTAGATCCAAACTAATGAAGACAACTTATGAAACTTCAATCACAAACTCTATGTGGTGTGTGATGAAATGAGGTAGGAAGAGATGTTTTGAAAATGTGTAAAAGTCCTAGATCTATGAGTTTGTGATTGAATTATATATAATAAGTATAGGAATAAGGATTTAACCTCTAGATCTTCTCAGGATTTGATTGATTTGGAGAGATCCAAGCCTTACAAGCAATGCTCTTCTTCTTCTTCCTTGAAGCTTCAAGGTTCTTCAATGGAGATTTGAGGAATTGGGTGAATTGGGTAGGATTTCTATGGGCTTTTGGGTTTCTCTCTCTATATTTCTCTAATAACAAACTCAATCTTCAAAATTCAGCCTCTCTTCCTAAGATTCAAGTCTCATCTTCAAGGTTCAAGTCTCTCCCTCAAGATTCAAGTCTCCAACCTCTCCAATTGAGAAAAAATGGGGTTTCTAGAGACTTTCATTATCTTAGGGGCTAGGATGGTAGATAGGTCAATTAGAAATGGTGGGAGCATGGTTTGCATGACCTAAGAGTAGTAAACACATACAAAAAAAATGGCATCGTTTGGTGCATTCATTTGATCAAAGATTGAAAAGGATTTTTGGCTTAAAAATGCAAACTAGCCCAGGCCGGCACTCAATGAAGATGGAACGGCACTCTCTGAGTGCCGCGCAGTACTCGCTTTGTGTCGAACATCACTCAGTGAGTGTCGCAGCGGCATTCACTGTTTGCCGTTCGAGCACTCTAAGTGCCGCTGCATAGCAGTCCAGCACTATTCACAGCAATTCAGCACCTTAATTTCATTTCATGTCATTTAAGTAAATGTTGTATTTACTTAAGACATTAAATATAATTAAGAAAATACCCCCCATTTGGATTCAATAAAAATATCTAAAAAAATCAAAATCCTTAAAAAAAAAAAAATCAACTCTCCCTTCGAAGCAAAATTTCCAATTTCCTGCACAATTCTTCTTGAAGACCTTTCGATTTCTCAATGTTCTTTTCATTTAAAATTCTTAAAAATCATTTCTAGCATAAGGGAGACCCAATGAACAATTACCGGGACTTTTCATCTTGAAATTCAAAAATTTAACGATTGACCCCCTTTTGACCCTTTGACTTTTCACTGGGTCAACTGTTGACTTTTTCGGGGTTCATGCTGATTCTCTCTTTTTCAAAATGGTTTTAAGATGCTTCGAGGACAATGCCATGTTTCTATACGTGTTCAAAACTCATAGTCCACAAGGTGATAGGTAAATGAAAATTTTGGTATTTTTGGCTGAAAAGGGCAATTTTTAACCGAGATTCTTCTTGGAATAGAATCAGATTGCTTATAAGAGTCTTTATTCCGATGAGACATATTCATCATTCATCATTGATCTCTAGAGGTAAATCCCCCTAAGTTTAATAGCTCAGTCAAAATTGGGATGTCTGCAGGCCAGTGGAAAAGGAAGCCAAATTTCAGGTCATCGATATCCCTACTTCTTTTAATTTGCTGCTAGGAAGACTGTGGCTAGACAATATGGGTGCCATACCATCTACAATTCATCAGAAAGTCAAGTGTGTCTGAAAGAGCAAAGTCTATGATATTCTCGAGGATAGTTGGGTCCATCCGTCTAAAGCTTCATCAAGCGCACTAGTTCTAGAGGTGCAATTCGAAGAAGAAGAGACAAGTCTGGGGGGGTTCGAGTTTATCAACATGTTGGAGAAAGAGAAGCCAAGAGAGTTCCTGCTGTTGTATTTCGATCAGTACGCAAGTCCATTGGTCGCTGGTATCATGAAGAAGATGGGTTTCTCCCCAGGTATGGGATTGGGTAAGAATCATCAAGGTCTACCGGAATTTCCAAAGATCGCCACTCAGACTCACATTCATGGTCTGGGTTATGAACCATCAAAGAAAGAGCTGAAAAGGAAGAAGAAGGCAACTAATTCACCATTGGACCCTTACCTGAAGACGCTCAATGGAAACTTTGTGAAGGAGGGAGAGGATTTCCCCTTTTGTGGCTTCCCAGAACCATGGGTAGATCAGAAGGACAAACGTATTAAGCCAAGGTTTGAGATCTTCTTCCCCCACGAATTCTATGAGTATCAAGATCCATATCTACATGTACCTGTGAAGTCAGCTACTACTAAAGATTGGATTGGTGCGCTGGATGGCTTGGTCATAAAGAATCTATTGGGCGAGAAAAACACAAAAACCGAGGGAACGGGCCAAGAAGGGGTCGTAGAAGACAAGGCTAGAAAAGAACATGCTGAGGGAATGGTAGAAGTGATGCAAGATGAGGAGAATGACATGGAAGAACCCGAAAAAGAAGCGATGGAGGAGATTATCAAGACAGGGGATCTGGAGGAATGCTTCATCATCGATCTGGGAGGAGAAAGCAAGAAAGAGTGGGTTTTTGAGTCTAGTGATAGGTATCCCCCACACCCAGAGTCTGTAATGGCCCAAATGAGGTGTCTTTCAATTTCCATGTCTATTGTAATCACTCCAAAGAAAATTAATGAAAGTATGACTAATTCTGCCTACTCGAATGCTCTTAATGAATGTGATGAATGTGATGATCATGAAATACCAAATGAATTGCAAAAATTAATCAAAAAAGGAAAAGAATCTGCATGTAAAATCATTAAGAACACTCTAACGATCAATCTAGGAAATGAAGATAATCCTCAAAATGTTTTCATTGGCTCTACACTCAGCAAAGAAAAAAGTAAAGAATTAATCAATCTGTTAAATGAATTCAAAGATTTTTTGCATGGTCTTACAGTGATATGCCAGGTATCAATCCAGAAATAGTCCAGTATCATATCCCCCTCTTTCCCAATTCAAAACCTGTAAATCAAAAATTGAGGCGAATGAGGCCTGAATGGGCACTCAAAGTCAAAGAAGAAGTTGAAAAGCAACTGAGAGCCGGATTCTTAATGGTCACCGAGTATCCAGAATGGATCGCCAATATAGTACCTGTCCCGAAAAAGGACTGTCGCGTTAGGGTCTGTGTAAACTTTGGAATCTGAACAAAGCCAGCCCTAAGGACGATTTTCCTATACCCCCACATTGATGTGTTAGTGGACAATACAGTGGGACATGAACTCCTATCTTTTATAGATAGGTTCTCAGGGTATAACTAGATTCTAATGGCACTATAGGATAGAGAGAAAACCACTTTCATCACATCATGGGGCACATACTACTATAGGGTGATGTCGTTTGGGCTCAAAAATGCGGGCGCAACTTATCAGCGGGCCGCTACAACATTTTTGCACGATGTGATCCATAAGGAGGTAGAAGTGTATGTGGACGATATGATTGTAAAATCCAAGGAAAGGGGAAGACACTTGGATGCGTTGAGGAAATTCTTCGAAAGGTTAAGGGAATTTAGAATGAGGCTAAACCCTCAGAAGTGCACCTTCAGAGTCACTATCAGAAAGTTTTGGGGTTTTCATCACAAAGAGAGGGATAGAGGTGGACCCAACCAAAATAAAGGCCATAATCGAGATGTAGCCGCCTAAGAATGAGAAAAAAATGAAGGGGATTTCTAGGTAGAATATAGTTCATAAGCCGCTTCATCTCAAAACTAACCCTAACATGTGACCCTTTGTTTAAGCTATTAGAAAAGGAGAGTGTGGACACCGGGATTCCACCTCTTGCTGCTTTTGTTTTGTTTTGAAATTGATTTGGATTAAAGGAAGAAAATGAAAGGTCTCTTGAAAACAGATACAGAGTCGCCACTTGGTCTTTAAGGAACCAAGAAACCTAATTTTGACTCACCCAAACGGATAAAGGGCACCGGCCCTTCATAACCAAAGAACTTGGTTCGGGGTTTTGGTACGAGAGAGGAAGGAGCCTTTGTCGCGACTAAAACACCCTCAGCTCGCCCCGTCTTTCGACGGGCCTCAATTGGCATCCAAATAATCATCTTATACCATGTATGGTTCGACAATTAATACTATGATAGTATATTACATCACAAAAGAAACTTGAAAATGGAAGATCTAAAAATAAAATATCATTCATAAGATCTAAATCAAATATCATACAATGTAAAGTGAAAGATCACACAAATAAACCTAGAAAAATTGTCTAATCATGTATCAAATAATCAAGACTTCCTAATCTAAAGGGGGACATGAATTGTTCTTGAAACAAATAATCAAAGAAATCAAAATATGCTTAGCAAACTAGTATGATGCATGTTATTCTTTGAGGGAAGAAGACCTCTTAATCCCCGGGACGGATGAGAAAGGATGATTAGATCAAGGGGAAGCATGAACGTGTGATCGAGTTCATTCCTTATGATCTTCTTAGATTAAGAGTTACAAAAACCCCAAATTTTGCATGAATGCAATGTATGTATCTAAAATGTGCAAAGGTTGTAGTGTGTTTTGGATACATGGATTTCTAGAATGACTTAGAAGTCTAAAATGTGTATGAATTAATGAATGAAATCAATATGGGATATGTACAAATGTAGTATAAACTACTTCTTAAGACATGAGCTAATTTTGAATACATGTAGGTATCAAATCAAAGAATGAAAGTTGAAATGTGCTTGCTGTGAATAGTGGACAGAACAGTAACATGATCGTGTGAAAATTGAAAAGAGGGGTTAGGAATGTTTTCAGTGCATGATGTTTTATGGAGATGTTCCTTATTGTGTCTAGAACACTAATCAAAAGGCCAATCTTGAATAGCTATCACAGATTGAGAGAAATCATATAAACAATGAAGGTCACTCAGAAACAGAGCCGTACTGTCGACTGAAATGTTGAAAAATCTTAGAAAATGAAAACTAATGATCTAGAGGCCCATTTTATACAAACAGTTCCCTAAGACATTGAAGTGTAAAGGAAAAATAATTTGGGACCACCCCTTTTGGAAAAGTTTTCTGAAAAAGAAGCTGGAAGTGGACCTAGCTGCTGTGACAGCAAAGACAGAATGTCCGGAAGGAATGTTTGGGTCCAAATGGACCATTTCCAAGTACTTCCAAGTCAAACCAAAAATCATGGGTGTTCTCCAATGAGTTAGGAAGACTTTCCAAGTGGCCTTGCATCCATATGTTGAGTATTGAGTTCTAGAGAAATCTTTGAACTCAGCTCACTCACTGTTTTGACTCATTGTTTTAAAGATTTTGGAGAAAACAAGGTTTTGTTTCTTGAAACCAAAATGAGAGGGGTTGAGAGAGGTTTTGAAATAGATGTTTTGAAAGCATATTTTCAATACTCAATAAGGATTATAGCCATTTAAAATTCCAACATCAAGCTCATCATCAAGAACCTCCAAGATTGTTGGAGAGATTTATTTTATTTTGAACATAACTTCAAAAATACCTAGGAGGTATTGAAGTTATGATCATCATCTATCAAACATGTTTTTGAGGTCAAGAGCTACTATCCATAAGGATTCACTCACCTCAAACTTCATGTCATCATCTAGATGATGATGAACTAGTAAGTAAATAAAGAAAAAAAATAAAAAAGAAATGAGGTAAGAAGAGATAAACAATGAATAAACAAGCAAGTAGATAATGATCAATAGATGAAATTCATGATGTATTGAACTTGTAGAATGGTGTTTCACTCATATATGATGACATTGGATATGGAAGAAGCTTCCTCTCTCTTAAATGCTCACTAAAATGGTGGTTGGGTGTATTGAATGTTGAAGTAAATAGGAGTAATGAAGTAAAAAAACAAAGTTTAGAACTCACTTTTGTTTTGAAAATCAAAGAAGAAAGCTCCTTTTTCTCTATTCTAACCTTATCTCTACAACTTTCTCTCCCAAACTTTTCCAAAGCTTACATTTCACTCCCCCAAAATGAATAGCAATGGGGGGTTATATAGGCCCACTTGAGGTGGTTTTGGGGTTTTAGAAGTATCCCATTGGTCCCAAACATCTGAAATCATGAAACTACGTCGTTTTGATTTTTAATTAATCCAAATGGGACACTAAAAGAAATTACAAAAACTCACTGTTCTGGGGGAGAACGCCGCGGCAGCACTGGGCCAGTGCCGCGGCGGCAGTGGGCCATTGCCGCGGCGGCACTGCTCCTCCTTCGTCCAGATAATGCTGTTTAGGCCCCCTGAGGTTCCGATATTCGCGAAAAGGCCCTATTCCGTCCAAAATTCACAGAAAATGCGTATGAACTCCAAACTGAGGTTGTGATATACCGTTGGAAAGGTAATGGAATCTAATTTACATAAAAAATAGTTCAGGGATAGGTCACTTTGAAAAGTTTTGTGGTATTTGCGATAAAAGCCGATTTGATCGCCTTTTTCGTCTTCAAAAATTGATAATAAACTCGTTTTAAATCCAAAAATTGTGTGCGATATGCCGTTGGAAAGCTATAGACCTCTAGTATCTGTGAAAAATATTTGAAAATTGTTTCGGTGCCTCGGTTCCAAAGTCAAATCTTGGTCAAACAGGTCAAACCTGGGATTCCCGAGAAGTTCTCGAAATCTCCGGGAGTTCCCAAGAGCTGACGTTTTCGCTCGATTCTCGTTTTAATACTTTTATCATGATTTAGAATGATTCTGGTGAATTCGGATGATTTCGGTCAAACTTGGTCAAATTTGGTCAAACTCTGGTCAAACCGATCAACGGGGACTTTCCGGGAACTTCCGGGACTTCCGGGGGTCTTTGGGAGCTGACGATTTCATGCGATTTTACTTAAAAACTTCATTTTAATGTTTTTCTCATGACGTAGCATGTTTCCAGAACTTTTGGTCCAAATCTGGGAGCTTTTGGACTTTCAGGGGCATTTTGGTCATTCTGAGCATTCTGAGAGAGGGAACTAACTTCCAGGAATCCTTTTAAGTCTTTTTCGATCATTGTGAACCACCAAGCTATGGGTCTCCTAAATCTGATAGCCGAAAAAATGGGGTGTCTACAGTTTGCCCCTCTTTGGCATGAACTTGCGAGGCAACGCATATCGCAAGCGAGTGCCAAAGCTTTGACGAGACAGGACTTTTTGGAGGCTATAGATTTAGGATAAAAAGCGCTGCAAAAGATGCAAGGATGATGCTGAAGCTAGCGTTGGTCATGCTCTGCGTGAGCTGCCTACGTATCCCAAGGGGAATCAGACCAGGACGTAGTTCAGGGCACAAGGGGACCAATCACACATGCACATATACAACAATCAGGCGGATGCTATGCTAATGCGTGGATGTGATATGATTTCGTATATGTGTCCTATCATGCCTAGCGTTCTGATCCTAGTATGAGCAGGTGCTGTGGGGTGTGCCACTCCAGGTGGGTTGGTGTTGTGCTAGTGTTTGTGAATGTGATGTAGTGGATGACTCGGATGAGGATATCAAGGTTTAGAAGACTCTGGGTCTAGGGGCAAACTTCTGGAACTTGGGAAGTATGCATTGCAAACGAGTGAGATGGATCAGATGCGCGTTGTCTAAAAGACAGCAGCTAAAGGTGACCGAGGGGTTTTGTGATGAAAAAAAAAAAGGAAGCTCATGATAGACGGCAGGCACGGGGCCATGGAAAGACTGTGCTTCATGTGGGCGATGCTCTGATGGCTGATTTTTGGGAGTTGGTTCCTCTTCTGCTACTTTCGGTTGGGGGGTAGTGGGAATTAGCATCTTTCGGTTCCTTTCCTCGGGGATGATGCAGGGTTCTCGAGGAATCTCTTTTCTTGATCGGGAACCAGGACCCGTCTCTGAATCTCTCACGTTTGATCAAAATATGTCGGTGCTCAATCCAAGAGAGCCTGTCGGGGCTTCCGGGGGCTGGTATCTTTCTTCTTTTGTCCTCGAGGGATAATGCAGGGTTCTCGGGGAATCTCTTTTTCTTGATCGGGAACCAGGACCCGTCTCTGAATCTCTCACGGTTGATCAAAATATGTCGGTGCTCAATCCAAGAGAGCCTGTCGGGGCTTCCGGGAGCTGGTATCTTTCTGCTTTTATCCTCGGGGGATAATGCAGGGTTCTCGGGGAATCTCTTTTCTTGATCGGGAACCAAGACCCGTCTCTGAATCTCTCACTGTTGATCAAAATATATCAGTGCTCAATCTAAGAGAGCCTATCAGGGCTTCCGGGAGCTGGTATCTTTCTGTTTTTGTCCTCGAGGGATAATGCAGGGTTCTCGGGGAATCTCTTTTCTTTATCGGGAACCAGGACCCGTCTCTGAATCTCTCACGGTTGATCAAAATATGTCAGTGCTCAATCCAAGAGAGCCTGTCGGGGCTTCCGGGAGCTGGTATCTTTCTATTTTTGTCCTCGGGGGATAATGCAGGGTTCTCGGGAAATCTCTTTTTCTATTTTTGGTGCCTCGGCCAAAATTCAGGATTCGTTCTCGGAACTCTCGTGTTTGATCAAAATTTGCGACGGTTGTTCTGAAATAGCTGATTCGGGTCCTCGGGAGTCAATTTTTTTCAGTTTCTGCCTGCTGGAGGTAGTTCTGACAACTTTTAGCCTGCTTGGGGTAAAACCTCATAAATCTTGGCCGGAATGGGCCACCGGGGCTGATTGGGGCCAAAAATGGGCTGAAAAAGGCCAAAATGGGTCAAAACGGGGCGAAACGGAGCAAAACGGAGCGAAGCGGGGCCCACGGGGAGCAGTGCCGCGGTGGCACTAGGCCACTGCCATGGCAGCAGTTGGCCAGTGCCACGGCAGCACTGGGTGGCCGGACTTCATCTTTGTATATCTCGGGTTTTTAAGCTTTTCAAGCTCATTCTTGGCCATTTTGGGGTGTTTTTGGAGCCAAAATTTGTCAAAACGCATCTTGTGCGCGCTCAGGTGAATAATCTTTCCCCGTAGTTGGAATTTTGATTGGTGTTTTGGTTGGCTCAAATATCAAGAAGAAAGTTTAACTGTGACTTCCATTTTCTTTGTAGATCCATGGCTTCGAGCTCGAGGAGACCGTCTAAGAAGGCTAAGGAACGGATGAAGGCTGAGATGCAAACCCCGGACTTGATTTTACGGGACCCCCAACATCATCTTTCGGCCGCAGCTCTAGCGAGCTTGGTATGTGAAACTTTTGACAGTTTAGGACTGCTTTCATGTATTGTGCTAGTTTTGTGAGCCGTAGTGTGCACCTAGAGATCGTTAGAAGTCCGATTTGTGCTCAAACATTGATTTTGTGAATTTGGCTCTCGGATCGTGAATAGTGATTTTGTGCATTTTTTGTTGTTTTTTGTTGTGCGTAGGTGCCAGAAGTGATGATGAAGGGCCATGGCAGCCTCGCCCACGCTTTCTTATGGTATACTCAACTCTCGCCCACCGTCAAGAGGATGGTAGACGATGCCGGGTTCGGAGGTTTCATCCGTCTGGTTTCTAAGAGTAGCAACGACTTGGCACATTTCTATGTTCTAGCTGAGAGGTGGTGGGACACCACCAATACTTTCCACCTGCCGTTTGGTGAGATGACCATGACGCCCTTCGACTTCTCCAGATTATGGGCTTGAGGGTTGGCGGGAAGCGCCTGGTTCTGGACTACTTCTATGAGATTGACCCGGAGGCTGTAGAGATGCTGATTGGGGTTGTTCCCCCTAACCTGGAGAGGCACTGGTTTCCTTGTGGCTGGCTTTACCGGGCCTATGGTAGAGGGAATCATAATCTGAACAATTCCCAGCTTTTGAGGGTGTATCTTCTGTATGTCCTTGGTTGCTCGATCTTTGCGATGCGGAATGACCGGGTGAGCCTGAGATTTCTTTCTTGCCTGGCGACTATTGATGAGATCCCCTCCTACGACTGGGGCGGTGCTGCCTTGGCCCATCTTTACAAATATATGGGTGAGGTCTCTCGGGGCGATGTTAAATCGATAGGGGGATTCTGGCGAGCTTGGGAGGTATGTACCGCATCTTCTTTTGTCTCTTGGCTTTTTGATTTCTGTACTCTTTCTGACCTTTCTCTTTATTTGTGCAGCTTTGGAGCTTTGAATATCTGAAGATGTTAGCTCCTTCCCCTGCGGATGAATCTGGTGAAGACGAGGATGGCATGGCTCCTGTACCTCTGTTTCCACGAGGCTTGAGATGGCAGAGGGACGTCGTTGGGATGAAGAGTGGGGCCCACCGGATTGTTTTGCTCAGAAACTTTTTAACTGAGCTGACGGCTTCTAGTGTTCATTGGACGCCTTGGGAGCGCGTCACCTATGCCGCCCTAGAGGAGATACAAGCGGTCAAATCTCTTACCCCTTGCCGACTTCTGATGGAGAGTACCGAGTGCAGGCAGTGGTTCCTTGGTGAGCGGGTGTCTCGACAGGTGGTTGGTGGTTCCAGGTATCGCGTCCCTCATAATCCCCCTACGATGGATGCTAGTGACCTTTCTAGTGATGCTCTACTGGAGGCCTTGGCTGGCACCGATGTTTGGGATCATTTTCTCTCTGAGACCGGTTATGAGGCTTACCGCGACCGCTTCCTGATGCCTAACTTCCCACTCCTGGAGGTGAGTTTCCTTTACATTTTCTCTCTCTTAGTTGCCTATGTTTTTTATTCATCTTTTCCTAACTTATTTTGTGCCTACAGCTTTGCGAGATGTACAGGAGATAGGCTCCTCTGGCTTTTGATCCTATCCCTCCTTGGGATTGGACCGTCAATGTTCTAGGCGCTGATGGCACTCCCCAAGTGATGGAGCTGCCACGAGTCACATGCGGGTACCCCACTCAGCCAGCGGGCGTCCTCAACGTTCCTTGGAGTTACTCTGAGGAGGGTCACGCCCTGGCGGCTAGCTTACGGTCCTTGGTCCTCACATGAGACCATCAGGTATGTCTCTAATTTGCACTTTCTTAAGGTTATGAGGTTCTAACCCTGTGTTTTGCCCTTGATAGATGGACGGTATGCGGCAATTTACCGCCAATCAGATGGCGTCCCTGGTAAATCTCTAACTCGACTCTGTTTTTTGTACTTTTCTGGTTTCCCTACTGATTGCCTTTATTTTATTTGTGTGTGCAGTACCGTGGAGGTGGAGCTGGCTCATCGAGGACTGGTCCAAGGTGCAGAGGTGGTAGGAGGAGGCCATCGCCGACATACACTCCGGGCGATCCGACAGAGGACGAAGAAGAGGAGGACTGAGGCCTCCCAAGCAGGAATTTTATTTTATTTTCTTTTTATGTTTTCGATTGGGTTGTACTGGGGATATGACTTTTTTGACAGTGTAGGGCGATGTGTGGAATAGTTTGTGACTTTTGACAGAGTATTATGATGTTTCGCCTTTTAGGCCGGATAGCTTCTGGTTTGGAGGCGCAGTTGTGTGCTTGTTTTAGTTGATAGTCGTGTGATGATAGATGTGCACTGTGATTGTTGGATGTTACTGCGATGGGCAGTTTTGTGATGGTGAGTGTTTTTGCCTTGCAGGTGGGATAGTCCGTGAAACGGGGAGGTGCTGCCGAAATTTTGAATTTTCTAGAGCCGCGACCGAAAATATGGCTTTGTATGATCCCGCTCAACTCACAGCTTGGCTGAACATCACGGATGGCGTGGAGTGGATCAACCTCTTTAGCTACGGCTTGACTGAGTTGTTCTCTCTTTGCCAGATGACCATGAACACTGAGTTCTTGCGTTCTGCCATTGCCCACTGGGACCCGGTGAACCATGTCTTCAACTTCAATGGCCTTGAGATATGCCCCATGTTTGAGGAGTTTTGTGCTATTCTCGGCTACGATTCTTACTCCAACTTGATTCTCCCTTTCGCTGATATTCTTAGTTCTACACGAGGCTTAGCTGAATATCTGAATTGTTCCATCACTATTTCCCGCCGGCTGATTCAAGGTGAGGTCCTCAACATTGCTTCCATTATTGCCCGATATGCCAGTCCTGGGAATCCCAGCGTGTATGATGCTACTCGTGGGGCTGCTCTGATTCTGTACATGATTTCGCACTTCTTATTCTCGAGTACTTCTAGCGATTTAGTGCATGTATGTCTCGGACTGAAAGCGGGTAAGAACCCCATGGCTATGGTTCTAGCTGAAACCTTGAATGGCTTGGATAACGCCTTCAACCAAGGGACTCCTCTTCTTTCTGGGGCGCCTTTGGTGTTGCAAGCTTGGTTATACGAGCGCCTTCAACTGTGGGTGGGCCGCATACCACCGGTTTACTTTCGTCGAGTCGTGCTTTACCCTTCCTACACTTTTGCTGATTGGGTTAACATGATGGGTGCTTTATCTGAAGTGGACATTTGCTGGATTGTGGGACATTGGGACCTTCATGCTATTACCACGAGCCTCAGGGGTCACCAGAGAGTGTGGTTGATGGGTCTGAGGGAGACTTCTTTCTATCATCCTCGCCGCTTGGTCAGACAGTATGGGCAGGTTCAGGAGGTTCCCCGGGGGTTTACTGAGAGGGTCTTTGCTTCCAGGATCAGGGCTGCCACTATCGCTGCTTTCATTGATGGTTGGACTGACCGAGTAAAAACCTACTTCTAAAGGCCTTTTGGAGAAATAAAAGACACAAAGATAAAGCTAGACCTGACTGATTCTGCTCATTCCTCCAAGTGTCTTTGAACATGTGTGATTGCTTTTTGAAAGACTTTTATTTCTTTGATTATTCCTGCTTATGTAATATTCAAAGTTTGTTTATTGGTGAACCTTGGTTACTATGGGAATCTCACTTTATGCATTTTAGCTTTCTAAAAAATATTTTGTAACCGAGATTTTAATTAGATGCTGCTTTTGGTACTCGCTTGGACATGCTAGGGCGATTAAAGGCAAACGAGGCGAGTGGCCGAAGTTTGCCCCTAGTTTGGGATATGTATGGTCGTGAGGCAAACGAGGTAGATGACCGACGTTTGCCCCTAGTTTAGAAAGGGTTTAGGCAAACGAGGCGTGTGGCCGAAGTTTGCCCCTAGTGTGGGAGGGTGATTTCCGGGTTATGGCAAGGACCGCGACTTTATTTTCTCACATGCTCATAATTTTTGCCTAGGCACCAAGGAGGTGGCCTAGCGAGCTATTTTCTCTCTTTTGTTATTGCTCACCTTGGATTTAACTCTAACTTTTACCTAGGCGTCCTTTCGGATTTTCAACCTAGCGAGCCATCCTTTTTTTTTTTTTTTTTTTTTTAAAGTCTGCCTACGTACCCCCGAGCGGGGATCAGGCCCAACGTAGTTCGGGCCATGGTTAGAAAGAAGTGGGTTGATTTTTAAGTAGGTGGGGTGACCGAACCGATGTGGTTGCCTACGTATCCCCGAGTGGGAATTAGGTCAAGCGTAGTTCAAGGCAAGGCTTGAAAGAAATGGTTATTTTTGTGAGGTGACCGAACCGATGTGGTTGCCTACGTATCCCTGAGTGGGAATCAGGTCAAGCGTAGTTCAAGGCAAGGCTTTGAAAGAAATGGTTATTTTTGTGAGGTGACCGAACCGATGTGGTTGCCTACGTATCCCCGAGTGGGAATCAGGTCAAGCGTAGTTCAAGGCAAGGCTTTGAAGGAGAATGGTTAGGGAAAGGTCAAGTATAGTACTTTTTGAGGCGATCCATGTTGATTGGTTCTTTGAATTCGACACCATCGAGGTCCATGAGATAGGTCGCTCCTCCGGAAAGGATACTTTTGACGATGTAAGGGCCGACCCATTTAGGTTTAAACTTCCCTCGGAGATCAAAGATCGGAGCTCGTAATTCCTTAAGGACAAGGTCGCCCTTGACAATCTTCCTCGGACGAACCCTTTTGTTGAAAGCACGGGCTATCCTTTTTTGATAGATTCGGACGTGGTCGACTGCCGCTAATCGCTTTTCATCTATGAGAGTCAACTCTTCATATCTTTCCCTCAACCAATCTGACTCTGAGATTTCACATTCTGCCATCACGCGCAGAGATGATAGTTCTATCTCGACTGGAAGTACTGCTTCCATCCCATACACTAGTGAGTAGGGCGTTGCTCCTGTGGATGTCCTTATCAAGGTTCTGTATCCTCAAAGTGCAAATGGTAGCTTTTCATGCCAGTCTTTGTAGGTATCAGCTGATTTTTGCAGTATGGCCTTGACATTCTTATTCGCAGCTTCAACTGCCCCATTAGTCTGTAGTCTGTATGGTGATGACTTGTGATAAGTGATTTTGTACTCCTCGAACAGATCCCTGACTTTTGCCTTGAAATGACTTCCGTTATCCAAAATAATCTCATGGGGAACTCCATAACGGCAGATGAGATTTCTCTTGATGAATTTGGCCACTTCCTTGGCCCCCAACTTGGTGTAAGATGTGGCTTCTACCCATTTTGTGAAGTAGTCTATGGCCACCAGGATGTACCGATTTCCATTCGAGGCTTTCGGAATGATTTCTCCGATGATATCGATTCCCCAGGTTGAGAATGGCCAAGGTGAAGTCATGCTATATAGAAGAGATGGTGGTACGTGCATCATGTTTGCATGGATCTGGCACTTGTGACACCTTCTTACGTATTCGCAACAATCTTTCTCCAATGTTGTCCAGTAGTACCCTTGTCTTATAATCTTTTTGGCCAGCATGTGACCGTTCATGTGCGGGCCGCAGACCCCCTCGTGTATTTCCTCCATCATTCTCCTGGAGCTTTTTCCAAACAAGCAAGTCAGGTTGTGACCGTTGTATCCTTTCTTCAGCAGTTTCCCACCGCAAATGATGAATTGCACTGCGAATCTTCGGATGGCCCTTTTGTCTTTCTCCGTAGATTCTTGGGGGTATGTCCCCTTTTCTATGAAATCCCAGACATCCTGATACCACGGCGTTTCATTCTCTTCTCCTTCGATTGCAGCGATCATGTTGAACAAAGGCTCGTACCTCTGCTCAATTAGCAAAGGCATCATCTTGACTCCCACAGGAATCTTGATCATGGAGGCTAAGGTAGCCAATGAGTCTGCTAGCTGGTTCTTTTCCCTAGGCAAGTAGAGGAACGTGATGTTCTGGAACTGCCTCTTGAGTTGGTTGAGATGATCATGATAGGGCTTCAACCTTTCTTCTTTTACTTTCCATTCTCCTCTTGCTTGTGATATGATGAGGTTTGAGTCCCCGAAGACGTCCAACTTCCGAACTTTCAGTTCTATGGCTGCTTCCATTCCTAGAATGCATGCTTCGTATTCAGCAGTGTTGTTGGTGGAGTTATAATTGAGTTTGACTGCCAATGGAGTATGGTTCCCGCTTGGTGATACGAGAATCATTCCTACTCTGTATCCTTTCATGTTGGCTGCTCCATCAAAGTACAACTTCCACTGTTCTTCCTTGATTTCCATGATACTTTCGTCTGGAAACGGAGAGTCCCCACTTTCTTTGGAGTCAACGGCATATTCTGCGAGATGGTCGGCTACGATTCTCCCTTTTACCGATTTGCTTGTAACATACTTGATATCGAACTCGGACAGTAAGAGTAACCAACGAGATATACGACCGGTCAGGGCGGGTTTTTTGAGAAGGTATTTTAAAGGATCCATACGGGATATGAGCACAACTGGGAAGGCCAGTATGTAGTGCCTCAGTCGGCGAGTGCACCAAACTAAGGCCCAATATGTTTTTTCGAGGGTAGAGTAGTTGAGCTCATACCCAGTCATCCTCTTGCTGAGGTAGTATATGGCCTTTTCGGAGCGGCTTTCTTCTCCTTCCTGGGCTAGCATGCAACCCATGGCATTTTCGGAGACAGACAGGTAAAGGAATAAGGGCTTATGAGGAGTGGGTGGTGAGAGGACAGGCGGATTTTGGAGGTTGGCTTTTATTCTGTCGAAAGCGGCTTGACATTGGTCATCCCATTGGAACTTCTCCCCTTTTCTCAGCAATCGGAACAAGGGATCGCATGTAGTTGTGAGCTTGGAAATGAAGCGACTGATAAATTGGATTCTTCCAAGGAACCCCCTTACTTCTTTTTCACTCCATGGTGGTGCCATTTCTAGGATTGCCTTGATCTTAGAGGGATCCACCTCTATTCTCCTTTCTGTGATGAGAAAACCCAGGAGTTTACCGGAGGTCATGCCGAAAGTGCATTTCTTGGGAGTCAACCTCATCTTGTATTTGCGCAACCTTTCGAAGAACTTTTCCAGTGCTACCAGGTGTCCTTCTTTGTCCCTGGACTTCACAATCATGTCATCTATATACACTTCTACCTCCTTGTGAATCATATCATGCAGCAGAGTGGTGGCAGCTCTTTGGTAGGTAGCCCCCGCATTCTTGAGTCTGAAAGGCATTACTCTATAACAGTAGGTTCCCTAAGGGGTGGTAAATGTCGTCTTTTCCCGATCTTCTGGCGCCATCAGAATCTGATTATACCCTGAGAAACCATCCATGAATGACAGTAGCTCATGTCCTGCGGTGTTATCTACCAAGACGTCAATGTGGGGAAGCGGGAAGTCATCCTTGGGACTGGCTTTGTTTAGATCACGGAAGTCGACGCACACACGAACTTTTCCATCCTTCTTCGGGACTGGCACGATATTGGCAACCCATTCCGGATATTCGGTGACAATGATGAACCCTGCCTTGAACTGCTTCTCTACTTCTTCTTTAACCTTAAGTGCCCATTCCGGCCTCATGGGCCTCAGTTTCTGCTTGATAGGTTTAGAATTGGGGAGGAGGGGAATATGATGTTGGACGATGTCGGGATCGACCCCAGGCATGTCTTCGTAAGACCAAGCAAAAACATCTTTGAATTCTTTTAGCAAGAGGGTTAATTTTTCTTTTTCTTCTTTATTAAGAGTTGAGCCAATTTGCACAATTTGTGGATTATCTGTTTCACCTAGGTTAACTGATAAAGTATCTTCGATTATTTCATAAGTAGGTGATTTTTCAATTAGTTGCTTAAGTTCAATTGGGAGATCCTCGGAGGGATCTGTGCATTCACAAGTATTAGACACAGAGGAGTAAGAAGAATCGTCTTTCATTTCATTCATGATAGGTGAAGTGACTACAGCCTGGTTGCTTAGACCCTCCTCAGTTGGCTTGATCTGATCATCTTGGCTCTTGGCCCTCTTTTCTTCCTTCTTCCCAGCGGGTTCCTCCCACATTTTCTCGATGGCTTCAGTGTCCAGGTATTTCAACCAGTCTTCCTCCAGGGTCTTCTCAATTTCTTCGGGATAGAACGGATCTTGACATGGGGGCCTTTCGCAGTTAGTGAAGATTTCAAGCCCGGGGTGCCTTTTCCCAGTGGTTGGATGGGTCCAGGGTTCGGGGAACCCGAAGTAAGGGAAATCATCCCCTTCTTTGATGAATTGTCCATTCAAGGTCTTGCGGTATGGTGGGAGACCCCTTACCCTTTTCTTCCATGGCCTCTGTAGCTCGACGTCTTCTTCAGTGGGCTTGTATCCCAACCCAAAAGTGCCTCGTTGCCCTTTGATTTGAGGGAACTCACGAATCCCTTGCTGGCGTCGGCCCAATCCCATTCCGGGGAAATAGTTCATTTTGCGGACAATGTTGACAACTGCGGAGTGGACCTCGGGGAACCTGTCTTCGTCATTGATCATGTGGACTTCTTCCATGAAGAATCCCCCGATTTTTCCTTCTTCTAACTCAGGTATTTGGACTTCAAAAATTGGAGCGTAATTTGGGAAAGCTTCATTACCCCAACTATTACCGAGGATGATCTTTACTTCCTTCTCATGAATGTACTTGATCATTTGATGCACAGTGGACGATACGGCTTTGTTGGCATGTAGCTAGGGCCTTCCGATCAACAAGTTGAACGAGGCAGGTATGTCAATGACTTGAAAAATCTCAGTACTTGCCAAAGATCCTACCCGGATTTGTAGAGAGACAGTCCCCATCACATTTCTCTTAGTGTTATCGTATGCCCTCACGGATTGCACAGATGGTGTGATGTCAAGGATATTGACCCCTAAAGCGGTGGCAGTCCTTAGGGCACAAACATTTAGGGCAGAACCTGTATCAACCAGACAAAATGGTACCTGCTGTCCCTTACATCTGACAGTGATGTACAATGCTTTGTTATGTGCGGATCCTTCTGGTGGCAGGTCCTCATCAGAAAATGTAATGATCGGGTCGGGGGCAAGTGCGCCCAAGAAAGCCACCATGTCCTCCGGTGCGGCGTCGATAGGAACTTCAATCCCAGCCAAGGCATTCAACACGGCTTGCCTATGCTTGTAGGATGTCACCATGATATCCCACATCGAGAGATGTGCTTGGGTTTTCTTTAGCTGCTTTATCAACTCATTATCTTCCTCGATGATCTCGTCCATCTTGCCTTTCCCTTTGTCTTTTACCGGGCCTTTCTCTACAATTTCAGTAGCAGGCTGCAGAGGCTGGTAATGACGGCCTGATCTAGTCAGATGATCAATCTCGGTAGGAGTAGGCCCTTCCGCAGTCCCATCTTTTTTGAACCAATCACAATCCGTCCCCACAAATGGTTTTTCCGGCTCGTCCCAGATAGAAGCGTCACTTTCTTTGTCGGGATCATACCATTTGAGGTCTACCACCCCTAGGTCATGCTCTTCCAGAAAGAACAAGTCTTGCTCATCGTCTAGCTGTTGCTGCCACTCATCATTCTCCCCTTCAATCAGATGAATTCCCACAGAGTCTGGGATGTCAATGAGGGGTAAGGGTTGTCCTAAGGGGGTGATATAGGCAGCAGGGTTGAAGGATATAGGGTTAGAATCGATGAGGCTGACATTTTGGTGGTTAGGTAGAGGATTTTGGGTGATATGGGGCTGCTTCTGAGGCGGCTCGATGATATTCTGGTCAATGAGGTCTTGGATATCATGGCGGAGGCGCATGCAATCATCGGTGTTATGGCCAGGGGCTTGGTGGTAAGTACATCGCTTGGACATATCGCAGTTAGGCGGGGGTGAGGTATTTCGAGGCTGGAGTAGTTGGAGATGGCCCTTTTTGAGGAGGCGGTCTAGGGCTGAGGAGAGAGAGATTTCTAACTTGGCGAAGTTGCGAGGGGGCTTTTTCTGGAAAGGGCGATTGGAGGAATTTGCCTAGTTGGAGGGTTGGTATGGCCTAAGAGGGTACGCCATGGGTTGGCTGATAAGGGCATTGACATCCAGGGGATTCCGGGAGTAGTTGGGCCTTCTGGATTGACTTGGAGGCTCTTCCTTTTTGATCTTTCCTTCTCTAATAGCATCTTCAATTCGGGTTCCAACTTCAAACAACTCCTCAAAGGTGGAGATGGACTGGTAGAATAATTTCTCATGATAGAGCGGCTGCAGATTCCGGATGAGCATCCTTACCTGTTCTTTTTCAATCGGCCGGTGGGTCATTTGGGCTACCTTGTTCCTCCATCTGCTCAGAAACGCAGCGAAGGATTCATTGTTGTTTTGTCGGGTCGTTTCCAAATCCCTGATAGTGACATCTAGCTCCTGATTGTAGGAATAATGATCGACGAAAACTCGAACGATATCTTCCCAGGCCCGGGTTTTGGAGGCTTCCAAGGTTAGGAACCATGATAGTGCAGATTTTGCCAGAGTTTGTGGAAACAGCATTGCAATGTGCTCGTGGGTACAGCCCATGGACTGGAAGATACTCATGCACAGTTTCACATGACTTTTTGGGTTCCCAGTTCCGTCAAAACGGTCGATGGCAGGCATTTTGAAGTTCTCCAGCAGTTTCAACTTGACAGGCTCAAAGAGGCCTTCCAAGTCTAGCATGTAATCATCGATCCCCTTGCTTTTTCTCAGTATGCTCTCCAGCTTGTCGACCTTGTCCATTTTCTCTTGGAGCTTCTTCTCATACGCAAGCGGTGGGACCCCTTGAAACCAGTCTTCCTCCCCATTATTTTCATGTAGAGGAGGTTCAAACCCTGGTGGTGGAAACCCGGGCGGAGGTTGCGACTGTTGCTGCTTCAGTTCTTCCATAAACTTCAGGACTTGGGCTAGGCTGTTGAACTGCTGGCTTATGGTTGCTCCCAACTCAGTAACCTTGTTTTCCAATTCTTCTCTATTCATGCTGAAGTAGGCTGTCGGACTGATTCTGACCAAACGATTATCTGAACTCCTAGCCCACGACGAGGATCCCGGCTGATGACCTTGGGAATCTATACTGACCTGACAGATTTTGAGGGAAAGGAGTGTATCAGATCCTGACAGTGACGACTTTAGACGGACAAAAACAGTGATGTGGACTGATTCGAGACCGTGCGTGCAGATTGATGGGAATGGTGCATGCATATGAGACAAGCATGCGGATGTACGCCCTAATCTATATGATGCCCCTATTTCTAACAGATAGCAGTTAAACAAATAAGGTCCTAACCATATAGAGTATGCCAATCTTACTTTCCAGTACGATCACTAGGGGATAACAGGGGTTTCTAGGTTTTTGTGAAGGCTTTTAGGAGAGACTGGGCATTTTCGGTTGATTTGGACAGAGTTTCTGGGAGAAACTGGGATATCCGGACACAGTTTCTGGTATTTCTGGGCAATTTGAGCAGGGTATCTGGGAAAAACTGGTTAATATGGTTATATTTGGGATATCTGGATAGCGTTTCTAGGAGAAACGGGTTCATATGGTTATATCTGGGATATCTGGACAGAGTTTCTGGGAGAAACTGGTTCATATGGTTATATCTGGGATATCTGGACAGAATATCTGGGAAAAACTGGTTAATACGGTTATATTTGGGATATCTGGACAGAGTTTCTGGGAGAAACGGGTTCATATGGTTATATCTGGGATATCTGGACAGAGTATCTGGGAAAAACTGGTTAATACGCTCATATTTGGGATATCTGGACAGAGTTTCTGGGAGAAACGGGTTAATACGGTGATAGTGATCATACTTTCTAGCAGGTTTTCATACTCTTATGTCTTAGGACCAACAAACAAGGTTTGCGGTGTATATCTTTGTGAGCATGGAGCAGACATCCTTATCATGGTGCCTAGGCAGGTCAACTCAATGTGATCACATATGAGTGATTGCCTTGGGGATCATGAGAAAGAGGTTCTGTTCTATGCCACATAAGCGTCTACACCGCGCGGGTAATCCCATCAGGGCATACAGTAGTTATATCACATTGTCTTATCTGAAAAGATAAATCAACAGTCCTATGAAAGGTTCTACAGGAATCTATATGCAAAGGCCGGGTTTAGTCAAAGAGGGTCCGTTGACGAGAGTTCCAATATACCGTCAGGGAGACAGTACGGAGGTTTTTACTCTTTTTGATATACCTTGGAAGGTACAGTATCAACGGTGACTTATGCCCTGGCACAGCAAGACCTGAACAATGTCAGCGCCGCGTTTCAGACACAGTCGGAGGGGAAATGCAGAGTGCAATGCGGTGAACCAGACACAGTAAAAAGATGATTTTAAGGATGCTTCTTATGAGTCAAACCTCTGTATTATTTTATTTTAAAAACAAACATCCCCAGTGGAGTCGCTAGATTGTGGACACCGGGATTCCACCTCTTGCTGCTTTTGTTTTGTTTTGAAATTGATTTGGATTAAAGGAAGAAAATGAAATGTCTGTTGAAAACAGATACAGAGTCGCCACTTGGTCTTTAAGGAACCAAGAAACCTAATTTTGACTCACCCAAACGGATAAAGGGCACCGGCCCTTCATAACCAAAGAACTTGGTTCGGGGTTTTGGTACGAGAAAGAAAGGAACCTTTGTCGCGACTAAAACACCCTCAGCTCGCCCCGTCTTTCGACGGGCCTCAATTAGCATCCAAATAATCATCTTATACCATGTATGGTTCGACAATTAATACTATGATAGTATATTATATCACATAAGAAACTTGAAAATGGAAGATCTAAAAATAAAATATCATTCATAAGATCTAAATCAAATATCATACAATGTAAAGTGAAAGATCACACAAATAAACCTAGAAAAATCGTCTAATCATGTATCAAATAATCAAGACTTCCTAATCTAAAAGGGGACATGAATTGTTCTTGAAACAAATAATCAAAGCAATCAAAATATGCTTAGCAAACTAGTATGATGTATATTATTCTTTGAGGGAAAAAGACCTCTCAATCCCCGGGACGGATGAGAAAGGATGATTAGATCAAGGGGAAGCATGAACGTGTGATCGAGTTCATTCCTTATGATCTTCTTATATTAAGAGTCACAAGAATCCCAAATCTTGCATGAATGCAATGTATGTATCTAAAATATGCAAAGGTTGTAGTGTGTTTTGGATACATGGATTTCTAGAATGACTTAGAAGTCTAAAATGTGTATGAATGAATGAATGAAATCAATATGGGATATGTACAAATGTAGTATGAACTACTTCCTAAGACATGAGCTAATTTTGAATACATGTAGGTATCAAATCAAAGAATGAAAGTTGAAATGTGCTTGCTGTGAATAGTGGACAGAACAGTAACATGATCATGTTAAAATGGAAAAGAGGGGTTAGGAATGTTTTCAGTGCATGATATTTTATGTAGATGTTCCTTATTGTTTCTAGAACACTACCCAAAAGGCCAATCTTGAATAGCTATCACAGATTGAGAGAAATAATATAAACAATGAAGGTCACTCAGAAACAGAGTCCATATGTTGAGTATTGAGTTCTAGAGAAATCTTTGAACTCGGCTCACTCACTGTTTTGACTCATTGTTTTGAAGATTTTGGAGAAAACAAGGTTTTGTTTCTTGAAACCAAAATGAGCGGGGTTGAGAGAGGTTTTGAAATAGATGTTTTGAAAGCATATTTTCAATACTCAATAAGGATTATAGCCATTTAAAATGCCAACATCAAGCTCATCATCAAGAACCTCCAAGATTGTTGGAGAGATTTATTTTATTTTGAACATAACTTCAAAAATACCTAGGAGGTATTGAAGTTATGATCATCATCTATCAAACATGTTTTTGAGGTCAAGAGCTACTATCCATAAGGATTCACTCACCTCAAACTTCATGTCATCATCTAGATGATGATGAACTAGTAAGTAAATAAAGAAAAAAATAAAAAAGAAATGAGGTAAGAAGAGATAAACAATGAATAAACAAGCAAGTAGATAATGATCAATAGATGATATTCATGATGTATTGAACTTGTAGAATGGTGTTTCACTCATATATAATGACATTGGGTATGGAAGAAGCTTCCTCTCTCTTAAATGCTCACTAAAATGGTGGTTGGGTGTATTGAATGTTGAAGTAAATAGGAGTAAAAAAACAAAGTTTAGAACTCACTTTTGTTTTGAAAATCAAAGAAGAAAGCTCCTTTTTCTCTATTCTAACCTTATCTCTGCAACTTTCTCTCCCAAACTTTTTCAAAGCTTACATTTCACTCCCCCAAAATGAAGAGCAATGGGGGGTTTATATAGGCCAACTTGGGGTGGTTTTGGGGTTTTAGAAGTATTCCCATTGGTCCCAAACATCTGAAATCATGAAACTACGTCGTTTTGGTTTTTAATTAATCAAAATGGGACCCCAAAAGAAATTACAAAAACTCACTGTTCTGGGGGAGAGCACCGCGGCGGCACTGGGCCAGTGCCGCCGCGGCACTGCTCCTCCTTCGTCCAGATAATGCTGTTTAGGCCCCTTGAGGTTCCGGTATTCGCGAAAAGGCCCTATTTCGTCCGAAATTCATAGAAAATGCGTATGAACTCCAAACTAAGGTTGTGATATACCGTTGGAAAGGTAATGGAGTCTACTTTACATAAAAAAAAAATAGTTCGGAGATAGGTCACTTTGAAAAGTTTTGCAGTATTTGCGATAAAAGCCGATTTGATGGCCTTTTTTGTCTTCGGAAATTGATAATAAACTCGTTTTAAATCCAAAAATTGTGTGCAATATGCCGTTGGAAATCTATCGACCTCTAGTATCGGTGAAAAATATTTGAAAATTGTTTCGGTGCCTCGGTTCCAAAGTCAAATCTTGGTCAAACTGGTCAAACCTGGGATTCCCGGGAAGTTCTGGAAATCTCCGGGAGTTCTCAAGAGCTGACGTTTTCGCTCGATTCTCGTTTTAATACTTTTCTCATGATTTAGAATGATTCTGGTGAATTCGGACAATTTTGGTCAAACTTGGTCAAACTCTGGTCAAACTTGGTCAAACCTTGGTCAAACTGGTCAACGGGGACTTTCCGGGAACTTCCAAGACTTCCGGGGGTCTCTGGGAGTTGACGATTTCATGCGATTTTACTTAAAAACTTCATTTTATTGTTTTTCTCATGACGTAGCATGTTTCCAAAACTTTTGGTCCAAATCTGGGAGCTTTTGGGCTTTCTGGGGCATTTTGGTCATTCTGAGCATTCTGAGAGATGGAACTAACTTCCAGGAATCCTTTTAAGTCTTTTTCGATCATTGTGAACCACCAAGCTGTGGGTCTCCTAAATCTGATAGCCGACAAAATGGGGTGTCTACAGAGAGAAGTTCGAATGGGATAACTTATGCCAACAAGCCTTCGAAAAGGTCAAAACCTGCCTTCAAAACCCACCTATTTTATCGCCACCCTTACCCGGAAGACCTTTACTACTATACTTTTTCGTATCTAAAGATTTAATGGGGTGTATGTTGGCCCAACAAGGAGAAGAGGGGCACGTGGAAAGAGCCATTTATTACTTAAACAAAAGGATGGTTGGATACGAGTTGAAATATTCATCTTTAGAAAAAGCCTGTTAGGCTTTAGTATAGTGCACTCGTCGGCTCAGGCACTACATGTTAGCCTTCCATGTGACCCTGATATCCTGAATGGACCCACTCAAATACATGTTTTAAAAACCCGTGTTGACCAGTAGGATTTCCAGGTGGACCATGATGCTAGCTGAGTTTGATATCAAATATGTTACCACCAAATCCGTGAAAGGAAGAGCTGTCGCTGAATACCTGGCTAACCTTGCAATAGAATCAAAAGAAAAGGGAGAGTTTCGATTTCTAGACGAAGGAGTGATGGGGATAGAGGAGAATTTGTAGAAAATATACTTTGACAGAATGGCTAATTAGTTAGGCTATGGGGTCGAAATCATCCTTGTGGCACCAGATGGAACCCCCACACCGTTAGCTGTCAAGCTTAGGTATAATTCAACCAATAACACGGCAGAGTACGGAGCATGTATAGTCGGAGTAAAAGCGGCACTGGCTTTGAAAGTTGAGAAGATCGATGTTTTTGGAGATTCTAATTTAATCATATCTCAAGTCCGAGGTGATTGGAGAGTGAAGCACGAGAAATTAAGACCCTTCCATGACTATCTGGAAAGTTTAAAGGTGCAGTTCGAGAAAATATCATTCTATTACATCCCCCGTGAAGAGAATGAGCTGGCCGACTCCTTAGCTACCTTAGCCTCAATGATACAAATTCCTTCAAGAATCACCATGATCCCACTATCTATAGAGGTAAGGAATCAACCCTCGTTTGGGATGATCGCAGCTTTGGAAAGTGAAGATGAAGTGCCTTGGTACAAGGATGTCTGGAATTTCATTAAGGAGAGAGAATAACCCGAAGGAGCTTCAGAAAAGTACAGGAAAGCGATCCAGAGATTCTCTGTCCAATTTGTAATCTATGCAGATAAGCTATGGAAGAAGTCATACACCGGGTATAATTTGGAATGCTTGTACGGGAGAGAAACTAAAAGAATGATGGAAGAAATACATGAAGGAGTGTGCGAGCCCCACATGAATGGGTACATGTTGGCAAAAAATATAATCCGACAGGGGTATTATTGGACGATCTTAGACAAAGACTGCTGTGAATATGTTCAGAGGTGCCACAAGTGCCAAATCCATGCGAACCTGATGCACACCCCACCGTCTCAGCTCTATAGCATGACTACACCTTGGCCGTTTTTCGTCTGGGGTATTGATATTATTGGTGAGATAGTTTCGAAGGCATCCAATGGACACCGATACATAATTGTGGCCATCGACTACTTCACTAAATGGGTGGAAGCTGTGTCATATACAACTTTGAAAGCTAAGGATGTGGCGAGCTTCATAGAAAAGAACATAATTTGCAGATACGAGATCCCAAATGAGTTTGTCTCCGATCATGGTAGTTATTTCCAAGGGGAAGTCATCCCACTGTTAGAAAAGTATAAAATCACCCATCATCGGTCATCTCCATATAGACTGCAAATGAATGGGGCAGTAGAACCGGCGAATAAGAACATCAAAGAGATCTTGGGGAAAATGACAAACACGTATAAGGATAGGCATAAGAAGCTACCATTTGCACTATGGGGATACTAGACTTCCGTAAGAACTTTTACAGGAGCCACGCCTTATTCCTTGGTATACAGAATGGAAACCATCCTTCCAGCCGAGGTGGAGATACCCTCCCTAAGAGTTTTGGCCGAATGTGAAATAACTGAGTTGGAATGGACACAAGGGAGGTATGAGGAATTGATGTTGCTTGATGAGAAGAGATTGGCTGCAATAAACCATATTCGGGGGTACCAAAAGAGGATAGCCCGTTGACAAGCGGGGGTATTTGTAAAATACAACCGCGCTAAAAGAAGAAAATACATTAATTTAGTTCACAATTCTCTCATTTATCTGCAATTTGAGTTACAACATCAGTTTCTACACATTACGACTAATCTATGATAAGTTGTGGGTGTTAGCTATGATTTTTGCAAATTACTGTCGCTGTGTGAATATTTGATTGAGCAGGATAAAAGGGAGTGATTGGCTTTAATGAAGATAATTCAAAGTTAAAAATTGAAGATCGATCGATCGAGGTCCTCTCAAGCGATCGAGGTTTCGATCGATCTAACCTGTCTCAAGCGATCGAATAATCCAGAAGTTCAATCGATCCAGGGTTTTTCGATCGATCGAACATGCCTTTTAGAAGAATACGCGCACGCAGCAAAAGACGGGATTTTTAACCCTAGCATTAGGTTTCTACTATATAAACTCATTTTGTAAGCGTCCAAGAGGACGCCCCACTCACTTTTTATCAGTTTTCATAGAGAGAGTAGAGATTTTTCTTGTTTTGTAGGTTTTGACTCAAGGTTTTTGCATTGCTAGCATTGGATTCTCATAGTTTATATACAAGTTCTTTGCTCCAGGTTACTTAGTGATTGTTTTATTTACATACTGCACTTAGTTAATTGTAGTTTAGTGTTAATCTTATTGCTTTGCATGTTAGACATATTAAAATCTCAAGTTTTCATAAGTTTTAATGAAAAACTCACAACCAAACGGCACCTTAATGATTTTTCACGTTAAGAACGCATCTGGGACACTCCAGATCATGTCTGAGTAGTCCGAGGTTGGGAAATTGTGATGAAATTGTGATTTCAGGCCTCTGCCATGCATCAGAATAATACCTGTGTTCGATCGATCGGAGTTATTTCAATCGATCGGTGCAGAGATATAGTCGATCGATCGAAGACATTTCGATCGATTGAGAGATGATGATTGTCGATCAATCGAAAATGCGTTGATCGATCGAACTCTCAGATTCTTGAGTACATCCAATACAGTATCCCAAGACTTTCTGTTTCAAGGATTTGTTATCAAACTGTCCCCAAATGCTCAGTTTGTCAAAGCAGTCTTTGAACTTAAGGCTTTAAGGCATTTTCTTTCAATACATTTTGCAAACCACCCTCAATGCTAACACCATTGTAGGTGCGAGTCTTAACTATTGAATTAAACCGCTTTCATGTATTTCAAACTTAATTGAGATGATATAGTCCCAGTCATGAAAGGGCTATTGATTTTAGATCTTTAGAAAAGTACGGAATATTGTAGAGGATGTACTCCATTGAGCTTAATTGTAATTGCATGGTAGATGGCTAGGTCACAGTGGATTCGCGTGATCCCAACATTTCCTTTTATTAAGTAAAACCGTTTTTTAAAAATTTCACTTTAGTTAAATAGTCAATCGTTAGTTAATTTAATTTAGTTGCTTTTAATTTTAGTAGTTGTTGAGCGTAGAACTTTGTGTTCTACACTTCTTTTAAAACATTGAATTTTCTTTTCTTTTAGAGTCTAATCTAAGTAATTTAATTCTCATCCTTACCTATGGGATCGACCTGGGCTTAATCCAGTTTATTAATTACACGGTTACCTACACTTGGGTATAGCACATAAGCGCACAGAAAAATATTCGTGTCAAGTTTTTGGCGCCGTTGCCGGGGAAGGCGATGGGTTAATACTTAGGTTACCTCGATCTTTCTTCATCTCTTTCTGTTTTTCTTTTCTTTTCAGTTCTTTTGGTGAACACTCACCTTAGGAATTCTCCTAGTTCATGTCCAAAACTTCCATTGAAGGAATTTTTGGAAATCCTTTCTACCGTTCTGACTCTGATAGTTCCATTAATCCCGTAGCCACTCCAACTGAATCAATGGATGATAATCAGAGTGAACATGGTGACAATGTGGTGGTACCAATTGATGAGGCGTTACGTCCTCTGTGCGATCTCATGCAACCAAAACACGCACCTACGCCCTCTTGCATTCGAATCCCACCACATACTGGCGAATTTCAATTTCGCAACGAGATGATCCAACTACTTCCCACCTTTCATAGGATGGAAAGTGAGAAGGCATACTTACATGTCACTGATTTCGAGGATGTTTGCAAAACTTTCTCACAAAGTTGTCCTAGGGAGGTGACGCATCTAATGTATTCCCCTTCACCTTGAAGGATAAACTAAAGGCATGGCTCCACTCCCTCAAACCTAATTCAATCTTCACCTGGCATGCGATGAGCACCGCATTTCTAAAGAAATTCTATCCAACTCGCATGACCACAGATCTTCAACGTCAAATTAATTCCTATAAACAAAACAGCAATGAAACCTTCACTCAAACATGGGAGCGTTTCAAAGATTTGCTTCTCTCGTGCCCACACCATGGGTTTGAGAAATGGCGAACTATCAGCTTCTTTTATCAAGGATTGAATGGTGAAACGAAGAAGTTGGTAGAAACTATGAGTTCAGGACCATTTCTCCGTAAAAACACCGAAGAGGCTGAAGCCCACTTCGAATGGTTGGCCGAATACGCTCATGAATGGTCAAATTCTGACAACGTCTCACGCTCACAGATATCCTGTGTAGAAGAGAAAAGCCTATACCAACTAAATAGTGAAGATCACCTCATGACTAAATATGAAGAACTAGCAAAGAAAGTAGAAGAGTTAGGCATGAGAGGAGGTAGTTCAAGGCAACAATTACCGGAAGAACCATGCGGCACATGTAATATGTTGGGACATACTACTCAGTATTGTCCTAATGTGCCGTATTTTCAAGAACAACCCCCCATGGAAATGAATGCCATGCAAGGGTATAGGGGGGCAGGGAATTCCTATAACAACAATAATTCACAAAACAATAACAATCGATGGAATCACCCTGGTTTTGATTGGAAAAATGATGCTGGAACACAAAATCAACATCAACAACAACAGCCCTATAACAATAACCAATATCAAGGGCAATATAATAGGCAGTCCCAGCCATACAATCAAAATAGATTTAATAATTACAATCAAGTGCAACCCTCTAATAACCAACATTCTAATATATACGTGCCACCGCACAAAAAGGTGTAAGAGGAAGATCCTCTCTCTAATGTCAACCTAACTCAACAATTAATTCAAATGATGAGTAAAATGTCTGCGACGTTAGATAGAATGGATGCACGTCAAGAGGGATCGGGTGGAACATTTCCTGCCCAACTACTTCAAAACCCTAAGGGATACAATAACGGTCCCTCGAATCACGAACAAGCAAAAGCCATCACGACTCTGAGAAGCGGCAAGATTATAGGGAAAAATATGCCTACCTCTACCCCCGAGGAGTATGAGGAGGACAAAGTGGTCAATACAAATAAACCTTCTACTCAAGAAGAGGAGCCCACTACTAGTAAAGAACCATTAGAAACAAATGCTGAAGCTCCTAAAAGAGTGGAAGAAGTTGAGAGAAGGCCCGGAAAGGAACCCATTAATGATGAAGTACCAAAATGCCCTTTCCCCGCGCCTTATCCTCAAAGGTTAAAGAAACCCAAAAATGAGGCAAAGAATCAGGAGTTCTTGGAATTATTCAAACAAGTTAAAATCAATCTCCCACTCCTTGATGCTATAAAACAAGTGCCGACCTATGCTAAGTATCTCAAAGACTTATGTACGGTCAAAAGGAGGCAAAGTGTGAGGAAACACGCTTACGTCGCTTGCCAAGCAAGTGCAATTATCCAAAATGAATTGCCCCCTAAACTCAAAGACCCCGGCACTCCCACTGTCTCATGTCAAATTGGGAATCAAAAGATAGACAACGCACTCCTCGACCTAGGAGCTAGCGTAAACCTTCTGCCATACTCGGTTTATAAACAACTAAGGTTAGGTGAATACAAGCCCACCCGAGTTGCATTGCAATTGGCAGATAGGTCTGTTAAATACCCAAGAGGAGTTCTGGAAGACGACCTTGTTCAAATAGACTCATTTGTCTTCCCGGTTGATTTTGTCATCCTAGACACTGAACCTGTGTCCAATCCAGGTTCACAAATCCCGGTCATTTTTGGACGTCCGTTCCTAAACACAATAGATGCCACAATAAAAGTGAAAAGTGGTATAATGACCATCGTATTCGGGAATATGATGCTAAATGTCAAAATTTTCTCAAATCCCCGACCTGAAGAATACGATGATGAGGAGGAAGTGAATTACATCAACACGGTCATAGAAGATGAGGCCGATTTCGTTGATTACAAAGATCCTGTGGAGGTAGTGGTGTCACAATTTGATGCTATCTATCAACCTAAAGAGTCTACTCCATTGGATGCTGCTTTAAATCACACTTGTCTCATGTTAGATACACTAGAAGAGGATAGAGCTGAACGCATGTGGGTAACACCATATGAACCACTGCCTCCTAAAACAAAGCTAGTTATGCCCTTGAACATGCAATTTCCCAAATTGGAACTAAAGGAGCTTCCAAAAGAGCTCAAATACACTTTCCTAGGGACTGAGAAGACTTATCCTGTCATAATCTCATCTATTTTAAATTGTGAACAAGAGGATAGGTTAATCGAGGTGTTAAAACAACATAAAGGAGCATTAGGATGGACTATTGCCGACCTCAAAGGCATTAGCCCATCTATGTGCACCCATAAGATATATTTGGAGGAAGACACTAAACCTTCGCGATAAATGCAAAGGCGTCTGAATCCCAACATGCAAGAAGTAGTCAAAAAGGAAGTGCTAAAATTACTTGATGTTGGGATCATATATCCAATATCTGACAGCCCTTGGGTTAGTCCAACCCAAGTAGTGCCAAAGAAGGCAAGCATAACGGTCATACCAAATAAAGATGGTGAATTAGTATCAATACGCATTCCCACTGAATGGAGGATGTGTATTGATTATCGAAAACTGAACACCGTGACCCGAAAAGACCATTTTCCCTTACCTTTCATGGATCAAATGCTAGAATGAGTAGCGGGTCATAAGTACTATTGCTTCTTGGATGGATATAGTGGGTATAACCAAATTGAAATCGCTTCTGAAGATCAGGAGAAGACTACGTTCACGTGTCCATTCGGTACTTTCGCTTACCGTCGTATGCCATTTGGCTTATGTAATGCACCTGCTACCTTTCAGCGGTGCATGCTAAGCATATTCAGCGACATGGTCGAACAAATACTCGAAGTCTTTATGGACGACTTTTCTGTGTTTGGCCATAGTTTCGAAAATTGCTTAAACAATCTTGAACGTGCGCTAGCAAGATGCGAGGACAAACACCTAGTACTAAATTGGGAAAAGTGTCACTTCATGGTGACCAAGGGAATTGTTGCAAAGCGGAGGTATTTGTAAAATACAACCGCGCTAAAAGGAAGAATTGTATTAGTTTTTATCATAACTTCCCGTTTTATCTGCAATTTGCATTACAAGGCTACTTTTCATACAATATGATTAATCTATGATAAGTTGTATTGTTTTAGCTGTTGTTTGTGCAGATCACTGCTGTGTGGACTAAACAGATGAACATCAGGATAAATGGAATGCTGGAATGAAAACAAGAGAAGTCAAAGCTGAAATTTGAAGTTCGATCGATCTAACATAGTTCGATCGATCGAGCGTTCGATCGCTTGAAGAGTGTTAAAGCGCTTGAGGCTTACGGGTTCGATCGATCGAGAGAAGTTCGATCGATCGAACGGGGTATTTCCAGTAACATTCGTGTGCGCAGCAGATGCGGGTTTTTAACCCTAGTTCTTTGGTTTTCTTATATATATGTGTATTGTATACGTCCAGAGGGACGCCCACATTACATTTTTACAGTTTTAGAGAGAGAGATGGAGAGTTTGTTTGTGTTTTGTAGGTTTTCATTGAGTTTTTACATTGTGAACCGGATTTCACTGAGTTAATACTAGTACTCTTCATTCCAGGTTATTTATATATTGCTCATTTACATTCTGCACTTTGTAGTCGTAGTTTAATCGTTCATCTCGTGGTATTGCATGCTAGATATTCTCGAATCCATAGTTTTTATAGTTTTCATGAAAAACTCGCAACCAAACAAGGTTTTAATGTTTTCTTACGTTAAATATCAATCTGTAACACTCCAGACGATGTCTGAGTAGTCCCAGGTTGGGAGAACACGATGAAACAGTGATCTCCAGCTTCTGCCATACAGCAGAATAATCGCTGTGTTCGATCGATCGAAGTTAGTTCGATCGATCGAACCAGAGACAGTCAAGCGATCGAAGTCAGTTCGATCGATTGAGGGATGAAGGTCTTCGATTGATCGAAAGCGCGTCGATCGATCGAACTCCCTGATTCTTGAGGATGTTCCCTGCAGTATTCCAGGACCTCTTGTTTTAAGATTTGTTATCATTCTATCCCAAAAATGCTCAGTTTGTCAAAACAGCTTTTAAAACTAAGGCCCTAAGGTATTTTCTTTCAATACATTTTGCAAACCATCTTCAATGCTAACACCATTGAGGATGCAAGTCTTAACTATTGGATTAAACTGCTTTTACGTATTTTAACTTAATTGTGATGATATGGTCCCGGTCATGAAAGGGCCATGGATTCTCCATCTTTAGAGGAATACGGAAAACTGTGGGTAATGTACTCCTTTGTGCTTCAAGGCAAATGCATGGTAGATAGTTAGATTACTGTGGATTCGTGTAATCCCAACACTTTCTTTTTAAAGTTAAACATCCTAATTTAGAGCACTGTTTTAACTAGCTAGTTAGATCGTTAATTTAATCTGAATCATTTTCATTAGTAATCTTAGCTGTGGAACTTTGTGTTCTGCACCATTGCTTAATCTTATTCATTTTATTTTGCTTTCTTTTTTAGGATAGTCTAATTCAATAGGTCAACACCTTCCCTGTGGGATCGACCTGGTCTTACCAGTTACTACTTGCACGTCTACCTACACTTGGGTATTGCACAAGAGCGCACAAGATTTTTCATGTGTCAAGTTTTTGGCGCCGTTGCCGGGGAAGGCGACGATCAATTCCTTAGATTACCTCAGTCTCTCTTCATCTCTTTCTGTTTTTACTTTCTCTTCTTTTCAGTTCTTTTGGTAAACACTCACCCTAGGGACTCTCCCAGTTCATGTCCAATAATTCTATTGAAGGAATTTTCGAAAATCCTTTCTACCGCTCTGACTCTGATAGTTCCATCAACCCGATAGTCACTCCAACTACATCAATGGATGATCATCAGAGTGAAAATGGTGACAATGTTGTGGTACCAATTGATGAGGCACTCCGTCCTCTTTGCGATCTCATGCAACCAGAATATGCACCTACGCCCTCTTGCATTCAAATCCCACCGCATAATGGCGAATTTCAGTTTCGCAATGGGATGATTCAACTGCTTCCCACTTTTCATGGGATGGAAAGTGAGAAGGCGTATTTACATGTCACCGATTTCGAGGATGTTTGCAAAACATTCTCGCAAAATTGTCCTAGGGAAGTGACGCATCTAATGCTATTCCCCTTCACTTTGAAAGATAAAGCAAAGGCGTGGCTCCACTCCCTAAAACCTAATTCAATTTTCACCTGGCATGCGATGAGCACCGCGTTTCTAAAGAAATTCTATCCTACTCGCATGACCACAGACCTTCAGCGTCAAATCAATTCCTATAAACAAAAGAGCAATGAAACCTTCACACAAGCGTGGGACCATTTCAAAGATTTGCTTCTCTCGTGCCCACACCATGGGTTTGAGAAATGGCGAACTATCAGCTTCTTTTATCAAGGATTGAATGGTGAAACAAAGAAGTTGGTGGAAACGATGAGCTCTGGACCATTTCTGCGTAAAAACACCGAAGAGGCTGAAGCTCATTTCGAATGGTTAGCTGAATACGCTCATGAATGGTCAAATTCTGACAATGTCTCACGCTCACAGATATCCTGTGTAGAAGAGAAAAGCCTATACCAGCTAACCAGTGAAGATCACCTCATGACTAAGTATGCAGAGCTAGCAAAGAAGGTAGAGGAGTTAAGCATGAAAGGAGAGAGCTCTAGGCAAGTCATGCCTGAATAACCATGTGGCACATGCAACATGTTGGGACATACAACTCAATATTGTCCTAATGTGCCATATTTTCAAGAGCAAGCCCCTATAGAGATGAATGCCATGCAAGGTTTTCGAGGGGCGGGGAATTCCAACAATAACTTTCAAAGTAACAATAGATGGAATCACCCCGGTTTTGATTGGAGAAATAATGCTGGGGCCCAAAATCAATATCAACAGCAGCCCTACAACAACAATCAATATCAAGGGCAAAACAATAGGCCGTTCCAGCAATACAATCAAAACAGAACCAATAATTACAACCAAGTTCAACCCTCCAATGCACCACAGACCAATACCTATGTGCCACCGCACAAGAAGGTACAAGAAGAAGAGCCACTTGCTAATGCCAATCTAACGCAGCAACTCATACAGATGATGAGTAGAATGTCTGCCACGTTAGAGAGGATAGATGCACGGCAAGAAGGCTCAGGAGGAACATTCCCTGCCCAACCACTTCCGAACCCCAAAGGACATAACAATGGTCCTAACAATCAAGAACATGCTAAAGTTGTGACTACATTGAGAAGTGGAAAAATCATAGAGAAAAGCATGCCTCTGTCCACTCCCGAAGTGCATGAAGAGGAGGAAGTGGTGGATGAAGAAGTTGAGCTACCATCTACTCGAGAGGAGGAGCCGTCTACTAATGATGAGGCAATAAAGGCAAACATTGAAGCTCCTAGAGTAGAAGAAGAAGTTGAGCGAAGGCTTGGAAAGGAGTCTGTTAAGGAGGAACCACCAAAATGCCCCTTTCCTGCACCTTATCCTCAACGGTTGAAGAAACCCAAGAATGAGACAAAGAATCAGGAGTTTCTGGAATTGTTTAAGCAAGTTAAAATTAACCTTCCACTCCTAGATGCTATCAAGCAAGTGCCGGCCTATGCTAAGTATCTCAAAGATTTATGCACGGTCAAGAGGAGGCAAAGCGTGAAGAAACATGCTTATGTCGCGTGCCAAGCAAGCGCGATCATTCAAAATGAGTTGCCCCCAAAACTCAAAGACCCCGGTACACCTACTGTCTCATGTAGAATTGGGAATCAAAGGATAGATAACGCACTCCTCGATCTAGGAGCAAGCGTGAACCTGCTGCCTTATTCAGTCTATAAACAGCTAGGGTTAGGTGAACTCAAACCCACTCGAGTTGCTTTGCAATTGGCAGACAGATCTGTGAAGTACCCTAGAGGGGTGTTGGAGGACGTCCTTGTCCAAATAGACTCTTTTGTCTTTCCGGTTGATTTCGTGATATTGGACACAGAACCTGTGTCTAATCCTGGTGCACATATCCCGGTTATCTTTGGACGTCCATTCCTCAACACCATTGATGCCACAATCAAGATTAGAAGTGGTATCATGACTATCGTATTCGGGAACATGACATTGAATGTCAAGATCTTTTCTAATCCCTGACCTGAAGAATACGATGATGAGGAAGAAATCCATTACATAGACACGGTCATTGAAGATGAAGTTGACTTGGTCGACTACAAAGATCCTTTGGAAGTTGTGATGACGCAATTTGGCGATATCTATCAACCTGCAGAGTCCACCCCATTGGATGCTGACCTGAACCAGACGTGTCTTATGATGGATACGATAGAGGAGGATAGAGCCGATTGCATGTGGGTAATGCCATATGAACAACTGCCTCCTAAAACCAAGTTGGTAATGCCCTCTAGTTTCCAGTTTCCGGAGTTAGAATTGAAGGAGCTTCCCAAAGAGCTAAAATATGCATTCCTAGGGACTGGAAAAACTTATCCTGTGATCATTTCATCTGCTTTAACTCATGAACAGGAAAGTAAGATAGTGGAAATGCTGACCAAGCATAAGGATGCTATGGGATGGACAATTGCTGACCTCAAAGGCATAAGCCCATCCATATGCACGCATAAGATATATCTGGAGGAAGACGCTAAACCCTCAAGGCAAATGCAAAGGCGTCTGAATCCCAACATGCAAGAAGTAGTTAAAAAGGAAGTGCTCAAACTACTTGATGTTGGGATGATATATCCGATATCTGATAGTCCTTGGGTTAGTCCTACCCAAGTAGTTCCAAAGAAAGCAGGCATAACAGTCATCCCGAACAAAGATGGTGAATTGGTACCAACACGTATCCCCACTGGATGGAGGATGTGTATTGACTACAGGAAGTTAAATACTGTGACCCGAAAGGACCATTTTCCTTTGCCATTCATGGATCAAATGCTAGAACGTGTGGCGGGTCACAAGTATTACTGCTTTTTGGATGGATACAGTGGATATAATCAAATTGAAATTGCTCCTGAAGATCAGGAGAAAACCACGTTCACTTGTCCATTTGGTACATTTGCTTACCGACGAATGCCGTTTGGCTTATGTAATGCACCGGCTACTTTTCAGCGGTGCATGCTAAGCATATTCAGTGACATGGTCGAAAACATCCTTGAAGTATTCATGGATGATTTTTCAGTGTTTGGCCATAGCTTTGAAGATTGCCTCAGCAATCTCGAGCAGGTTTTAATGAGGTGTGAGGACAAACACCTAGTTTTGAATTGGGAGAAGTGTCACTTTATGGTGACTAAGGGAATAGTCCTCGGCCATATAATCTCCAATGAAGGAATCCAAGTGGATAAGGCAAAAATCGACATAATTTCAAATCTACCTGTCCCCCGTACAGTAAGAGACATCCGTTCATTCTTGGGGCATGCAGGTTTTTATCGTCGATTTATCCAGAACTTCAGTGCAATCTCTCGACCCCTTTGTCAACTTCTTGTCAAAGACGCACCCTTCGAGTGGTCAGAGAGTTGCCAAAAGTCCTTTGAGGATCTAAAAGAGCTCCTCACCTCCGCACCTATAATACAGGCACCCGACTGGAGTTTACCTTTTGAATTAATGTGCGATGCTAGTGATTACGCCATTGGCGCGGTCCTAGGCCAGAGAAAGGACAATAAGCCATATGTGATATACTATGCCAGCCGAACTTTAAATGAAGCTCAAATGAATTACACTACTACTGAAAAGGAGCTGCTGGCAGTAGTATTCGCCCTGGATAAGTTTAGGTCTTATTTGATAGGGTCACCAATCGTCTGTTTTACAGATCATTCGGCCCTCAAGTTTCTTTTATCAAAGAAAGACGCTAAACAACGGCTTATTCGCTGGATACTCTTACTCCAAGAGTTTGATTTAACAATCAAAGATAAGAAAGGAGTAGAGAATGTGGTTGCGGATCATTTGTCCCAGTTGACTTTTATCGACAACACTGAATCCCAATCCATTAAGGATGAGTTCCCAGACGAACAGCTACTGGCAGTAAGTAGTCTGCCTTGGTATGCTGATATTGTAAACTACCTCATCACGGGTGAAACACCAACTCATTGGTCGAACCAAGATAGGAAACGGTTCCTCTCGTTCGCGCGCCATTTCTTCTTTGATGACCCATACCTTTTCAAGTACTGTGCTGATCAGGTTATCCGGCGCTGCGTTCCCAATGAGGATATAACCGTAATTCTAGCATCATGCCATTCTGAGGCATGCGGTGGCCACTTCGCGTCACAGAAGACCGCACAAAAAGTCCTATAAAGCGGTTTTTACTGGCCCACAGTCTTCAAAGATGCTTATTCCTTTTGCAAGGCATGCCAACGCTGTCAAAAGCTTGGAACTATCTCTAAAAGGAATTCTATGCCTTTAACCCCTATCATCACAATTGAGATATTTGATTGTTGGGGCATAGATTTTATGGGTCCATTTCCCAAGTCTAATAACTGTGAATACATACTCCTTGCTGTAGAGTATGTATCGAAATGGGTAGAAGTGATACCAACGAGACGAAATGACCACAGAACGGTCATGTCATTTCTAAGAGAGCATATCTTGTCTCGTTTTGGTACTCCGAAAGCTTTACTAAGTGACCAAGGCAAGCATTTCTGCAATAGGCCCTTGGAGTCACTTCTTAAGAAATACGGAGTCCATCATAAAATCGCTCTTGCCTATCATCCACAGTCTAATGGGCAAGCAGAATTGGCTAACCGAGAAATCAAGCACATTCTCGAAAAGACGGTTAGCTCCAATCGAAAGGATTGGGCATACAAATTAACTAACGCGTTATGGGCATACCGTACTGCCTATAAGACGAATCTTGGTATGTCCCCGTATAGATTGGTTTACGGGAAAGCTTGCCACCTTCCTGTTGAAATTGAACATAAAGCTTACTGGGCAACACACTCATTGAACTTTGACATTCAAAAGGGAGGTCAGCTACGCAAGCTCTAACTTGCAGAGCTAGAGGAAATACGACGAGATGCGTATGACTCTGCAAATTTGCATATGGAAAAGTTGAAGGCTCGCCACGATCGTACGATTTTTCGTAAATCATTTGAGCCGGGGCAGAAAGTTTTGCTGTATGACTCTCGCCTCCACCTTTTCCCAGGAAAGCTCCGTTCCCGTTGGACAGGCCCGTTCATCGTAAAAACTGTTTTTCCATATGGGGCGGTTGAGCTCATCAATCCAAAGAACGATGATTGTTTCAAGGTCAATGGCCAAAGATTGAAACCGTTCTTGGAGAACTTCCACACTAAAGTTGAGCACATCCAGCTGGATGAGCCCAGCTATTCTCCCACTTAAAAATCCAAAGTGGAATTCCAATTTGTTGTTGTATTTCTGTTCTTTCCCTGCATTTTAGTTTCGCTCTTTTGTTTTTAAGTTTTTGTTCGTTCTTTCGTGTTTGTGATTTAGTTCTAATCCATTATTCCTTAAACCACTCTATTGCAGGTGCATAGATGCGAGGTGATGATGTTCATTCTGTCGGTTCTTGGGCTGATTCAGAATGTCGTTGTGGCACCTGGATTGAGGGTGAACTCACACCCTGCCCCTTGCTTCATCAAGATCCTGAAGCTCATTCTCTCATTGATGCTGCTCAAGGGTACATTCCATATCCACCAACCCTCCTGGATATCAATCCATACGAAAATATGGGATTTCAGGATGACGATGATGTGGAGGAGGAAGAAGACCTGTACATGGGAAGAATGGTAGATGATGCACTCATGGCACAATGGGAAAATGATGATATGTGGGAGCCATGGGAAGATCATGACCTCCAGGATGTCGTCCCAGATCGCCACAATGCCGTCTTTGTTTTCGTGGATGATTTTCTTGTTCCTGAGTTGGTCCCATACCGCTATGTGCACCTGAGCTTCCTGCTATTTAGGCTCCAATGCCCCTTACCAGCCAGTGCATTTTGGGAACCTATGCCAATAGTGAGGTTGGAACTTGTCACATTTGTTTGTATTTTTTTTGTTTCTGTTCATTATTTTTTTTCTTTTTGTGTTAATCCGTGCTGCTTGTGTTCTGTTATTTTAATTTCGATTTGTTGTCTTTTGTCCAGGATTGTCACTATGTTTCTAAATGGTATTCCGGTATTCCTCCCACATCAACTGATTCATGGTCTTGGGCCCTACATAAGGCCCCCACACACTCCGCCGCGAGAGGACAGTCCGTTGCGAAATTATACCCCTTTATCCATGTCTCCATCCGGATCACCTCTTGCATGGACTTTCAATTCTTTGGAGACGCCAGACTTGTTTGATGATGTCCTTGCTGCTTTTCGATTGTTCTGGGAAAGGGAATCATCGAGTTTGGACTTCACTTCTGAAGATTCGGCGGGTTATGAAGAGATTGTGGAAGAGGAAATCTTTATACTCGAAGATTAGTGCTGCATTTCAGTTGTCTCCGTTCATTTCATCTTTTGTTTATCGACTGAAGTGTAATCCTTGACAGAATTTTATTGGTTTTAGTTTTATTTTTGGTCTTCTTTAGTTAAATAAGGTCTTAAACACAGTTGGAGATAATAATGTTGCAATTTGGATGCAATCATAAAGTGTTATTTCTATATAAATTGCAATTTTCTATTCTGAGGATGAATTTTTGTTCTACATGCCTGTAATTCAACTGCTTTTCAGTCTCTCTGCATGTCCAGAATTGTTTCTGATAGTTGGGTGTGATGTGGTTCATGTTTCCCATTGAATTCAGAAATTTTTGTGTTCGATCGAACGAACCCATTTCGATCGATCGAAACCTGGATGTTCAAGCGCTTGCATCTTCTTTTCAATCGATTGAGGGATTTGTTTTCGATCGCTCGACCATAGTTCGATCGATCGAACTCAGCATTTAAACGAGGCGTCTTCAGAACACCTCTTCATTTCCCTCAGTTACACACACTCAAGCGCTCGAGCACAGAGGGGTGGGCGACTCGGCAATTTTCGTGTCCTTGCACTCAATAAGACGCCCAGATCACCCCTCTAATCATCTCATCATCCCCTCCACCTCCACTGTGTATTTCTACACCAAGGTAGGCTCCACTTGTTTTTGTCTTTCATTTCCTTAATGATTGTGTTATAAAATCCCAAGGGGGTGTCCCCTTGGTCTTAGGATTTCCTTTTGATAGTTCATTGTTTGTGTACTTTTCGTTTCCTTTGCGTTTCTGCGATCGCTGCACATCGCTGTGTTCGATCGCTTGAACTGGTTTCGAGCGATCGAAGGGGAACTGTTCGAGCGATCGAACAATGTTAAAGCGATCGAAGCCTACTCCAGTTCAATCGATCGAACTCACTTAGATCGATCGAACTCTAGCAGTGGCAGCTTCTTTCTTCTTTTCTTCTGTTCTAATCTGTGTCATGTCATGTTTATTTTTCAGGGCTGCCACATGAATCCAGTGACGGGCTATCATAAGTCCAAGCCCCTCAGCCTTATTATACCAGATCCGGTACCCGCACATGGGTTCCGAAATGACGAGGACAGGCTATGGTATGAGCAGCATTTTCAGGCACGGATGGTGATGATCGAGTGCCCTATTGAGCACATCTGGACGGAGAGCCCATGGTTCCTGACACGGATTCGTTCTATGCCTCACTGGTTCCATCTCCTTTCATTGGCCAAGAGTGTCAATCTGTCCTGGATTCGAGGTGCATGTGCGACTATGATCCGCGACCCGGTTGCACCATTCACCTACCATGCCTTCTTCCGGAGTCGCCCGTTCATCATCAGTCCCGCTACCGTTTCAGCCGTGTTGGGGGTACCAGAGGTACCTGATTATGTTTGCCCCCACCAGCCTGATGCACCAGTGACCCCACCATCCACTATTATCCGTGAGCTCACTGGAGGCGCAGTTCCGTCTTAGGATGGCGATGCTTTGATTGAGGACCACTTTCTCACTGATGGCTACCACATGATCCACCTGGTCCTCAGCAACTGCCTCCTAGTGACTTCCTATCGAGAGAAGATCGCGGCTTGGTATGCGCGAGTCTTATATGCAGTGGGGACGGGACAGCCAGTTTGCATACCACGCCTCTATATTGACTTTATGGTCCACCCCACCCGTTTTATCTCGTCTAAGAAGCACCTGAAGGGTGCTTGGGCTGTTCAGAGGGTTATGGCTGATGCCGGTTTCCCCGTGCTTGCTGGAGATGATGTTCGCCCTTCTCCCTGCCGTTTCAGCGAGGCGGCGGCTCGCCGCTCCGACGCCCAGAAGAGGAAGCGAAAGGGGAAAGGGAAAGCGAAGGTGAGGGGGAAGAAGAAGAGGCGTGGTGGGACAGAGACGGAGGCGGGAGCTTTAGGGACACCCACCGAGGTGGAGGAGCTTGATTCCGATGATGATGAAGATGATCCGGTTGCTGCGGTTCGACAGTTTGAGCTGCGACAGCGATCGCAGACTCAGGCCCAGGGAGAGTCTTCTTCTTCTGTGCCTCTCCCGACAGTTCACGAGCTACTATTGGAGGAGAGAGAGGCCAGGATTAGACTTGAGGGCCGGATGGACCATCTTCAGACCTTGCTGGAGTCCATATTGATTCAGATTGGGGTTGATCAGGCTGTTCACTCTACTCAGCATCCATCGATGGCCCCGTCTGCTCCGCCTGCTGCCGATCCATCATATGTTGCTACTCCTACTCCTACAGGTCCATCCACTTCTTCTGCTGCAGCCGATCCACCACTTGCCGATCCATCTGCTGCTGCCCCTGCTACTACCTCGTTGCCGCCTGCTCCCATCGATATCCCTTCTGATGTAGCTGATGATGCACCGTCCGGTGTCGATTAGTTTTCGATGGGGAGGTGGTGTTTATGTATTTTTGGTTAGTTATTGTACTGATTTTGGTTGGTTGGATATGTTGGTGGTTTTGGTTGGATTATTTGGTTGGTTGGTTCTGTATGGACATTATTTCTCACTGCTTGTATTTTATTCAGTTCATATTACAGTGGTTTAGATTGCTTGGATCATGATTTTTATCGTGTTACTTTTATCTATTGATCCTGTTTGTTTTGGAGATTGTGTTCTGTTTTTCTATGGTAGGTTGCTATGCTTGCTATCATCAATTTGCTCCATACAGGTGATACCCATCTATTTTATTTGTTGAAAATCAACTTCTGGGGACTTTGTTGTTTTCAGTTGGGGGTAGGAGATAATAGATAGGTATACACTCGTAATAGATAGGTTTTGCACTTGGATATGTTTTAAATTTAATGAGAACACAGTCTGTTAAAATTTTGAAAATTTTGAAAATTTTTATTATTGAGTCGTATTGATAGAATAACTCTGAATCATCTCTCCTGCTTGTTAATTAGACAAGGACACATTTGTAGTATTCTCATCTTTTCATGGATTAAATCCACGCGTTTTTTCTATATTACTGAAATGAATTGCATTTGTGAAGCTATTATGTACCCAACACTTTTGCACACTAATTGGCAGCTATGTAGAAAACCTGAAAATTGAGTTAATATGAATATTGTGCGAAAAGAACAAGTAGTGGAAGCTAATAACCCTTTGTGAGCTATTGAGCCAATCGTCATTTCTGAGGGGATTCTCATATATTGTCGAATGGTCTTTCTTGCATATACTTGGTGAATTCGTTGTTAAGTCTCAGTTTTCTTTAAAAGTTTTGACTGTTTGTTAGAGGAGAACGTTCAGGATTTACCAATTACACTCAATGAACACTTAAGTGCTAAAAATTGAAAGTTGAGAAAATGATTCAAGCCATCGTTTACCCATTCTATTACCTGATATAACTTTCACTTACATTCATTGAATTGTTTCATCCCTGATCCCACACCAATTAAATATTTCCAATGTAATCACAAGAATCCATACCCTTGATCTATACCTTGACCTCATTGAGCCGTTTGATATATTTGTTGAGAATGAGTCATCAAAGTATGTGAAATGGAAGGAAGTAGTTGTGGGACGTTCAGGTTAAAAAAAAATGATGAATGAAGGAGAAGAGAAAAAGAGCATATGAAATGAATGGGAGATTGGGTGGAGAAAAGAATAAAGAATAAAAAAAGAAGTTGAAATTCCATCACATACTAAAAAGCACACTCTTCTCTACAACACTCCCACCTACTAAATAAAAGCCGCAATTCAAAGTCTTGAAGATTCTCAACAATTGATTTGAACATGGAAGTGTGAGTTGAGTTATCCACGGTATTTCGCTCCTCTAGTAAGTAGTGTTCCATTCCTGAGACTATACACTCTTAAATGTCCGTTTTTCATAGAGTCAAGTATGAAAGCATTAGCACTTAGAATATCATCTTTATCAAAGCTTTCATACGATGTGTGATCATTGTAAAGCAAGTTTCTGAGAGACGTTCTTTTTTAGTGTGACCAATGTGAGAATTGAGCTAAAACTGCAAGTTTTCCAAAGTACTATAGTCTAGATAACTCTTAATAGGGTTGGACGCATGGTTGTTAATTTCACACACACACGGGTGCATGATGGTAATACATTTGTTATATTTTACTTGGCGATATAAGGGAGCATGTGGATCTCTTTCATGGGTTGATAGAGGATAGTATATTATTGCGGAGCTTAATTAACAATTGAATGGAAGGGGGAATTCTACAAGTTATTCTAAATCTTTTTGAGCTTAAAATTGGAGAATTTTGTGGGTATATTCACTGCAAACCCTCACGAGACAACACTCGTCCACTAGGGGGAACCTAGGGGTTTAACGGCTTGTTGCATTTGCTAAATGCAACCGCGATTCCTGCGAAAGTGAGTTAGGATCTTTCTTTCTATCTTAGTTTAGGTTGTTTTTAGTTTTCCTTTGTTTTCTTAGTTGTGGTAGTATTAGTTTAGGAGTTTGTAGTTTATTTTATTTTCGCTTTATCGCTAGGGACTAGCAATAAGCTAGTTGGGGGTTGTGCAAAGCGGAGGTATTTGTAAAATACAACCGCGCTAAAAGGAAGAATTGTATTAGTTTTTATCATAACTTCCCGTTTTATCTGCAATTTGCATTACAAGGCTACTTTTCATACAATATGATTAATCTATGATAAGTTGTATTGTTTTAGCTGTTGTTTGTGCAGATCACTGCTGTGTGGACTAAACAGATGAACATCAGGATAAATGGAATGCTGGAATGAAAACAAGAGAAGTCAAAGCTGAAATTTGAAGTTCGATCGATCTAACATAGTTCGATCGATCTAACATAGTTCGATCGATCGAGCGTTCGATCGCTTGAAGAGTGTTAAAGCGCTTGAGGCTTACGGGTTCGATCGATCGAGAGAAGTTCGATCGATCGAACGGGGTATTTCCAGTAACATTCATGTGCGCAGCAGATGCGGGTTTTTAACCCTAGTTCTTTGGTTTTCTTATATATATGTGTATTGTATACGTCCAGAGGGACGCCCACATTACATTTTTACAGTTTTAGAGAGAGAGATAGAGAGTTTGCTTGTGTTTTGTAGGTTTTCATTGAGTTTTTACATTGTGAACCGGATTTCACTGAGTTGATACTAGTACTCTTCGTTCCAGGTTATTTATATATTGCTCATTTACATTCTGCACTTTGTAGTCGTAGTTTAATCGTTCATCTCGTGGTATTGCATGCTAGATATTCTCGAATCCATAGTTTTTATAGTTTTCATGAAAAACTCGCAACCAAACAAGGTTTTAATGTTTTCTTACGTTAAATATCAATCTGTAACACTCCAGACGATGTCTGAGTAGTCCCAGGTTGGGAGAACACGATGAAACAGTGATCTCCAGCTTCTGCCATGCAGCAGAATAATCGCTGTGTTCGATCGATCGAAGTTAGTTCGATCGATCGAACCAGAGACAGTCAAGCGATCGAAGTCAGTTCGATCGATTGAGGGATGAAGGTCTTCGATCGATCGAAAGCGCGTCGATCGATCGAACTCCCTGATTCTTGAGGATGTTCCCTGTAGTATTCCAGGACCTCTTGTTTTAAGATTTGTTATCACTCTGTCCCAAAAATGCTCAGTTTGTCAAAACAGCTTTTAAAACTAAGGCCCTAAGGTATTTTCTTTCAATACATTTTGCAAACCATCTTCAATGCTAACACCATTGAGGATGCAAGTCTTAACTATTGGATTAAACTGCTTTTACGTATTTTAACTTAATTGTGATGATATGGTCCCAGTCATGAAAGGGTCATGGATTCTCCATCTTTAGAGGAATACGGAAAACTGTGGGTAATGTACTCCTTTGTGCTTCAAGGCAAATGCATGGTAGATAGTTAGATTACTGTGGATTCGTGTAATCCCAACACTTTCTTTTTAAAGTTAAACATCCTAATTTAGAGCACTGTTTTAACTAGCTAGTTAGATCGTTAATTTAATCTGAATCATTTTCATTAGTAATCTTAGCTGTGGAACTTTGTGTTCTGCACCATTGCTTAATCTTATTCATTTTATTTTGCTTTCTTTTTGAGGATAGTCTAATTCAATAGGTCAACACCTTCCCTGTGGGATCGACCTGGTCTTACCAGTTACTACTTGCACGTCTACCTACACTTGGGTATTGCACAAGAGCGCACAAGATTTTTCACGTGTCAATTGTCCTCGGCCATATCATTTCTAATAAAGGTATCCAGGTTGATAAAGTTAAAATCGATATAATCTCGAATCTACCTGTCCCTCGTACAGTCAAAGACATTCGATCGTTTCTGGGGCATGCGGGATTTTATCGTCGCTTTATCCAAAACTTTAGTGCGATCTCCCGACCATTGTGTCAATTCTTAGTCAAAGACATACCATTCGAATGGTCAGAAAACTGCCAAACATCTTTTGACGCACTTAAAGATCACCTTACCTCCGCACCGATAATCCAGGCACCCGACTGGAGTTTGCCTTTTGAACTAATGTGCAACGCTAGTGATTACGCCATTGGTGCAGTCCTAGGACAGAGGAAGGATAACAAGCCTTACGTGATTTACTATGCCAGTCGAACACTTAACGAGGCTCAAATGAACTATACAACTACTGAAAAAGAGCTCCTAGCAATAGTATTCACTTTGGACAAGTTCAGGTTATATCTGATAGGGTCTCCAATCATCTGTTTTACGGACCATTCGGCTCTCAAGTACCTACTGTCTAAAAAAGATATGAAACAAAGGCTTATCCGTTGGATACTCCTACTCCAAGAATTCGATATAACGATCAAAGATAAAAAAAAGGAGTAGAGAATGTGGTCGCCGACCATTTATCCCGGTTAACTTTTGTTGACAACACTGAACCCACACCGATAAAGGACGAATTCCCAGATGAGCAACTAATGACTGTTTCGGGTTTGCCCTGGTATGCTGATATAGTAAATTATCTTGCCACGGGAGAAACCCCAAGCCATTGGTCCAAACCAGATAGGAAGCGGTTCCTCTCTTTCGCACGTCATTTCTTCTTCGATGACCCGTACTTATTCAAGTATTGTGCTGATCAGGTCATCAGATGTTGTGTCCCAAACGAGGATATAACCATCATTTTAGCATCATGCCATTCTGAGGCATGCGGTGGCCATTTCGCATCACAAAAGACCGCGCAAAAAGTTCTACATAGCAGTTTCTACTGACCCACCTTGTTTAAAGATGCCTACGCTTTCTGCAAAACGTGCCAACGCTGTCAACAGCTTGGCACAATTTCAAAAAGGAACTCCATGCCCTTAACCCCTATTATCACGATTGAAATATTCGATTGTTGGGGCATAGACTTCATGGGCCCGTTTCCTAAATCAAATAACTGCGAATACATACTCCTAGCTGTGGAGTATGTGTCAAAATGGGTGGAAGCAATACCAACAAGACGCAATGACCACAAAACAGTGATGTCCTTTCTTAAGGATCACATTCTATCGCGTTTTGGAACCCCAAAAGCCCTAATAAGTGACCAAGGCAAGCATTTTTGCAATAGGCTTTTGGAGTCACTACTTAAGAAATATGGGGTCAGCCACAAAATCACTCTTGCCTAACATCCACAAACAAACGGGCAAGCAGAGTTGGCTAACCAAGAAATCAAGCATATTCTCGAAAAGACGGTTAGTTTCAACAGGAAGGATTGGGCTTACAAACTGACTGATGCATTATGGGCTTACCGCACGGCTTTCAAAATGAATCTGGGAATGTCTCCGTATAGGCTAGTTTACGAAAAAGCATGTCACCTCCCTGTCGAAATCAAACACAAAGCTTATTGGGCGACACGCTCATTGAACTTTGATATTAAAGAGGGAGGGCATCTTCGAAAACTCCAATTGGCTGAATTGGAAGAAATACGTCGAGGTGCATACGACAATGCTCGATTACATAAGGAAAGGTTGAAGGCTCGCCACGATAGAACAATTTTTCGTAAATCATTCGAGCCGGGACAGAAAGTCTTGCTGTACGACTCTCACCTCCACCTCTTCCCAGGCAAACTCCGATCTCGGTGGACAGGACCATTCATAGTCAAATCGGTCTTTCCACATGGGGCGGTCGAGCTAATAAACCCCAAGAACGATGTAGTTTTCAAGGTCAATGGCCAAAGGCTACAATCGTTCTTGGAAAATTTCCAAACAGAGGCTGAGTTCATCCAACTGGATGAACCCAACTACTCTTGATCTCAAACGTTAAGCATTTCTTCACGTTGTTGTTGTATATCTTTACTTTTGATGTTTTTCATTTTTTATTTTTTTTTTTAATTCTTTCTATCTTTCTCTACAAGTGATTTCGATTCTAATCTGCTGTTTCATATTATCTCTCCTATGCAGGCCTTTCAATATGAGAGATGATGATATACATTCTATAGGGTCATGGGCTGATTCTGAATATCCGAACCCACCTTGGACTGTTAACGAGATAGCATTCTGCTTATCTCCTTATCAAGGACCAGGGGCAGATGATGTGGTGGACCTGACCTATGGATACATCCCTTATGATCCTGCCCTCCTCCAGATTAACCCATTCGAGCATATAAACCTTTCTGGAGAAGAAGGAGAGCCTGAAGGGTATGCTGTTGGAGAAGTGGATGACGCACTGTTGGAGCAATGGGAAAATGACTCCATGTGGGAACCATGGGACGAAGAGGACCTCCAAGATGTGGTGCCCGAACGCCACAATGCGGTATTCACTTTTGTTGATGACTTCCTTGTCATCGCAGTGGTTCCTTACATTTATGTGCACCTGAGCTATTTGATGTTTCGGCTTCAATGCCCACTTCCTGCTAGTGCACATGGGTGTCTCATGCCGATAGTGAGGTTAACTCGTTGTCACTTGTCTTTCTCTTGTTCTCTTTATTTAGTTATTTCTTTCTATTGTCGGTCCCTTTAGACTTATTTAACTCCTTTCTTTTTGTTGTTTTCATTTGGTTTTTTCCTTTGTCAGGATTGTCACTATGCAACCACCGATCCCGCCTCTTTACCTTCCACATCAAATGGTTCATGGCTTTGGACCATACATAAGGACCCCAGGCACCCCACCGCAAGAGGAAAGACCGTTGCACAATTCCACTCCGTTATCTTTGTCTCCAACGAGATCACCTCTTGCATGGGCTTTCAATTCCTTAGAGAATTCAGACTTGCTTTTCGACTGTTCTGGGAAAGGGAATCATCATGTTTGGACTCCACATACGAAGATTTAGCGGGGAATGAAGCAATGGTGGAAGAAGGAATCTTCTTGCTAGATGATTAGTGTCCCACTTCGATTGTGTTTTGTCTTTTCATCAGTATTTTAGCAATTGAAGTGTAATCCTAGACAAATAATATTATTAGTTTAGTTTTTTTTTAGTTTTTTCTAGTTAAATAAGGTCTTAAATATCAAGTGGGGGAAATAATTTTGCAATATGGATGCTATTATAATGGTTATTTAAATAAAAATTGCAATTTTCTATTATGAGGATGAGTTTTTGGCTTACATGTCCTGTCAATGCATTGTTTTTATCATTTCCTGTTTGACTAGATTAATTTGGGTTAGTTGGGGGTACTTAATTTCTCAGTTCTGTGGAGTTTTGGAATTTCCAGTTTCGATCGATCGAAACATAATCGATCGATCGAAAGTACCACTTTCTCGAGCGCTTGAAATTTTCTCAATCGATCGAACGGTCGATCGCTCGAATCGTTCTCGATCGATCGAGACTTGTATTTAAACGAGGCATCTTGCATACACTTCCACCACCTCCAGTCATGACTGAGAGTGACCCGGCGACGGCTAGTACTGTTGTTGTGGGTGGAGTTGAGGATACCCCCGCTGCGCCGATAGAGATATTATCAGATGTCGCGGATGATCTTTAGGTCTTGATTTTGGGAGTGTTTGGAGAGTTTTGTTGTATTTTCTTTTTCTTATTTCTATCTCTCTGCTCTCCTCTTATGTCTTTTGGATTTTAGTTCTGTGGTGCTATATGTGGATATTTTGTTTTGTTGGTTGGTTTGGTTTGTTTACATTTTATTATCACTGCTTTGTCATTTTCATTGTCTTATCTTTCCAGTGATGTTTTTGTTATTATCTATAGATCATATGCTTGTTTTATCCATTTCCTATCTTTTTGATCTTTGCTGCTTGGAGTGTGTATGCTTTCTGTACAGGTTGTTACTGTTACAATTCTTATGATGCTATTTCAAGTGCTATCTCTCTCTCCATTTTTGAAAATCAACTTCTGAGGTCATCGCTATTTTCAGTTGGGGGTAGGATATAGATAGATAATCACCTGTGCATATTTTCTACTTAGCAATCTGGAACGCTCTTTCTATTACAAACATCATACAATCTCCAATTTTTATTAAACTTAAAAATGGAAAAATTCCAAAAGTTTCAAACTAGTAACAAAATTTTGAACTTAAATTGGTAGAATAATTGTGAATGTTCACTTCTATTTAGCTGTTATCAAGCGATGATACATTCATGTTAATCTCATCCTTTTATGAATTACATTCACGCTTTTTTCTAGTATCACTAAGACAAATGCATATGTTGACTATTCTAGTATCCAACATCCATTTGCACGTGTTGATAGTTATGTTGAAGACTGAAAATAGAGTTAATATGACTTTTAATCTTCAAAGAATGAATAGTGGAAACTAATGACCTTAGTGAGCTTTTGAGCCCAAACTTCAATTCTGAGAGACTTATCACAATAAATTCGAATTGTTCTTTTTTAATATACTTTAAATTCGTTGAATAGTCTCAAACTCTTCATCTAGGCTGTTTATTAGAGGAAAACGTTCAGGATTTACCAACTAAAACTCAATAAACACTAAAGTGCTAAAACTAAGAAGTTAAGAAAATAATTTAAGCCATCGTTATTCATTCCTTACCTTTTTCATATATCTGTATCAACATCCAAGAATCCCTTAACCCCACACCAATTAAATATTGCCAATATGAAAGCCTAAAAACCCTTTGTCTGATACTTTAACCTCTATAAACTCGATTGCACATCGAATGTAATTAAAATTGTTAAAGTATGTGACGAGAAGGGAGTAGTTGTGGGAAGGATGTTATAAAAAAAATATGCAAGGAGATGTTGGATATATATATACTAAAAAAAAAAGAAAAGAAAAGGAAGGAGGAGTAAAAAGAAATAAACATATATGAGAATAGAGGATGGAGGGAATAAAGAATAAATAAACTAGTCTCCATCACATGCTAAGGTTGTGCAATTCTTGCCTCTCTTATCTCCACCCTACTAAATAAAAGCCGAAAAGTCAAAGTCTTAATGATTTTTAACCATTTAGTTTGAATATAAACGTGTAATTTGAGTATCCACGGTATTTCGCTCCTCTAGTAAGTAGTATTCCTTTCATGAGACTATACACTCTAAATGTTCGTCCTTTATCGAGTTAGGTGTGAAATACTAGTAGCCAGAATATCACTCTTATTAAAGCTTCACACCATGAGCGATCATTATTAAACCAGTTTCTGTGAGATGTTCATTTTGGAGCGTAACCCCATGTGAAGATTGAGTTGAAACTACGAATTCCAAGGGTATGATAGTCTAAACAACTCTAAACTAAGTTGAATGCATAGTTGTTGATGTCACACACACACGGATACATGAATGGAACGCATATGTATATTTATCTCGGTGACGTGAGGAACATGTGAATTTCTTCATGGTTTGTATGAGCATGATATGTGTTGTAGAGCTAACCTGATAGCCAAACAGGAAGAAATGTTTATAAGTTTTTCTATCTCTTGTTGATCTAAAAAATTGAGAATTTTGTGGGTTTATTCACTGCAAACCCTCACGAGACAGCACTCGTCCACTAAGGGAACCTAGGGGTTTAACGGCTTGTTGCAATTGCTAAATGCAACCGCGATTCTTGCGAAAGTGAGTTAGGTAGTGTCTCTTTCTAATTAGATTAGTTTGCTTTAGTTTTATTTTTGTTTATTTTAGCCGTTGTAGTAGTAGTTAGCTTGTTTTATTTTTGCTTTATTGCTAGGGACTAGCAATTCGCTAGTTAGGGGTTGTGACAAGCGGGGGTTTTTGTAAAATACAACTGCGCTAAAAGAAGAAAATACATTAATTTAGTTCACAATTCTCTCATTTATCTGCGATTTGAGTTACAACATCAGTTTCTACACATTACGACTAATCTATGATAAGTTGTGGGTGTTAGTTATGATTTTTGCAGATTACTGTCGCTGTGTGAATATTTGATTGAGCAAGATAAAAGGGAGTGATTGGCTTTAATGAAGACAATTCAAAGTTGAAAACTGAAGATCGATCGATCGAGGTCCTCTCAAGCGATCGAGGTTTCGATCGATCTAACCTGTCTCAAGCGATCGAATAATCCAGAAGTTCAATCGATCGAGGGTTTTTCGATCGATCAAACATGCCTTTTAGCAGAATACGCGCACGCAGCAAAAGACGGGATTTTGAACCCTAGCATTAGGTTTCTACTATATAAACTCATTTTGTAAGCGTCCAAGAGGACGCCCCACTCACTTTTTATCAGTTTTCATAGAGAGAGTATAGATTTTTCTTGTTTTGTAGGTTTTGACTCAAGGTTTTTGCATTGCTAGCATTAGATTCTCATAGTTTATATACAAGTTCTTTGCTCCAGGTTACTTAGTGATTGTTTTATTTACATATTGCACTTAGTTAATTGTAGTTTAGTGTTAATCTTATTGCTTTGCATGTTAGACATATTAAAATCTCAAGTTTTCATAAGTTTTAATGAAAAACTCACAACCAAACGGCACCTTAATGATTTTTCACATTAAGAACGTATTTGGGACACTCCAGACCATGTCTGAGTAGTCCGAGGTTGGGAAATCGCGATGAAATTGTGATTTCAGGCCTCTGCCATGCATCAGAATAATACCTGTGTTCGATCGATCGGAGTTATTTCAATCGATCGGTGCAGAGATATAGTCGATCGATTGAAGACAATTCCATCGATTGAGAGATGATGATTGTCGATCGATCGAAAGCACGTCGATCGATCAAACTCTCAGATTCTTGAGTACATCCAATACAGTATCCCAAGACTTTCTGTTTCAAGGATTTGTTATCAAACTGTCCCCAAATGCTCAGTTTGTCAAAGCAGTCTTTGAACTTAAGGCCTTAAGGCATTTTCTTTCAATACATTTTGCAAACCACCCTCAATGCTAACACCATTGTAGGTGCGAGTCTTAACTATTGAATTAAACCGCTTTCATGTATTTCAAACTTAATTGAGATGATATAGTCCCGGTCATGAAAGGGCTATTGATTTTAGATCTTTAGAAAAGTACGGAATATTGTAGAGGATGTACTCCATTGAGCTTAATTGTAATTGCATGGTAGATGGCTAGGTCACAGTGGATTCGCGTGATCCCAACATTTCCTTTTATTAAGTAAAACCGTTTTTTAAAAATTTCACTTTAGTTAAATAGTCAATCGTTAGTTAATTTAATTTAGTTGCTTTTAATTTTAGTAGTTGTTGAGCTTAGAACTTTGTGTTCTACACTTCTTTTAAAACATTGAATTTTTTTTTCTTTTAGAGTCTAATCTAAGTAATTTAATTCTCATCCTTCCCTGTGGGATCGACCTGGACTTAATCCAGTTTATTACTTACACGGTTACCTACACTTGGGTATAGCACATAAGCGCACAAAAAAATATTTGTGTCACCCGTGCTTTCAACAAAAAAGTTCGCCCAAGGAACCTTGCTGAGAGTGACCTGGTCCTCAAAGAACTTAAAGTGCCCGTTTATGACCCCAGAGGAAAATTCAAACCCAACTGGGCCGGGCCATACATCATTAAGACTCTCCTCTCCGGAGGGGCTGCCTATCTCATGGACCTAGACGGGGTCGAATTTAAACAACCAATTAACCTTGATCGCCTCAAGAAATAATTTGCTTAAAATCCTTTCCTTTCAAAACCTCCAGAGTTGATGAACTACGCTTGACCTGATTCCCGCTAGGGGATACGTAGGCAACCTACTTGGTTCGGTCATTAATAATTGCCCGATTGGCGCTTTCCTTTGCAGACTTAAACCGAACTACTTGGGACCTGATACCCACTCAGGGATAAGTAGGCAGGCTATCAATCAGCCCTCGGTCCATAAAAAATCCCTGTGCCAAACTAAGGGCAAACTTGCGTTTGCCAAGGTACCAAATCAGAGCCTCATAACCAGGGGCAAACTCCGTTTGCTATCCGAAGAACCCAGATATTGCTTAAACCCACTTTTGGATCGCCTGGCTATCAAGAAGTACTATAAAAAAATAAATAAGGATTCATGGTATAGAATGATCAAGATTCCAAAAGCAATTTTCAAAGCAGTAGTGATAAAAGCTGAGAAAAAACATTAAAAGGGGAGAATCTTCATAACTTAAAGACGAATTGGAAGAGTGAACACTTTGATTGAACATGTTAGGACATTTCCTAAAACATGAAAGCATTCTTTAAAAAAAAAGACAAAATCACATCTCAAAAAGCGCAGCAAGAGTAGGCAGGGTCTGTCAGAAAGTTTTGTAAATAGCAAGCTTTTCCCTGTTTTCGATTGTTTTATTTCATTATGCTTGTATCCATCAAACCTGTCTCGCAACCAGGGTCTGGATCTCTAGAAGATACTCAGCAATAGGCACAGTCGAAGCAAGAGTCCTCAGGCATAGAACAGCCATCCTGCTATGCCAAGCCTCAATAAAAGCCTTCACAATAGAAGGGCGCAAAGTGGACCCCCTTATGAAATCAACTGTAACGGCCTTGGTAGTATCCTGCAAAAACCCAAACTGGCGAACCACCCGATCAGGAATATAGAAAGTAGTAACATGCAAGCCCAGCAGCCAGATGCCAGGCCGCCCAAGGAACCGTACCATGATAGAGCGATGAACCCATTACGAGCAGATCTAACAGATGTCATCAAAAGAAAGACCTCAAAGCCAGTCGAGCCAGGTATCGACAGCATGGAATAAGTGGTGGATCTCCATACAATCCGCGCAGGTGCGAAGGGTGGATAAAGATGTCCAAGTGTTTTATGAGCCAAATCTATAAAATAAAAGGCACCCCGACAGATAACATGGCCCCGATATAATGGGCACGATCCAGCCCCATCAAAGTGCCAGCAAGAACCAGCATAATGGCACATTTCATTTCCCTTAAACCACAGGCAATGGGTATAAGAATGTTGGAAGATGACTGAAAGAGGAAATAAGAAAGCATAGCGATCGATAAAGCGCTAAACTGTGCAACCTGATACCCGTTATCATAAGGATCCCCGATGAGAGTGTAGACCAAAGAAAGCGCTCAAATCTCTTGGTAACCGAAATGGAAGACGTGGAGTGAGGGATCCCAACATTGAGTAGCGGCTTGAAGCAAGCTTTCATTTAGAATCATCTGTCGAAAGGAGAAGAGGTCGTTCAGTCTAGAGCATTCGAAGTTAAGCTTATCAATACCAGAGAAAGTATCCATCCATGGGAAAAGGATTTGGGAACTAATGGGGGCCATTTTAAAAAAAAGAGAATGAAAGAAGAGAGTGTTTTGCGGAGTTTTTGAAAAGAACGGGATATAAATAGAAGTGGATCTGCCCAGAACACAGGGCGGTACTTGAAAAAGCAGAACGACACTCTATAATGTGCCGTGTGGTAGTCTATAAATGTCGCGCGGCATTCTCTGACTGCCGCCGAGTGCCGCATAGGCCAAATCAAGTGCCACAAAAGCCTTTTTTGGCCAGAATCTGTTTGTACTATTTTCTGCCCACCTGTAAACAAAAATTGAATAAAAACAATAAAGCGTGCGCATCATGCAGCACGTGCAACAAGAGCAAGCTATGGTCGCATTCATTCATCCATTCATTCATAAAGAGATAATAAAACCATTGGCATTCGCAGAGGTCATAAAAAGTAATTATTAAAGTGCCAGACCAAGCCATGGTCACAAACGAATAAGAAAAAAGCAGTAAGCAATAAAATACGGGACCAAGCAATGGTCGTAATCACCAAAATTAAAGTATGCAGGAAATGAAGTTGTGCGGATGCCTATCCTATCCCTGCTATCCAATAGCCGCCATCAAAATAAGTATATGTATATATACAGTCATCTAAGTGTGTGTGACCTCTCCAGAAACACTCAGAAAGTAAAAGAAAGTATTAAAGATGTGAGGTCAACCTCGGCCCCAGCCTCGAGTCTGGCGGGTGACACGTCTGAGGGGCTCCTCCTTTGACTCTGCTCCGCTCCCGCCAACTTTGCCTCCTCTTCTGCCTCCACCTCAACCGCCACCGCTACCTCCACCTCGTCCAGCATCGCTACCTCTAGGAACGTCTCTAAAATTGATGCCGAACTGCTGAAGCCACTGCTGAAGCTCCCCCACCTATTGGGCTAGTGCCCTGTTCTCCTCCACCTAAAAGGAGATGGGAGGTAAAACTCGGGAGTTCTTAAGATAAAATGAAATTTTGAAAGTAGAGTGGAGATTTTACCTGGACCCTCAACTGGGCCATGGCCGTCGCCCGAGCTCCCTCATGCTGAAACCAAGAGCAGAAGATAAAGATTAGTAAATAAGAGGCAGCCAAAATCAATGTGTAGACACCCCATTTTGTCGGCTATCGGATTTAGGAGACCCATAGCTTGGTGGTTCACAATGATCGCAAAAGACTCGAAAGGACTCTCGGAAGTCAGCTCCATCTCTCAGAATGCTCAGAATGACCAAAATGCCCCCGAAAGTCCGAAAACTCCCAGATTTGGTCTCAAAGTTCTGAAAACATGCTATGTCATAAGAAAAGCGATAAAAAGAGTGTTAAAGAGAAATCAGATGAAATCGTCGGCTCCCAGAGACCCCCGGAAGTCCCGGAAGTTCCCAGAAAGTCCCCGTTGACCGGTTTGACTAGGTTTGACCAAAGTTTGACCAGGTTTGACCAGGTTTGACCGAAATCGTCCGAATTCACCAAAATCTTTTTAAATCACGGGAAAAGTGTTAAAACAAGTTCCAAAAGAAAATCGAGCGAAAACATCAGCTCCCGGGAACTCCCGGAGGTTTCCAGAACTTCCCGGGGATCCCAGGTTTGACCAGTTTGACCAGAATTTGACTTTGGAACCAGGGTGCCGAAACAATTTTCAAATATTTTTCATGGATACTAGAGGTCAATAGCTTTCCAACGGTATATCGCACATAATTTCTGGATTTAAAACGGATTTATTATGAATTCCCGAAGGTGAAAAAGGCGATCAAATCGGCTTTTATCGCGAATACCGCAAAACTTTTCAAAGTGACCTATCCCCGAACTATTTTTTATGTAAAGTAGACTCCATTACCTTTCCAACGGTATATCACAACCTCAATTTGGAGTTCGTACGCATTTCCTGTGAATTTCGGACGAAATAGGGCCTTTTCGCGAATACCGGAACATCAGGGGGCCTAAACAGCATTATCCAGACGAAGGGAGGAGCAGTGCCGCCGCGGCACTGGCCCACTGCCGCCGCGGCAGTGGCCCAGTGCCGCCGCGGCACTCTCCCCCAGAACAGTGAGTTTTTGTAATTATTTTTGTGGTCCCATTTTGATTAATTAAAAGCCAAAACGACATAGTTTTATGATTTCAGATGTTTGGAGCCAATGGGAACACTTTCAAAACCCCAAAACCACCCCAAGTTGGCCTATATAAACACCCCATTACTCCTCATTTTAGGGGAGTCAAATGTGAGTTTTGAAAAGTTTGGGAGAGAAAGTTGTAGAGATAAGGTTAGAGTAGAGAGAAAAAGAAGCATTCCTCTTTGATTTTCAAAAGTGAGTTCTAACTTTGTTTTTTACTTCATTACTTCCATTTATTTCAACATTCAATACTCCCAACCACCATTTTAGTGAGCATTCAAGAGAGTGGAAGCTTCTTCCATGTCTAAGTGTCATCACATATGAGTGAAACACCAACCTACAAGTTCATGCTTCATGAATATCATATATTGATCATCATCTATTTGCTTGTTTATTTATTGTTCATCTCTTCTTATCCCATTTCTTTTTGTTTTCTTTTATTTACTTACTAGTTCATCATCATCTAAGTGATGACATGAAGTTTGGGGTGAGTGAATCCTTATGGATAGTAGCTCTTGACCTCAAAAACATGTTTGATAGATGATGATCATAACCTCAATACTTCCAAGGTATTCTTGGAATGTATTGAAGTTATGTTTAAAAGATAGAATAAATCCCTCCAACAATCTTGGAGATTCTTAATGATGAGTTTGGTGTTAGTATTCTAAGTGGTCATAATCTTTATTGAGTGTTGAAAATATGTTTTCAAAAACATCTATTTCAAAACCCCTCTCAATCCCTCTCATTTGATTTCAAGAAATAAAACTTTGTTTTCCTCAATATCTCCAAAACAATGACCCAAAACAGTGAGCTGTTCAGATTCAAAGATTTGTTTTGAATTAAATACTCAAGTTATGATGATGAAACCACTTGGAAAACCTTCCCAATACATCATAGTTTGTCCCTAATTTTTTCCATCAATTATAGAAATGTGAAAGTATTTGTTTTGGATGTGAGAAGTTCATATTCATAATCTGCCTCTGTTCTCACAGAATGTTTATCTAACTTCTTGCACTTATTCTGGACATTTTCATCACTGTACATATATCTTTTCTATTTTTTTTATAAAACTTGGGTGTCTTAGGAAACTTTTGGTATATAATGGGTCATCATAAACCTTTTCTTTGATTTATGAAAAATCATACAAAATCAGTTAACAGTGCAGTTTTTGTTTCTGAGTCATGTGTACATTCTGATTTCTTTCTTTTAATCTGTGATAGCTATTGATGTTTGGCTTTTTGGGTTATTTTCTAGACACAATAAGAATGATCTCAGATATTTCTCACATTTTTCTAGGCACGTTTGACCTCCCATTATAATGTTGCAAAGTACCATATGCAGTCTGTCCACTATTCACAGCAAGCACATTTCAACTTTTATTCTTTGATTTGATGCTCATATGCATTCCAAATTAGCTCACATCTTAGGAAGTAGTTCATACTACATTTGTATATATCCCATGTTGATTTAATCCATTCATTCATGCACATTTTAGACTACTAAGTCATTTTAGAAATCCATGAACACAAAACACACTACAACCTTTGCACATTTTTAGGTTCATACAATACATTCATGCAAGATTTGGGGTTTTTGTAACTCTTAATCTAAGAAGATTATAAGGAATGAATTTGATCACACGTTCATGCTTCCCCCCGATCTAATCATCCTTTCTCATCCATCCCGGGGATTGAGAGATCTTCTTTTCTCAAAGAATAACATGCATCATACTAGCTTGCTAAGCATATTTTCGTTTCTTTTTACTTGTTTCAAGAACAAATTCATGTCCCCTTTAAATTAGGAAGTCTTGAATATTTGATACATGATTAGACGATTTTTCCTAGGTTTATTTGTGTGATCTTTCACCTCACATTGCATGATATTTGATTTAGATCTTATGAATGATATTTTATCTTTTGATCTTCCATTTTCAAGTTTCTTATGTGATGTAATATACTATCATAGTATTATTTGTCGAACCAAACATAGTATAAGATGATTATTTGGATGCTAATTGAGGCCCGTCGAAAGACGGGGCGAGTTGAGGGTGTTTTAGTCGTGACAAAGGCTCCTTCCTCTCTCGTACCAAAACCCCGAACCAAGTTCTTTGGTTATGAAGGGCCGGTGCCCTTATCCGCTTGGGTGAGTCAAAATTAGGTTTCTTGGTTCCTTAAAGACCAAGTGGCGACTCTGTATCTGTTTTCAACAGACCTTTCCTTTTCTTTGATTCAAACCAATTTCAAAACGATCTCGAACAAATAGAGAAGTGGTCCGATTCCGCGTGTCCACACAATGTGAGAGACGAGAATAAATTCTTACCATCCACTCTCGCTTGAGGACCCACTGCTGCACGCTATGGGCATACGTCAAGCCCTCCTCCGCATAGTCCCGCGGGACATGGTCATACTGTAGCGGAATGGTAGGGGCACCCGCCTGAAATCGAGGGACCATGGTCGTGCCCTGCTCTCCAAAAGAAATTGTCCTAACACTCCAATCCCAGGGCGGTAGAGCTGGAGCCCGAGCTGCGGCAGGGACGGGCTACAAAGAAAAAGTAAATCCAATAACAAGATACACATGCATGGTTATGAGCCAAAAGATAGGTTGAAAGGCTAAAAGGAACTCACCCGGGTCACTTCCATCAAAGAGAAGTTTGGCATCAGCTTGGCGGAGCGAAAGGCCTCGTACCCATCGGGGGGCTCTGGAAAATCCTGAATAGAGGACCCAGCTAAGGCGACCATGAGTGCAGAACCCTGGAGGGTCTCTGTGGCTCTCATGGACTCAGGTGGGGGACGCGACACAAAAAAACCCAGAGCCGCCAGTGACTACCTGGCCACCCTTTCCCCTAGATACCACTCTCGGCCCTCCGGACCCTCCAACAAAATCCTCTGTGGGTTGTACCCAGCTGACTCCCGTATCCCCTGGGAAGCGTCGGGAAGCACATCGAGCCAAGGCTGCCACCGTACGTGCGGCTCTCGTAGATTCGTCAGGAAATTCATGAACGAAACGAAATCATGAGCCCCGGTCTTTCGCCCTACTCAATCCTTCACCCACTTCAGTCCCTGAGGCATAATGAGGGCGCCCACTGGTTGCGTCTCAGGCAACATCATGTGCAGATAGATACTTATGGGACCAAATCTGCGAAGAAGAAAAAAAGGAGAGAACAGAAGTTTTGAGGTTCAGAAAGAAAAAGAAATTGAAATAAGAATGCAAGGTTTAAACCAGAATTGGAAATTAATAAAGGAGAAAAGTATACCCCCCACGCCCTCCAGAAGCTGCTTGTGGAAGCCAGCCAGTCTTGAGAAATCTCTCCCATACGCCTGTACAATATAGCTAATCCTGCACCGGCCCAGTCGTACTGGTAAATCTCTCCCATCTGCTCCAGGGACCCCACCAGTGCCACAGAGATCCGACCACCCTTGGTGCTCAGCAAAGAGCACCCCAGTATATACATGATAAAGCCCCCGGTCCATCTGCTCCTCTGAAAAGCCCTGCTGGCCTCTGAACGTGTCCATGAACCACTTGGCTATGATCAAGGGCTCCTCGGGGATGACTTCTAGCAAAGATAGCACTCGGTCCCACTCTGTCACCGTATCAAGGTAGCGGAGGCACTCCCCCTAAAAGGGATCCCAGTGATCATAGAAAAGTTGAGCGGGGTCATCATCATCTCCCCGAACGAGAAGTGGAATGTGTTGGTAGTGTCCCACCAACGCTCAGAGAGGGCATGAATATGTCTCAAGTCGTTGGAGCACTTCGTCAGAAGTTTGACGAAGTCCCCAAAACCCGCTGCGTTTACGAGCCCCTTCACGGTCTCACTCAACTCCTCATACCAGGCAAAGCCGTGAGCTAGGCTGTCGTGTCCTTTCAGCACTTCGGGCTGAAGCTGTAAAATTGCAAGATTCAAATCTCAGCAAGTGAATGAAGGAAAGAAAGAAAGGAAATAAAAAAATAAAGTTTAGTGAAAGTAAAAATATATAAACAATGAGTGATAATAAAAGATGAATGAATAAGTGAAAGAGGAAGATGAAAGAAGTACATAAAGGGATTTCACAAAATTTAAAATTTGCTTTTTTTGATAAAACATAAATATTCCAATCAATTTTGAGCAAGTGAAAGGGCGTTTATAACACTCGGAAAATTCACAAGCATAATGGTCATTATTCATGACGAATGTTTAAAATTTTGGTTAACATGCATCGCATTCGAAAGTCTTTGAGAAAAGTTGAAGGAAAAGTAATGAAATTGATACAAGTGAAACATTCGAAAAATTCACAGGCATAGCATTCATTTTATATGAAGCTTTGTCCCTACATTCATAAAGTTCATGGGAAATAAGGCAAAGGATACAAAAATTGAATGAGCATTGAATAAAGCATTGGAAGTGCTCCAAAGCACTATAAGCACAGCATTTGCGTTCACAAAATGGCATTTTGAAGTTATGTTGATCACGCATTGCATTCATAAAGATTATAATGAAGAGGAATTGCAAAAAGGGAATCGGAGGAGGGGTGTATACCTATTGCTAGAACGTTCGTACAGATAGATGCTTGTCCGGATCCCAGAGCAAGAATGTAGGATCGGAATGGGGAGTGGCCACATACTTGGCCTTCTTCTTACTCTGCGAGCCGCTAGCCATAACCTGTTTAGAAAAGAGGGCAAACTAAGAGTTAAATTTCCAAAAAAATCAAGAAAACAACCAAAATAAAAAGAATTTTGAGATTATGATCGAGAAGAACTTACCTGTGGATCCCTTGGATCAATGTGAGGAAAAGAGGAAAAATCTCCAGAGAGCTTTGGATTGGAAAGATTGTGAGAATTGAAGAAGAAATGAAGTAAAAACAAGAGTATAAGCATTCTGCCGCATCGAAAAACACTCCGGAAATTGTGCACGGCAGTCTATGAACTGTCGTGCGGCACTCACCAAGTGCAGCAGCAGCACTCCGTGAGTGTCGCACGGCATTCACAGACTACCGCGTTTTGAAGCGTGTGCCGCGAGTATGGCGGTTAAAGTACCGCTGATTCCCCTCCCCCCTAAAAAATTCAAAATAAACCCCAAAATTTGAATTCAAACCCCCTGATTTTGCCCACTCTTGACGCTTTTGTCCCCAAAAAAATATCTTTCAGAGTCTTTCGGTCCCTGATTTTAATAAATTGAAATGAATTTGGGTCCGATTGACCACTGATTTTGAAAATTAAAATGAATTTGGGTTCGATTGACCCCTGATTTTGAAAATTGAAATGAATTTGGGTCTGATTGACCCCTGATTTTAAAAATTGAAATGAATATGGGCCTGATTGACCCCTGATTTTGAAAATTTTAAGCAAACATATTCGACGGGGCCGAAAGGCTGCGGATTTTCAGAGCAAACATATCCGACGAGGCCGAAGCTGCGGATTTTCAGAGCAAACATATCCGACGGGGCCGAAGGGCTGCTGATTTTCAGAGCAAACATATCCGATGGGGCTGAAGGGATGCAGATTTTCAGAGCAAACTCGCATTGACACCGGGGTCAAAGTCGTAAAGCGCAACCCAGCCAATTGTGTTCGTCTAACTGGTCAGATTAGTCACAAATCTTGAAAAAAGTCAACCCGATAATCACAAACTCTGAACTTTAAAAATAACTCGTCTCTAAGTCGGAGTAACCAAGAGCATTGAAGAGCATGAGGTTTGGATTGCATCTAGATACGTCGCGATAGCACGATTTTCGAATCACATCATTTGTAGAGCATGAAATTGCATTGACAACCGTCATTGCGTGAGCACGTGCATCGCGACAGGATAGGTGCATCCATCCGTATGATTACTTGTGCTTGTGTATGTTTATCCTTGGCCCGAACTTTGTCTTGGTCTGATTCCCAAAAGGATACATAGGCAGCTCACCATTAAGCACGACCGACATGAACCATTTGCGCAATCATTTTTGCAATGCATTTTGTTTTTTTACCTAAATTCGATGGTCTAGTCAAAGGCTTGTCTTCACACAGGCTTCGACATTCACTTGTGACAAGCGTTGCTCCATAAGCTCTGTCGAAGAGGGGCAAATTATAGACACTCCAATTTTGATCACACGTCAAATTAAGGGGAATATTACCTCTAAGATCCAATGATGACAAGCGTCCGACTAATCCAAGACTTCTAAAGGTGATTCAAGCTGTTCAGAAGGCTCTTTTAATTCAAAACAAAAAAGAAAAGAGAGGAAAAGAGAAAACAGAGGGAAACGGCATATGGTAAGTTCTGCGGCAGTCACAGAATGCCGTAAGGCACTCTGTAAAGTGCCGGAATGGCACTCTGTGAAGGTTGTGATTTTCACTAAGTGCCGCAAATATTGAACTTTAACAAAAAAATGGCAGTCCGAGGAGTTGTCTGCAGCACTCCTTGAATGCAGATACGACATTCTTTGAATGACGTTCTGACAAACAGTGAGACCCGCAATGGCATTTATTGAGTGTCGCGGATATCTCCCAAGTGCTGCATTTTTATGACAGCTTATCCTAAAATAGGTTGGTTTATACCTTCAAAGGCGGCCAGAATTAGGGTTTTGGCTACGAATTTTCCAAAATAACCCTCCAAAGATTGCCTATATATAGAGGATGTGTATCCCATTAATAGGGACTTGGAATTTAGAGTATTAGGATACTAATATCGATTCTCTTTTAAAAACTTTCTAAATTAAGAGAGAAGTGGAATTAAAAGAAGGAGCTAGAAGAAGAGCTTGATCATTATTCTTGGAAGATCTCAAAGCAACAAAAGGAGTTGAGGAAAATTAGAGGTAAACTCTAAGTTACTTAGTTTTAACATCCAAGTTCAATTACAATATATAGATACTTAGGATCTTTTACACATTTTCAAAACCTCTTTTCCCACCTTATTTCATCACACACCACATATATTGTGATTGAACTCTCATTTCATTAGTTTGGATCAAAATAGCCTTGGGGTTAAAGTTTAAATAAATCTTGGAGTTTGATGTTGCTTGAACTTTGATTTATTTTCTTTTGACTATGTCATTTTTTGTAGATTCATAAGACTTTCAATGTCTTACTTGAATCCTTGTGTTTAGATCCCTCAATATTCTTACGAACTCATGATTCATGAGAGGATTGAGGTTGATACTAGTGTATTGAGTCAATGAGTTCAAACTTTCACCATAGTTTGAATTCATTACCTTGGGATTTTATGAAGTTTTTTCATACTTCATTAAAATTCACAAGTTTAAGTGTCCTTAGTCTCCAATGACCATCAAATGGTAGGAGGAATAATTTGAGTCTAAACTTATCTCCATGGTTTAGATTCATTTGTGTTGAGGTTTTATGAAGTTTCTTCATACTTCATTTAAAATCCACAAGTTTAAGTGTCCTTAGTCTCCAATGACCATCAAATGGTAGGAGGAATTATTTAATCTAAACTTATCTCCATGGTTTAGATTCATTGTATTGAGGTTTTATGAAGTTTCTTCATACTTCATTTAAATCCATAAGTTTAAGTGTCCTTAGTCTCCAATGACCATCAAATGGTAGGAGAATTAGTTTGGTTTAAGTCCAACTTCATGGTTTAATAATTGGAGTTAACAAACAAAGTTAAACTTGGTAAATGGTGTAGTGAATTTAATGACCACCTTCGATCAAGAATTTTTAGTTAAACATCAAACCGTCAAAACTGAATAAAGCCAACGGGAAAGTGTTTATAACTCAAAGTTTTACCACTGTAGTTTTTGTTTTAACAAGCTTCCATGGTTAAAATGGTTTGGTCATGGGTTTTGGGAAGCAACAACAATCTGTCCAGAATATCAGAACAACACCCTTTTGAAATGAGTAAATCATAACCTTAATCAAAATTTTTTGACCCCAAATAATTTTTTATATGAAGTTTGATGTATTAATAAGATCCTCTAAAAAGATCTAAATGTTTCTGATTTTTTACTATTTTTAGAAAATAATACAAGAACTCTGGACAGAGAGTTATGAAATCCTGAGTGATGTCTAGTATTTGTTTAATCCTTAGAGATCTAACCGTTGAAACCTTGATTTTCTTTTTGCGTTAAAAACTAGACTCATAGAGGCATCTTGTAGCCAAGAATTACTAAGATCAAACCATATGAACCATGCCTTTTATTTCTTTGAATTCCTGATCTGCTCTCAGCAATTTTCAGAATCCAGTCACAACTTTGGGCAATCTTGTAAATAATGGTTCAAATGATATTTTCATGAGTTAAGGCCTAAACCAAGCTTTGATAGTGTTTGATTAAACTTAAATCCAGAAGCTAGCTAACTTTAATTATGATTTGTCCTCAATTGAACCTAGTTATGAATTCCTTATAATCATGTTGGGATTACATCACTTCTATATGGACATTACATTGGCTCCTAGTTGAGACTTGCATATCTATAGAGGTGATATGTTTTCAACTAATTAGAGGGAATCCATAAATAGGTCAATTCTTTCCATTCTTTCAATTCTTTCCATACCAGTTTCTCAGATATCCCAGATATAACCGTACTTACCAGTTTCTCCCAGAAACTCTGCCCAGATATCCCAGATATAACCGTACTTACCAGTTTCTCCCAGAAACTCTGCCCAGATATCCCAGATATAACCGTACTTACCAGTTTCTCCCAGAAACTCTGCCCAAATATCCCAGATATAGCCATACTTACCAGTTTCTCCCGGAAACTCTGCCCAAATTTCCCAAAAATACCAGAAACTGTATCCCAGTCAACCAGAAACGTCTGAAAATCCCTATTATCCCTTGGTGATCATACTGGAAAGTAAGATTGGCACACTCTGTATGGCTAGGGCCTTATTTGTTTAACTGCTATATGTTAGAAATAGGAGCATCATGTAGATTAGGGCTCACATCCGCATGCCTGTCCCATTTGCATACACCATTCCCGTCAATCTGCACGCACTGTTTCGATCATTCTTACACAAGTCGGTCCACGTCACTGTCTTTGTCTGTTTAAAAGTCGTCACTGTCAGGATCTGATACACCCCTTCTCTCAAAATCTGTCAGGTCAGTATAGATTCCCAAGGTCAGCAGCCGGAATCCTCGTTGTGGACCAGGAGTTCGGATAATCGTTTAGTCAGAATCGGTACGACAACCCGCTTCAACATGAATAGAGAAGAATTGGAAAACAAGGTCACCGAGTTGGGAGCGACTATAAGCCAACAATCCGACAGTCTGGCCCAAGTCCTGAAATTCATGGAAGAACTAAAGCAGCAACAGCCACAACCCCCGCCCGAGTTTCCGCCACCAAGGTTTGAACCTCCTCTACATGAGAATAATGGGGAGGAAAACTGGTTCCAAGGGGTCCCACCGCTCACATATGAAAAGAAGCTCCAGGAAAAGATGGACAAGGTCGACAAACTAGAGAGAGTGCTGAGAAAAAGCAAGGGAATCGATGATTACATGCTAGATCTGGAAGGCCTCTTTGAGCCTGTCAAGTTGAAACTGCCGGAGAACTTCAAAATGCCTGCCATCGATCGTTTTGATGGGACTGGGAACCCGAAAAGCCATGTGAAGCTATGTATGAGTATCTTCCAATCCATGGGTTGCACCCACGAGCACATCGCAATGCTGTTCCCACAAACTCTGGCAAAATCTGCACTATCATGGTTCCTAACCTTGGAAGCCTCCAAGACCCGGGCCTGGGAAGATATCGTTCGAGTTTTTGTCGATCATTACTCTTACAACCAGGAGCTGGATGTCACTATCAGGGATTTGGAAACAACCCGACAAAGCAACAATGAATCCTTCGCTGCGTTTCTGAGCAGGTGGAGGAACAAGGTAGCTCAAATGACCCACCGGCCGATTGAAAAGGAACAGGTAAGGATGCTCATCCGGAATCTGCAGCCACTTTACCATGAGAAGTTATTCTACCAGTCCATTTCCACATTTGAAGAGTTGTTTGAAGTCGGAACCCGAATTGAAGATGCTATCAGGGAAGGGAAGATCAAAAAGGAAGACCCTCCGAGTCAGCCAAGAAGGCCCAACTACTCTCGGAATCCCCCGGATGTCAATGCCCTTAGCAGCCAACCCATGGCATACCCTCCAAGACCATACCAACCCTCCAACCAGGCAAATCCCTCCAGCCGCCCTTTCCAGAAAAAGCCCCCTCGCAATTTTGCCAAGCTAGAAATCTCCCTCTCCTCAGCCTTGGACCGCCTCCTAAAAAAGGGCCATCTCCAACTACTCCAGTCTCGAAATACCCCACCCCCGCCTAACTGCGATATGTCCAAACGATGCGCCTACCACCAAGCCCCCGGCCATAACACCGATGACTGCATGCACCTTCGCCATGACATCCAAGACCTTATTGATCAGAATATCATCGAGCCGCCCCCAAAGCAGCCCCATATCACCCAAAATCCCCTACCAAACCACCAAAATGTCAACCTCATCGAGTCCAACCCTATACCCTTCAACCCTGCCGCTTATATCACCCCCCTAGGACAACCCTTACCCCTTATTGACATCCCGGATTCTGAGGGAATTCATCTGATCGGAGGGGAGAATGACGAATGGCAGCAGCAATTTAACGATGAACAAGATTTGTTCTTCCTGGAAGAGCATGACCTAGGGGTGGTAGACCTCAAATGGTATGATCCTAACAACGAGAGTGATGCTTCCATCTGGAACGAGCCAGAAAAGCCCTTTGTGGGAACGGATTGTGATTGGTTCAAGAAGGATGGGACTGTAGAAGGACCTACTCCTGCCGAGATTGATCATCTGACCAGGTCAGGCCGTCATTATCAGCCTCCACAGCCTGCCACCGATGCAACCGAGAAAGGTCCAGTCAAGGACAAGGGGAAGGGTAAGATGGATGAGATCATCGAAGAAGATAATGAGTTGATAAAGCAGCTAAAGAAAACCCAAGCACATCTCTCAATGTGGGATATCATGGTGACCTCTTACAAGCATAGGCAAGCCGTGTTGAATGCCTTGGCTGGAATTGAAGTCCCTATTGATGCCGCACCGGAGGACATGATAGCTTTTTTGGGCGCACTTGCCCCCGACCCGATCATTACGTTTTCTGATGAGGACTTACCACCGGAAGGGTCCGCACATAACAAAGCATTATACATCACTGTTGGATGTAAGGGGCAACAGGTACCGTTTTGTCTGGTCGATACAGGCTCTGCTTTGAATGTTTGTGCCCTAAGAACTGCCACTGCTTTGGGGGTTAATATCCTTGACATCACGCCATCCGTCCAATCTGTGAGGGCTTATGATAATACCAGGAGGAATGTAATGGAGACTGTCTCTCTGCAAATCCGGGTAGGGTCTTTGGCGAGTACTGAGATCTTTCAAGTCATGGACATACCTGCCTCGTTCAATCTGCTGATTGGAAGGCCCTGGCTTCACGCCAACAAAGCTGTATCATCCACTGTGCATCAAATGATCAAGTACATTCATGAGAAGGAAGTAAAAATCATCCTCGGTAATAGTTGGGGTAACGAAGCTTTCCTAAACTACGCTCCCATTTTCGAAGTCCAAATACCTGAGCTGGAAGAAGGAGAAATCGGAGGATTCTTCATGGAAGAAGTCCATGTGATCAATGATGGAGATCGATTCCCTGAGGTCCACTCTGCAGTTGTCAACATTGTTCGCAAGATGAACTACTTCCCCGGGATGGGATTGGGTAGACGCCAGCAAGGAATTCGGGAGTTCCCACAGATCAAAGGGCAACAAGGCACTTTCGGATTGGGGTACAAGCCCATTAAAGAAGACGTTGAGCTACAGAGGCCATGGAAGAAAGGGGTGAAGGGTCTCCCCCCATACCGCAAGACTTTAAATGGACAATTCGTCAAGGAAGGGGATGATTTCCCTTACTTCGGGTTCCCTGAACCATGGATCCATCGAACCACCAGGAGAAGGCACCCTGGGCTTGAAATCTTCGCTGACTGCGAGAGGCCCCCATATCAAGACCCGTTCTACCCCGAAGAAGTTGGAAAGACCCCAGAGGAAGACTGGTTAAAATACCTTGACACTGAGGCGATCAAGAAGATGTGGGAAGAATCCGCTGAAGAGGAAGAGAAGAAGAGGGCCAAGAGCCAAGATGATCAGATCAAGCCTGCTGAGGAGGGTCTGAGCAACCAGGCTGTAGAGTCATCTGTCTGTGTCTCCCAATCCCCTATCCCCCCAAAGTCTGTACTACCAGTTATCGAGTCTGTACTGGAGTCGGCTGCTGTAAGCCCACCACTATCCAATGTAATCACTCCACCTGTCATGAATGAAATGAAAGACGATTCTGCTTACTCCTCTGTGTCTGACACTTGTGAATGCACAGATCCCTCCGAGGATCTCCCAATCGAACTAAAGCAACTAATTGAAAAACCACCTGCTTATGAAATAATCGAAGATACTTTATCAGTTAACCTAGGTGAAATAGATAATCCACAGATTGTGCAAATTGGCTCAACCCTTAATAAAGAAGAAAAAGAAAAATTAACCCTCTTGCTAATAGAATTCAAAGATGTTTTTGCTTGGTCTTACGAAGACATGCCTGGGGTCGATCCCGACATCGTCCAACATCATATTCCTCTCCTCCCCAATTCTAAACCTGTCAAGCAGAAACTGAGGCGCATAAGACCGGAATGGGCACTCAAAGTTAAAGAAGAGGTGGAGAAGCAGTTCAAGGCAGGGTTCATCATTGTCACCGAATACCCGGAATGGGTTGTCAATATCGTACCAGTCCCGAAGAAGGATGGAAAAGTTCGCGTGTGCGTTGACTTCCGTGATCTAAACAAAGCCAGTCCCAAGGATGACTTTCCACTTCCCCACATTGACGTCTTGGTGGATAACACCGCAGGGCATGAGCTACTTTCATTCATGGATGGTTTCTCAGGATATAATCAGATTCTAATGGCACCAGAAGATCGGGAAAAGACGACGTTCACCACCCCTTGGGGAACCTACTGTTATAGAGTAATGCCCTTTGGGCTCAAGAACGCGGGGGCGACTTACCAAAGAGCTGCCACCACTCTGCTGCATGATATGATTCACAAGGAGGTAGAAGTGTACGTAGACGACATGATTATGAAATCCAAGGACAGAGAAGGTCACCTGGTAGTGCTGGAAAAGTTCTTCGAAAGGTTGCGCAAATACAAGATGAGGTTGAATCCAAAGAAATGCACTTTCGGTGTGACTTCCGGTAAACTCCTGGGTTTTCTCATCACACAAAGAGGGATAGAGGTGGATCCCTCCAAGATCAAGGCAGTTCTAGAAATGACACCGCCACGGAATGAAAAAGAAGTAAGGGGGTTCCTCGGAAGAATCCAATTCATTAGCCGTTTCATCTCCAAGCTCACAACCACGTGTGATCCTCTGTTCCGATTGTTGAGAAAAGGGGAGAAGTTCCAATGGGATGACCAATGCCAAGCCGCTTTCGACAAAATAAAAGCCTACCTTCAGAACCCGCCTGTCCTTTCACCACCTATTCCTCATAAGCCCTTATTCCTTTACCTGTCTGTCTCCGAAAATGCCATGGGTTGCATGCTAGCCCAAGAAGGAAAAGAAAGCCACTCCGAAAAAGCCATATACTACCTTAGCAAGAGGATGACTGGGTATGAGCTCAACTACTCTACCCTTGAAAAAACATGTTGGGCCTTGGTTTGGTGTACTCGCCGACTGAGGCACTACATGCTGGCCTTCCCAGTTGTGCTCATATCCCGCATGGATCCTCTAAAATACCTCCTTGAAAAACCCGCCCTGACCGGTCGCATATCCCGTTGGTTACTTCTACTATCCGAATTCGATATCAAGTATGTTACAAGCAAGTCAGTAAAAGGGAGGACTGTAGCTGAGCATCTCGCAGAGCATGCCGTTGACTCCGAAGAAAGTGGGGACTTTCCGTTTCCGGACGAGAATATCATGGAAATCAGGGAAGAACAGTGGAAGTTGTACTTTGACGGAGCGGCCAACATGAAAGGATACGGAGTAGGGATGATTCTCGTATCACCAAGCGGGGATCATACTCCATTAGCGGTCAAGCTCAACTATAACTCCACCAACAACACCGCCGAATATGAAGCGTGCATTCTGGGGATGGAAGCAGCCTTAGAACTGAGGGTTCAGAAGTTAGACGTCTTCGGGGACTCAAACCTCATCATATCGCAAGCCAGAGGGGAATGGAAAGTAAAAGAAGAAAGGTTGAAGCCCTACCATGATCATCTCGACCAACTCAAAAGGCAATTCAAGAGTGTCACATTCCTCTACTTGCCCAGGGAAGAGAACCAGTTGGCAGATTCATTGGCTACCTTAGCCTCCATGATCAAGATTCCTGTGGGGGTCAAGATGATGCCTTTGGTAATAGAGCAGAGGTACGAGCCTTCGTTCAATATGATCGCCACAATCGAAGAAGAAGAGAATGAAATGCCGTGGTATCGGGATGTTTGGGATTTCATAGAAAAAGGGATATACCCCCAAGAATCCACCGAGAAAGACAAAAGGGCCATTAGAAGATTCGCCGCACAATTCGTCATTTGCGGTGGGAAATTGCTGAAGAAAGGATATAATGGTCACAACCTAACCTGCTTGTTCGGAGAGAGTTCCAAAAGAATGATGGAAGAAATACACGAGGGGGTATGCGGTCCACACATGAACGGTCACATGCTGGCTAAGAAAATCATAAGACAAGGGTACTACTGGACAACATTGGAGAAAGATTGTTGTGAGTACGTGAGGAGGTGTCACAAGTGCCAGATTCACGCAAACATGATGCATACACCGCCATCCCTTTTGTACAGCATGACTTCGCCTTGGCCATTCTCAACCTGGGGAATCGACATCATTGGCGAGATCGTTCCGAAAGCCTCAAATGGAAATCGGTACATCCTGGTGGCCATAGACTACTTCACAAAATGGGTAGAAGCTACATCCTACACCAAGTTGGGGGCCAAAGAAGTGGCCAAATTCATCAAAAGAAATCTCATCTGCCGTTATGGGGTTCCTCATGAGATTATTTCGGATAACGGAAGTCATTTCAAGGCAGAAGTCAGGGATCTGTTCGAGGAATACAAGATCACTTATCACAAGTCGTCGCCGTATAGGCCGCAAACCAATGGGGCAGTCGAGGCTGCAAACAAGAATATCAAGGCCATACTGCAGAAATCGGCCGATACCTACAAAGACTGGCATGAAAAGCTACCGTTCGCGCTTTGGGGATACAGAACGTCGATAAGGACATCCACGGGAGCAACTCCTTACTCGCTGGTATATGGGATGGAAGCGGTACTCCCGGTCGAGATAGAACTGCCGTCTCTACGCGTAATGGCAGAATGTGAAATTTCAGAATCAGATTGGTTGAGAGAAAGATACGAGGAATTGGCCCTCATAGATGAAAAGCGCCTAGCGGCGGTGGACCATGTCCGAATCTATCAAAAGAGAATAGCCCGTGCTTTCAATAAAAGGGTTCGCCCAAGGAAGATTGTCAAGGGCGACCTTGTCCTTAAGGAATTGCGAGCTCCGATCTTTGACCCCCGTGGGAAGTTCAAACCTAAATGGGTAGGCCCTTACATCGTCAAAACAATCCTTTCTGGAGGAGCAACTTACCTCATGGACCTCGATGGTGTCGAATTCAAAGAACCAATCAACATGGATCGCCTCAAAAAGTACTATGCTTGACAAATAACCATTTCTTTCAAGCCTTGCCTTGAACTACGCTTGACCTGATTCCCACTCGGGGATACGTAGGCAACCACGACGGTTCGGTCGCTTCATCCCACAAAAAATAACCCTTTTCTTTCGAAACTCTGGCCCGAACTACGTTGGACCTGATCCCCGCTCGGGGGTACGTAGGCAGACTTTCAAAAAAAAAAAAAAAAAAAAAAAAAAAGGGATGGCTCGCTAGGATGAAAATTCGAAAGGACGCCTAGGCAAAATTAGAGCTAAATCCAAAGTGAGCAATAACAAAAGAGAGAAAATAGCTCGCTAGGTCACCTCCTTGGTGCCTAGGCAAAAATTATGAGCATGTGAGAAATAAAGTCGCGGTCCTTACCATGACCCATACATCACCCTCCACACTAGGGGCAAACTTCGGCCACTCGCCTCGTTTGCCTGAACCCCTTCCGAACTAGGGGCAAACGTCGGTCATCTACCTCGTTTGCCTCACAACCATGCACATCCCAAACTAGGGGCAAACTTCGGCCACCCGCCTCGTTTGCCTCTAAATCACCCTAGCATGCCCAAGTGAGTACCAAAAAGCAACAACTAAATTGAAACCCAGGTCACAAAATGTTTTTTCAGAAAGCTAAAAGCATAAAAAGAGGTTCTCAAAGTAACCAAGGTTCACTGATAAACAAACTTTGAATATTACATAAGCAGGAATAATCAAAGAAATAAAAGTCTTTCAAAAAAGCAATCACATGACACTTGGAGGAATGAGCAAAATCAGTCAGGTCTGGTCTTTTTTATTTCTTCAAAAAGCCTTTAGAAGTAGGCCTTTACTCGGTCAGTCCAACCGTCAATAAAAGCAGCAATAGTAGCAACCCTGATCCTGGAAGCAAAGACCCTCTCAGTAAACCCCCGGGGAACCTCCTGAACCTGTCCGTACTGTCTGGCCAAGCGGCGAGGATGATAGAAAGAAGTCTCTCTCAGACCCATCAACCACACTCTCTGGTGACCCCTGAGGCTCGTGGTGATAGCATAGAGGCCCCAACGCCTCACGATCCAGCAAATGTCAGCCTCAGATAAGGTGCTCATCATGCCCACCCAATCGGCAAAGGTATAGTGAGAATGAAGCACGGCTCGACGAAAGTAAATCGGTGGTATACGGCCCGTCCACAGCTGAAGGCGCTCGTAAAGCCAAGCCTGTAACACCAAAGGCGCCCCAGAAAGAAGAGGAGTCCCATGGTTGAAGGCATTATCCAAACCGTTCAGAGTTTCAGCTAGAACCATGGCCATGGGATTCCTGCTAAGTTTCAGCCCGAGGCACACATGCACCAAGTCAACGGAAGTGCTCGAGAACAGGAAGTGCGAAGTCATGCACAATATCAAAGCGGCCCCACGGGAAGCATCATACATGCTGGGATTCCCAGGACTGGCGTACCGGGCAATAATAGAAGCAATGTTGAGAACCTCACCTTGAATCAGCCGGCGGGAAATAGTGACAGAGCAATTCAGGTATTCAGCCAAGGCTCGCGTAGGGCTGAGGGTATCAACAGAAGGGAGAATCAAGTCCGAGTCAGAATCATAGCCGAGAATAGCGCAGAACTCCTCAAGCATGGGGCATATTTCCAGGCCGTTGAAGTTGAAGACATGGTTCACTGGGTCCCAGTAAGCAATGGCAGCACGCAAGAACTCAGTGTTCAGGGTCATCCGGCGAAGAGAGAATAGCTCGGTCAAGCCGTAGCTAAAGAGGTTGATCCGCTCCACACCATCCGTAATGTTCAGCCAGGCTGTGAGTTGAGCGGGATCATACAAAGCCATATCTTTCTGTCGCGGCTCTAGCAAAATTCGAAATTTCGGCAGCACCTCCCCGTTTCACGGACTATCCCACCTGCAAGGCAAAAAGCACTCACCATCACAAAACTGCCCATCGCAGTAGCATTCAACAGTCACAGTGTACATATACCAGCTAAAACAAGCACACCACTGCGCCTCTAAACCGGAAGATATCCGGCCTAGGAGGCAAAACATCATAATACTCTGTCAAAAGGTTACAAATTGTTCCATACTTCGTCCTACACTGTCCAAATAATCATGTCCCCAGTACAACCCAATCGAAAACAGAAAATAAAATAATATTGCCCGCTTGGCATCAGTCTTCCTCTTCTTCGTCCTCTGTCGGACCGCCCGGAATGTATGTCGGCGACGGCCTCCTCCTGCCACCTCTGCATCTTGGACCAGTCCTCGATGAGCCGGCCCCGCCTCCACGATACTGCACACACAAGAAAATGAAGGCAATCAGTAAAGAAAATAACAAAAAGAAAGAAATGCCAAAAACAGAGTCGAGTCAGAGACTTACCAAGGATGCCATCTGGTTGGCGGCAAATTGCCGCATACCGTCCATCTGTCAAGGGTAAAATCTAGGGTTAGAACCTCATAACCAAAAGAAAGTGCAAAATAAGAGACGTACCCGGTGATCTCGTGTGAGGACCAAGGACCTTAAGCTAGCTGCCAAGGCGTGACCCTCCTCAGCGTAACTCCAAGGGACATTGAGGACGCCCGCTGGCTGGGTAGGGTACCCACATGTGACTCGCGGCACCTCCATCATTTGGGGAGTGCCATCAGCGCCTAGAACATTGACGGTCCAATCCCAAGGAGGGATAGGATCGGGAGCCTGAGGAGCCTGTCTCCTGTACATCTCGCGAAGCTGTAGGCACAGAATAAGTTAAAGGCAAGTCAAAAACATAGGCAATGAATGAAAAGCAAAAATATAACAAGAAACTCACCTCCAGGAGTGGGAAGTTGGGCATCAAGGAGCCGCCACGGTAAGCCTCATACCCGGTCTCAGAGAGGAAATGATCCCAGACGTCGGTGCCAGCCAAGGCCGCCGACAGAGCATCACCAGAGAGGTCACTAGCATCCATCACAGGAGGATTATGGGGAACGCGATACCGGGAGCCACCAACCACCTGCCGAGACACCCGTTCCCCAAGGAACCACTGCCTACACTCGGTACTCTCCAGCAGAAGGCGGCAAGAGGTAAGAGATTTAACCGCTTGTATCTCCTCTGGGGCGGCATAAACAACGCCCTCCCAAGGCGTCCAATCAACATCAGAGGCCGTCAGCTCAGTCAAGAAGTTTCTAAGCAAAACAATCCGATGGGCCCCACTCTTCACCCCAACAATGTCCCTCCGCCACCTCAAACCTCGTGGGAATAAAGGCACAGGAGCCATGCCATCCTCATCCTCGCCTGATTCATCCGCCGGGGAAGGAGCCAACATCTTCAAGTATTCAAAACTCCAAAGCTGCACGGACAAAGGAGAAATCAGAACAGGTATGAAAAATCAAAGAGATGGAAAATAAAAGAAGAAGCAGTGCATACCTCCCAAGCTCGCCAGAATCCCCCAGTAGACTTAACATCGCCCCGAGAGACCTCCCCCATATGCTTATAGAGATGGGCCAGGGCAGCACCGCCCCAGTTATAGGAGGGGATCTCATCAATGGTCGCCAGGCAAGAAAGGAGCCTCAAGCTCACCCGGTCGTTCCTTGTCGCAAAGATGGAGCACCCGAGGACATACAGAAGGTAAACCCTCAAAAGCTGGGAATTGTTCAGATTGTGATTACCTCTACCATAGGCCCGGTAAAGCCAGCCGCAGGGGAACCAATGCCTCTCCAAGTTAGGGGGAACAGCCCCAATCAACATCTCCACCGCCTCCGGGTCGATCTCGTAGAAGTAATCCAGAATCAGGCGCTTCCCGCCAACCCTCAAGCCCGTAATCATGGAGAAGTCGAAAGGCGTCATAGTCATCTCTCCGAACGGCAGGTGGAAGGTATTGGTAGTGTCCCACCACCTCTTGGCCAGTGCATAGGAGTGAGCCAGATCGTTGCTACTTTTCGAAACCAAGCGGACGAAGCCTCCGAACCCGGCATCATCAACCATCCTCTTAACGGTGGGCGAAAGCTGGGTATACCATAAGAAAGCATGGGCAAGGCTACCATGGCCTTTCAAGGCCACTTCCGGCACCTGCACACAACAAAGGCGACAAAAGATGCACAAAATCACTATTCACAACCCGAGAGCAAAAATTCACAAAATCAACATTTGAGCACAAGTCAAGCTTCTAACGATCTCTAGGTGCACGCTACGGCTCACAAAACTAGCACAATACATGAAAGTGGTCCTAAAAAGTCGAAAGTTTCACATACCAAGCTCGCTAGAGCCGCGGCCGAAAGATGGCGTTGGGGGTCCCGTAGAATCAAGTCCGGGGTTTGCATTTCAGCCTTCCTCCGTCCCTTAGCCTTCTTAGACGGTCTCCTTGAGCTCGAAGCCATGGATCTACAAGAAAAATGGAAGTCACATTCAAACTTTTTTCTTGAAAATTTGGGCAAACCGAAACACCAATCAAAAATCCAACTACGGGGAAAGATTACTCACCTGAGCGCGCACAAGCTGCGTTTTGATGAATTTTGGCTTCAAAAACACCCCAAAATGACCAAGAATGAGCTCCAAAAGCTCAAAAACCCGAGATAAAAGAAGATGGAGTCCGGCCACCCAGTGCCGCCGCGGCACTGGCCAACTGCCGCCGCGGCAGTGGCCCAGTGCCGCCGCGGCACTGCTCCCCGTGGGCCCCGCTTCGCTTCATTTTGCCCCGTTTCGCCCCGTTTTGACCCGTTTTGGCCTTTTTCAGCCCGTTTTTGACCCCGATCAGCCCCTGTGGCCCAGTCCAGTCAAGATCTATGAGGTTTTGCCCCAAGCAGACTAAAAGTTGTCAGAACTACCTCCAGCAGCCAAAAACTGGGAAAAATCGGCTCCCGAAGACCCGAATCGGTCGTTTCAGGACAACCGTCGCAAGATTCGATCAGATGCGAGAATTCCTGTAACGGATCCTGATTTCTAGCCAAGGCACCAAATAAACAAGAAAAGAGATTCCCCGAGAACCATGCATCATCCTCCGAGGACAACGGCAGACAGATACCAGCTCCCGGAGGCCCTGACCGGCTCTCTCGGAGTGAGCGCCGAAAGATTTGATCAACCGTGAGAGGTTCAGAGATGGATCCTGGTTCCCGATCAAGAAAGGAGATTCCCCGAGAATCCTGCATCATCCTCCGAGGACAACAGCAGACAGATACCAGCTCCCGGAGGCCCTGACCGGCTCTCTCGGAGTGAGCGCCGAAAGATTTGATCAACCGTGAGAGGTTCAGAGATGGATCCTGGTTCCCGATCAAGAAAAGAGATTCCCCGAGAATCCTGCATCATCCTCCGAGGACAACAGCAGACAGATACCAGCTCCCGGAGGCCCTGACCGGCTCTCTCGGATTGAGCGCCGAAAGATTTGATCAACCGTGAGAGGTTCAGAGATGGATCCTGGTTCCCGATCAAGAAAAGAGATTCCCCGAGAATCCTGCATCATCCTCCGAGGACAACAGCAGACAGATACCAGCTCCCGGAGGCCCTGACCGGCTCTCTCGGAGTGAGCGCCGAAAGATTTGATCAACCGTGAGAGGTTCAGAGATGGATCCTGGTTCCCGATCAAGAAAAGAGATTCCCCGAGAACCCTGCATCATCCTCCGAGGACAACAGCAGACAGATACCAGCTCCCGGAGGCCCTGACCGGCTCTCTCGGATTGAACGCCGAAAGATCTGATCAACCGTGAGAGGTTCAGAGATGGATCCTGGTTCCCGATCAAGAAAAGAGATTCCCCGAGAATCCTGCATCATCCTCCGAGGACAACAGCAGACAGATACCAGCTCCCGGAGGCCCTGACCGGCTCTCTCGGAGTGAGCGCCGAAAGATTTGATCAACCGTGAGAGGTTCAGAGATGGATCCTGGTTCCCGATCAAGAAAAGAGATTCCCCGAGAACCCTGCATCATCCTCCGAGGACAACAGCAGACAGATACCAGCTCCCGGAGGCCCTGACCGGCTCTCTCGGATTGAACGCCGAAAGATCTGATCAACCGTGAGAGGTTCAGAGATGGATCCTAGTTCCCGATCAAGAAGATAAGAATTCTCTAAGAACCCTACGGCATCCCCAAGGATAAATACGAAAGATACTACCACCAGCCGGAGCCGATACCCGAAAGTCGGCCGTCAGGAACAATCTGAACATCGCCTGCATCCAGATCTCCTGTTTGTCAAGAATTTTCTCACAGCTCTATCACGAGATCTCTCGGGCACCTTGGGTCATTGTCTTCTAAACGAAACGCTTCTGACCTATCTCACTCGTTCCAAAAGTTTGCCCTTAGACCCGGAGTCTTCTAAACCTCCGTGTCTTTGTCCGAATCATCCACCACATCACGGTCGCAAACACTGGCACAACACCAGCCCACTCGGAGTGGCACACCCCACAGCACTTGCTCATACTAAGGTCATAACACTAGACGTGATAGGACTCATGACACAATTCATACCACATCCATACATTGCATATAGCATCCGCCTGATTGTGTGTACGTGCATGTAAGACCGGTTCCTTGCCCTGAACTACGTCCTGGTCTGATTCCCCTCGGGATACGTAGGCAGCTCACGCAGAGCACGACCAGCACTAACCTCATCATCATTGCATCTTTTGCAACGCTTTTTATCCTAAATCCGTAGCCTCCAAAAAGTCTTGTCTCTTCAAAACTTTGGCACTCACTTGCGACATGCGTTGCCTCGCAAGTTCATGCCAAAGAGGGGCAAACTGTAGACACCCCATTTTGTCGGCTATCGGATTTAGGAGACCCATAGCTTGGTGGTTCACAATGATCGCAAAAGACTCGAAAGGACTCTCGGAAGTCAGCTCCATCTCTCAGAATGCTCAGAATGACCAAAATGCCCCCGAAAGTCCGAAAACTCCCAGATTTGGTCTCAAAGTTCTGAAAACATGCTATGTCATAAGAAAAGCGATAAAAAGAGTGTTAAAGAGAAATCAGATGAAATCGTCGGCTCCCAGAGACCCCCGGAAGTCCCGGAAGTTCCCAGAAAGTCCCCGTTGACCGGTTTGACCAAGGTTTGACTAGGTTTGACCAAAGTTTGACCAGGTTTGACCAGGTTTGACCGAAATCGTCCGAATTCACCAAAATCTTTTTAAATCACGGGAAAAGTGTTAAAACAAGTTCCAAAAGAAAATCGAGCGAAAACATCAGCTCCCGGGAACTCCCGGAGGTTTCCAGAACTTCCCGGGGATCCCAGGTTTGACCAGTTTGACCAGAATTTGACTTTGGAACCAGGGTGCCGAAACAATTTTCAAATATTTTTCATGGATACTAGAGGTCAATAGCTTTCCAACGGTATATCGCACATAATTTCTGGATTTAAAACGGATTTATTATGAATTCCCGAAGGTGAAAAAGGCGATCAAATCGGCTTTTATCGCGAATACCGCAAAACTTTTCAAAGTGACCTATCCCCGAACTATTTTTTATGTAAAGTAGACTCCATTACCTTTCCAACGGTATATCACAACCTCAATTTGGAGTTCGTACGCATTTCCTGTGAATTTCGGACGAAATAGGGCCTTTTCGCGAATACCGGAACATCAGGGGGCCTAAACAGCATTATCCAGACGAAGGGAGGAGCAGTGCCGCCGCGGCACTGGCCCACTGCCGCCGCGGCAGTGGCCCAGTGCCGCCGCGGCACTCTCCCCCAGAACAGTGAGTTTTTGTAATTATTTTTGTGGTCCCATTTTGATTAATTAAAAGCCAAAACGACATAGTTTTATGATTTCAGATGTTTGGAGCCAATGGGAACACTTTCAAAACCCCAAAACCACCCCAAGTTGGCCTATATAAACACCCCATTACTCCTCATTTTAGGGGAGTCAAATGTGAGTTTTGAAAAGTTTGGGAGAGAAAGTTGTAGAGATAAGGTTAGAGTAGAGAGAAAAAGAAGCATTCCTCTTTGATTTTCAAAAGTGAGTTCTAACTTTGTTTTTTACTTCATTACTTCCATTTATTTCAACATTCAATACTCCCAACCACCATTTTAGTGAGCATTCAAGAGAGTGGAAGCTTCTTCCATGTCTAAGTGTCATCACATATGAGTGAAACACCAACCTACAAGTTCATGCTTCATGAATATCATATATTGATCATCATCTATTTGCTTGTTTATTTATTGTTCATCTCTTCTTATCCCATTTCTTTTTGTTTTCTTTTATTTACTTACTAGTTCATCATCATCTAAGTGATGACATGAAGTTTGGGGTGAGTGAATCCTTATGGATAGTAGCTCTTGACCTCAAAAACATGTTTGATAGATGATGATCATAACCTCAATACTTCCAAGGTATTCTTGGAATGTATTGAAGTTATGTTTAAAAGATAGAATAAATCCCTCCAACAATCTTGGAGATTCTTAATGATGAGTTTGGTGTTAGTATTCTAAGTGGTCATAATCCTTATTGAGTGTTGAAAATATGTTTTCAAAAACATCTATTTCAAAACCCCTCTCAATCCCTCTCATTTGATTTCAAGAAATAAAACTTTGTTTTCCTCAATATCTCCAAAACAATGACCCAAAACAGTGAGCTGTTCAGATTCAAAGATTTGTTTTGAATTAAATACTCAAGTTATGATGATGAAACCACTTGGAAAACCTTCCCAATACATCATAGTTTGTCCCTAATTTTTTCCATCAATTATAGAAATGTGAAAGTATTTGTTTTGGATGTGAGAAGTTCATATTCATAATCTGCCTCTGTTCTCACAGAATGTTTATCTAACTTCTTGCACTTATTCTGGACATTTTCATCACTGTACATATATCTTTTCTATTTTTTTTATAAAACTTGGATGTCTTAGGAAACTTTTGGTATATAATGGGTCATCATAAACCTTTTCTTTGATTTATGAAAAATCATACAAAATCAGTTAACAGTGCAGTTTTTGTTTCTGAGTCATGTGTACATTCTGATTTCTTTCTTTTAATCTGTGATAGCTATTGATGTTTGGCTTTTTGGGTTATTTTCTAGACACAATAAGAATGATCTCAGATATTTGTCACATTTTTCTAGGCACGTTTGACCTCCCATTATAATGTTGCAAAGTGCCATATGCAGTCTGTCCACTATTCACAGCAAGCACATTTCAACTTTTATTCTTTGATTTGATGCTCATATGCATTCCAAATTAGCTCACATCTTAGGAAGTAGTTCATACTACATTTGTATATATCCCATGTTGATTTAATCCATTCATTCATGCACATTTTAGACTACTAAGTCATTTTAGAAATCCATGAACACAAAACACACTACAACCTTTGCACATTTTTAGGTTCATACAATACATTCATGCAAGATTTGGGGTTTTTGTAACTCTTAATCTAAGAAGATTATAAGGAATGAATTTGATCACACGTTCATGCTTCCCCCCGATCTAATCATCCTTTCTCATCCATCCCGGGGATTGAGAGATCTTCTTTTCTCAAAGAATAACATGCATCATACTAGCTTGCTAAGCATATTTTCGTTTCTTTTTACTTGTTTCAAGAACAAATTCATGTCCCCTTTAAATTAGGAAGTCTTGAATATTTGATACATGATTAGACGATTTTTCCTAGGTTTATTTGTGTGATCTTTCACCTCACATTGCATGATATTTGATTTAGATCTTATGAATGATATTTTATCTTTTGATCTTCCATTTTCAAGTTTCTTATGTGATGTAATATACTATCATAGTATTATTTGTCGAACCAAACATAGTATAAGATGATTATTTGGATGCTAATTGAGGCCCGTCGAAAGACGGGGCGAGTTGAGGGTGTTTTAGTCGTGACAAAGGCTCCTTCCTCTCTCGTACCAAAACCCCGAACCAAGTTCTTTGGTTATGAAGGGCCGGTGCCCTTATCCGCTTGGGTGAGTCAAAATTAGGTTTCTTGGTTCCTTAAAGACCAAGTGGCGACTCTGTATCTGTTTTCAACAGACCTTTCCTTTTCTTTGATTCAAACCAATTTCAAAACGATCTCGAACAAATAGAGAAGTGGTCCGATTCCGCGTGTCCACACAATGTGAGAGACGAGAATAAATTCTTACCATCCACTCTCGCTTGAGGACCCACTGCTGCACGCTATGGGCATACGTCAAGCCCTCCTCCGCATAGTCCCGCGGGACATGGTCATACTGTAGCGGAATGGTAGGGGCACCCGCCTGAAATCGAGGGACCATGGTCGTGCCCTGCTCTCCAAAAGAAATTGTCCTAACACTCCAATCCCAGGGCGGTAGAGCTGGAGCCCGAGCTGCGGCAGGGACGGGCTACAAAGAAAAAGTAAATCCAATAACAAGATACACATGCATGGTTATGAGCCAAAAGATAGGTTGAAAGGCTAAAAGGAACTCACCCGGGTCACTTCCATCAAAGAGAAGTTTGGCATCAGCTTGGCGGAGCGAAAGGCCTCGTACCCATCGGGGGGCTCTGGAAAATCCTGAATAGAGGACCCAGCTAAGGCGACCATGAGTGCAGAACCCTGGAGGGTCTCTGTGGCTCTCATGGACTCAGGTGGGGGACGCGACACAAAAAAACCCAGAGCCGCCAGTGACTACCTGGCCACCCTTTCCCCTAGATACCACTCTCGGCCCTCCGGACCCTCCAACAAAATCCTCTGTGGGTTGTACCCAGCTGACTCCCGTATCCCCTGGGAAGCGTCGGGAAGCACATCGAGCCAAGGCTGCCACCGTACGTGCGGCTCTCGTAGATTCGTCAGGAAATTCATGAACGAAACGAAATCATGAGCCCCGGTCTTTCGCCCTACTCAATCCTTCACCCACTTCAGTCCCTGAGGCATAATGAGGGCGCCCACTGGTTGCGTCTCAGGCAACATCATGTGCAGATAGATACTTATGGGACCAAATCTGCGAAGAAGAAAAAAAGGAGAGAACAGAAGTTTTGAGGTTCAGAAAGAAAAAGAAATTGAAATAAGAATGCAAGGTTTAAACCAGAATTGGAAATTAATAAAGGAGAAAAGTATACCCCCCACGCCCTCCAGAAGCTGCTTGTGGAAGCCAGCCAGTCTTGAGAAATCTCTCCCATACGCCTGTACAATATAGCTAATCCTGCACCGGCCCAGTCGTACTGGTAAATCTCTCCCATCTACTCCAGGGACCCCACCAGTGCCACATAGATCCGACCACCCTTGGTGCTCAGCAAAGAGCACCCCAGTATATACATGATAAAGCCCCCGGTCCATCTGCTCCTCTGAAAAGCCCTGCTGGCCTCTGAACGTGTCCATGAACCACTTGGCTATGATCAAGGGCTCCTCGGGGATGACTTCTAGCAAAGATAGCACTCGGTCCCACTCTGTCACCGTATCAAGGTAGCGGAGGCACTCCCCCTAAAAGGGATCCCAGTGATCATAGAAAAGTTGAGCGGGGTCATCATCATCTCCCCGAACGAGAAGTGGAATGTGTTGGTAGTGTCCCACCAACGCTCAGAGAGGGCATGAATATGTCTCAAGTCGTTGGAGCACTTCGTCAGAAGTTTGACGAAGTCCCCAAAACCCGCTGCGTTTACGAGCCCCTTCACGGTCTCACTCAACTCCTCATACCAGGCAAAGCCGTGAGCTAGGCTGTCGTGTCCTTTCAGCACTTCGGGCTGAAGCTGTAAAATTGCAAGATTCAAATCTCAGCAAGTGAATGAAGGAAAGAAAGAAAGGAAATAAAAAAATAAAGTTTAGTGAAAGTAAAAATATATAAACAATGAGTGATAATAAAAGATGAATGAATAAGTGAAAGAGGAAGATGAAAGAAGTACATAAAGGGATTTCACAAAATTTAAAATTTGCTTTTTTTGATAAAACATAAATATTCCAATCAATTTTGAGCAAGTGAAAGGGCGTTTATAACACTCGGAAAATTCACAAGCATAATGGTCATTATTCATGACGAATGTTTAAAATTTTGGTTAACATGCATCGCATTCGAAAGTCTTTGAGAAAAGTTGAAGGAAAAGTAATGAAATTGATACAAGTGAAACATTCGAAAAATTCACAGGCATAGCATTCATTTTATATGAAGCTTTGTCCCTACATTCATAAAGTTCATGGGAAATAAGGCAAAGGATACAAAAATTGAATGAGCATTGAATAAAGCATTGGAAGTGCTCCAAAGCACTATAAGCACAGCATTTGCGTTCACAAAATGGCATTTTGAAGTTATGTTGATCACGCATTGCATTCATAAAGATTATAATGAAGAGGAATTGCAAAAAGGGAATCGGAGGAGGGGTGTATACCTATTGCTAGAACGTTCGTACAGATAGATGCTTGTCCGGATCCCAGAGCAAGAATGTAGGATCGGAATGGGGAGTGGCCACATACTTGGCCTTCTTCTTACTCTGCGAGCCGCTAGCCATAACCTGTTTAGAAAAGAGGGCAAACTAAGAGTTAAATTTCCAAAAAAATCAAGAAAACAACCAAAATAAAAAGAATTTTGAGATTATGATCGAGAAGAACTTACCTGTGGATCCCTTGGATCAATGTGAGGAAAAGAGGAAAAATCTCCAGAGAGCTTTGGATTGGAAAGATTGTGAGAATTGAAGAAGAAATGAAGTAAAAACAAGAGTATAAGCATTCTGCCGCATCGAAAAACACTCCGGAAATTGTGCACGGCAGTCTATGAACTGTCGTGCGGCACTCACCAAGTGCAGCAGCAGCACTCCGTGAGTGTCGCACGGCATTCACAGACTACCGCGTTTTGAAGCGTGTGCCGCGAGTATGGCGGTTAAAGTACCGCTGATTCCCCTCCCCCCTAAAAAATTCAAAATAAACCCCAAAATTTGAATTCAAACCCCCTGATTTTGCCCACTCTTGACGCTTTTGTCCCCAAAAAAATATCTTTCAGAGTCTTTCGGTCCCTGATTTTAATAAATTGAAATGAATTTGGGTCCGATTGACCACTGATTTTGAAAATTAAAATGAATTTGGGTTCGATTGACCCCTGATTTTGAAAATTGAAATGAATTTGGGTCTGATTGACCCCTGATTTTAAAAATTGAAATGAATATGGGCCTGATTGACCCCTGATTTTGAAAATTTTAAGCAAACATATTCGACGGGGCCGAAAGGCTGCGGATTTTCAGAGCAAACATATCCGACGAGGCCGAAGCTGCGGATTTTCAGAGCAAACATATCCGACGGGGCCGAAGGGCTGCTGATTTTCAGAGCAAACATATCCGATGGGGCTGAAGGGATGCAGATTTTCAGAGCAAACTCGCATTGACACCGGGGTCAAAGTCGTAAAGCGCAACCCAGCCAATTGCGTTCGTCTAACTGGTCAGATTAGTCACAAATCTTGAAAAAAGTCAACCCGATAATCACAAACTCTGAACTTTAAAAATAACTCGTCTCTAAGTCGGAGTAACCAAGAGCATTGAAGAGCATGAGGTTTGGATTGCATCTAGATACGTCGCGATAGCACGATTTTCGAATCACATCATTTGTAGAGCATGAAATTGCATTGACAACCGTCATTGCGTGAGCACGTGCATCGCGACAGGATAGGTGCATCCATCCGTATGATTACTTGTGCTTGTGTATGTTTATCCTTGGCCCGAACTTTGTCTTGGTCTGATTCCCAAAAGGATACATAGGCAGCTCACCATTAAGCACGACCGACATGAACCATTTGCGCAATCATTTTTGCAATGCATTTTGTTTTTTTACCTAAATTCGATGGTCTAGTCAAAGGCTTGTCTTCACACAGGCTTCGACATTCACTTGTGACAAGCGTTGCTCCATAAGCTCTGTCGAAGAGGGGCAAATTATAGACACTCCAATTTTGATCACACGTCAAATTAAGGGGAATATTACCTCTAAGATCCAATGATGACAAGCGTCCGACTAATCCAAGACTTCTAAAGGTGATTCAAGCTGTTCAGAAGGCTCTTTTAATTCAAAACAAAAAAGAAAAGAGAGGAAAAGAGAAAACAGAGGGAAACGGCATATGGTAAGTTCTGCGGCAGTCACAGAATGCCGTAAGGCACTCTGTAAAGTGCCGGAATGGCACTCTGTGAAGGTCGTGATTTTCACTAAGTGCCGCAAATATTGAACTTTAACAAAAAAATGGCAGTCCGAGGAGTTGTCTGCAGCACTCCGTGAATGCAGATACGACATTCTTTGAATGACGTTCTGACAAACAGTGAGACCCGCAATGGCATTTATTGAGTGTCGCGGATATCTCCCAAGTGCTGCATTTTTATGACAGCTTATCCTAAAATAGGTTGGTTTATACCTTCAAAGGCGGCCAGAATTAGGGTTTTGGCTACGAATTTTCCAAAATAACCCTCCAAAGATTGCCTATATATAGAGGATGTGTATCCCATTAATAGGGACTTGGAATTTAGAGTATTAGGATACTAATATCGATTCTCTTTTAAAAACTTTCTAAATTAAGAGAGAAGTGGAATTAAAAGAAGGAGCTAGAAGAAGAGCTTGATCATTATTCTTGGAAGATCTCAAAGCAACAAAAGGAGTTGAGGAAAATTAGAGGTAAACTCTAAGTTACTTAGTTTTAACATCCAAGTTCAATTACAATATATAGATACTTAGGATCTTTTACACATTTTCAAAACCTCTTTTCCCACCTTATTTCATCACACACCACATATATTGTGATTGAACTCTCATTTCATTAGTTTGGATCAAAATAGCCTTGGGGTTAAAGTTTAAATAAATCTTGGAGTTTGATGTTGCTTGAACTTTGATTTATTTTCTTTTGACTATGTCATTTTTTGTAGATTCATAAGACTTTCAATGTCTTACTTGAATCCTTGTGTTTAGATCCCTCAATATTCTTACGAACTCATGATTCATGAGAGGATTGAGGTTGATACTAGTGTATTGAGTCAATGAGTTCAAACTTTCACCATAGTTTGAATTCATTACCTTGGGATTTTATGAAGTTTTTTCATACTTCATTAAAATTCACAAGTTTAAGTGTCCTTAGTCTCCAATGACCATCAAATGGTAGGAGGAATAATTTGAGTCTAAACTTATCTCCATGGTTTAGATTCATTTGTGTTGAGGTTTTATGAAGTTTCTTCATACTTCATTTAAAATCCACAAGTTTAAGTGTCCTTAGTCTCCAATGACCATCAAATGGTAGGAGGAATTATTTAATCTAAACTTATCTCCATGGTTTAGATTCATTGTATTGAGGTTTTATGAAGTTTCTTCATACTTCATTTAAATCCATAAGTTTAAGTGTCCTTAGTCTCCAATGACCATCAAATGGTAGGAGAATTAGTTTGGTTTAAGTCCAACTTCATGGTTTAATAATTGGAGTTAACAAACAAAGTTAAACTTGGTAAATGGTGTAGTGAATTTAATGACCACCTTCGATCAAGAATTTTTAGTTAAACATCAAACCGTCAAAACTGAATAAAGCCAACGGGAAAGTGTTTATAACTCAAAGTTTTACCACTGTAGTTTTTGTTTTAACAAGCTTCCATGGTTAAAATGGTTTGGTCATGGGTTTTGGGAAGCAACAACAATCTGTCCAGAATATCAGAACAACACCCTTTTGAAATGAGTAAATCATAACCTTAATCAAAATTTTTTGACCCCAAATAATTTTTTATATGAAGTTTGATGTATTAATAAGATCCTCTAAAAAGATCTAAATGTTTCTGATTTTTTACTATTTTTAGAAAATAATACAAGAACTCTGGACAGAGAGTTATGAAATCCTGAGTGATGTCTAGTATTTGTTTAATCCTTAGAGATCTAACCGTTGAAACCTTGATTTTCTTTTTGCGTTAAAAACTAGACTCATAGAGGCATCTTGTAGCCAAGAATTACTAAGATCAAACCATATGAACCATGCCTTTTATTTCTTTGAATTCCTGATCTGCTCTCAGCAATTTTCAGAATCCAGTCACAACTTTGGGCAATCTTGTAAATAATGGTTCAAATGATATTTTCATGAGTTAAGGCCTAAACCAAGCTTTGATAGTGTTTGATTAAACTTAAATCCAGAAGCTAGCTAACTTTAATTATGATTTGTCCTCAATTGAACCTAGTTATGAATTCCTTATAATCATGTTGGGATTACATCACTTCTATATGGACATTACATTGGCTCCTAGTTGAGACTTGCATATCTATAGAGGTGATATGTTTTCAACTAATTAGAGGGAATCCATAAATAGGTCAATTCTTTCCATTCTTTCAATTCTTTCCATGCTTGATACATTGGCTCCTAGTTGAGACTATGCTTGATGAACGATGAAGGGACCTTCTCAATTGACCGACCATTTACCATATCGATTGTCCGTGTCTCCGATAGGCAAGACGGCCTTCCAAACCAAATCCTATATGTAGAAAGATTTTTCTTTCACTTTCTTAGTGTATACTTGGGCTGCACATATCTTTTGTACCTTCAATGAGTCTAGCACTGCCAATCTTGTTTCATCAAGCCCCTCTAATTCAACTATCATAGCCTCAGTGTATTCAGCGGGCTCAAGCTAATTTTGCAATGCCCTCCTGGCTGATCGAACTATAACTTCCATAGGTAGCATAGCATCATGCCCATAGATTAGCATAAACGGAGTGACCTAGTACTGGACGTTTTAGATGTCTGATAGGCCCAAAGAGCTTTGGACAACAATTTATCCCATTCCCTTGGGTTCCCATTTATCATTTTCTCAATGATCCCCTTGAGGATCTTGTTTGTTGACTGCCTATTCCTTGGCCTGAGCATAGTATGGAGTGGAATTGAGGATGGTGATCCCTCTAGTTTCTGCAAAGGTTGCGGTCTCAGTTCCTATAAACACAGATCCGTGATCGGCCATAATTGCTTCTGGCAGGCCGAACTGATGCATTATGTGTTCCTCAATAAATTTGATCACGGTGGCCTGAGTAACCGTCCTGCAAGGTATAGCTTTGGCCCACTTAGTAAAGTAGTACGTGGCCACAATAATGAAACAATGCCGACCCGATGACGGTGGGAGGACTTTGCCAATCAAATCCATGGCCCATCCTCTGAACAGACATGGCTTGATAATAGGTTAGAGTTCTTTGGTCGGCACTCTTTGAATCGGGCCATGCTTTTGGCAAGCCTGGCACCCTTTAGCATAGCTGATGCAGTCCTTCAACATGCCCTGCCAGTAATAATTATATCTTCATAAAAGCCACTTCATATTAGTACTGGCCTGATGAGCTCCACAGATTCCTTTATGCACTTCGGCCATTATCTGCATGGTTTGTTTTTTCCCGAGGCATTTTAAGATCACGTCATCACCGATGGGCTTCTTGAATAGTTCTCCATCAAGTACCACAAATCAGACTGCGAACAGTCTGATCTTTCAGTCCACCCTAACGTTTGGGTGTTTTAAATATTCGATGATTGGAATTCTCCAATCATAGTCATCTATCAAGACCGAATTGGTTATAGTATACCAGCCTCTCTTTGCCACTGATTGTAGCAATCGGACTTATACCATGATGGCTTGATCCTCTAAACCCTTTCTAGCAAACAAGGCTGATCCTGTTTTTGCCAGCTTATTATTTGTTGACCTGGGCATATAACTCGCACTTATATCATCAAATGAATCCATAAGTTGAGTAGCCACTAAGTGAAAGGCAGAGCACCCAACTCTTAATTTGGAATTCACCTAATATCTGTCCGATTGCCAGCCCTGAGTCCCCTTTTATGTGTATGGATGACGCCCCCATTTCAAGGAGTATCTCAAGTCTGATAATAAGTGTTTTATATTCAGCCTGATTATTGGTACATTTGAAATCGAGCCGAAATAGCATCTTTGTCTTTTTATATTTAGGTGATACATTGACCACTCCTGCCCCAACACCTTCTGCATTCTTAGAACCATCAAAGACTATCATCCATGGTACCATGGACGTGTTTAGTACTTTAGGTGTTAGTGGCAGATCTCCCAGATCAGTAGGATCTGTGTGATCGGCCAGAAAATTGGCTATGGCCTAGCCTTTGACAGATTGTTGTGATCGGTATTGAATGGCAAATTCCATCAAGGCCAAGGTCCATTTTCCAATTCGGCCTTGCATAATAGGTCTTGACAACATATATTTAATCACATCAGTTTGACATATGATATAAGTAGAAACAGGCAGCATATATGTTCTTAACTTTTATGATGAAAAGTATAATGCCAAGCATAACTTCTCAAATCGGTACATAGCACTGCTAGATTAGAGTCAATATTCTACTTAGGTAATATATGGCATGCTCGTTACCTTGTTCATTATCCTGAGCTAACATACTTCCTATCAATCAATTAGAGACCGATATAAACAATTTAAGGTACCTACCTTCTTGGGTGGCATCAACATCGAAGGAGTAGATAAGTACTGTTTCATCCCTTTAAAGGCCTGCTGATGGCAATCTTCCCACTTGAATTCTTCATCGATCTTGATCTTCAGTAATAGGGTCCATACTTGAGTCTTTCCTGCACAATTGGATATGAATCTTCTCAGGAAATTGATCTGCCCGAGTAGCCTTTGTAATTCTTTCTTGTTGGTTGGGGGCTTTGTTGCTTGAATAGCTCGAGCCTTGTTCTTTTCTACCTCTATCCCTTGTTGGTGCACCAAGAAACCTAAGAAGTTCCCTGCTGAAACACCAAATGCACATTCAAGGGGATTCACTTTTAACTTATGAGCCCACATTCTTTCAAATTCTTTCTCAAGGTCCCTTAAATGATCAGTATTGTCACCCGACTTTACCACCACATCATTGATGTAAACCTCCATGAATCATCCAATAATGTCATGGAAGATTGAATTCATTGCATGTTGATAGGTGGCTCTTGTATTCTTCAGCCCGAAGGGCATGACAATCCACTTAAAGGTTCCAATTACCCCCGGGCACCGAAAAGCTATTTTCAGGACATCCTTCTCGGTGATGTAAATTTGATTGTACCCTGAATGCCCGTCCATAAAGGACAAGATCTTGTGCTTGGCGGCCAAATTAATGAGCTGAGTGGCTATGGGCATTGGGTATTCATCTTTTGGGGTAGCCAGGTTTAAGTTTCTGAAGTCGATGACTCGAAGCTTTCCATTTTTCTTTACCACTAGGACTACATTCGAGACCCATCTTACATATTTAGCAGTCTGAATAAAAATAACGCCCAGGAGTCTCTCAATTTCCTCATTTACCTTCAGAGCAACCTCTGGTGACATGCGCCGAGGTAGCTGTTTGAATGGCCTGAACCCCAATTTAATTGGCAATCGGTGTTCCACCAGCTCCCTAGATTACCCTAGCATCTCATCATAGTCCTAGGCGAAGCAATCTTTGTACTTATGTAAGAGTGCTATCATCTCGGCCTAAAACTGTGGTTTTAGCACCTGACTTACATAAGTAGGCTTGTGCTCTCCTTCATTGCCTAGGTTGACTTCCAATAGTGGATCTTGAACATCGACCTTTAGATCATCCAACTTTGCGGTGGCCATTTCCAGTTCATCCATTTGGATCTCTTCCTTCTTTGGCATTTTTTTCATAGATACAATCAGCCAGGTTAACCATACCATCAATTGGGCCGATCTTTAATCTTCTATCGGCCAGATTTGTGCACCATCTAGCTATGCTATCTTTTAGGGCTAACTGTCTTTGAATCTCAATTGGTTGTTGATTCATTGATCACGTCTTCTTCTTTGAGTTCAATCGGCCTAACTTCTTCTATCCGGTTGAGTTGAGGGTAGCACTTTAGATTCTCTTTGATGAATGTTGTTGTGTTTGGCTTGCCCATCTTTCCATGTCCTAGCAACTTCACAGGCCTGATGTCATCTTCATACAACAACGCATCGACTGTTTGAATACGTGCCACGAATGGATTTGTATCGGCCCCACCACCTCTACCTCGTCTCCCTTCCAAAAAATCAATAACTGATGCAACGTGGAGGGGATACAGTAGTTGGGGTGTATCCAATCCTAGCCCAACAACACGTTGTAAGTGGCCGATGTTTCAATAATAAAGAAAGCAGTCATTGTTGTCTTGGTTCCTATCGTCAGCTCCAAAGGCAGGATGCCCTTGGTCCTTGACGGTGCTCCAGTAAAACTCTAAACATTCAATTCGGTCAGGATTAACTCTGACTCGGACTTCTGCAGTACCCTTGGCATTATTTAGGGCATGATATTGATGGTGGAGCTCCCATCAATGAGAATCCTATTCATGGGGACTTCTTCAATGTGTCCTTTCACATACAGAGGCTTCAAGTGTTGGGACATTTGATATGTAGGTCTTTCAAAAACCACTTTAACGGGCCCTCTTGGCTTTTGTCCTTCCTCAGTTTGTTGCCTTTTCAGCCTTAAGATGGTTAATTTGGGTTGATTGGACTGTTGCTCTGTTGCATCCACATTCTTACTGGTGGCTTCCACCACTTCTGACTTGACGATTTCTCCTCCACTCCAGAATATGTCTTCTATAGTGGCCGGCTCCTTGGTTAGGCCTTCTATCACATCTCCTTTCATGGTCGTTGGCTAGTCTGGCTTGGCCATAAAGGACATAGGTAAGGTAAACACCATGTTTGACGTCAGAGTCACAGGGATAGTTCTGAATTGGATTGTCTTTGCGTCTCAATCCAAAAAATCATCATCAAACTCGACGTCCATTGCGTCGGTCTTGGGCTTATACTCCTCTTTTAGCTTTTCCCGCCTAAAAATTTCTTTCAGGCGCTCCAAGGCGTGCATTGCTCCTTTACCTACTTTTTTGTCAAAAATGGGCTTCCCTTCTAATGGGTGTCCTTGGGAATCGGACAATACGGGTGTGCTGGGCATGGGGGAACTGTGAGCCTGACTCTCTCAGTATTGTCATTCTCCCTCACCCTGTCTTGCAAGTTGATATCTTCTTTTATGAGATTTGTTGTATTTGGGTGTTGTCGGGAATTTTGGGTGTTCAGCCTTATACCACCTTCCTTCATCTACTCTGGGTGGTAGTACAATCCTTGGACGTATGTCTGAGGCTGGGCCTTTTCGTGCACATCTGGTTTGGAGAAAGTCCGATGACGTCTTATCTCCAAACGGTTTGAGTCTCTGTAGCCGGTCTAGGGGGCTGGTAATGGTTTGGTTTTCCACTCAGGCTTGCCCTGACTTTGCTTAGGCAGTGACAGCCTCTTGTGCACGGACCTCCTCGGGCTGTGCTTCCTATGCTCGTTCGTCCTAGGCCTCTTGCTTGGGCTGGAGGCCTCCTTCCTGACATTGGCTTTGCATCTTGGGCATAGGCCTTGTTCTATCATATCAAGTTGGTGTCGTTAGTCAGCTATTAAGCTGTCAATAGTTGATCGATCCATTCGACTTCGGCCTTACGTTCTACTTCCTTTCGCTCCTGATAAGTCTTCTGGAGCTCATGAATTGTTACTTTCGGCCCCTCGGTGGCTAAAATGGCAATCTATTTTCCCTCTCTTTGCCTTGGCGATACCTCCTTCTCAATCAGGTCCACCTTTGGCCTTTGCCTGGACAGCTTGGTCAAATCGAGTGTCACCATGTTGGTGCCGGTGATTTGAGGGAAGGGGTTAGCATCAACTCCCATGGCTTTATCCGAGAATTTAAACACTCCCTTCTCTATGTTCTCCTGTATAACATTGCGAATAACAAAGCAGTTATTAGTAGTGTGTTTCCAAGAATTATGCCATTTACAATATTCTTTATTCTTAATGTCATCGGCCTTAGGGATCCGATGACCATCACTAAGCTTGATCAATTTATCGGCCAAAAGGGCATCAAAAATCTGATCAGCTATAGTTTTATCAAACGTATAGTTTTTTCCCGCCTCAAACACCATCTTTTTTACAGCGGCATTATTGTTGATGGGCTTGTTTAAGGTGTCACATACAATCGGCCATTTACAAACTAGCTCGGCCATATCAATCTCTGCCTCGAGGTCACAGTCTGTTAAATGGACCTCATAATTAGGATCTTTGTAGTACATTCCCTTGGACGAGTTTTTTTTCTCCTGCTCATCCAAGAGGATACGCTCATAGTGAGCGGCCCTTGTGGCCAGCTCGAATAAATCACGAAAGTTAGTCCCTTCAAACCTCTTTCAAAGTTCAAAGGACATACCCCCCATAGCCATCTTAACGTACTCCTCTTTGGGCAGGACTGTCTTACACCTATATTTCACCTTTTGAAAATGGGCTATGTAGGTCTCAACGGTCTCTCCTACTAGCTGTAGCATCCTGGACAAATCTGCTAGTGATGTTTCAGGCTCAGTCCTATAGAACTGGCCATGAAATAATTCTTCCATCCCTTACCAATCTTATATAGAGTTGGCTAGAAGATTGATATACCATAAGAATGCTATGTCCGTGAGCGAGTTTGGGAACAACCTCAGTTTTAACGGGTCACTGCTACCCACATGGCCGTATTATACTATGAAACGGCCAATGTGCTCTATCAAGGACTGTTCACTTTTCCAAAAAACAGAGTGAAATTTAGAACCTTGTATCCTTGGGGAAAGTTGACTTAGTCAATTTCAGGTGGGTATGGCCTTCTGTACGTCGGCCTTTCCATCCTTCTCATGAATGGGCCATACTCTTCGTGTATGGCTGCCACCAGCTCCTCTCTCTTGATGGGTTGTGGGGCAATGGGCTAGGCTACCACCACAGGTGGTACTATCGGAGGTGGTAACTGGTGTTGATTGTTATTGGTCTGACGAGTCCAAAAAACACCATTAGTTCTTTGCCCCCACCCAGCAGCGTGGATAGGGGGTCGTGTGTTTGAATGGTTGAACAAAAACTGGTGTCGCCAATCCATTAGCATCGGTGACTTCTTTGCTGCCCGATTCCCCTCCTTATGAGTCGGGCTGTATATTTAACCCATTTTGCCCACGTAGATTCGGGATGACATAGACAGGATCTTTATTTCTATTGGCACATCCAAAAGAGCAGATGTGTTCTCTAGGTTTTCTGAAGTTAGCTTCTCTGCCAGCACAGCGAGGATTTTTGACAGGCTTGAGATCTCTGAGGTCAGGCCGTCTAAATTATCGTGCATGGTCCTAGCGGACGAGACGAGGTCAATCTACCCTCGATGTATTTCGGCCGTTTGGCCGATTAACTCCTTGAAGTTACCCATCGAACCTATCAAGGCCTTATAGTCTCGCCTCATAGGTTCAACGTTCATTCTCAGGACTTCCAAAATTGCCTCTAGAGTTACGCCACTATCGTGTGGAGAGCGACCAATACTCTCTACGGCAATTGGGTCAACGACAAGATCGTCCTGTCCGTTCTTTTCATTTTTCTTCGGAGGCATAACTTAGCACTATGGGTCCCACCGGGCGTCCCAAAAATGTTTGCTAGTAGTTTTGCACGGGCGTGCCAGAGTCAAATCAGTGTATGTATGTGCAAACTAATTTCCTATCTGCTTGAGTGAGTGATACTCAAGGATTTAGATCTGACATCTAAAAGATGATTGTATGTGATGAGTACGAAAGTACCCTCATCAAAAATCTTTTGGCAGTACTGAAGCGCATGACATGGAAATTATTTGTGTGCGCTTGTGCAATACCCAAGTGTAGGTAGACGTGCAAGTAGTAATTTGATTAAGACCAGGTCGATCCCACAGGGAAGGTTGGAAACTAAATACCTAGATTAGACTCTAAAAGGAAAATAAAAATCAATGTTTAAGGAAAGTGTAGAACACGGAGTTCCACAATTATCAACTACTAAAGATAAAGCAACTACATTAAATTAAACCAGTGATTAACTAACTAACTAAAGCGATATTTTAAAATGTGTTTTTCTTAATAAAAGGGGAATGTTGGGATCACACGAATCCACAGTGACCTAGCCGTCTACCATGCAATTGCATTAAAGCTCGATGCAGTACATCTTCTACAGTATTCCGTATTTCTCTAAAAATAAATAATCTATAGCCCTTTCATGACCGGGACTACATCATCACAGTTGATTTGAAACACATGAAAGCGGTTTAAATTAATAGTTAAGTCTCGCACCTACAATAGTGTTAGCATTGAGGGTGGTTTGCAAAAGTTATTGAAAGAAAATGCCTTAAGGCCTTAAGTTCAGAGACTGTTTTGACAAACTGAGCATTTGGGGACAGTTTGATAACGAATCTCTAAAGCAGAAAGTCTAGGAATACTATAGGAGATCTTCTCAAGAATTAGATTTCTCGATCGATCGACGTGCTTTTGATCGATCGAGAATCGTCATCTTTCGAGCGATCGAAATGTCTTCGATCGCTTGACTGTGCCCAGAGTTCGATCGATCGAACTAACTTCGATCGATCTAACACAAGTTCTAAACTGATGCATGGCAGAGGCTTGAGATCACAGTTTCATCGTGATCTCCCAACTTGGGGACTACACAGACATGGTCTGGAGTGTCACAGATTCATTTTTAACGTAAATATTCATTAAAGTCCTGTTTGGTTGCAATTTAAACATGAAATTTATAAAAACTAATGGTTTAACACTAACTAACATGCAAAGCTACGAGATAATCAGATTATACCACGCAAAACCAGAAACAAAATTTAAATAAAATAGTAAAATGTAACCTGGAATGAAGAACTTTAATTAAACTTAAGAGAATCCAAGACAAAACAAGATTAAACCTTGACAAACCTTGATAAACCTACAAAAACATGTAAAACTCACTCTCTCTCTCTCTCTCTCTCTCTCTCTCTCTCTCTCTCTCTCTCTCTAAAACTGTTGAAAACAAAGTGGGCGTTCTTGTGGACGTAAACAAAACAATTATTTATACTAAAACCTAAAGCTAGGGTTAAAAACTTTGTCTCTCCTACGTGTGTGTAAGTTCTGATAAAAGCCATGTTCGATCGATTGAACATCACTCGATCGATTGAACTTTTGGAGTCTTCGAGCGCTTGAACGTACCTCGATCAATCGAAACCTTGATCGCTTGAGGTATGTTTGATCGCTCGAGCATCACTTTTCATGTTTGCATTGTCTTCCTTATAATCTAGCATTCCCTTTTATCTTGCTATTCCTTTCTTCACACAGCAAACAGTGATCTGCACAAATTATAGGTAAAACAATACAACTTATCATAGATTAATCATATTATGTAAAAGCTGGCATTGTAAACCAAATTGCAGATTTACAAGGGAGTTGTAGACTAAATCAGTGTATTTCTTTATTTTAGCGCAGTTGTGTTTTACAAATACCCTTGCTTGTCACAACCCCAACTAGCGAATTGCTAGTCCCTAGCAATAAAGCGAAAATAAAAACAAGCTAAACTATTTCTACAATGACTAAACTAAAACAAAATAAACTAAAGCAAACTAATCTAAATAGAAAGAGAAACTACCTAACTCACTTTTGCAGGAATCGCAGTTGCATTTAGCGAATGTAACAAGCCGTTAAACCCCTAGGTTCCCCCTAATGGACGAGTGTTGTTTCGTGAGGGTTTGCAGTGAATATACCCACAAAATTCTCAATTTTAAGCTTAAAAAGATATAGAATAACTTGTGAATACTCCCTCCCATTCAACTATTAACTTAGCTCTACAAAACATATCAACCTCAAACAAACCATGAAAGAAACTCACATGCTCCTCATGCCACCAAAGATAGATCTCACATATATATATCACAATCATGTATCCGTGTGTGTGTGAAGTTAACAGCTATGCATCAAACTTTATTTAGAGTTGTTTAGACTATCATACCCTTAGAACTTGTAGTTTCAACTCAATTCTCACATAGGATTACACTCAAAAATGAACATCTCATAGAAACTTGTTTAATAATGACCGCACATGGTGTGAAAGCTTTGATAAGAATGATATATTGGTTACTAGTGCTTTCACACCTGACTCAATAAAGGACGAACATTTAGAGTGTATAGTCTCATGAAGGGGATACTACTTACTAGAGGAGCGAAATACGGTGGATAACTCAAATTACACATTCATGTTTAAACTAAGTTGTTAAGAATCATTAAGGCTTTGGCTTTTCGATTTTTATATAGTAGGATAGAAATAAGATGAGAAGGAATTGCACATCTTCAGCATGTGATGGAGTCTAATAATTCTACTTCACTTCATTAAAACCATCCTCTATTTTCATATATGTTATTTTTTCTTTACTCCTTCTTCTTTACTTTTCTCTCTCTCTTTTTTTTTAACCTGTACTCCACATTCAAACATCTCTTTGTATATTTCTTTTTATAAGGTCACTCCCACAACTCCTCCCTTCCATACTTCAACAGTTTAATCATATTAGATGTGTAATGGGTAAAAGATTTAGGAGTTCAGGTTTCCATACTAGAATTGGCAATATTTAATTGGTGTGGGGGTTGAGAACAAAACAGATTCTTGAATGTTGATATAGGTATATGAAAAAGGTAAGAAGCGAATAACGATGGCTTAAATCATTTTCTTAACTTCTTAGTTTTAGCACTTCAGTGTTCATTGAGTTTAGTTGGTAAAAATCTTGAACGTTCTCCTCTAATAAGCAGCTACAGTGAAGAATTAAATGAGACTATTCAACGAATAACTACGCATGATCAAGAAAAACAATTCGAATTTTATGTGATAATCCCCTCAGAATTAAAGATTGGATTCAAAAGCTTACTAAGGGTAACTAGTTTCCCCTACTCGTTCTTTTAGCCCGACAGTCGTATTAACTCATTTTTAGGTTTTCTACATAGCTATCAACACGTGCATATAGATGTTGGATACAAGAATGGTCTACACATGCAATCATCCTAGTGAAACTAGAAAAACGCGTGAATTTAATTCATAAAAGGATGAGAATAATATAAATGTGTCATTGCTTGATAACAGCTAAACAGGAGTGAATGCTCAAAGTTATTCTACCAATTAAGTTTAAAATGAAATTTTCTAAAATTGTTCAAAATTTAAAAAAAAAAAAAAAAAAAATTTATATTCAATTCTAATCGAGATTGTATGAAATGTGCAATAAAGTTATCCAGATTGCTAAGTGTGAACATGTGCAGGTGATTATCTATCTACATCCCATCCCCAACTGAAAACAACAATGTCCTTAGAAGTTGATTTTCAAATATAAATAGACGGATATCACCTGAAAAAGCACAGCAATAACCGCAAGCAACGCAACCTGTACAGAAAGCATACAATCTCCCAAAAGCCAAGATCAAATGAAATAAAAAGAACTGATAAAGCAGAGTCCATATATAATAAAACATCCAATCATAGGAATAATAGAACAATATAAGTACAGATCAGTGATAAAAATGTCCAAAATAACAACACAGTCCCAAAATAACCAAACATCCAAAAGAAACTGAGATAAGAGAGAGAAATGAAATAAAGAGATACAATAAAACTCTCAAACTCTCATCTACCATAACCAACTACTCATCAGCAGGAGCAGATAACATCTCGGTCGGTGCAGCAAGAGCATCAGTATCACCACCCTCAGCAACCGACGGCGGTGGAAGTGGAGTGTCAGAAGTGGTGGCAGCAGGAACAGTCTATGAGGGAACAGCTCGACCTGAGGTGGTGCAGCTGATGATGAAGGGGCGAAAGGAGAAGCAGAAGAAGGCGGGGCAGAAGATGATGGGTCAGATGTGGGTGGTGCAGCCGGGGGGTGGTGAGGTTTATACAATGACTGAGTGACCCCCAACTGAACCAATAATGTATCAAGCTGAGTGTCCAGGTGGTCAACCTTGCCCTAGAGGCGCATCCGTGCCTCCCTCTCCTCTATGAACAATGTATGGAGAGTCTGGAGGGATACGGATAACGACTCTCCCTAGGCGGGAGCCTAAGACCACTGTCTCAGCTCGAACCTCTCAACCTCCTCAATAGGATCTCTCTCCTCATCGGACTCAGGCTCCTCAGCCTCAGAAGGCGTCCCTGAAGCAGCACTCTTTGTATCAGTGCCTCCACCTCACCTCCTCTTTGCCCTAACCTTGGCCTTTCATTTCCCTTTTCTCTTCCTTTTCTGAGCAAACGAGCGGCGGGAGGCTGTCTCACCGAATCGGCTGGAGGAAGTCTGCACGTCGTCAGTGGGCAGCTGGGGAAGACCTGTCTGAGCAATGACCCGATGGATCGCCCAATATGATTTGTGCTCGATTTTGACAGGGAGGTGACATGCTTTTCCATACACTAGCCCATAGAGCATCGGTTAGTTTATATGCCCAGTCCTTCCTATTGAAACTAATCGTCTTTTCTAGAATATGCATGATTTCTCGGTTAGCCAACTCTACCTGTCCGTTAGTTTGTGGGTGGTAGGCTAGAGCGATCTTGTGGTTGACCCCTATTTTCTTGAGGAGTGACTCCAAAGGCCTATTGCAAAAATGCTTGCCTTGGTCACTTATTAGTGCTTTCGGGGTTCCAAAATGTGACAGAATGTGTTCCTTAAGATAGGACATAACTGTTTTGTGGTCATTGCATCTTGTCGGTATCGCTTCTACCCATTTTGATACATACTCCGCAACTAGGAAGATGTATTCACTGTTGTTTGATTTCGGAAACGGACCCATGAAGTCTATGCCCCAACAATCGAATATTTCAATTGTGATAATAGGAGTTAAGGGCATAGAGTTCCTTTTTGAAATTGTACCAAGCTTTTGACAGTGTTGGCACAATTTGCAAAAAGAATAGGCACCTTTAAACACGGTGGGCTAGTAGAAACCGCTGTGTCGGACTTTTTGTGCGGTCTTTTGCGAAGCAAAGTGGCCTCCGTAAGCTTCGGAGTGGCATGATGCCAAAATCACGGTTATATCCTTATTTGGAACACAACGTCTAATGACCTGATCAGCACAATACTTGAATAAGTACGGGTCATCTAAAAAGAAATGACATGCAAACGAGAGGAATCGTTTCTTATCTTGATTTGACCAATGACTCGGGGACTCTCCCATAACTAGATAATTTACTATATTCGCATACTAGGGCAAACTAGAAATAGTCATCAATTGCTCATCTGGGAATTCATCCTTAATCGGTATAGGTTCAGTGTTGTCAACAAACATTAACTGAGATAAATGGTCAGCGACCACATTCTCTCCTCCCTTTTTATCCTTGATCATGATATCAAATTCTTGGAGTAGGAGTATCCAACGGATAAGCCTTTATTTCGCGTCCTTCTGAAATAGCAGGTATTTGAGGGCTGAGTGGTCTGTAAAACAGACGATTAGGGACCCTATCAGATATGACCTGAATTTATCCAGAGCGAAGACTATTACCAGTATCTCTTTTTTGGTAGTCGTATAATCCATTTGAGCTTCATTAAGTGTTCGACTAGCATAGTAGATAATATAAGGCTTATTATCCTTCCTCTGTCCTAGGACTGCACCAATGGCATAGTCGCTAGCATCACACATTAGCTCGAATGGTAAACCCCAGCCGGGCGCTTGTATTATCGATGCAGAGGTAAGGTGTTCTTTTAGTGCGTCAAAAGATGTTTGACAGTTTTTCAACCATTCGAATGGCATGTCTTTAGCTAACAATTGACATAGTGGTCGGGAGATCGTACTAAAATTTTTGGATAAAGCGACGATAAAACCCCACGTGTCCCAAAAAAGATCGGATGTCTTTGACTGTACGGGGGACAGGTAAGTTCGAGATTATATCGATTTTTGCTTTATCTACTTGGATACCTTTATCCGAAATAATGTGGCCGAGAACAATTCCCTTGGTCACCATGAAGTGACACTTTTCCCAGTTTAGTACTAGGTGTTTGTCCTCGCATCTTACTAGCATACGTTCCAGATTGTCTAAGGAATTTTTGAAACTATGGCCGAACATTGAAAAATTTTCCATAAAGACCTCGAGTATTTGTTCGACCATATCACTAAATATGCTTAACATGCACCGCTGAAAGGTAGCAGGTGCGTTGCATAAGCCAAAGGGCATATAACGGTAAGCGTAAGTACCGAACGGATATGTGAAAGTTGTTTTCTCCTGATCTTCAAGAGCGATTTCGATCTGGTTATACCCACTGTATCTATCCAAAAAGCAATAATACTTATTATACACCACTCGTTCTAGCATTTGATCCATGAACAGTAATGGAAAGTGGTCTTTTCGGGTCACAGTATTCAGTTTTCTGTAATCAATACACATCCGCCATCTGGTGGGGACGTGTATTGGTACGAATTCGCCGTCTTTATTAGGAATGACCGTTATGCCTGCCTTTTTTGGCACTACTTGGGTCGGGCTGGCCCAAGGGCTGTCAGAGATGGGATCTATAATCCCAACATCAAGTAGTTTTAAAACTTCATTTTTTTACTACTTCTTGCATGTTGGGATTCAGCACCTTTGCATTTGTCGTAAAGGTTTAGCATATTCCTCCAAGTATATTTTATGGGTGCAAATAGACTGGCTTATGCCTTTGAGATCGGCAATAGTCCATCCTAATGCTCCCTTATGTTGTTTTAGCATTTGGATTAACTTACCCTCTTGTTCAAGACTTAGAGTGGATGAAATTATGACAGGATAAGTCTTTTTAGTCCCTAGAAAAGCGTATTTGAGCTCTTTTGGAAGCTCCTTTAATTCCAATTTGGGAAACTAAAAGTTCGAGGGCATGAGTAACTTTGTCTTAGGAGGTAGTGGTTTCATATGGTGTTACCCACATTAATTCAGCTCTATCCTCCTCTATTGTATCCATCATGAGGCCAAATTGATTTAAAGCAGCATCCAATGGAGTAGAATCTTTAGGTTGATAGACAGCGTCGAATTGTGACACAACTACCTCCAAAGGATCTTTGAAATAAACGAAATCAGCCTCATCTTCAATGACCGTCTCAATGTAATTCACTTCCTCCTCATCATCGTATTCTTCAGGTTGGGGATTTGAAAAGATTTTTATGTTAGCGGTCATATTCCCGAATACGATGGTCATTGTACCACTTCTAATTTTTATTGTGGCATCGATAGTGTTGAGGAACGAAAATCTGAAAATCATCGGGATTTGTGCACATGGGTTGGATACAGGTTCAGTGTCTAAAATTACAAAGTCAACCGGGAAGACAAATGAGTCTAATTATACTAGGACGTCCTCCAACACCCCTCTAGGGTATTTGACTGACCTATCTGTCAATTGTAATGCAACTTGAGTAGGTTTATATTCACCTAACCCTAGTTGTTTATAGACAGAATAAGGCAGAAGGTTTACACTCGCTCCTAGATCGAGGAGTGCATTATCTATGATTCCTAATTTGGCATGAGACAGTGGGAGTACCGGGGTCTTTGAGTTTTGGTGGCAATTCGCTTGCTTGGCAAGGAATATAGGCGTGTTTCTTCAAGCTTTGCCTTCTCTTGACCATGCATAAATCTTTTAGATATTTGGCGTATGCCGGCACATTCTTTATTGCATCAAGGAGTGGAAGGTTTATTTTAACTTGATTAAACAGTTCCAAGAACTCCTGATTCTATCTCATTATTGGGTTTCTTTAACCTTTGAGGATAAGGCATGGGAAAAGGGTATTTTGGTAATTTGTCGTTAACGGGCTCCTTTCCGGGCCTTCTCTTAACCTCTTCCACTTCTTTAGGAGCTTCATCATTTGTTTCTAATGGTTTGTTATTAGTAGGTGGCTCCTCTTCCTGAGTAAAAGGTTCATTTTTATTCACCACTTTGTCCTCCTCGTACTCTTCGGGAGTAAAGAGAGGCATGTTTTGCCCTATAATATTGCCACTTCTTAGAGTCGTCATGGCTTTTGCCTATTCGTGATTAGTGGGACCATTGTTGTATCCCTTAGGGTTTGGAAGTGGTTGGGCAGGAAACGTTCCACCTGATCCCTCTTGTCGTGCATCCATTCTCTCTAATGTTGCGGACATTTTACTCATCATTTTAATTAATTGTTGTGTTAAATTCGCATGAGAGAGTGGATCTTCCTCTTGCACCTTTTTATGTGGTGGTACGTAGACATTTGACTGTTGATTATTAGAGGGTTGAACTTGGTTGTAGTTATTATTAGATCTGTTTTGGTTAAATGGATGGGATTGCCGATTGAATTGCCCTTGATGTTGGTTATTGTTGTTGTAGGGCTGTTGTTGGTATTGATTCTGGGTTCTAGCATCATTTTTCCAATCAAACCCGGGGTGATTCCATCTATTATTATTATTCTAAAAATTGTTGTTATTATAGGAATTCCCCGCCCCCTATACCCTTGTATGGCATTCATTTCCATGGGGGGTTGTTCTTGAAAATACGGCACATTGGGACAGTATTGAGTGGTGTGTCCCAACATATTGCATGTGCCGCATGGTTCTTCAGGCAAAATCTGCCTAGAACTCTCTTCTTTCATCCCTAACTCTTCTACTTTCTTTGCTAGTTCCTCGTATTTGGTCATTAGGTGATCTTCACTTTTTAACTGATAGATACTTTTCTCCTCTACACCTGATATTTGTGCTCGTGGGATATCCTCAGAGTTAGACCATTCGTGTGCATGTTCGGCTAACCACTCGAAGTGGATTTTAGCCTCTTCGGTGTTTTGCGAAGGAATGGACCTGAGCTCATGGTTTCAACCAATTTTTTTTCGTTTCACCATTTAATCCTTCATAAAAGTAGCTAATGCTTCGCCATTTCTCATACCCGTGATGTGGGCATAAGAGAAGCAAATCTTTGAAATGCTCCCACGTTTGAGTGAAGGTTTTATAACTCTTTTGTTTGTAGGAATTTATTTGACATTTTAGTTCAATGTTCATGCGAGGTGGAAAGAATTTCTTTAAGAACGCAGTGTTCATCGCATACCAAGTGAAGATTGAATTTAGCTTAAGGGTGAGCAGCCACGCTTTCGCTTTATCCTTCAAGATGAAGGGAAATAGCATTAGGCGTGTCACATCCACAGGACAATTTTGTGAGAATATTTTACAAACATCCTCGAAGTCCTTGACATGCAGATATGCCTTCTCGCTCTCCATTCCATGGAAGGTTGGAAGGAGTTGAATCATTCCGCTGCGAAATTAGAATTGCCTGCATGGGGTAGAATGAGAATACAAGAAGGTGTAGGAGCGTGTTCGGGTGTCATGAGATCGCACAAAGGACGAAGCGAATCATTAATTGGTACAACCACATTCTTACCATTCACTTTGATTATCGGCCATTGAATCAGTAGGTGTGATTACGAGATTAATAGAATCAGAGGGATCAGCTAAGTAGAATGGATTTTCAAAAATTCCTTCAATGAATTATTGGACATGAAAAGGAAAAGATCCTAAAAGGTTTTAATCTAAAGAACTAAAAGAAAAGAAAACAGAAATAGATAAAGATAGACTGAGGTAATCTAAGTATTAACTCGTCGCCTTACCCGACAACGGCGCCAAAAACTTGACACGGAAATTGTTTGTGTGCGCTTGTGCAATACCCAAGTATAGGTAGTCGTGCAAGTAGTAATCTGGTTAAGACCAGGTCGATCCTACAGGGAAGGTTGGAAACTAAATACCTAGATTAGACTCTAAAAGGAAAATAAAAATCAATGTTTAAGGAAAGTGTAGAACACGGAGTTCCATAATTATCAACTATTAAAGATAAAGCAACTAAATTAAATTAAACTAGTGATTAACTAATTAACTAAAGCGATATTTTAAAACGTATTTTTCTTAATAAAAAGTGAATGTTGGGATCACACGAATCCACAGTGACATAGCCATCTACCATGCAATTGCATTAAAGCTCGATAGAGTACATCTTCTACAGTATTCCGTATTTCTCTAAAACTAAATAATCTATAGCCCTTTCATGATCGGGACTACATCATCACAGTTGATTTGAAACAAGTGAAAGTGGTTTAAATCAATAGTTAAGTCTCGCACCTACAACGATGTTAGCATTGAGGGTGGTTTACAACAGTTATTGAAAGAAAATGCCTTAAGGCCTTAAGTTCAGAGACTGTTTTGATAAACTGAGCATTTGGGGATAGTTTGATAATGAATCTCTAAAGCAGAAAGTCTAGGAATACTACAGGGGATTTTCTCAAGAATTAGATTTCTCGATCGATCGATGCGCTTTCGATCGATCGAGAATCATCATCTTTCGAGCAATCGAAATGTCTTCGATCGCTTGACTGTGCCCAGAGTTCGATCGATCGAACTAACTTCGATCGATCTAACACAGGTTCTAAACTGATGCATGGTAAAGGCTTGAGATCACGGTTTCATTGTGATCTCCCAACTTGGGGACTACTCAGACATGGTCTGGAGTGTCGCAGATTCCTTTTTAACGTAAATATTCATTAAAGTCGTATTTGGTTGCAATTTAAACATAAAATCTATAAAAACTAATGGTTAACACTAACTAACATGCAAAGCTACGAGATAATCAGATTATACCACACAAAACCAAAAACAGAATGTAAATAAAACAGTCTAATGTAACCTGGAATGAAGAACTTTAATTAAACTTAAGAGAATCTAAGCTAAAACAAGATTAAGCCTTGATGAACCTACAAAAACATTTAAAACTCTCTCTCTCTCTCTCTCTCTCTCTCTCTCTCTCTCTCTCTCTCTCTCTCTCTCTCTCTCTCTCTCTCTCTCTCTCTCTCTCTCTCTCTCTCTAAAACTATTGAAAACAAAGTGGGCATCCTTGTGGATGTAAACAAAACAATTATTTATACTAAAACCTAAAGCTAGGATTAAAAACTCCGTCTCTGCTGTGTGTGCGTAAGTTCTGATAAAAGCCATGTTCGATCAATCGAACATCACTCGATCGATTGAACTTCTGGAGTCTTTGAGCGCTTGAATGTAACTCGATCGATCGAAACCTCGATCGCTTGAGGTATGTTCAATCGCTCGAGCTTCACTTTTCATGTTTGCATTGTCTTTCTTATAATCTAGCATTCCCTTTTAACTTGTCAATATCAAGATATAAAAAGTGTACTTTACTTTTCTAAGGATTTGTAGTAGTGAAAGCAAAGGTTGAACCCACAGAGATTGAATTACTACGACTCTTAATTTTAAAACCTAAATCTAATTAATTATGAAAACGAGATTTTGATTTGTATTTTAATTAATATTAATGAAACTAATGAAATTAAATCTAAATTATGAAGGCGATTTAAAAGTGTTTTTATAAATATGTTTAAAGGAACCTAGGATTGCAAATCCACCACTAGCTTCATAATAGGAATCTTTATGCATTCAATTAGATTATTAAGTTGGATGAAAATGGGGAATTGTAGCTACAAGCCCAATTCCTCTGTCAAGAAAATAACTATGGTTCAAGCACCAACATAATCCATCTTCGGTTAGAACGAATTATCCCACACTAAACTAGGGTTGTGGTATAATTCGTCTAATCTAGGCATGGACTATTCGGATACTTGATAGCACAATTCTATTTAAGCACCATTACATGTAAACAATCCATACAAGCACAGCAAATATAGATCATTGAGCACATCACAGTCAAAATAGATCTAAGACAAGAATAAACTTTGAAAGTAATGATTTAATCAATAAAAGTACGATTTATTTATAAAAATCCTCTAAACATGTAATCATCATCCATACATAACAAATCTAAAATAAAAGCATAAAATACACCCTATTATTTGGCTAGGGTTTCATTGAAACCCTAGATCTTGAGTTTAGTTGGCCATAGAATTGAAGATTGGCAAGAGGTTGATGGAGGAGGCCATGGGAATCCTTGGTCTTCTTCTTCTTCTCCTTGCATCTCTCCCTTCAATGGATAAAAGTATGGTTGTATATTGTTGTATGTATATGTGTATAATAATGTCTAACCCTTAAATTGAAGTAAAATAGGGTATATATAGATTTACAAGAAGTTTTGGAAGCTTTCCTAACTCGAATTGCACTAAAACTGCTATATTTTACAATCTAGACGCAATTAGGCAGTTTCGTTCGCGTAGGAATCATCGGTATACTGAAATACGCAAGTTCCATTTTTATACATGTCGCGCGAGCCGGCCGCGCGAGCGCGGTATTGGGACCTCGCGCGCGTGGATCGCGCGAGCGATTTCTGGGATTTCGCGCAAGCGGGCAGCGCGCGCGACGTGGATTTTCTTGCTTCTTTTGCTCTGCTTTTTCACCCTATTTAGTCTGGTATACTTGATTTCTTCCAAATCCTGTCAGAAAATAGAAAATAAAGTAAAAATATACAAAAACAGGATAAAAAGGTACTAACAAACGTGTGTTAAGGCATATAAATAGGATTTGTTCTCTCCCGATCACACCCCCAAACCTACATTTTGCTAGTCCTCGAGCAAAACTAAAATAAAAACTAAACTACTAATAACATACTCTTCCATTTTCGCATGGATCACGATTGCATTTAGCATATGCAACAAACCTTTTAAACCTCTAGGTGTCCCTAGTCGGACGAGTGAAGTCTCGTGAAGGCTCTCGTCAACAAGTCACCCATAACCATCTTTATTAACTTATAAATTTAAAAAGCTTTATTAAAAATGAAAAACATAATATTCAATACTCCTTATTATAGAACGATGATTTGAAATAGAATAACGAACATAAAGAAACGAAATCAAACATCTACCTACGTCATGAAAAACAATCTCAAGCACATGAAACGTATAAATCAATAGAGTTTCTCATAAAATTGCACGTGTGTGATATGGTAGTCAAATGAACACACGCATGTCATGAACTTGGAATATACTTCGGATAACCATTTAACTATGTCTCGACTACGAATCACAATGTTAATTACACTCTAAAATGAAACACTCAGAAACATGTGTAATTTTTCTAAAATATGTGAGTAAAGAAAATATATTTTCAAAACGAGAAATGCTCACATATGACTCGAAAAAGACGCATGACACGAAAGAACAGTAGTCTCATGGATAGGATGCTAACAATCAAGAAAAATTAATCATTATCATGTTTTAATCCCCCTCCCATCATTTTCATATCCGAACCATGTTTTCTAGAATCAAATAGGACTTTTCAAAGGTTGTAATGTTGCTCAGGTAATGAAAAATGATAGAAAGGATTCATTAGGTAGTTTTCAGAATGGCATTGTAAGGCATGTTCGATTTCTTTCATTCGTCTCTTCTACCAACTTCATCTTTCCATTATCTTCTTTTCATATATTTTTTAAATTTCTTTCCTCTTCTTCTTTTTTTTTTTTTTTTTTCTTCCTTGCTTTTTTTTTCCAACCTTATTCTTTTCCTTTTCGTTGCTTTTGAAATGAATGTTCATTTAATACCAAGGTACTACCCCAAACATCATCTTGTTTTCTTCTTCTTCTTCTTAATCAATACATCACCTTATCACCACTAACAGTTGACAAATCTCTCAGTGGTGAACTCCAAGTTTGTCAAGTTGGAGCAAAAAAAAAGGATAATGGTGATTAAAGAAAGAAATGGCATTTTAACGGCTCAAGGGGGCGAACTAAGGAAATTTTATAATTTATCGGTGAGTAGCAAACAAAGAAGGCCTAAAATCATGTCCTATGGTTATATGGTTCTTCAACGTTTACAATGGAAGATTATTTAGCATGGTAGCAAATATTTTAACTTAACTATCAACCAAGACAAGAATAATGAGACTAAACAACGAGTTAATGCGCTATTTCGATGAAATTCGACAAACACAAGATGTATTTATAACCCTCTAAAAGGAAATTATAGGCTCAAAAGCACACCGGGTTTAGTCTCCACCTTGTGTTATCTAGAAATCTGAATCATATTATAGTTCACATCAGACATGTATTCAAGCGACTACGTGCAGTGCATAGGTCTGTGTGCAAATTTATGATATAAAACTACGATTCAAACGATACATGACCTAAAATGTTACATCATGACTTCAGCAAATGTTTAATCACATCTTTCCTTGTTTACCATTCTATAACAATCAAAGTTATTTAACAAGAAGTATCAAATTGAGATTGTAAAAGCGTCGGTAATCATCGTTTATTTAAGCACAAGTATCGAAAAATTTTGAAAAAATTGCAGTATAATGTGCATGTGAGTGCATACCCCCAAACCTAAAACTTTCATTGTCCCCAATGAAACAATAAAATGAAAGAAAGGAGAGTATGTAAAGAAGGAACGATAATACCTCGATCTTGACAAGCATAGGACGGTTGAACACAAAGGAATATGGCAATAAAGTTCAATGTTACATGTTAATACTTAGCAATAGAAAATAAAAGAACAGAATAATAACAATAACAGCTAATATATATATAATTATTTAGATTATTTTTTTATTTTAGAATTTTTTTTTAATTGATTAACAACTAAACAATTAGTAAAAGAACGTAATGAAAAGAAAACAAATAGAAACAAAACTAGCTAAACAAAGACAAACGTAAATGAAAAGAACTGAAAAGAATAAACAGAAAAGAAAATAACTAACCAGATGCGGGAAACAAAAGGTAAAAGAACAACAAGAAAAAGTGGGAAATCCCCTCCTCACGCGAGCGGACCGCGCAAGCAACCCTCGCTCGCGCGAATCCCTCCGCGAGGTAACCTGAGGCCTCTTTATTATTATTTTTTCAGAAAAGTTTCTAAGGCACAAGCTCGCGCAAGCGGTACGCGCGAGCGGACCCCTCGCGCGCGCTAATTCAAGCGCGAATAGATACTGAGGCTATATATCATAAAAACTTGAAAAATTTTGTCTATGGGGGAATCTCGCGCGAGCGACATGTTGCGCGAGCGGGTCACGCGCACGACTTTGTTCTTTTTCTCTTTTTCTTTATTTAAATGTAAACAAATGCAAAATAATTTTATCCGACCCCCAAACCTGTTCAGAATGACCAAAGCTGACTCAAAAAGACCCAAAAACAAGAGAAATAGACGAAATAGAGCTTGGGTTGCCTCCCAAGAAGCGCTATCTTTTACGTCTTTAGCTAGACCGTTCTAGCTCAAGATTTTATGGAGGCCGTAACTCAGATTTTTTACCCCTGAGGTTATCAGGAAGAGCTCGGTGGTAAGCAGAAAGAGTACCGCTATGAATTAATTCATTTGACAGATCATCCTTATTATGTTCAAATCTATTTCTTACCTTCCGAGTGAATTCATCGTTAGGGTCCGTATTATTTAAATTCATCCACTCATTTTCCACTATATTATTCTCCTCACTCACATTTATTACGTTATTAGGTTCAATTGTTCGTCTCACCCCACTCTCCGTCTCACATAGATAAGCATCGTCGTCCTTGGGAGGTTGATCAATAGCATTAAAGACGTTCAATTTTAAGTTCATGTTCCCAAACGACACTTTCATTACCCCCGTTCGACAGTTGACCCGTACGTTAGCCGTGGCTAAGAACGGACGACCAAGAATAACAGGGGTATGCTTCCTAGCATCTAGGACAGGTTCAGTATCAAGGACCATAAAATCAACGGGATAAAAACATTGATCAACTTTAACTAAGACGTCCTCGATGATTCCTCTAGGTACTTTGATGGAATGATCCGCAAATTGAATAGTAGAAGCCATAGGCTTAAGTTCACCTAGTCCTAATTGTTTATAAGCGTGATAAGGTAAGAGATTAATACTCGCACCTAAGTCAAGGAGAGCCCTATGGATGATAGTGTCACCTATGACACATGAAATCGTAGGCGTACCTGGATCTTTATTTGGGGGAGCGTGTTGAAAGATTGAACTTACTTTTTCGGTGAGGAAGACCTTTTTTGGAGTGTGACTACGCAATTTACGCTTTTGAATGCATAGGTCTTTAAGACATTTAGCGTAAGAGGGAATTTGTTTTATCACATCGAGGAATGGAATATTAATTTGTACTTGTTTAAATACCTCGAGTATATCCTCAACCTTTGACCCTTTCTTAGACAAATGTGACGGTCCCTCAACGTTGGGTGGATATGGCATTCTCGGAATATGATTCGTTGGGACCGGTTCTTTATCTTTCTTATTCCTACTCACGTCCTCACCCTTTTCCTTATTCAAATTTATATTTTTATCCTTCTCAACCTCATCCGGAATTACAACAACTTCCTCATCTCGAGTAGTCGTCCTAGTCGAAACAGTGTTCACGTTCTCACTCGACCCCCCTTTTTCGTATTGTCTCTTAGGGTTTTGAACAGTTTGCGCAGGCAACTTCCCCTCGTTTCTACGACTCACCGCAGTAGCTATTTGTCCCATTTTGGATTTAAGCTTCGCAATGGATTGTGTATGAGAGTGCACTATTTGTGCTTGTGCTTGGACTTGCGTTTCTATGTTTTTAAGGGAAGACAACACCTTCTCCTCGAAAGCGTTAACCCGTGGAGGGTTAGGATTAAGAGGGGGTTGTTGGTATTGACTTTGTTGATATTGGGGTCGATAAGTATTAGAAAAATTGTTCGACATAGAATTATAATTATTTCGTGGGAATTGTTGCATAGAATTAACGTGTTGCTCAACAAACTCCGGGAATTGAGATGCAGAAGGACATGCAAAAATATTATGAGACGGCTCAGAACATAATGCACATACTTCTGAAGAGGGTGGATTGGACCTATTCCCCATCCTCATAAGTTGGTCAAGTTTTCTATTTAATTCTTGTATTTGGTTTGACTGACTGGACTCAACTTTCACCTCTCGCTTAGGCTGAAGGTACCCCTCAGGACGGACAGACACCGCTTGGTGCATCGAATTCTCGCTCAAAGTTTCAAAAAATTTTCAGGCCTCATCGGCGCTTTTGTGTAGGAAGGTACCCGCACAAACAGCATCGACGGTATTACGAAGTGATGGAACTAGTCCCTCGTAGAAGACCTGAACTAATTGCCACTTGAGAACTTGATGATGTGGGCATGAGCGTAATAATTCTTTAAATTGTTCCCAAGTGTCGTAAAGCGTTTCCCCATCTTGCATCACAAAGTTTGTTATTGATTTTCTTATCTAATTAGTTCTTGTGATTGGGAAAAACTTTTGTAAAAACGCCGTATGTAATTCTTCCCATGTTTTTATAGTGTTTGGCTCCAAAGATTGGAGCCAATGCTTAGCTTTGTCTTTTAATGAAAACGGGAAGAGGCGCAATTTTAACTCATCATCAATTAGGTGTTGAATTTTTAAAGTAGAGCAAATATCTTGAAAATCACATAAGTGCTGATAAGGGTTTTCTTTAATTCGGCCATGGAAAGAAGGTAATAGCGAGATGGTAGATGACTTATCTCAAAGTGAGATGCCGTCACCTCCGGTAATTCAATACTAGCCTGTGGCGTGTAGGCCGTAGGAATAAAATAGTCTTTAAGCGGAGGAGGTGGAGGTATATTAGGGTTATTTCCGTTATTTACGTTGTTTTCGCCATCGGCCATTGGAATAGGTTTTATGTTAATAAATCGAGTTTTCCTTAACCTTTTAAGGGTACTTTGAATTTCGGCCTGAAATAACGACGACGGTTTCGGAGTCCGACTGACTCTAAGGGTACGTTCACGTTCAGGATCGATAGAAAATAATTCAGGTTTACTAGAACGTGTACCAAACATAAACTAAAAAGAAAATAAACTAAAAACAAAAACTGACTCAAAAAAAAATAGCAATCATGCAACTAAGATAACAATCACTCAACTACTGTGATGCATGAATAGTATCCTGTAATGCAATGACCGCGTTAAGCCCAGCGCCCCGGGTTTCCTAGCTAATGCAGTGCAATTAACCCTAAACTAATGCAAATAGTGCGTCACAGCGCCCTGACTTACAGTGTTTAAGGCGAGTTTCAAAAGAAGCAATTTATTTTATTTTATTTATGTTTTTTTTCGCGTAAGCTCCTTTGATGTGCTAAGCTATTCCTCCCAGAAACGTTAGGATTTGATGACTCGAGAAACTACAAAATAAAACGAAAAGTTAGTGACTCAAAATAAAACGAAAAATAAGAAAAAGAAAACCTAATCTAATATTTACAAATTAACTAAACTAAGATTATAAAACTTAAGGTAGTAATACAATCCCCGGCAACAGCGCCAAAAATTGATGTTGTCAATATCAAGATATAAAAAGTGTACTTTACTTTTCTAAGGATTTGTAGTAGTGAAAGCAAAGGTCGAACCCACAGAGATTGAATTACTACGACTCTTAATTTTAAAACCTAAATCTAATTAATTATGAAAACGAGATTTTGATTTGTATTTTAATTAATATTAATGAAACTAATGAAATTAAATCTAAATTATGAAAGCGATTTAAAAGTGTTTTTATAAATATGTTTAAAGGAACCTAGGATTGCAAATCCACCACTAGCTTCATAATAGGAATCTTTATGCATTCAATTAGATTATTAAGTTGGATGAAAATGGGGGAATTGTAGCTACAAGCCCAATTCCTCCGTCAAGAAAATAACTATGGTTCAAGCACCAACATAATCCATCTTCGGTTAGCACGAATTATCCCACACTAAACTAGGGTTGTGGTATAATTCGTCTAATCTAGGCATGGACTATTCGGATACTTGATAGCACAATTCTATTTAAGCACCATTACATGTAAACAATCCATACAAGCACATCAAATATAGATCATTGAGCACATCACAGTCAAAATAGATCTAAGACAAGAATAAACTTTGAAAGTAATGATTTAATCAATAAAAGTACGATTTATTTATAAAAATCCTCTAAACATGTAATCATCATCCATACATAACAAATCTAAAAGAAAAGCATAAAATACACCCTATTACTTAGCTAGGGTTTCAATGAAACCCTAGATCTTGAGTTTAGTTGGCCATTGTTTGCTAGTAGTTATGCGCGGGCGTGCCAGAACCAAAAGTGGTTCGGTGTGTGCAAACTAATTTCCTATATGCTTGAGTGAGTGATACTCAAGGCTTTCAGATCTGACTTCTAAACTAAACAATTGTGTGCGGCGAGTAGGAAAGTACCCTCACCAGAAATCCCTTGGCAGTACTGAAGCGCACAAGCCAAATAGTGTATGAGTTTACCAAGTAAACAATCACAAACGATTAATAAAATACTGATTTTATTAAGTGTTTGGAAAATACAACCAAAGAACAAATTCAGAACAGACTGATTGTTCGTAAGAATGAAAACAGTAAAAGAAATTAACAAAGAAAAAGGGTAGACCTATTTGCTATGCTTGCAGAAAAACATAAAAGTTGAATGCTTTTGAATGCTGTGTTGAATGCTGTTTTCGAGAGTGACGCGGAGTGAGTTGCAGCTTGGCCTGCCTGCATATTTATAGCGGCCATGATTGAATTCTGATTAGGAAAGGACTCCTTAGCTTGCGCCTTAAGCTACTAACTGATTGGTTAATTGAAGAAACCCTTTTATATCAATGATTCCTTCCTTATCAAGAACTTGATTGCCTTAATCCCTTTAATTTAGGGATCAGACGCATCAATCCAGCTGTCAACAGACAACCCCTTTCCTAACCGGACTCTTATTCCTAAAATTCTTTGAACGTGATGTCATCCTGCCAGCTATGGATATCACCGCCCTCTTTTCATCAATCGGCCTCATACCTGTGACTGAAGACTCATCGGACTCACGTAATGTCTTTATGCCCGATAAAATCTCCCCAGGTGCTTACGTCCGATCGGGCTCAATCCACCAACCTTTATCACTTTCAATAAGTGTGGTGTCCGATCGTTGGTATATTCATGTTCTCTACCTCCTCATCGGGCTCCCGTTCTGACAAATGCCTGATGAAGTCCCTTATGCCCGGCGTATCAATCGGTCTCCAACGTGTGTCCTTGCTCCATTGTTGTTACCATTGATGCCCGAATGCTACCTATCGGGCTCCATCCCATGGAACATCCAAGTTGCCTTCTCTAAACTTCTAGTGACGCTTCCCCTAAGTCCGATGTCATCATCTACTCCGAACCAACCGGCCTTCGTTATGCCCATGCCCGACTATCTCTAGGCCCATATCCTCATATCAACCGGGCTAGAAAACCTTTGGCGGTTTTTAGGTGCAAACAATTGCCCCCCAAAAGGTCATATCAAATATCCCGCCTTGATTGATGTGACATTTTAAATTTCAAACTGGCCACGCGTCAAGCACGCAACAACTTGTCAGATTATGGAAAACCCCACCAGTCATTCCACATTTAATGCGCCATGATGGCATCGTGATATTTAAGTATCGCCCATCTTTCGCAACTCCCCACAACCCATTGGCATTCTCTCTCTCTCTAGACCTCAAGCAGGACACAGAGCTCCTCTCTCTAAAACCTCCATCTTTTCCGACGACCATTTCTTCAAACGATGGCTCCTAAGACTGCTCCGGCCACCACTAAAGGCAAGAAAACCTTCATTGATGCTCCTCCACCACAAAACCGATGCAGGGAGGTTAGGGCTTTAGCCAAAGCTCACGCCGCTGACATATCCACTGAATACCTCACCCCCTACAGTTCCTCCGATGGTTTTCCCGTCGCACCAGGCTTAGGCGCGGCGTTTCTTGGCCACCCTCCGGCGGCTTTTCTTCCTTTCTTCTCTCCCGTAGGAAACAAATCGTTCCTACAAGTCCCTACTCATTGGACCAAGGTCCAGACTGCGAACCAACCAATTCGAGGATGGCCGACACCCGCCGCTGATTGGGACAAGTGGGTAACTAGGGTTTCGGCCTCCAAGGCCGCTATCTGGAAGCAAATGGGCATTCACGACGCCATATTACTCAGTCGGTCAAGAATAGAGATAGACCGACCTCTTCTTCTCTCTGCCTTACTATTCTGGTCCTCATCTTGCAACGGCTTTCTTTTCCGCTGCGGACCAATGGCTCCCACCGTCAAGGACATCAGTTATTTGCTCGGCCTCCGTCCCCACGGACAAGAGATCATTCCCGGGCTTAATGTTAGGACGGCCAGCTTTGCCTATCCTCAACAAGAAATTATACGGGACGGGGCCGTTTTTCATAAGCCGATTACAGCCTTTGGAGGCTTTCTTTTCGCTTGCATTGGGGCAGATGACACGGATGTGTCCGACGCAGAACATACTACCTTCATCATCTACTGGCTCAATAAGTACCTCTTCTGCTCAGCCAGCCAAGCCATCACTAAAGAATACACAACCTTAGCCTTGGCTCTTGCATCAGGGCAGCCGTTGGCCATGGCTACACTGGTCTGGGCGCACCTGGTCAGAGGTATAACGGATTTTGTCCATTCGGGCTTCAGTGCTGGTGGGAGCCCGATGTGGATACTGCAATTGTGGCTTCACTCATACTTTCCTGAATTCCAGCCCACCGTCAGCCCCTTGGCCGACGTTCCAATCTCCGTTGTTCAATTCATGAACGTATCTCCTTCTTCACACTCGTTTGAAGAGTGTTTTACCTTCTTTTACCAGGGCTGCTCCCCTCGGGACGCCAATCTTTTCACCCCATTCTTTTCCCTTCAATTCTCTTCTTTTCTCCAGCTTTCCAATAACCCTTCAAACTGGGGTTCGGGCACCCAGTCTACCTATAATGAAATTTTTTCTAGCTACTTAGTAGCTAGAGACATTATTTTTAGCCCAAGCATCCCGTCGGCCAACAATAAATGCGGGGCCGAATACTACTTCGCTCCTCTATATGCCCGCCAATTCGGGCTTACTCAACTCGTGCCCGTTCCTCCTGGTATCACCGTCAACGTTGACTGGGTTGAACGTGGCCTTATTGTTAATGACGGGCAGGTGAAAAAGATAACAGAGAGGTCAGACCAGCTCAAAGCCGCGTTCAACTTTACACCCTTCTCTGCCCGGCCAATAGTATCAGAAGAGTTCACCCAGTGGTGGGGTGAACAGGCTCGAAGCATATTTTCACGCACTGCTGCTGAGGCCCTGGTGCCTTTTACTGCAACATCGGCCACTGTGACCGATGTCCCTATACCAGCGGCAGCTCCAATCCGGCGTAAACAAATCGCCAAGAGACCGGCTCGTAAACCAACTCCGGGCAAGGGTCCGTCTCAAAAGAAACAAAAAACAACACCGGCCTCCGTCCAGGTTTGCTCTTCTCTTTGCTCTGGTGATTGAGGCCGAATTCCTTTCATTCGGTATTAATCATTTTGTTCTATCTTTACAGCTTGCTGACGAAGACTCGGGAGAGGATCCAATTCCAAATCTCGCTCAGACTCTTCCTCCAACTCTCCCTACATCACCGGCCTCTACAACGGCTTATCTTGAGCGAGTGGCCGTTCGGGTGATGCCACTTCACATCGTGCCTCCTCTAACTCCTTCCAGCGGAGACAAGGATCTTGCTGCCTCCATCCAAGCTCCCGAGCAAGTCGTCCTCTCTTCCAGTACTGAGGACGTGGCCGATGCTGGAGCTACCGTCGAAGCTGCTGCGGACGAGGTAGACCAGGCCGTCCCTGTTGAAACTGAAGCTTCCACCGGACAAGGAGAAACTAACCCAGCCATCGGATCTCCTGTTCCTACAATAATAGAACCAGTAATGGCCGAGGTCAGTCCTCCTGAGCCTTCCGCTCTCGAGGCCGGTGATGTCTCGGGCTCAGTCCCAGAAATTGACATCCTGCAGGCAACGGCGGCTTCTACGACCCCTGAGGTGGAAACCGGCCACCCTTCTTCTTCTCAACCAAGATCCTCTCAGCCTAGTGAGGCCGATATTCGCGAAGCGATCTCGGCCTCCCTTAGTCCTCAGACCCCGGTACCACACCATATCGCAAAGTACTTTCTTTCTTGAACTTGTATTATTTTCCAAAGACCATTTCTGACCGTATTTCTATTGCACAGGTCGACCCCACAGGTCCAGTGCCTATCATCCCTTTCCACGATTTTTTCTCGGGCCTGGACCTAGGAGCTTTTGACCTTGGCCCCCTCGAGCCCGAAGCAGTCTCACCTTCCATCCTTCAACAAGCCAAGGACCTGCTCTTCGGGCTTGCTGACCAAGAACTTTCCAATCTTCCTACTGCAGCTGACGTTGACACCGCTGTGAACACCCTCATGGCCGATCCTTCTCTTTCAGACGGGCAGCTATCATTACTCGTGGAGCTCAAAGAAAGACTTCCTAGCGTCCGTCTTATGGATAGAACGGCCTCGAAGATTCAAGCGGATGCAGAACTTCATTTAGGCTCCCGTCAGAAAGCACTGAAGTTCTTAGAAGGGGCCAAATCCAAGTTTGAAGCGGGAAAGGCCTCCCGTGCTCAGATTCTAGCCAGGGGTACATGGCTGCAGAACCGAATCGCTGTACTGAAAACTCAACTCGCCCAATGTGAGGCCGAGGTTGTTACCAACAACGCCTCCATTGGGAAAATTGATGAGGCATTATCCTTACTTGGCAGCGACGCCCAAAAATGCAGCGATCAACTGCAAGCCAGCGTCCCCATATCCCGGGCTTGGGCTCAAAAGCTAGAGAAGGCCAAGAGGGACCGGTCTGGAGCCGTCAAGACCTGGGAAGACTTGAAGGCTAAGCTTAGGAATTTTGGGTCGGCCTAGAGGCCGACTCCTCTTTTGTACTTATTTTTATTCACATACATTTGTAAGTAAGCTGTGCTCAGCCTTATCAATACAAACCACATTTTTGTTACTCGGGCTCAGGGTCGTAGTTAATGATTTGGTCGTATTCTAACCCTGGATTTGGTTTATAGTTCAAATCAATAGTTTCCCACAGAGTAGGGTAATAAGACTTCAAGTATTGACCGTTTATTAATCTAGGATGAATACCACCATCCATATCTCGCAGTCTGTAAGCACCACCATTCTTGACTTGATGTATAATGAACGGACCCTCCCAGTTGACCGACCATTTACCGTACCGATTATCCTTATCCCCGATAGGTAAAACGGCCTTCCATACCAAGTCTTCTGTACTAAAAGACTTTGCTTTTACCCTCTTGTTATAAGCTCGGGCGGCCCGCTGCTTCTGCACTTTTAACGAGTCTAAAGCCATGAGCCTCGTTTCATCAAGTCCCTCCAACTCAGCTATCATAGCCTCCGTATACTCTGCGGGCTCAAGCTGGTTCTGTAAAGCTCTCCTGGCCGATCGGACGGTGACCTCCATTGGTAACATAGCGTCGTGCCCGTAAGTTAACATGAATGGTGTGACCCCGGTACTGGACCTCTTAGACGTCCGATAGGCCCAGAGTGCCTCGGACAACAACTTGTCCCACTCTCTAGGGTTCTCATCGATCATCTTCTCAATGATCCCCTTAAGGATCTTGTTGGTTGACTCGGCCTGACCGTTAGCTTGAGCATAGTACGGGGTAGAATTGAGAATTTTAATCCCTCTGCTCTCCGCAAAAGCAGTTGTTTCGGCCCCTGTGAACACAGATCCTTGGTCGGCCGTTATGGTTTCTGGGAGGCCGAATCGATGTATGATGTGCTCTTCAATGAATTTTATCACGGTGGTCTGGGTCACCGTTTTACATGGTATGGCCTCGGCCCACTTAGTGAAGTAATCCGTCGCCACTATAATGAAACAGTGTTGGCCTGATGATGGTGGCAAGACTTTGCCAATTAGATCCATAGCCCATCCTCTGAACGGCCATGGCTTTATTATTGGTTGGAGCTCCTTAGCCGGTACATGCTGGATCGGGCCATGCTTCTGACACGCTTGGCATCCCTTTGCATAGCTGATACAATCCTTCAACATGCCTGGCCAATAATAGTTATACCTTCTCAATAACCATTTCATTTTTGTACCGGCCTGATGAGCCCCACAGATCCCTTCATGCACTTCGGCCATCACCTGCATGGCCTGTTTTTTGCCTAAACACCTCAAAATCACGTCGTCACCGATGGGCTTTTTAAACAATTCTCCATTGAGTATCACAAATCGGACCGCGAATAGTCTAACTTTCCGGTCTACCCTGACATTTGGGTGATTCAGATACTCGATGATAGGCCTTCTCCAGTCGTCGTCCTCCATCAAGACCGAATTGGTAGTAGCATACCAACCTCTCTTTGCAACGGAAGGCAGTGATCGGACATGAACCGTGATAACTTGGTCTTCCAAAGCCTTTGTAGAAGACGAGGCCGATCCTGTCTTAGCCAGCTTATCGGCCTCGGTATTCGTAGACCTAGGGATATAACTCACGCTAATATCATCAAACTCGTCCATGAGCTGCGTGGCGACAGAGTGAAATGGGCATAATTCCCAACTTTTTATCTGGAACTCTCCTAATATCTGCCCGATCACCAGACCTGAGTCTCCCTTTATATGTACGGACGATGCCCCCAACTCAAGGAGTATCTCTAGTCCGATAATTAATGCCTCGTATTCGGCCTGGTTGTTTGTGCACTTGAAATCGAGCCGAAATGACATTTTTGTCTTCTTATACTTGGGTGATACAATGACCACACCTGCCCCAGCACCCTCTGCGCTTTTGGACCCATCAAAGATCAATGTCCATGGGACCAAGGAAGTGTTTAACACTTTAGGTACTGGTAGCACCTCTCCCAGATCAGTTGGGTCTGGGTGATCAGCCAAGAAATTGGCTATGGCCTGGCCTTTAATCGATTGCTGTGATCGGTATTGGATGGCAAATTCCATCAAGGCCAAGGTCCATTTTCCAATTCGGCCTCTCATGATTGGTCTTGACAACATATATTTTATCACATCGGTTTGACATATAATATAAGTAGAAACGGGCAACATATACGTTCTTAACTTCTGTGATGAAAAATACAATGCCAAACATAATTTCTCAATCGGCGCATAGCGCTGCTCGATTGGAGTTAATATTCTGCTTAAGTAATAAACGGCTTGCTCATTTCCTTGCTCATTATCCTGAGCTAACATACTTCCTATAGAGCAGTCAGAAGCCGATATATACAATTTAAGGTACCTACCCTTCTTGGGTGGCATTAAAACTGGAGAAGTTGACAAATATTGCTTAATTCCCTCAAAGGCCTGTTGATGGCTGTCTTCCCACTTGAACTCTTCGTCGGTCTTGATCTTCAGTAATGGGGTCCATACTTGGGTCTTTCCTGCACAGTTGGAGATGAATCTTCTCAGGAAATTAATCTGCCCGAGTAGCCTTTGAAGCTCTTTCTTATTGGCTGGTGGCTTTGCTGCCTGTATTGCTCGAGCCTTGTTCTTGTCAACCTCTATCCCTCTTTGATGCACCAGGAATCCTAAGAAGTTCCCTGCCGAGACGCCGAAAGCACATTTGAGAGGATTCATTTTTAGTTTGTGAGCCCGCATTCTTTCAAATGCCTGTTCTAAGTCTCTCAAGTGATCGGCGTTGTCGCTCGATTTTACCACCACATCATCAATGTAAACCTCCATGAAATGCCCGATCATATCATGGAAGATTGAATTCATTGCCCTCTGATATGTGGCTCCGGCGTTCTTTAGTCCGAAAGGCATGACAACCCATTCAAAGGTTCTGATTGCCCCCGGGCACCGGAAAGCTGTCTTCGGGACATCCTGCTCAGCGATGTAAATCTGGTTGTACCCTGAATGCCCATCCATAAAGGACAAAATTTTATGTTTGGTGGCCGAATCAATCAATTGATCGGCCATAGGCATAGGGTACTCGTCTTTCGGGGTAGCTAGGTTTAGATTTCTGAAATCAATACAAACTCTCAGCTTACCATTTTTCTTTACCACTGGGACTACATTTGATACCCATTCCACGTACCTGGCTGTCCGAATGAAGCCAGCTCCCAAAAGTCTCTCAATTTCTTCTTTCACCTTCATCGTGACTTCAGGTGACATGCGCCGTGGGAGCTGTTTGAACGGCCTAAAGCCCGGCTTAATTGGCAATCGGTGCTCCACCAATTCTCGGGACAGTCCGGGCATTTCATCGTAATCCCAAGCAAAGCAATCCTTGTATTTGTGCAAGAGAGCAATGATATCGGCCTGGAACCGCGGTTCAAGCACCTGACTCACATATGTGGGTTTGTGCTCTCCTTCATTGCCCAGGTTGATCTCCAATAGTGGATCCTGCACGTCGGCCTTCAAGTCATCAAGCTTGGCTGTGGCCGTTTCGAGTTCATCCATTTGAATCTCTTCCTCTATTGGCGTTTCTTCTTCATAGATACAATCGGCCAGATTAATCATTCCGTCTACAGGGCCGATCTCTAATCTCCTATCGGCCAGATATGCACACCATCTGGCCATGCTGGCCTTAAGGGCCAGCTGTCTTCTAACTTCAATTGGTTGTAGATCCATCGAAGTCTTCTTGTTCATTAATTTCTATCGGCCTTGACTCTTCTGTCCGACTTAGATTGTGATAACCAAGCTTTAAGTTTGGTAGAATTTCTTTACGGAATGTAGCTGCATTTGGTCTTCCAAGTTTGTCGTACCCTAGTAATTTGATAGGTCCGATATCATCTTCATATAATACTGCATCGGCCGTCTGCACCCGGGCTACGAATGGCTTCGTATCAGCCCCAACCACTTCCACTTCGTCATCTCTCCAAAAGATCAACAATTGATGGAGAGTGGAAGGGATGCAGTAATTGGGATGAATCCAATCACGGCCAAGCAACGCGTTGTACGCGGCCGATGTCTCAACGATGAAAAAGGCAGTCATGGCCGTTTGGGTTCCAACCGTCAGCTCCAGAGGCAAGATGCCCTTTGTCTTAGATGGTGTGCCCGTGAAGCTCTGAACATTCATCTCGGTCGGAATCAGTTCCGACTCAGATTTTTGAAGAATCCTCAGCATGATTTGGGGCATGATGTTGATTGTAGATCCCCCATCAATCAATATTCTATTCACGGGAATCCCCTCAATGTGACATTTTACGTACAACGGCTTCAGGTGCTGAGACATTTGATAGGTAGGTTTTTCGAAAACCACCTTGACAGGCCCTGCTGGTTTCAGTCCTTCTTCAGTTTGGATCCCTTTCGGCCTCAAGATGGTTATCTTAGGCCGATCGGTTTGTATATCGGTAGTGTCCACGTTCTTGCTCGTAGCCTCTACCACCTTGGGTCTGACGGTCTCACCACCACCCCAACATACACTTTCTATTACTGCCGACTCCTTGGTCTGGCCTTCTATTACGTCACCTTCAATGGCCGTTGGCTGATCTGGTTTGGCCATGAATGACATGGGCAAAGTAAACACCATGTTTGAGGATAGATTTTTTGGGATTGTTCTGAATTGAATCGGTGTATCATCCTCATCTTCATAATCATCGGCCTCCTCCAATGGATGGGCTGATGGCTCACAGTTTTCTTGTTCAAACAGTTTCTTCAAGCGCTCTGTGGCATGCATCGCCCCTTTGCCCGCTTTCTTGTCGAAAACGGGTTCATCTTCTTCCATGGCCGTTATCTGTTTGTCGGCCTTGCGCTGAAGGGACTCTGGAGGAATCTGGACACGGCCCTGCGAGCGCTGCCGTTCCCTCTCGGCCTGTCTCAGCCTCTGGTACCTCCTCTTCTGAGACTTGCTGTATTGAGGCATCGCTGGAAATTTTGGATGCTCAGCTCTATACCATCTCCCATCACTCACTCTTGGTGGGAGTATCATTCGGGAGCGAATGTCCGATGCTGCAACCCTTTGTGAGTCACTCATCGTGGGTCGTGATCCATATTCCCTTCCTTCCCTATGACTCGAGCTAGGCATACCGCTTGCTGGCGGCGGCTTCGGCTTCCACTCGGGCTTTGGGCGTCCCTGTTTGGGCAAGGAAAGCCTCTCATGCACGGATCTTCTCGGGCTGTACTCTCGTCGTTCCTCAACCCTAGGCCTCTTGCTTGGGCTAGAGGCCCCCTTCTTAATATCGGCCTTGCACCTCGGACACAGGCCTTGTTCTATCAGCTCTAGTTGGTGTTGTAAACCCGTGATCAAACTATCTGTAGTGGATCGGGCTACCTCCACATCAGCCTTTAGTTCTGCTTCCTTGCGTTCCTGGTATGTTCTCTGAAGTTCGTGAATAGTCACCTTCGGCCTATCAGTTCCCGAAACGGCAATTTGTTTTCCTTCCCTTTGCTTTGGGACCTTCTCGCTGTCCGTCAAGTCTATCTTGACCCTTGGCCGTGTTAGCTTAGTCAAGTCGGGCACTACCATATTGGTTCCAGTGATCTGTGGGAACGGATTCGCATCAACTCCCATAGCTTTGTCCGAAAATTTGAACACTCCTTTCTCCACGTTCTCCTGTATCACATTACGAAAAACAACGCAGTTGTTAGTGGAGTGTTTCCAGGAATTATGCCACTTACAATATTCCTTATTTTTTATGTCATCGGCCTTGGGTATCCGATGACCTTCACCTAGCCTGATCACTTTTTCAGCCAAAAGAGCGTCAAAAATCTGATCGGCCATTGTTATGTCCAATGTATAATTTTTTCCTGCCTCGAACGTCATTTTTTTAGCAGCGGCGTTATTATTGACCGGTTTGTTCAAGGCATTACACACAATAGGCCGCTTAGAGATTAGTTCGGCCATGTCGATTTCTGCCTCGAGGTCACAATCTGCTAGATGGACCTCGTAATTAGGATCTTTGTAATACGTTCCCTTAGAAGAATTATTCTTTTCCTGTTCATCAAGTAGGATATGCTCGTAACGGGCGGCCCTTGAAGCCAGCTCGAATAAATCACGGAAATCGGTCCCTTCGAACTTTTTACGAAGCTCGAAAGACATTCCGCCCATAGCCATCTTTGCGTATTCTTCCTCGGGCAATATTGTCTTACATCTGTACTTAGCCTTCCTGAATCGGGCTATATATGTTTCAACGGTCTCTCCCACTAGTTGGAGCATCCTAGACAGATCTGCCAACGATATCTCGGGCTCAGTCCTATAAAACTGCCCATGAAATAATTCCTCCATTGCTGGCCAATTTCGTACTGAATTGGCCGGGAGATTGACATACCACAAAAATGCTATGCCCGTGAGCGAATTTGGGAACAACCTTAATTTTAAAGGGTCACTATTGCCTGCATGGCCGCATTGCACAATGAATCGGCCTATGTGCTCTACCGTGGTATGCTCACTTTCCCCAGAAAATAGAGTAAAGTTCGGAACTTTATACCCTGGTGGGAAATTAACTTGGTCAATTTCAGGCGGGTAAGGCCGTCGGTACGTCGGCCTCTCCATCCTTCTCATGAACGGGCCATACTCTTCATGTATGGCCGCCACCAACTCCTCCCTGTTAATAGGCTGCGCAGCGGGTCGGGCACCCACCAAAGGGGGTGGTGGTTGCTGTTGGTTGTTATTGGCCTGACGAAGCCAAAAATCATCATTATTCCTTTGCCCCCCAGCAGTGTTACCTGGGGGCACTTGTTGGCCGACTACCTCTGGGTTACGGCCTATTGTTGCAATTACCTCAGGCTGGGCCCCTGTTACCGGGGTTAGTGGAGGTGGCAACTGTTGATTATTATTGATCTGGTGGGTCCAAAACCCCCCATTGTTTCTTTGCCCCCCAGCAGCGCGAACTAGAGGTGGAGTCCGGTCGAACTGGGTTTCAACACGGCCTCCTGTCTGGACAAAACTTGGCGTCGCCGATCCACTGGGATCGGTGACCACCACGCCATTGACCGTTTCGTTATGTAATTCGGGCTTCTTGCCCGAGATGTTACCCTCCCTTAGGTTTGGACAGACATAGAGTGGGTCTTTTGGTTTGTCGGACTCAAGCGGCGTGCCAGAGCCCGATCCCGAGCCTGAGCCTGATCCCGAGGCCTTTTGTTTGTTATTGGCCTCAAGAACGGCGCAAAGCTGTTGTATCTGAGTAGCCAGGGCGTCCAGCTTCACGTGGGTAACCCTAGTCTCCATGACCAACTCAGACTGTTCCCGGCGTATATCGGCCGTTTGCCTGACCACATTGTTGAGACCTGCCATTGACCCTATCAAGGTGTTATAGTCCTGCCTTAAAGGATCAACGGTGGCTCTCACGGTTTCCGAGATTGCTTCGATAGTAACGCCACCGTCATCCGGAGAATGACCAGTGCTTTCCTCCGTAGGTGTATCAACGGCCGACTCGTTTTGGCCGTTTTTGCCGATCTGCTTATCCCTCTTTGGCGGCATGACTTGACACTATGGGTCCCACCGGGCGTGCCAAAATGTTTGCTAGTAGTTATGCGTGGGCGTGCCAGAACCAAAAGTGGTTCGGTGTGTGCAAACTAATTTCCTATATGCTTGAGTCAGTGATACTCAAGGCTTTCAGATCTGACTTCTAAACTAAACAATTGTGTGCGGCGAGTAGGAAAGTACCCTCACCAGAAATCCCTTGGCAGTACTGAAGCGCACAAGCCAAATAGTGTATGAGTTTACCAAGTAAACAATCACAAACGATTAATAAAATACAGATTTTATAAATGTTTGGAAAATACAACCAAAGAACAGATTCAGAACAGACTGATTGTTCGTAAGAATGAAAACAGTAAAAGAAATTAACAAAGAAAAAGGGTAGACCTATTTGCTATGCTTGCAGAAAAACATAAAAGTTGAATGCTGTGTTGAATGCTGTTTTCGAGAGTGACGCGGAGTGAGATGCAGCTTGGCCTGCCTGCATATTTATAGCGGCCATGATTGAATTCTGATTAGGAAAGGACTCCTTAGCTTGCGCCTTAAGCTACTAACTGATTGGTTAATTGAAGAAACCCTTTTATATCAATGATTCCTTCCTTATCAAGAACTTGATTGCCTTAATCCCTTTAATTTAGGGATCAGACGCATCAATCCAGCTGTCAACAGACAACCCCTTTCCTAACCAGACTCTTATTCCTAAAATTCTTTGAACGTGATGTCATCCTGCCAGCTGTGGATATCACCGCCCTCTTTTCATCAATCGGCCTCATACCTGTGACTGAAGACTCATCGGACTCACGTAATGTCTTTATGCCCGATAAAATCTCCCCAGGTGCTTACGTCCGATCGGGCTCAATCCACCAACCTTTATCACTTTCAATAAGTGTGGTGTCCGATCGTTGGTATATTCATGTTCTCTACCTCCTCATCGGGCTCCCGTTCTGACAAATGCCTGATGAAGTCCCTTATGCCCGGCATATCAATCGGTCTCCAACGTGTGTCCTTGCTCCATTGCTGTTACCATTGATGCCCGAATGCTACCTATCGGGCTCCATCCCATGGAACATCCAAGTTGCCTTCTCTAAACTTCTGGTGACGCTTCCCCTAAGTCCGATGTCATCATCTACTCCGAACCAACCGGCCTTCGTTATGCCCATGCCCGACTATCTCTAGGCCCATATCCTCATATCAACCGGGCTAGAAAACCTTTGGCGGTTTTTAGGTGCAAACAGCCATAGAATTGAAGATTGGCAAGAGGTTGATGGAGGAGGCCTTGGGAATCCTTGGTCTTCTTCTTCTTCTCCTTGCTTCTCTCCCTTCAATGGCTAAAAGTATGGTTGTATATTGTTGTATGTATATGTGTATAATAATGTCTAACCCTTAAATTGAAGTAAAATAGGGTATATATAGACTTACAACAAGTTTTGGAAGCTTTCCTAACCCGAATTGCACTAAAACTGCTATATTTTACAATCTGGACGCAATTAGGCAGTTTCGTTCGCGTAGGAATCATCGATATACTGAAATATGCAAGTTCCATTTTTATACATGTCGCGCGAGTGGGCCGCGCGAGCGCGGTATTGGGACCTCGCGCGAGCGATTTCTGGGATTTCGCGCGAGCAATGTGGATTTTCTTGCTTCTTTTGCTCTGCTTTTTCCCCTATTTAGCTTGGTATACTTGATTTCTTCCAAATCCTTTCAGAAAATAGAAAATAAAGTAAAAATATACAAAAATAGGATAAAAAGGTACTAACAAACGTGTGTTAAGGCATATAAATAGAATTTGTTCTCTCCCGATCACATACAACCAAAGAACAAGATCAGAACAGGCTCTGATTTGTCTAAAGAATGAAAAACAGTTGAGAAAATAACAAAGAGGGCAGACCTAATTGCTACGTATGCTGTGTAGAATATCAGGAACACAGGTTTGAATTCAGTGTATGAGTGCTGTTTTTCGAGATGACACGGAGTCCTTTGCACGATTGGCCTGACTCTATATTTATAGCGGCCTCTAATAGTTCTGAAAGGTAAAGACTCCTTGACTTGTGCTCCAAGCAGGTGACTAATTGTGGAATCCTTTCTAATCCCAAATTCTTGCCTTATCAGAATCTTGATTGAATCAATCCCAATATTTTAGGGATTAACCTTCCATTTTTAGCTGGACGTGATCAGATTCCTTTCCCAAACAGATTCTACCTCCTTAAAATTAGGACAACGTCATCATGACAGCTACTGCCTCACTCATTGGTTCATCAGACCCTGACACTGCTTTCAGCTTTATCGGGTATGAGCAACCTCCACTTGTCACGCTTTCTGACCTTCATGCCCGATGACAGTCTTACGAATGCTCACGACCAATCGGGCTTACGCAACCGGCCTTTACCGTATATCTCGAGTACGGTGTCCGATTGCCAAGTATATTCTCTTAGTCATTCATCGGGCTCCCTTGACGCCAGCTTATTCGTATGCTCAATGAGCATTACCCATGCCTGGCCTTCCAATCAGACTCCCATGCCCGTTATTGCTTACTTATTTCGAAGACGATGCCCGATTAGTCCGCTCATGACTCATTCCACCTATCGGGCTCTTCAAACTGTGATAACGACTTTGTCTCTCCAAATCACATGACATTCACTCCCTGAGCCCGATGGGCTTTTGCAATCTCTGGCCCGGCCACTCCTAGACATGCTCCGGGCCGATAGTCCCCCAGCCTATCTCAACACACTACTCGGGCTCAAAAACCTTTGACGGTTTTTGGGTGCAAACAAAAATAAATCCAAATTAATATCCAAGTATAAATACTGGATCAGATGAAAAAGAACAACAGCACGGACAGGTGGCAATGATCAATCCCATCAATCTAAATGCCACAAACACAGAGTTATGAATGGTAATAATTTGTTTAAATCAATATAAACAAAAATACCTGTAAAAGATTTGAGAAATAGATGAAGAGACTCACATCGAAGGAATAAAGGGCCAGCAAACGCAAGACGTAGTATACATATAGATTGAGGCAAAGTCATATTGGGACTTTTGATTTCTAGATTCTTCTATTTTGAGGAAAAAAGAGAGTCTACAATCAATAATCAATCTGCACTATACATGTACCAGCCATTGTTCGATGAATGTGGGAGAGTGAAAGTGCTGTAGTTTGATTAATCGATTGTGAAAGAGGAGAGGACGCTAATGGCTTTTGTGAATAGAAAAGGAGAGCATTTTTGTTCACCCCAAAAATAGTTCACCAATGCTCACTTAAGCATCCCATTGGTCAATGCAGTAGGACCTACGATTAAACATGGGTCCCACTGCATTGACCAATGGATGCTTGGGTGAGCATTGGTGAACCATTTTTGGGGTGAACAAAAGTAATTTCATAGAAAAGGCCACGCAGATAGAAGGTTGTAAGGAGAAAGTTCCACATAGACCCTATGTGGCGCATTGTGGAGAAGGATTTGACATTGATTTATATACATGTAATACAATAATGCTGCACCCACACAAAATTTTACACAAAACAATTCTGATTTTGATTCTAGTGGCCCCCATATGGAGAATACATATAGAACCCACTAGAATTAAAGGTCAGGATTGTTTTGTTTGAATTTTTATGTAAAACTAGGATAGAGGCCCGTGCAATGCACGGGTCCGTCAAAATTGGAAAATAAATTAGATGTATTTATTGTTGATGCATTTATAGTTTTGTCACTTGAAAAAAATTAAATAAAACAATACTAAATCCTAAAAAAAAATAAAATCAAATAACATTAAATCCTAAATGTATTAAATATGTACTACTAACAAAATAAAGTTGTAAATGTAAAAGCTTCAATAATCCTGGATGGTAGCAAATATATTTTCTTCTTTATTTTATTTTTTTCGTTTCCAAATCTTTTTTTAGTATTTTCACTTCTGTTTGTTTTAGCATTTCTCTCCTTTTAATTTATTTATTTGTTTAATCACAATTTATTATATGAACTATGTACAAAATAATACAACTACCTATAAACATTATACAATAAAGTTGAGAGTAATATTGTTTTAAAGTAATAACTTATTTTTAATATCATAACACGTGATATTTTGAAAAACTTTATCATCTTTTTGTCTTTTGTCTTTTTTGTTTAATTACATACAAACTTCATACAATAAAATTAAAAGGGTTATTTAAAAGTAATAACTTAGTTTTAACATTATAACACATGATATTTTGAAAAAACTAATCATATTTGTTCTCTATATTTTTTTTTTCCTTTTTATGGGAATGATATGAAATTGCATGAAATTAAAATTTTCAAAAACAAATTAATTAAATTTATTAAAACTATTATTATTATAGATTTATTATGAGTATGTAAGTAATTGTAAATTATAATTTGTCTTTTAAGTTTGCAAAGTATTTCATATATATTTATTATGCGTATGATAGAAGTGTATGTGTGTGTGTGAATTAAATTTAAAGGAATGCGTACGTAATAAAATATGATTGTAGATGTATTAGTAATTGTAAATTACAATTTGTCTTTTCACTTTGCAAAGTATTTCTTATATTATTATTATTATTATTATTATTATTATTATTATTATGATGTATTTATGATAATGAATTAAATTTGTTATATCTATTATTATTATATAATTACGAGGAGAATGAAATGATATGAATTAAATTCAAAAGCAAACGAATGTATGTGTGTGTGAATTAAATTTATAGACATGTGTATGTAATAAAATATGATTTTAGATGTATTATAATTGTAAATTACAATTTGTCTTTTAATTTTGCCAAGTATTTCTTATATATGTATTATGATTATTATTACATATTTATTATGAGTACAAAACAACAATGATAGGGATACACACCAAACGGCACACTGTGCTTTAAATGCATGTACCTTTCACACTTTTCTGTGCATCACTTACACAACACATGGTACATGCATTTAAAGCTGGTGCATCGTTTAGTGTGTCATTTGGTGTATATTTCTATCATTTTTGAGTATGAATATGAAATTGTATGAAATAATAATTTTATAAAACAAATGAGTTAAATTTATTAAGTGTAAATTATATGTGTGTAAAGCCTTGATTGAGAATAACCAAAACAAAAAAACAAAAACCAAAGCACAAAATCGATTTGCCAAACAAGGCACCGAAATTGTTGACTTTTGATCCAATATATGTGTGTAAAGCATTGTTTGGGAAAAATGAAAACAAAAAAAACACAAAATCGGTTTGCCAAACAAGGTAGCCGAAATTGTTGACTTTTGATCCATGGGTTTAGTGCCTTGTTTGGGAAAAAGTGGAAACAAACAAGACAAATAAAGCCACAACTGATTTGCCAAACAAACCCTATTAGTTTTTGAGTGTCTTGTTTGGGTTTAAAAAAAAAACACAAACACAAATAAAGGCAAAATTCGGTTTGCCAAATAAGGCATAGCATCTCAATGTATCAGTAAAGGCAAAATTATATATAAGTAGCAAACAATTTAAAGAATTTCAAATTAAGACAAAATTGAAATTGAAATCATTCTAAGACTCTTTTATAATATAGTGTGAATTTTGTGATTCTAGATTATTCCATATAATAATAATAATAATAGATGTGGGAGTAGAGAGAAATGTGATAGATACATTAATAACTCACCTTTAGAGCCTGTTTGTCTGTGCTTATGCTTATACGATCTTGATCGTGATTAGTAGAACTGCTTAAAGTAGAACTGCTTATTATGGTTCGGGTGTTTGGTTAATATGCTGTGAATTGGTCAAATATAGAGATAATCTTAAAAAGCACCCCCCTACCTACTTATTGTCAAACTGCTTTTTGGACCAAATCTGCTTATATTTTTGCTGAAACAAACATATCAATAAGCAGTTTGGGCCACCAGAACTGCTTAAAATGGACAAATAAGCAATAACAAACAACCTTTAATTGTAGATCATGATCACAAGATCTTGTGGTGCACCCCCAAGACCCGTGACTCCATTCATATTGTTTAAAAACTAATAAAAAAGCTACGAATGAGTCATGTTGTCGAGTGAGTCGGGTGGGCGGGTAAATTTTGAGCAGTACTATTTATTGAAGATCATGATCACTCAAGATCTTGTGGTGCAGATCACATAAGAAGATGGAGATGGTTCGGGCGATATACTTATTACTAAATGGGTGACACATGTATTGCACACCTAATGTTATTTATATTTTTGGTCTTGACTGAGTCACCTGTTTTGTATTATATTATATATAAGCTTTGCCTCTTCCATCGGCGACAGATGTCTCTATTTTTGGCATGAACAAAACAAACCATTCTATTTTTACGCCTTTATTTAATTTTTTACTGAAAAACTGTAATTCAGTTTTCCTTTATTTTTTTCAACTTTATTTGTTACTTTTTTTTTGGTTGGTAATTTCTTCTGCTTGTTTTGTGGAGCGAACCTAAACCATTAGACTTAACCAAACCGCAAACAAGACGGAAACCAAAACGCTCCAGCTGGGTCTCTCTCTCTCTCTCTCTCTCGTGTATGGAACTTTCATCGGTTCTACTTACTGGGTAATTCCTTTCTATTCCCCTCCCTTTCTTTTTCTCTAAATTAATTTTATGAATGCTCATCATTGAGTCCTTGGACAAATTATAATTTACAATTAACGCACACGCAGTATTAGACCTATATATATATGTATGTGAATCTGTTTATGTTCAGTATATGGTTATGAATTTCAATTTGAGAATTAAAATTGATTGAGAGATCTGTAAATGGCTTTGTGTTTTCTGTAACTGGAATTGATTGGATTCATTTGCAGGTTGGATTGGTAAAAATGGTTAGCTGGTAGGATTTGCTGATTCGTTTTACGTGGAACAAAGAGGCGCACCTTCATTTGTATTTTGACGCATATCATATAATATAATAGATTTATCATTTATATATATATATATATCCATATAAACAATTATATATATATATATATATATAATCATCTTGATCAAAGAAAGAAGTAGGGGTTGGGGTTGGGGTTGTAGTTAGAGGGAGAAAGAAATATCGAGAAGCAATTATGGGATATCTGAATTCGGTGTTATCGTCCACCAGCCAAGTTCACATAGACGAAGCTCGGGTTAGCGGTGGTGGTCTTAGGTATTACTCTCTCTCTCTCTCTCTCTCTCTCTATATCCATCGATCGATTGATTTCTGCATGTTTTTTCCTCGATCTTGATATGATTATAACTTGTCTTTTTTGGGGGTGTGTGTGATTGGATACTCCTTTTTGTAATATAATAGATTCGCTTCAAAGTTGTGTATAATTGGTGAGTCTTCTTTTATTTGCATGTCAATAATGCTTTGATCAACATTCATTGCAGCATCTTCCTTCTAATACGATTACCTGTTGTGGTATAAAATTTATGTCTGATTCCTCTTTATTGGGAAAAGAGGCCTTCTCCATTTAGTTTTATGTTCGAGGCTGAAGAACTATTTTGGATTTGATCTTAATTTGATCTAATGAATGACCCACAATATAAGGTATTTGTGTATTAAAGTTGATTGAACAAAGCCCAACAGATTGCAGATTGCAGATTGCCCTAGTAGTTTTTCTTTGCAAACGAGAAACTAAATGGGTTAGGGTTACAGTGTGAAGATCCCACATCGGCTAGGCATAGGTCTAGTTGGTGGGTAATAACCCCCTTGACACCCTCCCCTTGCAAGCCGATTTTCAGGGTGAGTTCTACCTAGTGATTCTTACAAATGATATCAGAGCTAGCACCACGTACGTAGTATGGGATGTGGTTTCGCGGCTGGGTCACGGATGGGGCGACCTACGGAAGGGGTAACCTATTGAAGGGGCCACCTTGGTAACCCCGCGTGGGCAAGAGTGGGCTACCATAGAGTGGGCTGACGTGGACGTCGGTTGCGAAGCGTGGTGGAATGTGACGATCCCATATCGGCTAGGCATCGGCCTAGTTAGTGGGTAATACCCTCTGGGCACCCTCCCCTTAAAAGCCGGTTTTCAGGGGTGAGTTCTGCCTAGTGGGTTCTTACATACAGGGAAGGAGTTAGTAGGAAAGGAATCACATATATTTTGAATGTATCACCTTTATTATGGCAAGTTCAGATATAGACATTTCTTTTTCGATATTCCATTTTTCAAATGCACTATATGAGTCCATGCAACTTACGCATGTTTAAAATTTTGCATGATGAACTGTGGTGTGGGGCATAAGAAGTTTTTTGTCCTATTCAGTATACATCAACATCTATACGAAGGAATCAAGTTAGTTTTTCTATTTATGAGGAATCGTTGCATGGTTCACATCATATCTTGTTTGGTATGCGAAAAAAGTACGATGGCTACAACCCCAGATTAGTTATGCAATTTGCACGATGACATTCTTTTTCATATCATGCATGCACTAATGCACTTGAGGTGACAAAAATTGGTCAGGCAATTTGAATAATGAGAGCATTTTATGTGCATATCACAGTTTGATGTGTAGATGATACATGTTACATCACCATGGGAACAATCTTTGATAATATAAGGGAAAAGCACTTCGAGAAAATGAAATTGGTTGGGCAATCTAGACGATGGGAGAAGTGCATTTGAATCATATTTCATCATCTACGCATGCTTTAGTACGCCTATGATAGCCGTATCCGATATGCATGAGATAATTTCTTAACAGCTTTTTTGTTTTTTTTGGAATATCTTAGCATTTCTACGGGTGTAGGTAGTCAAACAACATGGTGAGGGCAATAAATGCATGATCCATAGTTTGTCATGTTGCCTATGTGTCGTCATCACATGGGAACTAAATAAGTAATGCAATCTCTGCCATTAGGGAAGTACTTGTGAAAATGGTTTTTGTCGTGTTAAACATGAATTTGGTTAGTGAACCTAACTTATTATCCTACTTAGGCTTTGTTTGTAGTGTTTGACTCTACAAATCCAACAAACAATGATGGTCCATTGTTTTAACCTAATTTGCATGCCGTGTGTTGCGAAATCAACTGGTTTGGCGTATGTGGCATTAGAGAACTGACAACGGGGGCGAGAACGTCCCTGAATTTGTTTCTCCGAATGGACTATCACAATGAATAAAAGTGTAACTTGTTCTTATGAGAATTTATTATTGTACTTCTAGTAGGAGTAATTTATGTCTAGAAGGAAATATGTGGACTTCATTTTTTGAAATGTTAATTGGTATATAAAAAGAGACGGTCTTGTGTGTTAGACGTAGAAGTGGTGGTTCTGTTTACTTAACAGTTAACTCATGGTTGGTTGATTGAGATGCATAGTCAGCGGAGAACTTTCCTTTACAAATCCTATCTTGCATGGACGCGCGAACATGGTAAACGTATTTAACATGAAATGGACATGGACAGGTTGACATGGTAAATTCATAACAAGTGGGCCATACCCGAGGGACGGGCAGCACTAGAATATACTTATGTACAATGCATATAGGTCTATCACTTATACAAACCATAAGCATGCATGCGTGTAACTTGTACAATCTACATCTAATACACACAAGAACAAGTAGGATAACTCCTTTTCCTCTCGCTCCCCATAATCTTCATTGATTGTAGTTCTTACAATCTATCGTCATATGAAATCATCTACTCTATGATATTTTTGTTAGTCCTATCAGTACTCTACTTGCATGCTCTGTCCTTCATCAGTAGACAACAAGAAAGTTTGAACTTATATCCAAAGTCTTCGGTTTGTTGGGCATTGTTGTTGTCCAGAAGTCCCTATGCTTCTCATACCATATTGTTAAACGAGAAACCGGGGGGGCCGAGGCTCTTACCTCTGCAGGGTCGGGGGAGGGTTAGATGTATGCGACCTTAGGTCTGCATGGGCATGGGGAGAGGCTTTCTTCTGTTTCAAACCCACCCGTGACCCCTAACCTAAGTCACAATGGAGCAACCTTACCGTTGTGCTACACCGCTACTAAAAAAATATGTTAAAACTCATAGCTTTTCACAACAACAGGTTTTGTTTGTTAATATGTCTTTCCATTGGGGTTCCTCTCTACTTTGTGTGACAATAGTTCATGTTACTCGTGCCTTTCTCGTCTTTTTGGTGCCTTGAATGAATTATTCCAACCTATTGGTGCATTTATCAGTTTATGTTGCATATGATCAAACGGTCATAGTTCATGTACTCTTTACTTTTTACAAATGCTGCTACCTCTGACTTCTCATACACACGTACGTTTTGGATCCATGTTTTGTTGTCTTACCACAACTCATCCATCTCAACAGATGATACACTCATTTTATTGATGTTCGTTTTATTTCTTAAAACAGCAAGTTTGGCCTTGATGCCATCTTTATTAACTTTTGCACTGGCTGTGATTGGTGTTCTTCAATCACATGATTGTTGAAGCTTTATGGCATCGTTTATTAAGTTGTGTGTGTATGTGGTTTTCTTTTGCCTTTTTTTCCCTGGACAGAAGCAACAAGATATTTCATAGGAAAAGGACAGCCGAATGGTGCGCCATTCTTCAAAGAAAGACAAGGCTTCCTAATAAAGACACAGAATTCCTGCAATAATTATAGTGATTGCTACTCTCTTAGCCAACTAGCTGGCCTCAGATTTGCTACCCAAAATATCCATTTGAACTCCATGTTTAAGAGCCTGTTAAATGCATAATTCATAGAAAGCAATGATTGCATCTTCAACTCCAAGGGCCAGTACATCCTTTAGCCAACCTTTTGAGAACTTAGTTCAATCCCATAGTGCGAGCTTCTTGTATGTCCTCAAACCTACACAAATTCTCAGCTTTGGTGGCCAAATTAAGCAGCCAGGCCATATAGGAAGCAAGAAAAGGGGTTGTAATGGTTTCATAATGGCGTTGGTCTTCACTTTGGAAGGATTCCCAGGAGAGCAACTACCAAAAGTGATGTTCCATTTTCTACCTTGGAAGGGGAACTCATGAGAGAGAGAGAGAGAGAGAGAGAGAGAGAGAGAGAGAGAGAGAGAGAGAGAGAGAGGGGTCGAGGTACTACTACTAGTGGATAAAGCTTGCAATATTAAGAGCTGAATTCATCTCTGTCTAATTAGAGAGTTAGAAATTAGTTGTTTTTTTTTTGGTGTTATTCAATAAATTGTTTGCAATCTTACATCAGAGATGATTGTTGGAGTAAAGGTGTACAAGAAATAATCCCATAGCATGGGCTAGCTTATGCTGTAAATTTCGCCATTGATATTTCTCGTGGTAGAATCTTTATTTGATAATTCAATGAAACCTGCTGACTGTAGTGTAATATTTTAAATAGAATGAGTGACAGAAATGAGATAGAAACTGGTGGCTTAATGGCTAGTTCTCATCCTGCCTCGCCTAGTGCTTTCGCCTTTTAAAACGTTGGTTCGTATTTGTTGCTACATTACCCAAATCATCAGTTTATAGGTGTGTGCCGAATTATAGGATGCCGCTAGCTTCATAATGTTAGACAGGTTTATATGCTTAGTGATTATAATTTATAGTGGTTGCACCTATACTCTCTGCTATTCCCTTTGAATATTTTCTACCCTACAGACAATTATTCTTTGTTTTAAAGTAACACATCAACAATTTCTCAGGAAAAATATGTACATTAAGGGCATCTATTGTGGGGAGTCTTGGGGAGATTTGTGGAGGATAGAATCCACATTTAGAGGTGGATTGTTTGTGTTGAAATTAAGGGATTTTATCCCGGATTTTAGTATGATATTTATAGGTCATGTTGACCATATTAATGTTGATTTATTTATTTCCTTTTCTACTTTATTTGCTTTCTTTCTTTAGTCTTCTTGTAATGTTATATATAATCTGGGATGTACAGTAATAAAGATATCTTTTCCCAACTTTCTTGTTGGTATCAGAGCCTCACGCACGATTCTCCACCATCACCACACCTGCGCTACAACCAGCCACCACCACAGCCTGCGCCGCACCCTCCACCCCCACCACAACTCGCCGCAGCCCTCACCACAGACCAACCACATCCTCACCCACCACCAGCCCCTGCGCCGCAGCCCCTAGGGCTCCTCCTTCCAGCGGCGCAGCTTCCCAAGCCTCCGGCTTGGTGTTGCAGCTCTTCGGCTGCTATCGTGCCCTTGTAAGGGCCTGTTTGTGATGAACTAAGCACCCGTATCGTGCTCTCCGCTTCAGTCTGGGTAACCGAGTTTCCGGTTGCCCCCGTCTTTTGCCGAGTTTCCGGCCGTGACCGAGTTTCCGGTTGCTATTGTTTCTTTTGCCGAGTTTCCGGCCGTGACTGTTGATTCTACAACATCAGTGTGCGTATTTCAGCAGCCGCTGTCTAGTTTTTCCACAGCATCATGTCTGATAAGATCGTTGACCCAATCAACCCTACTGCTCCTGCTGTGTCTCATTCGACTCCCGTTCACCGGGTCACTAGTGTTTTACTCAATGGCAAAAATTTCCACGCATGGTCTAATTCTCTTCGCCTCTACCTTGGAGGCAAACGGAAAATCGGGTGGTTACTTGGGAAGGAGGTTAAGCCCGCGGAATCGGACGCGAAGTTTGAGGAGTGGTTCACCGATAACTGTATTATTCTTGGTTGGATGTTTAATTCAATGGATGAACGGATCTATAATATGTTTATGTATCATGATACCGTTCATGGCCTTTGGACAGCTTTGAAGAAGATGTATGATCATGCGCATTCTGATTCACGTATTTTTGAGCTCTACCAGGATGTCTCTCATGCTTCCCAAGCCACTTTGGGGCTGTCAGTTTCTGACTTTTTTGGATATCTGCAGAGTCGGTGGGAGGAGTTAGCCCAGTATGAACCCATCACCGATTTTCCTAATGATGGAGATGTTGAAGTTAAGCGACTTGATCGCCGTCGTACCTACCAGTTCTTGATGGGACTAAAACCCGAGTACGAGGCCCTCCGCACTCAGATTCTGAATACCATCCCTTTGCCCTCTTTATTTGAGGCCTTTGCTACTGTTGATGGTGATGAGAGACGTCGTCGCCTACTATCTGCTCCTGATCCTAGGCCCTCTCCTTCACCTGTCCCTGACCAGATGGCCTTTCCGGCTTCTTCTGGTGCTCGTCCTGGAGGTAACCGTCCTTACTGCCAGCACTGCCGTACACCGGGTCACTCTATAGATCGTTGTTTTACCCTTCACCCAGAATTGAAAGGGCAGTTTACTCGGACTCGTCCTGCTGGTCGTGGGACTGGTCGCGGCCGGGGTGCTCCTCGTATAGGAGCGGTTGTTGAGATGCTTCCTCCTCCACCAGACTATAGTCAACTTCAGTCTCAGATTGCTCAGCTTCAATCACATGTAGGTTTGGGAGCTCCTCCATCATCCACTGGTCCTTCATCCTCTGGCCCCACGGCCGCTATTGCTGCAGGTACTCCTACTGCTCTTCATGGTAAGTCAGGCCATCCTACTTGGATTCTCGATTCTGGGGCAAATAATCATATGACTGGTGAGCTTTCTGTTTTCACCTCACCTATTACCTCCATTAAACAGTCTGTTCGTATCGCGGATGGATCTTTTATTCCTATCTGTAGTCAGGGTGATGCCCGATTATCTTCTGATATCACCCTTTCCTCTGTGTACTACGTTCCCAATTTTGCTTTTAACTTGCTTTCGGTTAATCGTCTTGTCAAAGATCATAACTGTTCTGTTGTATTCTTACCTCACTCGTGTTATTTGCAGGACCTGACTTCGAAGAAGATTTTTGGCAGGGGGTTTGAGCGTGACGGTCTCTACTACTTCAGTGATCCTTCGGTGCCAAAGCCATTTTCCAGTCTTCAAGCTTCCGTGTTACCTGCTCTTAATAATTTTGTTTTGCCTGATTCAAATAAATATGTGTTTTCTTTGCAAACTCTTGATTTGTGGCATGCTCGTTTAGGCCATGTCAACTTTCAATATTTGTGTTGGTTGTTTCCTCCATTAAATAAAGCTTGTAAGGATTTTCATTTTAAATGCGTAGTTTGTGAATTGTCAAAACACACTCGCACTTCTTATATTCCTCGCATGCATCGGGCACCTAGTGCCTTTGACCTTATTCACTCCGATGTGTGGGGACCTTCCCCTGTCACATCCATGTCACAGCACCGATACTATGTTACATTTATTGATGACTATACTCGTTGTACTTGGGTTTACCTTCTGAAGAAAAAATCTGAGGTTTTCTCTCATTTTAGGAATTTTCTTCAAATGATTAAAACTCAATTTCATACTGTTGTGCGTAATATTCGGTCTGATAATGGTAGGGAATATATTACTAATGAATTCCGGGCCGAACTTAACAAAGGGGGAATCCTTCAACAACTCACGTGTCCTTACACCCCCGAACAAAATGGGCTGGCCGAACGTAAAAATCGTCATCTTATGGCTACTGTTAGGTGTCTCTTACGTGGTATGGATGTTCCCAAGATTTTTTGGCATTTTGCTGTCCTTACGGCTACTTACCTAATTAATCGTACCCCTAGCCGTATCCTACAAGGCCAGGCTCCTCTTCATGTCCTTAAGCCTGGCAGTACACTCTTTCCCATTGTCCCCCGGGTTTTTGGGTGCACTTGTTTTGTCCAAAATCGCAGCCCTACACGTACTAAACTTGATGATAAGGCTGTTAGGTGTGTTTTTTTGGGGTATTCCTCCATGTCCAAAGGCTATCGTTGCTATGATCCTGTCGCACGTCATTTGTATCACTCTTTGGATGTCACTTTTTTGGAAACAGTTCCATTTTTTCCAGGTACTTCTTCTCTGGAAACTCCGGTCGAACATGTTGTAGATGATGATATTTCTGTCCTTCCTCGTCCTGTGCCTATTCTTGATGTACCCAGTGACAAATCCAGTGACTATTTGCCCCCGGTTATTACAAATGACCCTTTACAGGTATACTCTCGTCGTTCCCGCGCTCCAGACCCCGTGCCATCATCTTCTCCGGAATCAGGTATCTCTTCTCCTCCTTTAGTTTCGGATGTTGCTTCTCCTCGTTATCCTACTCGTATTCGTCGCCCTCCTTCCCGCTATATTCTTTCAAGTAGTACTAACCATCCAATCTCTAAGTATGTCTCTTATCAGGGTCTGTCATATCCATTTAGCTCGTTTGTTAGTGCACTTGATTCTGTCTCCATTCCTCGCTCTGTTTATGAAGCTCTTCAGAATCCAAAGTGGGTGGCCGCTATGAAAGCGGAAATGAGTGCACTTCAGAATAATCAAACTTGGGATCTTGTCTCTCTCCCAATTGGTGAACGAACAGTGGGCTGCAAGTGGGTTTTCAGTGTTAAGTATTTGGCAAACGGAACCATTGACCGATATAAGGCCCGTCTTGTGGCTAAGGGCTTCACCCAGGTTCCAGGTAAAGATTTCGGGGCTACTTTTGCCCCGGTTGCTAAACTTACTACGGTCCGGCTTCTTGTTTCTCTGGCAGCTTCCTATTCTTGGCCTCTTCATCAGCTTGATGTCAAGAACGCGTTTCTTAATGGTGATTTGTCGGAAGTTATCTATATGGATCCCCCTCCTGGTTTTCGGGCTCAGGGGGAGTATTCGGGGAAAGTCTGTCGCCTACGTAAATCTCTATATGGATTGAAGCAGTCTCCTCGTGCATGGTTCAGCCGGTTTAGTGATGTGGTGCTTACTATGGGATTTATTCGCTGTCACTCCGATCATACTTGCTTTATTCGTCGTAATTCCAAAGGGCAATGTATCATTATTTCTGTTTATGTTGATGATATTATTATCACAGGAGATGATGCGTCTGGTATTGTGCAAGTGAAGCGTTCTCTTGGAACATCATTTGACATTAAGGATTTGGGTCCTCTGAGGTATTTTCTTGGAATTGAGGTGGCTCGGTCCCGCCAAGGCATTTCGCTATCCCAACGAAAGTATGCCCTCGATCTCCTCCAAGATACAGGTATGCTTGGATGTAGACCTGCCTCTTCTCCTATGGATCCAAATCATAAGTTGATTGCTGAATTGGGAGAGCCCTTACCAGATCCCACGATATATCAGCGTCTTGTGGGTCGTCTCATCTATTTGACGAACACAAGACCGGATCTGACTTTTGCTGTTAGTGTTGTGAGTCAATTTATGCACTCACCACGTACTTCACATCTTGATGCTGTTTATCATATTCTTCGATATCTCAAGACCTGTCCTGGTCTTGGTCTTTTCTTTAAGACAGGAGTCCAATCAGGTCTCTCCTGTTTCACTGATGCGGATTATGCAGGCTCAAAAGGTGATAGACGCTCTACTTCTGGTTTCTGTACTTTTCAAGGATGTCATCTTATCTCTTGGAAAAGTAAAAAGCAAGCTGTCGTCTCTCGGTCTTCTGCTGAGGCTGAGTACCGTGCCATGGCTCAAGGTTCATGTGAACTCTTATGGCTCCGTTCTCTTCTTGAGGAGTTAGGCTTCCCTGTGGTAGACCCATCTAAGTTGTTTTGTGATAACAAATCTGCTATTATGTTATCATCTGATTCAGTTCTTCATGAAAGAACTAAGCATATAGAGGTTGACATTCATTTCATTCGGGAAAAAGTTCGGTCAGGAGTCATCACACCGAGCTTTGTTCCTTCTTCAGATCAGACCGCAGATATGTACACTAAATCCATTGGTCCAACACTTCTTCAGTCATCTATCGGCAAGCTTGGTCTCGTCAATATCTTCGCCACAGCTTGAGGGGGAGTGTTGAAATTAAGGGATTTTATCCCGGATTTTAGTATGATATTTATAGGTCATGTTGACCATATTAATGTTGATTTATTTATTTCCTTTTCTACTTTATTTGCTTTCCTTCTTTAGTCTTCTTGTAATGTTATATATAATCTGGGATGTACAGTAATAAAGATATCTTTTCCCAACTTTCTTGTGTTTGTGTTTCCTGAGTAGAATGTATAATTGATGAAATTCTTAGTTTTGAGTCTCCTTCGATGGTTGAAAGTAGATGATGAAACTAGCATTCTATCTTCTCACTTACTTATCTAGATTACAGGTCACAATAAACTAAGCTTTTCATTTCATCAGGGCTTTTTTTGATGTCCATGCGAGTAACATCCATTTATCACATGTTAATGAAAGATTGAAAGATGATCTGCCATTTGATGAGTTTTTACAGAGAAGACACTTACATGAGCAAAATATTTTTCTTTTCTGCTGTTGTGTTTTGGGGCTTGGCAAAAATTTCTTTAGTTCCAAGTTATGAATGCTAGAAATTATGCACACTCAATGCATAATGAGACTGAATGCAGCTTTGTACCCCTGATGTTAAAGAAAACGATAATTTTGTCTGAAAGTAACAGATTGGATTCTCAAATGGTACTGGTATCGTCTGTTATCAAAACCGTACAATTTATCGTACTATTTGATACTATTCACCATGAAAACGATATGAATCGAACACATACAAGAATCGAAGGCGTATCTTGCGATTCACAAGTGAATTGTACGATTCGATTCACGATTCTAACTATTCACTTGAGTGCTAGGCACAAAACTTAATTCTTCCAATTTTATAATTTTTTATTTTTATCAACCCTCTTTTAAACCACTTAGGATCTTAGAAGCATGAAGCGGAAGCGGAAGCGGGGGCGGGGGCGGGGGCGGGGGCGGGAGCGGGAGCGGGGAAGCGGAGATACATAGAAGAGTCTGAAGTTCAGGGCGTTTAGGAAGCGTCTATGTTAATTAAATATTATAAATTTATTAACTTTGAAAATTATACAAGAAACAATGGTGAGACTAATTTTTTGTATTATAAGATAAGATAAGATAAAATAAAACTAATTATTTATTATATTATCATAATATAAAACTTATTTTTTTTTTTTTATGGAAGTTATAAGACTAATAAAAGTTACTTTATAACACTATGTAGTAGTTTATTATAAATGATACTTATATAAGACCACTACCAATGGACCAATTATATTATATTATTATATATATACATATCGATACACTATCAGACTCATTAGAGAGACTGTCAAGAGGGAGAGAGAAAGAACAGACTTGCAAGATAGAGAGAGAACAGACCAGAGAGAGAGAGAGAGATAGAGAGAGAACAGACCAGCGAAAGAAGAAGGAAGAAGAAGAAGAAGTAGTGTGATTGCCGAAGGGAAAGTGGGAAACCCTAGATCCAGCGAAGGAAGACGAAGAAGAAGTAGAAGAAGAAGGAACCAACGAAGGAAGACGAAGAAGATGAGGAAGAAGAAGATCTGAACCAGAAGAAGAAGAAGAAGAAGAACTAACCCGAATCAGATCTGAACCAAGTAAGTTCAAAACACGTCCCTGTGCGAGTCGTGCATTGACTAGGTAATTCTTCTTCTTTCTTCTTCATCTCTCTCTACTGTTAGGGTTTAGAACATTATCTGTAGTGATTTTCATCTTCTGCGAATCTGTTGTGTGAGAATCGCGAGTCTATTGTGTGAGAATCGCGAGTCTGTTGCGAATCTCACTAAGAACTGCAGAATCACGGTTTTTGATGAGATTCATAGGCCATATGCACGATTCCTGCTTCTAAGCTTAGGATATGTTTATAGAAGCCTAGGAAAAAAAGGATACGTTTATACAAGCATGGAAAAGAAAATGATATGTTCATATGTTTTTTTTTTAATTTGTTACTGGATCTTACCAATCCCGATTTGACAACCATGCTTGTATCATTTATATTCAGGTATTTGTTGTGGAGTGTTTCATAGACTATTTTGCTAGTAACAAACTATTAAATGAGTAAGAATTTGTAGTAATCGTGGAATTATGCTTCCCAAATTTGTGTTCGAGATGGTTCCCAATCACATATGGCAGTGGGACTATCTTCAATAATGGTGGGACCACTTCAACATCCTCCAATCAAAATCAAGTGGTCCCACTGCCACGTGTTTGGGAACCATTTGGGTACAAATTTGGGAAGCATAGCATTACTCGTGGTTTTGGTTCCTTACACAAATCTGTACGCTCACTTTGTGCGCGCTTGCTCACGGGCAGCGGGGCATCCACTCCCTCCCTCTCTCTCTGCATATAGATATATGTATGCATGGTAGGTGGGTTATACGGAGTACGGACTAAAACAGAGAGTTCTTGGTTGTGGAGGACATTAACAGTTAAGCTAGGGCTTGTTACCAATTCAATTGTATATCGTTCTAAGAATTGCTGTTGATATCTTATTGTGTCCTTGGTTTTGGGATTTGTCATTCTTTGTATCTTATCTCCTACATTGGATGTGTTTACTGCTTTCGAACTTTGTTGCCTGAAAACAGTCAGAATGGAAAGTTCAGCTATGGATATGCAAGTTCTCCTGGAAAAAGGTCTTCAATGGAGGATTTCTATGAGACAAGAATTGATGGTGTGGAAGGAGAGATAGTTGGTCTTTTTGGAGTCTTTGATGGTCTCTCTCTCTCTCTCTCTCTGTGTGTGTGTGTGTGTGTGTGTGTGTGTGTGTTGACCTCTTGTTTCTTTGAAATGATAAAAAAGTTCAAAATAAAAGAAAAAGAAAAAGAAGTATTTTTTTGTTTTGTTTTATTTCCAGGTTCAAGTAACTGCTCATCCTAAGAGAGGGCTTATACCTTAACATTGTGCAGGATATGAAGTGTCATTTGTTTTTTTTTTTTTTTTTTTTTAATTTGTTTTTATTTTATTTGGGCAAGGTTACAGAATTTGGTGATTAACAGATAAGCAATGCTATGCTTCCCAAATTTGGTTTCCAAATGTCTTTAACCGTTGTACCACATGCTGTGGCAGTGATCGGTGGTACCACATGCCACTGAATGTGGTACATACAAGTACAACTATCAAAGCATTTGGAACCAAATTTGGGAAGCATAGCATTACTCTTAATATATTTCTGCTTTCACATAGATGATCATTGTGTCATCCAGCAAAATCAATCATCACGGTTATAGTAGCTAGCAACTCTTTTATTTTGTTGACATATATTTTTGTCTCTCTTGGGCATAGCGCTCATTCAGTTTCAATGATCATTCTTCATCAAAATTTGAAATAGAGATGTTACAGATACTATGTAAATTCATTCCCTTAGCTCTCTTCATCACATGGGGTTTTTTTTATTATTTTTTTTTGTTTTTTTATTTTTGGTTTTTCCTTATGGTTGTTTCAGGGCATGGGGGTGCTCGAGCTGCAGAGTATGTGAAACAGAATCTTTTTAGTAATTTGATCAGGCATCCAAAGTTCATTTCTGATACCAAATCCGCCATAGGTGAGTTTCTTCTTTCTTTTCTTTTTTGGTATTGATCTTGTTTTCTTCTTTGTGTTGTGAAAATTTCTTATGTAGTTTTTTTTTTTGAACTTCTTCCGGTCCTTGCAGCTGATGCATACACTCATACAGACTCAGAATTTCTAAAATCAGAGAATAATCAGAACAGAGATGCTGGTTCAACTGCTTCCACAGCAATCCTTGTCGGTGATCGTTTACTAGTGGCAAATGTTGGGGATTCCAGAGCTGTTATCTGCAGGGGGGGCAATGGTATTCAGATCCTTTGTTACTTTCTTAGTTCATAATTTTTTTGGGTGCATTGATGGTTTATATTTGCCTGCATGTCAAATAGATTGTGTTATTTCCGTACTTGCTTTTGCTAGTTGTTTTCGTTTGTCAACTGACTCAACTGTATATAGGGTGTACGAGTAATATATCTTTACTTGTTGATCTCATTCTTCATTACTTCTTCAAAAAGTAAAACTGCTCCTTGGTATACTACATTGGTATGCTGTCTGCATTTTTCAGTCTCCGATTTCGATAGATTCTTTTGGTCCTTTCATTTCATGAGGAATTGCCAATTACAAGCATTGTGTCTCGGTAATTCTTGCGGGAAGTTTCTATTTCTTTTTTCTTATAAACCTGGACACGTGCAATTTGTTACTGTATTTTGTATTTGTATACATGTTTGCCCCCGGAAGTTGTTACGAGAGTTTTAAATATCTATTTTGTGCGTGCTTCTTACTGTTTCAGTATGATGGTTGTATTGGTGCAGGTAATAGTTTCCAATTTAGTTGCTAACAATGATGGGGATGATTCGTACATGTCTATGGCAATACTGTTTCTATCGAATCACTTTTTTCCTTTCGAGTTATTAGATTTCTCTAAAAAAAAGTCGAACCAGTAAGAGTTTTTTGTTTATAGTTGTGTTAGACCTTATTAAGGAGTAATCTAATATTGGTCATGTTTTGGGGTGGAGTATGTTTGACGTTGGTTTTGATTTTCTGTCATTTTGTTTCAACCATATTTATCTTAACTCTGCTAGGTTGTCCATCTTTAGTGGAACTTCCGAGTGTCAGATTTACTATGAAACTTTACCCTTTCCTTTTGCTTATGATGAGAGAGAGAGAGAGAGAGAGAGAGAGAGAGAGAGAGAGAGAGAGAGGTCTAACCAAACTAGGTTAGCCAACACAAATATGTATATATCAATCAAAGAGTAATAAAGAGTAATTACAGAAATACCCATAAACACTAATACTTATAGTCTAACACTCCCTCTCAAGCTGGAGCATAGATATCTATCATGCCCAGCTTGTTACAAAGATCATAGAACGGTACTCTACTCAGTGCCTTGGTAAGAATGTCTCCTAGTTGATCACTAGACCTAACAAAAGAAGAAACAACTTGCTTCCTCATAACCATATCTCTGATAAAATGACAATCAACTTCAATATGTTTGGTCCTCTCATGAAACACGGGATTACTTGCAATTTACATAGCTGCCTGATTATCACAATACATCTTCATAGGTTTACTACTGGCAAATCCCATTTCTTGCAGAATAGTCTTCACCCATAACAACTCACACGCAGTATGAGCTATAGCTCTATACTCGGCCTCTGCACTTGACCTGGCAACGACATTTTGCTTTTTGCTCTTCCAGTTGACAAAATTTCCACCAACAAACACACAAAATCCTGATACTGAACGTCTATCAAGACTATCTCCACCCAACTAGCATATGAGAAACCAACTATCTCTAAGTTATCTGAAGGTTTCAACACTAAACCTTTACCAGGAGCACCTTTCAAATACCTTAATATACGACACTTCCTCCCAATGTGATAACTTGGGATTCTACATAAATTAACTAACAACTCCTACAGAGAAGGTGATATCAGGTCGAGTCACTATTAAATAAATCAACTTACCTATAAGTCTTCTATATCGTCCAGCATCATTGAAGTCTTCTCCATCATCTTTACTAAATTGTATATTGGAGTCCATTGGAGTGTCAACAGGTTTTCAACCCATCAATCCTGTTTCATCTAAAAGGTCAGGAACATACTTTCTTTGGGATAAGAAAATCCCTTCCTTAGACCTTGCTACCTCAATACTCAAGAAATAACGTAGCAGCCCAAAATCCTTCATATGAAAATGCTTACTCAAATGAGACTTCATTAATTGTATACCTTTACTATCATTGCCAGTAATCACTATATCATCCAAATAAACGGCTAGAAATACCTTTCTCACAGTGTCTCACAAAAATTGAATGATCAGAACTAGTTCTTGTCAACCCATATGAACCAGTTACTTGGCTAAACTTGTCAAACCAGGCCCTTGGAGACTGTTTAAGGCTGTAAATGGCTTTCTTCAACCTACATACTTTATGTGACTCCCCCTGAGCAACATACCCAGGAGGTTGCTCCATATACACTTCCTCTCGTAGGCCACCATAAAGAAAGGCATTCTTGGTGTCAAGTTGATAAAGAGGCCATCCCTGAGTAATAACAACAGACAATAAAATGCGAACAGAATTGAGGCGAGCCACAGGTGAATAAGTTTCAAAATAATCAACACCAAAAGTCTGAGTGTACCCTGTAGCCATCAACGTGCTTTCAACCGTTCAACAGTACCATCAGGATGATACTTAACAACATAAACCCAACGACAACCTACAACATGTTTCCCAGAAGGAAGATCAGTTAACTCCCATGTACCATTTTTGGACAATGCCAACATCTCATCATCCATAGCACTCTTCCAACCCGGAGAAACCAATGCCCGAGTATGAGACTGAGGAATAGAGACTGAAGATAAGCACTTACAAAGGAATGAAGTGGAGACGATAACTGAGAATATGAGACAACCTGATCAATAGGACACCTGAGTGCAAGAACGAGTACCTTTCCGAAGAGCGATAGGTAGATTAGGAGATTGGAGAACCTCAGCCGAAGTTGATAATGATGGAGGTGGAGCTGGCGGGTCATCAGTACTGGATGGCTTGTCACGACGGCGATACACGTGCAAGGGAGGAGAACTAGAAAGAGGAGGAATTGGCAAGGAATAGAGGACGACTGAGCAAGAACATCAACATCTAAGGAATCACCGGAGGACGAAAAAAATGATGCTCCTTCGAAGAAGTTAACATTTGCACTAACCACATAACGACGACGACTGAGCATTCCAGCATTTATAACCCTTCTGAGTGCTAGAGTATCCCACAATTACACATTTGGTGGCTCAAGAATCTAATTTATCATGACTAGGAGTAAGAACATGTACAAATGCAACAACCAAACACACGTGGTGGTAAGACAAACAAGGACCTATCTGGATAGAGAACAGAATGAGGAATGCCACCACGTAGAACAGATGAAGGCATACGGTTAATAAGAGAATAGGCAGTGAGTACAGCATCTCCCCAAAAATGTTTAGGAACATGCAAATGCAGCATAATAGTTCGTGTAACCTCAAGAAGATGTCTATTTTTTCGTTCAGCGACACCATTCTGTTGTGGAGTATAACCACAAGAGGATTGATGAATTATCCCTTGAGAATCACAATTGGACTGAAGAGGTCCTTTAACATATTCCAAAGCATTGTCAGATTGTAATATACAAATATTGCAACCAACTGAGTCATAATTTCTTTATGAAATAATTGAAAAATAGAAGAAATATCTGAGTGTTCTCTCATTAAAAATAACCATGACATCTTGGAACAATCATCCACAAAAGACACAAAATAAGAAAAACCTAACAGACTTTTATGTCTAGACGGACCCCAAACGTCGGAATGAACCAACTCAAAAGGAGTGGCCCGACGATTATTTTGACTTAAAGGAAAAGACACCCTATGATGCTTACCTAACTGGCAAGCCTCACACTCTAAACTGGACATACTTAAATGATGGAAAAACCAACTTCAAGGATTGCAGTGAAGGATGACCCAAACGGCAGTGCCATTGATGTGGTGAAACAGCTGCATGTAAAGCCGCCAAATTATTCACTGTTGAATGTTGTTCCAGGTAATAAAGACCCTCCCGCTCACGACCTCCACCAATCACCTTCTTCGAGTTGAGGTCCTGAAACACACAATGAGAGGGATAAAATGTTACAGAACAGTTTAGAGAGTTAGTAAGTTGACTGACTGATAGGATACTAAAGGGAAATTGAGGAATATAATGTACAGATGACAATGAAAGAGATGAAGTGGGAGAAACAGGACCATGGCCAATGATAGGACAAGATCGTCCATTAGTTAAAACAACTGAGGGCTGTGTGGGTGAACTCGGTAATTGTGTAAACACATTGGACTTACTAGTCATATGTGCCGAAGCTCCTGAGTCAATGACCCATGGTGAAGGAGCAGATGAAGAAAAACATACAATGTTACCTGATTAAGAAAAACCAGCAGTATTAGACATGGATAGCTGCTGCTGTTGTTGGACTAAGGCATTGTATTCCTCTCTGGAAAGAGTGAGACTTATTTGAAGATGTCACTGCTGGTGGAGTAGAAGTACTAACTTCCGTTGAGACCCAGAAGCATTGTTAGAAGAGAACAGGGCTGGATTAGGCGAGGTCTCCCACAGCTTACCATAGAGATCATAGTGCCTATCCACAGTATGATTTTCACCCCTACAAAATGGGTGTAATAGAGAGAACCACGGCCTCGACCAAAACTATGACTACGTCCCGGAGTACCTCCTCTTCCTCGATTACTATTAAACGTAGGAGGGGAATTGCCAAAGCCACGACCACTGCGACCTCGATTATTATCAGGAAAATTGCTACGACCACGAAAAGCCCCCCGATGTCATGTAGATGTAACAAGTGCAGAATTTTCTTTGTTCGTAGGCTCAAAAGAAGAAGAAGATTCAGTAGTAGCACGAAGCACACGAGAATACACATTTCCCAAGGAAGGAATATTACCATCACCTGCTAGAATATGAGATTTAACTGACTGAAGATTCGAATGTAGTCCGGATAAGAACTTGGAGACATAAAACTCTTCACGTTGCTTGTTGATAGTTTCATTATCATTTGTAATAGGATGATACTGATTTAACTCATCCAGTAAATCCTTGAAAGTGCTGTAGTATTCACTAACGGATTTCTCCCCGTTGGAGAAGAAACAAATTTTGATAAACCTCATAAACTCGAGAAACATTCTTTTCCATAGAAAACGTTTTATGAATAGACTCCCAAATCTCTTTAGCTGATAATTTGCATGCTCACAATATCAGACGATGAAATAGAACCTTTCTTGTCAGCCATAGCAACAAACAAACAGTCGAAATCTTGTACCAATAATTAAAAAAAAAAAATACTAACAACGAACAAGAAGCAACATCAACACTTAAATCTCAAACTTAACTAACCAACTTGGTCCATAAAGGGACCGAGACAACACGAACAGATATACAACCAATCAAAATTGGCCAATCGAGTTCCGATCTATGTGAATCTGTCCACTTGGATAGTAGCTGTTTAAGAAAGTGAAGAAATCAAATCATGAACAATTTTGCAATGAATAGTATGCTGTGAACAGTGTGTGTGAACAGTACCTGCGCCGTGAACAGTAAAAGAAAAATGACCAACCCTATTAGGGTGGCTCTGATACCATGTTGTGTGTGTGTGTGTGTGTGTGAGAGAGAGAGAGAGAGAGAGAGAGAGAGAGAGAGAGAGAGAGAGAGAGAGAGAGTGTGTGAAGGTCTAACCAAACTAGGTTAGCCAACACAAATATATATATATATCAATCAAAGAGTAATAAAGAGTAATTACAGAAATACCCATAAACACTAATGCTTATATTCTAACAGCTCAACACTACAAATTAAACCCACTATATGAGCATTTGCAGAAAATTTTGTCGTATCAGAAGGATAAAATGACGAACATATTTGTTAACTGTGGTGCTACGCGGAGAAAAATGATGTATGATTTGTTCCTTGGCGCTACGATGTGTAAGAGTCGGTGGCTGCTTGGGGCTTAATGTTGGTTGAAAGGTGAAGGACGGAGAAGGTATCTCTAATGAATTGCTATCTTGAGTTGAAATCTGAAGGTAGTACACGCCTACACGGTATCTCATTTATGGGTTCCCTGTGGAGATTGAGCATAGGTTTCGCTACTTCAACAGTTTAAAGGAGTAACTGATCTACTCAGAACTTTACGTAAAACATTATTTTTCAGTACTTATCATGAGCTTAAAATTTTCTGCACTATATATTCAGTTCCTAATTTCTTAATTTTCAGTTTTATCAAACGGGGCATAAGTGTAACATTTTTGGAACTTTGAAAAACAAAGTAAAAGTTGGAAGCGGTTTGGACATCTTAATGACTCAATCATTAGGATTCTTTTAAATAGTAATCTGGGTATTTGGAAATATGATGAGGATTGATTAGGATTCTTTTAATTTTTAAATGACAGCAAAAAAGTACGAAACATAAAAGTGCAACTTCAGAAGCATTAATACTACATCGTACTCCCCCCTCTAAAAGAAAAACTTGTCCTCAAGTTGGATTAAGTGTAGACGTACTTCCATCCTTGGGGCATGGGCCGAAATTGCTTCATCCTAATTTCAAAGATCTCATCAAGATGATTGATAATTAGGATCGGAGCCTTGAGTAACAACGTCCTCAAAAGTGTGAAACAATCTTTCTCCTTTTGTGTTCATTCAACTTCCTTGTCTTGTATGCCACAAGGTGTAAACCACCCCACTATCTCCTTGATAATTACGGCATCCCCATGTATCTCTTTGGAAGAAGCAACATATCTCAAGAAAACCACTGCATTCAAAGCAAAGCCATCTTTATTCAAGTGGTCATCAAAACTCTCTCTCCTGAAAGTATTAAGCATTTGTGATTTGTCACCCTTTGCTGTCAAAAGAATGGTTATAGCGCAAGAGTTAATGCTCGGGCCCTTCTAGCAGAAAAATACCAAAGTATCTTTTCAGTATTTCTCGCACGGCCTTAGGAACCTGGAAAACTGCACTATTCTCTTGTAGTATTGAAGCAAATGTGCATCCGTTTTCAGCATGGGCCTTAATAAGGAGAGAAGTTTTAGGAGACATAGAAGGCGTCTTTCTTGGTATTGGAAGCAATGTATATTGCTGATTTTCCTTGCAAAAAAGTGTAGGTATGCTTCCTTCTGTCATGCATAGTATGTCATTTAGATTATCAAGGTCATCCAAGTGATATGTGACAAGCATCCACAGGAACCACATCACATTATCAAAATTAGACCAAACCCCTATTTGTCACCTTGACTTCACTTCCCTTTTAAACCAAGATACCTTATATGGTTGTGAAAGCTCTTTGACTTCAATTTCTCTTGGGAAACCATTTTCTCCCAACTTCTATTACTCCCTCCGTCCCATATTATGAGTCTTTGATTCCATTTTTTCAAGTCCCATTTTAAGAGTCGTCCTTGAAAAGTCAATACACTTTAATGCACATTTTTCAAGTTTGCCCTTGATTATATACAATTATTCACTCTGTCTTTGACATGACACTAGAATTTTGAAATTCAAAAAGGGGCAATGTTGGAAAGTTAAAAATTTCACCATGACCAATGATGTTCCCTTAAATAGTTAAAATTCCCAAAAGAGACTCTAAATATGGGACAGAGGGAGTATCAATGAACGTGTTGCAAACACCTTTTCCGATGCTACGAGTGGTGTAGAAAATATTGGTTCTCAACCAATCTTCTTCATTTTCATGTTTTGGTGCAAAAGTACTTTCTTCATCGTAAGTGTCAAATTCTCTTCTTCCTCCGAATATCCTCTGATTTCTTCCTTCAGTATTTGATCATAAATTTGAATATCTCGCTCTCTCAGTCCTTCCACTAAAAGTGTTTTGTTATGGTTACCCATTGTCGTCCTAAAATCCGAAGATTTATGACGGGTTCTCCACACTTGAAACACTTAACTCCACCTCATTGGGTTTGTTTTCCACAGATGAAATTGGGTTGATTGGGTGACGAGACCGTGAATTTGTCACACCATATAGATGATCTGATGAAAGCTGTGAAATGTATGTGACACTCTGTTTTCATGTCATATTGTTTTTATTATTATCGCATGATGAAGAATCAAAGGAAGTGAGGATGAATTGTTGGAGTCTTGAGAGAGAAGGGAGTAGGTGAAAGGTTGTGTGGTTGCTGATTTGGATATGTGGGAGCGAGGAAAGGAAGTTTGGATATGGTAATGAGTCGAGAAAATTGACATTTGTAAAGGTGATTGATGACTGGCAGATTTATAATTTTTGGGATTGACCTAAATGACGTGATACATTCGGTTCCATAAAATCCCCCAAGGAGGAGGATGGCAGAGTTTCTATCAAATATATATGGACTTGTGTAAGTATTTGAATATATAGATGGTTGTCATCCATCATACACACGTTCGCTTACTAGAACAGAAAAGGAAGGGAACCCTACCATTGTGACAAAATTACTTTCAAAGTAGGATGTATTTCGAGACCAAGAGGACTTAAACATGCTCTTATCGAGTTGGAAAATATTTTCGGAGTTTCTATCCTGCATCTGACAATGTCCATTGGTTTTGTATCATTCTCTATTTGTTTTAAATTTAGTTTGATGAAGGGGGAATATAATGAAATCTGATTTCCTTTAGTTCTCTAAGATGAGATTGTATTGTTGCTGAAATTACCGTATTGATGTACGTGTCTTTTCTCTAGTAATATGAAATTTCTTGATGTTTGTGCGGTTGCTTGAATTTTTTTTCTTGAAGGAAGGTTTCTTGTGATAATGCTCACTGGTTTTCATATCTACTATCTGATAAAATGTGTCCTGTTATTTACTGCAGCAATTGCTGTTTCTCGAGATCACAAGCCAGACCAAACTGATGAGAGACAACGGATTGAAGATGCTGGAGGGTTTGTCATGTGGGCAGGTAATGAAATCATATGGCTTGATTTGTATTTAAAGTTCATTTGGGAGAGCTTTTTCCGGGCCAAAAATGAGTTTTAATTGATAGATTAAAAAGAATTGGCTTATTCAAAAAAGGCCTTGTTCTTTCTTTTGCTGGCAGAATTATGATAGATATGGCTCGCCATCCTATCCAACTTTCAGGCATTAATATACGTTTCAAGTGTGGATGGTTATCCACCACTTTTGCGGGGCCCCGTCAATTCTTTTGAGTTTCATTCTTGCGAACGATAGAGTCCACTTCTTCCCCCTAGTACGAGTGAAAGGGCTGACCGTGTGGTTTAGCCTTTTCACTTCTTTTTAAGAAATCTGATTCATTTTTAAAGCTGAAAAACCACTTAAATAAAAAGGTCCTATTTGTAGCTTTATTGGCTAACCCAACCGCTTCTTAGTGATTGCCCTACTTCATTGACAAAAACTTTTTTCAACAGGAACTTGGAGAGTTGGAGGCGTACTTGCAGTTTCTCGTGCATTTGGTGATAGGCTTTTGAAGCAGTATGTTGTTGCTGATCCAGAAATTCAGGTTTGATTTCAGCTCTAATACAAACAATTTATTAATAGACTGTACTACTTGACATTTCAAAAGCGAAGAGGTATTGTATTTCAAGATATTTTAGTTGCAGCATGCACACATACATGATACATACACGCACAAGGACTCGAGTGTGGGTTAGAGTCTTGTTGCCAGAACTTCTGTCAATACGCAGATACAGCCAAATTTTCCGATATTATTTGTACCTTACCCTAGGGTAGACTGAATGGTATGAAAAGCATCTTCGGTGTGGGTAACATCACTTCCAAATATTCTTGCGACAAGCAAGACAATATTAGCCAGGGAAATCCTAAAATAAAGATAGAAATACATGATATATTTGAGAGGATTGTCAGACATTATCCCTTTCTCACACCCATTGTTTGTTATTCCATGTCCAAATCGGTTATCAGTCGTTCTGAGGGGTCCTTGTAAACGGCACATGTGCATACACACATGCACATTTATTTTATCTTTTCGTTTGAGGAATGCTATGCCTCCCAAATTGAATCCCAAATCTATGCCTCCCAAATTTGGGATTCAAATTCATATACCATAGCATTACTCATTTTATTTTAACTTGTAGCTAAAATGTCATATTCGTTTCATGAAATTGTGTAGTTCTTTATGGAAATTCGGTTGAAGTTTGTCAAAATAATGATACATGTGAACTTTCGATCTTTGAAGCTCAGGTACGGATTTGGATACACGATATGGTACACACCACAATGTGGTGACACGAAAAATCCGAAAAGAGAAAAGTTTAAGATGCAGACACATCAAGGACAGGGAAAAATGAAAATGATGTATACTAAAACTAAGGTGTCCTATTATCTTTAGTTTCAGAAGGTCATAATTATTTCTAATTTTGGAAGCCAATATGTGTTATCACGTCTGATAAGAAAATCAGATGATCTGCGGTAAAAGCAAGCTTACTTATCTTTAATTTTTAAAGGTCCTAATTATTTATAATTTGAAAAAAAGCTCCACACATACCAAGGAATCAAGGATGTGGAAAATAAGATAATGTATAATAAAACTAAGATGTATAATTGTCTTTAACTACAAAGGTCTTAATTATTCTAGTTTTTTGAAGCCAATATCTATGATCACGTGGTATCAGAAAATTATATGATCTACAGAGGGCCTAATTTTTCCTGGTGTTGAGAGCTCTATATTGATTTTAACTTGCAGAACCCTAGTTATTTACTATTTTCAAATAGCTATGTTATGAGCACAATAAATTCCAATTTTGCATGTTATTAAGAGACTTTATCCTCGTCCAAGTTCTACTTTAATTTACAAATCTGTACAATGTTATACTTGGTGTCCTAGTGTCTAGGTATGTTCGTCTTGTCTCTTACGTGAAGCCAAAAAAAATAAAAATAAAAAAAGAAGAAAAAAGAAAAGAAAAAAAGATAACATATAGATTTTGGTATTGTTCATCATGTTACGGCATGTGTAGTTGTCTTACACCCGTCGGACATGGATACGAGACCTTGCAGGAGTTCCCATGGCTTCTAGGTATTGATAATTGAGAATGGTAACAAAAATGTTTCCATAAAGACCTGTTTGTTCCAGTCTAGGAAGCATCATCTGAAAGAGCTGTGCCAGATAATATTTCTGTGTAATGGTGGAGACTGCAATTCTCAAATGAAGATGAGAATTATGGTGGAGACACTTTAGGCTTGGTTTCTGTGAGCCACCAATTTTTGGCACATTTGAACTGCTGACTTTTTCTTCTATTTGTTTGTGTGGGAAACTGCAGGAGGAAAAGGTTGACAGCTCCCTTGAGTTTCTTATCCTTGCAAGTGATGGACTATGGGATGTCATCACAAATGAGGTAACTCTCTCTCTCTCTCTCTCTCTCTCTCTCTCTCTCTCTCCTTGTTTGTTGGATGGTTTATATGTCAGTTCCCATTGCATGTCAAGCTCATAAATAACTTGGTCTAGCCTTTGCGTATTTGTTTTTCTGAGTGTACATTTCAAGTTGTCTGCCATACTTAGAACATAAATATATATATATATATATATTTCAGGAGGCTGTCGGTATGGTTAAACCAATCCTACAACCAGAGGAGGCTGCGAAGAGACTGATGCAGGAAGCATATCAGAGGGGCAGTGCAGATAACATCACTATTGTTGTTGTCCGTTTCTTAGCCAACCTAGTGGATTCCTCCAACAATGGCTCTGGTTAACACATCTTCTTCTCCTTGCAATGCATGATGATGTATTTAAGTTGAATATAGGAACACTAACCATCTAGGGCTACTAATGTGCATTTACAAGCTAGACATTGGCAGCCTCTAGAATAGAACTGTATTGAGGTTTAGCTTCTGTACTTTGTCGTATGAAATCGTAGCTATCTAGAAATCTGTAAAAAGTGATTCCATCTCGAATGTTGTATATTCTGTTTTAGACTTTGTTTTCCGCTGGCCCTTCCTATGTGCATTCCACTGCGCACCATCAATCAAGTTCACAGGGTCACACACATTTCCAATATAATATATGTTGACGAGCTTGGGTTTTGTGTAATTTCACCCATTTCTAAAGTCCCCCTCTATCTTAGTGAGTGGGTTCAACAGATTTCCATTCGTGGTGTTCTGTGTATATTTGGTTGAGCTTTATGTTTCTGTTTGAGTTGAGAACGTATCTGTTGGGGTTGTTGAGAATGTTTAAAATTGACAAATAATGTTATCTGTTAGTGTAAACAGATAATATTATATATCTGAAAGATAAAAATAAAAAAATGAAGTTCCAAATTACTTTGTTTTGTACAACTTTCAAGTCTAATGTGTAGATCTCGAAAAAATATATAATATCAAAAAAAAAAAAATCACCCAAAAAGGCCAAGTCTCTGATACTTGAGGAGGTTGTGATCTACTAGAAAAGTTATGGCCTGTTTGTCATCCCTTTAATTGGTGTAAATGACAGACCTTTTTTTTTTTGGGCTAGCTGAGCAGTAAAAAGGAGGGGAAATTTATGAGAAATTCGTATAGGGAGTCCTTTCAAGGCATAGATCACCAACGAGTTTTTTTTATTAAAAAAAAAACTTGGCAAGGATATTCTTTGTGCTTTTATTTGGTCTTAAGTTCATTTTGAATAGAATTTATATATCCGTAATATAGAAGAAAAGATCTATCAAACAGAATTTATGTTGATTTCAAATTTAAAAAATAAAATGTACGCAATAAAATACATGTTGCATTGTAAAGGCAGTTTACTGTTTTTGAAGATAATGCTATCGATGCTTCTTTGATGCTGATGAAGTTGTGCCCAAACTAAAACAGCCGATGAAGTTGTGCCAAACAGAAACAGATAACATAGCCATAAGCGTTGTTCTTGTCTGTCAACACTTCCACCCAATTAGGGCCGGTACATTGACCCCGAAAAATTTCTCGTTCGGTTTCTAAATAGGCGGCAATTCTGATCCAAATCTGCGAATCTGCCCAAATTCACCTGCTGCAAATGGTTGCGAGTTGGCTAATTTTTGCGCATGGGTCAAAAGGGGCCAGCAAACTTGAAATCCTTTACGAGCGGGTTAGACGTGGGTGGGTTGCGACGTGGGTGGGATGCGGGGTGTCCATCGGATTGACATCTTATACATATTGGTGATGACTACAACTTGCCTCTTCTTTCAGCGAACTCACTTAAATTCTTACTTTTTTTGTGAGAAATTCTCACTTAAATTCTTATTTTTTTTGTGAGAAATTCTCACTTTTTACACAGTCCGTCTTTTAGGTCCGTTTTTTACGGTCCGCTTAAGATCTGGACTGATATATAATATGTATATATATACGAACAGAGTATAATGCTGGTTGTTGGGCGTTTTTTTTTTAAACATGGGTCAGCATGGGTCAACCCGATCCACTTCTGACCCTCCATGTGCGGGTGATTTACGGGTCTCACCCATATTTGACCCAACCCGCGCTTGACCAGCCCAAACCGCCCATTTGCCACTTCTACAGTAGTAAATAAGTGGGTTGCTGTTGGGTTTTTAAAAATGCACACACGGGCTTTGACGGACCCTTGAGCAACCCATTACAACCCGTGACACATATATATATATATATATATTATATTAGTCTTAAAGCATGTGCTTTGCACGTGATTGGTGCACAAAAAGGTAGATAATGACAAATAGAAAGAGTAAACTGGGTAAACACTTGACTTGTACAAGCAATTTCTAAATATCCTTTTCAAAGTATAAAAGCTAGGAGAATGAAATCAGACGCCTAGTATTAAATTATTTAGATTATAAAATATATTTCAAGAGTTGAAGTGAAGTACTAAAACACTTTTAATTGTTTGCTTTAATTTATGTGATTGTTTTTAAAAAAATTTCTAACAATTTTAACTATGTTTGTTATTGCTAATTATGTGGTCATGTGAATGTAAAGGTGGAATCGGAGTTCTTAAACCAATTCAGAAGACTGCGGATTATGGAGTCGTAAAATTAATTCTGAATTGCAATAATCCAAAACCTGAAAACTTAAAATACATATAAAAAAATAATGTAAATGTAATCAAATCAAAATGGTGATGAAACTTTTAAATTTTAATTCCAAAATATTATAAACAACTTCCAACCAGACAATTTTGGCATAAATTAAATATATGCCTATACATATATACATACATATATACAACCCTTCTATAAAAGGGCGCCCTTTTTATGGGTAAAGAGAGGACCAAAATATTGGTGGGACCCCCTACTAACTTTTAACACAGAGAAATATATTATAAGAGGTCTATGAGAGAGATTGACCCAATATTTACTCAGTGAGAGTGAGAGTGAGAGTCCAAGCCGAGAAAGAAAAATAGAGAGACGGCGAGACCGACGAGGGATTAGGTCCCACTCCGGCGGCTGACTCCACTCCGGCCTACAGCTCAGTCCGGAGAGATCCCAAAAGGTATTCTTCTCTCTCTCTCTCTTCTCACAGTCCGGCGGCTGGGAAGGACACAAACTATGGGGTTTTTTTTTTGGTTAGGAACCATGGGATTTAGTTTATACAACACCAAAAGTAAAAAATTCAATTATTTGTTTAAACAATCAATGCCAGAATCATTACCCCATATCTAATTGGGCCATAATATATATATTGGGGGTTGAAAAACTAGGGTTGTATTAAAAATATTGGGGGTTGAAAAATTGGGGATCAAGATCCTTGCAGTTCAAAACATAGTCTGTGTTTGATCGATACATGGTCTGTGTTTGATTGTTTCAGAAATCGCGTTGTGGTCAGTGAAATCGTTTGATTTCTTGAAAAAACGTTTTTTATTTTATTTTATTTTTTTATTTTTAATATCAACAAACAGCACACCCCGACCATATGTAGCAGATTGGGTAGCAGATTGGTAAGGTGCCTGAATGAAGAAAAAAGATTTGATATCTAAATAACCATATCCTTTTTGATACTCTTACAAGAGAGAGAATTTTAACTATTATCCTTTTTGAATGTTGAGTTTCAGTGTGTATATGTATCATTGTTATTTGTTTTTTTTTTTTTTTCATAGATGGCTAGTTCACAATCATCACAATGTAAAGTTGAAGATGGTGCAAATGCCCACAGATTATGTTATTGTCGTGAACTGTCACCTGTACGAACAAATTTGAGTTTGATACAATTGCTAGACAAACTTTTCCTTGACAAAGTAAATCAAAATAAATGAAAATAACAACCATAACATAACCATTGCAACACTTTTCCTTGACAAACTAAATCAAAATAAATGAAAATAACAACCATGATAAAACCATTGCAACACTTTTCCTTGACAAAGTAAATCAAAATAAATCAAAATAACCACAACATAACCATTGCAACACTTTTCCTTGACAAACTAAATCAAAATAAATGAAAATAACAACTGTTTGCTGTAATTATTTATTCGGGCGTGCCAGAGCCTTGTTAGGTAGATCCAAACTTATAAAACAAAATTTCTTAAGTCACTTGTGTGAGTGATACATAAGGTTTTGAAAATCTGACTTCTAACAGATGATTGTGATGGCCAAGTAGGAAAGTACCCTTGGCATGTAGTCCCTAGACAGTATTGAAGCATACAAGTCTAGCAAGTGATGAACAGTAGAGAAATTAAATAAAAATAGCATTTTTATTTAATTGTGGAAGAAAAGAAAAATTACAAGGATGTAATTAAAAGCTAAGAAAAATAAAAAGGATGCTTTTCATTTGCCTACAACTAAGAACGCATTTTAGAATACTTTTTGGATGCGGTTGTCGAAGTGACGCGGAGTGCCTTGATTACTTGGCCTGCCTGCTGATTTATAGCGGCCTGGACTGATATGAGATAAGGCAAGAAATATCTTCACAATATATAATCTGCTATAATTTACCAGATTTATCTCCCAAAATCTGCTCTTGATTTCCATAATTATCTGATATAAAATACCAGATTTTCCTCCATAATAGGCTCAAATGAATGTGGTCCGAATCTTGGCTTGATACGACTGACTTACCCCCCAAGCAAAAGATATACACCATAAAATCTGATATTATCTTCCCAAATGTGATAATATTATGAAATATTGAAATATTATCTTGCCATAATAAGATAACCTTACTAAATCTAATAATATCACATTGAGAGTTTGTAGGGTGATACTTCTCATATATGGCCCCAATCAATATCAGCTTTCCAAAATGATTTGGCAGCCCGACTGTACGTGTTGAATGGCCAAATGGGGGAGACCGAACTCCCTGTGACAATTGAAATATTAGCAAAAGTGAAGGTCAAGCCTACTGCATATGAAGATGAAAATTGCCATTCTTGCTAAGGCTAACTAAAGCAAGTCTCCACCAAGTTGACCCAATAATATATTTGGGTCCCACCAATCACCAACATAGAAATAAATCACAAGTGATCTCATACTTCATAAGCCCGAAGGCAAATTGGATGCCAAATTGATAGCTTAAATTGATGGCTGACTATTAAACAAGGACCAATTAGTTGCACACCAAAGTGGTTAAATTGAGCAGCCCGATGACCAAAACTGTACAATCTTTGAGATTCACAGTATACTTATGAACAAGGCCCCACCATGTGTCATTCCAAAGTTTGCCAAAATAAATCCAAGGATGGCCTACCACAATCATGATATTAAACCTTTGCCACTCTTTAATCGGGCTCTACCAACTTTTGCTCATCACAGTGAACTTATAATTTGCAATTCCAGCACCACATTTTAGCATACTTCATTGCACTGCCAACCCGAACTGTAAGCAACTAGATGATTCAAAACCCATTTAGTCCATCGATCTCATAATCATCGGTCTCATAGTCCAATTGAGTAGCTTATGTCAGCCCGAATAGAAACCAAATGATCATAAACTCATACGGTCCAACAAACTTTGAACCAATCACTTGACCATTAATTCATGCCATCGGTCTCTACGTCTGATTAAAAATCTCAATCGGCCTTATACTAATTTTAACTAAAAAATGTATTTTTTAGGTGCAAACAATTGCCCCCCTGACTGTTTAAAAATGGAAATGTTGTAATTTTTGGAGAGCCAAATTCTTTTTCCAGACTGATGATCGGACACCTTACAAAATTCCATCAGCCTTATAGCTTGGGCCGAGTTGATTATCACGTGAATCCCACTTTATCACTTGCCCATTGAAACGAGCCCCATGAAAATGCCTTTGCCCACTGTAGAAATAAACAAAAGCTAAGTTTTCCCTTTTACTTGAAATCCTTAGGCCCACCATTCAATCATGTTTGAAAGCCAAAGTCTGACCAACCAAGCAATCATAAACCAATGACTTGTTTATATCAATGGCTGATTTTTTTTTCTTCTTTTTTTTTCTCTGACCATCTTACCAAAATGACGACCAAGACCAAAATGGTGGGCCCCTGTGAACAGCATAGCATCTATTAGAATTGGCACCCCATTTTTTCTTTTTGCTCTCAGCCTGCCATCTCAGTCCGAACATATCTGCTTGTTCACAAAAGCCCAAATACCCTCAAGGCCATTTACATGGCCAGCATCCTACGCAGAACCAGTCAGGGACATTCCAGTCTCCCCCGGCCTTATTACAGTGTCTGAATATTATTCTTTGTCCGAATTAATTTCCCAATCCAGCCTCTAGTACTTTTTCAGTCTGTCTTGATAATACCACTGTTGGAGAAACAACCACCAAATTAGAGATAGTGTTTGGTGACACCCACACAGCCAACGTGGATGTAGATCAACCCAAGCCAAATAATTAATTGACTTAAAATAAAAATAATAATCGATCATTACAACAAGACCGAAATATTTGAACAATTCCTTAAGGGTGAGTTTCCTGAAGGAAATATGTTCAAAAGCTTCATGGACCAATTTACAGTCAATCGGTCTCTGTGAAGCTTGCCCCCCGAGCGGTTCATCACCGAGTTCTTCGTCAATAATGGGGTCTTCATCATCGTCCTCCTCATCACTAGGAGGCTCTATGGCCGATACAAGATCACTCGGCCCATCACACTCTTCCTCTTCGGCTTCAACAGAATTTTGAGGCTCATCTTGAATTTTCCCTCCGGGTGGTTCTTCGTCTTCTTCAACATCGGCGAGAGGCTCTATAGCCGAAATAAAAAATTTCGGCCTTTTCTCAAAAATTATTTTTTTGCCATCTTCTTACCCCCCGAGCGGCTTGGACAGCGTGGAATCAAGATGACCAGAGACATCGGTCTCTTGATTTAACGTGGTAACATCGGCCTTCTCGGGCCGTTGTCGTGACTTTAAAAATTGTTCGATCTTTTGCCCTTGAGCCTCTAGTATTGCCAGGCTTGCTTTCGTGCCTTCTTCAAATCGGCTAAGCTTTGCCTGCTGTTCTCTCGAGAACGCCTTTATATCCTCAAGAGCACGATGAATGTTGTCATAAAGCAGTTTCTTTCGCTAGTCACCGTATAGAAAATCGTCTAGAGACATGAACGAATTTCCCTCGGGCGGCGATTCATCAGCTCCACTCGAAGCTTTGAGGAGGCCGATTTCTTGATTAAAAAATTACATGTCGGCCTCAAAACGGTCTATCTCATTGTAAAGATGGCCAGTTTCATTCCAATATCCATCGTTATAGAGACGATAGATTTCTTCGCGAAGTTGGCGTATTGACTCATTCCGCCAACCAATCTGGTTGTTGTAGAAGTGTAGCCATGCTTCAGTGTATGCATGGCTCATCACTTGGCTGTCCCACCGGGCGTGCCAAATTGTTTCCTGTAATTATTTATTCGGGCGTGCCAGAGCCTTGTTAGGTAGACCTAAACTTATAAAACAAAATTTCCCAAGTCACTTGTGTGAGTGATACACAAGGTTTTGAAAATCTGACTTCTAAGAGGTGATTGTGATGGCCAAGTAGGAAAGTACCCTTGGCCTGTAGTCCCTAGACAGTATTGAAGCATACAAGTCTAGCAAGTGATGAACAGTAGAGAAATTAAATAAAAATAGCATTTTTATTTAATTGTGGAAGAAAAGAAAAATTACAAGGATGATTAAAAGCTAAGAAAAAAAAAAGGATACTTTTTATTTGCCTAAAACTAAGAACGCATTATAGAATGCTTTTTGGATGCGGTTGTCGAAGTGACGCGAAGTGCCTTGATTGCTTGGCCTGCCTGCTGATTTACAACGGCCTTGACTGATATGAGATAAGGCAAGAAATATCTTCACAATATATAATCTGCTATAATTTACCAGATTTATCTCCCAAAATCTGCTCTTGATTTGCATAATTATCTGATATAAAATACCAGATTTTCCTCCATAGTAGGCTCAAATGAATGTGGTCTGAATCTTGGCTTGATACGGCTGACTTACCCCCCAAGCAAAAGATATACACCATAAAATCTGATGTTATCTTCCCAAATGTGATAATATTATGAAATATTGAAATATTATCTTGCCATAATAAGATAACCTTACTAAATCTAATAATATCACATTAAGAGTTTGTAGGGTGATATACTTCTCATATATGGCCCCAATCTATATCAGCTTTCCAAAATGATTTTGCAGCCCAACTGTACGTGTTGAATGGCCACATGGGGGAGACCGAACTCCCTGTGACAATTGAAATATTAGCAAAAGTGAAGGTCAAGCCTACTGCATATGAAGATGAAAAGTGCCATTCTTGCTAAGGCTAACTAAAGCAAGTCTCCACCAAGTTGACCCAATAATATATTTGGGTCCCACCAATCACCAACATAGAAATAAATCACAAGTGATCACATACTTGATAAGCCCGAAGGAAAATTGGATGCCAAATTGATAGCTTAAATTGATGGCTGACTATTAAACAAGGACCAATTAGTTGCACACCAAAGTGGTTAAATTGAGCAGCCCGATGACCAAAACTGTACAATCTTTGAGATTCACAATATACTTATGAACAAGGCCCCACCATGTGTCATTCCAAAGTTTGCCAAAATAAATCCAAGGATGGCCTACCACAATCATGATATTAAACCTTTGCCACTCTTTAATCATGCTCTACCAACTTTTGCTCATCACAGTGAACTTATAATTTGCAATTCCAGCACCACATTTTAGCATACTTCATTGCATTGCCAGCCCGAACTGTAAGCAACTAGATGATTCAAAACCCATTCAGTCCATCGATCTCATAATCATCGGTCTCATAGTCCAATTGAGTAGCTTATGTCAGCCCGAATAGAAACCAAATGATCAAAAACTCATACGGTCCAACAAACTTCGAACCAATCACTTGACTATTAATTCATGCCATCGGTCTCTACGTCCGATTAAAAATCTCAATCGGCCTTATACTAATTTTAACTAAAAAATGTATTTTTTAGGTGCAAACACAACCATAACATAACCATTGCAACAATTTTCCTTGACAAACTAAATCAAAATAAATCAAAATAACAACCAGTCAATCCATACAAATCTTACATACTTTGCCTACACCAACAATAAATAGACACACATCCATAAAGTACTATTACATAGTTCAAATCAAAATCAGTCCTAATCAAAACCAGCCAATCCATCCAAATCTTGAGTTGCATCATCTGGACTTGAATCTTCATCTGTCGGAATAAGTCTGCATGAAGCAAATAATTTAAAAAATAAGCCATTGATACACTTCATAGGACAAAATAAAATATATAAATTGTAATTTATGATGCTTACCGATCTTTCCGATTTGGGCAATTTCTTTTATCATGGGAAACAACAACTTCACCGCATCCATTGCACTTCCTCGCTTTATATTTTTTGGCCCTCCTTAGTGCCTTCTCTTTTCCACCTTTTAATCTGGTACCACAGCCTTTAGCCCTTACTTGAATAGGTTCATGGTAACTTTGCTCAACACTTTGGGATCGTCGTGCACTTTTGCCAATACAAATACTTTGGGAGACCCGCGTACTAGTTCCAATCCCAACAGTTGTACCACACCTAATCATTGCATTAATTTTTTTCACTGCTTGATCAACACTACCGGTGTACACCTTGATTGTTTCTTCACTTCAAGAGCTTTATCAATTGCATCCAAAGAGAATTTGATTAATTGACTACGCCTTAACAACTTTGAGCTATCATCATTAATTTGCGTACCAATACTATCCACAACTGGCGCAGCCATGGCAGATTTAGTCCATCTTTTCAAGATATAGTAATCGGGTATTTTTTCTGAATGATGCATCATGGTCAAATATGCCAAAATGTGTCTGCATAGGATACCGAAACTCTCAAATATTTGGTAACTACATGCAGTTAAACCCGAGTTCTTGTCATAAGTGAGTTGTTGGACTTTACATTTCTAAACATTTTTTCTTAAATATTATAGAGTTGATGAAGTTCCCCATCTTTGACAAGCTCAAACCTATAATTCCAAGTCTCCCACAACTGCTCTTGGAACTCATAAAACATTTCATGTGTATATGTATCAACCATTTGCTCCAAGAAGTAATGAGGCATTTTCAACTTGGGCTTCTCAACCAAATCTTTGTTGTCGGCCATCAACTCTTCTTGACGTTGGCGTGCAAGACCAAGTCCAAAATGAATCATAAAATCCGACAAAGAATTGCTTTTATTACCATAACGCTTAAAAAATGCATGAGAACTTTTTGCTCGTTGGCTGCTTGACATACCGGCCGAGAAAACATGATTCACATGCGCAGGAACCCATTTTGAACGAATCTCATACATATCGTGAAGCCATTTATTATCATTTAACCGACTTCTCTCAACAAGCTCCATCAACTTGGAGTCAAACTCAGCTTTATCCTCTGATTTCCAAATGTAATCTGAAAACTCTTTATAGTGTGCACTATATTTAATTGAATCTAGCTTTTCAGAAAATTTCATTAATATGTGCCAACTACAGTACCTATGAAAAGTACTAGGGAGAGCTTCAGAAATAGCTTTTGTCATTGCAAGATCTTGATCAGTAATAATCATCCTAGGGGCATTACCAGGCATAGCTTCTAAAAATTGATTGAATAGCCATACAAAAGAACCAGTGGTTTCATCATTCAATAATGCACCCGCAAAAAAAGTTGTTTGGCCATGGTTATTAACCCCCACCAATGGTGCAAAAATCATCGAATATCGATTAGTATTGTATGTAGTATCAAATACTACCACATCACCAAAAGAATTGTAAGCTTTTCTAGAACTTGCATCGGACCAAAAACAACGTGTTATCCTATCTTGTTCATCTTTCTCAATTTTGAATGTGAATGCGGGATTCTTTTCTTGTTCCAATTTAAATAACTCAAACAACATATTGCCGTCATGCCCCATCAACTCTTGACGCCTATGACTCCCACTGTAATAAAAATCTTTTCGAGTGCATCCAACATTTTCTATGCCTCCTGCTTGTACTCCAGAGAAATTAAATTGTTGGTATTGTGGTATATTCGCCATGGCCAACTGTTGGGTTAAATCTTTTTGTGCACTCAAAAAATTACAGTGAGACCTCAATAAATATGTTCTTCGTGGGATTGTCAATGAGTGACTGTGACCCTCAACAAACACAGTAACTACATACATGCCAGATTTGGACTTCACCACGGCAAGCTTTGCATTACACCCCTCTTTTATAGTGCCCCGACGCATCTTGCTCTCACTGTCCGCTATTCTACAACTTTTCCCTTGTTTGAAACAAACATATTCTTTTCGTATTATATCGTCACCCTTCTTCCTAAGAGAGTAACTTCTGACACTGAACCCAGCTTCTTTTGCATACGCATTGTAAAAATTATAAATATCATCAAGTGTCTCAAATTCTTGACTTTTTCTAGGCTTCTTATCATCACCTACTTGAGGAGTGTAAATCTCATCCTTACCTTCATCTCCTAGAACGCCCATGTCCACATTGTCATCCCCACCCTCATCCCCTAGGACACCCATGTCCACATTGTCATCCCTACCCTCATTCCCTAGAACACTCATATCCACATTGTCATCCCCACCCTCAATTTCCATTTGTGGCCCTATTTGACAATAGGACGTGGCCCTGGTGAAAATTATAGAACATCAATTGTTATAAACCAAAAATTCAAATCCAAGTCAAACTCAGAGAATTACTACATTTTTAGAGAAAAAATTATAATTGGCCCTTCACCAATTAATTGTGTCAAGAATTGTGTTTCCGAAACAAATAGTTTATTGAAAAAAAAGCACCAAAATGGGGGCCAAACTAAGCCTTAGTAATCTAAAGCTTATTGAAAGAAAGTCTGTCACCGAAACAAATAATGACAAATAAGGACACTTGAGCAGGGAAAAAGAGAGAAGAAAAGAACTAGGAATTAACAGAACAGAATGGAACAAAAATTGCAATACAGTCTGTAGAAAAAGTTGCCCTGATATGAACACATTTTCAACTATGACCCACAGATTTCAAGCATGGTGCTCACTATATAACATGCATTTTGTACTAGCATGAACAATTCTTTGGTTCTTCACAAAATTTCAACGGCCTACAGATTTTCATAATTTAGTGGGTTCCTCACAGAATGATTAAGCTGTCTACTAACTGTATAAACTAAATCCCATGGTTCCTAACCAAAAAAAAAAGAAAAAAACCCCATGGTTTGTGTCCTTCCCAGTGGGCTGTGGCTAGCTGGGTTATCAACATGCCCAGATGTTCACTAATACAACCCTAGTTTTTCAACCCCCAATATATATATTATGGCCCAATTAGTATATGGGGTAATGATTCTGGCATTGATTGTTCTAACAAATAATTGAAGCTTTTACTTTTTGTGTTGTATAAACTAATCCCATGGTTCCTAACGAAAAAAAAACCCCATAGTTTGTGTCCTTCCCAGTCGCCAGACTGAGAGAAGAGAGAGAGAAGAATACCTTCTGGGATCTCACCGGACTGAGCTGTAGGCCAGAGTGGAGTCAGCCGCCGGAGTGGGACCCAATCCCTCGTCGGTCTCACTGTCTCTCTATTTCTCTTTCTCGGCTTGGACTCTCACTCCCACTGAGTAAATATTGGGTTAATATCTCTCATAGACCTCTTATAATATATTTCTCTGTGTTAAAAGTTAGTAGGGGGTCCCACCAATATTTTGGTCCTCTCTTTACCCATAAAAGGGCGCCCTTTTTATAGAAGGGTGTAGATACCCCAATTTTGACCAAACGTCGAATTAAGGGGAGTGTTACCTCCAAGTCCGATGATGACAATGTCCGAACAAAACTAAGGCTTCCAAGGTGATTCAAGCTCTCAAAAAGCTCTTCAATTCAAACAAAAAAAATAATAAAAATAAAAGGGGAAAAATAAAAGAAAAAGGAATAGAACGGCACATGGTGTGGGCTGCGACAGTCACGCGGTGCCGTAGCGGTACTCTGTGTCTGCCGGACCGGTAGTCCATAACTGCCGCAATTTCACATCAAGTGCCGCGAAAAACAGATTTTCAAAAAAGGCGGCAGTCCCTGGAGTTGTCCGCGGCACTCATTGAGTGCCGCATCGGCATTCATTGAATGCCGCGACGGCATTTATTGAGTGCCGCTGCGGCATTTACTGAGTGCCGCTTCCATCTCCATTGAGTGTCGCGTTTGCTAGCAGCCAACTGTAAATACATCACATTTTGTACCTTCAAAAGGACATCCGAAATTAGGGTTTTTTACTATGAAGTTACAAAAGTAACCCTCTATAGTTTGCCTATATATAGAGGATGAATATCCCATTACATGGGATCCTTTTTTTCTTTTTTCTAGTCTTTGATTCTAGAATTTCTATCTCTCTCATTTTTAGACTTGAATCCTATTTTGAATCTTCTTTAAACTTTGATAGTTAGAGATTCTAAAAGAAGTTTAAGAGAATTAAAGGGTTGTAAGAGCTAGACGAAGAGCTTGATTAGCCTTTGGAATATCCTAAAAACATCAAGAAGTTAAGGATAGTTGGAGGTGAACCTCTAAATTTTAGTTATGTTTTTATTCTTTTGTTTCTTTCTTTGGTTTTGATCAATAATGCTCATGAACTTGAGGTAACAAGTTTTCTAAAAGATTCCTTGGTAGATTTAGAGAATTTGCTCTCTTAGCTTTCTTTATTTCATTTCTTCTTCTTGTTTATACTTCTCTCTTGAGATTCTTGGAGGTCTTCAATACCTCACTTGAATCTCTTGAGTTTGATCTTTTGATCCCATGTAAGGTTATGCTTCACATGGGAGTTAAACTTTGATCACCATCTCAATAAGAACAAGTAGATGAATCTAAACCCCTACTATGGTTTGGGTTCTCTAACTTGGAGTTTTCATGGAATCTCTTTTATATTCCTTGAAAACTCATGAGTACTAGTCATGTCTTGATCTCCAATGACCCTCAATGGAAAGGAGAGTTAGGTTTAGGATAAGCCAATGTCCATGGCTTAGTTGGTAGATATAGCAAAAAGGATGATAAATCCCAATATAGAAACAGTGGGTTCACAAACTGTTTTTGATCAGAGATTTTTAGTTGATAATCTAACCGTTGGAATTAAGTGAAACCAACGGGAAAGTGTCTATAACTCAAAGTTCTACCACTGTAATTTTTGTTTTAAGGAGATTTCATCTTTAAAGTAGTTTAGTCATGAGTTTTGTGAAGTCACTATAATCTGTCCAGAGTTTCAGAATAGTAACACTCTTTTGAAATAAGAAAATAAGAACCTTAATCAAGCTTTCTTGATCCAAAATAAATATTTCTAGGTAGTTTAATGTGTTAGGAAGCTACCCTAAAAAGACCAAAGCATTTCTAATTTTTTTACTATTTTTAAAAAATCGTACAAGATCTCTGGACAGAGATTTTTAAATCTCTGAGTGATGTATGATTTTTGTCCATTTCCCAGAGATCTAACCGTTGAAACTTTGATTTTCTTTTTGGGATGGAAACTAAACACACAAAGGCATCTTGTGTCCAAAATTCACAGACATCAAACCATGGGAAGCATGCTTTTTTATGTCTTTTACTTTCTGGTCTGCTCTGTGTAATGTTTAGAATTTTATGACATATTTGACCAACTTTGTAAATAATGGTCCAAATGACTTTTCTATGGCCTAGGGCTCAAACCATGTTTTAATAATGATTATTTAAGCTTTAATTCAAAATTTAAGTGATCTAAATCACTGAGTTTTTCATAATTTATTCTTGTTCATGTACATATTCATCCATGTGGCTTGATGCTTGTAATTAGGACTTATTTGCTTTAGATTTAATTACATTTTATAGATTTAAGCTAGAAGTCTAGGATTGTTATTTAAGATCCAACTTTATATTTTGTATATCATGTGGACTAACCCTTTGTTTTGTAGCGCTATTAAGGTATGATTTCTTGAACTCCTCTTTAGTTTATTTTAATTTCATGATTTTATCAATTTTTCGACTTAATGCGCAACACCTTAGAATTAGGTTTTGCCTTATGTGTATATGTGATTAGAGACCTTTCCTTAGGATCTTCATTTTTGTATACATTGCATGTTTAATACCGTGGCTGGATCCCGGGTAAGTTCTTTTGTCCTTTGTTGCATATCATCTTGCTTGCTAATTGAACTACTTAATTTTGAATGATATTTTATCATTAGCAATCTTGCACCCTTTTAGACATGCTTTTGTGACGTATATCTGTATATATGTATTAGTTGAGGACATGCTTAGATAATTAATTCGATTAAAAGGATATTGAGTAGAGGCCTATCGCGAGATAAGATGAGAAGGGGTGTTTTTGTCCGATGGACTCCTTCCCTTCTCATTCCATAATATCCGGACCTAGTTTAATCTTTGGTTTCGCAAAAGATCAGTTGCTTTAAAATGGTTTCTTAATTTTCCTTTTAAAAATTAAGTGGCGCCTCAATTGTTTTGAATTTGAAATTTTAAAAGAATTTTAAAAGAAAAGTCGTGGGTAGGAAAAATTGCGATATCCACAATCTGGCGACTCTGCTGGGGATCAAACCCAGAATCTCTGGTTTCGCAGACCAGAAATTTCTGATTTTGGGTTCACTCGAGGATTAGACTTGAAAATATCCTTTTAATCGAATTAATTAATTTTTGTGTGTCTGTTGCATTACAATTGCATGTCTCGCCAGTCGATCACACGGAACTATGACCTTGGAGGCTCGGGGCAACCCGATCGGTCAAGTTATCATGGGGCTGTGTGATCACCCTTGATCTCGTACCATGATTTGGTATATTAAGTAGCCTATCGGATGTGTGTCAAGGGTCCCTTATTTGACCAAAACCCAGCCTTTGCATGGTAGCTTCTATAGAACCTTTCAAGTCTTAGGAAATCAATTCTTGATTAGGGTTATGTGCTAGGAAGTCTTGTATGCCCAGAAGGGATTATTTGAGATGATGATGATACTTACTTGATACGAGACATGTAAACTCTTAATCGCTTTTGAGCAATTGCTCTTCATGTCCCATGACATTTGGGAATATGTCAGATTTTGATTGTAAGATTACATCTCTGATATCATGTTTAGCTAAGCATCATTGACCTTGTATGTATCCGAATTCATAGAAAGTATGGTGATAATCCGATTATGTGATCCTTCTACCCGAAGAATTTTAAATCCATCTTTGAAAGCAAACGGATTTCTACCATCTTTATTCCAAAGTTTTCAATGGCTTTTTCAAAAAATCTCACTTTTTGATTAAAGCTCCAAACTGACCTCTGTTAAGGTATATTTTCACATGATCATCTTCTAAAGAAAAATGAAAAATCCAAAAAAATTTTGGAAATTGTTTTTGGAAGAAATGCTCTTCAAATGAATTTTAAAGCAAAATTTCAATCCAATCATCGTTATTGAGGAACATTTTCACATTCTCATTTTTAAATACAAGATTCAAAATCCTTGAGAATTGTTTTTGAAAAATCTTATCATTTAAAGAAATGCTTTTCAAATGAATTTCAAAAATATTTTGCCCAACCTTTGAAAGGGTAGTGAGAATCACAATGATAGGTGAAATTGTCGCATTTGGCATGAGTGAAGATTTTATGTGTTTATGTGTTTTATGTGCTAGGACTAGAATTTTCCTTTCTTTTGCATATAGAATAGGCGCGCACACACACACACACATGCATTGCATCCGTGTGACATATGAACCATTCATGAACATTTCACTAAGCATTTGCAAAAGAAAATGTGAAAAATAATAACAAAATGAAAATTCTTTTGAAATCACTCAAAATTGATTAAAAATGAAACATGACTGTAGGCGAGATAACACCAAGCCCAGAATAGTTTGGGTTAGCAATTCAAGCATGAGAAGGATCATGTTGAGCCTATTGATTCGAAAAAGGGCCACTTAACTGAGAAATTGGCCATAGGGATGGATAATGTTACCGCAAACATGGGTGGGGAACCTAAAGGTTCAATTGATGCTAGTGAGGTGATAATGTTTGTGAATACTGCTGTTGAAGCAAATGTGGATGCTCTTAGAAATGTAATAAATTGAAGATCATCTGTGACACTCCATTTGAGACCAAAGGTGGGTCAAGTCTAGTTTGGTAATCGAGTCATGTCAAGTAGGAGTCAAGTGTCAAGTCCAGTCGAGTCTTTAAGTCAGTCGGTTGTCGAGTTTATTCTTCAAATCTTTTTTTTATCAAGTCGAGTGATGTAATCCTCCTCCTATCCTAATTGAATAAAATCTCTTTCTGCTTGATTCAGTGTGCCAAATCATGAATGTATGGATCATCAAGCCAAAAAAAAAAACGAAGAAAAAAATCACTTTTTCAAACAATCATGGAAAATACTTTGTTAATAAATCGAAAAGGATCCCTAAGTGATCAAAGCGAATTTTGTGCCAAAACCAAGGAGGAGTAGAGAATTGATTAGCTTTACTTTAAGAATTTAAAGATGCTCTTGCTCAATCTTGAAAAGACGACCTTGGAACTTCAAGCTTGCTCACCATCCCCTTTTCTCAAATACCAAGCCTAAAAGATGAGCCCAACCAGTCTAAAGCCATGATGGTAGCCAGACATTTTAAATGAACTTCTTCTTCCAAGAGAAAAAGAAAAAGAAAAAGAAAAAGAAAAAGAAAAAGAAAAAGACAATAGAGCTCGCTAGGATGAAAACCCGAAAGGGCGCTTAGGCAAAAGTTAGAGCAAAAATAAGATACGTGTTGATCTCAAAACACCTAATCCTAGCCAGTCAAAATCGTGAAGAAAATCAAAGATAGTGAGATAGAGAAAAGAAAGGAAAGAGAAGAATAAGTAAAGAATAAATGGGATTGAGAATTCTTGAGCACTTCAATGTACATCATTGGTACATGAATTGGAAATGAAAAAAGAGATTTGAAAGTATCGATTAGTCTTAAAATTTTGTGGAAGGCTCAATGGCTAAGTGAGCCTAAAATAATGCAGAGATATCTTTGAGAAAGATAAAAATGATTTGGAGGGTTGATACTGCTTTGTGAGTATGATAGAGTATGATTAAAACATGATGTGTTATGAGAGCTGTAAAGAAAGACTGGCTAATGAAAAGGTGAAAAGAATCAACCGCCACAAAAAAAAAAGAGGAAAATAAAATGGAGAAATAGTTCATGTTCTCGTCATCCTGTTCGAAGGCTACCACAAGCCACCCATTTCAGAAAGGGCACTCATTGGACCTATATGAAAGCATGGCTCGAAGAGCCCGCCTATTCTTGAAGCCTTATTTTTTCAAGACCTCCAGAGTACTTGAACTACGCTCGACCTGATTCCCACTCGGGTATACGTAGGCAACCTGTTCGGTTCGGTCGCCACCAATGATCTGACACTTTCTTTAAGCTTTGGTCAAACTACTTTGACCTGATTCCCATTCAAGGATAAGTAGGCAAACCTTGCAATGTTCTCGATCCATAAACCGCAAGCATCACCCTTTGTGCCTTTGGTTCTCTTCCTTCGGACTAGAGGCAAACTTGTGTAAGTTTGCCTACAGCCACATATATATTGCCAAACTAGGGGCAAACTTCGTTTGCTGAACACCTTATTTAATCCAGAAGCAATGCCTCCAAGTCCTATTTAAACTAGGGGCAAACTTCGTTTGCCAAAATCCCTCTATGTCAGAGAGAAGTTCTCAAGTAATCAAGTTTGTTTTGAATGGATTGAAATAGAATGTCTTTTATTCTCTAAGCTAAAGCACTAATTTGAAGCACACTCTGGATAGGGAAAAAAAAAAAAAAAAAAAACCCAGCTAAATCGAAAAGGGAGAATCTTCAAAGTTTAGATTTGTCGGTGAAGTACTACCATTGTAAGGTGATGAATAAATGAAAGGTGAGATGATACATTATTCATGATGAAAACACATTGATTCATAATAATACAGAGTTTGAGTCAATCGTATTTTGTAATTGCTTTGTTAAGATTGTCCTCCTTCGATGAGTCAATAATGGTCCCAAACGTGTGGGTTTAAGATGATGAATAAAGATTTGAAAAGTCTCCATGAGCATCCTAAGAGCAATTCGAGCAGGAGTTTTAAACACTATCACAACACAATACTAAAAGTGGAAATATGATAATGGTCCAAGACTGAGGGCAAAGATGACTTCCCTCTTTGGACACAATTATTGTGTTTCTTCCAAATGATCTGCAAGTGCAGAAAATCATGCTTTCTAAACACCGCTAGGGTAGCACAACTCCCTTCATGACCCCCATCAGCTCCGTTCAAATTCTTTGAGTCTGAGGACTCCCTACTTTCATGAAATTGATTCTTTGAGTTCAAGGACTCTCCATATTTGTAAAAAACCAATTCTTTGAGTCTGAGGACTCTCCATCTTTGTAAAATCAATTCTTTGAATTTGTGTGACTTCGTTAATGTAAAAAATGAAATTTTTTAGTCTTCGTGACTCCGTTTATGTAGAATATGATTTCATGAGTCCGTGTGACTCCGTTAACGAATTCTTGAGTCTGCGTGACTCTGTTAATATAAAAGAATAAGTTCTTGAGCCCGCGTGACTTCATATATGTAAGATATGAATTTTTTTAGTCCGCATGAATCCGTGTTTGTAAAATAAGAATGTTTCGAGTCTGCGCGACTCCGTATTTGTAAAATAAGAATGCACTAAGATTCAGGAAGTATAGGGCACAGAAAATGTAGAAGCAGTGCTTAATAAAACAATACAAACGTGATGCTTTAAATAATATGTTATCTTCACAAAAGAAATAAATATAAGATAGTTGTTCATTTGGTAAAATAAGAGATTTTTATTTATCTATAATCTTTCGATATTTTAGTTTTAGTATAAATAGAGTCTTTTAATTGTTACCATAAAAAAAACCCAAATAGAGTCTTCTAATTGTAAGGCTACAAGTACCCGAAAATTACTCTAAAATTTTGTTTTGGACCTTGTATTATTAATTGAAACACGTAAGGCCTCCAGTTCACCAATGCTTATCATTTAAGGACAATCTTTAAGAATAATACGATTATGTAGATGTTTTCGTATCCAATTACTCAATTAGATCACTCTCTTTAACAATAATCAATATATTCTTAAAAGTGCTGAAAAACATAAACAAAGAATAACTAACACAGAGTAATTAAAAATCATGTATGATCTATATATGATGTATGAATTACCAATTTAGATTTCATTATCAAGTTGCAGATCATTATCTTTACCTAAAAAATTGGTTACAAAATTCGTAATTTTTCCAAGTATTTCGTACGAAAATCATTCTAAATCTCTCCTTCACATGTCTTCTACACACTTTCGGCTCATTTAAACTTTTTGACTCACAAAATGACTTGACTACACTGTGAAGAATATCACCATAAATGATGTTTTTTCCTCTTCTATGCAATACTGTCAGTGTAACAGGTCATGATGATAATGTGATGCATATGCGATTTAGTCTCTGTCAAGTACAATCAAAATACTTTCTAACTCCAACACTTGAAAACTTCTATAACTTGAAATCTACTGTAAATGATTATCTTCCTGTATATGCTCCTATATAACCTGAGCACATTGTGTACCCCATTTGAAATTTTCAATTGAATTTTAAGAAATTTCAAGTATTTTTTTTTTTTAATTTAGTAATTTTTAGAACTTATTGAAATAATTCATAACTTATCAAACATTGGTGAAAGTCTTACTTTCATTCTTCCATCTAAACATTCAATGGGCACACTAATTTCGTTGAAATAAAATATTTTTTTGAAATTTGAAATTTTTTTTTATTATAAGCAATTTACCCTTACCAACATTTATCATAATTATTTATACTTTTTAGCCATTTCAAATTTTCAGATAAAATGATCCTTTGCCGCATAAGCAAGAAAACAAAATAGAACCGTGGCAAATAAACAAAGGATCATATATCCAAAAAGAATTTTAAAAAAATGAAAATTAATTAGGACTCTTATGGACTTTTAGATGGAATTCTTGTAGGACTTTATTTCATAGAAAGAAAACAAAATATGAACTGTGGCATATGAACATAACAAACATTATACCCAAAAAAAAGTGGCGTACCAAGGTCATTAAAACTTTAAGAAAATACTTACGTGAAATTGCATTGATTGATAAAAGTGTAAAACACTTATGGACATTGGTACATTTACCAGTACGTACACTAGCTTTTAGTGACAAAAAAATTTTGTCCCTAAAGATGAAAACTTTAAGTGACGAAAAATTTCGTCACTAAAAGCTTTTTTTTTCGTCACTAAAAGCTTTTTTTTTGGTCACTAAAATGACACTGTTGTAAGTTAGCATTAACCATATATATATATATATATATATGGTAAAAAATCCATGACATAATATCATGCAATCCTTTACCCCTCTAAAACTCAAGTGCACTCTTTCGAAATCAAATTTCAAAACCACCTAACCCTACTCTCTCTAAACTCCTTTCTCTCTCCCTAAAATTCACCTACACTACACAAACTCTCTATCAGAATCAGAATTAAGACCACCCTTTTATCAATTTTTATGTTCCAGTAAGGGGCTTTTTACCAAATTCAAAATATAATAAGGGGCAAATCGTGTAGATTTTTGACTAATACACTTAATTTTAAGAGGTCTATGACCTAATATCCATTTTTTAAAAAGATTTTTTAAAGTTAAAAAAAAAACATAAAAAAACAGGTCCAAGGATAGCCTGACCCATTTTCGGCCCGGCCCGAGTCTGCCCATGCCCTCCCATTTACCAGGCCTAATCCCAATCATTGTAACAATATCCAACCAAACCTGAATCTTCATCTCTTTTTGTAGTGATCTTTCATTGATGGTTCCACAACCGTATCGTAGAATAATATTTTTGGCTTCCCAGTGACTTCTTTTTTTGTGATACTATGAATCTAATAAGTGTTGGAGAATAATACAATATAGCCTTCAAAGAATCCACCAATGAATAAAATAACCGTCAATTCCATGAATAGAACCAATATGAAGGTGACTGGGATGAGGCGTGAAACGTTCTCTTGAGACGATACGTGCCCTCTACGGGTAATACCCAATACAGTAGGAAATAGCACGCCGTCTACTGGATATAACAGCCCGGCCACCCTTGCTGTACGCCCATCAAATCTGCACAACTTGATGTGACAAGAAACTTGCTCATTAGTACCTTCTTTACCCAACAGTACTGAGTACTCATATATAAAGATAAAATAAATGTTGTATATTCACAATTACTAGAGGAAAAAATAACCTTACTGACAAACCCCTAAGAATAGGTGAACACCTACTTACATATATATATATATATATATATGCATAAATATCTTGCTTTTTAAGAAGATTATATCTTCATCAAAATATATGGACGTTGGATATTAAAGAATGCTTTCATGTAAGTATTTAGAACATGAAGCTAACTGCTTATTGACAATGAAAGCATCAGGACTGTTGAGAGTAAAATACAGTCCTTATGAAACGTTTTCTTGACCGTTGATACACAGTAAAGCATCTTCCTATTCCACTTTAATGCCTTGTCGGTAATAAACGTATACTCCGTATAACTTTGATATATAACTCATGGGCTAAAAGCACCAAAATGAATACTCCAAAGTTTTAACAGTAATATTTATTTATATTAAAATAATTCAACATTCCCCCACTTGTTTTAATAAAAGTAAAAATATTTACATATTGGGTAAAGATAAAAAATTGTGCACAATGAGGGTGCCAATGGCTTGAACCCCCACTTAGTGTTTAACAAATCTTGCTCTAGAGTCAGTAGTGACAATGTCTTAAACTATGACTGCTTTGGGAAAACAAGAGATTGCATCACACACACAATTTTTCAGCAATTTATTCCAAGCTTCTAAGCTAGCACCTTAATGGCCATGTGCTATATCCCGACTTCTTGAGCACTTTAGAGAATTAGCCCTATTCTCATAGGAAGTGGCTCCACTTCCACACTCAAATATGTGAGTCTATCAAGGATGTTCTCATGACTCTGACATCCCACCAATAATGGCTATAGAACTCATTAAGAGTTGAAAGCAACTCAACCTCATATCCGTCATGAGATCCATGCACATATACCATAGGGATAGCCAAATGAGCTAGTGCTCAAATTAGTGCATGTCTATCAAACCACTCTATGATTCGTTCTTTCTTTTGAACTTAGTTCTCAGGATCTCTGATCCCTAGGTAGGGTATCTCATAGGCGATTTATTTTCATTGGGCTTTAAGCCTATCCCCCTCGATGAAATCTAGAATTTAACTTTAGCTAAAGTTTTTATAGATAAATATCTCCATAACTCGTCACTTCATTTGTAAATGATTTTACAAAATTTAATTTTTCCCATTGCAGTACTTATTCCTACTCTTCCAATCATTAAAGTGAAATCACAATGGATCAAAACAAGTGGTATTGATTTTCTTGAACATTAAAGTTTCATACAGAAAATCATGAACTAGCCCACTTTATCATTGGTATTCAACAAATAAACTCCACCTCCCAATATAAATACATAGCCAATGGTATACAGTGAATCACCCTGTAGGGCGTTCCAATCTCATCACTATACTTTTCTAGTACGTACAGTGGAAAACATTTAGTATCATAACCAATAAATTCTTTAAGTATATCATTACTGTAACAACTCGAAAATTTCTAAGTGTTTAAATAATATTTTTATTGAAATTTCAATTAGCAATGTTATATGAGTGTACCTATGTAAGACATGTGTTTGAAAAATTTAAGTGTTTGGTGGACGTATCAATTAAATCATGAGTGAGCGCGTTTAGTTTGGGAGTTAAATTTTATTAATTTATATTTGTCAAAAAAAAAAAAGTGAAGGGTTGATATGTATTTTTGTTATATAGTGTTTATAGGCCCGCGAATGTGTTAAATAATGTAATTAACATTAAAACTTAGTACCGGGGTCATGGGTACCCATTGGGCTACTCATTTTAACACTTTGTACAGCATTCTGGGCTCATATGAGTCTCTTTTGTGAGCCCATAAAAAGAAAAACGGGATTTATATATTTGTGTGTGTTTTATTAACATGTGTTGTGTGTGTTTTATTAACATGTGTTGTGTGTGTAGTGTACATATATACTTTTAATAAACCCTAGCCCCCATATTAAAACTAAAAGGGAAGATAAGAAAAGAGAGTAGAAGAGAGAACAGACGTGTGTTGTGTGTGTATGTGTGTGTGTGTGTGTGTGTGTGTGAGAGAGAGAGAGAGAGGGAGAAGAAGAAGAAGAAGAAGAAAGGAGAATGATCTCGGGTTCGTGGGCACGTGGGGAATCGTGGAGCATTCGTGGTTGTCAATTTTGGATCGAATTAGGTGAGTTAAATATTTGTTTTTGGGTATATATATATACACATATGTATATATATATATATGTATACGCTAGGGAATCCTATTAGTTCTTGTTAACTTGGTGATTTGTTTTAAACTGTGTGTTGATCCCCATTTGTTATTATGGACTGATATAAACATTCATTTTTCTTATTGTGATTTTATGAATGTGATCTCGGTGTATTATGATAGATTATGTGGATAGTTAACTTGATGAATGCACAAAGGAAAATAATTTTGATAATGAATAAATAATAAGAAAATTCGTTTTTATTTTATTTTAACAGTTGCAGAAACTTCAGAAAATTATTAGAAAATCGTGGCTTTGAATTTGAACATTCTGTCCGCTTGTCTTATGTAAAACGTGATTCTGCACACTTTTCGTGTTTTAAGTTTTTCTTGATTCTGCACCGTTTGGGCAGAAATTTAAGATTACAGTAGCAGTTTTCAATATAGTTCAACGTGCAAATTGGAGAATATGATTTCTTATTATGTGCTTTATGTATGCTTATATTGAATGTTAGGTTGAGATTATTGTACCTGAAATAACTGACCTTATCTTGTGGTCATTTTGATAAAAAGGAGTAAATTAGATTCGTTGAATAGTATATTGGAGATCTTGTAATTTGATTGGAAATTATTGAGGAAAGATTGTTATGGGTTAATTGATAAAGCCCTTTATTGTAAGAAATTAGAATGCATCTAAAAGTTAGAGATGTGATTGGACTATGCTGAGACGGAACTTTGTGATAAGCGTAAAATTCATAATTATTGGGATAATATGAACGATAAGTGATAATTGCAACATAGTTCCTTAGTGTTCACCGCTCCCCGTTGTGTGATATGTTTTTTTGGTAGCTCGACTTGCTGAGTGTACCCTTTTGCCAGTGGCTTCGTGATCAAGCTGGCCTAAGCCTTATGCCCGGCTTATTTGTTAGACGTCTAGGCATATTGACTGGCCTTCTGTGTGTATACCTGGTTTGGTTGATACCCCAACCAAACTAGCACCAGAGTGGATGTTAGTAGTATGTCCGGGCACACATGGGATATATGTGTGGGTGTACCATGGAGGGTGACCAAGTGGTGAAGCTAGGGAATGCAAAGATAAATTTAAAGTTAATAAGTAATGAACAGGGATTATTTCATAAGACTGATAAGCGTGAAATAATAAATGCGACATTTGGAGTTAGAATGTGGATGGTTGGTATGCGGAATTGTTTGCTTGGTCTATGATCATTCAATTTGCAGGATGGTGGGCCCACTAACGTTTTACAGGTTTGGCTCACCATAAGTAAATGGGTAAGTATGAAATTTGTAGTAACTTTGGATTTTGGGCAAGAAACTACTTGCCACCACATAGATGGAAACTACTCTATTGTCCAGATATGTGTGTGGAACTACCTGTCTTGACCCAAGAGTGTTGTAGTGTAATTTGTTGTCTACGGGTTCAAGTTGGATCCCTAAGACTTGTTGTTTTGTTTAACTCATACCAGTCATGTGACTGACCCGAGTGTGTTATGCATTCGGGGGCGTTTCTATATGAAACGTAGTTGAATGCACTTGTGCAGGTTTAGTATTTGGACATTTCCTGTGGAGCTTTTGATGTCTTGGAGTTGCAGTTGTGTAGAAGTGTAGTTTGTATTTGGTTGTATTTTTATTTATTTATTTATTTTAGGCATTGTGGGCCGTATTTGGATTATTATAACATGTATTGTATATTGAGTACTGGGAACGTTTTAGTTACTCTGACCAAAGGATGTATAGATTTTATTCTTTTTTTTTTTTTTTTTCCGCTGAACTCTGTATGTGAACATTTTATTTATGAAAATGATATAGTTTTTTAAAAAAATTGAAAAGTGATATAATATTTATAATGGAACTTTAGTTCTTTTATAATGAAATGGATGTTTGGGAATACAGGTTTATTAATAAAGCGTTTTTTTTTAAAACACAAGATCACATGTCTTTATTTAAGGAGTATTAAATACTGTTTTCAATAAATTATCATTTAGCTTGTGTGAGGGTGTCACTCTCATGATTTTTGGTAATTTAATATTAGTCCGGATACAGGCTCTGGATTGAATATTTGGTTGTTCAAAAATTGGGGTGTGACAGTTTGGTATCAGAGCTTAAGGTTAGCTTAGCGAGTCTAGGTGATCCTCGGAATGTGGAGTAAGGAGTTGGTCAGAGTTATAGGTTTGCGATTTATTGGGTTCGGCTCATGTGTGTCTATGTGTTTACTTATGTAAAAGTTAACTACAGATGTGTACCTATTATTAAAAAAATATATATATATATATAAAAAAAAAATTTAGTTGATTTTAAATGTATACCATATTAGGAGCATTGGTAACGTTATTTAATATTGATTAGTAGAGCATGCATCATTTTAATTGTCATGGGATGAAATGGTAGAGGGGAGATGTAATTTTCTTCGTCAGGCGGTTGAGTTCAGGAGTAGTACTGGAATATCTTCTTCGAGTTATTATTATCTGGCAGTATCAACTTAACATTCAGAAGGGTATTATTCTATTGGAGTATCGGGATTCTCTCATTCTCAGAAGACTTATTATTTTATCAGCAGGATTTCTATTGTCCCTTTTATTATCTACTGAGTTGATTATTGGACTTCATTTATTGGGCATTTGGACTTCTTATACTATCGGCGAATCTGCCATATTCTCTATGGGTGTTCTATACAACCGTCTATTATTACAGATTTTCTTGATTTCTGATTATATTCTGATTATTACCAGACAAGGATATATTTCTCTTCAGTGCCAGTAAATATTTCTCAGATGTGGTTGGAGCGGTGAGTAAGTATTGGATATCCCGATGAAGTGTTGTGCGGGACACAGTAAGAGGGGAACATGTGCATACACGTAGTCATATCTTTGTGAAATTAATCAATTGTTGCTTTTAATAAATGGTTAATATCTGGTGCTTTATGTGAAAGTATGTGCTTTACCTTACTGGTGTTGTGTCTTGTGTGTCTGTTAAAATTTAACAAGCGACTATATGAGACTATGGGTATATACATGAGTGTTTCCTTGTTTGGATTATTCGCTCGATGTACCAGGTCTCATTACTGTCGGGAGTTAAACGATAGTGACACTTCGATGTTGGATTGCTTTCATTGTATGTTTAACGTCATGCATATTAATTATCTGTATTTGTTATACCCTAAATTTCGGGACGAAATTTGTTTAAGGAGGGTAGAATGTAACAACTCGAAAATTTCTAAGTGTTTAAATAATATTTTTATTGAAATTTCAATTAGCAATGTTATATGAGTGTACCTATGTAAGACATGTGTTTGAAAAATTTAAGTGTTTGGTGGACGTATCAATTAAATCATGAGTGAGCGCGTTTAGTTTGGGAGTTAAATTTTATTAATTTATATTTGTCAAAAAAAAAAAAGTGAAGGGTTGATATGTATTTTTGTTATATAGTGTTTATAGGCCCGCGAATGTGTTAAATAATGTAATTAACATTAAAACTTAGTACCGGGGTCATGGGTACCCATTGGGCTACTCATTTTAACACTTTGTACAGCATTCTGGGCTCATATGAGTCTCTTTTGTGAGCCCATAAAAAGAAAAACGGGATTTATATATTTGTGTGTGTTTTATTAACATGTGTTGTGTGTGTTTTATTAACATGTGTTGTGTGTGTAGTGTACATATATACTTATAATAAACCCTAGCCCCCATATTAAAACTAAAAGGGAAGATAAGAAAAGAGAGTAGAAGAGAGAACAGACGTGTGTTGTGTGTGTATGTGTGTGTGTGTGTGTGTGTGTGAGAGAGAGAGAGAGAGAGAGAGGGAGAAGAAGAAGAAGAAGAAGAAAGGAGAATGATCTCGGGTTCGTGGGCACGTGGGGAATCGTGGAGCATTCGTGGTTGTCAATTTTGGATCGAATTAGGTGAGTTAAATATTTGTTTTTGGGTATATATATATACACATATGTATATATATATATATATGTATACGCTAGGGAATCCTATTAGTTCTTGTTAACTTGGTGATTTGTTTTAAACTGTGTGTTGATCCCCATTTGTTATTATGGACTGATATAAACATTCATTTTTCTTATTGTGATTTTATGAATGTGATCTCGGTGTATTATGATAGATTATGTGGATAGTTAACTTGATGAATGCACAAAGGAAAATAATTTTGATAATGAATAAATAATAAGAAAATTCGTTTTTATTTTATTTTAACAGTTGCAGAAACTTCAGAAAATTATTAGAAAATCGTGGCTATGAATTTGAACATTCTGTCCGCGTGTCTTATGTAAAACGTGATTCTGCACACTTTTCGTGTTTTAAGTTTTTCTTGATTCTGCACCGTTTGGGCAGAAATTTAAGATTACAGTAGCAGTTTTCAATATAGTTCAACGTGCAAATTGGAGAATATGATTTCTTATTATGTGCTTTATGTATGCTTATATTGAATGTTAGGTTGAGATTATTGTACCTGAAATAACTGACCTTATCTTGTGGTCATTTTGATAAAAAGGAGTAAATTAGATTCGTTGAATAGTATATTGGAGATCTTGTAATTTGATTGGAAATTATTGAGGAAAGATTGTTATGGGTTAATTGATAAAGCCCTTTATTGTAAGAAATTGGAATGCATCTAAAAGTTAGAGATGTGATTGGACTATGCTGAGACGGAACTTTGTGATAAGCGTAAAATTCATAATTATTGGGATAATATGAACGATAAGTGATAATTGCAACATAGTTCCTTAGTGTTCACCGCTCCCCGTTGTGTGATATGTTTTTTTGGTAGCTCGACTTGCTGAGTGTACCCTTTTGCCAGTGGCTTCGTGATCAAGCTGGCCTAAGCCTTATGCCCGGCTTATTTGTTAGACGTCTAGGCATATTGACTGGCCTTCTGTGTGTATACCTGGTTTGGTTGATACCCCAACCAAACTAGCACCAGAGTGGATGTTAGTAGTATGTCCGGGCACACATGGGATATATGTGTGGGTGTACCATGGAGGGTGACCAAGTGGTGAAGCTAGGGAATGCAAAGATAAATTTAAAGTTAATAAGTAATGAACAGGGATTATTTCATAAGACTGATAAGCGTGAAATAATAAATGCGACATTTGGAGTTAGAATATGGATGGTTGGTATGCGGAATTGTTTGCTTGGTCTATGATCATTCAATTTGCAGGATGGTGGGCCCACTAACGTTTTACAGGTTTGGCTCACCATAAGTAAATGGGTAAGTATGAAATTCGTAGTAACTTTGGATTTTGGGCAAGAAACTACTTGCCACCACATAGATGGAAACTACTCTATTGTCCAGATATGTGTGTGGAACTACCTGTCTTGACCCAAGAGTGTTGTAGTGTAATTTGTTGTCTACGGGTTCAAGTTGGATCCCTAAGACTTGTTGTTTTGTTTAACTCATACCAGTCATGTGACTGACCCGAGTGTGTTATGCATTCGGGGGCGTTTCTATATGAAACGTAGTTGAATGCACTTGTGCAGGTTTAGTATTTGGACATTTCCTGTGGAGCTTTTGATGTCTTGGAGTTGCAGTTGTGTAGAAGTGTAGTTTGTATTTGGTTGTATTTTTATTTATTTATTTATTTTAGGCATTGTGGGCCGTATTTGGATTATTATAACATGTATTGTATATTGAGTACTGGGAACGTTTTAGTTACTCTGACCAAAGGATGTATAGATTTTATTCTTTTTTTTTTTTTTTTTCCGCTGAACTCTGTATGTGAACATTTTATTTATGAAAATGATATAGTTTTTTAAAAAAATTGAAAAGTGATATAATATTTATAATGGAACTTTAGTTCTTTTATAATGAAATGGATGTTTGGGAATACAGGTTTATTAATAAAGCGTTTTTTTTTAAAACACAAGATCACATGTCTTTATTTAAGGAGTATTAAATACTGTTTTCAATAAATTATCATTTAGCTTGTGTGAGGGTGTCACTCTCATGATTTTTGGTAATTTAATATTAGTCCGGATACAGGCTCTGGATTGAATATTTGGTTGTTCAAAAATTGGGGTGTGACAGTTTGGTATCAGAGCTTAAGGTTAGCTTAGCGAGTCTAGGTGATCCTCGGAATGTGGAGTAAGGAGTTGGTCAGAGTTATAGGTTTGCGATTTATTGGGTTCGGCTCATGTGTGTCTATGTGTTTACTTATGTAAAAGTTAACTACAGATGTGTACCTATTATTAAAAAAAAATATATATATATATAAAAAAAAATTTAGTTGATTTTAAATGTATACCATATTAGGAGCATTGGTAACGTTATTTAATATTGATTAGTAGAGCATGCATCATTTTAATTGTCATGGGATGAAATGGTAGAGGGGAGATGTAATTTTCTTCGTCAGGCGGTTGAGTTCAGGAGTAGTACTGGAATATCTTCTTCGAGTTATTATTATCTGGCAGTATCAACTTAACATTCAGAAGGGTATTATTCTATTGGAGTATCGGGATTCTCTCATTCTCAGAAGACTTATTATTTTATCAGCAGGATTTCTATTGTCCCTTTTATTATCTACTGAGTTGATTATTGGACTTCATTTATTGGGCATTTGGACTTCTTATACTATCAGCGAATCTGCCATATTCTCTATGGGTGTTCTATACAACCGTCTATTATTACAGATTTTCTTGATTTCTGATTATATTCTGATTATTACCAGACAAGGATATATTTCTCTTCAGTGCCAGTAAATATTTCTCAGATGTGGTTGGAGCGGTGAGTAAGTATTGGATATCCCGATGAAGTGTTGTGCGGGACACAGTAAGAGGGGAACATGTGCATACACGTAGTCATATCTTTGTGAAATTAATCAATTGTTGCTTTTAATAAATGGTTAATATCTGGTGCTTTATGTGAAAGTATGTGCTTTACCTTACTGGTGTTGTGTCTTGTGTGTCTGTTAAAATTTAACAAGCGACTATATGAGACTATGGGTATATACATGAGTGTTTCCTTGTTTGGATTATTCGCTCGATGTACCAGATCTCATTACTGTCGGGAGTTAAACGATAGTGACACTTCGATGTTGGATTGCTTTCATTGTATGTTTAACGTCATGCATATTAATTATCTGTATTTGTTATACCCTAAATTTCGGGACGAAATTTGTTTAAGGAGGGTAGAATGTAACAACTCGAAAATTTCTAAGTGTTTAAATAATATTTTTATTGAAATTTCAATTAGCAATGTTATATGAGTGTACCTATGTAAGACATGTGTTTGAAAAATTTAAGTGTTTGGTGGACGTATCAATTAAATCATGAGTGAGCGCGTTTAGTTTGGGAGTTAAATTTTATTAATTTATATTTGTCAAAAAAAAAAAAGTGAAGGGTTGATATGTATTTTTGTTATATAGTGTTTATAGGCCCGCGAATGTGTTAAATAATGTAATTAACATTAAAACTTAGTACCGGGGTCATGGGTACCCATTGGGCTACTCATTTTAACACTTTGTACAGCATTCTGGGCTCATATGAGTCTCTTTTGTGAGCCCATAAAAAGAAAAACGGGATTTATATATTTGTGTGTGTTTTATTAACATGTGTTGTGTGTGTTTTATTAACATGTGTTGTGTGTGTAGTGTACATATATACTTATAATAAACCCTAGCCCCCATATTAAAACTAAAAGGGAAGATAAGAAAAGAGAGTAGAAGAGAGAACAGACGTGTGTTGTGTGTGTATGTGTGTGTGTGTGTGTGTGTGAGAGAGAGAGAGAGAGAGAGGGAGAAGAAGAAGAAGAAGAAGAAAGGAGAATGATCTCGGGTTCGTGGGCACGTGGGGAATCGTGGAGCATTCGTGGTTGTCAATTTTGGATCGAATTAGGTGAGTTAAATATTTGTTTTTGGGTATATATATATACACATATGTATATATATATATATGTATACGCTAGGGAATCCTATTAGTTCTTGTTAACTTGGTGATTTGTTTTAAACTGTGTGTTGATCCCCATTTGTTATTATGGACTGATATAAACATTCATTTTTCTTATTGTGATTTTATGAATGTGATCTCGGTGTATTATGATAGATTATGTGGATAGTTAACTTGATGAATGCACAAAGGAAAATAATTTTGATAATGAATAAATAATAAGAAAATTCGTTTTTATTTTATTTTAACAGTTGCAGAAACTTCAGAAAATTATTAGAAAATCGTGGCTTTGAATTTGAACATTCTGTCCGCGTGTCTTATGTAAAACGTGATTCTGCACACTTTTTGTGTTTTAAGTTTTTCTTGATTCTGCACCGTTTGGGCAGAAATTTAAGATTACAGTAGCAGTTTTCAATATAGTTCAACGTGCAAATTGGAGAATATGATTTCTTATTATGTGCTTTATGTATGCTTATATTGAATGTTAGGTTGAGATTATTGTACCTGAAATAACTGACCTTATCTTGTGGTCATTTTGATAAAAAGGAGTAAATTAGATTCGTTGAATAGTATATTGGAGATCTTGTAATTTGATTGGAAATTATTGAGGAAAGATTGTTATGGGTTAATTGATAAAGCCCTTTATTGTAAGAAATTGGAATGCATCTAAAAGTTAGAGATGTGATTGGACTATGCTGAGACGGAACTTTGTGATAAGCGTAAAATTCATAATTATTGGGATAATATGAACGATAAGTGATAATTGCAACATAGTTCCTTAGTGTTCACCGCTCCCCGTTGTATGATATGTTTTTTTGGTAGCTCGACTTGCTGAGTGTACCCTTTTGCCAGTGGCTTCGTGATCAAGCTGGCCTAAGCCTTATGCCCGGCTTATTTGTTAGACGTCTAGGCATATTGACTGGCCTTCTGTGTGTATACCTGGTTTGGTTGATACCCCAACCAAACTAGCACCAGAGTGGATGTTAGTAGTATGTCCGGGCACACATGGGATATATGTGTGGGTGTACCATGGAGGGTGACCAAGTGGTGAAGCTAGGGAATGCAAAGATAAATTTAAAGTTAATAAGTAATGAACAGAGATTATTTCATAAGACTGATAAGCGTGAAATAATAAATGCGACATTTGGAGTTAGAATGTGGATGGTTGGTATGCGGAATTGTTTGCTTGGTCTATGATCATTCAATTTGCAGGATGGTGGGCCCACTAACGTTTTACAGGTTTGGCTCACCATAAGTAAATGGGTAAGTATGAAATTCGTAGTAACTTTGGATTTTGGGCAAGAAACTACTTGCCACCACATAGATGGAAACTACTCTATTGTCCAGATATGTGTGTGGAACTACCTGTCTTGACCCAAGAGTGTTGTAGTGTAATTTGTTGTCTACGGGTTCAAGTTGGATCCCTAAGACTTGTTGTTTTGTTTAACTCATACCAGTCATGTGACTGACCCGAGTGTGTTATGCATTCGGGGGCGTTTCTATATGAAACGTAGTTGAATGCACTTGTGCAGGTTTAGTATTTGGACATTTCCTGTGGAGCTTTTGATGTCTTGGAGTTGCAGTTGTGTAGAAGTGTAGTTTGTATTTGGTTGTATTTTTATTTATTTATTTATTTTAGGCATTGTGGGCCGTATTTGGATTATTATAACATGTATTGTATATTGAGTACTGGGAACGTTTTAGTTACTCTGACCAAAGGATGTATAGATTTTATTCTTTTTTTTTTTTTTTTTCTGCTGAACTCTGTATGTGAACATTTTATTTATGAAAATGATATAGTTTTTTAAAAAAATTGAAAAGTGATATAATATTTATAATGGAACTTTAGTTCTTTTATAATGAAATGGATGTTTGGGAATACAGGTTTATTAATAAAGCGTTTTTTTTTAAAACACAAGATCACATGTCTTTATTTAAGGAGTATTAAATACTGTTTTCAATAAATTATCATTTAGCTTGTGTGAGGGTGTCACTCTCATGATTTTTGGTAATTTAATATTAGTCCGGATACAGGCTCTGGATTGAATATTTGGTTGTTCAAAAATTGGGGTGTGACAATTACACAAGTAATGGTATTCAAATAACTAATAATCATCTTGGAAATCCCAAGGTATCACAAACTTCGTCATGGTTAATTCCAAGGAATCCCATAATCTAAAGTTTTCTTTCTCATGTCATTTTGAATCAGTTCAAGGTATCACACTATTTTGGAAAATATCTAAAACTATCATCTTGAAAAAATTTCAAGGCAATCATCTTGGAAAATATTCAAGGTAAACAAATATGATCAAATCTGAAGTTATTTTTACCATTATACTTTATAAATGTAATTTATTCCACCACTTGGATCACCAATTTTTTTTTGCACTGGATATCTACTTCCAAGTAATTTTTTCAAAGTCAAAATTATACCAAAATAACTCAACATTATTTATTATTATTATTTTTAAGGCCCCCACTATTTGAAAAAATCCATAACTCATAATTTAGGACCCACAAGTAAGTTGTCCTATTTTTTTATGACACAAAATAACGAGTTAGATTCGGACCACATCTCAAAAGAAAATTTAATATTTCCTTCAAAAAGTTTCGAATGCTCATATAGTTTTGGAAGCTAGTCTCCAAAATTCATAGTTGAAATTTTCTAAAAATATGGAAGTTACTTTTAAGACCATCATTGCTCAAAGGCTCGTAAAATAGCACTTTTCAAATATCTCGTGATCTCTCTCAAGATCTTCACTTAACCAAATAATTTAAGTGCCTCAAAAATATTTTGTAGTTTTATTAATTCAAGTACATATATCAAATTACAATTCCTTTTGAGTATCAGAGATTTTTTTTTCAAGTAAGAAGACATTGAAGACATTTACCATAATGTCTTCTTATCCCTTTTATTTTTTCAAACAACTCCCAAACCACATTCGACCCCACATTCGACCACAATCTCAACTAGTTTTTAAAGATTTTTCAAAGTCATTGTATAATAATAATAATTTTTTTTAGGTCAAAATAGTTTCACTCTTGTGACACTTGGCTTATTATCAAAATCTAACAAGATTCCAAAAAATAACCCGACTTCTCCTCATCTTTTTACATTTTCCAAACACACAATGTAGCTTTTATGAGCACTGGCAAATATGCTTTATAGACCTGAAGTATATATCCATAAACACAACAATTGATCAAACATGCCAAAGCATTATAGGCATTAAATGGAGAAGCACGCAACTAAACGGGTAAAGACCAACATGAAATCAGGTCAAGCAAATGACTGATAAAATAGAAGCATCATTCATGTAAAAAGTATGATGTTTCCAAATACATAATATGGAAACAATATCACAATAACATTTTTCTACTATGCTGCTACTATATGGAATCTTGTGATAACCAAAGAAATATATACCAAGCATTTTTATGCAGCTTCGGCTAATAAATCATTATTTAGACTTTCCATTAGCTTTGTACCCGAATTCAATATATCTATAGGATATAATTATGCTAGACTAAAAATCAAAGTTTTTATCGGCAATACTGCACCTAGTCTTCAAATGAATTTTATAAGGCTCTTATATAAGCATTATTTCAATTTGCAAATTATAATTTCACGAGATTAAAAAACCACTGAAACAATCAAAAGCTTATACCCCACTATTTCCATCATGTACTACAATATCGCAAAAAATGAATTTGGATAACATACCTTAGTCATGTGAACAGTATCCAGAAATTGAAATCCAAATTCTTACCAAGCACAGTCTCAGACTCTCAAATGATCACATTACTCTCTGTAGGTATCGTCTCAAATTGTTGGAGAATAATACAATATGGCCTTCAAAGAATCCACCAATGAATAGAATACCGTCAATTCCATGAATAAAACCAATATGAAAGTGACTGGGATAAGGCGTGAACCCTCTCTTGAGACGATACGCGCCCTCTACGAGTAATACCCGATGCAGTAGAAAATAGCACAGCGTCTCCGGAATACAACAGCTTGGCCACCCTTGCCGTACACCCATCAAATCTGTACAATTTGATGTGATAAGAAACTTACTCACTAGTACCTTCTTTACCCAACAATACTCATATGTAAAGATAAAATATATGTTGTATATTCACAATTACTAGAGGAAAAAATAACCTTTCTCACTAACTATAGGTGAACACCTACTGACACATATATATATATATATATATATACATAAATATCTTGCTTTTTAAGAAGATTTTATCTTCATAAAAATATATAGACGTTGGGTATTAAAGAATGCTTTCATGTAAGCATTTAGAACCTGATGCTAACTGCTTATTGACAATGAAAGCATCAGGACTATTGAGAGTAAAATACAGTCCTTATGAAACGTTTTCTTGACCGTTGATACACAGTAAAGCATCTTCCTATTCCACTTTATTGCCTTGTAGGTAATAAACGTGTATAACTTTGATATATAACTCATGGGCTAAAAGCACCAAAATGAATACTCCAAAGTTTTAACAGTAATATTTATTTATATTAAAATAATTAAACAATAAGTATGCTGATTAAGAAAATAAGACCTGGTCTTATAGTATTTAAGTACATGAGTCTACCAACAACTTTTGTAAAAATTTCCATCAACAATTTTTATCTATCAAATTTGCCCAAATTCGAACCAACTTCGGATTCTTATTGGTGAAGCATCTGTTGGTTTTGGGTACTCAAAAAATGGATTAGAAACAATGAAATACAAATAAAGAATTTCAAAGATCGAGCACGTATTAAATATGCTGCTCCGAAAACAAAGTTACGTTCCACACACGCTTGTAAGTGGACTATGACGCCTTTGTCTTGAGGATACTACTATCTAAGTTAATGGAGGCAACAATCTCTATTAACTTCTGCAGAATTTGTGTATATAAATTGCTCTCAAAGACTCAAGAAATTAGGTAGAAGAAGAGACAAAATCTAGACATAAATTCCATGAGCTATATATAGACTAACTAGCATGCATGTATATATAGAGGTGTCTATAGGGTAATAGACATGTCTCAACACAAACGGTTGTGTCCCAACACCCTTAGAACATGTCTATGTATGCAAATGTACGTTTAGAAACCAATAGAACAGATATACATCGTTCAAATTCGAAGTTGAGATATGAAAAGTCACAACTTTTCAGTTCTAGGCCCTCTCGACCGGTCGAGTTGACCCGATCGACCAGTCGAAAGCCCCTCTGAAACTTTCTCAAAACTCGTTTCAGTTCTGGGCCCGCTCGACCGGTCGAGTTGACCCGGTCGACCGGTCGAAAGCCCCTCTGAAACTTTCTAAAAAACTGAAGCTAAGAAATTCCCGGTGCTTTTGAATAAACACCGTTAATTCCCAGCGCTTCAGGACAAACATCGTTAATTCCCAACGCTTCAAGACAAACGCTCTTAAAACGCTGTCTCCTCATTCACACCTCGATTTTCTTACAATCCCCCACATGTGAATGACATGGTTTTCTAAACTTGACTCAATGGATGATAAAAACAACGAGAGCAATTAACGGACTTGTGATGCATTAGGAGAGTGTCTTTTGGACTTGAACTTTCCCTTAGTGAATACCTAATGGACTTACTCAGTGAAGCGGTGTACATTAACGTATTGAACCGACCAACCTTTTAGTGTAAATCAATATTAGATGCCACACACCACTTGTCCTTATACACTTTAATTCATTCGGTTGTGTTCATTTTGGTCCTGAACAAGATCCTATGTTCATGAGAGCTCTTAGAGAATCAAGCCTTTGAAATTCTCATAGAAGCGACCCCACTTCTTCTCTCATATAGGTGATATCAATTTAGAGTACTTACACTTACTCATCAACATCATTAAACGTAACAACATAATCTCAACAATTTTATTACACACCAATTCAATTTACAAGAATGAAACCATTTATTACAAATGTGTGTTTACAACATGAACTTCCCCAACTAGTTTGCCTATTGAACCTAGATCTTGGGATCTCCAGTCAACTAGGTTAGGTTTTCGCCCGGGATGTTCAAAGTATTGGCTTTAGGCCCATTCCTTTCGTAGTATGTTGAACTTGATTTCTATGCAATCTTTTCGTTAGAGGATCCGCAATATACTCTTTGGACTTCGCATAGTCAATCGTTATAATACCACTAGACAGCAACTGCTTGATCGTATTGTGTCGTCTCCTTATATGCCTTGACTTGCCATTATAAACGGCATTCTTAGCCACGGATGACGCCGCATTGCAATCATAATGCACAACTATAGCCGTTATCGACTTTGGCCACAACGGAATATCTTCTAGGAAAGTCCGAAGCCACTCGGCTTCCTCACCCACCTTATCCAAGGCAATGAATTCCAATTCCATCGTTGAATGTGCTATACACGTTTGCTTTGTTGATCTCCAAGAAATTGCAGCTCCACCTAAAGTGAATACATGGTACTTGTGGATTTGATTTCTTGACTGTCTGAGATCCAATTAGCATCGGAGTATCCCTCTACCACAGGTGGATACCGTGTGTAGTTCAAACCATAGCTCATAGTATGCTTTAGATACCTTAACACTCTAATAAGAGCATCCCAATGTTCTTTCCCTGGATTGCTAGTGTATCTAGCAAGTCTCCCCATCGAATAAGAAATATTCGGTCTTGTACAATTCATAATGTACATCAAACTTCCAATAACTTGAGAAAATTCAAGTTGAGATATGGCAACCCCCACATTTTTCCTCAACTTGCAGTTTGCATCAAATGACGTTAAAGCCGCTTTACAATCAAATTGTCCAAATTTCTTTAATATTTTCTCAACATAATGTGATTGTGTGAGAGGATATTCATCGGAAGTTGATTTCACTTGTACACCAAGAATAACATCGGCTTTACCCATGTCTTTTATGTCAAAGCTTGAGTTTAACAACTTCTTAGTTTCATTGATAACCTTCTTGTTGGTACCGGTTATCAATATGTCATCAACATATAAACACATGATGACATAAGAATCGTCAAATTCTTTAATATGTACACACTTATCACATTCATTGATTTTGAAACCATTTGCGATCATGGTGTGATCAAACTTCTCGTGCCATTGCTTTGGCGCTTGTTTCAAGCCATAAAGAGACTTAACAAGTCGACACATTTTCTTGTCCCTTTATAATGAAACCTTCTGGTTGTTCCATATAGATCTCTTCATCTAGATCTCCATTAAGGAACGCTGTTTTTACATCCATTTGATGAAATTCTAAGTTATAGACAGCGGCTATAGCGATTACCATCCTGATGGATGTAATCCTAGTGACAGGAGAATAGGTATCAAAGAAATCTAATCCCTCTTTTTATCTGTAACCTTTAGCTACTAACCGAGCCTTGTACTTATCAATAGTACCATCGGCCTTGAGCTTTTTCTTGAATATCCATTTGTAACCAATTGGTTTACTTCCTGGAGGCAAGTTAACCAATTCCCACGTATGGTTTTGCATAATGGAATCCAACTCACTATTTACCGCTTCTTGCCAATATGGCACTTCGGGTGTACTTATAGCCTCGTTAAAGGTTTGAGGATCCCCCATGGTAGCTAATGTCACAAAATCTAGTCCAAAAGAAGTAGCTTTTCTAGCTCTCTTGCTCTTTCTAGGAGCGGTTTCTTCTTCATCATGAGGATTAGACGAAACCTCTCCAACACTCCTTTTAGGAGTTGAATTATATCTTCCTTCTTTAAAAGGAAAGATGTCCTCAAAGAATTCGACATCCACCGATTCTATAAACATATTAGCATGAATATCTACATTATCGAATTTAACAACAAGGAATTGATACGCAGCGCTATTAACGGCATATCCAATAAATACACAATCCACGGTTTTAGGTCCAAACTTAGTCTGTTTTGGAAGCGGAACTTATACCTTAGCTAGACTCCCCCACACTTTCAACTTTTTATAGGAGGGTTCTCTACCTTTCCACACTTCATAAGGAGACTTGTTAGTCTTCTTATGTGGAATCCAATTTAGGATCACATTCGCCGTGAGAATGGCATCCCCCCAAAAGTTATGTGGCACTCCCGAGCTATTTAACATAGCATTAGCCATTTCCTTGAGAGTTCGATTTTGCCTCTCTGCTACACCATTTTGTTGCGGTGTATACGGTGCCGTAGTTTGGTGAATTATGCCATTAAGTGCACAATATTCGGCCAATGGAGTTGAGTCGTATTCACCTCCCCTATCCGATCTCACCATTTTGATTGTGTTTGAAAGTTGATTTTCAACCTCGGCCTTATCTGTCTTAAACATATTTATGGTCGCATCCTTTGAGTGTAGTAAATAAACATAACAATATATACTTTTATCATCTATGAACGTAACAAAATATTTTATTCCACCTCTTGTTGGAGTTAATTTTAAATCACATAAGTCCGTATGAATTAAATCTAATAATTCACTTGTTCTATGTTTGGATTTAAATGGTTTTCTAGCAAACTTAGATTCAACACATATTTCACATTTATGAGTTTTATCAATTTCAAATTTTGGTAATAGTCCTAAATTCATCATCTTATGCATATATTTGAAATTAACATGACAAAGCCTAGAGTGCCATAAACTACATAACTCAACAATATAAGAAGAACTTATTTCATTCTCATTAATATTAATTTTAGGAGTACAATTGACTTTGAAGAGCCCATCACACATATAGCCCTTCCATACATACATTCTACCCTTAGTTAATACAAATTTATCGGATTCGAAGACTAGCTTAAATCCTTTCTTGCTAAGAATAGGATCCGACATCAAATTCTTTCGAATTTCGGGTACATGTAGCACATCTAGAAGAGTCATCTCTTTGCCGGATGTGAACTTCATTAACACATTCCCTTTGCCTTCAACAGTTGCAGTCGCGACATTTCCCATATAAAGCCTCTCACCACCTTCCACCTTTGTGTAGGTAGAAAACATGTTTCGATCGCCACAAATGTGCTTAGTGGCTAGGGGTGGGCATTCGGTCGGTTCGGTTCGGTTTGGCACTATTCGGTTCGGTTTGGGTTCGGTTCGGTTTGGAAGATTGTCAACTGTTAACTGACTGAAATTTAATTCAGTTGGTTCGGTTTGGTTAACTGAATTACAAATTCGGTTCGGTATGGTTATTCGGTTAACCGAAATGTAAAAAACCCACTTTTTATTTTAAATTTTTTTTTTCATTTTTCACAACTTTTTGTGTTTTTTTTTTCCTTTTTCTTTCATATTACAAAGAAATCATACTTTTCTTTATTTTTAATTGTAAAAATACTTATATTTTATTATCTATAGTAATGTAAAAGTATATTAATAATATAGAAAATGAAAATAAAAAATAAAATTTCGGTTTTTCGGTTCGGTTCGGTTTGCCTATAGGCAACTGATAACCGAACTGAAATTTTTAATTCAATAACCGAACCGAAATTGAAAATTCGATTCGGTTGGTTCGGTTTATTCGGTTAACCGAACTGTTTGCCCACCCCTATTAGTGGCCCTAGTGTCTATCCACCAACTCTTTGAGTCGGTCACAACACAAGTTTCCATGACTACCGTCGCAAGATCGTCGGTCTCCATCATGTTTGCTTGGTTAGGCTTTTTGTTCACTCCATTAGATCCCTTCTTATTTTGACAATCGCTTGCGCGATGCCCGGGTATCCCACAAACCCAACAATCCCCTTTGATTTTCTTGGATTTGTGGTCCTTGGAATTATTGTATGTAGACTTTCTTTTTGCTCCCTTAGTATTACTTTTATTTTTAACCTTTGAAGACTCACCTTCAACAAGATTTGCCTTAGACTCGATAGATCCTTGCAGCCCACTCTTGTCTCCTTTCTGGTTATCTTCCTCTATCCTTAAACGTACTACCAAGTCTTCCATTGACAATTCCTTACTCTTGTGTTTTAGATAGCTCTTGAATTCCTTCCACAACGGTGGTAACTTCTCAATGATTGATGCAACTTGGAATGGTTCACTAATAGCCATTCCTTCCACATGAATTTGGTTGATGATGACTTGTATCTCTTCCAATTTCTTAACAACCGGAATAGAATCCATCATTTTGAAGTCTAGAAACCTTCCCACAATGAACTTCTTAGTCCCCGCATCTTCCATTTTGTACTTTTTGACTAGAGACTCCCAAAGTTCCTTTGCACTTTCAAAGATAGAATAAACATTGTAGAGAATATCCTCTAGCCCATTTATGATATAATTACGGCATAAGAAATCGGAGTGATTCCATGCTTCTAAAGCGGCTTCTTGTTCTTTAGTGGCATTTTCTGTAGGAATCACCAGTTTTGCCTCACGTAGAATGTGTGTGAGGTTGAGAGTAGTGAGATAAAATAGCACCTTCATTTTCCATCTTTGGAAGTCTTCCCCCTTAAACTTTTCAGGCTTCTCAGCATGGGTGTTCTTGACAATGGTTGCGACTGTAGTTGATGTTTCTCTGGCCATCTTTCAAGTATATCTAACTTTCTTTTATATTGTTGGTTTTAGGGTACTCAAAAAATGGATTAGAAACACTGAAATACATATAAGGAACTTCAAAGATCATGCACGTATTAAATACGCTGTCCAAAAATAAAGTTACGTCCCACACACGGTTGCAAGTGGACTATGATGCCTTTGTCTTGAGGATACTACGATCTAAGTTAATGGAGGCAACAATCTCTATTAACTTCTGTAGAATTTGTGTATATAAATTGCTCTCAAAGACTCAAGAAATTAGGTAGAAGAAGAGACAAAATCTGGACATAAATTCCATGAAGTATATATAGACTAACTAACATGCATGTATATTTAGAGGTGTCTATAGGGTAATGGACATGTCTCTACACAAACGGCTGTGTCCCAACACCCTTAGAACATGTCTATGTATGCAAATGCACGTTTAGAAACCAATAGAACAGCTATACATCGTTCAAATTCGAAGTTGAGATATGAAAAGTCACAACTTTTCAGTTCTAGGCCCTCTCGACCGGTCGAGTTGACCCGATCGACTGGTCAAAAGCCCCTCTGAAACTTTCTCAAAACTCATTTAAGTTGGTCTCGCTCGACCGGTCGAGTTGACCTGGTAGATTGGTCGAAAGCACCGCTAAAACTTTCTCAAAAACTGAAGCTACAAAATTTCTGGCGCTTTTGAATAAACGCCGTTAATTCCCGGTGCTTCAGGACAAACGCCGTTAATTCCCGACGCTTCAAGACAAACGCCGTTAAAACGTTGTCTCCTCATTCACACCTCGATTTTCCAATAGCATCCTACATTACGAATCTCCTCAACAGGTTTTTGGCATCTCAAAAACATTCTTCATAGCTTTCTCAAACTCATTACTTAATTAACTGGAAGATGATGGACAAGATAGAGAGTAATTTGGATAGGTGGGCAGGAGTACCAACCTCTTCGTTTCCTCCTAGTTCAGAGTTTTAGTCGTCACTCACTTGTTCATATTCAACATAACCAGATGTTCCATTCTTATCACCACTTTTCCAATTCAAAGATTTTTGTTCATCGAACTTGAAATCTCTACTAACAACAAGATTCTTCGAAATGGGATTGTATAATGTGTATGCCTTCAAATTCTTACCCCCAAAAAATAGATTTGATAGTATGACACAACCATGATTTGTCTTTGACATAAGTGTTGAAGCATGAACCAACATGATTCTTGCTTTTTAACCGAAACATTGTGTTTTGAGTCTTTGTCAATTGTTGTGAGAATTCCACTTTTTTTCTCTAATTTTGCACCTGCCTTTGTTGAATTTAACTTTATCAAGTTTCAATAGCAGTTGTCCAAATATTGTATTTCAGACCAGGGAGAGCATAGAACATTTTCTGCATATGTTTGACACCTTTCTTGATCTAAATAAGAATATCAACACGTCCCTTGTCATTATTGGTTTTTACATCAATTTGGGTTGATTCACCGAGTTACGGCCGACAACGATTTCTTGTTTTATGAGATGTGATTGTTGCAACCGCTATCAACATACCAAACTTCATCAACTGGAACTTATTGTCCGTTAGAAGTGAAGTGACAAAAAGAATGTCTCTCTTTTCTACTTTATCTTCATGCATAAAGCTTTGTTGATTCATTCTATTTCTCATCCTCTATTCTCTTTCTACAAAATCTCGTGAAATGGCCCTCTATTCATTCTATTTCTTATCCTCTATTCTATTTCTACATAATTTCTAAGGTACCTCTTTGTCTGCCACCTTTGAAACATCTCCTAAAAAAGCATGTGCTTGAAAAGTTTGCTCAGTAGAACAAGTTTAATATTTCTTCATGTGCAGTTCATGGTATTCTAGTGAACGTAAGAATCTGTCTACTGCTATCAACAAATCCTTTGACTCTTCAATAGCAATAACATTGCACTCAAATTTTTAATTCAACCTCAGATAAATTGTTTTTAACAAATATTTGATATTTGACCATTTCTCAATTCACTCTTAGCTGATTCACAATTGAAATTACATGATTAAATTAAACTCTGATGGTCTTAAAATCCTTCATCATAAGACCATCGTACTAAAAACAAAGAGACTGTAGTCTTAACATTTTCACTTTTTCACCTCCCTTGTAGGAAGTATAAAGTGTGAACCATGCTTCTTACTTTGTAGACGAAGTTGAAATTCCCACAAAAACAACTTCATCTATCATTTGATAAATATAAAGCAAAGCTTTTCTGTCCTTGCGATTCTCTTCCATTTTTGTCTTAATGTTGTTGAGAAAAAGTTGTTTCATCCGACTCTTCAAATCCATTGTCCATAACATCCCATAAATCTTGAGATCCAAATAACACTTTCATTTGGATATTTCATTGGTGATAGGCTCTTCCATTAAGGCAAGGAAGTTTTCGGTTGCAAGTGTTGTTGATAGAAGTTATCGATTTCTTTTAAAGTGGCTCTGCTACCTATTTTCTGGGGATATAGCCCACAGGATGTGGAGGTATGAGTTATCACGATCGAATGGAAAAAACGTGTAAAGTTCTTTGTTTTTCTTTGGATTTATAGGTCATGAAAGTTGTTTACCAAATTGTCCACAGTTCAGAACCATTCAACACAATAAAGCTGGATGTGGTAGACATTAAACTTAAATCAAACATCCAAACTGAAACTTAGGTTCAACTATTACATCACACGCCTAATGTAGTACAATCATCGGCACAGCCCACTGATATCAAAAGTAGTTACAAAGATAGTCCTAAGCATTACAGATTCAAATGGATTAAGTCTAAATAATTGATCTCCAGACTAAATCCATCTCAATGGTATCACCTATATTAGACTTGTTTAGCTTTCACCTGAACTCCGGTACCTGAGTGGTTCGGACATAAAAAATCTGTCAGCTTATGAAAGCTGGTGAGCATAAACCACGATGTTGTAGACACCCAATTTATTACCACGCTTTCAGGACATAGGGTAATTAGCTTCTTGGAAAATTAAAAGAATGGAAATGCCCATTTCAGGGCATTTTGGTTCCGCAAAGTCTTAAATCTCACTTTTGAAGATTACTTCAAGCTTCGATTTGCCAGTTTCATAATTGAGCCACTGATTTGCCCTCATTTCCGCCCGAAAGGCATTGGAAACTTAGGACACGCAAGTCTGACGCTTAGAATTCTCAAATCTCTTCAAAGTATAAGGAAGGATAGCTCTCAAAAAGAAAAGAATCTAAAAATTCTCTTTCGAATATAGCCGAATCTCTCCTATTCTGAAGCTTGACCGGGAGTTAACTTTTTTTGGCTCCAGTCTGCGGGCCCTAATTTTTTATTTATAAAATAATACATCCTGAGTGCTTTTCAATAATATAAAATTCGCAAAAATTAAACTTAAAATGAGTGAGATAAGAAGATAAGAATAAATAGGAGCAAAACGAATAATATATGACGCTTTATATTACTCGTATTTGGATTTCATGAGACTTTAATCCATACATCCAAGCTACATCAAGGCCCATGATCTATATCTAAGGCTACACAATGAGTAATCGATGTTTTAATCTCACAAGGCCAATTCGGGAAGAGACTTCCATTTAATGGAGTCGCCATTTGATTTGTTAAGCAAACAAAGTAAACTAACTTTCATTCAAGGGTGTATACAGCACTGGCAAATTTTGCAAAGTTTTCTCTTCTAGCCCAACCCATCATCAAGACATATTCCTTCTAAAGCCAGCCCAGCCCAGCCCTGCCCAGCACAGCACAGTCCATTAGCCTTAAAATTTTCAAATCTGATATGATATAAGCTACACTCTATTCTAACTAGTCTATTTTTTTGGGTTTTCATAACCTATATATAAAAATAATAATAAGTATGATTCACTGTCATCCCATAAAGACCCAACTTCAAGGACCCCCCCAAAAAACCTAAACCTAACTCTCATCTCTCTATTTGCCAACCAAAATAAAAGGAAAAAAACCGCACATCCGTTTTTATTTGTTATTGTCTCAGGTTCTAATTTGTAAAACACAATGGAAGACTAATTGACGCATCAAAAAATTCATACATAATAGAAACGGAGGAACTAAAATGAAAGGTGAGATGAAACTAAATTTATCCGTAAATTTGTATAGTAGACACAAAAAAAAAAAAAACCTTTGGGTGGGGCGCTTCCCCGAACGCCCGTGTAGCTTCGCCAATGTATGCATGCCCCCTCTCTAGCCCGCACCTTTGAGAGATCCTAAATACGCCCTTGCTTTCATTCCAACGGATAGAGTGCACCAGCCCCTCATCACCAAAGAACTCAACTCGGGGGATCCCACAATCTTCCACCTCAGTCTTCCTCCCTTCTATTAAAAATCCTATTTGTCAAATGTTGCCCGAGTGGTATCACCACTCTCTCTCCAAGGGAGAGTGAGTGGGTTCGACTCCCCTTGTGGGGGAGTCCTTGTAGGGTGGGCAATCCCCTTCCCTGGTTCCTCTGTGGGTATGGCCACATACTCGCAGCTCTTCTCCAGTGTGGGGTTGTCCACAATCCCCCCATGCGAGTGGGGCTGTGGGTTGTGTGTGTGAGTGTCCTTGTACCAAAAAAAAAAAAATCCTCACAACCCTCCTCTCATATCCCCAACCCCTCCCTCCCTCTCTCTCTCTCTCTCTCTCTCTCTCAAATCCTCACAACCCTCCTCTCATCTCCCAAACCCCTCCCCCCCCCTCTCTCTCTCTCTACATACAATGCACCCCCTACAACTTTATCTCTCCTAATAACTATTACTCCCTTCAATGCACACAATAAACACAGTGAGTCAAAACCCCAAAAAATTATGAAAGCTTTTTGGTTTCCAAACCCCAAAAGGCAAAACATTTTTTTCGCAAACTTGTCTTCTTCCTCCTTTTATTTCTTTATTTTTTAATCAATCATTTACTTCTCTCTCCAACTTTTATTGCACATAAAGGAGTTGTATTAGTTATTGAAAAGTCACATAGAAAAGTGACTATGCATGTGTCCACTCATCAATACATTAAATAGTCAAGTAACTGAAAAGTTATCCTAAAAAATGGCTCAACATTTAAGTTATTTACATACTATATTGCTTTTTCCCACTGTAATTTCAATATGCTATGCAATGCTTACTACTTAGGCTATGGTTTTTGGCTGGATTCTTTGTTTTTTTAAATGCACTTTTGTTTGAGATTTAGTAAGGTATTTGTGTTAGTTTGCTTCAACAATGTTTCTGTATGCGTTTTGTTATGATTTTAATTTATTTGTTTGGTTATTGTCATGACCCATCCCGCTATGCGTGAAAATAGGACATGTGGCACGCCACCAAGGCTCATTCAAAACAATTACAACATAGCAACAGAATAAATATAAATACAACAGTGATAAAACAACTCCTAACGATTCAATGGATTATGAAAATTAGAGTTATTAAAATTTTCCCCCTTTAAAACACTTGATGAAACAAGTCCTTTTTGAAAGTAGGAAATCCAGTCGACTGTATCGGGATCCCAGTCGACTGCTTTGGGGATTGTAGGGAGCATAGAATCTCAGCACCCCAATCTAGTTAACTAGCCGTTGTCCGATTGACTGTGCCTCAAAACTTCCAGTTGACTGACATACGTCCGGTCGACTAGACTCGGTCCTACAGTGACTCTTGTTTTTGATACACATTCCAGTCTACTATTTTCTCCACCCAGTCGACTAGTTTTTGAAAAATTGAAAGAGAAAAATCATCCATCCCATGTATCCAGTCGACTGTGTTAAGGACCCAGTTGATTGGTTTCCCAAAATACAGCACATTCTACAGAATTTCATTACTAAAGTTATCCCAACTCATCCCAAATCAATACCAACTGAATTGCAATTCCTTACCAACATTCTATATTATACAAGAACTTATAACAAGATCAGATACAGAATTATTACAAGATCTTGAATACTACAAGTGTTTCGAGATTCCAAAACATAATCCTCATGATTCATTTATAACGGGGATAACTACAAAACTATGTACAGGTGGTTTAGGACTCGCGTGCTCCCATGACATCACTCCTCGCACTTCTTCGTGCCCTTTTTCTTCTTACCTGCAATGGAGTAAAGCTCCACTACTCAGCTATATGCTGAGTGCACAATTCTAAACAAATGCTTATATGACAATTCATGCTCTAAACATCAAAACACATCAAAATAGTCTTCGGGGTGAGAGATACACATTCATCCGATAATGAGATTATGAAATTGATGCCGTGGAGGGCCTTCTCCCAACCACTCATCCAAGTGCCCTGGCAGGGCCTTCTCCCAAACCATGCACTGTGCTGTGGCAGGGCATTCTCCTAAACCATGCATTGTAGCTGTCGCTACAATTTAATCCTCAAACATCGAGGAGCTTACCCGCAGAATTAAATTGTACCAAACTCCCCTTCGACCCACATAGACATATAGCATGCTCATATAATCACATATACGTGCTTTCTATACATTTTTACTTGTATAATTAATGGGCCTAATTAATACATATCAAGTCGGACATTTAATTACATAAAATTCCTTATAATTTAGAAGTCTAGAATTCATAAATCAAGCTATCATTCTAAGATTTTAGGAGAAGTACCAGGAGACAGATTCTACGCCGAATCTCCGATTTTAAGTGATCCCTACAAGTATATACACGTTTTCCCCAAATTCCTAGAATTAAATTCTTTGTAAAACTTAACCAAACGAGGCCTAAGAGGTATCAAAACGTAGCTCTTACCTTGAGGAGTCTAAATATGAAATTTGATTGAAAATAAACAGAAAGAAGTTCGTCGATTGGCGCCGAGAAGCTCAAAGCTCTAAATCCCCTTTAGCTCTCAAGTTGATTGCAAGATATTTATGAAAATATATAGGGATTCCTCTATTTATAGGCATAACTCTTGGTAATTACGTTTACCTCCCATGAGTTCTCAAAATCTCTAATTATCTCCCAAAACATCTTAAACGTCTAATTTCTTGCTTCACGAGTGAAAGCTATAATTTACAAAAGTTTTCGTCTAAGTTCTGTTTGTTGTCGTAATTTCGTTCCAAAATCTAATTTCATGGAATTTCTAGACAACCTACCTATTATGCAACGCATCCTATCGGTTATCATTAAAATAATCAAAATGATCTTAATCGAGATTCAAACTATTCAAAAATACCTAAAATAGGTAAACTTACTATTCACATAAACCAGATATATCAAATAACATTTAATCACATAAATGTCATTTAATTCATATCAATGCCTCTTTGATTTACCAACTTCCCGTGTCCTCGGTTGACACTCATCGTTGACCCACAGCCAACCTCAATCAAAATTATTAAACAACGTTAATAATTTCCAGAAATTCACTTATGCATTTTAAAACAATAATTTTTTGGGACGAGGGTGACAACTTTCCCTTCCAAAAAGGAAGTTTGTCCCCGAACTTATACCTCATGAGTTGAAAAAGGTGCGGATACTCATTCCTCATCTCTTCCGCGTCCTCCCTCCTTGACCGTATAACTACGCCACAATGATTTAACCATTGGAATCATCTTCATTCTCAACACTTGTTACTTTCGATCTAAAATCTCTACCGGATGCTCCACATAAGTCAAGTCTTCCTGAATCTGTAATGGTTTCGATACAATGATCTTACTCATCACTATCATACACCATCTCAACATAGACACATGGAATACATTGTGCACATGCTCTAGCTCGGATGATAAGGCTAATTGGTACGCCACCGGTCCTACTTTCTCTAGGATCTCAAACGGTCTTACGAATCTTGGGTTAAGATTCCCCGCTTCCCAAATCTGACAATGCCCTTCGAAGGCGATAATCTCAAGTACACAAAGTCTGCTACCTCGAATGTCATCAGTTATCGTTTAGTGTCCGCATAACTCTTATAATGACTTTAAGCTATCTTAAGTTGCTCCTAGCTTAACTTGACCTTCTTAATAGTCAACTGCATTATCTCGAGTCCTATCAATCTTCTTCCTCGACTTTAGTCCAAAAAATCGCTGATCGATATTTATGCCTATATAAAGCTTCATATGGTGCCATACCAATACTTGACTGGAAACCGTTGTTGTAAGCAAATTCAATTAATGGCAAGTGTTTTTCCCGCTTACTTCCAAAGTCTAGAACACAAAGTCTAAGCATATCCTCTATCATCTGAATCATTCGCTTTGACTATCCGTTGGTCTGAGGATAAAATGCGGTACTGAAACTCAACTTAGTACCCATAACTTTTTATAAACTTTCCCAAAATCTCAATATAAAACTACTATTGCGATCTAATATAATCACTGCTGGGACTCTGTGTAGTCTTATAATATGTTTCATGTATAACTTCGCTAACTTGAAGGCTTAGTCATTTTGATCGGTAGAAAATGAGCTAATTTCGTCAATCTATCAACTATAACCCAAATCTTGTCATTCTTGTTAGGCGACCATGGAAATCCAGAAATAAAATCCATCATGATCTCATCTAATTTCCACTCTGACATAGGTAATGGCTGTAGTAGTCCTACAAGTACTTGTCTCTCTGCCTTGACTTATTGACATACCGAACACTCTGACATATACTCGGCAACTTCCCATTTCATGCCTCTCCACCAAAAGTTTACCCATAAGTTTTGGTACATCTTATTTCTTCCCGAGTGAATTGAATATTTAGGACTATGTGCCTCTTCTAGTATTCATTCCTTTAAGTCTTTCAAATTTGAAACACACAACCGATTTCTAAGCATCAACACTCCTTGCTCTAAGCTAAAATTGGGTCGTTTCCCTGAAGGTATCTCGTCTCTCATTTTGCACAAATAGTAATCATTGAATTATGCTATCTTGATCTCATCAAGAATGTCTAGGTGAGCGATTATCGCCATTGTTAAGCCACCATTGGTCTCTAGAATTATATCTAAATCCAAGCGTTCCATCTCTCTGACCAGTTCCTTTTTCTTAGTTAGCGCATAGGCTAAATTCTCTGTTGTCTTCTGACTTAAAGTGTCGGCTACTACATTAGCCTTTCCCGGATGATAGTCAATCGAAAGATCATAATCTTTCATCAACTCTAACTATCTTCTCTGCCTCATATTCAAGTCTCATTGTGTGAATATGTATTTCAAACTCTTATGGTCCGTGAAGATCTCACATTTTTTGCCATATAAGTAGTGTCTCCAAATCTTCAAAGCGTAGATTATCCCGACCAATTCAAGGTCGTGAGTCAGATAGTTAAATTTATGTGTCTTCAACTATCTTGACGCGTAGGCAATCACCTTGCCACTTTGCATAAGCATATAACCCAAACCTTGATGCGAAGCATCACTATAGATTAAAAATCCTTTGGCTCTGAGTGGTATTGTTAAGATAGGTGCCCTCGTCAAACGCGACTTCAACTCTTGGAAACTGTGTTCACATTCTGAACTCCATTCAAAGTTAATACCATTCCTCATTAACTTTATCATAGGCAATGAAATCGTTGAGAAATTTTTGATAAAGCAACGGTAGTATCCAGCTAATCCTAAGAAACTTTGAATTTCAGACACTGAAGTCGGTCTCTGCCAATTAGATACAACTTCTACCTTGTGAGGATCAACTGAGACGCCATTCTTGTCAATTATATGACCAAGAAAAGTAATGCTAGGTAGCCAGAATTCACATTTCTTAAATTTTCCAAATAGTTGCTTCTACCACAGTCTCTGGAGTATCAACCTCAAGTGTTTATCGTGCTCTATCTCACTCAACAAATTAATAAGGATATCGTCTATGAATTTGATCACAAAGTCATCTAAGTAGTCCTTGAAGACTTGGTTTATAAGATCCATGAATGCGGCTGGTGCATTGGTAACCCCAAATGGCATGACTAGAACTCATAGTGTCCATATATAGCATGTTCTGAAAGCTATTTTCTCGACATCTTCCACCTTTACTTTCAACTGATGGTAACTTGATCTTAAATCTATCTTTGAAAACACTTGTGCTACACGAAGTTGATCGAATAGGTCGTCGATTCTAGGCAACAAATATTTGTTCTTGATTATTAACTTGTTTAACTCCTGATAGTGAACGAACATACGCATTGAACCATCCTTCTTCTTCACAAATAACACTAGAGCTCCCCACGGTGATATACTAGGTTAAATAAAACCCTTGTCGAGTAACTCTTATAGTTGGATTTTTAATTCCTTCAATTCTACGGGTGCCATTCGATATGGTACTTTCGATACGGGTCTTGAATCCGACATTATCTCAATGGTGAACTCGATCTCCCTCTCAATATCCAGAGACTCTTGTACTATTGGAATGTCTTCTACCTTCAATTCAGTCACCAAAGTATCAATTACTGAACATCAAAATCCCTGACATCTCTTTCTCAACAAAATCAAATACGGTGGCGGGGCACCACTCCCTTGGAAACAAAAATCTTCGTGCACCGGTGATAAAAAATTAACTTATTTCCATTCACAATCTATCGTGGCTTGGTTAAGTGATAACCAATCCATTCCTATGATCACATCAATATGGTTTACGATTAGCGGTATAAGGTCTACAGTCATCAACTTCTTACTTAGTTTGATTTCACAATCCTTATATGTCATAGACGTTACTACTAGCTTACTAAGAGGTATTATAATGTATAATTCATATCCTAAAGTTGTCGATCTAATATTCAAATGTTTAACAAAATGATGCAATACAAATGAATGCGTAGATCCTGAATTAATGAGTATGTGTGCTAGATATGAACATATAGGCACCATACTTGAGACCACTGTATCTATAGTAGTCACATCTTTGGGATTCCTCAGATATGACCTCCCTTGTCACTGTTCTGTCCCTTACTTCCTATTAGTGATTTGCTTAGGCTTCGAACCATTCAAAGCCATAGAGCTAGCTCCTTATTGGGGACGCTTCCTTGGATAATTCTTTACTCGATTTCCAAAGGTAACACAATCAAAACACTTGATCTGCAACCCTGGTGTAAAGCTTGCACTGCTCACACCTTGAGTTTTGCTTTGGAAATTTATCATAAGGCATCGACCTGTGTGTGGTCGATTACAAAGTGAACACAACAGAATGTTACTTGGCGCCCTCCTAGGTTCACTGAAACAAGAACTAGAGCCTCGTATAAATGGGCCTCTTGAAAGATCCACCCTGGTTTTGGTCACCACCCTCATTACCGCGCTTGTCTTGTTGATTCTGTCTCAATATCTCCATTCTACTTTCTTCCACAAATGCCGTTTGTTGTACTGCGGTAACAGTTGAATGTTCATATAACTCTACCCTCAAACGGATGTTCTCCCTTAATCCTTCTTCGAACTTCCTTGCCCTATCCTCCTCCATCAGTACCAAATCTTTTCTAAACCTCGAAGTATACTCAATATATTATAATCATATCTCCCTATTTAAGATTCTCAAACTCTCTCTTCTTCGCATTATGTACAACCCTTGGAAAGGATCGGCGATTAAACTCTGCCTTGAACCCTTCCTACGTTATCAGTGCCCCTTCATCCAACACATTTACCCACCAATTTTGGGCTTTATCCCTAAGTACGTGACTAGAATTCTCAATCTTCAGTGTATCGGACATCGGAATAGATCCAAAAATCCTCTCCATATCCATAACCCAATGCTCTGCTAGCGTCGTGTTAGATGTCCTGTGAAACTTTGTCAGTTTCTTTCTCATGAATTATTCTGATACAGATCATCCACCCCTATTATTAGGTGTAGGCACAACGGCTATCGGTGTTGGCTCAAATAGAGGTGTTGGAGGTAATCGCTCCACTATCTTTTGTACCAAATCTTTGATGTTTTTCCATCATCTCTAACAGATGGTCTATATGGGCATATGGTGATTGCTCATGTTCGTCAGCCATAATTCTCAACCTGTCATCTACAATGCATAAATACTATGCACGTATAACAATAATTCCAATCATGTATGTATGACAACATACCATATGTATTAAACATCTCTACTATGTGTAAATGCACTCTAGAATATGTGTCAAATCACTCAACTCTCCACTTGTCATCGAACGTTCTCAAAGTTTTGTTATCTCTAGCTCTGATACCAATAAATGTCATGACCCATCCCGTTATGCATGGAAATAGGACACGTGGCACATCACCAAGGCTCATCCAAAACAATTACAACATAGCAGTGGAATAAATATAAATACAACAGTGATAAAACAACTCCCAACGATTCAATGGATTATGAAAATCAGAGTTATAAAAAGTTTCCCCCTTTAAAACACTTAAAGAAAAAAATCCTTTTTGAAAGTAGGCAATCAAGTTGTGGATACTCGCAGTTTAACCACGCTTTTTAAAACTTTTTCAAATTTAAAATTCAAATACGAGTCGCCAGTTCAATTTTTAAAGGAAAATTAGGAAACCATTTTGAACGCAAACTGATCTTTTGGAAACCAAAGATTTCTAGGTCCAGGGATTATGGAATGAAGGGGAAGGAGCCCAGCGGACAAAAGCACCCCCTTCATCCTATCTCGTGATAGGCCTCTGCTCAATATCCCTTTTAATCGAATTATTAATCTAAGCATGCACTCAACTAATACATATATATACATTCCAAAAGCATGCTGAAAAGGGTGTAAAATTGCTAACGATAAAAGGCATACAAAACCACGTAATTCAAATAGCAAGCAAGATGACATGCAAATAGGGAACGAGAAAACTTATGCATACAAAATCAAAAGCCTAAGAAAAAGTCTCTAACTCAACTAATACATAAATATATATATACATTCCAAAAGCGTGTTGAAAAGGGTGTAAAATTGCTAACGATAAAAGGCATACAAAATCACATAATTTAAATACCAAGCAAGATGACATGCAAATAGGGAACGAGAAAACTTCTGCGATTTAGAAACGTGCAATGCATACAAAATCAAAAGCCTAAGAAAAAGTCTCTAACTCATGTATACACATAAGGCAAGACCTAATTCTAAGGTGTCACGCATGGAGTCGAAAATCAATAATAAATAAACTAGAGAAGGGTTAAGAGATCATACCTCGATAGGGTTATAAAACAATGGTTAGTCCACATGCTTGAACAAGATATAATAATGAATCCTTACTAACATTCCTAAACTTCTAGCTTAAATCGATTAATCATGGATAGTCTTGACATTGTTATGGATTCCTTCTAATTTGTTAAAAATACAACGTCTCTGTAATATACAAGTCTCAATTAGGAGCCAATGTAATGTCCATAGAGAGATGGTATAATCCAACATAACCATAAAGAACTCACAACTAAATTCAATTAGATGCAACCTCATCTAAACATAAGCCCTAATCACAAGTACCAACATACATGAATGAATGCATGGATATGAATAAGAATAAGCTATGAATTATTCAATGATCTGAATCATTTAGCCTCTGTATTTAAGTCCAATTAGTCATTATTAAAACATGGTTTAAGTCCTAGGTCATGAAAAGGTCATTTAGGTCATCATCTATAAAATTTATCAAAAGTGCAACAGAGTTTCAGAGTTTATAGAGAAGAAACCTGAAATTAAAAAAGTACAACAACATGGATCCCATGGTTTGATCTTAGTGATAATTGGACACAAGATGTCTCTGTAAGTCTAGTTTCTAGCCCAAAAAGAAGATCAAAGATCAAACGATTCAATCTCTGGGAATTGGAATAGGACCAGACATCACTCAGGAATTTACAACTCTCTGTCCAAAGTTCTTATATGATTTTCTAAAAATAGCAAATAAATCCGAATGACTTCATTCTTTTCAGGAGATCTCCTTAACAATTTTAACTATACAGAAAAAAAAATTTGAGGTGAAAAAATCTTGATTAAAGCTATATGATCTACTTAATTTAAAATGGACTTTCTGTTCTGAAATTTTGGACAAAGAATAGTTTATGAATCTTAAGACCAAACCATGTTAACTATGGAATCTTACCAAAATAAAAATTGTGGTGGTAGATTTATGTGTTATGAACACTCTCCAATTAGTCTCATTCAATTTCCATAGACCATGATTTAATAAGAAATCTTTGATCATAATAGGTTCATGAACTCATTGCACCAATGTTGGTATTTAAGTCATAAAAGTTAACAAGTCAATCCCTCTCTCAAGTTGATGATCCTTGAGGGATATGAACTTATTAAATCTTATTCTCCTCTCAAATCAATGGTAGTTGGAGACTAAATAAGACCAAAAATCACATAAACCCTAATAGGAATTATAGAAAGAATTCCATGATGATTTAAATTGAAGGATCCAAGTCATGAAGTAAGACTTGAACCCACCAATCATGTGTGGATATAACCATGATCAACCTTAATTCTCATATAAATCACAAGATCATAGGGGATTAAAGGATCAATCTCAAAAGAATCTAATGAAAGAGAAAAATATAAAAGGAATTAGAATAAAGTTTTATTTGAAAAATTCAAGTAAAAATTCTTTTACAAACTTAAACCCAAGGCTCTATTTAGATCCAAATCAATGAAAGTAAGTGAGAATTCAATCATAATTTTATATGGTGTGTGATGAAATGAGGTAGGAAGAGACTTTTTGAAAATGTGTAAAAATCCTAGATCTATGAATTGTGATTGAATTGTATCCTAATTCTAGGTAGGATTAGAAGGTTACCTCTAATAGCCTCAAGAATTTCTTGATTGTTGATGAAGATCTTCCAAGTTCTTCAATTTCTTCTTGTTTTCTTCAAAATCTTCTTAGATTCTCTCAACTCTCTCTATATTTTCTTGTCTAAAGAAGGATCATGGAAGAAGATGATGGAGGATCCCTATAATGGAGGTGAACCTGCCTTACATAGACTATTTTCATGGGGCTAAATTGGTAAATTCGGGGTAACCCATGACTAATGATATTCCATATGTATTTAAAAAATAAACAGTCTGTTACAGTGGGCGACACTCAGTAAGTTGTCTGCGTCACTCAGCGAATGCCGTTCCGACACTCACTTAATACCGGTGCGGCACTCAGCGCTGGCATCGTCGCGTGCCGCTTCTAACGGAATCCCCACCTTTTTCATTTATTTTTCAAATATATACTTATACTAATATATATTAATATATACATATATATATATATATATTTATAGGATTATATATATATATATCTTTTTTTTGTTTCTTTTCTTTCAAAATTCTTTTTCTTCTTTTTTCAAAATTCTTTTTCTTCTCTTTTCAAGATTCTTCTCTTTTTTTATATTATTATATATATGTTTTTATACTAAAATTAAATTTTAAAACTGTCTCTGTTATGAATACTTTATATCCTAGTTTTCCCTGAATTCCAGTCTCTCTCTTTTCTCTTTGAAAACTTTATTGGGACTTGAAGAATCCTCCGAAGAACTTGAATCACTTAGAAAACCTTCAAATTTTGGCGGACATCGTCAACATCGGTCTAGAGGTAATCACCCCCTGAATTCGACGGTCGATCAAAATTAGAGTATCTACAGTTTTCCCCTCTTCGATAGAGCTTGCGAAGCAACACGTATCACAAGTGAATGACGAAGCCTGTATGAAGACAAGTCTTTGGCCGAACTGTTGAATTCAGGTAAAAACAAACTGCGTTGCAAAACCAGTCGCATAGATGGTTGGTGCTGGTCGTGCTCATCGGTGACCTGCCTACGTATCCCAACGGGAATCAGACTAGGACATAGTTTGGGCAAGGGACTTCATATTCAAAAGACAAGCAGTCAAGAAGATGGGTGTACCTATCCTATTGTGATGCACATGCTCACACAATGCCATATTCGAAATGAAATAAAAATGAAATTGATCATGCTAATGTCATACTTGCCCTGTTTCATGCTTTCTCTATATGATGTATGCTGCATGATGCGATAACCAAAGAGGATTACCGAATGTTGGTTGATGCAAATTCGTTGCGAGAATTAGGAATGCAAATCCATTACATTCTCAAATTAGTTCAACGTAAATCTGTTACGAGGATCAAAAATATAAATCTATTATTTTCCAAAGCGAGGTCAATGCAAATCCGTTGCAAGAACCGAGAATGCAAGTCCGTTACACTCACAAGCTTAGATTATTGTAAATCCTTTAAGAGAATTGGGAATATAAATCTGTTATATTCCCAAAGCGAGGTTAATGCAAATTTGTTGGGAGAACCGAGAATGTAAATCCGTTACATCCTAAAAAAGTCTGATCAACGTAAATCCATTATGTGGATTGAGAATATAAATCCGTTATATTCCTAAAGCAAAGTCAACGTAAATCTGTTGTGAGAACCGAGAATGCAAATCTGTTACATCCTCAAATTCAGATCATCGTAAATCCGCTACGAGGATCGAGATTATAAATTCGTTATACTCTCAAAGCGAGGTCATTGCAAATCCGTTGTGAGAACCCAAAATGCAAATTCGTTACATCCTCACATTAAGATCATCATAAATCTGTTACGAGATTGAGAATATAAATCTGTTATACTCCCAAAGCGAGCTCATTGCAAATCCGTTGCGAGAACCGAAAACGCAAATATGTTACATTCTCAAATTCAGATCATCGTAAATCCATTACTAGGATCGAGAATACAAATCTGTTATGTTCCCAAAGTGAAGTTAACGCTGGATTAATTCAATTCATAGAATTCAATCAAGTTCATTCTCAAATGATTTTCCCAAAATCAGGAGCATTCAGACTTAAATTCAAATTATTTCCAAAATCAGGAATCGATCAGACTCCATTCAATTCATTCCTCAAAAATCAAGATTCAAAATTTTCAAAATCATGAGTCAATTAAATTCAAATCAATTTAATTTTCAGAATCAAGAATCAACTGGTCCTTAATCAATTCATTTCTCAAGGTTAGGATTCAAAATTTTCAAAATCATGAGTCAATTAGACTCAAAATCAATTGAATTTTCGAAATCAGGAATCAATCAAACTCCATTTGAATATTTCCAAGATCAGGAATCTATATCAGACTCAAATTAATTCAAACTTCTAAAATTAGAGGTTAATCATACTCAAATTAATTTTTTATTATTAAAATCAGGATTCCAATTCTTCAAAAATTGTGAGTTAATTAGACTCAAATAAATTTAATTCTTGAAATCAGGAATCAATCAAACTCTACTTAAATTCAATTCTTTCAAACAGGAGTCAATCAGACTTGAATCAAGTTTTCAAAATCAGGAGTCATTAAGACTCGAATTAAATTTATTCTTTTAAGATTAGGATGGATTTTAGCTTATGAAAAGGGCTTCAAAACTTACTTTTCAAATCCTAGGGGTTCATTAAAAATGAGGGAAAACCTTGAGGGACATCTAAGCAAAATTTGTTGGTTCCCAATATGAATATGAAAAATTTTAGGGGGGAAGGCTAAATGTCCCATTTAGTGGCACTTGGTAATAGCGTGGCAGGACTCAGCGAGTGTCGGTGTGGCAGTCAGTGACTCCCGCTCGGCACTCAGAGAGTGCCGCTACCTTTTCGTCGGATGCCGTTGGGTCTGGCAGTTTGTTTAAAACAAAATTCTTTTCATTCTTTTCTCATTCTCTCATTCTTTCTTCCATACAATTTCTCTCTAGGATCTCACTTTCTCTTGATTTTCAACTTGCCAATCTCTTAAACCAAGGTTTGTTATCTCTTTTGTATAATCAAAATCTTGTCTTTAACTTGATCTATGGTCAAAACTTGAGTTTTTCTTACATTCTTTTTGCATTGTGATTCTGTGGGTTCCTTTTCATTGATTTTCCTTCCATACTTTCTTGTAGATTCACATATATGGCTAGCGGTTTGGGATCGCAGGGGCCTTCGAGGAAGAAGTACAAACCTTCCCCCGGCCATACTTCATGACTTCTCCTCGCCGATCCCGGGGCGCATATCTCGGCACGAGCTTTTAATCTCAAATTCTTTTGCTCTCTATGACGATGGATGCAATGCAATGCAATGTATGGTGCCTAATGCATGTATGAATATGTCCTTAGTCTTGTGCATTTTTGATATCCCGTAAGCTTTTGCCATGCCCATTTTAGGTTGATTTTGAATGAATTATTAGATATCATGATCATGTGCAATACTTGAGATTATGCTCTTGCTTGCTCTTTTTGTTCGGATTTTACTGATTTTACGCCAAAACCATGCCCAAAATTTTTACTACTTCACTTATTCTTCACAGAAAAAAGGGGGTCACATCGACCCCATCGAGCACTCAAATTCATAGACATGGAGTTGCTTGGTACTCCAAAAATTTTACAAAGTCATGGAATCGCTAGGACTCAAGAATTCATTTTTTTACAAAATCATGGAGTCGCTAGGACTCAAGATTTCAATTATACTACATTATGGAGTCGCTAGGACTTAAGAGTTCATCATTTTTTTTACACAATCATGGAGTCGCTAGGACTTAAGAATTCAATTTTACAAAATCATGGAGTCGCTAGGACTCGAGAATTTATTTTCTTACAAAACATGGAGTCGTTCGAACTCAAGAATTATTTTACAAAACATGGAGTTGCTCGAACTCAAGAATTCATTTTACAAAACATGGAGTCACTAGGACTCAAGAATTCATTTTATATTTATTTCTAACTTTCATTGATTTCGTTATTATCAATTTTCCTTTATTGCCTTCTTTTCTCTCCTAACACTTTTTATTTTATTTCCCTCCTTTTCACATGCCCGAGACTGCTCTTAAGGGCCATGGGATCCTAGCTCATGGGCATAGGTGGTATAATGAGCTCCCTGATACGGTCAAGGATGGGATCAATGCCACAGGTTTTGGGCTCTTTGTGCAACTGTTAGGAAAGAGCTCCAATGATATGGCCCAAATCCAAGCTTTAGCAGGGCGATGGTGGGATACCACGAATACTTTTCATGTTCCATTCGGGGAAATGACGATGACCCTGCTAGATTTCGCGATGATTACTGATATCCCTTTTGGCGGCCTCCCTGTGGCTCGTTATGATGATCTCGGGAGTTGGCACAAGCAGATCATTGACCTCCTTGGAGCATTGTTCTGGCAAAGTGGTTTCTAGACACTTGAAGGGGCCAAGTTTTCATCGACGATCAGATGATCAGAGTGTTCCTTATGTATGTGCTGGGTTGCTATTTGATGAGCACTAGAGGAGATAGGATCCATCTAGCATATCTAGCTTCTCTAGAGGACATTGGTCGCATCCCTCAGTATAACTGGGGAGGAGTAGGGTTAGCCATTCTTTATCGCCATATGAGCGATGTTTCCTGGGGTAATTTTCCCTCTACTAGTGAGGGCTTGGGAGGTAAAATTTCATTCTTATCCTACTTTATATTCATTTAGAATTCCTACTGATTTTATTTTAACGATTGGAATCACCCTTTAATGTTTTCTTTGCAGATATGGTCCATTGAGTATCTCTGCATGAGGGCTCCAAGCACTAGTGTAAATGAGAATGCTATTCTCCCTCAGGGTTTAAAGTGGAGAAAGGGAGCGACGGGACAGAAGGTGGTGGCCATTACTTTGTTGGAAGGAATTTCCTTACCAACCTGCAGGATGTCCATGTGATATGGAATCCATGGTTGGCGGCCCTCCCAGAGGCTAGTGTAGAACTTTAGACCACCTTGGGCTTTGCTAGGATGAGGATCTTGATGGTGGGAGAGGCGTGTCAAGAATGGTATTTGGGCGAGAGGGTGACGAGGCAGTCCCTAGTTGCTACTGTCTTCTATGTGCCAAGGTCTTCTCTACTTACTACGAGGAGCACTGAGACCTTAGACCATGATGACTTCATTGCAGCCCTGGGTGGGGAGGACATGTTGAACTATATAGAGGGTCTTGATGGTTACGCCAATTTTTGATTGAATTCACTCATGCATAACCTCCCTTTGATGGAAGTGACTCGGGTAACTAACTTTTTCCCTCTTTTTATTATTTAAAATTTCTTTTAGCCTTGTAGTAATGATTACTAGGACTGGAATTATTTCTTTTGCAGCCTGTTCTTGGAGCAGCTGATCCTCCAGCCCTCTTACAGTGGAATTGGAATGTACCCATGGTCTATATGGGTCAGGAGACCCTATACCAACTACCTCCATACACTCAGGATGTTTCGACTATTCCTCTGCAATATGACACAGTTCCTAGATATTATGCTGAGGAGGGGCTATCATATACTCATACAGTTTAGTATTAGATCCATGATCGTGAGTGGAGAGTAAGTTTCAAGACTACTTTGCCATGTTATTTTTAAACTCTCAATTATTCAATACTAATGCTTGAACCCCAATTCCTTTCAGGTTGATGGAGCAAGGGCAAACGTAGAGCTTCAGGCTAGGGCTCATGTATATGTCTTAATCCTTCTCTCTTTTTTATGGGACTGCATAAGCGAGTTCGCGAACTCAAAAAGAATTTCATACTTATAAAATCGAGTCTGAGGACTCCAAAGAATTTCATTTTTACTAAATTGGGTCCAAGGACTCCAAAGAATTTCATTATTTACAAAATTAAATTTGAGGACTCCAACGAATTTCATATTTACAACACTGAGTCTGAGGATTCCAAAGAATTTCAGTTCATATCTTTCTTTCTTTTGTTCTTCTCTTTTGTAGGTAGAAGAGTTTGTCATCCTACGGAGGCGAATTCAAGAGCTCCAAATAAGCCAAGGAGGCGACTGCGGAGGTGATGGTAGTGATGCTAGAGAAGGTGGTGATGCTAGAGAAGGTGGAGGTCGGGGAAGTCAGACAACTGCACAGGCGCCGAAGGGGAATCCCCCCATCACCGACGAGGATGATTTATGATTATCCCCTTTTCTTTTATTTCATGAAGTTCCTGCATCGACAAAGAAACATTTCAAACATTTCTTTCGATGATGATTTTCTTATTAGATGAATAGATAGATAGACATGTATGCATGGCGGCCTTCGAGCCAATTTGGATCTTTTTATGCTTATGCTTGACTGCTTTTATTTTGTCATCTTTTATTGAAATGTTAGTGCTCTTTTGATCTTGCTTATTGATGAATGGTACAAAAGAATCAATGCTTGGATGCCAATTGGTAGTATTTTCAACTTTCTTATGCACGTTTTGGACTAATTAAGATTATAAACTATACTAGAAATTGTCTGGACACTGATCGACACTTGGTGATGCTGATCGGTACTCATTGAATGCCGCGTGACACTCATCAACTGCCGGTCGGCTCTCAGTAAGTGCTGCTGCTTTTCATCGAGTGTCGCTTAGTTCCCTTTTTCTTTATAAAGATGGTTCTTGCTCACTTAAAATTTCCAAGCCTCCTTATTCTCCTTCTTATCTAATCTCTTATCCCATTCTCATTTCATCTCTCATGGCTTCTATCAGTTCTGACATCCTTTTCCCGTGGATGGATTCCCTTTCAGGTATTGATAAACTTAACTTCGAGTCTTATAGACTGACTGATCTCCTTTTGTCAGATGGCTTTGGATGAGGATTTGCTTCGAGCTTCTATCAGGTGTTGGGATCCCTCATTGCACATTTTTTAATTTTATTAAGGGGAGGTCTGCCCACTTTTTGAGGAATTCAGCGCTATACTTCATACCGACCATTTTATAGATTTGATAATTCCCTAAGTACAGGTAAGCTATGTTCAGGATCTTGTAGCTCTTCTTCATATTTCTCATAGCGCTACCAGCTTCTTCATTCATGATCGATATATTAATTTTGACCGTCACTCTCATGTTTATGCTGCTATTGGTTATCCAAATGACGGAGAATACTATATTATTCGGCATAGTGCACTCTACATAGCCATACTCTCCTACTTTTTCTTTTAATCTACTACTGACGTTCTTATCCCCATTAGCTGTGGCCTTGGAAAGATGAAGAGTGCCATCATGTTAGTTCTCGGGGAGACTTTGCTAGGGCTAGACTGTACTTGTGGTACCGAGGCCATGATCTCTTCGGGGGCTCCTCATGTTCTACAAATTTGGCTTCTAGAGTGCCTAGGTCTCTTTGTTCGCCCTTCTTACCTTGGGAGACAGCTTCCTTATGATCGCCTGGAGGTTCACTGCCCATTTTACTCAGTTGATGACTGGTTTGCCTGGCTCTAGAGTCTCTTTTACAAGGATATCCATTGGATCAACCCTTGATGGTTTATTGTTGTAATACCCTATATCTTTAATGATTATTTAATATAGAGAGATTCGATTTGTTTCCTTTGACCAAACTTAAAATTTTACTATCAACCGATCGAAGTTCGTCCGAGCGATAGAGCATTTCAAAGTTCAAGCGACCCGAACCTTGTTCAATCGATCGAAACCCTATCGACCTAAATTTATGACGTGGTCCCCACTTCAATCGATCAAACCACTCTTTAATCGATCAAACCTGACCGATCTACTCTCGAGCGATCGAACACGCTTCAATCGATCGAACTTGTAATCATCAGGATTCTAGGTTTCACGCAAACAGAACCACCTATACCCCCATTTCCCTTATATATACGTTAATTTCATGTGGGTGTAAGGTTTACTAAACCTTAGAGAGTTTGAGAGTGTGTGTGTTTATGTTTGGTATATATATACACACATATATATATATTATACACACACATCCATACATAGATATATATATGCTATTTGAGAGAGAGAGAAGCATAGGAGAAGAAGAAGAGAAGGAAACAGAGAGAAAGAGAAGGTATAGAGAGACAGAGGAGCAAAGATCCAGAGAGAGAGAAGAGGAAACCATTGAAGCTTAAAGCTCAAGCTTGATATTGCCAAACGTACCCCTTAACACCCTAAGTGAGTTTTTATTCACTTTGTTTCTTTATTATAATGTTTACAAGCTTTTGGTGATATTTAGATGTAGTAAACACGTCCCTAAGATGTTTATGTATTTCCATTTACAAATCTACTAGAGAAGACGACTCTCGAGCGATTGAACTGAGTTCAATCGATCGAATGTTTAATCGATTGAAGTAACTTCGATAGCTCAAACATTCTTTTCCTCAATCGATCAAACTGAGTTCAATCGATCAAAATGAGTTTAATTGATCAAACGTAACAGAACATGGTTTAGTTCTTTTGTTTATTTTATAAGAGGTTCGGATGTTCGATTCTTGATTTAGTCTTCTATTATACGACTTTGGGTTGATCAGGGATAATGTGACTACATAGATAAGTATGATAAAGAATAATGGATTAATGTGATGACATTAGATACTATACAGTTCATGTATAAGTTTGATGGATTTTGTTTATTATATAAGAGGTTCAGATTGTTGATTCTCAATTTAGACTTCTATTATACGACTTTAGGTTGATCAGGAATAATGTGACAACACAGATAAGTATGATAAAGAATAATGGATTAACGTGATGATGTTAGATACTATGCGGTTCATGTATGAGTTTGATATTCGTTCATTTTATTCAGAGTAGTTAGGCTATATGGGGTTGTCATGTATCAATATCAGTACAAACATTAAGTAGGTTTGATAAGTTTTGGGAAGAGAATGGGGACTCATATTGCTTGATCATAAGTACGAGGTAGATAGATGAATGTGTCTATGACATGCGGTGAACCTTGATCATAAGTATGTGGTAGACCGACATGGTGTCTATGACATGCGGTAAACATTGATCATAAGTACGCGATAGAGAGACGAATGTGTCTATGACATGCGGTGAACCTTGATCATAAGTACGTGGTGGACAGATGTATGTCTCTATGGTTTATGGTGATATAGTATCTACGACTTATGGTGTATGCGGTGCATAGACATATGTGTCCATGACTTACAGTGATGCAGTAGATTTGACGATAGGTCGTGGCAATAGAATTGATGTGTCGATGCTTGAAGTGTTAAAACCTTGACATGCGGTCGACTGTGCATATGTTCTTAAAAGTGGGGGTTGGACTGATGTTTTATCTATGACTTATGATGTACGCGATAGATGACCTCTATGACTTGCATTGTTATGTGGTAGAAGTTATCTATAACTTGTGATGACGTGGTAGATAGAGCATTGGTGTATTCAGGAGTTTTACAATCAAGTCTGTTCCAAGAGTCAGTAGTGTGCTAAGTTTGTTATTAACAAGACGATAAGGGTTAAGCAAGCGATGTTGAAATATAGAGAAAGATACTATTGTAACAATATATCTTAGACACTTCAACAACTTGTTATTATGTTATATCATTGATACCTTGTGAGTTTCTATTCACTCACCTCTCAGTAAGCTGACGGCCATTACTGCCTGGACATTCCCCGTCTAGATTACCCTGTCCCTTTTATTATAGATAATGGAGCTTATGATGGTAGCTACTACCCGAAAGGGGATAATGCAGAGGGTGGCCCCACTGATGCCAGGTACGCTAGAGAAGGATGTTCTATTGATGATTATCCTTACACCAGCTGAAGATTTGAAGATAGTCATATCTAGTTTTTATTTTGGTTGTTTTAGTTAAACTTTAGTTTATTGGGTACTTGGGCATATGTTGTCTCCAGACCTGTTGTGATCCTGAGGACCACTCTGGTGATTATAATCGATATGCTATTATTATATTGCTATTCTTATTCTTTAGTCGACTAGTACTGTGTGGTGTGGACAATTTAGTGACATTCACCCGTCATTCCCTATAGACTCAAAAAGGAAATTTATTTTTCTCTATTTTTACGGTTCTGGGGCGTGACAGGATTTTTAGTATCAGAGCTCTGGGTTATGATTTTTTTATTCACTAACATTTCCACACCATCTGGTCCTAGTATTTTGTGATTCCTTGAGATGAGATATGAGTTTGAGATAAGTTCATCCGTCTGACAATAGATAGTTTCCTTTACAGGTTAGCATCATGGATCCAGAATTCCATAAGTTTGTGATTGATTCCTATGGAGGACACGTGATCCATGGGGATACTGTGGTGCCAGCTGACCCAGAGTTTTATCATAACCTCATATACCAGATAACTAGTTGATATCTAGAGGAGGATATGTGGAAGGCTCTTTATGTGACCGGGAAGACTCACCCTACAGAGATGCGTATGGATGCTTATTATTCAGTGAGGATTAGTAGGGATATTCACCAGGAGATTTTACAGTTAATCCAGAGTAAGATGGAGATTAACACTATAGAGCTTTGAGCTATTCTTGGGGGACCTATTGAGGCAGCACCAATAGTAGTACCACCATCATCGATACCTGAGGTACCCATTCCAGAGCCACAGGAGCAACCTGAGGAGCTAGAGCCACTAGAGGCCGAGCTGATAGTAGATGCTGACCTAGAGGAGGATCCCCCCGAGGACATCGAGCCTATTGAGGATGACGAGGAGCCAGAAGAGGACCCGGAGGAGGACCCAGAGTTAGGTGATGAGGACGTTATGGAAGGAGGGGATGACATAGTAGGAGATGAGGGTATAAAGGATGTTGCAGTCGAGCCAGAGGAGATTTTAGTACCTGGGATACCTGTGATGCCAATTTTACCTATAGGGCCTATTATGCATATGGCAGCCATGGCCGATATGGCAGTAGGATGGATAGCTAAGATGGTCGCTCAGCCAGCTAGATTTGTTATAGGAGAGGCTGCCATAGTAGGAGCTCTTGACATAGCCAATGGATTCATCACAGTAGCAGTCGATGTTGCCAACCAGGCGATAGCAGACGTGATAGAGGAAGCTGATGTAGAGATGATAGAGGATTGGGATGTAGGAGTGCTAGTCGGAGATCTTATCGCACTAGTTGAGGATGATCCACTCGAGGAGATGGATATCGATTCAGAGGACGAGGCACCACCAACAGGATCGAATATTGACGACTTTTGAGTCAGGGTCTGGGGAGGTTTAGATTTTTTTCAGTTTCATCAGGACATGTTGTCCCTATGATTTTTGGGAGCTTGAGAGATAGCTATTTGACCATAGCTTTGTATGGATGCTATCCATAGTAGTAGCATTGTAGATAATTGAACTTAGCACTGTATTTGCTTATGTCCCACGTGGTACATGGTACAATTACTATGTACTCCATGGTACATTTTTTGATATATATATGAGTAGTGCTTTTGATAATTGATTGTATGGTTGAGCAGATAAATGCTGATTTGTAGAACTGTTTGTTCTTGTTGCTTATCGCTCTATCTTGTTTCGTTTCTACAAGAAGACTTTGAGCTAATCAATATGTCTTTGTAGGTGCACTTCACACATTATCATTATGGTTAGACCGAGGAATCAAGCATGATTAGGAGCCCCTATTCCAGAAGGCATGGATCCAACAGGCATTTTTGAAGTCTTAATGCAGAGGATGGAACATTTGGGAGATGCTTATAACCACTCAACTCACCAGAGACCTGTTGCACCACTGCCACTTCGCCAGACTGGTGATAAATTACTAGCACATTTTTGTGGATTACGTCCCAAAAAGTTCAATGGGTTAACAAAACCATGGCAAGCCGAGCAATGGATAAGGGAGGTGGAATTGATATTTGAAGCACTAGAGTGCAGTGAACAGGAGAAACGTTGCCCTGCTACATTTCAGCTCACCTACGCTATCGTAGATTGGTGGGAAGCTGAAAGAGTTGCGATAGGAGCCGGAGCTACACGAAGAATGTCATAGGGGATTTTCAGAGAAAGATTTATGGAAAAGTACTTCCCAGAGGATGAAAGAGACCAATAGGAGAAGAACTTTCTCAATCTAGTACAAGGAGGATGGATTGTGAGGGAATACACAACATAGTTCAAGCGTCTATCCCAATTTGTTCAACATATGATAGACACTCCACAAAAGAAGGTGAAGAGATTTCACCAAGAATTGAACCCCCACCTCAGACATATGAAGGTTGGTCATTTGAGGGGATTGTCAGATTTGCTGCAGGGTTAGAAAAATATGCCTATCTAGCACAAGGATCACAGATAAATCGACCTCAGTCGTTAAGATATTTTCAGTCGCATATTTTTTAGAACCAACCACCAAGAAATACCCAGATTTGGAGACCTCAGGGAAATTTTCAAGGGAACAAGTGAAGTTGGGAAGGAACAAGGAAGCCCCAATCAAGCTACCCTCGACCCTAGCAATATCAACAACGAGGACCGCAACCTTAGGCGCTGCTTACTGCCCCACCACTGAGTGACAGAGGATGCTTTAACTATAGGAAGCCATGACACCTAGCAAGGAACTGAACTGTTCCCAAGACCCACTGCCATAACGATCAGTTATGCCGTAACTGCAATAAGTCTGGTCACTTGAGCAGGGATTGTCGTGCACCACGAGGAGGATACTATGGGGCACATGTTTAAGGAATTCAGGGACCCTAAGATCAGATTAGAATGAATGCCATAATCTCAGGAGAAGCAGGCCTTAATGCTGATGAGCAGTAACATTTGGAAGGTACGCTTGTACTCTTTTATAGTCTAGTTAAAGCTTTATTCAATACTAGAGCTACACATTCATTTATTACTGTTAAGATTGTACGTCAGTTGGGTTTAGAACCCTAGACACTTAAGCCAGTACTTAATGTTGTGTTACCATTGAGAGTGACTGTTAAGTTGGGTAAAGTATGTAAAGATTTCCCATTGACCTTGGGAGATAGGAATCTTCCAACAGGCTTGATAGGTTTATCGATGTCAGAGTTCGACATCATCCTAGGAATGGATTGGTTCGCTAAGTATGATGCCAATTTGGACTGCCCTACCAAGATGATTGTATTTCTGATACTAGGATGTTCGACGATTAGAGTTCAGTGTCAACCGACGAGTGATATGTTCTTGACAATTAGTTTAGCTACAATCGAGGGTATAAGTACGAAACTAATGATAGATCAGATTCGTACCATACAAGGCTTTCATGATGTATTCCAGGATTTTAAAGGACTTCCACCAAAGCGAGAGATAAACTTTTGTGTGGAACTAGTACCTGGAGCATCGCTAATATCTAAGACTCCATATTGAATGGCACCGACTGAGATGTTGGAACTAAAGAAGCAAGTTCAAGATCTTGAAGATTTGGCATTTGTTCGTCTGAGCACGTCACCCTGGGGAGTACTAGTTCTATTCGGAAAGAAGAAAGAAGGGAAACTTCTACTCTGTATGGATTATAGGGAGTTGAACAAGGTAACAATCAAGAATAGATATCCACTACCTCGGATAGATGACCTATTCGATCAATTGTAAGGATCAAAGATCTTTTCTAAGATCGATTTGTGTTCGGGATATCATCAATTATTAGTTCGACCGAAGGATGTGTCGAAGACTGTATTCATGATGAGGTATGGGCATTATGAGTTTCTAGTTATGCCTTTCAGACTAATGAATGTGCCAGCAATTTTTATGGATTTTATAAAAAGAGTATTCAGGCTATATCTAGATCGATTCATTATAGTTTTCATTGACGACATCTTGGTCTACTCAAGGACTAAAGAAGATCACAAGAAGGACTTGTACATCACTCTGTAGATGCTTTGAGATAGCAAGTTGTATGCAAAGTTTAGCAAGTGCGACTTTTGGCTATAAGAGGTCATATTCTTGGGATATGCTATATCTCAAGATGGTATCTCTGTGGACTCAACCAAGATTGATGTGGTCTTAAGCTGGAACAAACTGACTAATGCAACGAAAGTTAGAAGTTTTCTTGGTCTAGCAGGATATTATTGAAGATTTGTTGAAGGATTTTCCAAGATAGCAGGACCTTTGACAAATTTGACAAGAAGGAGACGAAGTACGAATAGACAGACAAGCCTGAGCATGCATTTCAGGAGTTAAAGGAAAGATTGACTTTTACACTAGTACTAGCAATATCTAAGAGTGGAGAAAGGTATGACAGTGATGCATCACACCAAGGACTTGGTTGTGTACTTATGCAAGACGGGAACGTGATTGTATATGGATCAAGACAATTAAAGGTACATGAGAAGAACTATCTTACGCATGATATGGAATTAGCAGCAATAGTGTTTACATTGAAGATTTTGAGGCACTATCTCTATGGAGAGAAGTTCAATCTGTTTTCTGATCATAAGAGCTTAAGGTATTTATTCTCTCAGAAGGAGTTGAACATGCAACAATGAAGATGGATGGAGTTACTCAAGGACTATGATTTTTCATTGCAATACCATTCGAGTAAAGAAAATGTTGTAGCAGACGCTTTGAGTTGTAGACCTCAATTAGTGATTACTACATTATTAATTCGAGAATGAAAAGCATTAGATGTGTTAGCTGAATTTGATCTTCAGCCAGTGGAACCAATGGAAGGACAGCATTTTGGATGTCTTATGTTACAACCAACTTTGATCAGCTGTATCATAGCAGCTCAACAGACAACGGACGATTTGAAGTTATGGTTTACAAAGGATGTCAGCAAAGGAACCAGAGGTCTAGAGTATTGGTACAGACAGAGCCTTACGATGTAAAGGTAGACTTTCTATACTTGACAAAGGAAATCTCCAGAAAGTAATATTGGATGAAGCACATAAGTCACAGATGACGATTCATCCTGGAGGTACGAAGATGTACAAAGATTTGAAGAGGAATTTCTGGTGGGAAGGAATGATGTGAGAAGTGGCTGAGTATGTAGCCTAATGTCTTACTTATAAACAAGTAAAGCCAGAACATCAGAAGCCACCTGGACTTGTATAACCGTTACCGATTCCCAAATGGAAATGGGAACATGTAACCATTAATTTCGTGGTAGGGATTGCTGAAGTCTTAGCAGAACCACGATGCTATTTGGGTAATCATGGATTTACTTACAAAGACGGCACATTTTATCACCTACAGTATGATGTATCTATAGCACATAGTACAGTTACACAGAGTACTTATGTCTATCGTGTCAAATCAAGATTCGCACTTTACTATAGAGTTTTGGAAGAGTCTCCAAACAACGATGGGAACAACACTGAACTTGAGTTCAGCCTTTCATCTGCAGATTGATGGATAGACTGAACGGGTCAATCAAGTGATGGAGGACATGCTACGCGCTTGTGTTATTGATTTTGAGAGTTCTTGGGAGACACACCTACCATTGATCGAGTTTACCTACAACAATATCTATCATACGAGAATAGGGATGGCGCCGTTTGAAGCTTTATACGGAATACCTTGCTGATCGCCGCTATGCTGGGCCGAAGTCGAAGATACTCAACTTCTTGCTCTTGAGATGATACGAGAGACCAGCGAGAAGATTCAGATTGTACGTGAGAAAATGAAGACAGCTAAGACCCGACACAAGAGTTATGCTGACAATTGACATAAAGACTTGGAATTTACAATTGGAGATCATGTACTGCTTAAAGTTTCACCTATTTGAGGGATTGTTCATTTTGGTCAGAAGAGAGGCAAGTTATCGCCGCAATTTATCTGACTATTCGAGATTCTAGAACATGTTGGAAAGGTTACTTATCAACTTGCATTTCCATCGAAGATGTCAGGAGTGCACAACGTGTTCCACATCAGTATGCTGAGGAAGTGTGACCACTACCCATCAACTTCAAAGATATTGAAGTCAACAACTATGTCATATTTAACGAAGGACCAGTTTGCATCCTAGATCGAGGAATTAAGAAGCTCAAAAATAAGGAAATCCCGTTGGTAAAGATTCAGTGGAAGCATCATGTGAGGGAGAAGCTTCGTGAGAGCTAGAGTCAGAGATGCGTGAGAAGTTTCCATTTTTGTTTTAAATCTGTATGCCTATGATTTCGAGGATGAAATCTGGTTTTGAGTGGTGGATGATGTAATACCCTGAATTTTCAATAATTATTTTATACAGAGAGATTCTATTTGTTTCTTTTGACCAAACTTAAAATTTCACTTTTAACCGATCCAAGTTCGTTAGAGCGATCAAGCATTTTAAAGTTCAAGCGATTGAACCCTTTTCAATCGATCAAAACTCTACCGACCTGAATTTATGATGTGGTCCCCACTTCAATCGATCAAACCTCTCTATAATCGATCAAACCTGACCGATCTACTCTCGAGCGATCGAACATGCTTCGATCGATCGAACTTGTAATCATCAGAATTCCAGGTTTCACGCAAACACAACCACCTACACCCCCATTTACCCTATATATACATTAGTTTCGTGTGGGTGTAATGTTTGCTAAACCTTAGAGAGTTTGAGAGTGTGTGTGTGTTTGTGTTTGGTATATGTATATATACATATATACATATAATATACACACACATCCATACATATATACTAGCGTTGGCCCGTGTGTTATTAAGAAAAAAGAAACGACGTTTAACTAGAATTTATACATCAACCCAAGATTATACATTACCTCAACATATTCCTAATATCATCAAGAATTGGTTAGAAGAAAATTAAAAAATAAAATTTAATTAAAACTTTTCAAGTCAACTAATGCAAAATAAAAATGAAATTAATACCAAGTAGCGATGGTAATGGTCGTTGGCCATATCTCCGTTATCTCCATATTTTTTCTATTTCCTGAAATGATGTCACAACCAAATAGACAAATTCCAAGCAATTTATGATTAACTCAGTTGCAATCTCCTAAAAAAGAAATAGAACAATGAAAGAAGATTGCTATGATTTTCTTAGCATTGGCATGATTGAAAGCATAAGTTGCTGAAATTCTTACCATTTTTGAGATATACCCCTTCAATATGCTACCACAATAAAATAAAATAAAAAAATATGAGCAAATCAACTCATGAAAGAAATGAAGTCAACAAATCAACCCGGCCATGAACTCCTTTTGTATATTATCAAACAATTACTAATAAGTATAAAAAAGAAATGAAATAATAAAGACTAACATGCACTGATTGAGTCTATGCACCTCTACCCCACTTTGGATTTTGAGGCATCTCCAAGAGAGAACTTGAAATGGTGTCCAACGCAATCTACCCACATGTGACGTGATGAAGATACATGTGTCCATTGTCCTATTAACTCCTACAAATTCCATGCTTAGCAAAACACCACCGCAAATTGCTTGTTTGTAAAGATGGTTTCAAATTTTGAATTACAACTAGTATGCTTCATGAAGAGACTAACTTCTGTGATTTGATTCTCGGTTTCATTTTGAATGGAAAGTTTATGGTTGAAAGCAGTTTTTTTGGGCGGTTAGAATTTGGGTTATTTTTCTTATTTTTTTTTGACAGTTTCAAGTTATTGGTACTATTCTGAAAATTATTATGGGGATGTGTAATGACAATTTCGTAATCGTAATTTTTTTTTGTGTAATAAAATATAATGGTTTTTGTGTAAATATGAGTGGTTGGAAAAAAGGGAGGGTACCCTTACCTTTACTTTTTTAAAGTTTTAAAGTAGTATAGATACACATATATCTGACAGAGTGGGTAGTTATGGGGATGTGTGTGTGAGAGAGAGAAGAGAAAGGGAGGTTGGAGAACACTGTGTGTGGGGGTAGTTTTTTTTTTTGGTATAAAATGTTGTTTATGTATACATATAGGTGTATCTATATATATAGGTGTATCTATGTATGATATATAGTGTAAGAGTGCCACGTGGAGGAGGGTGGGGAATAATAGTGCCATGTGGATGGTGTCATACATTCCTATCTATATATGTATACATATGTTATTTGAGAGAGAGAGAGAGAAGCAGAGGAGAAGAAGAAGAGAAGGAGACAGAGAGAAAGAGAAGCCAGAGAGAGACAGAGGAACAGAGAGAGAGAGAATAGGAAGCCATTGAAGCTTAAAGCTCAAGCTTGACGTTGCCAAACGCACCCTTAACACGCTAAGTGAGTTCTTACTCACTTGGTTTCTTTATTATAATGTTTACAAGCTTTTGGTGATGTTTAGATGTAGCAAACACGTCGCCGTTGACAAATCTACTTGATAAGATGACTTTCGAGCAATTGAACTAAGTTCAATCGATCGAAGGTTCAATCGATCGAAGCTACTTTGATCGTTCAAACATTCTTTTCCTCAATCGAACGAACTGAGTTCAATCGATCGAACATAACAGAACATGGTTTAGTTCTTTTGTTTATTATATAAGAGGATCGGATGTTGATTCTCGATTCAGACTTCTATTATACGACTTTGGGTTGATCAGGGATAATGTGACAACACAGATAAGTATGATTAAGAATAACGGATTAACATGATGACGTTAGATACTATATACTTCATGTATGAGTTCGATATTCGTTCATTTTATTCAGAGTAGTCAGGCCACATGTGGTTGTCATGTATCAATAGCAGTACAAACATTCAGTAGTTTTGATAAGTTCTGGGAAGAGAACGGGGACGCATATTTCTTGATCATAAGTACGCGGTAAACAGACGAATGTGTCTATGATATGTGGTGAACCTTGATCATAAGTATGCGGTAGACCGACGTTGTGTCTATGACATGCGATGAACCTTGTTCATAAGTATGCGGTAGATAGACGAATGTGTCTATGACATGCGGTGAACCTTGATCATAAGTACGCGGTGGACAGACGTGTGTGTCTATGGTTTGCGATGATATAGTATCTACGACTTGTAGTGTACGCGGTGGATAGACGTATGTGTCCATGACTTGCGGTGATAACGATAGGTCGTGGAAATAGAATTAATGTGTCGATGCTTGAAGCGTTAAATCCCTGACATGCAGTGGACTGTGCATATGTTCTTTAAAGTAGGGGATGGACTGATGTATTATCTACAACTTGCGGTGTTACGCGGTAGAAGGTATCTATGACTTGCGGTGACCCGGTAGACAGAGCATTGGTGTATCCAGGAGTTTTACAATTAAGTCTGTTCCAAGAGTCAGTAGTGTGTAAGTTTGTTATTGACAAGACGATAAGGGTTCAGCAAGCGATATTGAAATTTAGAGAAAGATACTATTGTAACACTATATCTTAGACACTTCAATAACTTGTTAGTACATTATATCATTGATACCCTGTGAGTTTCTATTCACTCACCTCTCAGTAAGCTAACGGTCGTTATTGCTTGGACATTCCCCATCTAGATTACCCTGTCCTTTTTATTGCAGATAATGGAGTTTATGATGACAGCTACTACCCTAAAAGGGATAATGCAGAGGGTGGCCCCACTGACACCGGTTGCGCTGGAGAAGGATGTTATGTTAATGATTATCCTTATGCCAGTTGAAGATTTGAAGATAGTTATATCTAGTTTATATTTTGGTTGTTTGTGTTGAACTTTAGTTTAGCGAGTACTTGGACATATGTTGTCTCCAGACCTGTTGTGATCGTTAGGACCACTTGTGGATATTGCATTTTTCTTACCCACAACTTTCTATTTCAAAATCTTTTTTTTTCAATTCAAAATATAATGAGTCGCCACTTACTTTTTAAAAGGAAAATTAAGAAACCAATTTATAAGTAAACTGATCTTTTTAGAAACCAGAGATTTCTAGGTCCGGGGATTATAGAATGAGAGGGGAAGGAGCCCGACGGGCTAAAACACCCCCTCTCATCCTATCTCGTGATAGGCCTCTACTCAACATTCTTTTAATCGAATAATTAATTTAAATGTGCCCTTAACTAATACATATGTATAAATTTACATTACAAAAGCATGTCTAAAGGGTGTAAGATTGCAAATAATAAAATATCATTCAAAACCACATATTTCAATTAGCAAGCAATATGACATGCATTAAGGAACAAGAGAACGTACCCGAGATCCAACCGCGAATATGGAAATGTGTAATGTGTAATGCATGCAAGTACATAAAAACCTAAAGGAGTCTCTTATCATATATACACATAAGGTAAATCCTAAATCTGAGGTGTCGTACATGGAGTCGAAAATCAATAAAATCAAAAAATAATTAAACTAGAGAAGGGTTGAGAAATCATACCTCAATAGCGCTACAAAACAAAGGGTTAATCCACATGCTTTAGATATAACATGAAATTCTAAATGGCATCTTTAAACTCCTAGCTTAGGTTTATCGAGTATGAAAGAATTGATATAATTATGAACTCCTTCTAATTAGTTGGAAATGCATCACTTCTATAGATATACAAGTCTTAACTAGGAGCCAATGTAAAGTCCATATAGAGATGATGTAGTCCCGACATGGTCATAAGGAACTCACAATTAGGTTTAACTAAATTTAATTCGATCCTAACAAAAAATGAATTCTAATAACAAGTATCAATCTATATGGATGAATGTATATGAATACATGAATGTGAAAAAGAGTAAGCTATGAACTATTCATTATCAAAATATGGTTTAAGCCTTAGGTCACAGAAAGGTCATTTGAACCATTATTTACAAAGTTTATCAAATCTGTCACAAAATTATGAAAATTACAGAGAGCAGACCAGAACTTCAAAAATAGAAAGCGCATGTTTCCCATGGTTTGATGTCAATAAATTTTGGACACAAGATGCCTTTGTCAGTCTAGTTTCCAACCTAAAAAGAAAAATCGAAGATCAATGGTTCAATCTCTGGAATTCGGGCAAACACTAGACACCACTTAGAAATTTACGACTCTCTGTCCAGAGTTTTTGTATGATTTTCAAAAAATAGTAAATAAATCCAAAAGACTCTAATCTTTTTAAGGAATCTCATTAACATATTAAAATTCATAGAAAAAAATATTTAAAGCCAAGAATGCTTGATTAAGGCCCTGATTTACTTTATTCAAAAAGGTGTTACTATTCTGAAATTCTGGACAGATTATGGTTGCTTCACAAAACTCATGACCAAACCATTTTAAACATTAAATCTCATTAAAACAAAAATCATTGTGGTAAAACTTTGTGTTATTGACACTCTCCAATTGGTCTCACTCAATTCCAACGGTCCATTATTTAACTAAATATCTTTGACCAAATATGGTCTATGAACTCATTGCACCATTGTCAAATCAAATCCATCTTTTATTTGTTAACTCCAACTACCAAGCCATGAAGTTTGGCTTAACCCATATTACTTCTCCTACCATTTGATGGTTGTTGGAGGCTAAAGACACTTATTCTCATAGATTTCAATGGAGTATGGAGAAACTTCATGAAATCTCAAAATAATGAACCTAATCCATGGAGATAGGTTTAGATTCATTGACCAAACATACTTTTATCAATCTTAATCCTCTTGTAAATCATAAGTTTACAAGGAGATTAATGAATTCCAATTCAAGGGATTCAAGCGAGACATTGAAGGTCTCATGAATCCCTAGAGATGAACATAATCAAAAAAGAAAAGCAAAGTTTAAATAAATACAAGTTAACTTTTACTTCATGGCTTATTTAACCTTAGTCCTTACGTTACTTTGATCCAAACCAATGAAAAGAAAGTTCAATCACAATATTAGTGGTGTGTGATGAAATGAGGTAGGAAGGGAGTTTTGAAAATGTGTAAAAGGTCCTAAGAATTCTACATATTGTGATTGAACTTGAATTATAGACTAATTAATTTAGAGGTTACCTCCAATTATTCTCAACTTTAATATTTTTGAAGGTCTTTCAAGGGTGATTCAAACTCTTTTTCTTCTAATTCATGCAACTTCTTTCTTAAACTCCTCAAAAACTTTCTCCTAATTGTGTTCAAGAATTTGAAGAGATTTTAAAACAAAGAGAATCAAGATAAGGTTTTAAACCTTAAGTTGAGATTCAAGAAAAAAACAAGATTCAAGATGCCACAAAAAATCAAGATCCTTTGTAATGGGATATTCATCCCCTATATATAGGCAAATTTCAAAGGGGTATTTCAATAAATTCACAGTGAAAACCCTAATTCCAGATGTCCTTTCAAAGGTACAAAACATACTATTTTAAAGTAGACTACCAAAAAAATGCGACATTCAGTGGAGATGAAAGCGACACTTAGTGAATGCCGGAACGACACTCACTGATTACTGGCGCGACATTCAGTGAATGCCGACGTGGCACTCAATGAACGCTGCGGACAGCTCTGTAGACTGCTGTCTTTTCTGGAATTATGATTTTTGTGGCATTTGGTGTATATTTGCGGTGATCAGGGAGTGCCGCAATGGCAATCAGAGACTACTGTTCTGGCAATTAGAGAGTGGTGCAGCAGCAGCCCATGGATGCCACAGCCTATACCTTGTGCTGTTTTCCCCTATTATTCTCTTTTCTCTCTTTTTCTTTTCTTTCTTTTTTTGTTTGAATTGAAGAGCCTTTTGAAGAGCCTTTTGAAGAGGTTGAATCACCTTAGAAGCATTAGGTTTGTTCGAACATTGTCATCATCAGTCTTGGAGGTAATGCTCCCCTTAATTCGACGTTGGTCAAAATCGGGGTGTCTACAGTTTACTCCTCTTCGACAGAGCTTGTGGAGCAATGTGTTTCACCAGTAAATGTCAAAGCCTGTGTGAAGACAAGACTTTGACCAAACTGTCAGATTTAGGTAAAATAAAATGCATTGCAAAAAAACAGGCACGCGACAATGGTTTATGTTGGTCGTGCTCAATGATGAGTTGCCTACGTATCCATTCAGGAATCAGACCAAGACGTAGTTCGGGCAAGGGTCAAACATATACAAGCATAAGTAGTCATACGGATGAATGCACCGATCTTGTCATGATGCACGTGCTTATGTAATGACGGCTGTCAATGCAACTTCATGCTCTATAAATGATGTGATTCGAGATCGTGCTATCTTGATGCATCCAGATGCAATCCATGGCCTATTCTACTTATTGCTCATGTTTACTTGATCTTAAAGATGAGTTATTCTTTAGAATTCGGAGTTTCTATAATCATCAGGTTGATTCCTTTGACGATACATGGCTGTCTTGGCCGAACGGATGAACGCAATTGACAGGGCGGTGCTTTACGACTTAGGCTTCGGTATTAATGTGGGTTTGCTCCAAAAAATCCATAGCCCTTCGGCACCATCGAATATGTTGAAAAATCCGCAGCCCTTTGGCCCCGTCAGATATGTTTGCTCTGAATAATCCGCCGCCCTTCGGCCCCGTCGGATATCTTTGCTCTAAAAAATCTGCATCCCTTCGGTCCCGTTGGATATGTTTGCTCAATATTCAAAATCAGGAGTCGAATCAGACTCAAATTGATTATAGGAGTTAATTAGTCTCAAATTCCTTTCCAAATTTCATAATCAGGATTCAATTAGACTCAAATTTATTTCAGGAGTCAATGAGGATTTCTAATTCCAAATCATGATTCAACCAGACTCAAAGAATCCAAAATTTCTAAACATAGGAGTCATTGGTTGTAAAAAAAATTAAGTTTTATAAAGCCGGGAGTCAATTAGACTAAAGGACTTTCTATTTCACAAAATTAGGAGCCGAATGGACTCAAAGAATCCAAAATTTCCAAAAACAGGAGTCAATGAACTCAAAATAAATTAAGTTTTATAAAATTGGGAGTCAATCAGACTCAAGGAATTTCTCTTTCACAAAATTGGGAGTCAATTGGACTCAAAGAATTCAATTTTTTTTTAAAAAAGGAGTCAATTTGACCCAAAACAATTCAAATTCTAAAATCGGGAGTCAGTTGGTCTTGGAAATCACTTTTGGGGACCAAAGCGCATAAGGTGGGCAAATTCCGGGGTTCAGATTTCAAATTTCATGGCCCAATTTGAAATTTGGGGGAAACCAAAGGCCTTTTAACCATCTCATTTGCGGCACACACTTAAAAATGCGACAGTCCGTGAGTACCGTCGGGAACTCACTAAATGCCGTTGCGGTACTCAGCGAGTGCCGTACAACACTCCACCAACTGCCGCACACGGTTTTCGAGTGTCGCTCTAAGCAAGCAGACTGCTTATATGTCGCGTTTTCATTTTATTTCATTTCATTCTCTACTCTTTCCAATCCGAAGCTCTCTGGATATTTTCTTCTTTTTCTTGCATTGATCTGTAGGGTCCATAGGTTAGTTCCTCTTGATCAAAATCCTATTAGTCTCTTTATTTTTATTGTTTTCTTGGATACTTTCAAAAGAAATGACATTCTGTTCTTTTCTTCTCAACAGTTTGAGTGCCATGGCTAGCGGTTCGGGTAGCTCTAGGAAGAGGACTAGGTACAGAGTCACTCCTCACCCTGATCCCACCTATCTACTCTGGGATCCGGACAAGCACCTGACGAGAGGTATACGCTCCCTTAGATCATTTCTTTCTAATTTTTGCTGAAAATTCTAATGAACGCAACGTATGACATCATGCTTTCCCTTTTGCTTTATTCGAATGTACTTTTTGAATGCATGTGCACTACTCTTTGGGATCCTTAGTGCTTTAATCGTTCCTCTCGTACTTATTCATTTTTCTTCTCTTTTCCATTTTCACTATTATTATTTGTTTTCTTTGTTCTTTTTCTATTCTTGTTCTTTGAACCCCATGAATGCAATGATGATAAAACCTTACATGTCTCTTTATGAACACGAAGCATGCCAAAACTTTGCACGTACCCTTTATGAATGCAAATGCTATGCTTGTTGGATCCTTCGAGTGTTTCAATCGCTCCCTTTTATTCATTCATGTTTATTTTTATTATTATACTTTCTTTTTTTATTATTTTTTATTCTTTTCTTTCATACCTTCCTCATGAACCTCATGAAGGCCATGACAACAAGACTTTATATGTCTTATGAATAAAAATGTGTGCGTTTCAAGCACTCCCTTTCATTCATTCATGTTTATTTACATTATTATCATCACTTGTTATCTTTATTTTATTCTTTTCTTTTATCCATTCATTGACATTAAATTCTCGTATTTTATTTTGCAGCTCCAGCTCGATGTGCTGAAGGGGCATGACAGTCTGGCCCACAACTTCGCGTGGTACGAGTCCCTGAACAAGACTGTACAGGGCTTTATTGATGCAGTAGGCTTTGGGGACTTCCTCAAACTCTTGACGAAGAGCTCCAATGATTTACGACAGATCCACCTCTATTTATACCCTCTTTTCCCAAAACTCCGCAAAACTCTCCTTTTCTTCCTTCACTTCTTTCTCAAATGGTCCCCATTAGCACTTAAATCCTCTTCCTATGGATGGATACTCTCTCTGGCATTGACAGGCTCAACTTCGAGTGTTTCAGATTAAACGACCTCTTCTATATCCTGCAGATGTCCCTGCACAAAGGCTTGCTTTGAGCTGCTATTCAATGTTGGGATCCTACGCTTCACGTTTTCTACTTTGGCTACCAGGAGATCTGCCCCGTGTTTGAGGAGTTCAGTGCTATTCTCCACACTAATCCTTTTGCGGATCTAACGGTTCCTTCGGTGTAGGTTGGATATGTTCAAGACCTTGCTATTCTTCTTCATACATCCCAAAATGCGACCGGCTCTTTCATTCATGATAGGCAGATTGATTTTCAACACCTTTCTTCTATCTATGTTCCCATGGGGGACCCCTATGACGGTGGGTACCAGATTATACGATTCAGTGCCTTATCGATTGCCATGCTCTCTTACTTTCTCTTTCAGTCATCCTCTGATGTTCTCATACCCATTGCTTATGGTCTGTGGGAGATGAAGAGCACCGTCATGCTGGTTCTTGGCGAGACCTTGATGGGATTGGATCATGCCCACACTGCTGGGGCCATACTATCTACTGGGGCACCCTTTATCTTACGGGTTTGGCTCATAGAGCATCTAGATCTCTTCATACACTCTTTGCGCCTTCATGGGTCACTTTCCTATGATCATATAGAGATTCACTACTTATTCCATTCTGTCGATGCCTGGCTCGATTGGCTTTAGGGCCTCTCTCCCAATGATATCTGCTGGGTCTACCCGTAGTGGACTTATTTCTCTATTGCAGTACGACTTCTGGGATGGCCTGGTATCTGGTTACCTGGCTTGCATGCTACTACTTTTTATGTTCCTGGCCAAGTGGTTTGTCAGTACAGACTCCTCCAAGATGTTACTGAGGACATTACCACAGATTTCACGAGGAGTTCGGTCATGCGCTCTTCCACCATGAAAGCTTTTGCTGAGGCTTGGCATGACAGGGTGGCAACTCCCTTTCGGAGGATTCCGACTTCAGTCGTGCCTACTACTGAGTACCTTTTATAGATTCAGATCCTGGCCAAGAGACAAATTCCATAGACATATATAGATGAAAGCAAAAACATGACAGAGCTTTATTTTACAAAACTTCTGACAAGTCCTGTCTACTTTCTTGCGCCTTTGAATGTGATTTTCTTCTTTTTCTTCCCAAAGATTGTTTTTATGTTTTAGAAAATGTCTTATCATGTTCAATCAATGTACGTGCTCTTTCGATCTATCTTTAGCTTATGAAAATCCTCCTTTTAAAGTCTTTTCTTGGCCTTTTGCTTTGAATCTTGCTTAGGACTTTAATCATTCTATACCATGAATTCTCATTTGTTCCTTTATAGTAATTTTTGATAGCTAGGGAATCTAGAGAAAAATTTAAGGAAAATATTTGGGTTCTTCGGATAACAAAATCCTGGTTATGAGGCTTTAAAGTGGTTATGGGCAACTGCAAGTTTGCCCCTAGTTTAGCATAGGGATTTTGTTTGGGTTTTTCATGGACCGAAGGCTTTTGAAGAGCCCGACTACTTATCCCCGGGTGGGTATCAAGTCCGCAGTAGTTTGGTTTAAGGCTTGAAAGAAGGTGCCACACAGGCAATTATTAATGACCGAACAAAGCAGGTTGCCTACGTATCCCCTTGTGGGAATTAGGTCAAGCGTAGTTCATTAATGTAGGAGGTTTTGCAAAAAGTGGTTTCAAGAAAAATGCTTTTTGAGGCGATCAAGGCTAATTAGCTGTTTGAATTCAACCTGTCTAGGTCCATAAGATAGACAGCTCCTCTAAAAAGGATAGCCTTAATGATGTATGGCCCAACCCAGTTGGGTTTGAATTTTCCTCTAGGGTCATAAACAGGCACTTTCAGTTCTTTGACGACCAGGTCACCCTCAACAAGCTTCCTTGGGCGTACCTTTTTGTTGAAAGCATGATCTATCCTCTTCTGATATCCCTGAGTGTGGTTTATTATAGCCAACCTTTTCTCATCGAGCAACAATAACTCCTCATACCTTCCTCGGATCCATTTTAATTTGGTTACCTCATATTCTGCCAAAACCCAAAGAGATGGTATCTTTACCTCAATTGGAAGGACTACTTCCATCCCATAAACCAACGAATATGGCGTAGCTCCTTTAGAAGTTATCACGGAGGTCCGGTATCCCCATAGTGCAAATGGTAGTTTCTCGTGCCAATCCTTATACGTGTCTGTCGTTTTCCCCAAGATTGCTTTGACATTCTTATTCGCTACTTCCACTGCCCCGTTCGTTTGCAATCTATATGGGGATGACTGATGACGGGTGATCTTGTATTTCTCTAAAAGTGGGATGACTTTAACATGGAAATTACTACCGTGGTCTGAAATAAACTCATTTGGGAACCCATATCTGCAAATTATGTTCTTCTCTATGAAGCTCACCACTTCGTTAGCCTTCAAAGTTGCATACGACACAGCCTTCACCCACTTGGTAAAATAATCAATTGCCACAATTATGTGTCAGTCTCCATTGGAGGCTTTTGGAGATATTTTGTTGATAATATCAATACCCCATGCGGAAAATGGCTAAGGCGTAGTCATGCTATAGAGTTGGGAGGGCAGGGTATGCATCAGATTTGCATGGATCTGGCACTTATGAAATCTTCTGACATACTCATAGCAATCTCTTTCTAAGGTTGTCCAGTAATACCCTTGTCGAATTATCTTCTTTGCCAACATATGCCCATTTATGTGGGGTCCACAAACTCCTTCGTATATTTCCTTCATCATTTTCTTAGCCTCATTTTATATAAACATTCCAAATTATACCCTGTGTATAACTTCTTCCATAGCTTATCCGCATAGATCACAAATTGAGCAGAGAATCTTCAGATAGCCTTTCCGTCCTTCTCTGAAGCTCCTTCGGGGTACTTTCCTTCTTTAATGAGATTCCAAACATCCTCGTACGAAGGCATCATCTTCATCTTCTACAGTTGTGATCATCTCAAATGAAGGTTGGTTCCTTATCTCTATAGATAGTGGGATCATGGTGACTCCTAAGGGGATTTGTATCATCGAGGATAAGGTTGCTATGGAATCAGCCAACTGGTTCTCTTCACGGGGAAGGAATCTTCTAGAATTATACTTTCAAGCTTTCCAGATAGTCGTGGTAAGGTCTCAACTTCTCATGCTTTACCCTCCAATCATCCCATACTTGGGATATGATCAAGTTGGAATCTACAAAGACATTGATCCTCTCAACTTTTAAAGCCAATGCCGCTTCCATCCCAACTATGCATACTTCATACTCTATCGTGTTTTTGGTTGAGTTGTACTTAAGCTTGACGGCTAATGGGATAGGAGTTCCATTGGGTACTACAAGGATGATTCCAACCACATAGCTTAACTGGTTAGCCGCTCCATCGAAATGCATTTTCCATAAATTTTCCTCTATCCCCATCACTCCTTCATTTGGGAATCGAAACTCACCCTTCTCCTCGGATTCTATCTCAAGATCAGCTAGGTATTCGACAACAGCTCTCCCTTTCACGGATTTGGCAGTGACATACTTGATATCAAACTTGGCTAGCATCATGGTCCACCGGGAATCTTATTGGTCAAAATGGGTTTTTCAAATAGGTATTTAAGTGGGTCCATTCGGGATATTAGGGTTACAGGAAAGGCTAACATGTAGTGCCGAAGGCGACGGGTACACCAGACTAAGGCCCAACTAGCTTTCTCCAAAGGCGAATATTTTAGCTCATATCCGGTCATCCTTTTGCTTAGATAATAAATGGCCTTTTCCACATACCTCTCTTCTCCTTCTTGGGCCAACATACATCACATCCAATCCTCAGACACAAAAAGGTATAACAACAGAGGGCATCCCACTCGAACTATTCTCTTTTTCCAAGCAACTTAAACAGCGGGTCACGTGTCAAGGTGAGCTTTAAGATGAAATGGCTAATGAACTGTATTCTACCCAGGAATACCCTCAACTCCTTCTCATTCATTGGCGGCTACATTTCAACTATGGCTTTTATTTTGCTCGGGTTCATTTCTATTCCCCTCTGATGATAAGGAATCCTAACAACTTTCCAGCAGTGACTCTGAAGGTGCACTTCTGAGGGTGTAGCCTCATTCTAAATTCTCTCAACCTCTCGAAGAAATTCCTCAATACCTCCAAGTGTCCTTTTCTCTCCTTGGATTTCATAATCATATCATCCACATACACCTCCACCTCATTATGGATCATGTCGTGCAATAATGTAGTAGCAGCCCGCTGATATGTTGCCCCTTCATTCTTGAGCCCAAACGACATTACTCTATAGCAATATATTCCCCAAGGTGTGATGAAAGTGGTTTTCTCTGTATCCTCGGATGCCATGAGAATCTAATTATAACCTGGGAACCCATCCATAAAAGACAGGAGTTCATTCCCCGCAGTGTTATCGACTAGCACATCGATATGAGGTAAAGGGAAGTCGTCTTTTAGGCTCGCCATGTTCAAATCTCAAAAATCAACGCACACCCTAACACGGCCATCCTTTTTTGGAACCAGCACAATGTTGGTAATCCATTCTGGATACTCAGTGACCATCAAGAATCAACTTTCAACTACTTTTCAACTTCTTCTTTTACTTTAAGTGCCCATTCAGGCCTCATTCGCCTCAATTTTTGTTTTATTGGTTTTGAGTTAGGAAAGAGGGGGATATGATGTTGGACTATGTTTGGATCAATACCTAGCATATCACTATAAGACCATGCAAATTTTTTTTTGAATTCATTTAATAGATTGATCAATTCTTTGCTAAGTGTAGAGCCAATAAAAACATTTTGGGGGTTATCTTCATTTCCTAGATTAATATCTAGAGAGTCCTCAATGATTTACATGCAGATTATTTTTCTTTTTCCAATTAATCTTTGCAATTCAATTGGTATTTCATGGTCATCACATTCATCATATTCATTAAGCGCATTCGAGTAGGCAGAATTAGTCATACTTTCATTAATATTGTTCAGGGTGATTACAATAGATATAGCAATAGTAAGACGCCTTATTGGGCCATTAAAGACTCCGGGGAGGGGGAGGGGGCGGGGGGGGGGGGGGGGGGGGGGGGGGGTACTAATCACTAGACTCGAAAACTCATTCCTTGTTGACTCCTTACTTCAGCTCCACGGTGTCGCAGTCTGGCAGCTTTCCCCCTCCTTTGGTCATTGCTTCCTCTGGTTCTTCCATGTCATTCCCCTTGTCTTCTTCATGCCCCTTTTCCACCATACCTTCAGCATATTCCTTCTCGACCTTAACTTTCATGACCCCTTTTTGGCCCGTTCCTTCAGTTTTAATGCTTCCTTCGCCCAACAGGTTTTGCATAGCTGGTCCCTCTAGCACACCGATCCAATCTTTGATAGTGGCAGACTTCACGAGGACCTATAGGTATGGGTCTTCATATATAGAGAATTCATGGTGGAAGAAGATCTCAAACCCTAGCTTTAAGCGATTGTCCTTCTAATCCACCCATGGTTCTGGGAAGCCACAAAAGGAGAAATCTTCTCCTTCCTTTACAAAGTGTGCATTAAGCATTTTCTGGTCAGGGACCAACTATCCATCAGCTACTTTCTTCTTTTTTCTCTGTTCCTTCTTTGATGGCTGATAACCCAGACCATGCGTGTGAGTCTAGGTGGGGATTCTGGGAAACTCTGGTAGACCTTGATGTTTCTTTCCTAGTCCCATGCCAGGAAGAAACCCATCTTCTTCATAATCCCAGTGACTAACGGGTTTGCATACTGATCAAAATAGAGCGACAGGAACTCCCTCGGCTTGGCTTCTTCCAGCATGTTAATAAACTCAAACCCTCCCAAATTTATTTTTTCTTCTTGCAATTGTACTTCCAGAACCAGTGCGCTTGACGAAGCTTTAGACAGGCGGACCCAACTATCACCAAGGATATCTTAGACCTTATTTTTCAGACACACTTGACTTTCTGATGAATTATAGATGGTATGGCACCTAGACTGTCCTACCATGGCCTAGCCAGCAGCAGTTTAAAAGAGGCAGGAATGTTGATGATCTAGAACTCGACTTCTTTTTCTACTGGCTCGCCAGTAAGATTGAGGAAGATTATACCCATGACCGTCCTTTAGGTGTTGTCTTATACTCTTACCCTTTGCTCAGATGGTATAAAATTAGACTCAACTAGACCCATTCGCTTGGTTGTTCGAAATGGGAATACATTTAGAGTAGATCTGTTGTCAACAAGACAAGCAGGTATAATATTCTCCAAGCATTCAATCGTGTCGTACAGCAGTTTATTATGAATGGGCCCTTCAGGGAGTAAATCATATGAGGAGAAGGTGATAGCCAGGGCCAGAATTTTGCCGATCATTCCCATAAGGTCCTTCGGTGCTGTGTAGACAGAAACATCAGACTGGTTCAAAGCATCCAAGACTGCCTGCCTATGGTGTTTAGAAGCGATCAACAACCCCCATATGGTAATATTGGCATGGGTTTTCTTCATTTGCTTTAGAACTCTGTCCTTTTCTTCTTCTTCATTCATTTTTCCCTTTCCTTTGTCCAATTTCCTCCCCAGATGATCTTTCTCTAGCTCATGTGGTTTAAAGTGTCTTCCTGACCGATTAGATGACTGACTTCCTTCTTTGCCCATAGATTGTCGACCTCTGAAACGGCTTTCAAACTCTCTTTCTCTATTTCTGTCTCTTCGTCACTTTCATGCCACATGTCATCTTCTACCTGATCCACATTTTGACTATCAGGGTTGTTAGTTTCTTGAATCCACCAATCCATTTGCTTTGTCATTCCCTCTTCACATCTTCCTGATTGAATCCCCAAAGTACAGATTATCAAATCTTTTAGTAGCTGGTAAGGCTTCCTTGGTGTCCCAGCCTTAGTGATTAGCCTAGACGGATCAAAGATTGTCTCTTCTATCCCCAAAAAATAAAGGCCTTGTGGCTGTGGTACAACATGATGATTCGGTAGCGGATTTCTAGTAATGTTTGGAGCTTTGACGGGCGGTTCTGACATTACCTTGTTATCAATGAGATCTTGGATTTCATGCCTCAGCCTTGTGCACTGATTTGTAGCATGTCCCTTTTGTTGGTGAAATTTGCAATATAGATCCTCTCTGAAGCTTGGTAGAAGTGGATTCGGTAAAGGTCGAGATTCCAACGAGCAAAGATGTCCTTTTGCCACCAGCCTATCAAGGGTGGTTGATAGTGATAGCCCCAAATCTGAGAACTTCCTTGGTTGCTTGTCTCCTCCTCTCCTTGGTGTTATGTCAAATTTTCTCTCTGGCCCACTTAGTGCATTGATGACGGTAGGACCAGAGTGAACCACCGAGTACCCTCCATTTGACTCGTAGTTTGGCCTTCTATATTTGTTCAGTTGCTCCTCTTTCTCGATCACTCCTTCTTGGATCGCGTCTTTTATCCTTGTCCCCACATCAAAGACTTCAGCGAAAGTGTTGATTGACTGAAACCTCATCTTTTCCTGATACACTGATTAGAGATTCTTCATTATCATCCGGATCTGATCTTTTTCAGATGGCCGTTGCACCATCTTGGCCGCCTTTCCCCTCCAACGACTCAGATATTCAACAAATGATTCCTTGTTCCCTTGCTTGGTTGTTTCCAAATCCCAGACTATGACATCTAAGTCTTGGTTGTATTCATACTATGCTACGAATGCTTTAACCACTTCCTCCTAAACCCTAGTCTTGCTTGGTTCGAGCATGAGATACCAGGCCAAGGCGGCCCCCGTCAAGGTTCGTTGAAATAAGACAACGATCATAGAAGTGCTCAATCTACTAGGCTGGAATGCCCCGATACACATCCTTACATGGCTGTGAGGATTCCCTGTTCCATCAAACTTATCAAAAACTAGCATTTTAAAACTGGCAAGCAGCGTCTCGCTGACCCCATCGTACAACCATTCTAATTCTATCAGATAAATATCAACACCCTAGGCTTTGAGCGTTACCCTCTCAAGCTTCTTAACTAATTTCTCAGCCATTACCCTTTCTCTCTCAGTTTTCTCCCTCTCTCTATCAGCCCACAGTATATCAGCCCTCTGTGCTTCTTGATCATCAAACCACTCTTCTTCCCTTGCCGGCGTAGGGGGTGGGTCTATGACTTGTGGATTTGCAGGTGACGGCTAGCGGGCCATTGCTTTTATCATGTTTATCATGCAGTTCATGTTCTCGTCCTATCGCCTCATGTGCTCTTCTTGCCTTTCCACTATTGCCCTTAACTTTGCTACTTCCCCAGTGTTTCCTTTGTATGCCATTTCAGTGTAACTTTCTCTTCTCACTAACCTCGCTTTAGGACCCCTAAACCAGACTGTGCCCAAACCAGATGCTATTTTTGCCATACAAAAAATTTTTATTTTGTCATTTTTCATTTTTCTTTTTCTTTTAACCTTTTGTTCTTATTTGATTATATTGATTGCAAATAGTTGGTAAAACATTTTATGAATGGTTTATATGTCACACGGATGCAATGCATGTGTGTGTATGCCTACTCTATATGCAAAAGAAAGAAAGATTATAGTCCTAACACGTAAACACATAAGCACATAAAATCCTCACCCATGTCAAGCGCGCCAATTTCTCTTTTCATTGTGATCCTCATTATCTTTTCGAAGGTCGGGTATTTTGGAAAATTTTGAAATTCACTCAAAAGTATTTCTTGGATGATAAAATCTTTTGAAGATAATTCCTGAGAATCCTTTTGGGAATGAAAACATTTATTGACAAAGATGATCGGGTTGAAATATTGCTTTGAATTTACTTGAAAAGCATTTCTTCTTAAAACAATTCCCCAGATTTTTGGGTTCTTCCTTCAAAGATGAAGATGTGCAAATATACCTCAACAAGGGTTGATTTGGAATTTTAGTCAAAAGTGAACTCCAAAGATTTTTGAAAGAGCGGTTAAATGCTTTGAAATAAAGATCGCAAAAATATGTTTGCTTTCAAAGATGTATTTAAAATTCTTTAGGTAGAAGGATCACATGATCTGATCATTATCGTGCTTTTCATGAATTCAGATACATACAAGGTCAATGATGCTTAGCTAACGTAATATAAGAGATGTACTGTGCCACAAATACCTTAACAACTTCTTCCCAAACCCTTATCTTGCTTGGTTCTAATGTGAGGTACTATGCCCAAGCGGCTCCTATTAGAGTATGTTGAAATAAATAGCCATCATAGCGGTACTCAAACCACTTGGCTGGAAAGCCATAATGCACATTCGAACATGACTACGAGGGTTTTCTATTCCATCGAATTTATCAAATATTGACATCTTAAATCCAACAAGTAGTATCTCATGTATCCCTTTATATAGCCCTTTGAGTTCCAATAAGTAAGTGTCGACCCCTTGGGCCTTACAGACCACCCTTTCCTATTTTTCTACTTTCTTAGTCATTATTTTCTCTTTCTCAGCTCTCTCTTTCTCTATCCTCTCCTTCTCTGCTCTTGGCACCTCAACCCTTTGACCTTCCAAATCATCAAACCAATCCTATTCCCTTGTGGACGAAGAAGGATCAAAAACCTGCAGGTTAGCTATTGGTGGTTGCCGTGCCATTGTCTCTATCATAGTCATCATTCTATTCATCTGCCCTGCCTGTTGCTCTACAATGGCCCTTAATTCTACTATCTCTGGTGTATTTGCCTCTTGTGCCATCTCTCTTCTTACCAATCTCGTGGTGGAATCTCTGAACCAAACTGTGCTTATGGCAGATTCTATCTTCACCAACATCCATATTTATTTTAATCAAGTTTTATTTGTTTCAAAAAAAGAAAATATATCCTTTTACATTTTCAGTATATACATGTTTTATTTCCGATTGATTTTGGTAAAAAAACTATTTATGAATAGTTCATATGTCACACGGATGCAATGCATGTGTGTGCCTAATCTATATGCCAAAATAAAACCAAATCCTAACCCTAGCACATAAGACACATAAGCACAAAAATCCTCATCCATGTCAAGTGCGCTAATTTCTATTTTCATTGTAATCCTTATTACCCATTTCTATGTTTGGGCATTTTTTTTGAAAAACTTTGAAATTTGCTTGAAAAGCATTTCTTTGGCGGTATGATTCTTTTTTGGAAAACAATCTCCAAAAGGGGATTGGGTTATTTTGTTTTCAAATTTATTTGAAAAAAATTTCTTTTAGTTTGACAAAACTTTTCAAAAAAAAAAAACATCTTCTAAGAAGAACGTGAAAATATGCCTCGACAAGGTTTGACTTGAAATTTTAATCGAAAATTGAATTTCAAAGAATTTTAAAGAGCGATTGAAAATTTTAGGAAAAATCCATTTACTTTCAAAGATTGATTTAAAGAAATTTTTTGGGTAGAAGAATCATGTGATCGGATTATCACCGTACTTTCCATGAATTCGGATACATACAAGGTCAATGATGCTTAGCTAAACATGATGTAAGAGATGTAATCTTATAATCTAGATTTGGAATGTTTTCCAAATGTCATGGGGCATGAAGAGGAATTGCTCAAAAGTGATTAAAAGGTTACATATCTTTCATCAGGCAAGCATTGTCATCATCTTAAATAAATCCTTCGGGCATACAAAACTTCCTAACACATTATCCTTATCTAGAATTGATTTCCTAATTTTGAAAGGTTCTATAGAAGCTATTATGCAAAGGCCGGGTTTTGGTTAAATAAGGGACCCTTGACACACATCCGATAGGATGCTTTATATACCAACACTTGGTATGAGATCAAGGGTGATCACATAGTCCCATGATGGCTTGGCTGACCGGGTTGCCCCAAGCCTCCAAGGTTATAGTTCGTGCAATCGACTGGTGAGACATGCAAGTGCAATGCAACAGGCACACAAAAATTAATTAATTCAACTAAAAGGATGCTTACAAGTCTAATCCTCGAGTGAACCAAAAATTAGAAATTCTGGTATACGAAACTAGAGATTCAGGGTTCGATCCCCAGCAAAGTCGCCAGATTGTCGATACTCGTAGTTTAACCACGCTTTTTAAACCTTTTTCAAATTCAAAATTCAAATACGAGCCGCCACTTAATTTTTTTAAAGAAAAATTAAGAAACCATTTTAAAAGCAAATTGATCTTTTGGAAACAAGAGATTTCTAGGTTCGGGGATTATGGAATGAGAGGGAAATGAGCCCAGCGGACTAAAGCACCACCCCTCATCCTATCTCGTGATAGGCTTCTACTCAACATCCTTTTTAATTGAATTATTAATCTAAGCACGCCCTCAACTAATACATATATATACACATTCCAAAAGCATGTTGAAAAGGGTGTAAAATTGCTAACGATAAAAGGCATACAAAGCCACATAATTCAAATAACAAGCAAGATGACATGCAAATAGGGAACGATAAAACTTACTTGGGATCCAGCTATGATTTAGAAACATACAATGCATACAAAATAAAAATCCTAAGAAAAGGTCTCTAACGCATATATACACATAAGGCAAGGCCTAATTCTAAGGATCACGCATGGAGTCGAAAATCAATAAATAAATAAACTAGAGAAGGGTTAAGAGATCATACCTCGATAGCACAACAAAATAATGGTTAGTCCACATGCTTTGAACAAGATATAATAATGAATCCTTACTAACATACCTAAACTTCTAGCTTAAATTGATCAATCATGGATAGAATTGACATATTCATGGATTCCTTTTAATTTGTTGTAAATACAACTTCTCTATAGATATACTATTAGGAAACTACGTTCCCTGAATCCGTTCACACCGCGTATAAGTTGGTACTACAAAAAATTTTGTGAAAGCTATAATAACCCTACAAAAGCGGAATTAGGGTTACCTTGAACTGCAAAAACGGATTGCTGTGGTAGATGAATCGAGAACACGAGCTCGATAATAGCTCACGATCTTCTACCGTATTCCTCTGCTGCTAGAATATCGAACTGAGTGTGAGCTCTTTCAAAATCCTTTCTATTTTCTGCTCTCCCTCTTTTACGCTCTCTTTTCTATTCCGAGTTATAGTGCTCTTTTAGAAAAACGCAAACTGAGAAGAGAGCCAAAGCAGCATATACATAGGCTATGATAGGGACCATAAGAAGTCAATAAGGAATATGCTTCCTTATGGAATTAGAAAACCCTAATTCGAACTAAATTCGATTCCTATTTCCATAAATTATAATCTTACCACTAAAGAATTATAATTACACTCCTACCCTTTTCTCAAAAATATATTTCGAGCTCCATGTTATTAAATGCTTATTATCTCCCCATGTTAAGATTACAGATATCCATTAATTAAATATAATTACTGACAATCATATTTAATCAATCTCTTAAAATTCCTTGAAATCCTCTGCTTAACTTATCTGATATGTCGGATACAAAATTCACCTGTAGGGTTCGACATAATCAAAACTTATAAGCTTCCTCAAGGGGATATCATCAATCCTAAAATTGAGACATGGATTCCATCATTAATTAATATCCACCCCACAATTAATATTGTCACCCAATCCAATGAGATATTGACCCATTTAAGAATCTCACCCTTTTAGGGATCAAAGTGTAAATATCAAATGTACGTGTCTATAAATTAACTTAGGATTTAGAGCATAAGCACTCAAAATAGAAATGAGGTATTAATTATCTTATAAGTCAGTACAAAGATAATTACATCAAGTCGGTCCTATTTAATACACAAAGTGTACCAGCATAGTGAGTTGAAACTGTACCGTTTCCCGCAATCAAGACAAACCTACTACCTCACCATGTTGTAGTCCTACCGATAGTGTGTCCAATCCCATCTAAGATTGTAAACCAAAATCTTACATTCTATAAGATCCAACAGTCTGATCTTTCGTGTGTAAGACGAACTCTATACACCAAACCCCCTACTATGTAGAATAAGAGACATACATGCACAATATTAAATAAACAATATAATGTAAACATTTCCCACACAGATTCTCATAGAAATGGAATAACTGATTTTATTAAAATAATAAATCAACTACATAAAGCATGGCTTTTAGCATATATTCCTAACATATACAAGTCTCAACTAGGTGCCATTGTAATGTCCATATAGATTTATGTGTTATGAGCACTCTCCAATTAGTCTCATTCAATTCCCATAGATGATGATTTAATAAGAAATCTTTGATCATAATAGGTTCATGACCTCACTGCACCAATGTTGATATTCAAGTCATAAAAGTTAACAAGTCAATTCCTCTCTCAAGTTGATGATCCTTGAGGGATATTAACTTATTGTATCCTATCCTCCTCTCAAATCAATGGTCCTTGGAGACTAAATAAGACAAAATCTACATAAACCCTCATAGAAATTATAGAAAGAATTCCATGAGGATTTAAATTGAAGGATCCAAGTCATGAAGTATGACTTGAGCCCACCAATCATGTGTGGATATAACCATGATTAACCTTAATTCCCATATAAATCACAAGATCATAGGGGATTAAAGGATCAATCTCAAAAGAATCTAATGAAGTATTGAAGATCTCATGGACTCCAAGAGAAAAATATAAAGGAATTAGAATCAAGTTTGAAAAATCCAAGTAAAAGTTCTTTTACAAACTTAAACCCAAGGCTCTATTTAGATCCAAATCAATAAAAGCATGTGAGAATTCAATCACAATTCTATGTGGTGTGTGATAAAATGAGGTAGGAAGAGACTTTTTGAAAATGTGTAAAATCCCCAAATCTATGAATTATGATTGAATTGTATCCTAATTCTAGGTGGGATTAGAAGGTTACCTCTAATAACCTCAAGAATTTCTTGATTGTTGATGAAGATCTTCCAATTTCTTCAAATTCTTCTTCAAATTCTTCTTGTTTTCTTCAAAATATTCTTAGTTTCTCTCAACTCTCTCTATATTTTCTTGTCTAAAGAAGGATCATGGAAGCAGATGATGGAGGATCCCTATAATGGAGGTGAACCTCCCCTTATATAGACCATTTTCATGGGGTTAAATTGGTAAATTCGGGGGTGATAATGCATGTGCAATGATATTCCATACGTATTGAAGAAAAATAATCTGTTACAGCGGGTGACACTCATTGAGTTGTCTGTGGTACTCAGTGAATGCCGGCGAGGCACTCAGCTGAGTGCTGCCGGCATCGCCGCGTGGCGCTTCTAGCGAAATCCCCACTTTTTTTTTAATATTTTATTTTTCAAATATATACTTATACAAAAATATATATATATATATATATATATTTATAGGATAATATATACATCTTTTTTTTTCTTTATTTTCTTTTCCTTTTCTTCTCTTTTCAAAATTCTTCTCTTTTTTTTTTTTTAATATTATGTATATATATATTTATACTGAAATTAAATTTTCAAACTGTCTCTCTTATACATACTTCATATCTGAGTTTTCCCCGAATTCTAGACTCTCTCTTTTCTCTTTGAAAACTTTATTGGGACTTGAAGAATCCTTCGAAGACTTGAATCACTTAGAAAACCTTCGAATTTTGTCAGACATCATCGTCATCCATCTAGAGGGATTATCCCCTGAATTCGACGATCGATTAAAATTGGGGTGTCTACACCAGTCGACTGTATCAGGGTCCCAGTCGATTACTTTGGGGATTTCAAAGGGCATAGAATCTCAGCACCCCAATCTAGTCGATTGGCCTATTTGTCTGGTCGACTGTGACTCAAAACTTCCAGTCAACTGGTATACGTCCGTTCGATTGGTCTCAGTTCTATAGTGACTCTTGTTTTTGTTACAAAATCCAGTTGACAGTTTTCTCCACCCAGTCAACTAGTTTTTTGAAAAACTAAAAGAGAAAAATCATCTACCCCATGTATCTAGTCGATTTTGTCAAGGACCAAGTCGACTGGTTTCCCAAAACACAACACGTTCTAAAGAATTTCATTACTAAGGATATCCCAACTCTTCTCAAATCAATACCAACTGAATTGCAATTTATTACCAACATTCTATATTATACAAGAACTTAGAACAAGATCAGATATAGAATTATTACAAGATCTCGAATACTACAAGTGTTTTGAGATTCCAAAACATAATCCTCTTTATGATTCATTTACAACGAGGATAACTACAAAACTATGTACAGGTGGTTTAGGACTCACGTGCTCCCACGGCCTCACTCCTCGCGCTTCTTCTTTCCCTTTTTCTTCTCACCTACAATGGAGTAAAGCTCCACTATTCAGCTATATGCTGAGTGCACAATTCTAAACAAATGCTTATATGACAATTCATGCTCTAAACATCAAAACACATCAAAATTGTCTCTGGGGTGAGAGATACACATTCATCCCATAATGAGATTATGAAATTGATACCGTGGATGGCCTTCTCCCAACCACTTATCCAATTGCCCTGTTAGGGCCTTCTCACAGACCATGCACTGTGCTCTGGCATAGTCTTCTCCCAAACCATGCACTATAGCTGTTGCTATAATTTAATCCTCAAACATCGACGAGCTTACCCCCAGAATGAAATTGTACCAAACTTCCCTTCGACCCACATGGACACATAGCATGCTCATATAATCATATATACATGTTTTTTTATACATTTTTATGTGCATAATTACTGGGCCTAATTATTACATAATTTAGCCCGGATCCAAATATCAAGTTGAATATTTAAATACATGAAATTCCCTATAATTCATAAGTCTAGAATTCATACCTTAAGTTGTTGTTCTAAGATTTCAGGAGAAGTACTAGGAGATTGATTCTATCTCGAATCTCTGATCTCAAGTGATTCCTATAAGTATATACACATTTCCCCCAAATTCCTAGAATTAAAATTTTCATAAAACATAACCAATTGAGGCCTATGAGGTATTAAAAAGTTGCTCTTACCTCGAGGAGTCCAAATATGGAATTTGGTTGAAAATAAATGGGGCAGAAGTTTGTCGATTGGTGTCGAGAAGCTCAATGCTCTAAATCCCCTTTAGCTCTCAATTTGATTGCAAGATATTTATGAAAATATCTAGGGAATCCTCTATTTATAGGCATAACTCTCTGAAATTACGTTTACCTCCTCACGAGTTCTCAAAACCTCCAATTATCTCCTAAAATGTCTTGAATGTCTAATTTATTGCTTCACGAGTGAAAGCTATAATTTATAAACGTTTTCATCTAAGTTCCGTTTGTTGCCGTAAGTTTGTTCCAAAATCCAATTTTGAGGAATTTCTAGATAACCTACCTTTTATGCAATGCATCCTATCGGTTATCGTAAAAATAATCAAAATGATCTTAATCGAGATCCAAACTGCCTGAAAATGCCTAAAATAGGTAAACTTACTATTCACATAAACCAGATATATTAAATAACATTTAATCACATAAATGTCATTTAATTCATAACAATGCCTCTTTGGTTTACCAACTTCCCGTGTCCTCGATTGACACTTACCGTTGGCTGTTGGCTGTTGGCCTACAGCCAACCTCAATCAAAATTGTTGGCCCAAAGGTAATCCTTAGAAGGGGGGGGGGGGGTGAATAAGATTACTAATGACTAATGACAAATTAAAGGTCTATCAACTACAATAACCAATAAAAATAGTAAGTAAAGAGAAAGGGAAAGAAGCACTTGCAAACCGAGTTTTCAAGTGGTTCGGCAATCCACAATCTGCAGCCTACGTCCACTCCTCAAGAACACCTCTTGAGAATTCCACTAAACAATGTTCTTTGGGTGAAGATCAAACCACTCTTACAAGTTCTTCTTGAATTTTCACCTCTCCAATGAAGAACACCTTCACTTGGAGCAATGGTTACACAAACCCAACTTTACAACTTTTGTGAATGATTGTGTGTTTGAAATACAACTGAAAAAACTCTCTTTTAGAGTAGATGGAAACAATTAGTAGCTCTCTTTATCAAGGAATTACAATGAAAAACTAGAGCAAGTAGAATAAATCTCAAAAACTAGGGCTTGAATCTTTGATTTCAATAAATAAGTATTGAATGTAATTGATTAAGTACCCAACAACCAAATTCAAATGAGTATAAATAGTCTCTCTTGAAAGTTAGAATGTTTGAGGTAGTTGGGAGCAATTAATGCTAAAGCAAAACCATAGAAAAAGAGGTATTAATGTTCTGTATAGTAATCTAGTTGACTAGGATCGTGATCCAGTCGACTGTATTTTAAATACTTTGAAACGCACCATTAAACTAGTCGACTGAGGTAAGGGTCGACTGAATCTCTTGAAGCTGTAACTATGTTTTTTTAGAACACAAATCAGTCGACTATTTCCATCTTCGGTCGACTGAACATTGAAGTATCCAGTTGACTGGGAAAAACATCCAGTTGACTATTTTTCCAAAGAAAAATAGTTTTTCTAGTTTTGAATGTTTTATCAAAGATTTTAAACCATTGTCTTAGAGAAACAGGCTAACTATCTTCATATAGAATCCTAGGATTATAATATAAGTAAAATGATCTTCCAAGAAGCTTCCCTATGAATATCCTTCAACATTATAAACCTCTGTTTGGACAAAACACTAGAGGTAAACATAAGAACTCAACTTCATAGTTTGTTAATCTTCAAAATTACTTAGGTAAAATCCTTGGGGCTAACAATCTCCCCCTTTTTGATGATGACAAACTACTAGTTGCCTGAGATAAAAATAGTGACAATAATGAATCCAATCAAGAAAGATAATACAAATTGAAGGTCATATGGATAAGTAAGTAGTCAAAGTTTTATGTTCATGAGTAATGATATTTAAGAATATGTATGGCTGGAAAATATGCAAGTACTAAAGTGCAAGCGTGCCAGACAATTGTCTTCTTGATGCGAACAACTTGGACAAATCAAACGAGTAGAGAAATAGAGGTACGAGATTTCTCTAAAAAGGTTCAGGTTGGTTTAACCAAAGATTAATGACTTAAAATGTGAAGAAACTGAGACTAATAAAAGAAATAACGGAGAGGAAACTCCATTAAATCCTTTAAAAACATAGTATAATTAGAAGTGGTAATCTCGCCTTCTAATTGGGATTTAATTACAGAGCAAATCCTAATTTAGTAAAATAAACTGACAATGAAAGATAAAGGAAAGACGCAGTGCGAAGTATGAAAAATGCCAAGTATTTTTGAACATCTGGAATCCTTTCTCTATATTCATTCATTCCTTTAAATAGGTAACAATGGCTGTAACCGTTGCTCCTCTACTGAGAAACCGCCCACTATTTCTATGTTTTGGGAATAATAGGCTTCATACATAACTGCGCCTATCATCATGTGTTATCAACATAACTGCCAATAACCGCCCTGCCACTGATGTGGCATATGCACTAGATTATGGCACTGTAATGTTACATCAGTCTGTTCTCTCCATCAGCCTGCTTCATACATATTCTGCCCTTAATTCCTCATTAGATTTGGTGGGCCCACTTTTAAATTTATTTTATGGTGCAAACAAGGCCCCCAACATCCTTTTCAAGTAAAAGCACGAGTAACCATCACTTGAGGGGATGTTGCTAATTTGGACACTGGCCCACCAAATTGTAACTTGCCTTAAAGAAGTCACTCTTATCTCCTAATTCCATAACCGCCAATTTTTTTCACCCTAGGGATAGAGATACTCTTTTCTTGAAAAGATACTGATCATTTGACCCTTATTTAATACCTATTTGTACCACTATATCATCTCCCTCCTAATCTCTAGGGAATTCTAATTTATAATCAGCACGAGTTTTGGGGAAGTTTCAATTTTGAAATAGACTCCAATTCAAAAATCTTTCCGTATCCCTTTAAACCTCAGCTCCTTAAACCATTCTTGAGTTCTTCTCACCATCTAATTTCTTTTTTGCCTAAGACCTTCAAATTTCATCTCTTTTTCCCAACCTTTTATCTCCCATGGCTAAAACCCCCCCCTAGAATCCACTTCATCTCCTAGCACAGAGGAGATTGCCACTGATCCTTAATCGCAGGCCAAGGAATCACTAAGACAAGTTCTTGCTACTTTGAAGTCGTCAGTCTGTAGGTAATGGAGCCCTCACCTGATTTCATCTCTCCCATCCTTGGTCCAAGCATAGCTCAAGAATTTTTCCTTCCCCGAGTTTCTAACCTCTTTTCCCATAATGGTCTTTTTTTGTCTGAACACCCTAGTCCCCCACTACAAAGATTGAACAACAGTAATGACATCCATTTCTGGCCATCAAAACCCTTGCCAGAATGGTTAACCTGGGTGGCTAAAGTCACTCCTTTCAAATTGGATGAGTGGCGTAGGCAGCACATCCATAACTTAATGCAATTAACCACCATGCCATTACCCATGAATACCCCCCTTCTTTCCTCTACTCTGGCCTTTTGGTCTATATTTACCAATTCGTTTCATTTTAAATGTGGGATGATGTCTCCTACTCTTCTTGACCTAGATACCTTAATTGGGGTGAGACCAGATAGTGACCCTATCAGCATTCTACTATCCCAGCAAACATACTTTATTTTTCCATTACTTCTGGCTTCGAAAAGAATACCAACTACTAGTTTTTCATCTTGGAACACAACAAGAATGATGGTCCTTTGACTGATGCAGAATACCTTATCTTTCTCACTTTCTGGTTCAGCAGATACGTGACCTTTCCCCCTTCCTTCAAAGTAGTCAAATCTGATCTCCCTCTAGCCCAAGCTTTGGCTTCTTGCCAAGTTCTGGCATTAGGCCCTTTTATTCTGGCTCAAATTTATAGGGTTATTTTAGACTGATTAGTAGTAATCTCGACACTTGGGGTGACCCTTTATGGATTCTACAGTTCTGGCTCCATCTATACTTTCCTGAGATTAGCCCTTCTTGCACTATCATGTCTGACTCATCTGTTTATGGCCAAAATTTGGCCACGTATTCTTCCAGCCCCTTTGGATTTTCTAATTGTTTAAGCTTCTTTTTCTCCCTTAGGACTCCTTTTCCTAGTAGGTTCTTACCCTATAATTCTCCTCTATATGGACTAGCTTGGTTTAAAGCCTTCCTTTTTAAGACTAATAGTTACCTTGAACTGTGGACATACTATCTGATCTTTTAGGATTGTCATCACAGAGTGACAAAGAGAATTCAGGAAATAAACAATGCGGTATGGAATCTTATTTCCCAAACTATCATGCAAGCCAATTCGGCCTAATCTAAGCACTCCCTTATCCTAATTTTTTGTCAGCCAACCCAGGCTTCTTGACTCGTACAGTTTTTAAAACTTACGAATCAGTCCAGTAGGTGGATGAGCTCAATAGACTTCTCCTCGAGTAGTTTGAATTTTAACCTTTCTCCCTTCACCCTGCATCTACTCCTTTTTTTGTTACATTTTGGATAGAACATTTGATCGTTGCTTTGGTGATTTTGATTCATTATTCTATACATTTTCTCTGCTGCTATCACCAACTACTAACCCTTTACTTGTTTAGACTACAGGAAAAAGAAAGAGAGGCACAGGTATGGACTCTGACCTTAAAGCTAATTATGATTCCATTAACAAATTTGAGGAGTTTTATAAACAAAAATGGAATCCCCAAAAGGCCTCTGAGTCAATTTCTGAGGCAAGTTGTATCAAAATTTGGCTAAAAAAAGAACGGGTGGAAAAGAAAGCTCATGGACATCAATAAAACATGGCAAGACTCCAAATTCACAGCAACTTTATGCTTCTGCTGAGAATTGGATTAAAAAGACTTGCCCTTTTGCACCCTTGGTTGAATTTGGAATTGCGTAGCCTGTGGTTCAGACTGATTCGTCTGTGGGAGTTATTGTAGTAGTTTATCAGTCTAGTACCCCCGTACCTACCATCTTTGGTGGCGTCCCTATAACTAGTCATCAAGCTACTTGGGCATTCCCTGAATCTACTAGTTAGTCTTCCTACTTGGTTTCTCGAAATTTATTTAGTAACATGGTACTAGGACTAGATAATATTTTGTTTTGTTTGATCTTGTTTATCTCATTACTCCTTTTCGTTTGGTCAGGTTTCTCAAAACCTCCTTCCGCTGTACCAATTAAGAAAAAAGGTTGCTTCTCCAAAGGCTCCTACTTCCACTCTAACCCGTCATAGCTCCAGGGACACCAAATACCCCGATTATAAGGAAATGGTGAAGAAAACCCCATGGAGGAGACTACCATTGAGCACCCTATTCATCAAGAAGAAGAGGAGTCTGAGCACATTCTTGAACAAGAAACTCCTAAGGTAGCCAAAAAGGCACGGCTTAAAGAAGCAATTACATGATGAGCCAGCGTTGAGCACCTCTCAAACTTCTTCTAATGCCACCCAACAATTAGAGGTTGCAAAAACCATAGGGCTTTTCCCATCTTCTCTAAAAGTCCTTCTTCTGCCAAAGCTTTCCCTATTACTAGTCAAAGTAATATCGGAACTTCGAATGACCCTGTTGATGATCCAAATGTCCTTCCTGATATCCCTCAGCATTCAACAATTATTTTTTCTCAGCCTCCTTCTTTAGTAATGGGACATAGCTCATCCACTTCTATAAGATAAATTTCCTCAGACCCTCATTTGACTTCCAATATTAAGGATCTCCATCTTTGAGCACAAAATCTCAGGCAAGTCCTTGCCCAAAGGCTTGGTTCAGCCTCTTTACTTCCAAAGTCTACCTAGATAGAGACCACCCTAACTTATATAGAGGCTCAACTTCAAGCAAAGGGTCTTTTAGCCTCCTTATGCTCTTTAACCTTCAAATACGCCATGGGTCAATAAGAAGCTATTGAAAATGCCATATCCATGCTTTCTAACAATTTTGTAGGCTCTTCTTCTTCTGCCACATCAGTTTCTTTTTTATAATAGTTCAAGAAAATTGCGAACACCATAGCTGAAGCAATCCAAAAATTGGCTAATGTGAAAGAGTTCTTTGAGAAGATGGAAGAGGTTACCAACCAATACATCTTGTTGGCTAGCACTACAGAGGCTGGGGTAAAAAGTTCTGCCTTACTCTTGGAGGATAGAAGATGCGGGTTAACCTTGAACTCCCAATAGGCTGACTTGGAGAAAGTTCTAGAGCAACTCAACCAAATGATTGATGAGATCTCAGCTTTGGATGGACAAGAAGAATCCTGGTTGGCTGTTCAAAAAACCATAACCACTATCCTGTCTCAGGTTGATGAATAATGGACTCAAACCTTAGTCCTTCTGTTTCCCTTCTTCCCATGATTTTTTCCTCTTATTTCTTTTGGGATTTTGTGGTTTTGTTGTTTTGGATTCTATTAAGTGGCCACCGGGCCAGAATACTTGTTTTGTTTATGTAGCCATGTTTGGCTGTTAGATGGCATGCTTATATTTATATATCGATTTGTTTCCTGGCACGCCATCTCCTAACAGACTTTCTGGTTCTCATCCAACTTCACCAGTCTGAGTATGGACATTTTTGCAGTCCAATTCTTCAGACTGATCAGGAGTAACCTGAACATCTTGAGCATTCTCAGTGTCTTGCTCTAAATAGCATAAATATGATTCCTGTTGAATTTGTGCCCTCAAACCATTTCTTTATGTATGAGACATTGACAATATAATATATGGCTATCATCTTTATATTTCATTATGTATATTTCTTTCATGAGATGATTGTTAATCCTTAAGTACCATAATAAGTAATTCGTGTATGTGTGAAATGCATACAATGAGATACGAGTTACTATTCTTTAATACTTAGAGCTTGTCACAGTGGATGATGAAACTGGATATCTCATCAGGTATATACTGTAGCATGATTAACTACCATTGGATGGAGTGATAAATCTCAATCACTGGAGTATGACTCTTAGTTAATATGCTAGTGCTTATAGTGCATTGACGGACCTGAGCTTTCCTAATGACACTTAAGACTATCAACAGTCGATTGGAACTCATAACTTGTATAAGGTACGTGTTCTTAATCTTGAGACGATTATGAACACAGACTATGAATATGGCTGCTTTCACATACCAATCAGTGAGGTCTATTAAAGATCAACATCTGGGTATCTTGGGTATGTCAATGTCACCAAGTTGATTACTGAGAACTTCAGTCTTGTTGATAAGTACTTATCAACATGTTTAGTAATCATGAAAAGTGAATGGGACTCAAGGAATACAAGAAGTAATCATGATTCAGGTTAAAGTAACCGCTTATCCGATCACCTGAATAAGATTATGAATTCTACAAGTAGAGGGAAATTAGTACACCATACAAGGCTAGTTACCGCTTCAGATATGTTCTTTTGCATTGGAGTTCAGCTATCATTTTATAGTGGAGTAAACGTTAACTAATCCGTTGGTTAGTTTGCTGGTCAAAGAGTTTGGTCATGGGAATTAACTACTGGTCTGAGCCAACAATAGAGAGCCTAGGAGGTCTCACTCTTAGCTCCGCTAGGATGTTTGGCAAGGCACAAAAGGATCTTGTCATGACAGGTTCAATTGATCGAATAGTTTTCGATCGATTGAAGTCTAGGCAAGTTCGATTGATCGAAAGTAGTTCGATCGATCGATGGTTTGATCGATCGAATCCACTTTGATCAGTCAAAGGTTAAAGTCGGTTTTGGAAATCTATAAATAGGGAAGCTATGTACAGGGTTTAATAATCATCATTTTTTTGATATGAAAGCTGTAGAGACTGTTTAGGGTTTTTCAAGCCTTCTTATCCTCCCTATTGGAGTTCCCACCAACTCTATCCTCTCTAACAGCATCCACAAGAGTCATAAGGGTGAAGACAACCTAGTGGAAGCTGTAGCACCATCAAGAAGGTTGAGGATTTCAGAATTGGGTTCAAGATCGTATGGTATAATTCTTGTTCCCTCTTGTTAGTACACATCTATAGAATTGACGAGTAGTAGATCCTGGGCTACCAATAAGTTTTTGAAACTTAACCTTTCTGCTACCCATTTAAAATCATATTTAAACCTAATTTTTCATCAATTGGTATCCGAGCCTCGCTTGTTTGGATCTATAGATGCATTTTGGAACACTAGTTTTGATTCGCATGTTGATTTTAGGACTATTTTTGAAACTGCATCGTCACAAATCTGTTTCTGTAGTGTTCCACAACAGAATACAAATCTGTGATTGCATTGGATGCAAGACAGTTTTGATCGATTGAAGTGTTTCGATCAATCGAAGCGTTCTGTTCTCAAGCGATCAAGCTAGGTTTGATCGATTGAGACTGATTTCCTGTCCATATATTCTTTTCACAGTTTTAAAAAGATTTTAAAATTGTATACTTTAATATTATATTATTTCGTAAAAATTTCAAAACATTCTGTGAAGTTGAATGTTCAATCGATTGGACAACATTTAATCAATCGAAGGTTCGATCGATCGAACCCATGTTGATCGATCGAAGTGTGACAGAGAACTGAGATGCTAATTTAAAGTTCTAATTTAGTACGTAAAGATTTTATGTACTATGCGAATCAATTAGAGGTTCCAATAATTATATATATTTGATATATATGCGTGGATGTGCGTACGACTAACCCTTTTGCAGCAAGATTAGTCTTCTATCTCCCATGGCACCAAGATCAAAGTTTTAAATTATTGTATTTAAATGTTTGTGTCTGGTGGATGTGGTATTTAATTATTGGTTAGATTTAAGATTTGTGTAAAGGGCGCTACGATTTCAGTCCTACGAAAAGGATAGTCGCACCGGTTTTCCTAGTCGTTTTATTATTCTATTGTTGGTGTTTTCTATTTCTAGATAAATTGTCGAAAGAAGCATAGGACCAATGTAATAGAATTATAGAATCCATGAAGATTAAGCAAGAAGCCGTTGTCCATGAAGATGGAGCCGGAGGCGATCAAACCAAAAGAGAGGTTTTATGAAGATAGAGCTATAGGAGATAGAGGCATCATTTAAATGCTTTTATTTTAATTTTAGTTTTTGTTTTTATATGCCTGTTTGTTATTGGAGTATTAAATATGATGTTACTACATGCATAGTAAAAACAAGTTTTCTAAAATAAAATTCAAAAACCGTTTCAACACATTAGTAAACATTGGATGTTTATGGGTAATGTGTAGAAACAATTTTTCATAAAAAAAAAATCCTTATTTACTAAATCCAGTTGGAGAGGGTCTTATTATTAACACCCACGATCTTCCATTAACGGTTCACTGTAAGATGAGTAGTGCATTCTATGTCACATCTCCAGGGGTGATTATTCCATACGGAGGGTACACTACTCATTGGTTACTAGATGTAAACTTCCTTTGGATAAGATCAATCAGACGTGTTAGAGGGTGACCACCACACTGAGGCACTATTTGAGGCGGTTGTGATTGGATCCTAGTTAATGGTATACACTAGCTAAGCTATGGATAAGGGATCCCATATGGGGCATTATTCAGAAACTTAGAGATCAAATAGCTAGGTTCAGGAGTCATGACTTGTTTTACAAGAGTTGAATAGCAGATAAGTCATGATAAATCAAAAGATCGAACATTGACCACCACACGAAGGCTTTGTTCTTTCGTTTCGATATTCTGGCGACTTGGTTTTTTAAAATAAGAGTTTTAAGGATTCTTTTATTTTAAACTATTAATTCTGATATCCATATTTTTTTTGTTTTTGATTTTTTCAATAAATCATAATGTCTGGATTTGCATTTTGTCCTCTTGCCACCATACATGCATAGAATAAGTTAACTGGAAATAGCTACATAGAATGGAAACGAAACCTTGACATCGTTTTAACTACAGAGAATCACATATATGTCCTCACCACCCCATGCCCCGAAGAGCTCGCGAAAAATGCTTCAGTAACTGCCAGACGTGAGTTCCACAAGTGGAAGAAGTCGAATGGAATGGCTCGTTGTTACATTCTAACCTCAATGGTTGGTGTGTTGCAACGCCAATTCCAGTCGAATAATTCTGCCAGTGACATTATCGAATCCCTAAAAAAGATGTTTGGGGAGCGTGGCAGGCCTGCCTGGAGGCAGCAATGCAGAAGATAATGAGTGCAAAGATGTCAGAAGGGACTCCAGTCAAAGAGCATGTTTTGAAATTGATTGGTTATTTGAACAAACTAGAGACCCTAGGTGCCAACATCGATGCACAGACCCAAGTTGATATGATCCTCAATACGCTGTCGCTGTCATTTGCTCAATTTAAACTAAAATATAATATAAATAAAATGGAATTCTCAATGAGAAAATTAATGAGTTCTTTATTGGCAGTGGAAGGAGTGATCAAACCTGGGGGCAACGTTTTGATTGTTGAGAAAAGCTCTTCCTCTTCCCGGTCTACGTCGAAAGGAAATAAACGGAAGAAGAAGGCTCGCATTGGTCGTCCAAGTGTTGGACCGGTCCCTATGATTGTAAAATCTAAGGGAAAAGGTAAGGGGAAAGGGAAGGTGGGTGGCTAAGGCAAAGAAAAGTGTTTCCAATGCAGTGAGAAGGGCCTTTAGAAGAGGAACTGTCCAAAATTCTTAGCTATAAGAGTTCAAGGTATGATTGAATCACATGTGATTGAAGTAAGTTTTATTATGAATACTTCAAACACTTGGTGCATTAATTCTGGTGCAACTAACCATATCTATAATTCATTGCAGGGGTTACTAGGAAATGCAGTGATGGGGAGATCATGCTGACTCTGGGTTCTAGCGCAATCATTTTTGCGGTAGCTATAGGAGTGGTAGTTTTAGAATTTGAAGACAGTAAGATTTTTGTTTTATCAGATGTACTTTACGTCCCTTTGATGAGACGTAATTTAATTTTTATTTCAGATTTATCGAATAAAAATTATTCTTTTCATTTTGGAACAGAAGTTGTCATTAAAAGAAATGGTTCTTTTCTATGTTCTGGTGTTAAAACTAATGGCTTGTATGTGATTACTCACAATATTTCTAAAGATTCTTGTATGGAACTTAATAACTCAATGGTAACTATACCATCTAAAAGAAAGGAACCTTTTACTAATCCAACAAGGCTTTGGCATATGAGGCTTGGACATATCAATCTGAATAGGATTAGCAGACTAGTCAAAGAAGGGGTCTTAGGCGATTTGGTTCTCGAAGCAATGGATGTCTGCGAGTCTTGTTTAGAGGGTAAGATGACCAAGAGGCCCTTTCCTGCAAAGGGCAATAGGCCAATACGTTGTTGGAACTAGTTCATACTGATGTGTATGGACTAGTAAATATTAGAGCACGGGGTGGTTTTGAATATTTTATAACATTTATTGACGACCACTCTAGGAATGGATATGTATACCTAATGCACCACAAGTCTGAAGCCTTTGAAAAATTCAAAGAGTTTAGGGCTGAAGTGGAGAAGCAATTGGGAACACACATCAATGCCATTCGATCTGATCGAGGTGGCGAGTACCTCTCTAATGAGTTTATTGACCACCTCGTACATAATGGGATTCTATCATAGTTTACTGTACCTGGTATGCCTCAGCAGAACAGTGTAGCAGAGCGAAGGAATCGGACTCCTTTAGACATGACTAGGTCATTGATGAGTTATTCTGAGTTGCCATTATACCTGTGGGATTATTCTATTGAAACCACTGTGTACATACTAAATGTAGTACCCAGGACACCACAAGAGATGCGGATTGGAAGCAATCCTTCTTTGCAACATCTCTGGATATGGGGGTGTCCGGCACATGTGCTGAAAGGAAAGATGAACAAGTTAGATTCTAGAAAGTGTTTGTTAGTACAAATACTATTTTCTTGGAGGATGATTATATCATGAACCATAAACCTAAGGGAAGGATAGATCTGAGAGAGATAGAAGGAGAGCCCTCAGTCCAACCTGCATTTGATAACAATCTAAATCAAGAAAATACCACTTCTTCACCCATTTCTGCACCGGTACCTCGTTGTAGTGGGAGGACTATCAGCTAGCCTGATAGATACATGTCCTTAGGAGAAGTTTTTGAAGCTGTCTCCATAGAATCTGAATATGATCCTACCACATATGAAGAGGCAATGGTAGATGTAGACTCAGCTCATTAGGATAAAGCTATGAAGGCTAAATTGGAATCTATAGATTCTAATCAGGTCTGGGATCTTGTAGAGCTTTCAGCCAATATTAAACCCATTGGCTGCAAGTGGGTCTACAAGAGGATACGAGGATCTGATGGGAAGGTTGAGACCTTTAAGGCAAGGCTTGTAGTGAAAGGTTATACTCAGAGGGAGGGCATTGACTATGAGGAAACCTTCTCACCGGTAGCCACGCTCAAGTCCATCAGGATACTCTTATCCATTGTTGCATGCCTAGATTATGAGATTTGGAAGATGAACATCAAGACTACATTCTTGAATGAAAATCTTGAGAAGGACATCTATATGCAGCAACCAGAAGGGTTCATAGCTGATCGGAAAGGTAACTTGGTTTGCAAGTTGCAAAAGTCCATTTATGGGCTTAACCAAGCATCCAGGAGTTGGAACATTTGTTTTGACCAAGCGGTCAAGTCATTTGGTTTAATACAAAATCTAGATGAGCCTTGTGTATACAAGAAGTGTGAAGGGAAATTGGTAGCTTTTCTTGTACTTTACGTTGATGACATTCTACTCATTGGGAATGATGCATCAGTATTGTCAACTGTTAAGGTTTGGCTAGCTAGTACCTTCGATATGAAGGATCTACGAAAAGCGAGCTATATTCTTGGGATAAAGCTCTTTTGGTATCATAAGCGAGAGATAATGGGATTATCTCAAGCTGGTTATCAATAAGGTGCTAACTAGGTTTCAATGGATAATTCAAAGAAAGGTTTATTACCTTTCAGGCATGGTTTAGCATTCTCCAAGGACCAGTGTCCTAAAACACAGGAGGAGAGGAATCGCATGGCAGGAGTTCCCTATGCTTCGGCAGTGGGAAGTCTCATGTATGTGATGTTATGCACTAGAACAAATATCTGCATTGCTGTTGGCATGGTTAGCAGATATCAATCGAATCCAGGTGCAGAACACTGGACAGCCATTAAGCACATTCTTAAATACTTGAGAAGGACTAAAGATTACATGCTTATGTATGGCGGTAGTGAGTTAATTCCAGTAGGATACACTGACTCAAACTTTATGTTAGATAAAGATTCAAGAAAGTCAACATCCGGACATCTCTTTACCTTGAGAGGTGGTACTGTTAGTTGGAGGAGCATAAAGCAGAAATGCATTCTAGACTCAACTACAGAAGCTGAGTATGTGGCTGCATGTGAAGCCACAAAGGAAGTTGTTTGGCTCAAGAAATTCCTTATGGAGTTTGAGGTGGTACCAGCGTCACTGTCACCTATTATGCTATACTGCAATAATAGTGGGGCAGTGGCTCAGTCCAAAGAGCCAAGGAATCACAGAAAAGAAAAGCACCTAGAGCGGAAATATCATCTAATTTAAGATATTGTTCAATGTGGAGATGTGACTGTCACAAAGATTGCCACTGTTGACAATCTTGCGGATCTGTTTACAAAGGCCTTGCCACAGTAGGTCTTTGATCGTCATCTAGATAGTCTAGGTCTCAGATGTAGTTCTGAATGGTTATGAGTGCAAGCGGGAGTTGACAAGCAGGGGTATTTGTAAAATATAACCGCGTTAAAAGAAGAAAATACACTGATTTAGTCTACAATTCCTTTGTATATCTTCAATTTGGATTACAATGCCAGCTTTTACATAAAATGATTAAACTACGATAAGTTGTGTTGTTTTAGCTGTTATTGGTACAGATTACTGTTATGTTGTGTGTAGGAATCAATGATAGATAAAGGATAAAGCTGAATTACAAGCAAAACAAATAAAAGATGAAATGTTAAGTTTGAGTGATCAAAGATCCCTCAAGCGATCGAGAGTTCGATCGATCGAAGATAGTTAAAGCGCTCGAAGATTCCAGAAGTGCGATCGATCGAGAAAGGTTCGATCGATCGAACATGGCTTTTATCAAAACTTACGCACACATAGCGAGGACTTCTTTTGTAACCCTAGATTTAGGTTTTTCTATATATACTAGTTATATTTACGTCCAGTAGGACGCCCACATTGGTTTTCATCAGTTTATAAAGAGAGATAGAGAGTTTACCTTGTTTTCTTGTAGGTTTTTCATGGTTTATTGTTGATTACTTTGGATTTACAGCAAGTTAATCTTAATATAACATTCCAGGTTATTTTATTTCAGTTTATTTACATTCTGCTAGTGCTCTCACGTAGTTTAAGTAGTGGTAATCATAGCATTGTATGTTAGTTGGTGTTAAACTATTAGTTTTCATAAATTTCAAAACTCAACCAAACATGACTTTAATGGATTTTTTTGTTAAAAATGAATCTGTGACACTCCAGACCATGTCTGACTAGTCCCTAGGTTGGGAGATCACGATGAAAAATGTGATCTCTAGCCTCTGCCATGCAGCAGTATAAAACCTGCACTCGATCGATCGAAGTATTTCGATCGATCGAAGCAGACGGATGGTCAAGTGATCGAGACTTTTCAATCGCTCGAGAGATGATGATTTTCGATCGATCAAAAGCGCATTGATCGATCGAATCTTCAGATTCTTGAGTAGTCTTTTTGCAGTATTCCAAGACTTTCTACCTTTGAGATTTGTTATCAAATTGTCCCCAAATGCTAAGTTTGTCAAAACAGTTTCATTACTTTAAGCCTTAAGGCATTTTTCTTCAATAACTTTTGCAAACCATTTTGAATGCTAACACTATTCAAAATACAAGACTTAACTATTGATTTAAACCACTTTCATGTGTTTTGGAAACAAATGTGATGATATTGTCCCGGCCATGAAAGGACTATTGATTCTCTATCTTTAGAAAATATGGAATACTGTAGATAGACACACTCCTTAGAGCTTAAATGTAACTGCATGGTAGATGGCATGATTGCTGCGGATTAGTGTAACCCCAACATTCCCTTTATATAAAGAAAACCATTTTTAAAATCTTGCTTTAGTTAATTAGTTAATCACTAGTTTAATTTCATTTAGTTGCTTTAATTTTAGTAGTCACTTCGTGGAACTTTGTGTTCTACTATCTTTCAAATATTGATTTTTATTTTCCTTTTGGAGATTAATCTAGGTATTAAGTTTTCAACCTTCCCTGTGGGATCGACCTGGTCTTAACCAGATTACTACTTGCATGATTATCTACACTTGGGTATAGCACACAAGCACACACATTTAAATTGTCGTGTCAAGAGTTTGTTGGGTTAATGCCCTCAAAAAATTTCTTTATGTACGAGACATTGACATTATAGTATATAGATATCATCTTTACGCATTTTAGTGCAATCTCCCAACCACTGTGTCAACTCTTAGTCAAAGACGCACCTTTCGAGTGGTCGGAAAACTGTCAAACATCCTTTGACGCACTAAAGCAACACCTTATCTCCGCACTGATAACACAGGCACCCGACTGGAGTTTGCCATTTGAACTAATGTGCGATGCTAACGACTATGCCATTGGTGCAGTCCTAGGATAGAGGAAGGATAATAAGCCCTATGTCATCTACTATGCTAGTCGAACACTTAACGAAGCTCAAATGAATTATACGACTATGTCTGGGATTGTATATTGAGGAGAAGATGGTTCTACAACTTCATGCTTAATGGTTAGATTTTGGAGTTCGTGTTGGGTTATCACTTTCTTGAATGAGTTGTTAACCTCATTTGGTATAAACCTATCATTGTCCTCTAATTCCATTCCATTGTTAGTGTCTTGAAATTTGGGTTGTAATGTTGAAGGATTGGTATAGTCTTCTAAAGGTTGGCTAGCATATGCATATCTAGTTTTTAATTTATCAAGTACACTATCTAGCCTTTTTATTTCACTAAGTAGTAATTTTAACATACCATTATCCTCAACTTGGTTATTCTCCTCATTATTACTATATGAAGTTTCGCCCCATTGTGGTTGATAGTAATTCCCATCCCATTATGTTTGTGGACAAGACTCGCCAAAGGGAAAGCCTTGCTGCGTTTGGTAATCATGGGAGCTACTACTATATCCTACATTATCATTTTGGTTATATCCCCATTGCAATTGATAGAAATCTCTATGTGGAGGTTCTTGTTGCGTTTGATAATCTGAGGAACTACAACTATCATTTTTCCATTGTGGTGGTTGGTATCACTCGGGTTGATAATGCGCGTCATAAGTGGGTGTTTGCCAACTTGGGGGATAGTTTTCATTACCTAATGTGTACCTATTCATGGTGTTTGTGTTGTATGGAGGATAATATGGATAAGATATCTTCACTCAAAATTTTTAAACAATAGAAATTTTATTTATTCATTTTTTATCTTGTGACTCGATCGATCCAAGGTATTTCGATCGATCGAACCAGTGCCATAGTCAAGCGATCGAAGACATTTTGATTGATTTCCATTTATTAATTAATTTATTTATTTTTCATTGCTAGGGGCTAGCTACGAGCTAGTTGGGGGGTGTGATTCGAGGTGAAAAGTGCATATTTATAGTGTAATACATGGTCCTTTATGCATCTTTTATCCACAAAGTCCCTACATTTAGGTGCATTCTAATAAGAATGTTCTTTTTATTGTGTTAATGCCAAAACATATGTTTATGCGTTATTTTATAGATATTAGAATGCAAATCAATGAAGTAAAGCTAAAAAAAAAGTGATTATGGTGAAGAGAATAATAGAAGCACTTGAGAAAATGCCATTTTTTACAATGAAAACTTCAGATTTGGAAGATTGTCCTAGAAATACAAAATGTAGATCTTTAGGTTACGGTTGCGTGGCCACAAACGGGAGGTCAATCCGAGGTCCGAGTGAAAGGTTATACCATTCTCCCATCAGTGCGCAGAGCTGTCAAAATCAGAGAGTTCAATCGATTGAGGAGAGTTCAATCGATCGAACTAAGCTCGATCGATTAAACTTCATATTCACCCAAAAGTTGCATACAGTCTGCAGGAACCCTATATATAAGTCATTTTGACGCCAGACGAAAGGAGGACGCTCCAGAACGCAGAAAATAACAGTTTAGGGTAGTTTTAGGGTTAGATTATGGGTAGATTAGGCTAGATTCATATTTTTCTTCCTCTTTTTCATTATTATACTGAAGATTATTGAAGATTCAAGTTATTTACAAGTTATTTTCAGATTTATTCCAGGTTTTTCCTTTCCTTTATCTTATTTGATTGTTTATGAATCTAGTAGTTATGATTGTTATGTTTTACTGTTTCTGCACTAGTTTATTCATGTTTTCGTAGTTTAGACGTTGGAAATATGTGATGAAATATTGAGTATTAGCCTCTGCCATGTATGATATAGAAAACCTGGGCTCGATCGATCGAAGGTATTTCGATCGATCGAACCAGAGCCATAGTCAAGCGATCGAAGACATTTCGATCGATTGATTGAAGGATGACGCTGTCCGATCGATCGAGAGTGCTTCGATCGATCGAACATGTTAATTCTTGAGATGAGTCTTTTAAGTATTCTACGACTTTCTGTTTTAGAAATCTATCATCAAATTGTCCCAATAAGCTCAGTTTGTCACAACAGTTTTTAGAACTTAAAGCTTTTAGGCTATTTTCTTCAATGACTTTTGAAAACCACTTTGAATGCTAAAACCATTTAGAGTGCAAGTAATAACCATTGTTTTAAATCGTCTTCTAAGTATTTTAAATCACTTGTGATGATATAGTCCCGGTCATGAAAGGGCTATTGATTCTTTATCTTTAGAAAAATACAGAATGCTGAAAAGGAATGAACTCCATAGAACGTTAATGAATGTGCATGGTAGATGGTTAGGATCAATATAGATTCATGTGTTTCCAACACCTTTATTTTATCTATTTAATAATTATGTTTCTTTATGCTTTAGTTTATTATTTAGTTTAATTTAATTAATTATGATTCGTTAGAACCTCCACCTGTATATTCATCTTTTTCCTTTTCTTTAGTTTATAACATAGTAGACATTCTTCCTATTCCTTCCCTGTGGGATCAACCTGGACTTCCCCTACTATATTACTTGCATGATCACCTACACTTGGGTGTTGCACAAGAGCGCACAACTTTTTAGTCCTGTCAAGTTTTTGCGAAGAAATGTCCCTAAACTCATGGTTTCGACTAACTTTTTAGTTTCACCATTTAACCCTTCGTAAAAGTAGCTTATGGTTCGCTAATTTTCATACCCGTGGTGTGGGCATGATAGAAGCAAATCCTTGAAACGCTCCCAAGTTTGAGTGAAGGTTTCATTGCTCTTTTGTTTATAAGCGTTAATTTGTCGTTTAAGCTCAGTGGTGATGCGAGGTGGAAAGAATTTCTTTAAGAACGCAGTGTTCATCGCATGCCAGGTGTAAATTAAATTTGGCTTCAAAGTGAGTAGCCACGCTTTTGCTTTATCCTTCAAAGTGAAAGGAAATAGCATTAAACGTATCACATCTACAGGGCAATTTTGCAAAAATGTTTTACAAACATCCTCGAAGTCCTTGACGTATAGATATGCCTTCTCGCTATCCATTCCATGTTGGTTGGAAGGAGTTGAATCATTCCGTTGCGAAATTGAAATTCGCCAGCATGAGGTGGAATGAGAATACAAGAAGGTGTAGGAGCGTGTTCAGGTGTCATGAGATCGCACAAAGGACGAAGCGAATCATCAATTTGTACAACCACATTTTTACCATTTTCACTTTGATTGTCAGCCATTGAATCGGTAGGTGTGGCTACGGGATTAATATAATTGGAGGAATCGGCCAAGTAGAATGGATTTCCGTAGATTCCTTCAATGGAATAATCGAACATAAAAGGAAAGATCCTAAGTAGCTTTAATTTAAAGAATAAGAGACAAAAGAAAACAGAAAAAGATAAGAATAGTTTGAGGTAATCTAAGCATTAGCTTGTCGCTTTTCCCGACAACGGCGTCAAAAACTTGACACGGCTAAGAATGTGCATGCGCTTGTGTGCTATACCCAAGTGTAGGTAATCGTGCAAGTAGTAATCTGGTTAAGACCAGGTCGATCCCATAGGGAAGGTGATAAACTAAATACTTAGGTTAAACTCTAAAAGGAAAATAAAAATCAATAAATGAAGGGTTGTAGAACACGAAGTTCCACGAATTAACTACTAAATTAAAGCAACTAAAGTAAATTAAACTAATGATTAACTAATTAACTAAAGCAATGTTTTAAAACGTGTTTTCCTTAATAATATGAAATGTTGGGATTACACGAATCCACCATGACCTAGCCATCTACCATGCAATTACATTGAAGTTTAATGGAGCACATTTTCTACAGTATTCCGTATTTCTCTTAGAATAAAGAATCCATAGTCCTTTCATGACCGGGAATATATCATCACAGTTAATTTGAAACACATGAAAGCGGTTTAAAACAATAGTTAAGACTCGCACCTACAATGGTGTTAGCATTGATGGTGGTTTGCAAAAGATATTGAAGAAAAATGCCTTAAGGCCTTAAGTTCAGAGACTGTTTTGACAAACTGAGCATTTAGGGACAGTTTGATAACGAATCTCTAAAGCAGAAAGTCTAGGGATACTGCATAGAATTTTCTCAAGAATCAGAGAGTTTCGATCGATCGAATATCTTCATCTCTCGATCGATCGAAATGTCTTCGATCGCTCGACAATGTCTCTGGTCCGATTGATCGAACGAACTTCGATCGATCGAACACAGGAATTATTCTGGTGCATGGCAGAGGCTTGAGATTACGGTTTCATCGTGCTCTCCCAACCTAGGGACTACTCAGACATGGTCTGGAGTGTCTTAGATTTGTTTTTAACATAAAAGTCCGTTAAAGTCTTATTTGGTTGTGATTTAAGCATGAAACTATGAAAACTAATGGTGATTTAAAACAACTACTATGATAGTACCAATACTAACATATTAAACTACAATATTAAGCAACAAGAATGTGAATAGACTGCGATAACAAAACCTGGAGTAGAAGAACTTGTATTAAACTAAAGAAAAAGCAATCCAAAAACAATATCCAAGCTTCAAAACCTACAAAAAAATGTAAACTCTCTATCTCTCTCTCTTAAAACTGATAAAAAGTGAAGTGGGCATCCTCTGGGACGTCAATATAACGAGTACATATACACAAGCCTAAAATTAGGGTTAAAAATTGTGTTTCTGCTGCATGCGCGTAATTTCTGATAAAAGCAATGTTCGATCGATCGAACATCACTCGATCGATCGAATTCTGGAATCTTAGATCGCTTTTAACGTACTTAAATCGATCGAACCTTCGATCAATCGAATGTTCTTTAATCGATCGAGGTTCACTTTTCATCTTTGAGTTGTCTTCATTAAAACCAAGCACTTTCTTTTATCTTGCTCATTCAGTTCCTCACACAGCAATAGTAATCTGCACAAATAACCACTAAAACAATACCTCTTTTCATAGATTAAGCATATTGTGTAAAAACTGGCATTGTAACTCAAATTGCAGATATACAAGGGAATTGTAGACTAAATCAATGTAGTTTCTTCTTTTAGCGCGGTTGTATTTTATAAATACCCCCGCTTGTCACAACCCCCAACTAGCGATTTGCTAGTCCCTAGCAATAAAGCGAAAATAAAACAAGCTAAACTATTACTACAACAACTAAAAAAATAAAATAAAATAAAGTGACTAATCTAAAATAGAGAGGGAAAACTACCTAACTCACTTTCGCAGGGATCGCGGTTGCATTTAGCGAATGCAACAAGCCGTTAAACCACTAGGTTCCCCCTAGTGGACGAGTGTTGTCTCGTGAGGGTTTGCAATGAATATACCCACAAAATTCTCCGATTTTAAGCTCAAAAAGATATATAATAACTTGTAAACACTCCCTCCCATGCAACTGTAACTTAGCTCCACAAAACATATCATCCTTATTCAAACCATGAAAGAAATCCACATGCTCCTCATGTCACCAAAATAAAAATAACATATGTATCACATCCATGTATCTGTGTGTGTGAAGTTAACAGCTATGCGTAGAACCTTATTTAGAGTTGTCTCGACTATCATACTCTCAAAACTTGTAGTTTCAACTCAATTCTCACATGGGTTTACACTCAGGAATGAACATCTCACAGAAACGGGTTTAATAATGATCGCACATGGTGTGAAAACTTTTATAAAAATGAAATTTTAGTTACTAATGCTTTCATACCTGACTCAATAAAGGACAAACATTTGGAGTGTATAGTCTCATAAAAGGGATACTGCTTACCAAAGGAGCGAAATACCGTGGATAACTCAAATTACACGTTCATGTTTAAACTCAGTTGTTAAAAATCATTAAGACTTTGACTTTTCGGTTTTTTATATAGTAGGACAGAAATGAGAGGGGTAAGAATCGCACATCTTTAGCATGTGATTGAGTTTAGCAATTTTACTTCACTCTATTCCAACCATCCTCTATTCTCATATATGTTGTTGTGTGTGTGTTTTTTTTTATAACAAAACCTGGACTCCTTCGTCTTTCCTTTTCTCTTTTATGCAGTCCCTCCCACATTCACTCCCTCCTCGTCACACACTTTAACAATTTAATCACATTAGATGTGCAGTGGGGTTCATTGAAGTCAAAGCATAAGATTAGGGATTTGGATTTTCATAATAGACTTGGCAGTATTTACTAGGTGTGGGGTTGAGAACAACGCAATTCCGGAGTGTTGATACAGGTATACGGAAAGGTAAAGAGAGAATAACGATGGCTTAAATCATTTTCTCAACTTCTTAGTTTTAACACTTCAATATTCATTGAGTTTAGTTGGTAAATCCTGAACGTTCTCCTCTAATACGCAGCCAAAATGAAGAATTAGAGACTATTCAATGAATTTAATGCGCATATTCAAGAAGAACAATTCGAATTTAATGTGATAATTCCCTCAGAATTGAAGATTAGATTCCAAAGCTCACTAAGGGTGACTAGTTTCCACTACTTATTCATTACAGCACAAAAGTCATATTAACTCTTATTTTAGGTTTTCTACATAGCTATTAACATGTGCATATGGATTTTGGATACATGAATGGTCAACATATGCATTTATCCTATTGAAACTAGAAGAACGCGTGAACTTAATTCATAAAATGATGAGAATAAAATGGTTGTGTCATTGCTTGATAACAGCTAAATAGAAGTGAATATTCCAAGTTATTCTACCCATTAAATTCAACACTTCCTTTTGAAATTTTTTTTTAATTATCTGTAATGTATTTATTTTCAAACTGTGGATGTACTCCGATTCTAATCGAGATTGTATGACATGTGCAATAAAGTGATCCAGATTGCTAAATATAAAAATGTGCAGGTGATAATCTATGTGCAAGTGATAATCTATCTACATCCCACCCCCAACTAAAAATTGTAATGTCCTCAGAAGTTAATTTTCAAATATAGATAGAGAGTTATCACCTGATAAATCATAGCAAAAACCGCAAGCATAGCAATCTGTAAAGAAGGCATACAACACTCCAAGCAGTACCTATTACATAAGATATGAACAAATAGAGCATGAGATCCATACATAATAACAGAACTAATCACTGGAACGAGAAAACCATGAAAACAACAGAGCAGTGATAGTAAAATCCATAATAACCAAAGTCCCAAAATAACCAAACTATCCAAACAGTCCAAAATATCCAAAAAAAAAAAAAAACCACGAGAAACTACTGGAGAAGAGAGAAAGAAAAAGTAAGAAATAAAATACAATTAAACACCAGCATAGCAAAGGACACACCCTACTCATCACCAATGTCAAAAAGAATCACGATCGGAGCATCAGTAGCAGCAGCATCTCCACCCATTTTGATACATACTCCATAGCTATGAGTATGTATTCACAGTTATTTGATTTTGGAAACGGGCCCATGAAGTCCATGCCCCAACAATCGAATATTTCAATTGTGATGATGGGAGTTAAGGGCATAGAATTCCTTTTTGAAATTGTGCCTAGCTTTTGACAGCGTCAGCACGTTTTGCAAAATGAGTAGGCATCCTTAAACACGGTGGGCCAATAGAATCCACTGTATAGTACTTTTTGTGCGGTCTTTTGCGAAGCAAAATTGCCTCCACAGGCTTCAGAATGACATGAGGCTAAAATCACGATTATATCCTCATTCAGGACACAACGTCTGATGACCTGATCAGCACAGTACTTAAATAAGTAAGGGTCATCGAAAAAGAAATGACGTGCATACGAGAGGAACCGTTTCCTATCTTGATTGACCAATGGCTCGGGGTCTCTCCCGTAACAAGATAGTTTATTATATCCGCATACCAAGGTAAACTGGAAACCACGATCAGTTTCTCATCTGGGAATTCATCTTTAATTGGTATGGGTTTAGTGTTGTCAGTAAATGTTAACCGAGACAAATGGTCAGAGACCACATTCTCTACTCCTTTTTTATCCTTGATTGTGATATCGAATTCTTGGAGTAGGAGTATCCAATGGATAAGCCTTTGCTTCGCGTCTTTCTTAGATAGCAGGTACTTGAGGGCCGAATGGTCTGTAAAACAGACGATTGGGGACCCTATCAGATATGACCTGAATTTGTCTAGAGCGAAAGCTATTGCCAGTAGCTCTTTTTTGGTAGTCATATAGTTCATTTGAGCTTCGTAAGTGTTCGGCTGGCATAGTATATTACATAGGGCTTCTTATCCTTCCTTTGTCCTAGGACTGCACCAATGGCATAGTCACTAGCATCGTACATCAGTTCAAATGGCAAACTCCAATCGGGTGCCTATATTATCGGTGCTGAGGTAAGGTGTTCCTTTAGCGTGTCAAAAGATGTTTGACAGTTGTCCGATCACTCGAATGGTGTGTCTTTGACTAAGAGTTGACAAAGTGGTCGGGAGATTGCGCTAAAGTTTTGGATAAAGCGGCGATAAAATCCCGCGTGTCCCAGATAAGAGCGGATATCTTTAACTATACGGGGGACAGGTAAGTTCAAGATTTTATCAATTTTTGCTTTATCAACTTGGATACCCTTATCAAAAATAATGTGGCCGAGAACAATTCCCTTAGTCACCATGAAGTGACACTTCTCCCAGTTTAATACTAGGTGTTTATCCTCGCATCTTGCTAACACTCTCTCAAGGTTTTCCAGACAGTTATCAAAACTATGGCCGAACACTGAGAAGTCGTCCATGAAAACCTCAAATATTTGTTTAGTCATATCACTAAATATACTCAACATGCATCGCTGAAAGATAGCCAGAGCATTGCATAAGCCGAAAGGCGTACGACGATAGGCGAATGTACCGAACGGACAAGTGAAGGTCATTTTCTCCTGATCTTCAGGAGCAATTTCGATTTGATTATAGCCACTATATCCGTCCAAGAAGCAATAATATTTATGACCCGCCACTCATTCTAGCATTTGATCTATGAATGGTAATGAAAAGTGGTCTTTCCGGGTCACAGTATTCAATTTTCGGTAATCAATACACATCCGCCATCCGGTGGGGACACGTGTTGGTACCAATTCACCGTTTTTGTTTGGGATTACTGTTATCCCTGCCTTTTTGGGCACCACTTGGGTTGGGCTAACCCAAGGGCTATCAGAAATAGGATATATAATCCCAACATCCTGTAGTTTTAACATTTCCTTTTTAACTACCTCTTGCATGATGGGATTCAAACGCCTTTGCATTTGTCGTGAAGCCTTAGCATCTTCCTCCAAGTATATTTTTTGAGTGCACACGGATGGGCTTATGCCTTTGAGGTCAGCAGTCGTCCATCCTAATGCTCCTTTATATTGTTTTAACAATTAAATTAACTTACCCTCTTGTTCAGGATTTAATGTAGATGAAATTATGACAGGTTAAGTCTTTTCAATTCCTAGGAATGTGTATTTGAGCTCTATTGGAAGCTCCTTTAACTCCAAATTGGGGAACTAAAAGTTAGAAGGCATGTCTAGTTTTGTTTTTAGAGGTAGTGGTTCATATGGTATTACCCACATGCATTCAGCTCTGTCCTCCACTTTCGTCTCCATCATGAGGCAAGTGTGATTTAAAGCAGCATCCAATGGGGTAGAATCATTAGGTTGATAGATAGCATCGAATTGTGACACAACTAACTCCAAGGGATCTTTGTAATCTAGAAAATCAGACTCGTCTTCGATGATCGTTTCAATATAATTAATTTCTTCCTCATCCTCGTATTCTTCAGGTCGGGGATTTGAAAAAATCTTGACATTTAGAGTCATGTTCCCGAATACAATGGTCATAATACCACTTCTTATTTTGATTGTTGCATCTATGGTGTTGAGGATTGGATGTCCAAATATCACTGGGATTTGTGCACATGGATTAGACACAGGTTCAGTGTCCAAAATCACATAATCGACCGGGAAGATAAATGAATCAATCTGTACCAGAACGTCCTCCAGTATTCCTCTAGGGTATTTGACTGACCTGTCTTCCAGTTGTAATGCAACTCGGGTAGGTTTGAGTTCAACCAACCCTAATTGTTTATAAACTGAGTATGGCAGCAGGTTTACACTTGCTCCTAAATCAAGGAGTGCGTTGTCTATCCTTTGATTCTCAATTCGGCAAGAGACAGTTGGGGTACCGGGGTCTTTGAGTTTCGAAGGCAATTCATTTTGGATGATTGCTCTTGCTTGACAAGCAACATGGGTGTGTTTCTTTACACTTTGCCTCCTTTTGACCGTGCATAAGTCTTTAAGGGACTTAGCATAGGCCGGCACTTGTTTGATTGCAGCTAGGAGTGGGAGATTGATTTTGACTTGTTTAAACAACTCCAAAAACTCCTGATTCTTTGTCTCATTTTTAGGTTTCTTAAGCCTTTGAGGGTAAGGCGCAGGAAAAGGGCATTTAGGTAATTCATCGATGATAGGCTCCTTTTCGGGCCTTCTCGCAACTTCTTCTACTTCTTTAGGAGTGTCATCATTTGATTCTAATGGTTTGTCATCAGTGGACGACTCCTCTTTCTGTGTGGATGGTTTGGTTTTATTTACCACTTCATCCTCTTCATACTCTTCAGGGGTGGAGAAGGGTAAATTGTACCCTATAATCTTGCCACTTCTCAGAGTACTTACGACTTTTGCTTGTTCGTGATTAGTGGGACCATTGTTGTATCCCTTAGGGTTTTGAAGTGGTTGAGCAGGAAATGTTCCACTCGATCCCTCTTGTCGTGCATCCATTCTCTCTAATGTTGCGGACATTTTACTCATCATTTGAATTAATTGTTGTGTTAAATTTGCATTAGAGATTGAATCTTCCTCTTGCACCTTTTTGTGCGGTGGGACGTAGACATTTGATTGCAGATTATTAGAGGGTTGGGCATGGTTATAATTATTTGATCTATTCTGATTGAATGGCTGGGACTACCTATTGTATTGCCCTTGATAGTGATTATTGTTATTGTAGGGCTGTTGTTGTTGATATTGGTTTTGGGTTCCAGCATCATTTTTCCAATCAAACCCGGGGTGATTCCATCGATTGTTGTTCTGAACGTTGTTATTATTGTAGGAATTCCCCGTCCCCCTATAACCCTTGCATGGCATTCATTTCCATGGGGGGTTGTTCTTGAAAGTACGACACATTGGGACAGTATTGATTGGTGTGTCCCAACATGTTGCATGTGCCGTATGGTTCTTCAGGTAAAACCTACCTAGAACTCTCTCCATTCATTGCCAACTCTTCTATCTTATTAACTAGTTCTTCATATTTACTCATTAGATGATCCACACTTTTTAATTGGTATAGACTCTTTTCCTCTACACAGGATATTTGTGAACGTGGGACATCTTCTGAATTGGACCATTCGTGGGCATGTTCAGCTAGCCACTCGAAGTGTGCTTCTGCTTCTTTCGTGTTTTTGCGAAGAAATGGCCCTGAACTCATAGTTTCGACCAACTTTTTAGTATCACCATTTAACCCTTCATAAAAGTAGCTTATGGTTCACCATTTTTCATACCCGTGGTGTGGGAATGATAGAAGAAAATCCTTGAAACGCTCCCAAGTTTGAGTGAAGGTTTCATTGATCTTTTGTTTATAAGAGTTAATTTGTCATTTATACTCAGTGGTCATGCGAGGTGGAAAGAATTTCATTAAGAACGCAGTGTTCATTGCATACCAGGTGTAAATCGAACTCGGCTTCAAAGTGAGTAGCCACGCTTTTGCTTTATCCTTCAAAGTGAAAGGAAATAGCATTAGACGTGTTACATCTACAGGGCAATTTTGCAAAAATGTTTTACAAACATCCTCGAGTCCTTGACGTGTAGATATGCCTTCTCGCTATCCATTCCATGGAAGGTTAGAAGGAGTTGAATCATTCCATGAGGTGGAATGAGAATACAAGAAGGTGTAGGAGCGTGTTCAGGTGTCATGAGATCGCACAAAGGATGAAGCGAATCATCGATTGGTACAACCACATTTTCATCATTTTCACTTTGATTGTCGGCCATTGAATTGGTAAGTGTGGCTACGGGATTAATAGAATCGGAGGAATCGGCTAAGTAGAATGGATTTTTGTAGATTCCTTCGATGGAATAATCGGACATAAAAGGAAAGATCCTAAGTAGTTTTAATCTAAAGAATAAGAGACAAAAGAAAACAAAAAAAGACAAGAATAGATTGAGGTAATCTAAGCGTTAGCTTGTCGCTTTCCCCGGCAATGGCGCCAAAACTTGACACGGCTAAGAATGTGCGTGCGCTTGTGTGCTATACCCAAGTGTAGGTAATCGTGCAAGTAGTAATCTGGTTAAGATCAGGTCAATCCCACAGGGAAGGTGATAAACTAAATACTTAGGTTAAACTCTAAAAGGAAAATAAAAATCAATAAATGAAGGGTTGTAGAACACGAAGTTCCATAAATTAACTACTAAAATTAAAGCAACTAAAGTGAATTAAACTAATGATTAACTAATTAACTAAAGCGATGTTTTAAAATGTGTTTTTCTTAATAAAAGGAAATATTGGGATTACACAAATCCACCACGACCTAGCCATCTACCATGCAATTACATTGAAGCTCAATGGAGCAAGAAGAAGAAGAAGAAGACCAAGGATTTCCATGGCCTCCTCCATCAACTACTTGCCATCTACCACTTCAATGGCTAACTAAACTCAAGATCTAGGGTTTCAATGAAACCCTAGCCAAGTAATATGGTGTATTTTATATTTTTATTTTAGTTTTATTATTTATGGATGACAGTTACATGTTCCGAGGATTTTTATAAATAAATCGTGCTTTTATTGATTAAATTGTTACTTTCAAAGTTTACTCTTGTCTTAGATCTATTTTGATGGTAGTGTGCTCAATGATCTATGCTTGCTGTGCTTGTTTAGATTATTTACATGTAATGGTGCTTAAATTGAATTGTGCTATCAAGTATCCGAATAGTCCATGCCTAGATTAGACGGATTATACCACAATCCTAGTTTAGTGTGGGATAATTCGTGCTAACCGAAGATGGATTATGTTGGTGCTTAAACCATAGTTATTTTCTTGACGGAGGATTTGGGCTTGTAGCTACAATTCCCCATTAAGTAATTCGTAAATACCCTTATCAAGAAGCTAGTAGTGAATTTGCAATCATAGGTTCCTTAAACTTATTATAAAAACAAATATTTAATTGCTTTCATAATTTAGATCTACTTTTATTGTTATTAGTTTAATTCAAATTAAATCCAAAATTTGTTTTTCTTAATTAATTAAATTTAGGTTTTAAAAATTAAAGTGCGTAGTATTCAATCTCTGTGGGTTCGACGTTTACTTCCCCACTGCAATCTTTTGAAAGTAAAGCATAAGGTAAGCATACTTTTATATCATGATTTTGACAAGATCAATTTTTGGTAAACATGAATTTTGTGGGTAGATTCACTACAAACCCTCACGAGACAACACTCGTCCACTAGGGGGAACCTAGGGGTTTAAAGACTTGTTGCATACGCTAAATGCAATCGCGATTCCTACGAAAGTGAGTTAGGATTTTTACTTTCTTTTGTTTTCAATTTTTAGAGTTTAAATAAATATTATTGTAGTTCGCTCCATTGCTAGGGACTAGCAACGAGCTAGTTGGGGGTTGTGATTCGAGGTGAAAAGTGCATATTTATAGCGTAATACATGGTCCTTTATGTATCTTTTATCCCCAAAGTCCCTATATTTAGGTGCATTCTAATAAGAATATTCTTTTTATTGTGTTAATGCTAAAACATATGTTTATGCGTTGTTTTATAGGTATTAGAATGCAAATCAATGAAGTAAAGCTAAAGAAAAGTGATTCTGGTGAAGAGAATAATAGAAACAGTTGAGAAAATGCCATTTTTGGCAATGAAGACTTCAGATTTGGAAGATTGTCCTTCGAATACAAAATGTAGATCTTTGAGTTACGGTTGCGTGGCCGCAAACGGGAGGTCAATCCGAGATCCAAGTGAAAAATTATGGCCATTCTCCCATCGGTGCGTAGAGTTGTCAAAATCAGAGAGTTCAATTGATTGAGGAGAGTTCAATCAATCGATCATATTCACCCAAAAGTTGCGTACAGTCTGCAGGAACCCTATATATAAGTCGTTTTGACGCCAGACGAAGGGAGGACGCTCCAGAACGGAGAAAATAGCAGTTTAGGGTAGTTTTAGGGTTATATTAAGAGTAGATTATGCTAGATTCATATTTTTCTTCCTCTTTTTCATTATTATACTGAAGATTATTGAAGATTCAAGTTATTTACAAGTTATTTTCAGATTTATTCCAGGTTTTTCCTTTCCTTTATCTTATTTGATTGTTTATGAATCTAGTAGTTATGATTGTTATGTTTTACTGTTTCTGCGCTAGTTTATTTATGTTTTCGTAGTTTAGACGTTGGAAATATGTGATGAAATATTGATTATTAGCCTCTGATGATGCCGAAAACTGGTGAGAGCAATTTAAGAAGAAAACAAGATCACAGAGGGTTTGTATGTGGTTCGGCCCCGTTAATGAGGTGACCTACATCCACGGTTGCGTCTGTGCGCATTCACTAGCAGATCACCGGAGGGCCTGGTGAGCCTACAAAATAGGGCGGCACTACCAGTAATACCGACCGGGTGTATGCGTGTATGTTGGTGATTTCTCTAATATGTGTTGGTGTGCTTAGAGAATTAATATTCGGGGTCCCTTTTGAGAGGGTAGGTGGGCTCTTTTATAAGTGTAAGAGTCCACCCTTACAGGGTAAGTTTTATGAGATTAAGAAGCCAAATCTAATCACAATAGATTTGCCCAATATTTGGTGAGTTTCCTAAGCAGTTAAGGAAACCACTAATTCTCTTGATAGAGCGACAGCTGTGTAACGAATTGAGGGGAAACGTGATTGATGCCGTGATCCTCGGGGCCCCACTACGACCGCCCGAGTGTATCGGGTGGCAACTGCAGCATCCCTCGGGACGTGGGCTCCATGCCTCAAATCTGTCTTCCCCGGGTCATTAGCTGAACACGTGGCGGTTAGGCAATTACAAGATATTTCTGGACATATCAGCTGCCCCCCATTTTCAGAGCTGAGATGACGCTTTATCAGATGAGGTCGGAAAATTAAGAACGCCCTTCATAGACCGCCCGGGAAAATACCGGGTCCCCCACCGGACCACGGCTAACACGGGACGACCCGGCGGCTCAAGGACCGAGCGGTAGCTGTACAGGCCTGAGATCCCCGATGCCACGTGCCTACTGGTTACAAGCATAGTTCAGGCTTAAAGCATCCAGTTTAATAGGTAACTGAATCGTCCAGCTGGCAACCAGACTATCACATCCCACATTTAATGCTCACGCCTTCTGAGGCGACGCCCCACGTGCCCGAAACGACAGTTTCGGCGGGAGAGTACATGAACCGTTCGATCAGATTGGATCCCAACCGTTCGTTCTGCTTATATAATGAGCACTATTTATCCTGGCTTCTTCACTACTCAACACTAGCTGAATCGCCTGAGCAAACTCTCCGAGCCTCCCATCCTCTGCTGTCTTTGCCTTTCCAAACTTTTATCTGCACCAAATGGCCTCACACGTTGACCTAACATCAGACGAGGGGCTTAAGGCATTCCGGGAAGATTGCCAAATTCCCGAGGACGTGGTGATCCGTCCGTTCGTTGAAGGAGAAGAAGTAGCCCCTCCTTTCTTCCTCATCAGCAGCTATCTGCTGCTGATCGTGGGATTACGCTTTCCTCTGCCGGTCTCCTTCTGCGACCTTCTTCAGGGTTTGCAGATTCCACTACACAAATGCCGACCAAACGTTGCCCGCCTCTTATGGGGAATTTCGGCGCTGAACGAGCGACTGGGGTTGTTTCTCCGGGCTGCCGACGTTGCGAGGTGTTACATACTGGGCATTGACAACAGAGGCCCCTACTTTCGCCCTAAGACTGAGGGAAAAGATTTTGTCCGCGGTCTGGACTTCCCAAACAAGAACTGGCAACGGTACCCTTGGGTCCTGGTTGCCGGTAACTGGCTGGAGAACGACGGTCTCTCCCCTCCCACGGAATACAATCCCGACCGCTGCAAACAGGCTTTCACCGACCTTCGTAGAGTCGTTCCTTCCGAGGATGACATGGAGGCGTTTAATCAAGCCATTGAGGTCGGCATGTCGTTTTCCTATTTGAAAGGGAGACCTGCGGAGAACGCGGTTGCCGGACCTTCTTCTGCGGCCCCTGCCGCTACAGCTTCTGGGTCGCGCCGCTACACCCGATCCATGGCGACCGGGGCGCGCCCCGCTAGCTGGACGGGCTAACCCGAGGGGCCGGTCACCTTGTCCACCAGCAGTGACTCCTCCTCATCTGAGGATGCAAGCCCGCCTCCGGGCCCGTCCAGAAAGGGCAAGGAGAGAGAGGTCGAAGAAGAGCCTCAGCCCCCACCGAAGAGGAGCCGACCGGAAATATTCACCGGCCCCCGCATGCCGGGCTCATGGTCGGATTTCTCTCTCGTGAACATGGAAGAACGCTTGCAGGCGGTGGAGAAGATGGGCACCGAGCTGCAGATGGATTCCGCCCTGCGGGGGGTGGATGTCCACGCCTTGGAGCTGGCCGTAGAGGGGCTGACGGCGAAGGTGGCTGCCCTGGAAGAGGAGGTCAAGGCTTTGAAGGGCCAAAGACCTTAAGGGCATTTTTGTTTACACACATATGTACATTTTTTTTCTTCTTATTTTCTTCCGGGAAGGCCACTGTAATTGCTCCCGTCTTTGTACAGTTTTCCTTTTATAGCAATAAAAAGGTCCCTGAGGCCATCTTTTTCCTTCATTAAGTCCCTTGAACTGTGTATCAATTCTGTACAACTCTGTGAGGTTAATTCCCGACCGGCTCGCAAATGCGCCCGGGCTATGGTTGCTCGGGCCTGGACCGCTACTTCCACGCGTCAACCAATCGTTGGTCAGGTTAGATCCTAACGAATGGAGACGTGGGCGTAACCAAACCGTTTAGAAGCCAACGGAAACGTCTTTATGTGTACTTAATGCGCGCGCCTTTTGAGGCGACCCCCCACGTGACCGAAGCGACGGTTTTGGGCGGGATATTTTCTGGACCGCTGGATCTGTTCTGATCTGGGCCGTTCGAGGTCTTTTATATAAGGAGCACTCGCCCCACCTCCTGCGCACCCTCCTGATTCTCTTGTCTCTGATCTTTCTTTTTTCTCTTCCCTGTTCCTTTTTCCTTTCGAAGCGAAACTGGAGAGAACGAACCTTGTGGGGTTTGAGCGGGAGTGGGATTTCTTCCTTCTCAGATTCGTAGCGTTTTTCGAGTCAGGTGGAACCCTAACTCACTTGAACCGGACGGGTGTTCCTTGCGTGGTTCTGAGAGAGTGCTACCTGGTGTTGCGGAGCATCTACTTGCTACCATTCAGGTTAGTAACCCTGCCCCCCCTGTATATCAGGCTCGGGGTTTTCGATCCCTTCGCGAGTCGTCCTTTGTGTCGGTTCCTTCCTGCCGGAGGGCCAGAGATGGAGCACTCCGGCTTCAATTCCGCGTCGAGATCAGAGAGTGAGCAGTATCAGTCGGAGTCCCCGGGTGCTAGCCAAGGCCAGCTCCCGGAATCCCCGTCCGACCACCAAAGCGGGGCCTGGATCCCCATTCGCCTGTCCAGTAGTCAGTCTTCTGAGGAGGCCCCTGTCGCCTCCGTTTCGAGGGGATTAGGCGACGAGCTGCCTGAGGGGACCGACCGCATGGTCTTCGCTTGTGAGTCCACCTCTTCCGTTCTTCACTATGGAGACTTTCGCTGGATTAGGGAGAGGTACTCCCTTCCTGACGGTTGCGCCCTAGCCGTGAACTCCGGCGACGCGCACCTATATCAGTCAGGGTTTGTCACCCTGTTTGAGGACGCTATGATGGCGGGCCTCCGACTTCCGCTTCACCCGGTGGCTCGGGACATATTGATTTTTCTGGACATCGCTCCCGGCCAGTTGGCTCCCAACGGGTGGAGGTTCTTGATGGGGTGTATATCATTGTGGCCCCAGGCATTCGGGTATGATCTTACCCTACAGGAGTTCCTTTGGGCTTACCGGCCATTCCCTGTGCACAATGAGCTGGGGTTTTTCTCGTTTTCTGCCCGTCCGGGCAGGAAAATCATTGACAACTGCCCTAGTAACAATAAAGGGTGGAAGGGAAAATTCTTCCAGGTGTCTACCCTTCATCTCTGTGACATGGCTCCGGGGAGCCAGCTGAAGACATCCTGGGCCAGGGAGTTGAAGGGTAAGACCGCCCTTCCGTCCTTATCTGCTATTTCGAACTATCCGGAACACAGTGGATTGTTGACCAGTTTTCTTCTCTTTTTTTTTTACAGCGGGCTCAACTAAACCCCCAGAAATTTCTGAGGCGTGCCAGGCCAGGATCTTGAAGCTAGCGAAGCTGCCCGTCAGCATCTGGAACGTGCTGTCCCGGTCGGGAGGGCTCATCGCTAAATATTCCCCTGAGCCGCCTATTCCGGCCCCCAGCTCTACACCCATCATCCCTGGTAAGTGTGCCAGTGACCTTATGCATTAAGCACGTGCTGGTACTATTTATGCCCCTTGCACCTCTGACCGTACAATCTTTGTCTCGACAGAAATGGCCCCCAAACGCAATTTGGACCAACTGCGGGAGAGAGAGGCAGCCGCCGCCGTCACCACGGCCGCTCGGATGGCAATTGCTCAAGGAAAAAGACCGGCCACCGAGGTTCCAGGCGGCGATCGCCCGCTAAGACGCATTCGCCACGGGACAACCACCCGTGCAGATCCCGCCGGGGCATCGGCTCCTTCCAGGCCGGCCGTTGAAGAGCCCGCGCCCAGGGCTGATATGCCGTCGGGTTTGCCTCCGGGCGGGCATGACGAGGCCCGGGAGAGGCTTAGGCCCTGCCTCGCGCCAAGCCAGGTGTCAGCGTGTGCCGAGCTATCCCCCCAAGGGATCCAAGGATGGCTATATAGCGTCTCCCACCTGGTGAGTGCCCCTATTTTTTGTTTAAACGTGGGCTTGCCCTGTACTCATCACTTGTTTAACTGATGTGCATTCTCCTGCTGTAGGTTGGCTGCATAGCTGCGGGATCTGAATACGTCCATTCGTCCCTGTCCGAGAAGGTAAGCGTCGTTGAGGCCGCCCTCTCGAAGGAGCGGAAAGAGCTACAAACAGCAAAGGCTGCTCTGGCCGCGGAGACGAGCAAGACGAAGTCGCTGGCCTTGAGCTTAGGGGCGGCTCAGGCGAACCTGGCAGCGGCTTTGGCCGAACTGGAAACTTCCCGGGCCCTTATCGCGGCAGCCGAAGCCCAGGCCAAAGCGGTGACCGAGGCGCCTTCCGCGGAGGCCTTGGAGGGAGCTTTTGACGATGGCTTCTTCCAAGGTTATGAAGATCTGAAGCGGCGGGTGGCTCGGGACCACCCCGAGTGGGTCCTCTCGGCCTACGCGGGAATTGACTCGGACTACTGGGACATCGGTGAGGATCCCGGGCACGGTGAAGCTCCAGCCGCTGGCGAGGGTCTGGCGGCCGTTGGGGATCCTGTGGTCATTGTTGAGGCCACCGAGCTTGCCCTGGAGGGAGGCCTGGCGGAGGAGGGTCTTGTCATTCCGGGGGAAAGAGCCGAGGAGACCGAGAACGTGATCGATGCGGAGAACTGACTTCCCTGTCTTTCCTTCCTGCTTATTTGCTTTTGTCGTTTGTAGACTTTTATTTTTCGGGGAGGCTACTACAATTGCCCCCCAAGCTCTGTACACTCATTTTAATTAATGAAAAGGCCCTTGAGGTTATCCTTCCGTTAATTTTGTTGTACTGTGCTTTTAACTTTTGCTAGTATCCGTACGGCCTTGGCCAACCTATCATCTGCCTTAGCAAATGCTTTAGGACCGTAACCCACAGAACACCTAGTCGAACGATATAATTCCCTGTTTTGGCCTTAGCGTTACCCTTTGTCCTCCTGTCCCCTGCCCCCCAAGCATTTTGCTAAGGCAGGAGTGCGGGAGTACGGGACTGAATGGCCGTAGGGAATCGACCTGGAACATGGGTGGTTGCAGGTGCATTTGAAGCTTGCCATCGTTGGCCACCTAGGGGTTTTGGCCCCATCGCTGGCTGGACCTAGGCGAAACTTTAGTTAATTTCCTGTTTAGGTATGGGACCCTCTTGCCCCCAGGGCTCCTGTTAAGGAGGGGGCGTGTTGGGGATCGACCATAGGAAACCGACCTGGAACATGGGTGGTTGCAGGGTCCTTTTGAAGCTTGCCATCGCTGGCCACCTAGGGGTTTGGCCCCATCGTCGGCTGGACCTAAGCATAGCTTGAGTTAATTTCCTGTTTAGTTGGAGGACCCTTTTTGCCCCCCAAGGCTCCTGTTAAGGAGGGGGCGTGTTGGGGATCCACCATAGGAAACCGACCTGGAACATGGGTGGTTGCAGGGTCCTTTTGGTGCCTCGGGGTTAGGCCCGAGGTCTCTTGGTGCCTCTGGGTTAGGCCCGAGGTCTTTTGGTGCCTCGGGGTTAGGCCCGAGGTCTTTTGGGTAAGCCTGATGTACCGAAGGGAATAATGTTTCAAAGCAAACTTTCCATTTCATTCAAAAAATAACACTCTGTAACAATTGTCCTATCAAGGCTACGTAGAAGAAGAATTCTCCTCATAACACTAGACTCCCATAGCTATGTGCTACTGATAGTACTTGCGGAGATGTTGTACGTTCCAGGGGTGGCTGAGGTCGTGCCCATCCATACTTTGTAGCCAATAGGTTCCTGGTCGGTTGACCCGAGTGACTGTATATGGTCCTTCCCAGTTTGCTCCCAACTTCCCATGGCTTGGGACTCGGGTTGACTGGTTCACTGCTTTAAGAACAAGGTCCCCAACCTGGAAACTACGATGCTTCACCTTACTATTGTAATACCGTGAGACCCTTTGCTTGTAAGCTGCCACCTTCAGATAGGCTTGGTCTCTTTTCTCCTCGACCAGGTCTAGTTCCGTCCTGAGGGCCTCTCCATTATCTGGGTCAGTGAAGGTGGCCACCCGGTATGTGGGTAGCCCGAGCTCCGTGGGGACTACCGCCTCAAAACCATAAGTCAAGGAAAAGGGGGTTTCGCCTGTTGCCGCCCGGGGTGTGGTACGGTAGGCCCACAGAAGGGCTGGGAGTTCGTCGGCCCACAGGCCTTTAGCACCTTCGAGCCTCGTCTTAATCGACTGCAAAATCGTACGGTTGGTTACTTCGGCCTGACTTGTGGGTGCTCAGGAGAAGAGTAGTGGTTCAATATTCCATAGTCCGAGCAGAACTGTCTAAAGACGGGTGTATCAAACTGTCTTCCATTGTCGCTAATCAGGACTCGCGGAATACCGAACCTGCTAAGGATATTTCTTTCCACAAAATGTTCCATCTTTCTCTCGGTTATTGTTGCTAGGGGCTCGGCCTCCGCCCACTTTGTGAAGTAGTCCACGGCTATCACAGCAAACTTGACCTGCCCCTTCCCCGTTGGCAAGGGACCAACGATGTCAATTCCCCATTGGGCGAATGGCCAAGGGCTTAGGACCGGTGTCTGAAGTTCTCCTGGTTGGTTTATCATGGGAGAGTACCGTTGGCACTTGTCACACCTTCGAACGTACTCCTGCGAATCCCGAGCCATGGTTGGCCAGTAGTACCCCTGTAGTAGGGCCTTTCTTGAGAGTGTCCGACTCCCTACGTGGTTCCCGCACACGCCTTCGTGAATTTCGTACAGTATTGCTTGAACTTGCGTGGGATGGACACAACGAAGGTACGGGATGGTGAACCCCCTTTTATAAAGGACACCGTCTAGGACATGATATCGTGCTGCTCGGTACTTGACCCGTCTTGCTTCCTCTTTCTCGTCCGGTAGCCTTCCTGTCGTCAAGAAAGTCATGATCGGATCCATCCAGCTGGGTCCCAGAGTGACCGGGTCGACCTCCATGCCTTCTGAGTTGACCACACTTGGCTCGGGTAGGAATTGTATCCTTATCCCGGGCAAGTCTGACTCAGCCGATGATGCGAGGCGGGCGAGCCGGTCAGCCCTGGTGTTCTCTTCTCTGGGTATTCGAGTGATGGAAAAGCCTTGGAGTTGTTTGGACGCTGTTCGGACGAGTGCTAGGTAGGCCATCATGCTATCTTCCCGTGCTTCGTATTCTTGGTTTACTTGATTGACCACGAGCTGGGAGTCGCTGTAGCTCTCGACCTGTTGTGCGCTCATCGAAACGGCTAATTGCAGCCCAACCAGGAGGGCTTCGTACTCGGCCTCGTTGTTGGAGGCACGAAACCCGAATCTCAAAGCATATTCAAGCTGGATGCCCTCGGGGGTGGTCAGGATAATTCCGGCCCCACTGCCCTGCCGGTTGGAAGAGCCATCGACATGCAGTATCCATGTGGGGATGCCGGCGAGCAATCCGGGCGGTAAGGCCGGAGGCTCGAGTTCTTCTATCGGGTCTTCTGGATACGTAAACTCGACCAAGAAATCTGCGACGGCTTGTCCCTTGATGGCCGTCCGCGGTCTATAAGTTACCTCAAACTCCTCCAGTTCCAAAGCCCACTTGACGAGCCTTCCGGATGTGTCCGGTCGAGAGAGGATTCTGCGGAGGGGTTGGTCTGTCAGTATTACGATGGCATGGGCCTGGAAGTACGGGCGGAGCCTTCGGGCCGATGTAACGAGGGCGAAGGCCAGTTTCTCGATGCGGGAGTACCGGCTTTCCGCGCCTTGCAGTGCTCGGCTGGTGTAATACACTGGGAACTGTATCCCGTGCTCTTCCCGGACAAGTGCTGAGCTGACTGCCGATGGCGACACCGCCAAGTACAGGAACAGTTCTTCTCCGACTGTAGGTGTCGACAATAGAGGCGGAGAGGTCAGGTATCTCTTGAGTTCCTGGAACGCCTCCTCGCACTCCTCTGACCATTGAAAAGCTTTACGGAGAATTTTGAAGAATGGTAGGCAACGGTCAGTTGCTCTGGAAACGAATCTATTCAGTGCGGCCACCCGTCCGGCTAAGCTCTGAACTTCCTTAGTTGACTTGGGTGACCGCATGTTGATGATGGCCTGGATTTTGTCAGGGTTTGCCTCTATTCCCCGTCTGCTGACCAGATGACCGAGGAACTTCCCGGATGAGACCCCAAAGGTGCACTTGGCCGGGTTCAACCTCATCCTGAATTTTCTCAAAATGCTGAAGGCCCCGGCCAGATGCTCCAGGTGATCGGGTTCATCTCGGCTCTTGACCAGGAGATCGTCCACGTATACCTCCATGGACGTTCCGATAAGATCTTTGAACATGAAGTTGACCAAGCGCTGGTATGTAGCCCCGGCGTTCTTAAGGCCGAAGGGCATGACCCTGTAACAGTACGTGCCTTGGTCGGTGATGAACGCCGTCTTCTCTTCATCTTCGGGGTACATGCTGATCTGATTGTACCCGGAGTAGGCGTCCATGAACGAGAGGAGTGAGTGGCCTGCCGTTGAATCGACGAGGAGGTCTATCCTGGGCAGCGGATAACAGTCCTTGGGGCAGGCCTTGTTGAGGTCAGTGAAGTCCACACACATCCTCCATTTACCATTGCTTTTCTTGACCAGGACAACGTTGGCTAGCCAGTCGGGGTAGTGGACCTCCCGGATGGAGCCAGCTTTTAATAGCTTCTCTACCTCCTCACTTACAGCTTTTTGCCTTTCGGACGCTATGCCCCTTCTCTTCTGCTTTACCGGACGGCAGTCTGGGCTAACATTGAGGTGATGGGACATCACTCGGGGATCAATCCCGGGCATGTCTTCATGACTCCACGCAAAGACATCCTGGTTTTGCTTCAGGAACTGGACCAATTTTTCTTTCAAGGCAGGCTCCAGCAGCGCGCCTACGTTGATCGTCCGATCCGGGTGCTCCGGGTCCAGCACAACTTGCTCCAATTCTTCCATCGGCCCTATCATGTCTCTCGGGTCCCGGGGATCCATTTCTTGGACATTCAGAGTCTCGGTGATTGCCCCCCGTCGCAACGAGCTAACATAACAACTCCGAGCCGGGGTCTGGTCTCCTCGCAAGCATCCCGGTCCCTGATGAGTCGGGAATTTTACGGTTAGGCTGTATGTGGAGACAACTGCTCGTGCTCTGTTGAGGGTCGGCCTCCCAAGGATGACGTTGTAGGCCGATGGGGCATCCACTATCACGAAATTGGTGAGCAGGGAAACCTGTTGTGGATAGGTCCCCATGAGTACCGGGAGTTCGATCGTGCCGAGCGGTTGGGTGCTAGAGCCGTTGAATCCAACCAGGGGAGTAGCGACTGGCCGGAGCCGATCTCTATCGACCCCGAGTTGGTCGAATGCCGCTGCGAACATTATATCCGACGAACTGCCCGTGTCGACTAGTACCCTCTGGACCATGTAGTTTGCTATAGACAGTGTCACTACCAGCGGGTCGTCGTGGGGGCAGTGGAGGCCCTGTACATCATCGGATGAGAATGTCAGAACGTCAGTTGGTGAGGGGCCGGTGGATTGGACCTGCCATACATCCGTTCGGGATGCTCGGGCGTGCCTCTTCCGTGCCGACTGTGAGTCTCCCCCGCCAGATGTTCCTCCGGAGATTACATTGATGAGGCCGAGCGGCGGCGGGGGCTGACCGGGAGCTCGGGCATCCTGTCGGGGTCGTCTGTCTGCTGTGACAAACTCGGCAAGATGGCCCTGCTCGATCAACTTTTCGATTGCTATTTTCAACTTGAAGCAATCCTCTGTTTCATGACCATGGTCCTTGTGATAGCGGCAGAATTCTCCCGATTCCTCTTGCCGGGAGGGGCTCTGAGCTTGGTAGGCTGCGGGAGCAACCTCTGCGCCTCTGCTGCGGCCATCACCTCATGTATGGGTCGGGAAAGAGGTGTAAAAGCTGTTGGGGGCTGACCCCTAGCTTCTCTTTGGTCTTGCTTTGGCTTCTTTCCCGGACCTTTCTCAAATCCTTCACGTTTGCGCTTTGCTTTTGGGGATTCGTCTCCTGTCTGGCTGGCGCGCTTTGCTTTCAGGAATTCTTCGGTGTCTATGTACTTCCCTACTCTTTCCGAGAGTTCCACCAGGGTGGCCGGTCGATTGCGATGAAAAGACGTGGCTACCTTGGTGTGCTGAACTCCTGAGCAGAAAGCCATGATGGCGGCGGTCTCGTTGAGGTTGCGGATCAGGAGCCTCTGCTGGTTGAAGCGATCCACGTACTCCCTCAGAGATTCCCCCTTTTGCTGTTTAACGGCCAACAACTGGGTGTCCGGCTGTGACCGGTCCAACATCCCGACAAACTGACTGATGAAGAGTTTGCCGAGTGTCTTGAAGTTATCCACCGTTCTTGGCTTCAAGGCATGGAACCATTGTGCGGCTGATCCCTTTAGAGTACTGGGGAAAGCTAGGCACAGCAGCTCGTCCGTTGTAGTGACCAGTGCCATCTGCGCCTTATAGGTGCGGATGTGGTCCACCGGACTCCCCTTGCCATCGTAAGAGCTAAGGTGCGGGGGCTTGAATTTCCGCGGAATGGGGAACTGTGTCACCCGGGAGGTGTAGGGCGACTCCGTTTCCGTGTTTGTGAGGTCGTGACCGGACTTACGGTTCAGCCTCTCAATTTGCTGCTGCAACTCTTCGACCTGGGCTTTAACGTCAGTGTGCTCGGTCCTCCTATCTGCATCTGAATAATAAGTGGGGTCGGACGATGATGCCTCGTCCTCATCCTCGAAGCGTGTCGATCTTGGGGATAGCACTCGGCTACGGGTCCGGGATAGCCTGTGCCTAAGATCCTCCCGGCTCAGGGTGGGCGGATCGTCGACCGGTTCCCTCACCTTTCGTCCGGATGCCTCTCCCCTTGCGGCTCGGCGCCGTTCGATGAGTAACCGGGCGTCCTCCACTCGGCGTGCTCGGCGAGGAACATACCGAGGCCCTTCCTTTGGACGCCTCGTAGGCTGGCTACGTTCTCCCTCTTCATGGTGTTCTCGATCTGGTGGGGACACTGGTGCAGATCGGGCTTTTCCGCGGGTCCGAGCGGGCCTTTGGCTAGGAACGCTCTTTTCGGGCCGCTTCCCCGACGAAGGGTTTTTCTCGTGGTCCTTGACCACCTTTCCATGCTGGGCCATGAGCGCCTCTATTTTCCGTTGCGTCCGGATCTGACCCTCCAAGAGTTGCTCCAGTGCCGCCGTGACTTGCTCGATAGACATGGAGGCAGCCCGTGTATCGATCTGTAGGTCCTCCTGACCTGATTGGTCCGCCTGACCTGACTGATCCGCCTGACCGGTCGAGTCAGCGGTCTTCTTGCCCTTCTTCTTCGGCATGTTGGTCAGTCAAAGATTTTTTCGATGAGGAAACTGTGTCATTTTCCCACAGACGGCGCCAAACTGATGATGCCGAAAACTGGTGAGAGCAATTTAAGAAGAAAACAAGATCACAGAGGGTTTGTATGTGGTTCGGCCCCGTTAATGAGGTGACCTACATCCACGGTTGCGTCTGTGCGCATTCACTAGCAGATCACCGGAGGGCCTGGTGAGCCTACAAAATAGGGCGGCACTACCAGTAATACCGACCGGGTGTATGCGTGTATGTTGGTGATTTCTCTAATATGTGTTGGTGTGCTTAGAGAATTAATATTCGGGGTCCCTTTTGAGAGGGTAGGTGGGCTCTTTTATAAGTGTAAGAGTCCACCCTTACAGGGTAAGTTTTATGAGATTAAGAAGCCAAATCTAATCACAATAGATTTGCCCAATATTTGGTGAGTTTCCTAAGCAGTTAAGGAAACCACTAATTCTCTTGATAGAGCGACAGCTGTGTAACGAATTGAGGGGAAACGTGATTGATGCCGTGATCCTCGGGGCCCCAGTACGACCGCCCGAGTGTATCGGGTGGCAACTGCAGCATCCCTCGGGAGCGTGGGCTCCATGCCTCAAATCTGTCTTCCCCGGGTCATTAGCTGAACACGTGGCGGTTAGGCAATTACAAGATATTTCTGGACATATCAGCCTCTGCCATGTATGATATAGAAAACCTGAGCTCGATCGATCGAAAGCATTTCGATCGATCGAACCAGAGCCATAGTCAAGCGATCGAAGACATTTCGATCGATTGAAGGATGACGCTGTCCGATCGATCGAGAGCGCTTCGATCGATCGAACATGTTAATTCTTGAGATGATTCTTTTAAGTATTCCATGACTTTCTGTTTTAGAAATCTGTCATCAAATTATCCCAATAAGCTCAGTTTGTCACAACAGTTTGTAGAACTTAAAGCCTTAAGGCTATTTTCTTCAATGACTTTTGAAAACCACTTTGAATGCTAACACCATTTAGAGTGCAAGTAATAACCATTGTTTTAAACTGTCTTCTACGTATTTTAAATCACATGTGATGATATAGTCCCGGTCATGAAAGGGCTATTGATTCTTTATCTTTAGAAAAATACGGAATGCTGAAAAGGAATGAACTCCATAGAACGTTAATGAATGTGCATGGTAGATGGTTAGGATAAATATGGATTCATGTGTTTCCAACACCTTTATTTTATTTGTTTAATAATTATGTTTCTTTATGCTTTAGTTTATTATTTAGTTTAATTTAATTAATTAGGATTCGTTAGAACCTCCACCTGTATGTTCATCTTTTTCCTTTTCTTTAGGTTATAACATAGTATACATTCTTCCTATTCCTTCCCTGTGGGATCGACCTGGACTTCTAGTACTATATTACTTGCACGATCACCTACACTTGGGTGTTGCACAAGAGCGCACAACTTCTTAGTCATGTCAAGTTTTTGGCGCCGTTGCCGGGGAAGGCAACTAGGTTAGGTTTTTAATAAGTTATTTCCAATTTTTCTACTTTTCAAAAAAAAAATTTTAAATAAATAAATAAATAATCAATTAAATAAAATAAAAATAAAAATAAAAAACTTTTGGACTTTTTTTCTCACATGATAAAAATAAATAAATAAAATTTCTATTATTTAAAAATTTTGAGTGAGAATGTCTTATCCATATTATCCTCCATACAACACAAACACCATGAACAGGTACACATTAGGTAATGAAAACTATCCCCCAAGTTGGCAAGCACCCACTTATGACGCGCATTATCAACCCGAGTGCTACCAACCACCACAATGGAAAAATGATAGTTGTAGTCCCTCAGATTATCAAACGCAACAAGAACCTCCACATAGAGAGTTCTATCAATCGTAATGGGGATATAACCAAAATGATAATGTAGGATATAGTAGTAGCTTCTACGATTACCAAACGCACCAAGGCTTTCCCTTTGGTGAGTCTTGTCCACAAACACAATGGGATGGGAATTACTATCAACCACAATGGGGCGAAACTTCATATAGTAATAATGAGGAGAATAACCAAGTTGAGGATAATGGTTGTGGACCACTGCGAATGAGGGGCGGGTCCTGACGCTCTCCCTCGATAGTGTCCCGGGACGGATCCCAAGGAGCACACTTCAGGGAAAACTAGGACTTCCTCACGCGATCCTAGAGACAAAGAGTCGCCACCTAATTTTTATCGGGAATTAGGAAACCCAAGTTTGACTCGCCCAAAATTGAATAAGGTTACTCGCCCTTCATTACCAGAAACAAGGTTCGGGGGTCTTGGTACGAGAGGGGAAGGAGCCCAAGCAGGACTAAAGCACCCCCTCCTCGCCCTACCGAATGGTAGGCCTTGATTCAAATATCCTTGTTATTAATTCATAATAGATGTTATTTCCTCAAACATACTAGATAGGTATATACATGGCAAAAAGAAACATCTAATGAAAATCATTTCAAGAGACTAAATCAAGTAGAAAGCGGATGCTCATGCAACACAAGGGAGAAGTATACTCACAGTGGCTAGTCCCGCCCGGGACCGATGCAAATAAAGTAAACATGTCATGATATGCAAAGGGAACGAGAAGACTTACATTGGTTGACTCAAGCGGAGTCGCGAAAGCAAAAAGAATGGAAACGTGCAATGCAATCATGCAACAATCCTAGATAAGATGTCTCTAACAAATAATCATATAAACGGAGACTACCCTAAAGGAAATGTGTCGTTGAAATCAAAGTTGTAAACCTAGAAAAATTCTAAAAGAAAGGATAGAGATAGTACATGATACATGGGCACTAAGCCACATGTAGACGAGGCAAACCACAAATCGACGTCCGGGTCCAAGGCACTTAATTCTCTGCACTAAGACACCAAAGAATATCCAAAGCATTGCAAAAATACAAGCAAACAAATGATATGCATGATAAACAAAGAAAACATGTCATCAATCAAATTTCCAGATTCAGCAACCTCTAATGAATCCTATCAAAAGTGGTTTTAAACATGAGCTGGATAAAAACCCTTTTACAGAAAGTTAGATACATGTCTTAGGGAACTTCTCCAAAAAGTGGGACCTCAATATCAATTTTATTGTTTGAGAAATAAATGTTTTGGGAACAGTGGATCAGGACTGTCCATTGTTCTTGTAAAAATCATAATTAAATCTACAAAAATCATATGAAGCTCTATTTGGTGTCAAAAGAAAGCTATTTCATTGTAGTATATGATAAAAATAAACCCATGGACATTCTGTAATCACAAGGTTTCTGAAAAAGTGTTTTAAACAGACTCTGTTATTCTGGAAATTTGGTATCATTTGACAAATGAATGCAAAACATAATAGAAGTATAATAGAAGTTCATGAATCATGTTAACCAAGTTGATTTAAGCTTTTGATCTCTCATCCATTTATCCTAGGTGATTTCTAAACCAAGTTTTATTCATCAATTGTTGTTGAGTGATCAAGGTATGACCATTTTGTATACATAATCATATTTGTAATTAAACTTAGAAAATTCCAGAATAGTTGTATCAACTTTAAACGCTTAGAAAACGATCCTAACTCGATCGTATGCTCACGATTTTACATCGGCATATAGATATATGAGTTAGGAATCATCCCCAAAAAGCGGAACATCGATAACTATTATAGATTTTCTGAAATTCAAGCACAAAGAGACGATGTTCAAATCTGTCAACCGATTTCTCAACAATTTCTAAAAATAGTATATGAATCCTAAAAGCTCTCAAAACGGACCGGATGAAAGCTAATTCATCAAAGTTTACCCAGAAAATTTGAAATCCATCAAACTATGGGTTTTGATGGACCAAATCTAATGGACAAAACCAATCTGCTTTGCTGAATTTTTATCTAGTTCATTTTAAAGTGTGAGGAAAACATTTTAGTGATAGTTGAAGCTTATTAGAGAGATCAAACTCATAGATCAACTTAATTATCATGATTCCCAATCAATTTAGCCCTCAAGTTCTATGAAGAACTTTTAGATCAAGGATCAAAGGGACTTATAAATATCATGTTGGAGATGAAATTCAATAGGAATTCTAGGTAATAGGAATAATCAAGAGATAGGTATGAACATAGAAATCATCCTTCTCATAGATCATATTTCCAAACCATCATGGAATTCAAAATAGATATATGTATATATATATATAATCATGTATGCATGAATCTAAACTAAAATTGAAGAATGAAACCAAAATTGAAAATCAAAGTGAAAAACAATCTCTAATTGTAAATTATCAATAAAAATCAAAGAGATTTGGATCTAACTATGTGAGTGTGTGAAGAACATGAGAGGAAGAAGATGAGTGTTCTAATAAGTAGAAATAGAACTAAGTTAGATCCAAATCTTATAGATCTAAATATACAAAGTAGGAATTAGAGATGAACTATAGTGTTTACCTCTTGGAGGATTCTCAATTACAAGACCAAAATTGATTTGAAGATCTTCTTCTTCAAGTGTTATTCAAGTGTTCTTCAAGCACTCATCCATGGAAGTTGAGGGAGGCAATTGATGTTCAAATTGTGGTCTAATTAGCCTAAGTTAATCTAAATTCAATTCATAATTTTCTCTCTCTATAATTCACCTAAATTGAAAGTATATTCAAAGTATACTTATCTCTCTTGTATGTGCTTCTATGTGTGTTTGTATCTCTAAGTATATTCAAGTGTATCTCTTCCAAGTGTCTAGTGTGTTAAGATGTGTGTGATCTCATATGAGATGTATGAGATCTTATATAGAGTTTTGAAGACTTAGCTCTTAAGTTTCAGGGTTAAAACAGGATTTTTAGAGCTTAAAAGAGGGTTAAAATGGCCATTTCGGAGCTTAAACGCAATTTCCAGGCAATTTCCTCGCAGTGGGAAGCTTCTAGAAGGGTCTGGAACTCAAAAAGCTCCGTGGAGGACACCCCCTATAGGTGGCGGTTATGGTGGGACCCGCCACCCCTATACCCAAAACCGCCATTTACTATTTTTGCTCCTCTGGTCACCCACAAACCCTGTTTCAAAAATCACGTGCACTGCTTTTCCAGATTTTTGTAAAAATGCTTTTTGGTGTCCGAAATCGTCCGTTTACGTACCGTTGGAAAGCTGTCAGGTTGAATTTCAGTATAAAAATATTTCCAGAGGTTTTATAATGAGAATTGAAGTCCAATTGAAGTCCGGAAGTCCTCCGGAACTTTCGTCGTCTTTTTGAAATCAAATGACGTCTTTTCCAAAATTGCTTTCAAATGTGCGTCGATTTCGAACTTTTCTTTAAAATTTGAATCTCTGGATACCTAGAATACTGCGTTTAGAACACTTAATGTTCATATAACCCTGAGAGAATATGAATTCTGAGAGATGATTTTGACAAAACCGGGATTTATCCATGGAAAAGGGCTTTTCTGAGCTTGAAGTCACTTTCCGAAGTCCGATCTTCTGATTGTGTGGAATCCAGTACCTTCCACGGGGTACTTTTCATCATCGAATCCTCCAAGACGTTGTCCACCCTAAATCCTATCAGTGTGGTCAAAATTGGGTGTCTACAGTTTGCCCCTCTTTGGCAGAGCTTGTTGTGAACAACGTGAACTGCAAGTGAGTGCCAAAGCCTTGAAGGCACCCAAATAACCATACTGAGAGGTTTTAGGAAAAACAAAAAAATTCGCAAAATCAAGAAATTCAAAATCAGAGAAAATCAAGAAATTACGAATGCAAGAATGCAATGCAATGCTGGGTAGAGGCGGCTAATTTGAAGCTGATGCTGGTCGTGCTCCGCTGGAGCTGCCTACGTATCCTTTCCAGGAATCAGACCAGGGCGTAGTTCAAGCGCGCGGGAAAACGGAAAACAAACAACAACAATGCGGATGAAATGCTCCTATCCTAGGATGCTGGTGCAGTATGAAAACATGAAATGTGAAAGTGTTGGAGGAATCATCCTCAAGGGTTCCCTAGATGCAAAATCTAATGCAAAGGATGCAACGACTCTCTCTCACAGTCGAATATGCTAAAGGTATCTTGGATGATTCTCGAGGTTTTTGTCAAAGTTATTCTTCTGATCTTAAGGCTCGTAGGCGTCATCTGTATCCTGGACGACTCTTGAAATAGCGAAGTATCTTGGATGAATTCTGAGTCATGTCAAACAACTGGACGATTGCTGGTGTAGAGTCCTTCTGCTGGGGACGATTACTGATGTAGAGTCCTTCTGCTGGGGACGATTGTTGATGTAGAGTCCTTCTGCTGGGGACGATTGCTGAAATAGGTCCTTCTTCTGTGGACGATTGCTGATTTAGAGTCCTTCTGCTGGGGACGATTTGCTGATGTAGAGTCCTTTTGCTGGGGACGATTGCTGGTGTAGAGTCCTTCTGCTGGGGACGATTGCTGATGTAGAGTCCTTCTGCTGGGGACGATTGCTGAAACAGGTCCTTCTTCTGTGGACGATTGCTGATGTAGAGTCCTTTTGCTGGGGACGATTGCTGATGTAGAGTCCTTCTGCTGGGGACGATTGCTGATGTAGAGTCCTTTTGCTGGGGACGATTGCTGATGTAGAGTCCTTTTGCTGGGGACAAATCTTCTGAAACAGGTCTCTCTGCCGGAGACAAATCTTCTGCTCTTCTGAAACAGGTCCTTCTTCTAGACAAATCTTCTGTAACAGGTCTAGAAACAAGTCTTCTGAAACAGGTCTCTCTGCCGGAGACAAATCTTCTGTTCTTCTGAAACAGGTCTCTCTGCCGGAGACAAATCTTCTGCTCTTCTGAAACAGGTCCTTCTTCTAGACAAATCTTCTGTAACAGGTCTGGAAACAAGTCTTCTGAAACAGCTCTCTCTGCCGGAGACAAATCTTCTGTTCTTCTGAAACAGGCCCTTTTTCCGAGGACAAATCTTCTGTGGCAGGTCTAGAAACAAATCTTCTGAAACAGGTCTCTCTGCCGGAGACAAATCCTCTGTTCTTCTGAAACAGGCCCTTCTTCTGAGGACAAATCTTCTGTTCTGATGCACGGATTCTGAGAGATACACAAATTCTGAGAGATGACCCTTCTTCTGAGAGCAACCCACGGATACACGATTCTGATTTTGAGAGAAACCCTACATTCTGGAGGCAACCCTGATATGCGATGCTGAGAAATACATGATTTTGAGAGAAACCCTACATTCTGGAGGCAACCCTGGATACACGATTCTGATTCTGAGAGAAACCCTACATTCCGGAGGCAACCCACGATTCTGAGAGAAACCCTACATTCTGGAGGCAACCCTGGATACATGATTCTGATTCTGAGAGAAACCCTACATTCTGGAGGCAACCCACGATTCTGAGAGAAACCCTACATTCTGAGAGCAACCCACGGATACACGATTCTTGGCATAAACCTTGTATTCTGGAGGCGACCCACGATTCTGATTCTGAGAGAAACCCTACATTCTGGAGGCAACCCACGATTCTGAGAGAAACCCTACATTCTGGAGGCAACCCTGGATACATGATGCTTGGCATAAACCTTGTATTCTGGAGGCGATTTTGATGCTCAAATTCTGAGAGATACCCTTTATCTGGAGGCAACCCGTGGATACATGATGCTTGCGAGAAACTTAATTCTGAAAGTTCTCTACTGGGGAGATCCTATGATTCTGAGAGATGCACGAATTCTGTATACCTTGACAATATCTGGAAATTCTCTGCTTGAGGAGATATCTGAGGTTTCTGGGACGCGAGCACATATTCTGGAGGCCCTGCTGATTCTTTCTGAGACTCATATTGGTGCTTCGACCAACGCAATCATTCTTGCAACACGTCAGGCTTACTCTAACCCTTTCTGAACATCTCGCATTCTGACCCATCTTCTGAAAGTCCTTTCTGGATGTAATTCTCAAGCGACAGTAGACTCAAATGTCCATTTTCTAAGACAACTCATAATCAATCCCAAAACGACGGGAGTTTGCCGTTTCTCGGCCACTTTCAGGCTGCGGTGCCTTTGATTCTTCTCATCTGGGGGACTTTTTTCAATTCTTGAATGGATTTTTACCAAGATTCAAATCTCGAGAGGTCCTCTAGACCAATTCCAACAAGTTTTAAGCACTCTCAAGGCTTATATATCAAAAATGGACCAATCCGGGATCAAATCAAGAGTTCCGGGGGTCAAAACAGCAGAACATCAAATGATAAAAACTGCTTTATTTTCCCTTGTAGGTGTGGGCCTTTGAGTATTTCTCCATGACGGCTCCATCATTCCGGGAGGAAGAGATTCATATTTTTCCACGGGCTCTGAAGTGGCGTCGCCAAGCCGTAGGTACCAAGAATGATGCTCATAATGTTATTTCTTGCCGGGATTTTCTTACCCGTCTCAGATTCACCCAAGTTAACTGGCATCCTTGGGTGACAAATGGAGATGTGACTGAGATTGGCTTAGCTAGACAGATGACTGGAGAGAGGATTCTTCTTGAGGGTCCCTCTGTTCTTGAGTGGTATCTTGGAGAGAGAGTAGCTCCTCAGACTGATTTGGAGGATCGTCTCTTAGTGCCACAGGATCCGCCTTCTTGTATGAGGTCGGCGCAGAATTTGGAAGATGAAGATCTTATTAATGCTTTGAACGGAATTCCTTCAGCCTCTTCTACTCTGTTTGAGGAGAACTATGACGTCTTCAGGGTTACTCATCTGATGCCTAATTTCCCGCTCTCGGATGACCCGCAGGTATTTCACGACTTCTTCATTTCTGATCGAATGCTTGCTTTATCTTATTTCTCATCATCATTTGCAGGGGAGTTCTTTTGTGGATGGCCCTGGTCGACCTCTACCTCTCATTCCTCCTTGTGATTGGCGAGCCTCGACCATGCTGCGCGGAGTTATATCTTCTGTAGAGATCCCCCGTGATCTTGTAGAGCCTCAGCTAGTTTCAGAACAACATGAGTCCGTTCCCCGAGCCGTTTTCAATGAAGAGCGAGCTTATGCACAGAATCTGAGGGCTTGGAGCCTTGCTCGTGAGGGACATGTAAGTAATTTCTGAACTCATTACCTCTGATTCTTCTGATCTTTCTGACCATATCTTTCTTCTCTTTGCAGTGGGACGGCATGTGCCAGACTTACATAGACCGTGATGCGGCCCTGGTAAATTTCTTGACCTTTTCTTCTTATCTCATTGCTTTTTCAAACCCCTATACTGATTCTTTTCTTCCACAGGTGGCTCAAGTTAGGCAGCTTCAATCACAGTTGGAGCGGATGAATGCAGGCCCTTCTGGTGGGGCTGGTGGGTCTAGGCGAAGGCGCCAAATTGAAGATGATGATAGCTCTACGGCCTCAGATATGCCTGCTCGGTACCCACGGGCTACTCGTCGTCGCTGATGATGATCATATGCACCCATGACTATCTTTCTGTTTTTCTTGCTTTCTGTGCTGAGACTGATGTTGATGTATTCTGTCTGAGACTTGATGGGCTTGTACTCTTGACTTTGCTTGATGCTGTTTTATGCTATCATTCTGTTTCGCTTTGCATCCCTTGTCACGAGACTGATTTGATTGACACTTTGCACACTGACACACAGGACTCGATTTTACAGGGAAAGGAAATTTCTGACGATTCCTCTTTCTCGACAATGTCTTTTGACTTGGATATTTGAATTTTCTAAGGATTTGCATGTTTTGAAAATGAGATTTTATCTTGTAGCAGGATATTGTGTTGGCTTTGCATGTAATCTTGAAGTTTTTGAAAATTTTCCACATAATGTTTCAGTCTTGACATTAGATTCACATCTTTAGATTGCTAAAAAACTTTTCAACTTAATATCAAGAATTACCAGATTTTTCACTTAGGTGCTTTAATTCTGATAGCCAAGTGATCCAGAGAGGACAGGTAGCGAGGTATGGGCAAACGACAGTTTGCCCCTAGTTGACAGAGATAAATGGAAGTTTGGGCAAACGCAGTTTGCCCCTAGTGTGGCAGTGATATCTTGAGGCTTTGGGCAAACTTGAAAGTTTGCCCCTAGTTTGCAAGGTTCAGGGATCGAGAGCCAGGAAAGCTCGCCTACTTATCCCCAAGTGGGAATCAGATCCAAAGTAGTTCGGCCAGGTCTTGAAAGAAAGTATGGTTGAGGGTTTCAGGAGCAGTGACCGAACCAAGCAGGTTGCCTACATATCCCCAAGTGGGAATCAGGTCAAGTGTAGTTCCTCGAATGCTGGAGGTTTTGAAAGAACAGGTTTTGAAAGAAAAAGGCTTTTAAGCATAGTATCTCTTGAGACGGTCAATGTTGATTGGCTGATTGAACTCAACTCCATCTAGATCCATCAGGTATGCCGCTCCTCCAGAGAGAAGCTTCTTGATGACGTATGGGCCAACCCAATTTGGCTTGAATTTCCCTCTAGGATCGAAAACGGGTGCTTTTAAGGCTTTAAGCACAAGGTCGCCTTCCTCAAGTTTTCTTGGACGGACCTTCTTGTTGAATGCTCGAGCTATTCTTCTCTGATACACATGCACATGATCAATTGCGGCCAACCTTTTCTCATCAAGTAACATTAGCTCCTCATATCTATCTCTTAGCCAATCAAATTCTGGAATCTCGGATTCTGCCACAACTCTCAAAGATGGTAGTTCTATTTCAACTGGGAGTACTGCTTCCATTCCGTAAGCCAATGAATAAGGAGTGGCTCCTGTAGATGTTCGGATAGATGTTCTGTATCCCCACAGTGCATACGGTAACTTCTCATGCCAATCTCGGTATGTATCAGTCATCTTCCTTAGGATCGTCTTCAAATTCTTATTAGCTGCTTCAACTGCCCCATTTGTTTGTGGCCTATACGGCGCTGACATGTGGTGCATGATCTTGTATTCTTCTAGTAGATCCAAAACCTCTTTCTGGAAGTGACTGCCATGATCGGATATCAACTCATGAGGGACCCCGTATCGGCAGATTATATTTCTTCTGATAAATCTGGCCACATCTTTAGCCTTCAATGTCGCATAAGACTCTGCTTCCACCCATTTTGTGAAATAATCAATTGCTACCAGGATGTATTGATGCCCATTAGACGCCTTCGGGGTTACTTCTCCAATAACATCTATTCCCCAAACTGAGAATGGCCAAGGGGTAGTCATGTTGTACAGCAGTGACGGCGGCACATGCTTCATATTGGCATGGATCTGACATTTGTGACATTTTCTGACATATTCATAGCAGTCCTTGTCCATAGTAGTCCAATAATATCCTTGTCGGATGATCTTCTTAGCTAACATGTGTCCACTCATATGAGGACCACACACCCCTTCGTGAATTTGCTCCATCATCTTTCTCGCACTGTTTCCATATAGACATGTCAAGTTGAATCCATTGTAAGATCTCTTCAATAGACTTCCACCACAAATCATGAACTGAGCCGAGAATCTTCTTATGGCTCTCTTGTCTTTCTCGGAGGCGCTTTCCGGATATTCCCCATTTTCAATGAAGTTCCACACGTCGGTGTACCACGGAAGTTCTTCTGCTTCTTCTATTTCCCCAATCATCTCATAAGACGGCTTTTCCCTTTGTTCAATCATCAAAGGAGTTAGCTTTATCCCCACAGGAATCTCAATCATTGACGCTAAAGTAGCCAAAGAGTCTGCTAGCTGATTTTCTTCTCGAGGCAGGTAGAAGAACGTGATATGCAAGAAACGAGTTCGTAAAGAATCAAGATACTCATGATAGGGTTTTAACTTCTCTTCCTTGACTTTCCAATCTCCTCGAACTTGGGATATGATCAAATTGGAATCCCCGAATACATCAAGTTTCCTTACCTCCAAAGTCAATGCGGCTTCTAGCCCCAAGATACAAGCTTCATACTCAGCAGTGTTGTTGGTGGAAGTGTACTTCAGCTTAATAGAGAACGGGGTATGTGCTCCTTCAGGGGATACAAGGATGATTCCTACTCCATATCCTTTTTGGTTTGCAGCTCCATCAAAGTACATTTTCCACACATCTTCTTTTAATTCCATCAATCCTTCGTCAGGGAACATGAACTCTCCTTCGTTTTCCAGATTTATCGGATGTTCTGCTAAATGTTCTGCGACAGCCCTTCCTTTAACAGATTTACTCGTAGCATGTATCAAGTCAAACTCAGATAGCATCAATGTCCATCGGGAGATTCTTCCGGTCAATGCTGGTTTTTCAAATAGGTACTTCAAAGGATCCATTCGGGAGATTAAAACAACAGGGAAGGCCAACATATAATGCCTCAGACGACGAGTGGCCCAAACCAAAGCCCAACATGTCTTTTCTAACGGAGAATACTTCAATTCGTATCCAGTCATCCTTTTACTTAAGTAGTAAATGGCTTTCTCTGTACGCCCTTCATCTCCTTCTTGGGCTAACATGCATCCCATAGCATTCTCTGACACGGATAAGTACAACAGCAAAGGCTTCCCTGACTTCGGGGGTGAAAGAACCGGTGGGTTTGATAAATAAGCCTTGATCTTGTCAAAAGCTTCTTGACATTGATTGTCCCATTCGAATTTCTTCCCTTTTCTCAACAAGCTGAAAAGCGGATCGCAAGTAGCAGTGAGCTTAGATATGAAGCGGCTGATGAATTGGATTCTTCCCAGAAATCCTCTTACTTCCTTTTCATTTGTCGGAGGCGGCATATCCATAATAGCCTTGATCTTTGTGGGGTCAACCTCAATTCCTCTCTGTGTGATGAGAAATCCCAGCAGCTTTCCGGTGGTAACTCCAAAAGTACACTTCTGTGGATTCAATCTCATTCTGTATTTCCTTAATCTTTCAAAGAACTTGGCGAGTGCTGTTAAATGCCCACTTCTTTCTTTGGACTTAACAATCATATCATCCACATAAACTTCTACCTCTTTATGGATCATGTCATGTAACAAAGTAGTAGCAGCTCTCTGATAGGTCGCTCCGGCATTCTTTAACCCAAATGGCATCACTCGGTAGCAATACGTCCCCCAGTGAGTTGTGAATGTAGTCTTTTCTCTGTCTTCGGGTGCCATTAAAATCTGATTGTACCCTGAGAAACCATCCATGAATGATAACAACTCATGCCCCGCGGTGCTATCTACCAGAACATCTATGTGTGGAAGCGGAAAATCATCCTTAGGACTAGCCTTGTTTAGATCTCTGAAGTCAACACATACACGGATCCTTCCATCCTTCTTTGGCACAGGAACTATATTGGCTATCCATTCCGGATATTGGGTTACCATCAGGAATCCAGCTTTCAATTGTTTCTCAACTTCTTCTTTGATCTTCAAAGTCCATTCGGGTCTCATGCGTCTCAACTTTTGCTTAACAGGTTTTGAATTTGGAAAGAGAGGGATGTGGTGTTGGACAATCTCTGGATCGATGCCTGGCATATCTTGGTAGGACCAAGCGAAAACATCTTTAAATTCTTTTAATAAGTTGATTAGTTCATTGCTTTCTTGTGAAGTGAGTGTGGTGCCAATATGAACATTTTGTGGATTATCTTCATTATCCAAGTTTATTAGCAAAGTTTCTTCAATAATCTTGCATGCAGATTCATTTTCATTTTCAATTAATCTTTGCAAATCCTCAGAAATTTCAAAATCAAGATCATCAGACACAGAAGAGTAAGCAAAATCCTCGTTCATTTCATTAACATTTTTGGGTACATCAAAAGCAAAAGCAGACTCAACATCATGGCTCATATTGGCCTTTACAGACTTCCGGGGAAATGGGGGAGGGGATTTGTTGACTTCCGATTCTATCACCCAATTGTTCAGAGCTCCCTCTATTGGCTTGATTTCTTCCACATTTCCCAGTGCTTCTTCGGCATCCATCAGCATGTTCAGCTCTGTCACGCCCCGGAGAAGCATAAATAGAGAAAAATAAATTTCCTTTATGGGTCCATAGGGAATGACGGGTGAATAACCGCATTGTCATCTAATCAAACCAACAAACACCACGATAGGGAGGATGCTATTCATAGAACATAACTTATTAACATAATCAGAGGCTACAGCGGGAACTATAAAAGGTTTGGAAGCAACAGATGCCCAAGTACCAATTATAAAAGTCTACTAAAACTATTACAACAGCTGGCTTATAGTCTCAGGCCTATAACAATAATAACAACAGATATACAAACTAACTATTACAAGCAGCACGTCTTCGTCTTTAAGCCTTTAGCTCCACGTCCGGCGAAACATCGGCCTTCCGTCCTCACTACCTGCCAAGCTCTAGACATTGGAATGTCCAGGGCATAAACGCCATCAGCTTCGAATACAAAGCTGAGTGAGTACATTAAACAACACTCCTCACCGCTATTGTTTAGCATCTTAAAATGCGGTTAATCTCTTATCAATGACGTCACTCACGGACATAGCAGAGGTCTCATTAAACTATGCATGAATTCATCGATAACAGGAAACAGATTAAATGAACTCAATAATAAAGATCATGGTATAAATATCTCATCATGTATTCACCAAATCCATGCATGTAACCGTGCAACCACCCATGCATATACCTTTACGTCGGGACGCTGAATCCACGACTGAACCTTTATCTCATCATATCCGTACTCATATTCATATCTCTATCCATCTCTGTATCCATACGTCAATCCCATCATTCCAATCTGATATCCATTCGTCGATACAATACTGCCAATCGGAATCACCCGACTAGGCAGCAGGTCCCACAATCCCTTGATAGGGTTACCGGTCGTCTACACGGTACCACCTATCTGTAAACGATGGAAGCGGCACAACGGACGTCTTCTACGCTGTGTATATCCTCACTGGTCGTCTACACAGCTGAGAATACATTAGAGCACTAGCCGGACGTCTTCAACGGTACACTGGACGTCTTCAACAGTGCATACGCATCACTGGACGTCTTCAACAGCGAGAGGCGCACTAGGAACTCTAACCATCCCACGTCCACCCGGCTCGTCAGCCGTTGATCCCACGGATCCAAAGTACCAATATCTCATTATTCCACATTGAAGCACATATCCCATTTCTCATCATATTCTCTTGTCTCGTCATAATACTATCCCATTTCTCATCAGATTCTCTTGTCTCTTTATAACACCATCCCATGCATGCTGACACATGTTGTGAAATGCTCATCTACTAAGTACAGGAAATACCACATGCTCTGTATTCAACATATCTACTCATTTTTGATTATTAACATGCTGTCGTATTCCATTCTACTATTCAGTTCAGCAATATTATCATGTAATAGTTAAACAGTTCATCTCATAACAGTGTTGCACTATCTCTTAGATTAACAATATCGCATAATAAAAGCATGGATCAACATTTAATCAACTAAACAGTTCATATTATAATCAACAGGAAATAAACATGTTCTGCAAGGTTCGATCGATTGAGGTCATCTCGATCGATTGAAGTCAAACGAAGTTCGATTGATCGAAGTCATTTCGATCGCTCGAGGAAAAGTCGTTTCGATCGATCGAAGTTCCTTCGATCGATTGAGGAAACGGTAAGTTCGATCGATCGAGAATAGTTCGATCGCTCGAACATCGTCTTCTACCCAGAAACTTGGCAGCGACGAACAAAGATTTCGGGGTCACAATATAAACGTTCTAAACAGCATATAACACCCTAGAATCATTCTTCGAGTGAGTTAATGAACTCACCTCTCTCCGGTGGTCCGGTGGCGGCGTTCCGAGCTCCGCGGTGGCGGCTATGGTGAGCTCGTTCTCTCTCTCATTCTTCTCTTTCTCTCCTCTTCTCCTCTCTGTCTCTATTCTCCTCTTCTTCTGCTCCTCTTCTTGTTCTCTTCTTCTTCTTCTCCTTCTGCCCAAGCACATATATATATATATCACACACACACATACGGTTACATATATATATATATAGAACACACATACACACACAAGCTCTCTCTAACTCTCTAAACTGCCAAACACCACACACACACAAAACACACGTATATATATAGGGAAACAAGAAGGGCAGGTGGCAACCACGTAAACTGAAAATACAACGTTCGATCGATCGAGAATAGTTCGATCGATTGAGAACAGGTCGGTTAAGGTTCGATCGATTGAAAGAAGTTCAATCGCTCGGGAAAGGGTACACATCACAGAATCAGGTCGGCAGAGATTCGATCGCTCGAAGTATGTTCGATCGATTGAGAAAGCACAATGTTCGATCGATCGAAGTGAGTTCGATCGCTCGAGAAAGATTCTTCACCAAGGTTTCACACAAGCATACAGGGTCTTATTTATATAACCATGCATCCGAAAATACAGGGTATTACAAGCTCTTCATCCATTAGCATGTTCAAATCATCACTTGTCATCAGCTCAGCCCAGTCCTTCCTTTCTTTCTTGATAGGCGGAGTATACAAGAACGGATCCTCATAGTCGGAGAACTCATGTTTGAAGAAAATCTCAAATCCAGGCTTAATGTTCTTGGTAGCCGGATCATACCATGGTTCAGGGAACCCACAGAAGGGAAAGTCATCGCCTTCTTTCACGAAGTATCCATTCAGGATTCTTGGCCCAGAAACAACCATCGGCCCTTTTCCTTTTGTCATCTTCTTCTTATCTTCTTCAGTCAATTGATACCCAAGCCCAGATTTATCTTTCTGTTCGTGGAAGTTCGGTGGTTCAGTTATTCCTTGTTGACGACGACCTAGTCCCATTCCAGGAAAATAGTTCATCTTCCGCACCATATGAGCCACTTTAGGATTGGCATACTGGTCAAAGTACAATGGCATGACTTCAGGGATCCAATTCTGTCCCACTTCTTCTTGTAGATCTTTGGCAACCGGGTTTCCCTTCTCGAACATCTTTCTATATTCGCGTCCGGTGATGAACGGCTTCTTTTTCTTGATCGGAGTGATTTCTTCGCCCCAGACAGATGCATCAGGAAGTTTCTTCTCATAGCTGAGTCGATCCCAAACGGATTTCTTTTTCTTAGCTCCTTCATTTATCATTCCCACAAAGTTGAATCCTCCTAATTCATTTTCTTCTTCCGGTGTTTGGACTTCTAGCACAGGACCATGGCTTGTCCCTTCTTCTTTGATCCAGCTATCCCCAAAGATTGTTACCACATCCTCTTTCCAGATGAACTTGACTTTCTGGTGGAGAGTGGAGGCGACTGCATCATTCACATGTAACCACGGACGTCCCAATAGCAGATTAAAGCTAGCCGGAATATCAATCACTTGGAAATCAGCTTCTTTGTTTAATGGCCCGACTTCAATTTTCAACTTAATCATTCCCACAATGGCCCTTTTGGTGTTATCATAGGCCCTCACAGTTTGTGTTGATGGCAAGAGTTCTGAAATAGACAACCCCATTCTGAGAGCTGTTTGGAGAGGACATACATTCAAGGCTGACCCATTATCTACCAAGCAGACCGGTACTCTATTCCCCAGGCAATGTACAGTGATGTAGAGAGCTCTGTTGTGGTGTGCCCCTTCCGGCGGTAAATCTTCATCTGTGAATGTGATTACAGGCTTACAAGGCTTTGAAGAGATCATGTTTACTAGATCTTCGGGAGTAGTATTGACAGAAACATCCAAACGATTGAGAGTATCGAGCATGGCCTGCCTGTGTTTGTGAGAGGTCATAAGTAATCCCCATACTGAGATCCAAGCTTGTGTTTTCTTCAATTGCTTTAGGATTTCATCTTCTTCTTCGCTCACGGCTCCTTTACCAGCCTCTTTTGCTTTGACGACTTCTTTCTCATTCCATGTTTCTTTTCCACGATTTTCTAACTCATGAGGCTTGAAATGACGTCCGGAACGGGTCAAGTGGTTTGCTTCATTGGTGATCCAGATAGACTCAAGTTCTTTGGCTAACTTTTCGGTGCCAACAGTGATTTTCCAAACAGAATCATCGGGGATTATGGTATTATTAACGGAATCATCCTCATCATCATACCACCAATCTTCTTCTTCTTCCATCATTGCAATAAGATCGTCATCTTTGATTTCAAGGTTCTCGACAGGCTTTAGCAATTCTTCTATCGGCTCAGTGCTTTGTTTCTAGGTGACTGCTTCTATGGGCTTTTCTTCCTTATACCAGATCGAGTCGTCGGTGATGGCATTGGGATCCCACCATTCAATTGTAAGATTTCCGTTGGCTATTTCTTCTTCAAAAGCCAGTGCTTCTTCGACCCATTCTTCCTCTTCCATATTCCTCAAGATGCAAATTGCAGCGTCTTCCGGAAGTTGAACATCCATAGCTGGTTTATTCGAGGATGTGATGTAGATCTTTGGGTTATAAATCTGAGATCCTTCTTCTACAAAGTTAACATTTGGCATGTTCCCCTTATGATTAGGGAGAGGATTCTTCTGAACATTTGGCTGAGAGGGAGGAGGGGAGATGACCCCTTTTTCAATCAAGTCTTCAATTTCATGGCGAAGTCTCCAGCATCTATCTGTGCTATGTCCACGGCCTTGATGAAAGTCACAAAAGAACTCTGTTTTGAAACCCGGTGGAAGTGGATTCGGCTCTGGTTTAGGTTCCAATTTCTGCAAGTACCCTTTTTCTATCATTCTTTCAAGTGCGGTGCTTAGTGGCATCCCCAAGTCGGAAAATTCTCTTTTCTCTCTTGACTGTTTCTGATTTTGACTTCCTCTTGCATTAGCCATACTTCGACGCTCTTTCTGAAAAGGCTGAGGAGATAGTGTGTTGACGTCAGCAGACTGATGATAGACTGGTCTTTCTGTCTTTCTGTATCGATTGCTCGTGCTTTCTTTCTTGATCTTTCCATCTCTAATGGCATCTTCTATCAAAGTTCCCACATCAAACAGCTGTTCGAAACTCACAATGGACTGAAATTCTAGCCTTTCCAAGTATTCGGGCTGTAGATTCTTGATGATCATTCGGACCTGATCTTTTTCCGCTGGCCTGCTAGTCATTTGAGCAGCTTTAGCTCTCCAACGAGTAAGGAAACCTGCGAAGGATTCCCTGTACTCTTGTCGGGTGGTTTCTAGATCTCTTGCAGTTACATCAAACAACTGGTTATATGAATATTGAGCCACGAAAGCTTTGGCCAATGCCTCCCAATCTCTGGTTATGGCTGGTTCCAACGTCAAGTACCATGAAAGTGCTGCTCCACTCAAAACTCTTGGAAACAATAGAGCGAAGAGGTCAGATCCAATGCCCATGGGCTGCAAAGTTCCTACATAAAGCCTCAGATAGCTCTTTGGATTTCCGGTTCCATTGAAAAATTCAATATGCGGCATCTTAAACTTCTCTGGGAGTTTGGCTTTTGGAGCGTCACACAACCCTTCAACATCGAACAAATACTCATCCACCCCTTTGCTCTTTCTGATCACACTCTCTAGTTTGTCGATCTTGGCCAACTTGTCCTGAATTTCCTGATCTAGCTGAACCTTTGGTTGAACTGTCTCCCCAAAATCTTCTTCTTCATGATGCTCTGGAGGTGGTGGTGGTGGATTAGTTAGCTGCTCAATCATTCTCATCATAGTGGCAAGTTGTTCTCGATTCTGCTCCCTGCTCTGATCCAAGGCAGCTTGCATTGCGGCCAATCTGGCTTCCATATCCGTTTCGTATGTCATATCTTCAACCCTAGTCGACTCGGCTGTTCCTTCTTCTAACCCTGATCTGATCAAACGGCTGTTCGGAGCTCTGACCCAGAAAGGAGTACAACTTTTCGGTCCTATCTTTTCTTATCTGGTTTATTTAGGGATTTTCAAATAATCAGGTATCTTTATTGCAAAAGAATTTTTCAAAGAATGATATAAGAAGGTGGATTTACAAAGATGGAAATCATAAATGGAAAATCATTTCCTTTTTCAAAAACATTTTTCTTAAAATCAAAGAAATCTTTTCAAGCTTTCAAAATTCTGAGGAAAACAAAACTTTTCTTTTTTTAAAAGTATATTAGAGGCGTCGCACTCGTGAGTCGTATATGCAATGCTCGTGTAGTGCATGCAATGCAGATGAAATGCAATCTAATCTAAATGCAATGCACCTTAATCTAGCTTAGACCTAGCACATCAGCACATAAGCACATAAGATTCCTTGAGTATGCTAATCACCCTACTAATCCAATCATTATCCAAGGATTTTGAGTTTTGAAATTCTTGATGGTTCATGTTTTCAAAATTGAAATTTTTCATGAAAATCTTTGAAAGAGATGGGGAGATTTGTAATTTTCAAAAGAATTTTTGAACCATCAATGCTTGTGGTGAGAAATCATGATTCTTAAAAATTGAGGTGGGAATTTTGAAATTCTAAGATCTGAGAGGAAGATTTTGAAATTGAATCATCATGATTTCTTGAAGACCAAAGTAAAATTTTTTTTTTTTTTTTAAATTCTCTAAAATCTAGGAGAATTTGAAATTGAATCATCAAAGTTTGATCATGATTTCTGGAAATAGGAATTTTGAAATCTAAGGAGAATTTTGGAAAGATTTTGTGAAAGTGAATCTCAAAGCAAATTTTCAAAAGGGATATTCTTGGAATTTTCAAAAGACTTGGGGTTTTTCAAAGAAGTGCTTATAATTTCAAAAATTTTCAAAATTGTCCTCAAATAGTGATTGGATGTTCGGATAAAGACCATACTACCCTAGAGGAATCCACCATACAAGGTTTGATGATGCCTTCGCATACACGTCCTCATCATCCACATAATCCCTTACGGGCAAGCGCAAATAATTCATCACATTGTCCTAATCAAAGATGATAATCAAGATCCTAATTGAAGGGTTCTATAGAAACTATATGCAAAGGCCGGGTTTTAGTCTCATAAAGGGTCCATTAGCAAGCTCAACGGTGTGGTTGACCGCCTCCCCGAGGGCGTGCCGTTCACACATAGGCTCTATATACCGCACGCGGTACAAGGCTAACGGTGACTACATGCTACCAAAACTCTTGACAAATAGAGGAAAGAGGACCCTCTATCTTCAAGGCAATGATCTCAAGCAGTCGCGGTGAAAGAACAATGCAAGTGCAAATGCAGGCAGAAACAACATGATTATTGAATTAATAACAAGGATATTCATTGGTTCAAGTCAAACCCTCGAAGAACAAGAAACCATCGGTTTCATGTTCAAATCCCCAGTGGAGTCGCCAGATTGTGGACCACTGCGAATGAGGGGCGGGTCCTGACGCTCTCCCTCGATAGTGTCCCGGGACGGATCCCAAGGAGCACACTTCAGGGAAAACTAGGACTTCCTCACGCGATCCTAGAGACAAAGAGTCGCCACCTAATTTTTATCGGGAATTAGGAAACCCAAGTTTGACTCGCCCAAAATTGAATAAGGTTACTCGCCCTTCATTACCAGAAACAAGGTTCGGGGGTCTTGGTACGAGAGGGGAAGGAGCCCAAGCAGGACTAAAGCACCCCCTCCTCGCCCTACCGAATGGTAGGCCTTGATTCAAATATCCTTGTTATTAATTCATAATAGATGTTATTTCCTCAAACATACTAGATAGGTATATACATGGCAAAAAGAAACATCTAATGAAAATCATTTCAAGAGACTAAATCAAGTAGAAAGCGGATGCTCATGCAACACAAGGGAGAAGTATACTCACAGTGGCTAGTCCCGCCCGGGACCGATGCAAATAAAGTAAACATGTCATGATATGCAAAGGGAACGAGAAGACTTACATTGGTTGACTCAAGCGGAGTCGCGAAAGCAAAAAGAATGGAAACGTGCAATGCAATCATGCAACAATCCTAGATAAGATGTCTCTAACAAATAATCATATAAACGGAGACTACCCTAAAGGAAATGTGTCGTTGAAATCAAAGTTGTAAACCTAGAAAAATTCTAAAAGAAAGGATAGAGATAGTACATGATACATGGGCACTAAGCCACATGTAGACGAGGCAAACCACAAATCGACGTCCGGGTCCAAGGCACTTAATTCTCTGCACTAAGACACCAAAGAATATCCAAAGCATTGCAAAAATACAAGCAAACAAATGATATGCATGATAAACAAAGAAAACATGTCATCAATCAAATTTCCAGATTCAGCAACCTCTAATGAATCCTATCAAAAGTGGTTTTAAACATGAGCTGGATAAAAACCCTTTTACAGAAAGTTAGATACATGTCTTAGGGAACTTCTCCAAAAAGTGGGACCTCAATATCAATTTTATTGTTTGAGAAATAAATGTTTTGGGAACAGTGGATAAGGACTGTCCATTGTTCTTGTAAAAATCATAATTAAATCTACAAAAATCATATGAAGCTCTATTTGGTGTCAAAAGAAAGCTATTTCATTGTAGTATATGATAAAAATAAACCCATGGACATTCTGTAATCACAAGGTTTCTGAAAAAGTGTTTTAAACAGACTCTGTTATTCTGGAAATTTGGTATCATTTGACAAATGAATGCAAAACATAATAGAAGTATAATAGAAGTTCATGAATCATGTTAACCAAGTTGATTTAAGCTTTTGATCTCTCATCCATTTATCCTAGGTGATTTCTAAACCAAGTTTTATTCATCAATTGTTGTTGAGTGATCAAGGTATGACCATTTTGTATACATAATCATATTTGTAATTAAACTTAGAAAATTCCAGAATAGTTGTATCAACTTTAAACGCTTAGAAAACGATCCTAACTCGATCGTATGCTCACGATTTTACATCGGCATATAGATATATGAGTTAGGAATCATCCCCAAAAAGCGGAACATCGATAACTATTATAGATTTTCTGAAATTCAAGCACAAAGAGACGATGTTCAAATCTGTCAACCGATTTCTCAACAATTTCTAAAAATAGTATATGAATCCTAAAAGCTCTCAAAACGGACCGGATGAAAGCTAATTCATCAAAGTTTACCCAGAAAATTTGAAATCCATCAAACTATGGGTTTTGATGGACCAAATCTAATGGACAAAACCAATCTGCTTTGCTGAATTTTTATCTAGTTCATTTTAAAGTGTGAGGAAAACATTTTAGTGATAGTTGAAGCTTATTAGAGAGATCAAACTCATAGATCAACTTAATTATCATGATTCCCAATCAATTTAGCCCTCAAGTTCTATGAAGAACTTTTAGATCAAGGATCAAAGGGACTTATAAATATCATGTTGGAGATGAAATTCAATAGGAATCCTAGGTAATAGGAATAATCAAGAGATAGGTATGAACATAGAAATCATCCTTCTCATAGATCATATTTCCAAACCATCATGGAATTCAAAATAGATATATGTATATATATATAATCATGTATGCATGAATCTAAACTAAAATTGAAGAATGAAACCAAAATTGAAAATCAAAGTGAAAAACAATCTCTAATTGTAAATTATCAATAAAAATCAAAGAGATTTGGATCTAACTATGTGAGTGTGTGAAGAACATGAGAGGAAGAAGATGAGTGTTCTAATAAGTAGAAATAGAACTAAGTTAGATCCAAATCTTATAGATCTAAATATACAAAGTAGGAATTAGAGATGAACTATAGTGTTTACCTCTTGGAGGATTCTCAATTACAAGACCAAAATTGATTTGAAGATCTTCTTCTTCAAGTGTTATTCAAGTGTTCTTCAAGCACTCATCCATGGAAGTTGAGGGAGGCAATTGATGTTCAAATTGTGGTCTAATTAGCCTAAGTTAATCTAAATTCAATTCATAATTTTCTCTCTCTAGAATTCACCTAAATTGAAAGTATATTCAAAGTATACTTATCTCTCTTGTATGTGCTTCTATGTGTGTTTGTATCTCTAAGTATATTCAAGTGTATCTCTTCCAAGTGTCTAGTGTGTTAAGATGTGTGTGATCTCATATGAGATGTATGAGATCTTATATAGAGTTTTGAAGACTTAGCTCTTAAGTTTCAGGGTTAAAACAGGATTTTTAGAGCTTAAAAGAGGGTTAAAATGGCCATTTCGGAGCTTAAACGCAATTTCCAGGCAATTTCCTCGCAGTGGGAAGCTTCTAGAAGGGTCTGGAACTCAAAAAGCTCCGTGGAGGACACCCCCTATAGGTGGCGGTTATGGTGGGACCCGCCACCCCTATACCCAAAATCGCCATTTACTATTTTTGCTCCTCTGGTCACCCACAAACCCTGTTTCAAAAATCACGTGCACTGCTTTTCCAGATTTTTGTAAAAATGCTTTTTGGTGTCCGAAATCGTCCGTTTACGTACCGTTGGAAAGCTGTCAGGTTGAATTTCAGTATAAAAATATTTCCAGAGGTTTTATAATGAGAATTGAAGTCCAATTGAAGTCCGGAAGTCCTCCGGAACTTTCGTCGTCTTTTTGAAATCAAATGACGTCTTTTCCAAAATTGCTTTCAAATGTGCGTCGATTTCGAACTTTTCTTTAAAATTTGAATCTCTGGATACCTAGAATACTGCGTTTAGAACACTTAATGTTCATATAACCCTGAGAGAATATGAATTCTGAGAGATGATTTTGACAAAACCGGGATTTATCCATGGAAAAGGGCTTTTCTGAGCTTGAAGTCACTTTCCGAAGTCCGATCTTCTGATTGTGTGGAATCCAGTACCTTCCACGGGGTACTTTTCATCATCGAATCCTCCAAGACGTTGTCCACCCTAAATCCTATCAGTGTGGTCAAAATTACTATCAACCACAATGGGGCGAAACTTCATATAGTAATAATGAGGAGAATAACCAAGTTGAGGATAATGGTATGTTAAAATTACTACTTAGTGAAATGAAAAGGCTAGATAGTGTACTTGATAAATTAGAAACTAGATATGCATATGCTAGCCAACCTTTAGAAGACTATACCAATCCTTCAACATTACAACCCGAATTTCAAGACACTAACAATGGAATGGAATTAGAGGACAATGATAGGTTTATACCGAATGAGGTTAACAACTCATTCGAGAAAGTGATAACCCAACACGAACTCCAAAACCAAACCATTAAGCATGAAGTTGTAGAACCATTATCTCCTCAATGTACAACCCCAGACATCAACTCCTTCGCTACCTAGATAAAGTTACACAATTCCTTTGTCCAGAGCACCTCAATAGATGATATATATAGTGAGGAGAGTTACAAGGATGAGAATGAGGATTTAAAAGATAATGCGAGTTTAGGTGGTTACACGCAATTAGGAAAGGATTAGTCTTCTGTTAACTCTCTCCCTAACTTTCATAGTGACCCTAGGGAGGACATAATTGAAAAATCTAAATCCAGTTTAGATTCATGTGATATTGATGAACCCTCACCTCTTTCGGCCGAAGAGGTGGTGTCACCAAGTTACCCACCACCTATCCTCTCTATTAATCAAAGTTCTCATCCCGAGTGTGAAAGTCATGTGTACCCCATTATTGTTCAAATAAAATGTCTTGTGGAAGAGGATGGTAAGGATTCTAGCACATGTATTTCACAAAATTTTATTTTTCAAAATTCTTTGAGAGAGGACTTAGAAACTTTCAGGCCCACATTAGATGATCTTAAACTTCAACAGGAAGCTAGTAATCTTCTAGACTGCTTGACCTTCTTAAGTAATAATGATATTGAGGCCCAAATAGATAGCTTCATCCAAGTCCAGTCCAAACGAATGTACATAGAACAGAACTACAATTCATGTGATCACATCTCCATAGATTCTGTTCTAGAACAAGAGGAGGGTAGTAAAGCTTCATTAGAATATCACTTAGACCCTACCCCTTTTATTGAACCATGGCCTCCGCCTGTTTTTGATAATAAAAAAATAGAGGTTGTCATAGAAAATACCAGCACCAAAGATCTTTCTTTGAGTATAATTCCTAAAAAGTGTGGTATATCTCTTCTAACTGTCCCCAACAAATTTGGCAGCCATAGGTTTTGCATCATCTCCTCTGACCTTGAGCCTGACATTAGTTGGGGTGAGTTGTATTTATATGAGGATCCCAAAAGTCTTCTCACTGTTAAATTATTTCACTGGGAAGATCCTCAAAAATTTCGGTTATTACTTTATGATAAAAATCTTGATTAACCGAATTTATTTACTGAGTAGTTGTATTATATTCTCTATTTTTCCTTGTAGCTACTAATGATTTTGCAAGTAATTAACAAAAAAAATAAAAAAAAATAAAAAAAAATATGAATATTAATGCCTCGAGGTAACATCCTTCCTTCTCTCGCTTTACTTTACATGTCCATGTGCTTAGTTTAGAACATTGAGGACAATGTTAAGTTTTAGTTGGGGGGGAGTGAGCCATTGCATGACTCGTTTAATTTTTTGTATGCTTTCGTGTCAATACACCTGCTTAGCAACATGACTCAGTAAATTAAAATTTGTCAAAAATTTTAAAATTTTAAATTTTTTTAAAGATAATAAAATGGTTATTGTATTTCTCTCTTAGCTAATGTAGTTAGTTATGATGCATTAGTGTTATTTTCTGTATGTTATTAGTATATGATACACTATGATAGTTTCTTTAGTATCTTGGTTATAGTATCTTTTATGCCTTTTAACCTTCAAACAACTTTGAGCACGTTGTGACAACCTTGTACATAGCTAAAAGGGATTAGTAAGCATAGCTTAGGTGTCTTGAGAGACTGTGGTGGAGACTAATAACCCAAGTGAGCTTTTGTGCCATTCTTTTATCTTGAGGGTTTTATGAATTACTCTTACTTAATGAAAAGCGTATTAATTCGTTGAAAGTCTCATTTTTCTTCTTCATTTTGACTGATCACTAGAAGAGAACGTTCAGGATTTACCAAACTTTAGAGCTCTTGAATTTACTGAAATAAATAATCCTATGAACTTAGAAGATGATTTAGGCCATCTTTTGACCATACACGCAAAATACAACATTGACCTACCTCTATAATATTCCTTTACTTCACCTCTTGAGCTTATCATAATCGCCTTGTCTTCACAATTCGAAAGTTCGTACCTAACTCCATATTTGAGTTTTTTTTTTCTTTATCTAGCAGTGATTGTGATGTGTTATCTTGACAAGAAGTTTGGTTCTGTGAATAAGGGAAAGTTTGCAAAAAGAAAAAAATGAAAATAAAAATGAAAAAAGAAAAAGAAAAGAATAGATTCCATTTACATTTACTCTTTATAGCTTCCATATCATGATTGATAATTATTACACCTAATTCGGAGTGATTTCATCTTAAGAGTGTAATCCCGGTGAGAGTTGAGTCAAAATGAACGTCTTGATAGTATCTTAGGTTATGCAAGCTTTGAAATTGAAGTTTTGTATTTTGGTTGTCCATTCACACACACACTTGAAGATTAATAGGTATGGAACATTCTAATGACTTTGATAGTAGATTAACTGTAATATGTGTGTTGCATGGCTATGGCATACTAGAGAGTTTCATAAGATTGTCGAGCTTAACCACATTGTTAATGAGAGGAAAATTTCTTGAAAACATTTAAATGAGAACCATTACCATAAACATGAATTTTGTGGGTAGATTTACTGCAAACCCTCACGAGACAACACTCGTCCACTAGGGGGAACCTAGGGGTTTAAAGGCTTGTTGCATACGCTAAATGCAATCACGATTCCTGCGAAAGTGATTTAGGATTTATTTTTTTCTTTTGTTTTCAATTTTTAGAGTTCAAATAAAAATTGATGTTGTTCGCTTCATTGCTAGGGACTAGCAATGAGCTAGTTGGGGGGTGTGATTTGAGGTGAAAAGTGCATATTTATAGCATAATGCATGGTCCTTTTTGCATCTTTTATTCCCAAAGTCCCTACATTTAGGTGCATTCTAATAAGAATGTTCTTTTTATTGTGTTAATGCTAAAACATATGTTTATGCATTGTTTTATAGGTATTAGAATGCAAATCAAGGAAGTAAAGCTAAAGAAAAGTGATTCTGGTGAAGAGAATAATAGAAGCACCTGAGAAAATGCCATTTTTGACAATGAAGACTTCAGATTTGGAAGATTGTCCTAGAAATACAAAATATAGATCTTTGAGTTACGGTCGCGTGGCCTCAAATGGGAAGTCAATCCGAGGTATGAGTGAAACGTTATGGACATTCTCCCATCGGTGCGCAGAGCTGTCAAAATCAGAGAGTTCAATCGATTAAGAAGAGCTCAATCAAAAACTTGACACTAAAAAGTTGTGCGCTCTTGTGCAACACCCAAGTGTAGGTGATCGTGCAAGTAATATAGTACTAGAAGTCCAGGTCGATCCCACAGGGAAGGAATAGGAAGAATGTCTACTGTGTTATAACCTAAAGAAAAGGAAAAAGATGAATATACAGGTGGAGTTCTAATGAATCCTAATTAATTAAATTAAACTAAATAATAAACTAAAGCATAAAGAAACATAATTATTAAACAGATAAAATAAAGGTGTTGGAAACACATGAATCCATATTGATCCTAACCATCTACCATGCACATTCATTAACGTTCTATAAAGTTCATTCCTTTTCAGCATTCCGTATTTTTCTAGAGACAAAGAATCAATAGCCCTTTCATGACCGGGACTATGTCATCACAAGTGATTTAAAATACTTAGAAGACGGTTTAAAACAATGGTTATTACTTGCACTCTAAATGGTGTTAGCATTCAAAGTGGTTTTCAAAAGTCATTGAAGAAAATAGCCTTAAGACTTTAAGTTCCAAAAACTATTGTGACAAACTTAGCTTATTGGGACAATTTGATGACAGGTTTCTAAAACAGAAAGTCATGGAATACTTAAAAGAATCATCTCAAGAATTAACATGTTCGATCGATCGAAGCGCTCTCGATCGATCGGACAGCGTCATCCTTCAATCGATCGAAATGTCTTCGATCGCTTGACTATAGCTCTGGTTCGATCGATCGAAATACCTTCGATCGATCAAGCCCAGGTTTTCTATATCATACATGGCAGAGGCTAATAATCAATATTTCATCACACATTTCCAACGTCTAAACTACGGAAATATAAATAAACTAGTGCAGAAACAGTAAAACATAACAATCATAACTACTAGATTCATAAACACTCAAATGAGATAAAGGAAATGAAAAACCTGGAATAAATCTAAAAATAACTTGAATCTTCAATAATCTTCAGTATAATAATGAAAAAGAGAAAGAAAAATATGAATCTAGCCTAATCTACTCCTAATCTAACCCTAAAACTACCCTAAACTGTTATTTTCTACGTTCTGGAGCGTCCTCCCTTCGTCTGCTGTCAAAACGACTTATATATAGGGTTCCCGCAGGCTGTACGCAACTTTTGGGTGAATATGAAGTTCAATCAATCGAGCTTAGTTCTATTGAGCGAAGGTTCGATCGATTGAACTCTCCTCAATCGATTGAACTCTCTGATTTTGACAGCTCTGCACACCGATGGAAGAATGGCCATAACGTTTTACTCGGACCTCAAATTGACCTCCTGTTTGCGGTCACGCGACCGTAACTCAAAGATCTACATTTTGTATATTTAGGACAATCTTCCAAATCTAAATTCTTCATTGTAAAAAATGGCATTTTCTCAGCTGCTTCTGTTATTCTCTTCACCAGAAATACTTTTCTTTAGCTTTACTTCATTGATTTGCATTCTAATGCCTATAAAACAACGCATAAATATATGTATTAGCATTAACACAATAAAAAGAACATTCTTATTAGAATGTACCTAAATATAGGGACTTTGGGGATAAAAGATGCATAAACGACCATGTATTACGCTATAAATATGCACTTTTCACCTCGAATCACACCCCCTAACTCGTCGCTAGTCCCTAGCAATGAAGCGAACTATAGAAATGTTTATTTGAACTCTAAAAATTGAAAACAAAAGAAAAAAAATCCTAAATCACTTTCGCATGAATCACGATTGCATTTAGCGTATGCAACAAGCCTTTAAACCCCTAGGTTCCCCTTAGTGGACCAGTGTTGTCTCGTGAGGGTTTGCAGTGAATCTACCCACAAAATTCATGTTTATGGTAATGGTTCTCATTTAAATGTTTTCAAGAAATTTTCCACTCATTAACAATGTGGTTAAGCTCAACAATCTTATGAAACTCTCTAGTATGTCATAGCCATGCAACACACACATTACAGTTAATCTACTATCAAAGTCATTAGAATGTTCCATACCTATTAATCTTCAAGTGTGTGTATGAATGGACAACCAAAATACAAAACTTCAATTTCAAAACTTGCATAACCTAAGATACTATCAAGACGTTCATTTTGACTCAACTCTCACCGGGATTACACTCTCAAGATGAAATCACTCCGAATTAGGTGTAATAATTATCACTCATGATATGGAAGCTATAAAAAGTAAATGTAAATGGAATCTAATGATTCTCTTATCTAAATTGAAAAACGGACATTTTAGTGCGCAAAGTCTCATGAAATGATACTTTTCATTAGAAGAGCGAGATACCGTGGAGAACTCTCTCATTACCTTAACTTCAGATCCAATTTACCTAGAATCATTAGTAGAATAATATTTTAATAATGATTCATAAATGTATGAAAATAGCTCGCATATAACACAAATTATTGCCTAATTTAGTACAAAACCCAAAAAAAAAAAGAAGAAGAAGAAGAATAAGAGGAAGTGCCACATAGATTGTAGTATAATAGATTAGGTAGCAGACTGAGGTAGCCAATTCAGCAAACAACTCTTCCTTTTTACCTCCAAACTGGGTCTTTACTCTCCACTCTGCAGCTTGACTTGAGACTCTACTTTCATATTGTCTTCCTTTTAGAGGAATTGGTTAATTTTTGTAGCTTGTCATCTCTCTAGTTATATTTTCTTTGTCCAGGATAAAAAATAGAACCAAATATCTATTTGTGATAAATTTGTCCAACCAATAAGTATGTACCACGAAGGATTCGATGTGGCAAGGCAGTTAATTGAGTAAAATTGATGTGGGGATAGCTATTAGCAATTTTCCATTTCATTCTGTTTAAAAGAGTAAACTGCTAAGGGACATGTGTTGATTATTAAAGAATAACTGAAGACAAGTGTCAACTTAAGGCAATACCACGTGTTTAAAGCAGTTATCAGTTGGAAGCAGAGGAACTGTGAAGCTTCAATGATTATAGATAGAAGAAGTTTGTGATCAAGAGGGGATCACTCTATCAGTATCAATCAATACACCTTTATCCCTTTATAAATATTGTATTTTTATCAGTACTTTTAGAGTTCAAATTAGAACTCCTTTGAAGTTATCTTCAAGGTTAGATTTTAGTCTATTTTACTTAATAAAATAGTCTGTTACTTTACAATTTCCCTTTACTTTACTGTTCTTTCATAGGAATAGTTATACTTTAATTAGTTCGAAGTTCTTTTAGTCATATCTCTACACGTTTAAAGTCCTTGTTAAGGCATCGAACATCACCACAATCTCCCTAGTAAGGCGCAGTTTGGAGACTTATTACATTACACATATTGGCAATTTGCTTGCCTGGCACACTCGTACTTGTATAATTCCACATTTATCCTTGGAGGAATTTTCAAACATTTTAGGCACGCCCGGTGGGACGCTTGTGTCAAAAGATGACAAACAGAAACCTTCGAAGCAATAGGTCTGTAGATAATGCCAACATTGATCTTAATAATGCTGAAACTGGTGGTTCTCCACACCACGATCCACAAACCAGCAACACTGGGAATCATGTGAATAATGAAAACCCAAAAATAAGAATTGAAAATGCGAATCCAATTCCAAATAATGGAAATATTGGTTCAGAAGTTCAACATGATTTGGTGAATCAATTGACACCAGTGTTTGATCATTTGGGGAATAGGTTATACAGAATGGAAGAGATTATACTCATGGCTTATTTCAGCCAAATCCTTTGATTCATGCAAATGGGCCTCCTTTCAGGCCTAATACACAAGAAAGCTTCTATATGCCTGTCCCTAATCCTACTACTTCAATGTTCAAAGGGACTCAAGGATATCATATAGGACATGGTCAAGATCAGATCTATAGATCAATGAATATCGAAGAACCTATGCCTAGGGAAAACATAATAGGCCAAAATAGAAGAGTGAATAACAATCCTATATTCGAACCAGATCCTACTGGAATAGGAGTGGGTCGAAGGAATGAAAATCCTAGAACGGTGGATAATATTCCTCAACCACCTCTAATACCAGCAGTGAACCCTCCTATAGGTTAACTTGGTCATCAACAACCACCTAATATGGTTGATAGAAATGACATAATCAATTTAATCCATGAAGTTTGTGAACCCATGGCTCAGGTGGTACAAACTCCAGTATATAGGAAGCCTTATCCTAATTGGATTGATAGGATTAAATTCCCTAGGGATTTAAGTTCCCCACCTTTACTATATTTGCTAGAGATGGGAGTCAATCTACAGTTGAACATATAGCAAAATTCACCAGTTAGTGTGCTGATGCAGGAAATAATGAATACCTGAGACTTCGTTTATTTCCTAATTCATTAACAGGTACAACATTCACATGGTTTATAAATTTGGCTCCTAATTCGATCCATAACTGGACATAAATGGAAGAATCCTTCCATACTCAGTTTTTTTAGACAGAACCAGAAGTATCTATGGCTGATTTAGCCAGACTCTGTCAAAAACCTGATGAAAAGGCAACCCAGTTCATAAATAGGTTCAAGAGGGCTAGAACAAAGTGTAAAATCATTCTGCCAGAGCCTGAATTTGTTAAACTGGCTCAAAATGGCCTCAAGTTTAGACTTCGAAAGAAGTTTGATGCATTAGAATTTAGAAATCTTGTAGAATTAACTGCTCGAGTATCTGGATATGAAGCCCTGTTGGAAGAAGAAACTGAAAGGAATACTTCTTCATTAAAAAAATATTATAAAGATCCTAATTATAAAATAGATGCTGCAGAAATAATAGGAAAAGAGCCTTTTACATGCAAAAGTCTAGTGAAGAAAAATATCTCTGCTGAAGCATACAAGTCTAAAGGATCCTTCAAGAAATATTCATTCAATGTTTATGAACTTGATGAAATTTTTGATCATTTGTTAGAAGGAAAAATAATCAAATTGTCTGATGAGACAAAATTACCTTCTAGTGATGAGTTAAAAGGTAGAAAATATTGCAAGTAGCATAATTCTTGGACTCATTCAACTAATAATTGTACTATTTTTCGAGACAGGATTCAAGATCTGATCAAGAAAAGGAAGTTGAAGTTCCCTAAAAAACAAATGGGAGTTGATGAGGATCCATTCCCTGCAGTGCAAGAAGTCTCCATTAATGTCCATAACTTTCCATCGAAACTCTTGTCAAAGAAAGAGAAAATTCAAAGGAAGTGGATCAAAAGAAAAAGGCTCGAAGAGGTAGCAAAGAAGAGTCCTGAATTTTCCATTTTCAACCAGGAGTATGCAAAAAAACTTATGCATTGGTTGTGGGAAAAGATATGCTGATCAGATGTACGATGAAAGGGTTGGGGCTAAAGGCAGAAAGAACAAACAACCTTCATTCGAACAAAAGAGGGTGAATACTTCGAATGAACCCCCATTTCAGCCAATTATGAATGCTGGGAGAGGACAATTTAAATGTCCAATTTACCAAGCTTCGATGTACGCTGAACCAATGATAGCAAGGTATTCTCCAAAAACCAATGGCTCATTTCAGAGCCAATTACTCGAGGAATTTTTATGCTGGTAATTTTTTTCGACCATCAAGAAACATGCAATATGTGAGGCCAGGTATATCTTATGCACCAAAAAGAAAGGCAAGCCCAATTTACGGTACAAGCTGAGATGAGTATGGCAAGCCCAATTTGGTATCACATGGTGCAAAAAGAAAGGCAAGCCCAATTTATACCATCAAAATTAGTACCAACCAATATGGTACAAGCTGAGATGAGTATGGCAAGTTCGAATTCATCACCAAAAGTTGGTGAAATATCACAATCAGGTATGCCTACGTTGGTGCCAGGACTACCGAATTGGTTTGTCATGCAAGATGATAGGATCAAAAACATAATGGATCAACAAAGATCTCAAAACAAAAATAGGATGATCAAACCTCCACAAGTTGAGAAGAATACATGGCGTGTGCTCCAACATCCTAAAGAAAAGAACCAAAAGATGGTTCCCTCAATAAATAGGACTCAACAAAGAAAACTTCAGAAGAAGTATACCATGTGTAAATAATTTTCCAACATACATGCTCAAGGCCAATAGTTGGAAAATAGGAATGAAAAAGAATCTGGTAGTACTTCGAAGCCAAATCCTAGATTTGATTGTAACATTAACACAGACAATGATACTATGTTTGAGGAGAGTATCCTTAAGGCCAATGTTTTAGAGTTAGAAAAGGCCATGAGTATTGATGAAGGAGATAAAGTAATGGCAGTGATCGAATCCCAGAATTTGGGAAATACTGAAATTAAACTCAATGATGAAATTGTCAAGAATGAGAATATACACATCCAGTTTGGCACATTTCCATAACAGATGGAAGTTAATACTGCCACTTTTACATTACCAAAAGTCTTCGAAGCAAAAGAAGACCAACAAATGGATGAAGAAATGGAGATGGAAGCATCTACTGAAGATATTTCTGAGGTAAATCTTCCTAAATTCATTCTTAGTGATTGTAATTTTATATATTCATTTGAAGAACCATCATCAGAAATGACTGAGCACCTTAAACCATTATATATAAGAGCTTGTTTAAATGGGGTTCTGTTAAACAAGGCATTGGTTAATAATGGTGTCGCTGTCAATATTATTCCTCAAAGCACTTTGAAAAAGATTAATAAACAATACTCAAAGTTGATGCAGACTCACATCATGATATCAGGCTTCACTAGCGATAAGAAAAATACCAAAGAAGTACTACCTATTGAAACTATAGTAGGTTCATATAAATTTAAAACTGCTTTCTTTGTGGTGGACGCTAGTCCTAGTTATCATGCTTTACTAAGAAAAGATTGGATTCATGCTAACCGATGTGTTCCTTCTTCAATGCATCAGAAATTGTTGCTTATGAAGGAAGACTGTGAGATAGAAACAGTGAAGGATGATACTCATCCTTTTCATGCTAGCTCTAATTGTGTCGAAGCTCAATTGTATCAAGAGAATGTCAAAGCTATTGACATTAAAGAGTCAGAAGATGAATTCCCAGAGGAAAATTGGGATATTTTGGCTGATATGCCATTTAGTTCTTTGGAACCACTGGATATTGACAAGGTGGTCCAATGATTCATACATCTATAGAGATAGAAGATGTAGAAAAGACCATTCGACTGGTCTTACAAAAACTAATGATTGAAAATTTAGAATCAAGAATTGAAAAGGATTCGACCATAAATTGGTCACATTATGTCTTTAAAAAAGATCCTCAAGATTTGAACGATGTTGGCAAAGAAGAATTATCTATAATGCCAGAAAATTCTATACAAGAAGAGTCACAAGATCCTTTAATAGAGATTAATTTAGGACCAGAACAACAAAAAAGAGTTACTTATTTAAGTTCTAAACTTGGAAAGAGTGACCAATATAAACTAGTCAAATTATTAAAAGAATTTTGAGACTATTTTGCTTGGAATTATGATGAATTACCAGGACTCAAAAAAAGCTTAGTGGAGCACAAACTGCCTATCAAAGCTGGTTATAAACCAATAAAACAGCAACCTCAAAGGATGACACAAGAAGTCAGCATGAAAATCAAAGAAGAAATTGAAAGGTTGCTTAAGGCAGGTTTCATTAAAACTACCAGGTGTGTTGAATGGATTTCAAATGTTGTTCCAGTTATGAAGAAAATGGTAATTAAGAGTCTATATTGATTATAGAAATCTTAATTTGGCCACACCTAAGGATGCATATCATATGACAATAGTTGATTTATTAATTGATAGATCTGCTGGAAATACTATAATGTCTATCATGAATGGTCACTCAGGCTATAATAAATTATGTATTGCTGAGGAAGACATTCATAAAACTGCCTTCAGATGTCCAGGGAATATAGGTACCTTCGAGTGGGCAAAATGCCTTTTGGTCTGAAAAATGCAAGAGCTACTTATTGGAGGGCTATGAATGCTATTTTTCATGATATGATTGGAACATTTTTAGAATTTTATATAGATGATATAATTGTTAAGTCCAAATCATTTGATGATCATCTAATACACATGAGATTAGCATTCGAAAGAATGAGATTTTTTAAACTTATATTGAATCTATTGAAATGTGCTTTTAGGGTTAGTACTGGAAATTTTCTGGGATATTTGGTACATGAAAAAGGAATTCAAGTGGATAAGAATAAAGCTCAAGAAATTATCCAAAGTAAACCCCCTTTAACCAAAAAGGAATTACAAAGATTCCTACGTCAGATTAATTTCATTCGAAGGTTCATTTCCAATACTGCTAGAGGAACTCTGATATTTTCTTCTTTGTTGAAATTGAAGGATCATGAAGAATTAAAATGGGAAGATAAACACCAAGCTGCCTTTCAAGCCTTGAAGGATTATTTGGTGAAGCCACCAGTGTTAATGCCTCCAAGAAAAGACAGACCTATGAAGTTGTATATCTCAGCAGCAGAAGCATCAATTGGGGTCTTATTAGCCCAAGATAATAATGATAAAAAAGAACAAGTTATTTATTAACTTAGTAGGTTTTTAAATCCTGTCAAATGCAAGTATTCCTTTATGGAAAAACTATGTCTATCTTTGTATTTTGCAGTAATGAAACTAAGATATTATCTTCTCCCCACTGAAGTATATGTTATTGCTAAGTTTGATTTAATTAAGTATATGTTGACTCGACCTATTTTAAGGAATCGAATTGGTAAATGGATTTTAACTTTATTAGAATTCTGTTTATTGTATGTACCACAAAAGGTAGTGAAAGGGCATGCCTTAGCAAATTTTTTGGCTGATCACCCAAATTGCCTCGAAACAGAAAGGAATTATGAAATCGGACATATAACTATTAGTCCATGGAAATTATGGTTCGATGGTTCAAAAACTGAATCTGCTGCAGGTATTGGGTTCATTATCAAATCACCTGAGAGGATTAAAACCAAATATGATTTTAAACTTGATTCAGCTCAATGTACAAATAATCAAGTTGAGTATGAAGCTCTAATAATGGGTCTCGAAACTCTTTTAGACCTTAAAGCCTTGTTTGTAGATATTTTTGGGGATTCCCAATTAGTTATAAACTATATGAATGGGGAATATAAATGTATGAGTAGTGCTCTAAAGATATATTATGACACTACAGTAGGTTTATTATCCAAATTTGATACTGTAAATCTCTTACATATTCCTAGAAGATTTAATGAATAAGCCAATGATATGGCTCAAAAGGCATCAGGATTTAGAGGAAATATCGAAGATGTTGAGATGGAACAAGTTAATTATAGGAAATTGTTGCCAATATTGGTGAATAGGTTGCCTCTTGCTAGCATCTCAAATGTTGAAATTCATAATGATTGGAGAAAACCAATCATGGATTATCTCTCAGGAGTAGATGAAAAGCCTAGTCAAAGCATAAGATTGAAATCTGTCAATTATATTATGTATAGTGGTAGATTGTTCAAAAGAGGAAGTGATGGATTACTACTCGAATGCTTAAGTAATCTCGAAGGAATTGAGGCTATAGCTCAAATTCATGAAGGATTATGTGGTGCTCACCAATCTGGGATTAAAATGAGATGGTTACTTCAGAGACATAGCATTTACTGGCCATCAATCTTGAAAGATTGTTTCGAATTTGCCAACGGATGTCAAGAATGTCAAAAATATGGTCCTTTGAAACATTTACCAACTGTTGATCTTCAATATGTGGTAAAACTTTGGTCTTTTAGATCATGGGCCATTGATGTGATAGGAAAAATTAGTCTTCCTTCTTCGAAGTTCTTCGAAGGATTATAGATTCATTATTTTGGCTACAGATTATTTCACCAAATGGGTAGAAGCAGAATCTATGCAAACTGTGACTCAAGCAACAGTTATCAAATTTTTAGAAAACATAGTCTATAGATTTGGTATCCCTCAAACTATTGTATCTAACAATGCATCTATATTCAAAGGAGATATGGTTGCTTTTGCAAGTAAATTGGGGATTAAAATGTCAAAATCAACCCATATTATGCCCAATCTAATGGCCAGGCTGAAGCAACTAATAAAATCATAAAAGAAAATATGGCTAAAGTCATAAAAAATAATCCAAGGATGGCATGAGATTTTGCCAAAAGTTTTGTGGGCACATAGGACTTCGAAGCGAACAAGTACAGGGGTGTCTCCCTAGCTTTAACTTTTGGACATGAGCCAGTTTTACCCATTGAAATAAAAGTTAATTCTCTTCAAATTATGAAGCAGAATCAATTATCCTTAGATGACTATCAAACATCAATGGCTATTGAATTGGAAGACATCGATGAAGAAAGAGTCAAGGCTCTTAATAACATTCTGATACAAAAGAAAATGACAGCAAGAAGATATAATAAAAAAAGTTCAACCTAGAACCTTTGATTAAGGGGATTTGGTTTGAAAACTATTTTTCCTATTGGATCTAAAGATCCAAAATATGGGAAATGGTCCCCTAAATGGGAAGGTCCATTCCAAATCCATAAAGTCTTCAAAGATGGATTTTACCATTTGAAGAATTTAAGTGGTTATATACATGAGAGAAAGATCAATGGCAGATTTCTCAAACAATACTATCCAACTGTTTGGGAAGCAAAAAATCTAGAATGAGATGTAACATTCAAAAATAAGACCATGTATTTCACATTCGAAGTAATTATAAAAACAAGATTTTGGTAAATTACAAAGTTCTATTGGTATAATCTTTCATACCAGTTTTCCTATGAACTGAACCTTTAATCTAAAATTGTCCCAAGACCTAGTGTACAGTTTGGACTGACTAAGAATGAATTTTTGCCTAGAAATTGATTCTTGGTCCTTCAAAGGCTTAGATTCAAACCCTGTCTTCAGAACCAAAAGCGTTTCTTGAACATTTTCTTGATTGGTCTTCAAAGCATTCAACTCAGTTTCCACATGCTCGAGTTCTTTCAAAAGATTGTCTCTTTTGGTGGAAAGTTTTTTAATAGCAGTGTTGTTCTTGTTAAAATCTTCTAACATCTGATTCATTGCAAGAGTTTTTTCAGTTGTATACTCCATGTCAATCTCCAATCTTTTCCTTTCTTCGACAACTTTTTCAAGGAGAAAACAATTGAAATCAAAAGTTGACATAAGTTCTGAAACGGCTTCTTTGTCTAGAATAGAAATCTCAGAACTATCTAGCATGAATTGACTTAAGACTTTCAAAGCTTGTTGCACTTCTTTATCTTCAAAAACCTCAAATCAAATTTTACTAAAAACCTCAAGGTAGCAACTGCTACTATGGGATCCATCGAAGGTACTTTTGGCTTGCTTTGACCTATCATCTGCTAAAAGAATTCTTGAAAGTCAGTCGAGGCAGGGTCTTCCACTTTCAAAAAATGTGTTAAACTATCTTTGAAGTCCTTTATTTCCTCGGGAGTGAGATTTGGAGGGAGAGATATTTGGAACTCCTCAGAGCTACTCATTTGTCTTGACCAAATAGTAGAATCTGGATGCAGATGGATCTCGTGCTACAGCAGCTTCAGGATTAGAACTTATACTGGCCTTTGAAGGACCAGTTTCAATTCCAGTAACAGATTCAGTCTGGTCAACAAAAGATAAACATTCACTTAGAATATGTTTATGAGGATAAACAGAAAATTCAAAGAGTCCTAGGGAAATGTGAATCACTTACAACTTGTTGCTATTCGAGCTGTAAAGGTTGAATGTCCTGTGAAGGAGATTCTTGTGTCTCAAAAATTTTGGGACTGTGGGGTTCTGTTTGTGGTATCAGTGGAGCAGAGGCAGGTTCAAGTCCCACCTTCGAAATGGGGATTACTGGAATAGGAATTTCTTTGATGACCTTCGAACCAGTAGATGGTTCAGTTATTGTCTTGGCTCTCTTCTTTTGTACAAGCTTAATGGTAGGACTGGTATCTTTCTCTTCTTCAGGTTCTATACTTTCAGCTGCTTGGGGGGGACTCTCTGCTCGGAGAATTAATTTTCTCTTTAGCCTGGAAGGTGGAAGAGCAGGAGCTGAAACCTTGGATGAAATTGGGATTCTGGGTGCAGCCTTCGAAGTATTGATTCGTGGAGAAGAGCTTTCACCAATTGCTTTCCCTATGTTGCAAGTTTAAATAACATTGATTTGAAATTCTTTTCATTATTTAAAAAGAGAGAGATTGAATTGCTAATCTATTTACCTTTTGATTTTGAGTCAATATGTCTCAAGAGCTGGCATTTGTCCATTAATACTGACATCAAATTTTCCCACCAGCTTGAGAAGGCATGTGTTCAGTTTGTGTATACTGGCAGAGAGGTGAACTCCAGATTGTTGACTTTGTTTTGATAAGCTACTAATGCGGTAGTTACCACTATTTTTGGTAACCTCAAAGTTGTCTTATAAGCCATAAAGGTATTGGCTTGGCTTCTAATTGGAAAAGGAATTAATTGGGTGAGCCCAAATTGTCTTGAAAATTGGTTAGGAAGATAGAGTTCACCATAAGACTTAACACTGAGAGTGTTTCCAAAAAATAGATCTCTGCTAATTAGGAAACTTCCCCATGCAGCTTTTAGTTCAACTGCATTTGCTACTCTGTCCAAGATATGATACAGCCATATGGGGGAAAGAGGGGTTTTATCCTCAGAATTGTAGAGGACAGAGAAGGGTTGAAATAGGTTATTCGACCTTATTGGTAAGAGTTAAAGAAGAAGGTAAGAGATTCTTTGAAAGTATCTTCAACATTTGGTAGCAAGGCAAAAAAGACCTCATGAGGAACAGTATTTTCTCTAAGTCCTAAATTTTGAATTTCTGGGAAATGGGCTTAAAGCCATAGCTGCAGAATCCAGAAAGGACCACCTTGAGTTGGGAGAAAGGGGTCATAACACAAATTAGAGAAAGACCTATATAGAGATCCTAGTACAAAAGGGGCCAAAGCTAGTCTTCGACCAACAGCTAGAGCTTTGGCAATGTTAGAGAATTCGAGATAAAACTCTCTAAGAGGAAGTATAAAATAAATGCTTTGAAAGCCAGTAGAGAAGAAAGCAGTAATACTCTGTGTCTGTTACATTTCCTGATGATTTTTTATGAGAAGTCAGGAAATTGGTATATCCTAAAGATTTCGAATCAGATTGAATTGGAGGACTATCAGACTCCACCATATATGGGTGAGCATCCTCTCCATGAGATAGAAACCCTAATAAATGACAAATATCTAAGACAGTTGGACCTATTGGACCAAAACGAAATTGGAAGTGATTGAAGATAGGGTTCCAGAAGCATAGAGCTCCAGCAAGCAGGTTAGGACTGGCTTCGATTGGATATTTCGAGATGTTAATAGCATGATAAATTCCTGTTGCGATCAGAGCCTCTCTCTTCTTGTCTAAAATCCTTTCTACCCATTCTAGCCACTCTTTCCCAGGTTTGGGCCAATGTCGAAACCTTAATTCATTCCTAGGAATAGGATTTTCTCGCTGATACGCTAGGTGTCGTTGTCCCAATCTAGGGTAATAGACATGAAGTTTGAGATTAGGGGTACTCAAGCAGGGACCTACGGTAATGGGGGATTCATGATTGGGGAAAGTTACAAGGACAAGGAATTCGTTGATCAATGAAGTTTCTTTCCCATTCGAATGCTTCGCTTGTTCGTCTTTGACCACTTTTTTGAAGTCATCACAAACTTTCTGTAGTTGAGTGTTGTCTCTGGATGTAGCCATTTTTGAAAGCAAAACAAAAGAATGGTAACCAGAGTAAGATGAAAGTGGTTGCGAAGAAAATAGAATACGAGAGAGATAGATGGGAGAAGAAGAGCTTGTAGAAGTTAGAAGGGTTTTTTATCTTTATATCTCATCTATTTATAGCCTTTGGTATCGTTTCGAAAGAAATGCATTTATTGAGAAAGTAGCGTTAGAGTTGGTTACTTAAATAGTCGTTATTTCAAATAAGAATATATTCTGGTTTAGAATGAACCATTTCAGTTTGATTAAAATGTTCATGAATTTTTATATAATTCATTGAACTTAATGGCATTAAATATACAAATTACAGACATAATTGATAATAATGTGAAAACCCATAAGTCACGAGATTGTGAAGCATGTTCCAATAGTAAGCAAAGTACTCTGCTTCTATATCTATCTCGAGATTTAAGTTCTAGCTTGCAATGCCAATCTATCTTTACTTCGAAGAGAGAAGTAAGTAGCCTTGAGTTGTTTTTCATACTGATTTTGCTGAGAATTGATCTTAGCCAAGGCTTTGCGAAGACCTCAAAGCTCCTTAGCTAATGGAGTTTCACCTTGAAAAGATATGCCAATAGCTTTGGCTTCATCTTTGAGATATGTAATTCGACCTTCAAGGTCAAGCTTCGAATAATAAGAAGTATTAATCTCTTCATCAGAACTTCCACACCCATAGATATATTTATCTTTAAATTCTGATACTTCATCAAGAAGTGCAAGTGGACCTTCCTTGAAACTGTTATACAGATCCATCAAGTAATTTAAGTGTGTAGCACTTTCTTGATAATTAGAATACCACCTTATATGAGTAGGTAAGGTTCGAAGAGTAAAATCAAGATGGGTTCGAACAAGTGTTGAAATGTCCCATTCATGGCATAAGATATGACAACTCCATTCAAAATTGATTCGAGCTTTTGATTCTTACAAAATGGAGAATGGGAGATGTGAGAAAGCTACTAGAAGTCTCTGTGCTTGAATGATTAAGCATGAAGAAGGTGATAAACAGGGGGAATATGTTTGAATATAGGACCACTCCTACACAATTGGTCTAATTTTAAGAAAGGTTTATTCATGTCCTCGAATGGATCAACCACTTGTACTTTTGTGTCAGGGAAGCCCAATATTGAGTAATCAACGAGAAGCACTCTTTCCTTGTAATTTTTTTCAAAAAGTTTACATTTGGAGAAGAATGCTGAAGAATAATGCTCATTGGAAAAGTTTTCATCAGTTGCCCTTACATATGTGTGAATAGGAGGCCTGCCTTGAGGAGTTGAGACATTACCTCTTTGGAATCTTTCACCAGGAGGACTGGTAGAAGAGATTAGCCAAGCATTCAACAAGTTTTGTTCTCAAGAAAGGCGATTCGAGAAAGGATAATATGGTTTTATTGTTCTACTTCGAATAATTCCTTCAGTTTCTGGATATTCGAAACTTGGATGAATAATTGAAGGTGTTGTAGTTGGTGTTTCAAGATTCATGCCTCTGTAATATCCTACACCTTCACCATGGGATATAGGTTGTTCCCAAGCGGGAGGAAATGTTTGAGAATTATAGATTGATCTCAAAGGGCTCCCTGATGAAAGTGCATTTGGTCGGTTTAACATGTTATGCCATTTTCCCCACTTCGAATATGTGAATGGCTCAGGAGGAATCTCAGAAGGATCCCAATTGGTTCGATGAGGAATTTCGAGACGTTTAATTGACAACATCACTTCTTCAGGAAGATCTAAAGGGAAGCGATCACCAGTATCGAATGAAGATTGAGAAGAAGATATGGTTAACAGAATATATTCGAAGTGACAAGCAAAGTTGAAAATACAAGGACTAAGCAAATAGCAGCCAATGTGGGGGGAAAATGCAGATTTGGATCTTCAATTTAACCATGTTCAAAAGGATACATGAAAATTTCAAACTACCCAGCATGATCTTGCCACGAACACCATTATCTTTTTCGAATCAAAAGGAAAATGGCGTGGGGGGTAATGTTTGTGATAAATTTGTCCAACCAATAAGGAAATGCCACGAAGGATTCGATGTGTCAAGGGAGTTAATTGAGTAGAATTGACGTGGGGACAGTTATTAGTAGTTTTTTCATTTCATTCTATTTAAAAGAGTAAACTGCTAAGGGACACATGTTGATTATTAAAGAATAACTGAAGATAAGTGTCAACTTAAGGCAATACCACGTGTTTGAAGCAGTTTTCAGTTGGAAGAAGAGGACTGTGAAGCTTCGATGATTATAAATAGAGGAAGTCTGTGATCAAGAGGGGATCGCTCGATCAACATCAATCAATACACCTTTATCCCTTTACAAATATTGTATTTTAATTAGTACTTTTAGAGTTCAAATTAGAACACCTTCGAAGTTATCTTCATGGTTAGATTGTACTCTATTTTACTTAATAAAATACTCTGTTACTTTTCAATTTCTCTTTAATTTACTGTTCTTTCATAGGAGTAGTTATACTTTAATTAGTTCGATGTTCTTTTAGTCATATCTTTACGCGTTTAAAGTCTTGTTAAGACATCGAACATCACCACAATCTCCTTGGTGAGACGCAGTTTGGATACTTATTACATCACACACATTGGTAATTTGCTTGCCTGACATGCTCGCACTTGTATAATTCCACATTTATTCTTAGAGGAATTTTCCAAACAAACATTATCCTATTCTTCAGTCCATTAATGAACCAGAAATATGTACCGCTTTATTTTATTTTTTGAGAACTGTTGGGAACCCAATTAGTTTAGTGTCAGGCTCAATGTCCGGCTTAGCTGAATAGTAAATCCCCCAAGGCCCACTGACTCTCCTACTAACCCAATGGACTGGGTACATCACCTTGCGTGAGTTGCCACCCCATGAGTCAAACACTAGACCTTTGAGATGTACTCCCAACGATCTACCGCTTGGCCACTGAAAAAGTGGTTGAAATATGTATCTCTAAAATAAGCCAAAACATATTACACAACCAAATTTATATGTGGAAATGCCAATCTCTTACATTCTAATTGACCATTATTTTTATGTGAAATGATACGGACACACACAATTACCAGGAAAAAGAAAAACAAGAACAAGTAGAAGAGCCATGCCTATTACATAATTTCCTTGGCTCTTTACAAGCGCCTTCTTATCTAATGCAAAAAAGGTGAATGAATGTTGTAACTTTTTCTCAACACAACAAATTTGTGAGACATTAAGGGTTAGTTTGAAATGACAACTTCGGAGTACATTCTCAAAAATTTTAATTACATTAAGACGTAAAGCAACAATTAGAAACTGAAATTAGATTGTTTTGATATAAGCAGGGGCGCACAGAGGATAGGCGGGGGTCACGGTCCCCCTAAGATTTTTTGAAATTCTATTCTTAGTATGTATAGCTTTTTGAAAATTTCAGATTTTATTTAGCTTGCCCAGCCCCACCGCCCCCCTCCCCCGACCACAACCAAAAAAAAAATATATATATATATATATATCATTTTTTACCTAACCCCCAAATATATTCGCTATGCTTAAATAAGAATTTAATATTTAGCATATGGGCCAAATTGTAATTGAACCACCCAGAAATTGAAATAGAACATATTATATATTATATTGACCTAATTATAGTTTAATACATCATAAACATATAGACCAATAGTCTTTCTTCTCACTCATTATTTGAACCCAACTCAAATTATTTTACCATCATTACTCTCTTCCTTCTCACATATCATTTGAACCCAACCCAAATTGTTTTACCATCATTGCAAATTTTATAAATCAATACTTAATATCGAAAAGTAGTGATAATTTACATGTTACAGCAGAACTACAAATGGACTCAAAAAATTTTGTCTCAGGCCCATGTACTTCTAAGCCTTCTATACCCGTGTATTTGCTATGTACACCCAAATTCCTTTTTTCTAATAATTTTTCTTCTAAAAATTCATACTTTTATAAAAATAAGTGGTGTACATAGCAAATTTAACGGTGTACATAACAATTCCCTTATTTTTTTCTCGTCATGGAATTTTATTTTCTTTCTTTTTCTTTACTATTTTCTCCTTCGATTTTTTTTAATCTAGGTTCTACTTATTTCATGGATTTGGTGCAAGTAAAGAAAAGAAAATTGTAGGTACATACATTAATTTGACGGTGCCACTAGTCCACGTCATCACCAATGACATGTGTTGCCAATGTGGTTCCTAGTCACTAGCACAGTTTCATATGTCTCCAAGGCTCTATGAGCTCCATGGCATAATCGCCAAACATATCCAAGCGCCTTTGTAGTGTGCATTGCTCCAGTCGCCTTCGCACAAAAATTCTACATATCTCCAAAAACTTCACGTATCTCAAAACACTCCAAATATCTCCACAGACCTCACGATATCTCCAAAGGCTGGCGACAAAGACATCCTTATTTCTTAATTAGGACACTTAATTTTAAGTTAAAAAAAAAAAAATTTTACCTGTTAATTATATGAGTTTAACTATATTTTACACCCTTTTAATTTGCCCTTTAAATTAATTTGGTCCCTGTAGTTTAGAAAGTGTCATTCTAGTCCCTGTAATTTCATAAGAATTCCCAACATTTGGTCCTAATCCACTGTTTGGATGGATTTGAAATCCAGCCAAACTATTAGAATTCCCAATATTACCCCCATTCCCATGAAAACCAACAAGACCCATCATGGCATTTATGTCATTTCCCCTATTTCCTTCCCCACCACCACTACCACCCAAATGAGGATTGTTGTTAAATTTAAGAGCTGCCATGGTTTTCTGATCAATCCCAACTGGGTTACCTTTCAAACCCATATTCTGATTTGGGTTTCCTTTCTTTCCCACATTTCCATTCCCCAAATTGAGATTCATTTTTCCATTGTTTGGAGCTCCATTAACAACTTTCTTTCCACTGTTTGGGTCCATGGCTTGTTGTCTAAGAAGACCCAACTAGTTCACTTTCTGTCTGAGAATTTTGAACTCATCATCTTCATCTTCATCATCATTTTAAATATGCATCAAACAAGAATACGGGCCAGGTAAAGGACATACCTTGCGGAATATACCCAATCACGAATCGTCTTGGCGGCGTTGTTACGAGCCCGGCGAAAATATCCACTAACTGCTACTCTTTAGTGCTTCCGTGTACGCTCTTGTGCTTCGAACTGGTCATAAGAATGCCTACTAGAGACACACCCTTTGTATCCAAGTGCTAAATTCCAAGCCCTAGTGTGATTTGGCTAGAGAGAGAAAGTAACTGAGGAGAGAGAGGGAGAGAGGGGTGGCTGTCTTATTGTGTGTAGAGTTGTGTTTATGTGTGTTATACACATGTATATACACACACTTATACATGCCCTAGGACTCCAAGTTATAGTCCACATAGGATTTCTTAGACCCTAAGCTAAGCCCGTTGGACCCGGTCCATAGATTATGTGGGTGACTCAGAACCCACAAAAATTCTAACATCTCCCACTCATCCACATAGGCTTTGTGCTAAAACAAAATCTCTCAGATTCAAACTTTCATCATCTCCTCATACGGGAAATAGAACGTGCGACATCACGAAAAGAAACGTACAGCGACAAGAGCTGAGATGCTAAGTCAATCACATAACTAGCAAAACACATCACTCGGAAGCTTCTCGTGTATTTACTCAGACAGGTTCAACCACACCGAATCTAGCACTCTTAATCCCTTAGAAAGCACTGCTACACCCCCAAATATGTAATGTACCCATGACACTCAGAACGTATACGATTGTCGTTGGCCAGCTAATGAGGAACAAAACATGGTGTGTTATCGAAGAGTGTTCCCTGCCTACTAATGTCAATCCAACTAACTCGGCCGCTTTCCTAAACGTGCCCCATAGGATGGTATTTGTCTCTTCGTCCCAGGATGGTACGCTAAAGTAGCGTCATCAAGCATACTCTTCATGACATAGTCTCAGGTCATAAGGTAACTTGTGTAAAATCCCCGTTACAGGGAGACTACGTGGCTCACACAGCAATGAAATAGGGATTAATCCATTGCTCCATAAACGATCGTAAAATAGCACATACAGTATGATATGTATGCTATGGCGTTCTTCCATATAAATGGGCATGTCACTTCGTGGTAAAAGTAACGCCATACAAGTTTTAGTCTAGACATTACATAAACGTCTAACCTGACATTTCTAGCACAGTCGCTACAACCACATCCGTCTGAAAACTCATATTCAGCTATAAACAGGCTACATAGAGTAGTGGGCATTCTCTATGTTCGACCAAGCACCATGCTTAGGTCTCATCTTAGCTCTAAGTTAAGGCGGCATATAAGGATATCAAGATTTATATCTAGCTCGCTGTTCTTATACAGCGTAGATATAAGTGTTCTAGCCCGCTTTCCTAGCGCTATAGACACACATGTCCTAGCTAGCTATCCAAGCGCCATGAACACAAATGTCTCATCTTGCTCGCCATCTAAGCGCTATGGACACACATGTCCAACATTGCTATCTCAGCGCTAAGGTGAATCACCGGTGTGAGCAGGTCGATTCAAGCCTGGTGACACTTTAAAGAAAAAATGTGCATTCATCCAACTAACAATTAATGAATTTGGAAAACTATTGATTTTATTATAATATTAATAAACATTTGGTAATAATAATGTCAAGAATAATGTTGTTGAAGTACATCAGAACCTACGGAGTCCCATACAACTAATGTGGGACAAGAACGAATCTCTAGAAATTGGCTTAATCCAAAAGATCAGCCATCATATCACCAGTAGTGATGCACTATAAAAACAACCTCCCCTTATGCAACCATATCTCGAATGTAGTGGTGGTGGATCTCTATGTGCTTGGACTTCCGTGGCACTTATGGTCCTTTGCGTAAACTAGAGCCGACGTGCCGTCACAATAGACCAACACTGCTTCATCGCCCTAAGGCAAGAAGCTTACGCTATATAAGAACTTCACAGCCTCCTGAACGGCTGCAAAACAAGCCACATACTCAGCTACCGTTATGGATAAGGTGATGCATGTCTGCTTCTCGCTACAACAAGCAAATGCTTCATCAACTAATGTGAATGCGCAGACAGACATGGACATGTGCTCGTCTCAATCGCTGAACCAATAAGCGTCGCATCGTCTTCATCACTTCAAAAAACTCTACCATCCATAAGGTGAGATCCACAATCATGCGAACATATCGCAAAAATATCTTCACCGCTCACCAGTGAACTGGACAAAGGTTACTCTTGTAATGACTAACTAAACTAACCGTATGGAAAATGTCTGAACAAGAATACAACAAAGTATTTGTCAGGCTTCCCATTGCGGATGCTTATAGAACTTTGGACACTTACTTCCTCATCGTTCTCTGGACATTGAATTAGGGTCAAGGGTATTCCTTTCTCAACTGGGGCGTCTATAGGTTTTGAGTACTATATGCGAGAGTGTTCAAGAATCTTCTATTATGTATGTCTCTAGAGACGAACAAAATAGGTCTATGAACGGTTCTCACAATCCTAACTCCCAACACTAGTTGGTTTGACCCATACCTTTTTATATAAATAAAAAGGATATTGTTGTAATACAATAAAAGAATTAGAACACCTTTTTATGGACTGCTGAATGTACACACATTGGCCTTCTTTAATCATCTCAACGAAAGAGATCGATCAAATCATGAAACCTCAAGTGCCATTGCCCAAACGATTGCTAGAGATCGTAAATAGATCAATTGAGATGCCACACTTTGGCTCATTCCCATTGGTTGTCAAAAACCAATAGGTTGATCCATGTAGATCTCTTCGTTTGGCTCTCCATTGAGAAAAGCAGTATCAATATCCATTTGAAAAGGGTTTTAAAACTAAATGTGTGACAATCACTGAGATAAGGCGAATGAAAACAAAAAATCACCACTAAGGAGATTCTGTCTTCAAGGTCTACACCTGCTCTTGGGTTTGACCTCTCACCACTAGGTGAGCCTTTATCATTATCAACTGAACCATCCACCTTGAGTCTAATTTCGAAAACCTGCTTGTTTCAAATAGTCTTACACTCGGACGGAATATCAACTGACTCCCCGACAGACCTTATTCTTTTTCCATAGAGATCATATCACCCTTCATAGTAAATATTCACTCAGTTTTAGCAGATGAACACAGCGCTTCTACATAAGAAGTTGTCGCAGCATCATCTACTAATGCGCACAGGAAAATGCTTCCTGCAGATTTCAAAATGCCAACGGAGAACTCATCTTCGTCAACTGCACTATGTTACTTAAGAATCTTGAGTAACCAGTGGTTTACTCCCACTGTTTGGCACACTTTTACTAGCGTCTAGCGGTGTACTCCTACTCGGCTGCAGACTAGTACCATTTTCAGTGACTACTAGATGTGTAATCACAATATCTCCCCACCCTCGCTTAAAGATGGTATGTTGTCTACAATTTCCTCTAACCCATAGAGGTCAAGATTCTTATAGCAACTGCAATATTGCGAAAACATTTTCAAACAGGCTGTAAAGCTTGGAAAACGGGTTGCAAAGGCACAATTTTGCGTATGAGAGCAGCAGCTAAGTGTGCATCTGTCCAAGATTGGAAGGCTAACTTGCACCGTCAATGATCCGCACATTGGCATAATGTATTCTATTCCTCTCTTCTACAATAAAATTTTATTGGAGAATTTCCAGGAATAGAAAGATGTCTATGTACCTCTTTGTCCTCACACAATTCTTCTAAACTAACTAGAGAAACTAACACAATTCCTCAGAACTAACCAGAAAAACTAGCACAGTTCCTCTGAACTAATCAGAGAATTACTGACATATGAGATGACTCCAAAGTCTTCTTGAATCTGATTCTCAATCTTAATTGTAAAGCATTTGATGTAATCTAGTGTTTTATGGCGGCGAGATGACAAGGTGAGGAAAATGAGGTTATTATAACATGCCCTCACAACATAAGTCCAAGGTGTGAGTGAACTAGCTCTAAAGGTTGATTATCTCTTATAGCTTTACTTGAAAAAGCTTTCGACATGCTTTGCCACCTAGGCAAGACTCACACATGGGCAGGTCAACTTTAGCGAGTGAGCTCACATGCCACTACGAGCTAATCGAGTCATCCTTTTCTTGTCCTACGTATCTGAGTTTAGCATGCCAAGTCATAGAATCAACAAATGACTCAGTAACTTAAGAAATAAAGAAAGTAGAGTTAACATTTAAACTCTCAAGAAATTATTACGTAAATAACCATGTCCAATAAAAATAAACTATGTAACATAATATCCATCCTATTACAATCCCACCCTGCCTCTTAGCCTGCTTAATGCACATGGGCGCCTAACGGCCTCGCGCATTCTTCCACTTATGGAAATATTGGCCATGCATACAACCTCCCTTATGGCAGTCTACTGCTAGGTTAACATGCCGAGAATAATCAGAACAAATCTTAATTATCTCGTTCTATGTTATGACCTATTTTATGTGTATCCATGAGTCAGACAGAAAACATATCACAGCCTGAACCTGATGTTCACTAGTGCAGGTAGTCCCTAATAGACCTTGAATCATACCGAATTTCAACCTTAGATTCTCGGTCATCAAGTGTTTGGGATTAATCCTCACTTCGAACTTCATAACCAGATTCTTCAATCTAGTAGTGGATGTGCTCCAAAAACAAATTCGAGCTGGTTCCACATTCACAGGTCATTGGATAGTTCTTATACTCTCCAATTATATCGTCATACATGCTACTTTATCAAAATAGAACGTGTGTGATGGTCTTACTAGAATTAAATTCTATAGACCTTTGGCAATATTAGGCCCTAGGTCCAATTTAGGATCAATTGGTTGGATCATCAATTGAGATAAGTTCTCCAAGAGATCTTAGCTCATTCAAACGTATATGTTACTTTAGTGCCAATTTCTACATTCAATAATATGCACAAGAGGTTGACATTATTATGATGTACATCTTTCTATAAATGTTTGTTTTAAAATCCAGTTATCAAAATATTTTCCCTTATCACAATTTCAAGATCGAAAATTCGCTAAGCTCGTAGTCATCACTTTACTCTTGCAACTCAAGAAAAAAAATTTAATAACTGATTTTTCTAAACAAACATGCATAGATAGTACTAAACTTATCTTCTATCATCCACAATAATAATATAATTGTGCCATACACACATGAATGGGCATGAGCCCTATGTGAGCCCAAATTGACAATCCAGAGCTCATGCTAAAGTAATTAATGCATATATTGTGAAAATAGAGAAAATTCATCCCTTTACAAATAGGCTTTTCCCAAAACATAAAATTGAAACTCTCATCCTCACTTTACATTTATAGTCATAAAAAAATAGGGATGCTTTGTTTTTCACATATATACAAAAAATATATACAAAAAAACAACCTTAGAACATACATCGTGACAACATAAGTCAAAATAAATTGTCAATTTAAGTCGCCCATTCATTTAATCCAGATTATTTAATTAATCACACACGACAAGCACTCATGCGGTCTTTATTACAAGAATGAATGGACTCATCCATCTCTCCATTTAAGAAGAGGACAAGAGGTCTTATGGTAATCCAATCACAAACAACATTAATTAAACATGCAATGATTCGAGCCTCTAATGCAAAAATAATAAACTAATCATTAAATTTGCCCTTCTAAACCTCTCAAATATTTAAAAACTAATTAAATAGGACTTTTAAATTAAACACAATAATTTTAAAACCTCATGAAAAAATTTGAATAAATGAAAAACAAATTTTTCATTATAAATAAAAGTTTCCAAAATATTATTGGAGCCCAAAAAACATTTTGAATCAAGTAACAAATAAATTGATCTAGTTAAACAAATTAACTATAAGCAACTAAATTCCTAAAAATTCAAAACTTTTGAGAAACTTGTACTCCAAGGATTTTCAGTGGTCTTATATGGTGTTCTAAACACCCTATATTAATTTCAAAAAATTAACAATCTATTTTGGATATTTTAAGCAATTAAAATAATACCCATAAGCATAAATTTTATGTTCTAAAATGCCAAAAATATGAGAGAATTTACTAAGATTTTCTCAAGTCCTCAAGTAGAGTACAAAACACTATCTATTAATTTCAAGAATTAACAACTTTATTTGCTATATTTTAAGCAATTAATATTGTATACATGACACAATATATGCTCTAAAATATATCCCAAAAAAATGAGAAAGTTTACTAAATAATTTTCTCATATTGCAAATAGTGTACTAAACACATTGTTTTAATTTCACAAATTAATAATCAATAAAAATATTTTAAGCAATCTAATTCGTGTACAAAAACACGTAATTATATGCTCTAAAATATTAACATAATTTGGATAATTTATCAAAAATTATCTATGGGTCCCACAAAATTTTAGATGATCTTAAAATAGTGCCCTATATGTCTCTTATTAATTACAAAAATTAATAATGCATTTTTGCTATTTTAAGCAATTAAACAAATGTCTAAAAACATAAATTATATGCTCTAAAATAACAAAAAAGTACATGATAATTTTCAAAAAAAATTATTCTAATTGTACTAAACACTACATATTAATCACAAAAATTAATATTTTGTTTAGGAAATTTTAAGCAATTAACAATACGTACAAAACACATCTTTAATACTCTAAAATACCAAAAACTATGAAATAACTTATCACAAAATTATTTCTAGTCCCACACAGTGTCCTTAATATAGTAAAAACAAAATTTGAATTTTCCATATATTTCCAGAATTTTAAAGCAATTAAAACAGATTTAAAACATTAAGCACTTATTTTTTTAATTAACAGAAACTATTTTAATTACTAAATACTTAAATATTTTCCAATAAAAATATGAAAAATATATATTAAAGACCGGGCCGAGAGACGTACCTCCACTCTCAGGACCCATGGTCGTCAGACCAACGCCGGCCGGCGAGTGGGTCCCACTCTCCTCGACGAGAGTGGCGTGGCCAAACTCTGGTTCATCTTCCCCAAAACAAAATAAATCTGGATTTTGGGGGCTGCACAACCCTCCTACTTTGCAAGCCCATATCTCAATCATTTTTCATCGAAAACTTACAAATTTTATACCGTTGGAAAGCTCTCACGGAGTACTACAAGATCATACCAAAAAACAGATCGATTAAACAAGTAAATCTTCCAAAAACAGAGAGCAAAGTTATGAAAAATTTCGTTTTTAACCCAAAACTAAATCTAGGGTTTACTATATCTCACTTGTTTGAGATAATCAAGCCATGGGACTTTGTGGGGGGACTCTAGGGACCATATGGGACACAACCATATAAAAAATTCGGACTTATATTAGAGTTTACACGTAAACCCACTCCAAATTCGATTTTATCAAGTTTATATTAAAAGCTTCACCAAGCTTTAATGGTAGATTTGTTTTGGGCATAATACGGGTGAATCAACAACCTATAGGCTCTGATACCAATGTAAATATGCATCAAACAAGCATACGGGTCGGGTAAAGGACATACCTTGCGGAATATACCCGATCACGGATCGTCTTGGCGGCGTTGTTACGAGCCCGACGATAATATCCACGAACTGCTACTCTTTAGTGTTTCCGTGTACGCTCTTGTGCTTCGAACTGGTCATGAGAATGCCTACTCGAGACACCCCCTTTGTATCCACACGCTAAATCCCAAGCCTTAGTGTGATTTGGCTAGAGAGAGAAAGTAACTGAAGAGAGAGAGGGAGAGAGGGGTGGCTACCTTATTGTGTGTAGAGTTGTGTTTATGTGTGTTATACACACATTTATATATACACAGACATATACATGCCCTAGGACTCTAAGTTATAGTCCACATAGGATTTCTTGGACTCAAAGCTAAGCCAGTTAGACCCGGTCCATAGATTATGTGGGTGACCCATAACCCACAAAAATACCAACAATCATCACCATCATCATCAAAATAGTCATCATCATCTTCTTCAGACATGAATGTGGTGGGGAATTTCTGTTGGTTTTTGAAGGCTTCAAGGTTCTTGATCAGACCTTGGTTTTGGTTTTTCCTGTTCTTGTTGTCATCTTTGACTTGGAGTCGTCCTCCTCCGACTTGGAGTTGGAGTTGGAGTCCTCCTCGTAATATTGTTTACTAATTGGCACCGTTTCAGTACTTTCAGACTGTGATTGTGACATAAATATATATATATATATATGTATATTTATGTATCAGTAACAGAGAACTAGATAGAGAAAGAGAGATAGAGTACCTGAACTTCACCAGCGAGAGAGAGAGAGAGAGAGAGAGAGAGAGAAGGTCGACGCCGGTCTGTGGACGGGGGGTCACCGTGGGTGGAAGGGAGGAGCTCAGGCAGTGGGTTTTCAATTGAGACATGGGTTTTCATTGTTGATTTGGGGATTTTGGATTCAAAGCTATTGAGAGTGTAATAAATAAGTAAGGTGCCTTTACAAATTAAAATATGAGGTAAAAAATTAATTTTTTAACTTAAAATTAGGTGCCCTAATTAAATAATGAGGGTGCCTTTATCGCCAGCCATCTCCCAAACACTGAAATCTCCATAATTGAAGAAACTACCAATGCATCCGGGGGCACACATTCACCAAGCGCCTCTAAAGGGCGTGCAATTTCCAAGGCACCAAGCATCAACAATTGCCTCCAAAGGTAAGAAATAGCCTCCCAGGCACAAAGCATCTCCAAGTACCATTAGGGTGCCAAATGCCTCCATAGCCCTAAGTGACTCCATAAGCTCCAAATGTCTCCATGACCTCCCTTTCATATCCAATCACCATACGCCATCTCCAAGTACCTACAAGTGAGTGCATTGCTTTAGGCACCTTTAAGGGTGCACATTTCTCCAACGCCTCTAAAGGCGCGCATCCTCCAAAGGCCTCCGTCCAGGCACTCAATCTTCATATGACATCTCCTACATTCCATCACCATATTGCCATCTCTGGCACCTCAAGGGAATTAATCACCATGCTTAACTCTCTTTGTGCAACACATGACACACTACTACCCTTGCTCAGGGGCAGGACTAAAGAGTACTACATATTTGGGATTTAAAGGGTTCGTAGCTTGGTGGATAGAATCAACAGACCTCTCTCTAGCTTACGCCCACGTTAGCAAGACTAGAGTTGGCTCCAAAGAAAGAAAGAGGCACACGACTCTTCACGTGCACTACCTGGCCTCACACCCTACCTACCTCAGAGGGAAATACTCTTGGAATCCCTAACCAATCGGACTTCCCAAACTGGTGCCAGTTACCATTCCCTGTCGTTTGAATGACTCTTGGCTTCCTTATCACCACTCTATAAATATACCCAGAGTCACGACCACAACATCAAACAATTACAAGTCCAATCCACACAAGTAGGCGCCTTAGTCAAAATGTTGCTTCAACTTCTGACTCTTCATATCCTACGCCTATTGGCAAACTCCATTTGATCCAATAAATACTCCCATTTCCACAACACCCAGGGGGCCAGAGAGCCAGAACAAGGAACACAAGCTTAACTCTCTCTGCTACCCCTCTCCATTCACCTTAGTCTCTCCGAGAGAGCTTGGCACTTGCTACCCGTAACATACCTCACCAAGGACCCAGTCCTATATTGCTCTCTCTCTTTCATTTGGAGTTAAGTGTTGGTTCTCATTCTCCAGACCCATCTCTCTCTACATTATTTACAATATTTATATTTATATATCAATATTACTGTACTAACTTGCTTACGTATTATACTCTCACACACACTACAATTAACTCACAAAAACATCGAGGAAAACACATTTCTTTATTGCTTTAAATCTAAAAACAATGAGGAATATAGGAAGGAAACGAAAATAGATTTTTCCTACTTACCTTTCATCCTTGCCTATTGTTCCTTGAATCAAATTCTTCTCTCATCTTTCATATCTTTGCCAGAGTCCAAAAATCAAGCTGAACTTGTGTAAAAACGTTCACGGAGAAGAAATATATATAATGGAGACATGATACATTCAATAACAAAACTTTCCTAACACACATTCATCTTTTATACATCAAAAGCAAACATTTACAGAGGGGGTCTCATGGTAAATATTGTTCGAGACACTGTTTTAACTTTTGAAAAGTAACAGGCTTTGATACAAATGAATCCATCCCATTTGCAAAGCACTCGTCTGCACTCTCTGACAATGCATTTGCCGTCATCTGCATATATAACAACTTAGATTGTAACTTGTTGACTCCGAAAAACAAAACGGCATATAAATTAAATTCTTCTACTCTCGCTAATAACATATTAAGTTTCATTTTTTGGTTCATACCAAACGAAAAATTGTAGGAAAAAAATAAAGTCCACAATATCTTGAACCAGTAAACATGAAACTTTGCATGAGGTGCTAGCAATATCTAATAAGAGAAAAAAATACAATGTTACCAAGCCAAGTTTTGAAACGGATTAGTGGCATAATCAAACTATGTCAAGAAACGGATAAATGGCATCGTCAAACTATGTCAAGTTATAGCTTAGGCATTAACGATGGACAATTATTTCTTTTGAACTGGATGGATCACCACCCAATCAGTGGTTGATGCCATAGACTTTTCCAATTTTCGAGGCATATATAAAAGGGATAAGCACTTGCAATTGTGTAATTTGAAAAGAAAACAGAAAAAGAAAGCAAAACAAAAACTAGTCCCCTAGTGTGTTTTCTCTATTAGTTTGCTCCATCCTTAAATAACATTTGAAATTAGAAAAAAAAATATACTAGAAACTCAAAAAAATAGTAAGAGAAGTGACTCAAAAACATTCGAAGATTTCAGTTTAATATTTCACCCTATTTTCTTTTCCTCCTTGTCTTCTTCACCATTTTCCTTAGTAACCAAACAAAGAAAAGTAATTTCAATCTAGCACAAACTGTGGATATCGAGGAAGAAAAGGAATTTGTTGAACCAAAAAAAAAGTTGTAGGGCACTCTTGAAGTGGCAAAGGATTAAAAGTGCTTACTGCGATGATGGGGATCCTTTTAATAGAAGCATGATGTTCTTGACCATTGGGAAATGAATCTGGGGGAAGCAAAAGCTGCTCGATTCCAGCATTTACTGCAGCATCCCAATTGCCAGTTTCCTCAAAAGAACGAATCAACTTTGTAGCTTGAAGACCATCCATTACTGGCATGCAGACATCCTGCACATTTTGCATTAATAATCAAAAACTAAATCACAAGTTTCAATCAGTTCTTCAGAGCCGTTTGGGAAAGCAAATTAGAACCAGTTTTTTGGTTCATAAATGATCTAGTTCTATAAGTTCAAGTGTTTTTTAAGTGTTCCTTTCTTGGATCATGATATGGTGTTTGTACTTTTGTTATCATGGATTGGCTCTGAGAGAATGAATCTTCGGAGTAAAAGATTATCAACAATGTTGGCAACTGATCCTGATGTATTAAGGTACTACTAGTATGTTTCAGTTATTCAGAATCTGAGAATTTTCCTAAAGATTAGTCTGGAGCGGTAATTATATTACGGAATTATGACCCATAAGAAAACAGGAATACTGCATAATGTCAAAGTCGACACTAAGACCCCTATTGAATCTACAGAAATGACCATCTAAAATCAACTATATATATGTGCACATCAGTTCTTCTGAAAAAATCTTGCACAGCATATATAAATGTTAAATGACTCTAAGAGATCATCGATCATTTAAAGGAAGTGTAGCAACATAATAAAGCCTGATTCCTAATGGAAGAATAAATAAATAAATAAATGCCACATTGAGAAAGGAAATTACAAGACCTCCCTAAAAGGGAAGAAGCACTATACTTGAAATAATCTAGTACTAATATTTACCATCAGAATGAGATTGTAAGTACGGCGTTGAATTGCAAGGATGGCTTCAACTCCATTATTGACAACATCGATGGTATGGCCCAACTGTTTCATCATAGACTGTGTCACCATCACATTTATCTTGTTATCTTCTACCAGGAGGATCTTAGGTTTCAATGCTGATTTGGAAATTTCTGTATTGGTGCACTGGAGGGAGTTTCTGATCTCCTGCGTCACACTCACACATGTTTCTTGGGGAATATCTTCTCTGTGCATGGTAATTTTGTCATCTTCTACTTTTTTGCTTGTGCTGGATGATGATGATGATGAACGAGTTGAATCCTTACAAAGACCATTAAGACACTGTTTGGCTATACCTCTACCTCTTTTATTGTCAGCTTCTGGGCTACTATTATAATAAGTAGCAGTACTCTTTGAAGTCTCAGGTTCAGATGGTGTTTCCAAAGCATCAACGACCACTGAACAAGCGTCTTCACCTATCTCTTTGGGAGGAGTACTGATGTTAATATTATACGAGGGAAACGAATACATATCTTCTTCTGACTCATGTCCATTCAGTTTATTTGAGGTATTAAATCCAAAATTGGTTGCGGAGGAGAGTTTTTGGGTCCTTCCAGTACTGCTAGAAGAGAAGAGAGAACCCAAAGTGCGTGGTTGGAATTGGAAAAAGCCAGAACTTGCATCTTCATCGTCATCATCATTGTTGCAATCAGCTTCCATGTCTGGGAATTCATCGGGATCATCTGAGTCATTATTATTACAAATGGGCGATACTTTGTAGGGTAGCACAAATGTAAATGTTGATCCAACATGCTCTCTGCTGGAAACAGTTAGATGACCACCCATAAGCTCAACCTGCAGCCAATCCGTGCAAATGTTTGAGTAAAACATTATATTGCTACAATAAGTAATTCTAAACTACATACTTATGTATAATGGTGTTACAAGTGAATGATTGACGTAGAAATAAAATCCTACTATCAAATTATCATGATAACTAGAAGAAAAACCTTTAGAACTATATATGTATAATTGGTAAGAGAGAGAGAGAGAGAGAGAGAGAGAGAGAGACTAAATTTATTTAAAATCCATCAAACTCTGTGAAAGAACATATATAGGCATAGTATACGGTGGATTGTATTTGTTAAAATACGAAAAGAAAGATGAAAACTAAAACTCAATGACCGAAACTGTTAAGTCTTTGTTTTCTTTAGCAAAGACTAATCTAGTGTACACATATCATACACCACGGGTGATCAGAATACCAATTGCCCCATATATTCAAATATTAAACCTCAGTATAGTTAGGTAGCACTTTTCTACCTAAACTGTGAGACTAAATTTTAACTACAGCTTAAACTGATAACCTTAGAGCGCTACAACAAGTCAAATGGGCATTATCTTATCTCTATGGATATTATCTTATCCATATATATATAGAACATAGATAGATTTACATCATATATAATATGCATATTGTTGAAGTTTGATATATATGTGTATATATATATTGTTGGGCCAACTCTCTACCAGCTTAAGCTTTTAGAGCAACTGGTAACTTAACATGGTATCAGAACCTTGTTTGTGACGCATTGGTCTACATGTTTGCACTTTGTTACTCCCTCACTTCCAAAATAAGTGCCACTTCAAGTTTGCACATTGTTTAAGAAAAATGGATTATATAAATTTTTTTTGGCCCAATACATAGTCACATTCCTCTATTACCCTTGGATGTGATGGGTGTTTGACTTTCCTACTTGTTTGGGACCACACATATTGTTGGAATTAGGAAATATTTTAATATTGCTGATTTTATTCTTTTTATTTTAGGTCATGTTGACCCGTTTTTATTTCATATTTATTAGGCGATATTTCTTTTCCTTTTCTGGCTTTCTAGTTTTGTATATATATACATGGGATTAGTTTAATAAAATAACTCTTTTCCCAAATTCTATTCATATAGATGCTACTTTGCCTTTATTGTAAATTGTAAGAAGTTTATTAAATTTTGTAGTTTGACTTCAAAAAATGGACACTTATTTTTGAACATCCAAAAAGGAAATGTGAACACTTATTGTGGATTGGAGGGAGTATTTATCTCAACTACAATGGAGTTTAGTTTGTTGGCTCTCCACGTGCGAGACGGGGTCAGACATGAGGGAGGGTGTTGGTGAGGCTTGCTATACATCATTGGCCCTATTCTCTAACAGATTAAAGCTTTAAGAAGAGTTGGTAACTTAACACATATATACATATGGGGGGCGCTTGCCGTCCTACACTCCTACTGTATGAAGTTCACTTTTGAATTGATAAGAAAAGTAGTCTTTGTCTACCTCAATAAACTAATATAGTAGATGCTGATAGATTATCAACAAGAAGAAAAAATTGGAACTTGATTGAGTTAAAAAAGAAGATGGCTAAAACATGCAGCTCTCACCAGTTGTTTGCAGATTGCTAGGCCGAGTCCTGTCCCACCATACTTCCTTGCAGTATCTGCTCCAACTTGCATGTATTTCTTAAATAGAGTAGGCAAAGCAGTTTCTGTTAACCATTATACAAAAAAAATAAAAAATCAATTGAGTAGTGAGAGACACAAGTTAATGAACAATTAGTTCGTATATAGTGGAACAAATTAAAGTGATAAATTTTTAAGCTGTATGTACAGCGCATCAAAGTTATTACCTGGTATCCCAATCCCTGTATCATGCACATCACAGCGTATCCAAACTGTTTTTTCATCATCATCATCATCATCATCACCATCCATTGAGACTCCACTTTTAACCGGAGTAGTTTTGGGTTCAATATCATTGGATGTATATTGATTATGGTAATTAGGATCTTCTCCCCCTTGTTTGTCTACACCACGGAAACCTTTCATTTTATTAACCACACTCTCAGATGTTGACAGACCACTTTCATCTTCTTTCATCATCGACATAACTGGGGTGTGATCATCCGCAATGATCTTCTTATGGCATCCATTTCCAATATCCCCAGAATTTGGCTCCGATACCACATAAAGCTTTATCCCAACCTTCCCTTCATGGGTGAACTTGATTGCATTGCTAATTTGCAGGAACACACCAAAACAGATAGATACCAATATAAAATACTCAAGGATACTATATAATCATCATCATATCCGGGCATTTGAAAAGAATTCCAAGCATATGAAGCAAATTGTTAAAATCTTTATAAAGAGAGAAACAACAAAGAAAGACTTGGATACAATTGGGGTGTGTTTGATAGTCCAATTAATTTCATTTTCAGTACATTTTTTTTAATGTGTTTGATAATGTATAAAGCTTTAAGTAGAAAGCTCCGACTGAAAAATTCAAGTAAAACACAATTTTTCAGTATTGTAAATTCAATGGCTTAAAATTTTCGGAATCAAAAGTTTAGTAGTTAATTTTCAGTTATATCAAATGGGACCTTCGTATTGTAATTTATTAGCAATTGAAGGTGCAAATAGATCAGCCAGAATTGGGCATCAATAATATTACTACAATTACTGGACAACTTTTTACTTCATAGCAGCATTTACCAAAACTTTGACACCACTTTCTGAAATGGCACAATCATGGGGTGATTAGTATTCTTTTACCAAAACAATTAAAGAACAATGCCTTGATGCAATTCAATTTCCAAGAGGCCCTAAAGATCTTACTATAAACATACAACATGAACAAATAATTCACTTTCCAGATTTATATGGAACTAAGAGCAGTCTATAAAAAACCACAAAGAGGATTATTGGCCAAGAGGAAATAATTACCTGATCAAGTTAGTAAGTATTTGTCGAATCCTAAGAACATCTCCAGTAACCTGCAATTGATTCTTTAAGTTAAAATACTTACAAGGTTGGATGATAACATTCTGAAAGAGTGGGAATACAGAGTGATGAGATTAACATTTTTAAAACTGAAATCTGATTAATTTCAATGCCATCAACAAAGAGTATACATGTTCTACATATGAAGGAACTTCGTAAACCAAATACGTTTCCACAATGTAAATTATTAAACCACTCACTGGTTTCCCTCATTAAGGTTACTACCATCACCACATAAGAGTCATACGATTCTCAAGTATTATCAGCTCTGGGGGTCCAGAATAAAGGAACAGGCTATTTGACAATAATACATCTTGCAGATACAACAAGTAATTAAGGCTCCATTTGGTTTGCGGGTTTAAAGAACGAAAAGGAAAAACCAGAAGGAAAACTATTTCCTTAGTGTTTTCCTCCGTTCTTTAATGATATTAGAAAGTCAAAAAATTATTTTAAAAAGGAGAGAGTTAGAAAAGGAAATACAAGAAGATTTAAAAAAAAGTGACTCAGAAAATTCAAAATCTTTAAGTTTTGTTTTCATCTTGTTTTCTTTCCTTCGTATTTTACACACTGTTTTCCTTGTTAACCAAAGAAAGAGAAGTGTTTCCTCGGTGTTTTATGTTGGAATTAAGAGTTAATTACGGGATTTTACCTTTAGATTTATCGGTCATGTTGACCGTAGTTATTTCAGATTAATTGTGTTTATTCTCTTTCCATATTTCTATTATCCTTGTTGCCTATATAACAATGATTGTAAATAATACAATTAAGCTTTTCTATATTTCTATTTGGTATCAGAGCCAAAAAATGCTCTTTCAACCCTAACCCTAATCCTCCACCACCCTTCCGCCATACCAGCCACCTCCACCCTCCCTGCGCCACTGCCCACCTCCACCCTAGACATCGCCTGACCCTCGCCTAGGTCCCCCACACCCAGCCGCAGCCTAGCCGAGCCCCCCACACCCAGTCGCCGCACCACAGGGTCTCCCTAGGCTCTGTCGCAGCCTTTGGCTGCCCTTGTTTGTCCCTTTTTTGGGCCTATTTTCGTGATGTACTAGAGCCTTGTATGTGCTCTTAATTTTCTGTTTGGGTGAGCCGAGTGTCCGGCTGCCCCGTTGTTTTTGCCGAGTGTACGGCTACGTTTGGTTCTCTTTCTTCCCGGATTTGTTCTGTTTGTTCCCGTGGGTGATTCTACGCTTAGTTTTTAGCGTGCCTCCATGGCTAAGGAGACTAGTAAGGATGCTTCTGTTACTGCTGCTCTTCGTTCTGATCTCTCTGTTTCTCATCCTACACTGGCTCAACGGGTTACCAGTGTACTGTTAACTGGGAAGAATTTTCATGCCTGGTCGAATTCTCTTCGCCTCTTCCTTGGAGGCAAACGTAAGATTGGGTGGTTACTTGGCAAGGAAAAATCACCAGGTACATCTGATCCTAAATATGAAGAATGGTACACTGACAATTGTATTATTCTGGGTTGGATGTTTAACTCAATGGAAGAACGGGTTTACAACATGTTCATGTATCATCGCGATGTGTTTGACCTCTGGACTGCCTTGAATAAAATGTATGCTCATGCTCACAGCGATTCCGGTATTTTTGAGCTATATCAGGATATCTCACATGCGTCCCAAGCCACCTTGGGACTGTCTGTTACGGATTATTTTGGGTACTTACAGACTCGATGGGAGGAGCTTTCTCAGTATGAGCCTATTACCGACTTTCCTAATGATGGTGCTGTTGAGACCAAGCGCCTTGACCGTCGTCATACCTACCAGTTTTTGATGGGCCTCAAGCCCGAGTTTGAGACTCTCCGCACCCAGATCCTTAATACTGTTCCATTACCCTCGTTATTTGAGGCATTTGCTAGTGTGGAGGGTGATGAGCGGCGTCGTCAAATTGTTTCCATATCTCCTGTGACTGGTTCTTCCCCGTCTACTCCTGATCAGATGGCATTTACTGCCCCTTCGGGTCCTCGTCCCACTGGTTCTCGTTTCTTTTGTCAACATTGCCGTAAGCCTGGCCATACCATTGATCGTTGTTTTGATCTTCACCCCGAGATGAAACAACAATTTGCTAAGAGTCGGCCTCCCGCTGGTCGTGGGAAAGGTGCGCCCCGTATTGGTGCTGTGGTTGAAGTCACTTCATCGTCACCTGATCTTGGGCAGCTGCAGTCATAGATTGATCAGCTTCAGACACGCTTGGGACTGGGTGCTTCTTCCACTTCATCCGGACCTACTGCTGCCATTGTCACCGGTACTCCTACTGCTCTTCACGGTAAGTCAGCTCAACCCACCTGGATTCTGGATTCGGGTGCCAATAACCATATGACTGGTGAGTCTTCCTTTTTTGTCTCTCCTTTTAATCCTATTGATCAGTCAGTCTGTATGGTGATGTTTTCTTGACCTCCGATATTACACTTTCGTCTATTTACTATGTTCCCAACTTTGCCTATAATCTTCTCTCTGTTAATCGTCTTGCCAAAGATCATAATTGTGCTGTAGTGTTCTTACCCTCTTGTTGCTACTTGCAGGACCTGACTTCGAAGAAGATTTTTGGCAGGGGGTATGAGAGGGACGGTCTCTACTACTTTGGTGCTCCGTCGTCTTCTAGGGTGTCTCCATCCAGTCTGCAAGCTAATAGTTTACCTGTTTCTAATTATTCCGTTTTACCGAACTCAAATACATATGTCTTTACTCTTAAAACTTTAGATTTTTGGCATGCTCGTCTAGGACATGCGAATTTTCAGTATTTGTGTTGGTTGTTTCCTACTTTGAATAAAGCTTGCAAGGATTTTCAGTTTAAATGTGTGGTTTGTGAACTGTCTAAACATACTCGTACTTCTTACATTCCACGCATGCACAGGGCACCTAGTGCTTTTGACCTTATTCATTCTGATGTATGGGGTCCTTCTCCTGTCACGGCCTTGTCACAACACCGGTATTATGTAACTTTTATTGATGACTATACGCGTTGCACTTGGGTTTATCTTATGAAGAAAAAATCTGAGGTCTTTACACACTTTAGAAATTTTCTACAAATGGTTAAAACTCAATATCATACTATTGTGCGTAATATTAGGTCAGATAATGGTCGAGAATATATAACTGATGACTTTAGGTCTGCCCTTAACAAAGATGGGATTCTCCAACAACTTACCTGTCCGTACACTCCTGAACAGAATGGTGTGGCAGAACGTAAGAACCGTCACATCATGTCTGTGGTCAGATGCCTCTTATGTGGTATGAATGTTCCCAAATATTTTTGGCATATGGCTGTCCTCACTGCCACGTATCTCATTAATCATACTCCCAGTCGGGTTCTTGAAGGGAAGACACCTCTTCATATTCTAAAACCTGGTGGCACTCTTTTTCCTCTTGTGCCGCGTGTTTTTGGTTGTACTTGTTTTGTTCAAAATAGGAGTCCTACCGTACAAAACTTGATAATAAGGCTGTTCGTTGTATATTCTTGGGTTATTCGTCCATGTCCAAAGGGTATAGATGTTATGATCCAGTTAATCGTCATTTTTATAATTCGTTGGATGTTACCTTCCTGGAAACTGTTCCTTTTTTTCCAGGTTCTTCCTCTTCTACAGGACAACCACCGGTGGATCCAGTTGTGGTCGATGGTTCTGTTTTGCCTCGGCCCGTTCCGATTCTCGACTCTCCCGGTGATTCTCTACCTCCAGTTATTACCAGTGAGCCATCTCAAGTATATTCTCGCCAACCTCGTCCCCCTGATCCCCTGCCACCGTCTTCTCCGGATTCAGCTATCCGTTCTCCTTTACCTCCTATTGTTGCTCCTGATGTTGTTCTTCCCGTTATCCAACTCGTATTCGTCACCTTCCTGCTCGTTTTTTTCTGTCTGACATTACTAACCATCCCATTTCCAAGTATATATCTTTTCAGGGTTTGTCTGCTTCTTATCAGTCCTTTCTTAGTCAAGTTGATTCGGTCCCTATTCCTCGGTCTGTTCATGAGGCCCTCCGGGATCCTAAGTGGGTAGTTGCTATGCAAGCAGAAATGGATGCTCTTCAAGGTAATTAGACATGGGAGCTTGTAACTCTTCCCGCAGGTGAGCGACCAGTTGGTTGTAAATGGGTTTTTAGCTTGAAGTATATGGCTGATGGGAGTATTGATCGTTATAAGGCTCGTTTAGTTGCTAAGGGTTTTACTCAGGTCCCTGGTAAGGACTTTGGTGCCACTTTTGCTCCTGTGGCTAAGCTAACTACAGTTCGCCTTCTCGTTTCCTTGGCTGCTTCCTATTCTTGGCCTCTTTATCAACTCGATGTTAAAAATGCATTCCTTAATGGTGATTTGACTGAGACGATTTATATGGATCCTCCACCGGGTTTTCGGCCTCAGGGAGAGTGTTCTGGGAAAGTTTGTCGCCTCCGAAAATCTATCTATGGCCTGAAGCAGTCTCCTCGTGCATGGTTTAGTCGGTTTAGCGATGTGGTTCTTAGCATGGGATTTATTCGCTGTCATTCGGATCACAGGTGTTTTATTCGCCGCCAGTCTCAAGGGAGGTGTATCATTATCTCGGTATATGTTGATGATATTATTATTACTGGTGATGATACATCTGGTATTGCTCAGGTGAAACGTGATCTGGGTATGTCCTTTGATATTAAGGATTTGGGCTCTCTTCGTTACTTTCTTGGTATTGAGGTTGCTAGGTCTAGCCAAGGTATCTCCTTATCCCAGAGGAAGTATTCACTTGATCTTCTTCAAGATACAGGTATGCTTGGGTGTAGGCCTGCCTCATCTCCTATGGATCCAAACCTTAAGCTTACTTCAGAGATGGGAGAGCCTCTACCAGATCCTTCAGTATATCAGCGTCTTGTGGGTCGTCTTATCTACCTGACGAACACGAGACCGGATCTTACTTTTGCTGTTAGTGTTGTAAGCCAATTTATGCATTCCCCGCGTACTTCTCATTTGGATGCTGTTTATCATATCCTTCGATATCTCAAGACGTGTCCTGGTCTTGGCCTTTTCTTCACAGCAGGAGTACAGTCAGGCCTTTCCTGCTTTATAGAAGCAGATTATGCAGGCTCTAGGAGTGACCGACGCTCTACATCTGGTTTCTGTACCTTCCGTGGCAGTCATCTTATATCGTGGAAGAGTAAAAAGCAAGCGGTTGTCTCACGCTCTTCAGCCGAAGCTGAGTATCGGGCCATGGCCCAAGGTACGTGTGAACTTCTTTGGCTTCGGACACTTCTAAGCGAGTTGGGTTTTCCGGTAGCGGGCTCATCCACCCTGTTTTGTGATAATAAGTCCGCCATTATGCTGTTTTCCGACTCTGTTCTTCATGAAAGAACTAAACATGTGGAGGTTGATGTTCACTTCATTCGGGAGAAAGTTCGATCTGGCGTCATTATACTGAGCTTTGTTCCTTCATCTGATCAAACTGCTGATATGTTTACCAAGTCTGTTGGTCCAACGCTTCTGCAATCTTCTCTTCGCAAGCTAGGGCTCGTCAATATCTTCGCTCCAGCTTGAGGGGGAGTGTTGGAATTAAGAGTTAATTACGGGATTTTACCTTTAGATTTATTGGTCATGTTGACCGTAGTTATTTCATATTAATTGTGTTTATTCTCTTTCCATATTTCTATTATCCTTGTTGCCTATATAACAATGATTGTAAATAATACAATTAAGCTTTTCTATATTTCTATTTTTTCTAACCCTTCTTCCCTCACTAAGTCCATGAACCAAAAGAGATCCTGGGCTGCGCTGCATACCGAGTGCATATAAACAATATTTGGTGGGCAGGTCATAGTTAGAATGTGCATTAAAGCTTTTACCTCCACGGGAACATCATCTGATACATGTCCTTCCAACATCAGTATCTTTTGCAGTGATGCCGCGGAAGTCTGGAGCACATGTTTCACTACCTCTCTTGGCCTGAATTTCGTAGCTTCCAACTTCATCACTCCTACAAATGGGCACAAGTAAAAAAATTACAGATTCTTGATAAGTAAATAATCCAAGGTAGATTAGCTTGTTTGCCATTCATGATCATGTTAGTCCAAATTGTTCAATGACAAACACCAAAACGAAAAATTGTTGATATGAAAACATGACTTTGAGCCCATTGTCATGGGAAAAAGAGATTTTTATTAATAATATTTCTAAGGGGGATTTTTCTTTTTATGGTGAAGTACTAAAACACTGTTTAGTGTTTGGTATTGCTGTGGGAATAAGAGATTTTGTTTTTGGAGAACAGTGCTTGGTAATCTAAGTGGATTATTCACTTATCGACATGTCCAGCTTACAATTATTGGACAGTCATGGTCATTTACAAAAAATTAAAGAGGACTTCGAGGTAAATGACAAATTTCATGGAATTTGTTTTGAGTGTTCAGCTCAGCTTTTTGAAAAAGCAGCAATTTGCTGTTTTTAAAATAATCTCTTTTCAGCTTTAAAGTGGAAGTTGCTTTTTGAAAAAACCTATAAAGTGTTGGTTGCAAAATGGGTTCAAAACTAATCCAGTCTATTCTAATCTAATCTAATCTAATACTAAATACTAAAAGTGGAATCCTCAAGCCAAATTTTGTATTAGGGTGACCATGTCCTCTTTAGTTATTACCCTACATCTCTCTTTTCTCTTTCTTTCTCCCTCTTGACATATGAACAGTCTCTGACTTAGCCAAACTGCCCCTCTCTCTGTAATTACACGTTTCGGTTTTTGATCTTGGAAAATGAGATGTCATCATGTCCTTTTAATCATTTGAGTATTTTTAGTTCATGAAAATTAGTCCTATATTCTATGTCTGTATTCAACCCTTTTTCACGATATTTAAATGTTAACTCTTTGTTTATTTTTTCTAATCTACTCAACATTCTCCCACCACTATCATTCATCCCTCTCTTATAAAGTTTGATCGTTCCTAACTGTGTAAGCAAGAACCCCACATAACATGATCATAAATATTGTTCAATACGTAACATGGTCACAATTCACAAACAACATATCATGTTGCACAGTTTGCGTGCTAGTTTTTCAATAAATTGATCTCAAATAGGCAATAGATGGCCCGAAAAAGCTCTATCCAAACCGGCTCGTTCATCATTATTCCAATCACTAAGGTGGTAGTTTAAAAGATGCAACCTGAATTATACTACATGCAGGCCAGAGTAGTCATTTACAGAGAAGCCAAGTACAAAGAATCTGAAGAACTGAAAAGTCACACACCATGAAGAAAGGGAATGAACTTAGTTCAAACCTGATTCAACCTTGGAAAGGTCAAGGATGTCATTTATAAGCTGAAGCACCAAATCTCCTGAAGATAACATCACATTCAACAGTTGTCTTTGCTCCTTATCAAGTTTTGTGGTTGAAAGAATCTCAGCCATGCTTACAACCCCAGATAGGGGAGACCTTATCTCGTGAGACATGGTTGCTAGCATTTGTTTCGCTCTCATTGTTTCCTCTGCAGGAATATATGTAGTTATTGAGTAAGTACTGAAATACAAGTTTCCTTTTTTTGTTTTTTTCATTTTTGCCTGATTAAAGGGGTAAAGTGCAATCATTCAGAAGTACTTGAGTAGGTAAACCTGTTATATGAATTGTTTTGTTTAGTTCTGTTTCCTTGGCTTTTTGTACAGCTATCTCTTCTCGAAGCTTTGCCATCTTTTCCGTTTTTCTCACCTGTTTCATGAACCGTAATATTATATAAATTTTCATGACAATTCAAGACCTGAAATGGCTACTATAAGCAAATTGAATAGTAAATGGAGATGAGAAAAGGTAGCTGAGAGAAAAAGAGAGAATTGATTGAGTGAGTGGAATATAAGAAGAGTCCTGTTAAATAGAAAGAGACTTCATCCAAAAAAAGAAAGTAGCCTTTCCCAGTTGTGACCTTGCAGGTGTATTCTTCAGATAAGAATATCGGTCCATATTTTTTTTCTTCCGAAAATATAAATCCATCACTAATAATGATTGTTGTAATTATAGTTTGATTTTGACGCTTGTGATAGTCGATTTCGACTTTATAGGCTACTAGTAAATGCTTCAGGTGATTTTTATTTATTATTTTTGCAGTTTGTTTTACAAATTTTATACGAATATACATAAGTAACCAAAGAAAAAAAGAACTTGGCTTGTTATTATTTTGGTAGCAATTGCTTTATGTATAGTCTTCTCTTATTTCCTTGTGGATTCAAGGCCTCATTTTTGGATCGAAGAAAGAGACCCTTCCTTGTAATTAATTCACTTCCGCTCCTAATATATCATATCCTTGTGTGGAGATAGATTAGCAAAAACTATCTACCACCAAGCTATTTGTGTCTTACTTGTTTATTGGACACCGAGGTAGGCAAGAAAGGTTGGCCAGTTCAATATATTAGTCCCCCAGTTTTGCTAATTGAGTCAAATTGCAACACTGATTTAGCCATGGAGAACTTTAACTTAGTATATTTGTATACTTCAAACTATTATATGGATACATACGTATATGCTTTAAAACCACACAAATTCAAGCTGAAGGAAGAAAATTGTGAATTACATTATCCTACTTACTCTCCACTGGGAGAGACAGAATGAGGAAAAGAGTCTCACAAAAGGGAAAAAGTGGACCTAAAAAAGTTTCGACTGCATCTAAACGGCTACACCTATGATTCTCGCAGCTGCATTTTGTGTTTAGATGGCCATTATATCTCACGTTTTCATGTTCTTAACATCAAATAGTCTGTAGAAAATAAATTAAAACAAATTTGAACGTGATATATGTTGAGCGCACACGCACACATATCAAGCGATGTTTGATGATTCCTCTGCAAAACAGGTTACCAAACCCAACGTTGGAGATTTAACGAGAAACTTAAAAGTGTACTGTTGGCTACCACTTTTACAATACTCAAGTCAGATTTTACCTTTTATACAACAGCAGTTAAGTTAAAGTAATATGATCGAATAAAAATTAGAAAAGATGAATCTAAATACAACTAGATTCAGAAAATATATTAAAGCGGGCAATATGATCAAATATAAATCAGTAAAAGTGACCCACTTCTAGAACTAATAATCCGAACTTGTAAGTTTTACATCTTCCAGCTTTTGAAGTCTCCTCAGGAGCAAGACAGAGAAGTAAACAATAAAAAGTAAAGTCTGGAACTGGAAGTGCTGCTGAATCATCACATTACCATACTAGTGTGTAATCCAAGGACGGACTTTCACATTCGAGAGTGAACTTTTGAAGTTCCCTACCCAGTGATGTTTTAACAGGTTGAAACCTCAATATCTCCATGAAGCTTAGGAGGTTCAAACTTTTGTACTGGTGCTCATAATAAAAAAGCTTGAGATTCAAAAAATAAACTAAACTAAAAATTGGATTTCATTTCAGCTAAAGAAAAAACTATTTAGTCTACAATCTACATAAAATGAAACATTAACTTGAGCAATTGAATGTAAACCTATTCAATGAATTGGAAATTAATGCATATAACTAACTGGTAAAGGAAGTGTATGTTTCATATTAAGACTTGAAAATCTCATCACTACTCAAAATGCAATAATAAAAAATAAAAAAAATATATAAAAAAAGCAGCAACTAATTGACGCCCAGAAGAAAAATAGGAATCATTTTCTGGGATGGTGTGGTCATGAACCAAATTATCATTAACACTTGCCATAGGAGTCCCAAAAGAAATACAATTCAGAATTTTAAGTTATTTCAAAATCTTGAGCTGTTGGAGAATACACTTACATTCACACTCAGCAATGTATATCAGAACCAAGGCTCTGACACCATGTTAAGTCGCTATTTACTCCAAAACTTTAAAATTAATCGATGGCTCAACAATGTATATCATGCTCTAAAAGGCATAGAATCATGTGATTTATACAAAAATAAGAAAAACAAAACTAAAAAATTAGGGCTCGCATGGTAATGTTATGGTTTTTGGTTTTCAGTTTTTGTTTTCATTTTTTGAATTGATCATAGTCAACTCCCAATATAAAAAATGAAAACAAAAACTGAAAACCAAAAACCACAATGTTACCATGCGAAGCCTTAGTATATACTAAAATGAGCTTACCTGATCAGTTACATCCATTCCCATGTAGTTCACTCCAATAGTTTCTCCTGCCTTGCTGAAGACGGGTTCCACATATATCAAAAATGTCTTTGACCCAAATAATTCTGTCTCAAATGTAATCTCCCTCTTTGCAGGTAATCCTCGTTCCAAAACTTCTCGTTTGAAGTCTTGAGATTCCCTGACACCAGCTCCAGTGAATATCTCCACATCCGTTTTTCCTATAATGTCCTGAAAAATCGGTGAATTTGATGAATGCTTGTTCCAGATTCTGAAAATGATGCTTAAAAAAAAGGAAAAAAATAAAATAAAATACACAAAATTTTTACATCATGTAACTAAATGAACACCCTAAGGTGATCAATCATGATAAAGTTTAGAAATTCTTTTAGGCAATCAATTACCTCCTCATGCAAACTTGGAAAATGATTGTAAATGAATCGATAACGCAACTCCTTATCCTGAAAGAAAAGACGATCAATCCTCAGATTCTCTTATGATACAATTAAGAAATCGATATAGATTCATATAAAGGAATTAGAGACAAGAGCAAAGCGGAGAGGATTAAGTCAATACAAATTGAGAGAGAGAGAGAGAGAGAGAGAGAGAGAGAGAGAGAGAGAGGTTACCTGATGGCCGATAACAACCGGTGCATTTTGGAGAACAAAATGCAAGAAATTATCGGCTCTTTTCAATATCTGGGAAAGTTCTTCAACTGGTGAGGATTGCCTTTCGAGATCTTTTATGCTTTCTTGCAACTTCTCCATGAGTATCTGCTCTCTCTGAACACTCGCCTCTAACAATTTCTCTAAATGCACGGCTTTCTGCTTCCAGTATAAGATGGTATCGCACTTAGCATCAATTTCTAGTCCTTTGTCTTGAACCACCACAACATTTCTTCTCCGTGGAACTTCTTCCCATATATCATAAACCTCATCCAATATAGAAATTGGACGCTTATCACCACCATACCTTACTTCTTCAAAACGATGTTCCTCCAATATCTCCAATTTCTTAAGTTCTACTTCTTGTCTTTGCTTGTTTAGATTATCAACCTCTTCTTTGAGAAGCCGTACTGCATTTGCTTGCTTGTACTCCCAGTTTTTCACTAAATATGCCAACTGAGACGAACCCTTCTCACTATAGTTGGTTAGCTCTAAAAGACGCTTGAAATCAACTATAGTTGGCTCCTCTATGATCGTAACCTCCTCCAACATATCTTGATCTCCTCCTGGCTTTTCTACATTGAATTGCCTTCCGGCTTCATTAATATCTTCCGGCCACATTGACGAGAGGACTTCAATGTCCATTTCTTCTACTAGATGGTCGTTCTCCATTGCACACACCATTAAAATCACTTCTTCTTCTTCTTCTTTTTTTCCCTCACATCCAATTGTAGATTAACATTTTTAATCAGGTCCGTGTACCATTCATTAGATTTCCACAAAACACAAGTAATTAACAGAACAGTGTTTGAAGCCACCAGCACACTGGGTCCTTTAACTTTGAGCAAATGTCCCGTTCGGATTGTGGACTCTTCATAAGAAAATAACTTATTTGCTGAGTGATTGGGTGCGGGCTCTCTAATGCGGACAAATTATACTCAGCCAATCTATTTAAGACTACAAAACTGGGATGTCATATGGTGGAATCGGATTAATGTGAATTGATTGACATTCCAACACTAAAGAAAAATGCATCAAAATTTGTGTAACACTGCTAGAGTTTATCGGAATGAAAAATGAATAAAGTATGGTTCATGAATATATCTATGCAGGTAAAAAGATACATACAGTACATGGAACCACGCCACAAGTATTGGATTAAAATCAACATAACTTATGAAAAGAGAAAGCAACTCAATACACCTCTCATGAAGCTCAAATTTAGCAAAATCGGGAAAAAGCTATAGAGGGCATCTTCTTCGGAACCCAACAGGCAGAAAGTTTAAACAGACACCAATATATACATATATTTTGGGTGTGTGTATGGTGGGGTGAAGGGGAATAAAGGAAATCCTTTTAGTTTCTTCCAAATTCACCCTTCCCAATTCTCCATCGAAATCTCTCAAATCATTAACAAATTCGACTGACAGAATAAGTAACAATAGCCACACACCACAAATGCCATCCCAAAAAAAAAAAAGAGGAAAAGAAATCCATCGCAAATTATTAAATCCAACAAAATTGAAAAACTCTTCTCACCCCTAAAATAAAATATATATATATATGTATATATATAAAATAAAAATAAATAAATAAAGGAGATTCCATCATCATTAGCAGTGCAAACAATAATGAGTATTGAACATTGCCTAAAGTTAAACTGATGTAAGTAATTTTTTTTGGTTAGTAATACACATATACTTCACATAGTTATAAATTCAAAAACCCAGAAATAAGTTTGACCACCACGACATTTCACACAAAAACTTGACGACAAACAATTCAGAGATTTGTTGAGAAGTCTAATAAAATTGTTAACAAAGAAATTCCATTCAACAAAATAAACAAACAATAGATCCAAAAACTGGAAGGAGTCAAAAGTAAACACAATGGAGAATCGGAATGCTAATGCAAATATGGATTTCCAGAGATAAAATTAAAAGAACAAATTTCACAAAGCGAAATGTAGAAGTAGTACCCAAATAAGATAAGCTAACCTTTGTGGTGTTGTTGTGATGGAAGAACTTCAACGCTCTGTTTTTTTTTTTTTTTAAGAAAGAGAGAAGTTGAGTTGGGCCTCTTCCTTCCTTTCTTTCTCTTTCTTTCACTGTAGATCTGAAAGAATCTCCCGAAAGTGGTCGGTCAATGAAAAGTATCGATCGGAGCATATAGTATATGTGTGTGTGTGTGAGTTAGTGAGAGAGAGAGAGAGAGAGCAGCATGTGCAAGAATAGAAAAAAAAAAAAATATATATATATATATATATGTAGAGAGAAGAGAAACTCTCAGGAGCCATGTGCAATGGAGGTCAATAATATTACTGAAATGTGTGTGTGGCCTTTTATGTTTGACATATTTTTTAATTGACACAAAACAATTTCCCTACCAATATTTATCTCTCTCTCTGTTGGTTAGATTCATTAGCCTCTTCTGCAACTTCAACCCTCTTTCAATCACAATTCAATCTTTCTTACGTTTCCTGCAGAAGAGAGACTCTCTCTCTCTCGCTGCTTCCCTCTTGACACTTGTTATATTTACAATTATTCATAATATAATAGTATATAGTATAGAGAGAGAAAGTTGCGCGAGTTTTTAAATAGGGTGGAAGCGAGGTTGCTCCCCGCCCTTTACGAGGTGACCAATTAGTTCCGCGCGTTGTCACGCGCACAACATAGCTTACTCTTATCTCTCTTCAAACTAGCTGGGTCCCACTTACTCTGTGATTGGAAATAAAAATAATATTTGGAAGAATTAATTAACCGTTCCTGTAATAGAGACTTTTCTGCAAATAGTCTGGTATATATTTTTTTTTTGAAGGAGATAAAGGACAATTGTTTTCAAATTATACGACATTAAATTCATTTTTAAACTGAAAAGAGTAATATTTGGGGCACAACTAAAGTCACAACCTTTTTTGCACAACCTTTATTTTGTGTCTATCTCTCTCTTGATGGGTCCCACAGTGCCAGTGACCCCACAGTGCCTACTAGGAGAGAGATAGACACAAAATGGAGGTTGTGCAAAAAAGGTTGTGGCTTTGGTTGTGCCCCAAGTATTACCCGACTGGAAAATAAGAATGTTGACAAATTTACTCCCATCACATATATAAAACAATTATATTTTGTCATCTCAGCACGTTCTTCAAAGAAGCTTTTTTTTTTCAAATTTTAAAATGATGTAACTTTCAAAGCACAACTCTGATTTGATTAAAACTTACATATTTGTAATTTAGAAGAAAAAATCTATCAAACAAGATTTATAGTGACTAATGACAAAATGAAAAAATATATATATATATTGTGTCACTGTCATTTGTGACATTGACATATGACTATGCTTGATATTTTTTTTTTTTTTTATGTATGTCACTGTCTTTTACCTTCGACAATAACGTAAAGGCAATACATCTGAAAATTGGACGGTAACATTACCTAAGCAGCACTTGAAGACAGTAACATGTTCTAAAATGACCATAACTTTGCGATTTTATGGTTGGTTTGGATGATTTTTTTTTTTTTATTTACATAGTAGTATATAGGCAGTAACAAATTCTAACATATGTAAATTTTATTGTAAAGGTAGTACCATCTTAAAATTGGCCATAATTTTGATTTTTTTTTTTGCGACAGTAACATCTACTAAAATGACCATAACTTTGTGATTCTTTGGCTATTTTTGATGGTTTTTTTTAACTGGGGTAATTTTTTGAGTTCTACGCAATGGAAATATCGGTTTTACAAAAAAAAATAAAAAAATTTGTTGATATCCGTTTGTGAGTTGCAAATTTTTTATTTTTTATTTTGGAAGAATTTTATAGGCACTGTGAAACTTGTTTTGTAGAATACAGATACATAAAATTGATTGAAAATCGATTTTTAGTTTGAAAGTTAAAGCATTCTAAATATTGAAAAATAAGAAGAAGAAAAAAAAACAGTTTTGTTGGTTTGTTAGTTAAAATTAACAATTTCAGTCCAAAGAAAATTGGAGAACCCCAGTCATTATAAAAAAACACGCGTGGACTAATCTTCTATTTTTAGCCATTCCAGGGACCTTTGGCCACATGCCCCCTTTTGATTTTGTTTTTATTTTTGTTTTGGTTTTTTTTTTTCACCTTTTTTGGGGCAGTATGAAAGTTTTTGACAGTTTTAACTGGTTTTGTTTTCATAATTTTATGACAAACTAATACCCTTATATTTATATATATTTTTTAGTAAAACTTACTTAGTTTAATTGTAAATATGAGATATAGGTAAAATATAGTGGGATTTTTTGTATCAGAGCTCCAGGTTTAGGTGAGTTCGACGATTGTCCTACACTTCTTGAACATAAGATACCTCGTGCTAGTATAGATTATAAGATAGTCTTCTCTACAAGTCGCTTGTGGTTCTAGATATGACCACGTTATATAAGCCTTTGATTACTTGTATACTATTCTTACCTCTATTTTGGAGATTAGTTTATTTATCGATATTTCAGTCCGTAGTTATTTTCCTTATTGAATTTGTGAGGCTTAAGTATTCCTTATGCAAACCACCTACTGAAAGATTTTGAATCGATCGAAAGTGATCATCTTAATGCACTAGTATTCAAATCATAATGGCTCCTGACACTAGAGGAGCGAGGAATCGAAATGGAGCAGGACCTGCCAATCTGATTCTACCTGAATTGATCCGACAGGACTTTTCGAAGCTCTCGTAGGAAGAATTGAAAGAGCTAATGCTATAGTAGGGAATATGGAGAATTGAGGAAACAACAACTGGAATAACCACCATTGTGCACATCATAGACAAATTTGGAGACAAATTACTAGAGTGTTTTCGTGCTCTAAGGCCTGAGAAATTTGATGGATTAATGGAACCATGGAAAGCCGAACAATGGTTAAGAGAAATGGATCTTATTTTTAGAGCTATCGACTGTAATGAAGTAGAGAAATGTCGACTAGCAACCTTTCAGTTAACCTATACAGTAGCTGATTGGTGGGAAGCAGAGGAAGCTACTGTGGGGGAAGAAGCAATCAGAAGACTTACTTGGGCCGCATTCAAGGAAAAGTTATTGAACAAGTACTTTTCGTTGGTTGAAAGGAACTTGAAGAAGAAAGAGTTCATGGAGCTAGCCTAGGGTAGCAGGACAGTGCATGAGTACACTACTCAGTTTGAGCGCACTTTGCTTATCACATGGTTGACACCCCAGCAAAGAAAACGAACAGTATCACCAATGATTGTCTTTACCACTTTAGGAGGCCATTGTGGTGTATGTGCACCAATCGTTTGAGTCACTAGTTGGGTTGGAAAACATACACAAGAAGAGGCAAGTAGTTTTACTCGTAAATTTCCATCGAGGTTCATCCCAGGACTGAGACCACCGGTGCCTTATCAAGGAAACAAATGCACATGGACAGGAGAGAGGAAACCCAGCCAGCACACCCCCGACGTCAACCAGCCCGACCAGTACCACTACGACCACTACCGCCCCAGAACAAGGTACCTGCCCCAGTCGGAGATTATGTTGCACCCCTAGTTCCCCCGAGAGGAGACGAAGGGAATTGCTTTAATTGTGGAACCCCAGGACATTTGGCCAAGGACTGTCGTGCACCTAAGACTTTTAATTTAAAGGAGATTACTTGCTACAACTATGGTGAGCTAGGTCACCTAAGCCGAGATTGTAAAGCGCCTCATCAAGGATTCTATGGACCTACAACTCAAGGTCAAATCGCTTAGACTCGTTAAAATGCAATTATTCCTGAAGCAACTAGATTTGATACTGAGGCCTAGAATTTGGAAGGTATGCTCACGTTTTTCAGTAATAGAGTTAAAACTTTATTTGATACTGGTGCATCAAATTCGTTGATTTCTAGTAGAATTGTTCAAGATTTGGGTTTAGTGCCTCAGAACCTTTCCGTAGCCTTGAACGATGTATCCCTATTGGGAGTATTTGCTAGGTTGGGTAAAGTATGTAAGAATTGCCTAATTAACCTAGAGGACATAGACTTGTTAGCAGACTTGGTAGTATTATCGATGAGAGAGTTTGACATCGTCATAGGAATGGATTGGTTGACTAAGTACTATGACAACTTGGACTGTTAGCAAGTCAATTACCTTCTCATTGCCTGGAAGCTAACCCGTTAGCTTCTATTGTAACCCATCGAGCGGTGCATTTCTCACAAGCCGCTTAGTTACCATCAAGGGCACAATTCTAGAGATTAGAGTAATCGAGATTCCAGTGGTGTGAGAATTCGAGGATGTATTTAGGGATATCTTAGAGTTACCACCTAAGTGAGAAATAGACTTCTGCATAGAATTGGTACCTGGTACAACCCCAATATCTAAGACTATGTACCGTATGGCACCAAATAAAATGCCAGAGTTAAAGAAGTAAGTACAAGAATTAGAAGATTTAGGTTTTGTTCAACGTAGCACATCACCGTGGGGAGCATTGGTGTTGTTCGTGAAGAAGAAAGATGGATTGCTTCGACTTTGTATAGACTACAGGGAGTTGAACAAAGTGACCATCAAGAACATGTACCCACTGCCGAGGATCGATGATTTGTTCGATCAGCTTCAAGGAGCAACAACGTTTTCAAAGATTGATTTGAGGTCAAGATACCATCAGCTTTTAGTTAGGTCCGAAGATGTGCCAAAAACTATGTTTATAACCAGATATGGATATTACGAGTTTCTTATAATGTCATTCGGAATGACCAACACCTCAGCAGTGTTCATGGATTTGATGAATATGGTGTTCAGACCCTTCTTGGATCAGTTTATCAGTTTATGATTGTTTTCATCGATGATATTCTAATTATTCCAAAACCAAAGAAAAACACGAGAAGCATGTGCAAATTGAATTGCAGATGCTTAGAGATAATCATTTGTACACAAAGTTCAGAAAGTGTGAGTTTTGGCTCAAGGAAGTTAAGTTCTTGGGACATGTTGTTTCTCAACATAGAATTTATGTGGATACTTTGAAGACTGACGCATTGCTAAATTGGAAGAGACCGGGTAACGTCTTAGAAGTTAGGAGTTTTCTTGGTTTGGCCGGTTATTATCGGAGAATCATAGAAGGTTTCTCCAACATCGCCGCCCAATTAACTGATCTGACGAAGAAGAATCTAAAGTTCAAGTGGAAGGATAAGCATGAACGCGCATTTCAGGAGTTAAAAGAAAGATTGACTTCAGCGCCAGTACTTGCAATTCTGAAGAGTGGCGAGAGATACACCATCTATAGTGATGCATTGCACCAAGGATTAGGGTGTGTTATAATACAAGATGGGAAGGTTATAGCGTATGGATCTAGGCAGTTAAAGCCATATGAGTTAAACTATCCTACGCATGGTCTTGAGTTAACCGCTATTGTTTTTGCATTGAAGACCTAGAGACATTACTTCTTTAGAGAACAGTTAGATTTATTTTCGGACCATAAGAGCTTGAGGTATTTATTTTCACAGAAGGAATTGAACATGAGGCAGAGGAGGTGGATGGAATTATTAAAAGATTATGACTTTACTTTGCAGTAGCATCCTGGTAAGGTAAACATAGTCACATATGCGCTAAGTCAAAAACCTCGCGGGATAGTCACTTCCCTTATGATTCGAGAATGGAAAGCGTTGGAGACCGAAGCAGAATTCGATCTTCAACCCGCACAGACATTTTGGGTGTCTTGTGGTTCAACCAACACTCATTGGTCGTGTTCTAGAAGCCCAACAGAAAGATGAGGAGTTGAAGGAGTGATTCGCTTGAGTTTTAGTGAAAGAACCAAAGGAGTGGAGTATTGGATCAGATGGAGGATTCAGATGCAGAGGTCGACTTGTCGTACCCAATGTGGAAAAGCTTAGAACATACATATTGGATGAGGCACACAAGTCTATGTTGACCGTCCACCCAAGAGGAATGAAGATATGCAAGGATCTTAAAAGGAACTTATGATGGGAAAGCATGAAAAGGGAGGTTGCTGAACATGTATCCAGGTGTTTCCCGTGCCAGTAAGTCAAGGCAGAACATCAGACACTAGCTAGACTCTTACAACCATTACCGATTCTAGAATGAAAGTGGGAGCATATTACCATAGGCTTTGTGGTCGGATTGCCAAGGTCACAGCAAGTTCACGACGCCATTTCGGCAATAATAGATCAGTTAACGAAGTCTACTCATTTCATCGCCTACAACATGACTTATCCAGTGGAGAAGTTAAGTTAGATGTATATTCAGCAAGTAGTTTGACTTCATGATATACCAGTCTCGATAGTATCAGATCGTGACTCGATGTTCACCTTAATATTTTGGAAGAGTTTGCAAGTAGCCTTGGGGACTTCTTTGAAGCGAAGTTCCGCTTTTCATCTACAGACTGATGGACAGATTGGGCGGACCAATCAACTTATGGAAGATATGCTCAGAGCATGCGCTATTGACTTCAAGAGCTCGTGAGAGACCCACTTGCCCTTAATCGAGTTCACATATAGCAACAGTTATCATCGAGCATAGGAATGGCATCGTTTGAAGCATTATATGGGAGACCGTGTCGTTCACTGCTATGTTGAGTAGAAGTTGGAGATGGTAAACTTTATCGACTGGATATGGTTCGAGAGACAAGTGAGAAGATCAGCATAAGATGAAAGCCGCCCAGAGCAGGCAGAAGGGTTATTGACACACATAATAATGTGCAATCTCTTAATAACACCAAAGTGTAGGTGATCGTGCAAGTAATATACTGGACAAGTCCAGGTCGATCCCACAGGGATGGCTTAGATCAAGGTTCACTAAACTAGCTCCAAAAAAAAAAAATATGAATAATGGTAGGGATGAAGTTCTAATCTACTTGCGTGAAAAAAAAATTGAACTAGGAAGGTAATTAAACAAAACTTAAAAATTGACAAGAACTAAATAAAACAACAAATTAATAAGAATTAATTCAAGGGTTAATTGCAAAAGCACCCCCTCAACTATGACCCTTTTCTGAGTACACCCCCTGATTTAAAAAAGTGAACAACTTCACCCCCTCAACTATCAAAAATTATTTAGTCTCAAACGTCGTTAACGGAAGTAATAAAATGACGCATATACCCTTGTTCTGAATTGCAAAAACACCCCCTCAACTATGACCTATTTTCGAGTACACCCCCTGATCTAAAAAAAGTTAACAACTTCACCCCATTCCCCCCCCCCCCCCCTCTCTCTCTCTCTCTGCAACTTCTCTCTCTAAATTATAAGGTTCCAATTTACAAAAAAAAAAAACTATGTGTAATATGTTGGTCCAAAAGACCAACCCCACAATTTAGAAAAAAATAATTACATATAAAACATTGGTCCAACTGTAATCCAACACACCCTAAACATTTGTCTCAACTCATTTTCATCTCATCTCTTAGTTTAGTCTACACAAATTATTTTATCATCATGCCAAACTTTACAAATTTCAATCAACTATAAACCCTTATTACTGTTAGGCTGTATTTGGTTCATAGATTTAGTGAGGGGGAGAAAAGAAGAAAGGAAATCGAAAAAGAAAATTAATTCTCAGGTATTTTCCCTTCTATTTCATCCATGATTAATAATATCGAAAACTAATAATATTTAAAATATGAGTAATGCTATGCTTATCAAATTTCGTATCCTAAGTGGTTCTCAAACACGTGGTACTAGGCCCAAGTGATTTTGATTGGAGGATACTGAAGTCGTCCCACCATTATTGAAGGTGGTCCTGCCGTTACATGTATCTGGGAATCATTTGAGATACAAAATTTGGGAAGCATAGCATGACTCTTTCCTTGTAATTAAGCCAATGTATTACATATAATAAGGTTTTTTGGGTCTATTTGTAATTAAGCCAATATATTACATATGATAAGGTTTTTTTTTTTTTTTTTTTCAAATTTTGGGAGAATGAAGTATAATTAGAGAGAGAGAGAGAGGGAGAGGGAGAGGGGAGAGTGATAAGTCAGGGTAGAGAGAGAGAGAGAGAGAGAGAGAGAGAGAGAGAGAGAGAGATCAAACCCATTTTGGGTATGGGTGGTAGTGATTGGATGGTGTAGTGGTGATTTGGTGATGATTTTGGGTGTGGGTGGTCATTGGGTGATCATTGGATGGTGCAGTGGTGATTGGTGGTGTCCAGTGGTGATTTGGTGATGATTTTGGGTATGGGTGGTAGTGATTGGATGGTGTAGTGGTGATTTGGTGATGATTTTGGGTGTGGATGGTGGTGATTGGGGGGTCAATGGGTGGGACAATGGTAGTGACTGGATGGTGTGGTGGTCATTGGGTGATCATTAGATGTTGTAGTAGTGATTGGTGGTGTTCGGTGGTGGCTGGTGGTGGTTGTGGTAGTGTGGGGCAGGGGAATAAGAGAGAGAGGGAGAGATGAGAGTAAGAAATTAGGGTAGAGAGAGAGAGAGATCAGACCCATTTTGGGCACAAAGGGTAAATGTGTCCACTTTTACTCTCACGTGATGGGCACATGCCCATTTTCTATTGCAGACAAACGGAGGGGGTCAACTTGTCATGTAAGACAATCTGAGGGGGTTAATTTGTCAGAAAAAATAGTTGAGGGGGTGTTTTTGGAGGGGTATTATCGTCACAATGGAAATTTTTTTTTGGAATCTGTTAGTGTTTTAGACGGCAGGCTAACGGGAGGGGGCAATGTGTCAAGTACAAATACTTAAGGGGGTCAACCCGTCGGGTAAAATAGTTTAGGGGGGCAAGTCAAAAACGGGTCATAGTTGAGGGGGTGTTTTTGAAATTAACCCTTAATTCAAATGTAGATAGAGTGTTAGAATTACACAAATCCACACTAAACTTGCCAACTATCATGCCTAAGGAAAGATACGACAAGTTGTAGCAATCCAACGGGTGCCTATTTGCATTTGTGATTTGCAAGAGTCGAACCGATGCCAAATACTTATTATTTTGCATGAAACAACATCAAACAGTCCACTAATTGAGTCCGAGTAGATTTGAAACACAAGTTTAATTCCCCAAAATATTTCACCATTTCAAGTATTTGCTATTTGAAATGCAAGAAATATGTTTGGTCAACTATCATCATGAACCGAATGCAAACTTGAGTGTAGAATACGAGAGTTATGCTTAATATTGATAGAAAACGTTTCATTCTCAATTCCAACTTAGTTTTACAGAAAATGTTGTATTACACAAATTGCCCATTCAAGAACTTGCATGATGTTAGCTTAGTTTAGTGCTTCATTGCATAATCCTAACTAGGAAACTATTCTAGCATTATAACTCTATCCTTAGCCATTACATATAATGAAAACATGATTAACACTATAATAGGATCTGCTGAAAATAGAAAAGAAATCATAAACAAGCTGAAACTAATAAAATGCCATTCAAGTAGAGAGAGATGATTATGTACTCATAATTCTAAAGCTCAAACAAGCATAGAATGAGTTATAAGCATTGATCTTTACAGTAAGCATTTAGAACTAACATAGCATAACTGAAAATAAGAAATAAGATGAATTACAAACCTTACTTACCTACTAGATTGGAATGGAATAACAAAACCCTAGTTAAAATCCTAAAGGAGAAGAACTTGAGAAATCGTGCATAGAACGTTGCTCTCAGACCTCTGGGAGGTCGCAGAATACCCTAAACCTTCAGTCATGATGAATATATATAGGTTTATGAGTTGCTGGATCTGAAAGGTCATAAAGGGTCAAGAAAGTGGTTTGTGGGACAAACCGAATACTGGTACATGCTCCCACATATCAGTTTGTGGGAGAAATCTGTTTCTAGGTACTCTGGTTGACAGCTTCGCACCGATGGAAAAATTGGCATAACTCTTTGCTTGGACCTCCGATTGGCGCAGGTTTGCGGCCACGCGGCAATAACTCATTGATCTACATTTTTCTTGATATGAAAAACTTCAAAATCTGAGGTCTTAAATGACCAAAATGCCCTTCACGAAGCTTATATAGGTATATTCCAACTCGTTTCTTCATTTTCGCTTTATTCTGCCTGCTTTGAATCTTCAAACATCAATTCTGAAAGGTCCATGCATCTCATAGCATGAAGTAACACAAAATTAAGCGTGTTTTAGTGTTAATCATTATAAAACTCCATGCTATGAGATCACACGAAAACCTAGAGACTTAGGGGATAAAGTATGCATATTTATGTCCATTAATGCTTATGAATATGCAATATTCAACGCTAATCACACCCCCAACTAGCTCGTTGCTAGTCCCTAGAATTGAAGCAAACAAAAACAGGACAATTCTATAGATTAGAAACAAAAATTAAATAAACTTAACTCACTTTCGAAGGAATCGCGATTGCATTTAGCGTATGCAGCAAGCCTTTGAACCCCTAGGTTCCCCCTAGTGGACGAGTTGTGTCTCATGAGGGTTTGTAGTGAATATTGTTAGAAATATTGTAGAAAATACAGCGGAAGGATTTCAAAAAAAAAATTCTGGATCCTCACAGTGGTTGATTAATCAAACGATTAAGTAAAACAATATTATTATTTTTTTTTTATTCGTTACCTCAAACTCTGAAGTTGAAGATGATACAGTATGTAGCCTTTGTCACCACCGGACCTTCACCGTTGTTCTCCAACCTTCAGATGCGTAGGAAGATGGTAGGAATCTCCCAAGCCACTCAAAACTCTCAATATGGTGTATGTAAATTTTCAGAACGTTAGTTTTTCCTAACAGATATACTGTATATATATAAGATATGGATACAGAGATATAGTAGTACTAAATCTCTTTTAAATTCAAATTAAAAATTAATTTAAATTTAATATATGTATATATATTTATCTTTACAAAAAGATAAATTATCCATATACTTATGTATAAATAGAATCTGTTATATACAAACACCATACACAGCTTTAGCATGCACCCTACGGTTAGGAGCCAACGATGGGATCTGATGGCCATCCTTTTTCTTGGCTTCCAATCACATCTTAGCCAATCTGATCAATCCTTGATCTAACTAAAACTGATTAATTACAGACACACCCTACTACAATGCTGTAATTGCACTCCAAGAAAATAGAAATTATATTAAGGCCCATCTCAATAAATTTATCTGCAAATATACCCCTCCATGTTAATAAGCAACACAAGGTAAAATATTAATTGACTGTCTACCTTTTTGGTCACCTATTATTTACCACTTTTGGAAACTCTAGTTATCCACAATCGATCACGTATGGAAAGACCATACTACCCTTTTGCAAATTATAATTATTTAATTATAAATAATATATATATATATATATATAAAAACTGGTTTAGGAAAAACCCAACTGAGTACTTAGATTTGTGTGATCGAATGAAACTATCCAAAAGTTATCCAACATGGATTTCATATTGAAGATACACGTTCACAGACCTCATATACTAATCACCCAACATACCGAGGTATTGATCATAAGATCTCACTATGTAGTATATCAAAGTAATTAGCATAAGAGTGCTAAGTCCGTTTATCTCCTCAGAATTAAGAGTAATTTACAATTTAATTAACTAGATAAACAAACACTTAAGAGACAATCATTTAGTGCAGTAATCTAGTTAGCGATCCTGTTCAACGCATCAACCACGTTAACATATAAGTTGTGAGTTCATCCACTCCAATGACAGAGTTATGTCACCCCACCATGTAGCAACTATATGTTACATTCGTCCATATGAATTGTCCCAAATTCATACTAACTGTGAACTAAGTTTCAAGTTGAAAGGAACTGATGATCATGAACTCCCGTGTGTGAATCATTTCCATACACCTAGATCATCTATAATTCAACTTGAGGACACATCTATACACTGCTCATGTATTGAAATGATACAGGTATACCCATAATATGTAATAACAATCAATAATAAATTCAATTTATTAATAATAAAATGTCTTAACGAGTGGCTTTAAGGGCATACAATCCCAACATTCTCCCACTTGCACTCAAAACCAATCGACATTACATCGTACTCCTAATCCATCCACATGAGACTCAAATTTCTTTGTCGGCAGCGTCTTTGTGAAAGGATCTGCAAGGTTTTCCGCCGATGCAATTTTGGCCACAGTGACATTGCCTCTCTGCACGAACTCGAGAATCAGGTGATATTTCCTCTCTATATGCTTTCCACGATTATGGTTTCTGGGGTCCTTACTCTGCGCAACAGCTCCACTATTATCACAATAAAGAACAATAGGAGAACTCGCATAAGGTACTACCCCTAGATCCATGAGGAACTTCCGGACCCATACAGCCTCTTTTGCTGCCTCAGAGGCTGCTACATATTCGGCCTCCATGGTGGAGTCAGCAATACAAGATTGCTTTACACTCCTCCAACTAATGGCTCCACCTCCAAGCGTAAACACATAACCAGAAGTTGACTTTCTGGAATCATGATCTGATTGAAAATCAGAATCAGTGTAACCAACTGGAACCAAATCCTCTCCACCGTAGATTAACATATAATCCTTAGTCCTCCTTAAATACTTAAAGACATGCTTTACTGCTTGCCAGTGTGCTGGCCCTGGGTTAGATTGATATCTGCTGACTATTTCTACAGCATAACAGATATCTGGTCTAGTGCATAGCATAGCATACATGATACTTCCCACAGCCGAAGTATAAGGAATCCTTCTCATTTGCTCCTCTTCCTCGGGGTGTCTTAGGACATTGATCCTTAGTTAGAAGGACTCCATGTCTGAAAGGCAGAATGCCTTTCTTGGACTCATGCATTGCAAATCTGACCAAAATCTTATCTATGTATGCTGATTGGGATAAGCCTAACATCCTTTTCTTGCGATCTCGCAAAATCTTAATCCCAAGGACATAACTGGCATCACCCAAATCTTTTATATCAAACTGGTTAGAGAGCCATATTTTCACTATAGATAAAACTCCTACATTGTTTCCAATAAGGAGTATATCATCTACATAGAGAACTAGATATACTATTACACTTCCCTCAGCCCTCTTGTATACACACGGTTCATCCACGTTTTGATCAAAACCAAAAGACTTGATTGCCTGATCAAAACGAATGTTCCAACTACGCGAAGCCTGCTTAAGTCCATAAATAGACTTATGCAATTTGCACGCAAGGTGCTCTTGGCCTCTTGCCATGAATCCCTCTGGCTGCACCATGTAGATGTCTTCCTCAAGATGGCCATTCAAGAAGGCCGTCTTGACGTCCATCTGCCATATCTCATAGTCATGATGTGCAGCTATGGACAAGAGAATCCTAATGGACTTAAGCATGGCAACCGGTGAAAAAGTTTCCTCATAATCAATCCCTTCTTTCTGAGTATAACCTTTTGCAACCAGCCTTGCTTTGAAGGTCTCGACCTTTCCAACCATTCCTCTCTTTCTCTTGTAGACCCACTTGCACCCAATGGATTTTATCCCTTCAGGTGGTTCTACAAGCTCCCATACATGATTGGAGTACATAGACTCCATTTCGGATTTCATAGCAACGTGCCATTGCTCAGCATCTCGGTCAGAAATAGCCTCATTGTAGTTGCAGGGATCTAGGTCGTGTTCATCAGGAACAGCTTCGTAAGACTCTCCCAGTAGAGTGTACCTACTAAGTAGTCTTACTTCTCTCCCACTACGACGAGGTACTGGTGTAACATCAGGCTGTTGTGGATACCGGGCTTCGGACCACTTCTCTTGTTTGAGATTGTTTTGAAAAGGAAAAGAAAAGGTCTGTTGAAAACAGATACAGAGTCGCCACTTGGTCTTTAAGGAACCAAGAAACCTAATTTTGACTCACCCAAGCGGATAAGGGCACCGGCCCTTCATAACCAAAGGACTTGGTTCGGGGTTTTGGTACGAGAGAGGAAGGAGCCTTTGTCGCGACTAAAACACCCTCAACTCGCCCCGTCTTTCGACGGGCCTCAATTAGCATCCAAATAATCATCTTATACTATGTATGGTTCGACAAATAATACTATGATAGTATATTACATCACATAAGGAGATTTGAAATCGGAAGATCAAAATATAAGATATCATTCATAAGATCTAGGCCAAATATCATGCAATGTAAAGTGAAAGATCACACAAATAAACCTAGGAAAGATCGTCTAATCATGTATCAAATAATCAAGATTTCCTAATCTAAAGGGGGACATGAATCGTTATTGAAACAAATAAGCAAAGAAATCAAAATATGCTTAGCAAGGCTAGAATGATGCATGTTATTCTTTGATAAAAGAAGACCTCTCAATTCCCGGGATGGATGAGAAAGGATGAATAAATCAAAGGGAAGCATGAACGAGTGATCGAATTCATTCCTTATAATCTCCTTAGATTAAGAGTTACCAAAACCCCAAATCTTGCATGAATGCAATGTATGTATCTAAAAATGTGCAAAGGTTGTAGTGTGTTTTGTGTACATGGATTTCTAGAATGGCTTAGAAGTCTAAAATAGGCAAGAATGAATGAATGAAATCAACATGGGATATATACAAATGTAGTATGAACCACTTCCTAAGATATGAACTAATTTGGAATGCATATAAGCCTCAAATCAAAGAATGAAAGTTAAAGTGTACTTGCTGTGAATAGTGGACAGAACAGTAGCATGATCTTTTGGAATTTGAAAAGAGGGGTTAGGAATGTTTTCAATGCATGATTTTTTATGGAGATGTTCCTTATTGTGTCTAGAACACAACCCAAAAAGCCAATCTTGAATAACTATCACAGATTGAGAGAAATTACACAAACAATAGAGGTCACTCAGAAACAGAGTTCGTACTGTCGTCTGAAATGTTAGAAAATCTTAGAAAATGAAAAAGAATGATCTAGAGGCCCATTTTATACAGAAAGTTTCCTAAAACATTGAATTTTAAGGGAAAAATAAGTTAGGACCACCCCTTTTGGAAAAGTTTTCTGGAAAAGAGGTCGTAAGTTGACCTAGCTGCTGTGACAGCAAAAAACAGAATGTTTGGAAGGAATGTTGGGACCCAAATGGACCATTTCCAAGTACTTCCAAGTCAAACCAAAAATCATGGGTGTTCTCCAATGAGTTAGGAAGACTTTCCAAGTGGCCTTGTATCCATATGTTGAGTATTGTGTTCTAGAAAAATCTTTGAACTCAACTCACTCACTGTTTTGACTCATTGTTTTGAAGATTTTGGAGAAAACAAAGTTTAGTTTCTTGAAACCAAATGAGAGGGATTGAGAGGGGTTTTGAAATAGATGTTTTGAAAACATGTTTTCAACACTCAATGAGGATCATAGCCACTTAGAATACCTACATCAAACTCACCATTTAAGAACCTCCAAGATTGTTGGAGAGATTTATTTTATTTTTGGGCATAACTTCAATACATTCCAAGAATACCTTGGAAGTATTGAGGTTATGATCATCATCTATCAAACATGTTTTTGAGGTCAAGAGCTACTATCCATAAGGATTCACTCACCCCAAACTTCATGTCATCACTTAGATGATGATGAACTAGTAAGTAAATAAAGAAAAGAAAAAGAAATGAGATAAGGAGAGATGAACATATATATAATCAAGCAAGTAGATGATAATCAATAGATGATATTCATGAAGCATGAGACTTGTAGATTGGTGTATCACTCATATGTAATGACACTAGACATGGAAGAAGCTTCCACACTCTTGAATGCTCACTAAAATGGTGGTTGGGAGTATTGAATGTTGAAGTAAATGGAAGTAATGAAGTAAAAACAAAGTTAGAAACTCACTTTTGTTTTGAAAAATCAAAGAAGAAAGCTTCTTTTCTCTCCACTCTAACCTTATCTCTACACTTTCTCTCCCAAACTTTCTCTAAACTTGCATTTGACTCCCCTAAAATGAGGAGTAATGGGGTGTTTATATAGGCCAACTTGGGGTGTTTTTGGGATTTAGAAAGTACTCCCATTGGTCCCAAACATCTGAAATCATGAAACCACGTCGTTTTGGATTTTAATTAATCAAAATGGGACCACCAAAATATTTACAAAAACTTACTGTTCTGGAGGTGAGTGCCGCGGCGGCAGTGGGCCAGTGCCGCGGCGGCACTGCTCCTCCCTTCGTCTGGATAATGCTGTTTAGGCCCCCCGAAGTTCCGGTATTCGCGAAAAGGCCCTATTTCGTCCGAAATTCACAGAAAATGCATACGAACTCCAAATTGAGGTTGTGATATACCGTTGGAAAGGTAATGGAGTCTACTTTACATAAAAAATAGTTCGGGGATAGGTCACTTCGAAAAGTTTTGCGGTATTCGCGATAAGAGCCGATTTGATCGCCTTTTTCGCCTTTGGAAATTTATAATAAATTCGTTTTAAATCCAGAAATTATGTGCGATATACCGTTGGAAAGCTATTGACCTCTAGTATCCATAAAAAATATTTGAAAATTGTTTCGGTGCCCCGATTCCAAAGTCAAATCTTGGTCAAACCGGTCAAACCTGGGATTCCCGGGAAGTTCTGGGAACCTCTGGGAGCTCCCAGGAGCTGATGTTTTCGCTCGATTTTCTTTTGGAACTTGTTTTAATACGTTTCTCATGATTTAGAATGGTTCTGGTGAATTCAGATAGTTTCGGTCAAACTTGGTCAAACTTGGTCAAACTCTGGTCAAACCTGGTCAAACCTTGGTCAAACCGGTCAACGGAGACTTTCGGGGAACTTCCGGGACTTCCGGGGGTCTCTGGGAGCTGACGATTTCTTCCGGTTTTATTTAAAAAACTCATTTTATCACTTTTCTTACGACGTAGTATGTTTTCAGAACTTTGGGACCAAATCCGGACTTTTCGGACTTTCAAAGGCATTTTGGTCATTCTGAGCATTCTGAGAGATAGAGCTGACTTCCGAGAGTCCTTTTGAGTCTTTTACGATCATTGTGAACCACCAAGCTATGGGTCTCCTAAATCTGATAGCCGACAAAATGGGGTGTCTACAGTTTGCCCCTCTTTGGCAGGAACTTGCGAGGCAACGCATGTCGCAAGCGAGTGCCAAAGTTTTGAAGAGACAGGACTTTTTGGAGGCTATGGATTTAGGATAAAAAGCGTTGCAAAAGATGCAAGGATGATGCTGGTCGTGCTCCGCGTGAGCTGCCTACGTATCCCAAGGGGAATCAGACCAGGACGTAGTTCAGGACACGAAAGGGATAAATTACATATGCACATACACAACAATCAGGCGGATGCTATGCTATATGAGGATGATATGCTGTGTGTGGATGTGATATGATCTCATACATGAGTCCTATCATGCCTAGTTTTCTGATCCTAGGATGAGCAGGTGCCAAGGGGTGTGCCACTCCGAGTGGGCTAGTGTTGTGCTAGTGTTTGTGATCGTGACGTGGTGGGTGACTCAGATAAGGGCATTGAAGTCTAGAAGACTCGGGTTTTAGGGGCAAACTTCTGGAAGTGTGCTTTGCGAGCGAATGTAACTGGATGTGGGGTCTCAGAGGACTATGACCGAAGATGTCTTTTGGCAAATAACTGACGGACACAGGGGCTCCGGAAATTAAGAGACTGACATGGAAGTCATGGGACGAACGTGAAATCCTGGGACGTCCTATGATGAACATGGAGGCCCTAATGGTGTGATGAGAGCGATGGACCGACGATGACGAGTCGACAATGGACCACTGACGGTGTATAAACCCGCTGAGGATTAATCTGAATCTGCTGGGGATGAAGCGATACTTTCTAGGATCTCTCTTCAACTGCTCCTTTTGATCGAATCTTTCGGGCCTGCCGGGGTCTCTAGGAGCTGGTATCTGTCTGCTTTTGTCCTCGGAGGATGATGCAGGGTTCACGGGGAATCTCTTTTGGTGCTCAATCCAAGAGAGCCTGTCAGGGCCTCTGGGAGCTAGTATCTGTCTGCTTTTGTCCTCGGAGGATGATGCAGGGTTCACGGGGAATCTCTTTTGGTGCTCAATCCAAGAGAGCCTGTCAGGGCCTCTGGGAGCTGGTATCTGTCTTCTTTTGTCCTCGGAGGATGATGCAGGGTTCACGGGGAATCTCTTTTGGTGCTCAATCCAAGAGAGCCTGTCGGGGCCTCTGGGAGCTGGTATCTGTCTGCTTTTGTCCTCGGAGGATGATGCAGGGTTCACGGGGAATCTCTTTTGGTGCTCAATCCAAGAGAGCCTGTCGGGGCCTCTGGGAGCTGGTATCTGTCTGCTTTTGTCCTCGGAGGATGATGCAGGGTTCATGGGGAATCTCTTTTCTTTTTTCGGTGCAACAACTAAAAAACCAGGATCAGTTACCAGCATTATCGGAATTCGCGACGATTGTCCTGAAACGACCGATTCGGGTCTTCGGGAGCCGATTTTTCCCAGTTTTTGCCTGTTGGAGGTAGTTCTGAAAACTTTTAGTCTGCTTGGGGTAAAACCTCATAAATCTTGACTGGAACGGGCCATCGGGGCTGATCGGGGCCAAAAATGGGCCGAAAAAGGCCAAAACGGGCCAAAACGGGGCGAAACGGAGCAACGCGGGGCCCACGGGGAGCAGTGCCGCGGCGGCACTGGGCCACTGCCGCGGCGGCAGTTGGCCAGTGCCGCGGCGGCACTGGGGGGCCGGACTTCATCTTCTTATATGTCGGGTTTTTGAGCTTTCCAAGCTCATTCTTGGCCATTTTGAGGTGTTTTTGAAGCCAAAATTCACCAAAACGCAGCTTGTGCGTGCTCAGGTGAGTAATCTTTCCCCGTAGTTGGATTTTTGATTGGTGTTTTGGTTTGCCCAATTTTTCAAGAAGAAAGTTTAAATGTGACTTCCATTTTTCTTGTAGATCCATGGCTTCGAGCTCAAGGAGATCTTCTAAGAAGGCCAAAGGACGAATGAAGGCCGAGATGCACACCCCGGACGTGATTTTGCGAGACCCCCAACACCATCTTTCGGCCGCGGCTTTAGCGAGCTTGGTATGTGAAACTTTCGACATTTTAGGACCACTTTTATGTACTATGCTAGTTTTGTGAGCCGTAGTGTGCACTTAGAGACCGTTAGAAGCTCGACTTGTGCTCAAATGTTGATTTTGTGAATTTTTGCTCTCGGGTTGTGAATAGTGATTTTGTGCATCTTTTGTCGCCTTTGTTGTGTGCAGGTGCCGGAAGTGGCCTTGAAAGGCCATGGTAGCCTTGCCCATGCTTTCTTATGGTATACCCAGCTTTCGCCCACCGTTAAGAGGATGGTTGATGATGCCGGGTTCGGAGGCTTCGTCCGCTTGGTTTCGAAAAGTAGCAACGATCTGGCTCACTTCTATGCACTGGCCGAGAGGTGGTGGGACACTACCAATACTTTCCACCTGCCGTTCGGAGAGATGACTATGACGCCTTTTGATTTCTCCATGATCACGGGCTTGAGGGTCGGCGGGAAGCGCCTGGTTCTGGACTATTTTTATGAGATTGACCCGGAGGCGGTGGAGATGTTGATTGGGGCTGTTCCCCCTAACTTGGAGAGGCATTGGTTCCCCTGCGGCTGGCTTTACCGGGCCTATGGTAGAGGTAATCACAATCTGAACAATTCCCAGCTTTTGAGGGTTTACCTTCTGTATGTCCTCGGGTGCTCCATCTTTGCGACAAGGAATGACCGGGTGAGCTTGAGGCTCCTTTCTTGCCTGGCGACCATTGATGAGATCCCCTCCTACAACTGGGGCGGTGCTGCCCTGGCTCATCTCTACAAGCATATGGGGGAGGTCTCTCGGGGCGATGTTAAATCTACTGGGGGATTCTGGCGAGCTTGGGAGGTATGCACTGCTTCTTCTTTTGTTTTCCATCTCTTTGTTTTTTTCATACCTGTTCTGATTTCTCCTTTGTCTGTGCAGCTTTGGAGTTTTGAATACTTGAAGATGTTGGCTCCCTCCCCAGCGGACGAGTCAGGCGAGGATGAGGATGGTATGGCTCCTGTGCCTCTATTCCCACGAGGCTTGAGATGGCGGAGGGACGTTGTTGGGGTGAAGAGCGGGGCCCATCGGATTGTTTTGCTTCGGAACTTCTTAACTGGGTTGACAGCCTCTAGTGTCGATTGGACGCCTTGGGAGGGCGTCGCTTATGCCGCCACTGAGGAGATACAAGCGGTTAAATCTCTTACCTCTTGCCGCCTTCTGCTGGAGAGTACTGAGTGCAGGCAGTGGTTCCTGGGTGAGCGGGTGTCTCGGCAGGTGGTTGGTGGTTCCCAGTATCGCGTCCCTCATGATCCTCCTGTGATGGATGCTAGTGACCTTTCTGGAGATGCTCTGCTGGCGGCTTTAGCTGGCACCGATGTTTGGGACCATTTTCTTTTTGAGACCAGTTATGAGGCTTACCATGGCCGTTTCCTGATGCCTAACTTCCCACTCCTGGAGGTGAGTTCTTTTTGTATTTTTTTGTTTATATTCATTGTCCATGTTTTTGATTTATCTTTTCCTAACTTATTCTGTGCCTTTAGCTTCGCGAGATGTACAGGAGACAGGCTCCTCAGGCTCCTGACCCTATCCCTCCTTGGGATTGGACTGTCAATGTTCTAGACGCTGATGGCACTCCCCAAATGATGGAGGTGCCGCGAGTCACATGTGGGTACCCTACTCAGCCAGCGGGCGTCCTCAACGTTCCTTGGAGTTACGCTGAGGAGGGTCACGCCTTGGCGGCTAGCCTACGGTCCCTGGTCCTTACACGAGACCACCGGGTATGTCTCTAATTTTGCACTTTCTTTAAGGTTACAAGGTTCTAACCCTGGATTTTTTATTTTGACAGATGGATGGTATGCGGCAATTTGCCGCCAATCAGATGGCGTCCTTGGTAAGTCTCTGACTCGACTCTGTTTTTGTATTTTTTTGTTGTTCCCTTACTGATTGCCTTCCTTTTTATTTGTGTGTGCAGTATCGTGGAGGCGGGGCTGGCTCATCGAGGACTGGTCTGAGATGTAGAGGCGGTAGGAGGAGGCCGTCGCCGACGTACACTCCGGGTGGTCCGACGGAGGACGAAGAAGAGGAGGACTGAGGCTTCCCAAGCGAGAATTATTATTTTATTTTCTTTTCCTGTTTTCGATTGGGTTGTATTGAGGATATGATTATTAGGACAGTGTAGGACGATGTGTAGCACAATTTGTGACCTTTTGACAGAGTATTATGATGTTTTGCCTCCTAGGCCGGATATCTTCCGGTTTAGAGGCGCAGTTGTGTGCTTGTTGATATATGTGCATTGTGATTGCTGGATGTTACTGCGATGGGCATTTTTGTGACAGTGAGTGCTTTTGCCTTGCAGGTGGGATAGTCCGTGAAACGGGGAGGTGCTGCCGAAATTTTGAATTTTGCTAGAGCCGTGACAGAAAATATGGCTTTGTATGATCCTGCTCATCTCACAGCTTGGCTGAACATTACGGATGGCGTGGAGCAGATCAACCTCTTCAGCTATGGCTTGACCGAGCTGTTTTCTCTTCGCCAGATGACCCTGAATACAGAATTCTTGCGTGCTGCCCTTGCTCACTGGGACCCAGTGAACCATGTCTTCAACTTCAACGGCCTGGAAATATGCCCCATGCTTGAGGAGTTCTGCGCTATTCTCGGCTATGATTCTGACTCGGACTTGATTCTCCCTTCTGCTGATACCCTCAGCCCTACGCGAGCCTTGGCTGAATACCTGAATTGCTCTGTCACTATTTCCCGCCGGCTGATTCAAGGTGAGGTTCTCAACATTGCTTCTATTATTGCCCGGTATGCCAGTCCTGGGAATCCCAGCATGTATGATGCTTCCCGTGGGGCCGCTTTGATATTGTGCATGACTTCGCACTTCCTGTTCTCGAGCACTTCCGTTGACTTGGTGCATGTGTGCCTCGGGCTGAAACTTAGCAGGAATCCCATGGCCATGGTTCTAGCTGAAACTTTGAACGGTTTGGATAAAGCCTTCAATCAAGGGACTCCTCTTCTTTCTGGGGCGCCTTTGGTGTTACAGGCTTGGCTTTACGAGCGCCTTCAGCTGTGGACGGGCCGTATACCATCAGTTTACTTTCGTCGAGCCGTGCTTCATTCTCACTATACCTTTGCCGATTGGGTGGGCATGATGAGCACCTTATCTGAGGCTGACATTTGCTGGATCGTGAGGCGTTGGGGCCTCTATGCTATCACCACGAGCCTCAGGGGTCACCAGAGAGTGTGGTTGATGGGTCTGAGAGAGACTTCTTTCTATCATCCCCGCCGTTTGGTCCGACAGTATGGACAGGTTCAGGAGGTTCCCCGGGGGTTTACTGAGAGGGTCTTTGCTTCCAGGATCAGAGCTACCACTATTGCTGCTTTTATTGCTGGTTGGACTGACCGAGTAAAGGTCTACTTCTAAAGACCTTTGAAGAAATAAAAGACACTAAGACAAAACTAGTCCTGACTGATTTTGCTCATTCCTCCAAGTGTCTTTGAACATGTGGTTGCTTCTTGAAAGACTTTTATTTCTTTGATTGTTCCTGCTTATGTAATATTCAAAGTTTGTTTATCGGTGAACCTTGGTTACTTTGGGAATCTCATTTTATGCATTTTAGCTTTCTGAAAATATGTTGTAACTTGAGATTTCAATTTAGTTGTTGCTTTTGGTACTTGCTTGAGCATGCTGGGGTTGTTAGAGGCAAACGAGGCGGGTAGCCGAAGTTTGCCCCTAGTTTGGGATATATATGGTTGTGAGGCAAACGAGGTAGATGACCGACGTTTGCCCCTAGTTTAGAAGAGGTTCAGGCAAACGAGGCGAGTGGCCGAAGTTTGCCCCTAGTGTGGAGGGTGGTTTTTGGGTTATGGTAAGGACCGCGACTTTATTTTCTCACGTGCTCATAATTTTTGCCTAGGCACCAAGGAGGTGACCTAGCGAGCTATTTTCTCTCTTTTGTTATTGCTCACTTTGGATTTAGCTCTAATTTTTGCCTAGGCGTCCTTTCGGATTTTCGACCTAGCGAGCCATCCTTCTTTTTCTTTTTGAAAGTCTGCCTACGTACCCCCGAGCGGGGATCGGGTCCAACGTAGTTCGGGCCAAGGTTTTGAAAGGAAAGGTTATTTTTGTTGGTGGAGCGACCGAACCGATGTGGTTGCCTACGTATCCCCGAGTGGGAATCAGGTCGAGCGTAGTTCAAGGCAAGGCTTGAAAGGAATGGTTATTGGATAGTCAAGCATAGTACTTTTTGAGGCGATCCATGTTGATCGGTTCTTTGAATTCGACACCATCGAGGTCCATGAGATAAGTTGCTCCTCCGGAAAGAACAGTCTTGACGATATAAGGGCCGACCCATTTTGGCTTAAACTTCCCACGGGGATCAAAGATCGGAGCTCGCAACTCCTTAAGGACAAGGTCGCCCTTGACAATCTTCCTTGGGCGAACCCTTTTGTTGAAGGCACGGGCTATCCTCTTCTGATAGATTCGGACATGGTCGACTGCCGCCAGACGCTTTTCATCTATGAGGGCCAATTCTTCATACCTTTCTCTCAACCAATCTGATTCAGAAATTTCACACTCTGCCATTACGCGTAGGGATGGTAATTCTATCTCCACCGGCAGTACCGCTTCCATCCCATACACTAGCGAGTAAGGAGTCGCTCCTGTGGACGTTCTTATCGATGTTCTGTATCCCCAAAGTGCAAATGGTAGCTTTTCATGCCAGTCTTTGTAGGTATCCGCTGATTTTTGCAGTATGGCCTTGACATTCTTGTTTGCAGCTTCGACTGCCCCATTGGTCTGTGGTCGGTATGGCGATGACTTATGATAGGTGATTTTGTATTCCTCGAACAGGTCCCTGACTTCTGCCTTGAAATGACTTCCGTTATCCGAAATAATCTCATGAGGAACTCCATAACGGCAGATGAGATTTCTCTTGATGAATTTGGCCACTTCTTTGGCCCCCAACTTGGTGTAAGATGCAGCTTCTACCCATTTTGTGAAGTAGTCTATGGCCACCAGAATATACCGATTTCCATTTGAGGCCTTCGGAACGATTTCTCCAATAATATCGATTCCCCAGGTGGAGAATGGCCAAGGCGAGGTCATGCTGTTTAGAAGAGATGGCGGCACGTGCATCATGTTTGCATGAATCTGGCACTTGTGACACTTTCTCACGTATTCGCAACAATCTTTTTCCAATGTTGTCCAGTAGTATCCTTGTCTCACGATTTTCTTGGCCAGCATGTGGCCGTTCATGTGTGGGCCGCATACCCCTTCGTGTATTTCTTCCATCATTCTTCTGGAGCTCTTCCCAAACAAGCAAGTCAGGTTGTGACCGTTGTATCCTTTCTTCAGCAGTTTCCCGCTGCAAATGATGAATTGCGCTGCGAATCTTCGAATTGCCCTTTTGTCTCTCTCGGTGGATTCTTGGGGATATATCCCCTTTTCTATGAAGTTCCAGATGTCCTGGTACCACGGTGTTTCATTCTCTTCTTCTTCGATTGTGGCGATCATGCTGAACGAAGGCTCGTACCTCTGCTCAATTACCAAGGGCATCATCCTGACTCCCACAGGAATTTTGATCATCGATGCTAGAGTGGCCAAGGAATCTGCCAGTTGGTTCTCTTCCCTGGGCAAGTAGAGGAATGTGATATTTTCGAACTGCCTTTTGAGTTGGTCGAGATGATCATGATAGGGCTTCAACCTTTCTTCTTTTATTTTTCATTCTCCTCTGGCTTGTGATATGATGAGGTTTGAATCCCCGAAGACATCCAACTTCTGAACTTTCAGCTCTAAGGCTGCTTCCATTCCCAGAATGCATGCTTCATACTCAGCGGTGTTGTTGGTGGAGTTATAATTGAGCTTGACTGCCAACGGAGTGTGGTCCCCACTCGGCGATACTAGGATCATCCCTACTCCGTATCCCTTCATGTTGGCTGCTCCATCGAAGTACAACTTCCACTGTTCTTCCTTGATTCCCATGATGCTCTCGTCTGGAAACGGAAAGTCCCCACTTTCTTCGGAGTCAATGGCATGTTCTACGAGATGCTCAGCTACGGTTCTCCCTTTTACCGACTTGCTCGTAACATACTTGATATCGAATTCGGATAATAGAAGTAACCAACGGGATATACGACCTGTCAGGGCGGGTTTTTCGAGAAGGTATTTTAGAGGATCCATGCGGGATATGAGCACAACCGGAAAGGCCAGCATGTAGTGCCTCAGTCAGCGAGTACACCAAACCAAGGCCCAACACATTTTTTCGAGGGTAGAATAGTTGAGCTCATACCCAGTCATCCTCTTGCTGAGGTAATATATGGCTTTTTCGGAGTGGCTTTCTTCTCCTTCTTGGGCTAGCATGCAACCCATGGCATTTTCGGAGACAGACAGGTAAAGGAATAAGGGCTTATGAGGAGTGGGTGGTGAAAGGACAGGTGGATTTTGAAGGTAGGCTTTTATTTTGTCGAAAGCGGCTTGGCATTGGTCATCCCATTGGAACTTCTCCCCTTTTCTCAAAAATCGGAACAGAGGATCGCATGTAGCTGTGAGCTTAGAAATGAAGCGGCTGATGAACTGGATTCTTCCGAGGAACCCCCTTACTTCTTTTTCATTCCGTGGTGACGTCATTTCGAGGATTGCCTTGATCTTAGAGGGGTCCACCTCTATTCCCCTTTGTGTGATGAGAAAACCCAGGAGTTTACCGGAGGTTACGCCGAAAGTGCATTTCTTTGGATTCAGCCTCATCTTGTATTTGCGCAACCTTTCGAAGAACTTTTCCAGCGCTACCAGGTGCCCTTCTCTATCCTTGGATTTTACAATCATGTCGTCTACATATACTTCTACCTCTTTGTGAATCATATCATGCAGCAGAGTGGTGGCAGCTCTTTGGTACGTTGCCCCTGCGTTCTTGAGCCCAAAGGGCATTACTCTATAACAGTAGGTTCCCCAAGGGGTGGTGAACGTCGTCTTTTCCCTATCTTCTGGCGCCATTAGAATCTGATTATACCCTGAGAAGCCATCCATGAAAGACAGTAGCTCATGTCCTGCGGTGTTGTCTACCAAAACGTCAATGTGGGGAAGCGGGAAGTCATCCTTGGGACTGGCCTTGTTTAGATCACGAAAGTCGACGCACACACGAACTTTCCCATCCTTCTTCGGGACTGGCACGATGTTGGCAACCCATTCCGGGTATTCGGTGACAATGATGAACCCTGCCTTGAACTGCTTCTCCACCTCTTCCTTAACCTTGAGTGCCTATTCCGGTCTCATGCGCCTCAGTTTCTGCTTGACAGGTTTAGAATTAGGGAGGAGAGGAATATGATGTTGGACGATGTCGGGATCGACCCCAGGCATGTCTTCGTAAGACCAAACAAAAACATCTTTGAACTCTTTTAGCAAGAGGGTTAATTTTTCTTTTTCTTCTTTATTAAGGGTTGAGCCAATTTGCACAATCTGTGGATTATCTATTTCACCTAAGTTAACTGATAAAGTATCTTCGATTATTTCATAAGCAGGTGGTTTTTCAATTAGTTGCTTTAGTTCGATTGGGAGATCCTCGGAGGGATCTATGCATTCACAAGTGTCAGACACAGAGGAGTAAGCAGAATCGTCTTTCATTTCATTTATGACAGGTGAAGTGATTACATTGGATAGTGGTGGGCTTACAGCAGCCGACTCCAGTACAGACTCGATAACTGGTAGTACAGACTTCGGGGGGATAGGGGATTGGGAGACACAGACAGATGACTCTACAGCCTGGTTGCTCAGACCCTCCTCAGCAGGCTTGATCTGATCATCTTGGCTCTTGGCCCTCTTCTTCTCTTCCTCTTCAGCGGATTCTTCCCACATCTTCTTGATCGCCTCAGTGTCAAGGTATTTTAACCAGTCTTCCTCTGGGGTCTTTTCAACTTCTTCGGAGCAGAACAGGTCTTGATATGGGGGCCTCTCGCAGTCAGCGAAGATTTCAAGCCCAGGGTGCCTTCTCCCGGTGGTTCGATGGATCCATGGTTCAGGGAACCCGAAGTAAGGGAAATCATCCCCTTCCTTGACGAATTGTCCATTTAAAGTCTTGCGGTATGGCGGGAGACCCTTCACCCTCTTCTTCCATGGCCTTTGTAGCTCGACGTCCTCATCAGTGGGCTTGTACCCCAACCCGAAAGTGCCTTGTTGCCCTTTGATCTGCGGGAATTCCCGAATTCCTTGCTGGCGCCGACCCAACCCCATTCCGGGGAAGTAGTTCATCTTACGGACAATGTTGACGACTGCGGAGTGGACCTCAGGGAATCGGTTTTCGTCTTCGATCACATGAACTTCTTCCATGAAGAATCCTCCGATTTCTCCTTCTTCCAGTTCAGGCATTTGGACTTCAAAAATGGGAGCGTAATTCGGGAAGGCCTCACTTCCCCAACTATTACCGAGGATGACCTTTACCTCCCTCTCATGAATGTACTTGATCATTTGATGCACAGTGGATGATACAGCTTTGTTGGCGTGAAGCCAGGGTCTCCCAATTAGCAGATTGAACGAGGCAGGTATGTCCATGACTTGAAAAATCTCGGTGCTCACCAAAGATCCTACCCGGATCTGGAGAGAAACAGTTCCCATCACATTTCTTCTAGTGTTGTCATAGGCTCTCACGGATTGCACAGATGGCGTAATGTCGAGGATACTGACCCCCAAATCAGTGGCAGTTCTTAAGGCACAAACATTCAAAGCAGAACCTGTATCGACTAGACAAAACGGCACTTGTTGCTCCTTACATCCCACGGTAATGTATAACGCCTTGTTATGCGCGGATCCCTCTGGCGGCAGGTCCTCGTCGGAGAATGTAATGATGGGGTCGGGGGTAAGTGCACCCAAGAAAGCTACCATGTCCTCCGGCGCGGCGTCGATGGGGACTTCAATCCCAGCCAAGGCATTTAACACGGCTTGCCTGTGCTTATAGGATGTCACCATAATATCCCACATCGAGAGATGCACTTGAGTTTTCTTTAGCTGCTTGATCAGCTCATTGTCTTCCTCGATGACCTCATCCATCTTGCCTTTCCCTTTGTCTTTAACTGGACCTTTTTCGATGGCTTCGGTGGCAGGCTGTGGAGGCTGATAATGGCGGCCTGACCTGGTTAGGTGATCAATCTCAGCAGGAGTGGGCCCTTCTACAGTCCCATCCTTTTTAAACCAATCACAATCCGTTCCCACAAATGGCTTTTCTGGCTCATTCCAGATGGAAGCATCACTCTCGTCGTTAGGATCATACCATTTGAGGTCTACCGCCCCTAGGTCATGCTCTTCCAGGAAGAACAAGTCCTGCTCGTCGTCAAGCTATTGCTGCCACTCGTCATTCTCCCCTTCGATCAGATGAATCCCCTCAGAATCCGGGATGTCGATGTAAAGCAAGGGTTGTCCTAGGGGGGTGATATAAGTAGCAGGGTTGAAGGGTACGGGACTGGACTCAATGAGGTTGACATTTTGGTGGTTTGGTAGGGGATTTTGGGTGATATGAGGCTGCTTTGGTGGCGGCTCGATGATATTCTGGTCGATGAGGTCTTGGATGTCGTGGCGGAGGCGCATGCAATCATCAGTGTTATGGCCGGGGGCTTGGTGGTAAGTACATCGCTTGGACATATCGCAGTTAGGCGGGAGCGGGGTATTTCGAGGCTGGAGTAATTGGAGATGGCCTTTTTTGAGGAGGCGATCTAGGGCTGAGGAGAGAGAGATTTCTAGCTTGGCAAAACTGCGAAGGGGCTTTTTCTGGAAAGGACGGTTGGGGGAATTTGCCTGTTTGGAGGGTTGGTATGGCCTTGGAGGATATGCCATGGGTTGGCCGCTAAGGGCATTGACATCCGGGGGATTCCGGGAGTAGTTGGGCCTTCTTGGCTGACTCGGAGGGTCTTCCTTTTTGATCTTCCCCTCCCTGATAGCATCTTCGATTCGGGTTCCGACTTCAAACAACTCCTCAAAGGTGGAGATGGACTGGTAGAATAATTTCTCATGATAGAGCGGCTGTAGATTCCGGATGAGCATCCTTACCTGTTCTTTCTCGATTGGCCGGTGGGTCATTTGGGCTACCTTGTTCCTCCATCTGCTCAGAAATGCAGCGAAGGATTCATTGTTGCTTTGCCGGGTTGTTTCCAAATCCCTGACGGTGACGTCCAGCTCTTGATTGTAAGAGTAATGATCGACAAAGACTCGAACAATGTCCTCCCAGGCCCGGGTTTTGGAGGCTTCCAAGGTTAGGAACCACGATAGTGCAGATTTTGCCAGAGTTTGCGGGAATAGCATCGCAATGTGCTCGTGGGTGCAACCCATGGACTGGAAGATACTCATACATAGCTTCACGTGGCTTTTCGGGTTTCCCGTTCCATCAAAGCGATCGATGGCAGGCATTTTGAAATTCTCTGGCAGTTTCAGCTTGACAGGCTCGAAGAGGCCTTCCAGATCTAACATGTAATCGTCGATACCCTTGCTTTTCCTGAGTACGCTTTCCAGTTTATCGACCTTGTCCAGTTTTTCTTGGAGCTTCTTCTCATACGTAAGCGGTGGGACCCCTTGAAACCAGTTTTCCTCCCCATTATTCTCATGTAGAGGAGGTTCAAACCCTGGTGGTGGAAACTCGGGCGGAGGTCGCGGCTGTTGCTGCTTCAGTTCTTCCATGAATTTTAGGACTTGGGCTAGACTGTCTGATTGTTGGCTTATAGTCGCTCCCAATTCAGTAACCTTGTTTTCCAACTCTTCCCTATTCATGCTGACGTAAGCTGTCGGACTGATTCTGATTAACCGATTATCCGCACTTCTGACCCACGAATAAGACCCTGACTGCTGTCCTTGGGAATCTATACTGACCTGACAGATTTTGAAAGGACTAGATTAGATCTTTGACAGTGGCGACTCTAGGCAGACAAAGATAGTGATGTGGACCGACTCGAAACAGTGCGTGCAAATTGATGGGGAATGGTGCATGCAAATGGGACAAACATGCGGATGTAAGTCCTAATCTATATGATGCTCCTATTTCTAACAGATAGCAGCTAAACAAATAAGGTCCTAGCCATACAGAGTGTGCTAACCTTACTTTCTAGTATGATCACCAAGGGATAACATGGATTTCCAAGATACTTCGGAAATTTTGGACAGAGCTTCTGGGGAAACTGGTCAATATGGTCATATCTGGGATATTTGGACAGAGTTTCTGGGGAAACTGGTTAATGTGGTCATATCTGGGATATTTGGACAGAGTTTCTGGGGAAACTGGTTAATGTGGTCATATCTGGGATATTTGGACAGAGTTTCTGGGGAAACTGGTTAGTACGGTTACAGTGATCATACTTTCTGGCAGGTTTTCATACTCCTATGTCTTAAGACCGACAAACAAGGTTTGCGGTGTATATCTTTGCGAGCATGGAGCAGACATCCTTGTCATGATGCTTAGGCAGGTCAACTCAATGTGACTACATGTGAGTGATTGCCTTGGAAATCATAAGAAAGACGTTCTGTTCTATGCCACATAAGCGTCTACACCGCGCAGGTAATCCCGTCAGGGCATACAACAGTTATATCACATTGTCCTATCTGAAAAGATAAATGAACAGTCCTATGAAAGGTTCTACAGGAATCTATATGCAAAGGCTGGATTTAGTCAAAGAGGGTCCGTTGACGAGAGTTCCAATATACCGTCGGGGAGATAGTACGGAGGTTTTTACTCTTTTTGATATACCTTGGAAGGTACAGTATCAACGGTGACTTGTGCCCTGGCACAGCAAGACCTGAACAATGTCAGCGCCGCGTTTCAGACACAGTCGGAGGGGGGAAATGCAAGAGTGCAATGCGGTGAACCAAACACAGTAAAAAGATGATTTTAAGGATGCTTCTTATGAGTCAAACCTCTGTATTATTTTGTTTTAAAATAAAAATCCCCAGCAGAGTCGCCAGATTGTGGATACCGGGCTTCGGACCACTTCTCTTGTTTGAGATTGTTTTGAAAAGGAAAAGAAAAGGTCTGTTGAAAACAGATACAGAGTCGCCACTTGGTCTTTAAGGAACCAAGAAACCTAATTTTGACTCACCCAAGCGGATAAGGGCACCGGCCCTTCATAACCAAAGGACTTGGTTCGTGGTTTTGGTACGAGAGAGGAAGGAGCCTTTGTCGCGACTAAAACACCCTCAACTCGCCCCGTCTTTCGACGGGCCTCAATTAGCATCCAAATAATCATCTTATACTATGTATGGTTCGACAAATAATACTATGATAGTATATTACATCACATAAGGAGATTTGAAATCGGAAGATCAAAATATAAGATATCATTCATAAGATCTAGGCCAAATATCATGCAATGTAAAGTGAAAGATCACACAAATAAACCTAGGAAAGATCGTCTAATCATGTATCAAATAATCAAGATTTCCTAATCTAAAGGGGGACATGAATCGTTATTGAAACAAATAAGCAAAGAAATCAAAATATGCTTAGCAAGGCTAGAATGATGCATGTTATTCTTTGATAAAAGAAGACCTCTCAATCCCCGGGATGGATGAGAAAGGATGAATAAATCAAAGGGAAGCATGAACGAGTGATCGAATTCATTCCTTATAATCTCCTTAGATTAAGAGTTACCAAAACCCCAAATCTTGCATGAATGCAATGTATGTATCTAAAAATGTGCAAAGGTTGTAGTGTGTTTTGTGTACATGGATTTCTAGAATGGCTTAGAAGTCTAAAATAGGCAAGAATGAATGAATGAAATCAACATGGGATATATACAAATGTAGTATGAACCACTTCCTAAGATATGAACTAATTTGGAATGCATATAAGCCTCAAATCAAAGAATGAAAGTTAAAGTGTACTTGCTGTGAATAGTGGACAGAACAGTAGCATGATCTTTTGGAATTTGAAAAGAGGGGTTAGGAATGTTTTCAATGCATGATTTTTTATGGAAATGTTCCTTATTGTGTCTAGAACACAACCCAAAAAGCCAATCTTGAATAACTATCACATATTGAGAGAAATTACACAAACAATAGAGGTCACTCAGAAACAGAGTTCGTACTGTCGTCTGAAATGTTAGAAAATCTTAGAAAATGAAAAAGAATGATCTAGAGGCCCATTTTATACAGAAAGTTTCCTAAAACATTGAATTTTAAGGGAAAAATAAGTTAGGACCACCCCTTTTGGAAAAGTTTTCTGGAAAAGAGGTCGTAAGTTGACCTAGCTGCTGTGACAGCAAAAAACAGAATGTTTGGAAGGAATGTTGGGACCCAAATGGACCATTTCCAAGTACTTCCAAGTCAAACCAAAAATCATGGGTGTTCTCCAATGAGTTAGGAAGACTTTCCAAGTGGCCTTGTATCCATATGTTGAGTATTGTGTTCTAGAAAAATCTTTGAACTCAACTCACTCACTGTTTTGACTCATTGTTTTGAAGATTTTGGAGAAAACAAAGTTTAGTTTCTTGAAACCAAATGAGAGGGATTGAGAGGGGTTTTGAAATAGATGTTTTGAAAACATGTTTTCAACACTCAATGAGGATCATAGCCACTTAGAATACCTACATCAAACTCACCATTTAAGAACCTCCAAGATTGTTGGAGAGATTTATTTTATTTTTGGGCATAACTTCAATACATTCCAAGAATACCTTGGAAGTATTGAGGTTATGATCATCATCTATTAAACATGTTTTTGAGGTCAAGAGCTACTATCCATAAGGATTCACTCACCCCAAACTTCATGTCATCACTTAGATGATGATGAACTAGTAAGTAAATAAAGAAAAGAAAAAGAAATGAGATAAGGAGAGATGAACATATATATAATCAAGCAAGTAGATGATAATCAATAGATGATATTCATGAAGCATGAGACTTGTAGATTGGTGTATCACTCATATGTAATGACACTAGACATGGAAGAAGCTTCCACACTCTTGAATGCTCACTAAAATGGTGGTTGGGAGTATTGAATGTTGAAGTAAATGGAAGTAATGAAGTAAAAACAAAGTTAGAAACTCACTTTTGTTTTGAAAAATCAAAGAAGAAAGCTTCTTTTCTCTCCACTCTAACCTTATCTCTACACTTTCTCTCCCAAACTTTCTCTAAACTTGCATTTGACTCCCCTAAAATGAGGAGTAATGGGGTGTTTATATAGGCCAACTTGGGGTGTTTTTGGGATTTAGAAAGTACTCCCATTGGTCCCAAACATCTGAAATCATGAAACCACGTCGTTTTGGATTTTAATTAATCAAAATGGGACCACCAAAATATTTACAAAAACTTACTGTTCTGGAGGTGAGTGCCGCGGCGGCACTGGGCCACTGCCGCGGCGGCAGTGGGCCAGTGCCGCGGCGGCACTGCTCCTCCCTTCGTCTGGATAATGCTGTTTAGGCCCCCCGAAGTTCCGGTATTCGTGAAAAGGCCCTATTTCGTCCGAAATTCACAGAAAATGCATACAAACTCCAAATTGAGGTTGTGATATACCGTTGGAAAGGTAATGGAGTCTACTTTACATAAAAAATAGTTCGGGGATAGGTCACTTCGAAAAGTTTTGCGGTATTCGCGATAAGAGCCGATTTGATCGCCTTTTTCGCCTTTGGAAATTTATAATAAATTCGTTTTAAATCCAAAAATTATGTGCGATATACCGTTGGAAAGCTATTGACCTCTAGTATCCATAAAAAATATTTGAAAATTGTTTCGGTGCCCCGATTCCAAAGTCAAATCTTGGTCAAACCGGTCAAACCTGGGATTCCCGGGAAGTTCTGGGAACCTCTGGGAGCTCCCAGGAGCTGATGTTTTCGCTCGATTTTCTTTTGGAACTTGTTTTAATACGTTTCTCATGATTTAGAATGGTTCTGGTGAATTCAGACAGTTTCGGTCAAACTTGGTCAAACTTGGTCAAACTCTGGTCAAACCTGGTCAAACCTTGGTCAAACCGGTCAACAGAGACTTTCGGGGAACTTCCGGGACTTCCGGGGGTCTTTGGGAGCTGACGATTTCTTCCGGTTTTATTTAAAAAACTCATTTTATCACTTTTCTTACGACGTAGTATGTTTTCAGAACTTTGGGACCAAATCCGGACTTTTCGGACTTTCAAAGGCATTTTGGTCATTCTGAGCATTCTGAGAGATAGAGCTGACTTCCGAGAGTCCTTTTGAGCCTTTTACGATCATTGTGAACCACCAAGCTATGGGTCTCCTAAATCTGATAGCCGACAAAATGGGGTGTCTACAGCTGTGGATCTATTTGTGTAGTCTCAGGTATATCACTCTGTATAGTAGGCTCATTCAGGCTGGCAACTACTGGATCATTTGACAATTCCTGCAGTACAATTTTACTTTTGGGTGTATGGTTCATGATATAATCTTCTTCCAGAAATACAGCGTTTGCACTAACAAATACCTTCTGATCTCTGGGATCATAAAATAAACCTGCCTTACATCCTTTTGGATACCCAACAAACAAACATACATCTGATCTTGATTCCAACTTATCCATCTTTCCCTTCCTCACATAGGCAGGACATCCCCAAATATGCAAGTGTTGTAAGCTTGGCTTTCGCCCTGCCCACAACTCTCTAGGTGTCTTGGGAACAGACTTAGAAGGAACTAAGTTCAGAATGTAAATTGCTGTCTCTAGGGCATATCCCCAGAGAGATAATGGTAAAGTTGAGTAACTCATCATCGATCTTACCATGTCAAGTAAAGTTCTGTTCCTCCGTTCAGCGACACCATTCTGCTGGGGAGCTCTAGGTGCAGCTAACTGGGATATAATCTGTCACGCCCCGAAGTACCAAAAATAGGGAAAAATAAATTTCCTTTATGGGTTCGTAGACACGTGACTGGTTGTGAGTGTCACCTGATTGTCCAAACATGCTTATAATAATAATGTGATATGGAAAAGTGACTAAGTTCAGCGGAAGCAGAAATTTAAAACATCCAAGTCTTACATCAGTAGTATATTACAGGCCAAAAAGATGTCCAAAAGATACATATTACAAGACCAACTAAACTATTACATCACTAACATAATAATAACAGAACTATAACAAAAGAAAATGCTCCAAAGTCTTCAGCTGGCGAAACCGTAGCCTTCCTCGTAGTACTCTTCACCATCATAGTCTTCAGTAGTAAAGTCAGCATCTTGATAGCAGTCGGCTCCGTCTGGACCTGCAAAGGCTGGACGTGGAAGGTCCAGCGGCATGAAAAGCCGTTAGCGGTTAAGCTAAGTGAGGGTCCCCCTAAGGTTACCACTACTTAAGGTAAGTTATTCTTCATCTCTTCTTATTTCTCGAAACCATATCTCATTCATCATTTCTTATTCTCGATACTATGTCTTGTTCGTCTTTTCTTATTCTCAAAACCATGTCTTATTTAAACCCAATCATTCCTTTTGAAACTTAACCCAGAACTGAACTGACCAATGACATTGACTGAAAGAAGACTTAACTCCAAACGCTTTTACTGGTCAAGAAAGAACAATACTCAACAATGAATAGATAACTGTCGCCCAACTGGCACTCAAACTGTCGCCCAAATGGCATAAGTGTGCGGGACATTAACAATCTCTTGGTCGAACACGTCATGCCGATCCTCAGGTCGCCCGCACGTTACCGAACACGTCATGCCGATCCTCAGACCAAGGGTACGGGAAATTAATAATCACTTGGACGAACACGTCATGCCGATCCTCAGGTCACTCGTACATAACCGAACACGTCATGCCGATCCTCAGTCCAAGGGTGCGGAAAAATAATCAACCACTTGATCGAACACGTCACGACGATCCTCTAGTCATCCGCACTTGACCGAACACGTCATGCCGATCCTCAGATCAAGGAACAAAACATAACTCACCAATCGACTCCATGGAATAATCGAGAGACCAATTTTGCAAGAATTATCCAAACACGACACAAAAGTTCATGAATCGACTTTGACCGGTAGTCACACGACTAGAAACGAGGCCCAATGTCCCTTATTCGCATTAAATCTGTTATCGAAGGTTTTATCGTTATTTTACGCGCTCGCACGTTTCGTAGTTTAGTTCGTTAATATCATCCATTTATAACCGTTAATATTTCGCTATACGTCCGACATTCTGTTTTCCTCTCAATATACTTACGATGGAAACTTTCCCGATAACTTATTAACGCAATAATCGTGTCATACAACATACTTATAGTTTGGGTATGAACTTTCCAACGCTCATTAAACTATATTCACGTAGCTCATGGATTTATAATCATGGATTTAATACCAATAAACATATAGATGAAACCCTTAACATACTCATCTACGCGATAGCACTACCATAGCACGAGATTTTCATAACAACACATGTACCAGAAAACTAGCATCAACAATCAACACCATGCATAAACAAAACATTATACAAAAAGCTGTACAATCTGCCAAGATACATTTTCACTGTGTTGACTGAATTAACATGATTTATTTGGCCATGATAAATTGCTTTGTAGATCAAACTCAAAACTAAAACATTATAGATAATAGGAATATCTTCATGTACAAAAAAATCTAGCTTCAATTTCAATTTTGAGCTACTCAAAATATTTATTTTACAAGACATTTCTTATATCTCGGACTGTTCTGTCCCAGATTTATAACACTGCATTGTACGTGAATTTCACCTATGAAGGAGGGGTTTTTAGACTGATCTATAGAAGACGTATTTGTAGATATATGAGTTAGCTTTTACCACAAAAAAACCTAGCTTAAATCCGATTTTTGAGCTCCTCAAAACATCCATTTTACTAAACTACATTCTGCTGGAAGTTTCTGTTTTCCCAGGTTTATAACACTGCGTTGTACATGCATTTCACCCATGAAGGAGTGATTTCGAGACTAAGCTATAGAAGAGTTATTTGTAGAAATATGAGTTAGCTTTTACCACAAAAAAACCTAGCTTAATTCGGATTTTTGAACTGCACAAAACATTCATTTTACTAAACTATGTTCTGCTGAGAGTTTCAGTTTCTCAGATTTATGGATTTGTCTTGCATGTCATGAAAACTTCAACACAACAACATCAAACTTATACTAAACATTAGTACATGTTATATGTGTTCTAAATTGAGTTAGATTACCACAATAACTTGAAACTAAGCTTGGATTGTTGATTTGAGCTTGATGGAGCTTGAACTCAACTTCACTAGTGAACTTCCTCTCCTTCTAACTTTCTATTTCTTTCTTTATGACACTCATGAGCTTCTAAGTTTCCTCATCTCCTCTCTAGTGTGCAGATTATGGAGAGTCTAAGAGAGTTATGGATGCATATAGGAGTGGTTATATAGAAAATGCAAGTGCTAGGTGTCCTATTGCATGCTTGCATGCTAGGACATGTGTCCTTGTAGTGGACATGTGTCCAAAGGGATGCCATGTGGTTGCCACATGGCCGGCCATGTGGGGCTCACCTCGGGTTGTGTGCCACTTCCTCGGTTTACGTGCATAAGTTCCTCGGTATACGTGTCAGTCTCGAATTACGTACAAACTGGTATTATTTCTAATGTCCGGGTCCGGGTACGGGACTAAGTTAAATCTTATTATGATCGAGTCGGTAAGGTTACTACAGTCTATATGGTAATACTACAACACGTCCATACCGTCACGTAATTAAAATAATAATATATTAATATAGTCGGTCCAATACAGAAATTCGAAAAAGCTAATATTATTAATGACAGAAAATTACAGGTGTTACATCTTCCACCACCTATTAAAGGATTTCGTCCTCGAAATCAGAGCTTATCTAGGTACAAAATAGAAAAGGATATTTCTCTCGCATCTCTGACTCCATTTCCCACGAAGCTTCTCTTTCGTCATGATGATTCCACTGAACCTTCACCAATGGAATCTCCTTGTTTCTCAGCTTCTTGGTCCCTCAACCCAAAATCTTGATGGGTCTCTCTGCGTAAGACACGCTGTCATTCACCTCAATGTCCTTAAAGTCGATTACATGTGGCATCACGCCCTGATGATACTCCTTCAACATACTGATGTGAAAAACATTATGAATACCTGACAACCTTGGTGGCAACGCGAGTCTATAAGAAACTCTCCCTACGCGTTCCAAGATCTCGAATGGTCCGATATAGCGTGGCGACAACTTTCTCCTTTTCTGTCCAAACCTTACTACTCCTCGGACTGGTGATACTTTGAGTAAAACATGTTCTCCTACCTTGAACTCTTTATCCGTGCGATGTTTGTCTGCATAGCTCTTATATCGATCTTGTGTTGCCTTCATCTTCTCTCTGACAATAATTATCTTCTTATTAGTCTCTCGAACCATCTCCGGTCCTAGAAGCTTTCCATCTCCAACTTCAGCCCAACATAATGGCGAACGACACGACCTTCCATACAATGCCTCGAATGGTGCCATGCCTATGCTTGAGTGATAACTATTGTTGTAGGCAAACTCAATCAATGGAAGATGTGTCTCCCATGAACTCTCAAAGTCAATCACGCAAGCTCTGAGCATGTCTTCCATTACTTGATTGGTCCTCTCGGTTTGCCCGTCGGTTTGAGGATGAAATGCTGAACTCACTTTCAGTGAAGTTCCTAAATCTGTCTGGAAACTTTCCCAGAATTCTACAGTAAATCGAGAATCGCGATCAGACACTATGCTGACGGGTACTCCATCCAATCGTACGACCTGTTGTATGTATAATTGACTCAACTTCTCCACAGAATATGTCATACTATATGCTATGAAGTGAGCTGACTTGGTGAGTCGGTCTACAATCACCCAAATAGAGTCATGGCTCTGCTGAGATCGGGGTAGACCTACCACAAAATCCATGGTAATGTGTTCCCACTTCCACTGCGGAATCAGTAATGGCTGTAATAATCCTGATGGCTTCTGATGTTCTGCTTTGACTTGTTGACAAGTAAGACACTTAGAAACATACTCTGCCACTTCTCGTTTCATGCCTTCCCACCAGAAATTCCGCTTCAAGTCTCTATACATCTTTGTACCTCCAGGATGAATGGTCAAACGGGACTTGTGTGCTTCATCCAGAATGTCCTTCCTCAGAGTCTCCACATCAGGAACACACAGTCGATTCCTACATCGAAATCCTCCATCTGAGCCTACGCTCCATTCCTCGGGTTCCTTTGCCGAAACTTTAGCAAACCACTTCTTCCACTCTTCGTCTTTCTGCTGGGCTTCCAAAATACGACTAAGAAGCGTCGGTTGTGCTACTAAACATCCAAAATAGTGTCCTCCTTCTGTCTCTGTGGGTTTTAGATCAAATTCTGCTATAGTTTCCAATGCTTTCCATTCTCGAATCATGAGATTAGCAACTATCTCGTGAGGTTTGCGACTCAAAGCATCTGCAACAACGTTTGCTTTTCCAGGATGGTACTGTAGAGTGAAATCATAATCCTTGAGTAACTCCATCCATCGTCTCTGCCTCATATTTAGCTCCTTCTGAGAGAACAAGTACTTCAAGCTCTTGTGGTCTGAAAACAAATCAAACTGCTCCCCATAGAGGTAATGTCTCCATGTTTTTAGTGCAAACACAATTGCGGCTAACTCTAGATCATGCGTTGGATAACTCTTCTCATGTGGCTTCAACTGTCTCGATCCATACGCTATCACCTTCCCATCTTGCATAAGTACACACCCTAATCCTTGGTGTGAAGCGTCACTATAGATGGTATATCTTTTACCGCTCTTGGGTATTGCTAACACGGGTGCCAAAGTTAACCTCCCCTTTAGCTCTTGAAATGCACGTTCATGTCGATCCTTCCAATCGAACTTTGACTCCTTCTTTGTAAGACCAGTTAATGGGGCTGCGATTCTAGAGAATCCTTCTACAAATCTCCTGTAGTAGCCAGCCAAACCCAGAAAACTTCTAATCTCTGAAGCATTACTCGGTCTTTTCCAATCTAGCACTGCGTCTATCTTTGAAGAATCCACTGATATCCCATTCTGAGAGACGACATGTCCTAAGAATTTGACTTCATTATGCCAAAACTCACATTTGCTGAACTTTGCATATAGTTGGTTGTCCTTGAGTGTCTGTAAGGCAATCTGCAAATGTTTTTTGTGTTCCTCCTTGGTCTTGGAATATATCAGTATATCATCTATAAAGACGATAGTAAACTGATCTAGGTAAGGCCTAAATACCCTATTCATCAAGTCCATAAACACTGCTGGGGCATTGGTTAGCCCGAATGGCATCACAAGAAACTCGTAATGTCCATATCTAGTACGGAATGTTGTCTTTGACACGTCTTCTGGTCGAATTAACAGCTAGTGGTATCCTGATCTCAAATCGATCTTTGAAAATGTCGTGGCTCCTTATAATTGATCGAACAAGTCATCAATATGTGGCAGCGGGTACTTATTCTTGATGGTTACCTTATTCAACTCCCTGTAGTCTATGCAGAGTCGAAGCGATCCATCTTTCTTCTTTACAAACCAGTACGGGTGCTCCCCACGGTGATGTGCTTGGACGCACGAATCCTAAATCTTCCAACTCCTGTACTTGCTTCTTCAATTCTTGCATTTCCATCGGTGCCATCCTGTATGGGGTCTTGGAGACAGGCATGGTTCCAGGTGTCAGTTCTATGTAGAAGTCTATCTCTCGCTTTGGCGGCAATCCTGAGAGATCTTTAAATACGTCCTCGAATTCTCGCACTATCGGAATCTCTGCGATCGTGATCTCTGAGATTGTGCCCTTGATGGCAGCCAAGCGACTAGTGAAAAAACCATTACTCAACGGGTTACACTGAAAGAAAAAAGGTTGACTTCCAGGTATCGTAAAGGTAATCAACTTGCTAGTACAATCCAAGATAGCATGGTACTTGGTGAGCCAGTCAATTCCTAAGATGACGTCAAACTCCTTCATTGATAAGATCACCAAATCCGCGAATAGGTCTCTATCTTCTATGTTAATGGGACAGTTTCTGCATACCCTATTCAACTTAACAGATGTACCCATCGGAGATACGGCATTCAATGCTACAGTAAGGTTTTGAGGTACTAAACCCAAATCTTGTACGACTCTATTAGCAATAAATGAATTTGACGCTCCAGTATCAAATAACGTTTTAACTCTGTTGCTGAAAAGAGTGAGCGTACCTTCTAGATTCTGATGCGCTTCTGCGTCAAAACCTGCTGCTTCCGGAATAATGGCATTCAGATGAGTCTTAGCAGCTTGCCCTTGAGCGTTGGGTCGATTGTATCCTCGGTGCGGTGCCTTACACTCTCGGCTCCAGTGGCCTTTCTCTCCACAGTTAAAGCATATGACTTCACCACGATCATGGTTCTTGGAGGTTCTGCAATCTTTGGCATGGTGGCCAGGTATGCCACAGTTAAAGCAACTCCCTGGACCTTTTCCTTGGGCGATATAACCTCCTTGATGTCCAACAGGGACTGGTGCTTGTGGTGCTACAGTGTTAGCTTGCTGTGGTTGCCTCCGTGCCTGCTGCGGCTTCCTTTCTCCATTCCAAGCGCGCTTGTTATTCTGATAACGCATGGGTGGCCTTGATCCTTGGACATTTCGTGATGGAAACCTACTGGTAAACCTCTTCTGCCTCTGTTTTTGTATATTCTCCATCTGTGTAGCCAACCCAACCAAAGATTCAAAGGATTGACTCACGTAAACTGCAGTTGTCTCTTGTAGTGAAAGAGATAACCCTTGGTGATATTGTTCGTTCTTCTTTTCAGGTGTGTCCACCAGGTGATGTGCAAAAAGGGACAGGCATTCAAATTGCGTTGTATACTCCTGAACAGACTTGTTCCCTTGAACCAATTCCATGAATTCTTTCTTCTTCAAATTTTGTTCTACTAATGGAAAATACTTTGCTAGGAACCGTTCCTTGAACACGGTCCATGTCATTTCCCTTATGGCTCTTTCTCCCAAAGTAGCCTCTTCCGCTTCCCACCAGTCTACAGCGGCATATATCAACTGAAATACGGCTAGGCGGCGTTTTTCGGCCTTACTGCAATCCATGGCTTTAAAGATGAGATCCATCTCTCGTAGCCATTGCTCCGCTTTCCATGGTTCCATCATCCCATTGAACTTTTCCGGTCTTAATGCGCGAAAATGTTCAAGCAACTTATCCCCTGTCTGCCTTGGGGGTGGTGCTGGGCGGTTGTTGTTGTTTCCTACATTGTTTGAAGCCTTCTTAATCCTTCTGACCAAGGCTGAGAGTAGTCCTGTAGGGTCTATCTCATTAGGTATCTCTGGTTCTTCCTCGTTATGCCTATTGCCGTTCCTCCCACGTCCTCCAGCCATCTGAAAACAATGCACAAGTTTTACTGCTAATATCCTTTGATTCCATACCGAGTCTTTATAGGTGGTCTTGATGTGTACCAAAGTTAAAATATAATAGGCATGCATATATTACTAAATGTCAATGGAATAAAGCGATATAACTAAAACCATTATATTAAACCAAAAAGATTTACATCAAAGTACTGCGTCCAAGGCCAGCACATACTATACAAGAGTTTAAGCATCTCCTAGGTGAGCTTACAAAAAGAAAATGTACAAAGTACTTACAACTAAGTTATCTATAATACGAGCTATACCAAACAAAACTAATATGCACATAACTATATAGAAGTAATAGCAGCTCTCTGAAGATCATATCAACGTGGTAGGGCATAAAAGTCTGCCTCATCGTCGGTAACCGTAGGTGGTATCTCGTCCCCTGGAACGGTAACTACCTCCGCTGGCATAAAATCCAGCCACTGGTCAAACTCATCTGCTCCACCATCTGGTAATATCCATCCTGGTGCTACGCCATCTCTGCCAACTCCATCCAAGTCGATGTCATCCTCATCGTCTAGCTCTACAACCTCTGGTGGCGCATCGTCCAACTCGACAGCTAGCTCGTCAGGCTCAACGACATCATCTGGATCCACGTCGTTGTGTAGGTCAGGCTGTGCGTCGGGATCGTCTTGAATCAGCTCTATAACTGGATCATCTGCGGGGTCCTCTAAGAGCTCCTCCTCCTCCGGGTCCTCCTCAACATCAGCTGGATCTGCCCCGTGGTCCTGCTCGGGTATCAGTACTATCTCGTCCTCATCAGCTGGCAGTATTGGATGATCGTATACATCATCCTCTGGTCCCTGAGCATCCTCTACTGGATCGGCCTCCTCGATCGGCTCGTCGTCGCTACTCGCCGGGTCGTCCTCAATCATCAGGTCATCGTCATCATCTGTGTCATCACCGTCAGATGGGTCATCTGCTGTGTGGCTACTGCCTGCAGAATCCTCTCTACTCGCTCTGTCGTCATTGCTATCTGTATCCATGGGGTCTGAATCTATATCTGGCTCTGGTATGGGCTCGGGTGAGAATGGTGGTGCTGGTGCGGCCATGATAATCGGGAAGAGTATATCGTCGTATAGTGCCTCGTCCTGAGCCATGCTGATAAGCTCCTGGTGGATAAGTATGGTAGTCTCTGAAGCGTGAATCGACTTAAGCTGAACTCGATCTGGATACTGCAGTGCATCGGTATGCACGGCTCTCTGCATGTCCTCCTCTAAAATGTGCCTCGCCCTCTGGCGGATCCGCTGTCGATATAGTACAGGGTTGGCAGGCTGGATACGACCGTCGATAATATAGTGCCCTCCGATATCATCGTGAACAAAGATCGGCTCCATAGTCCTGCAAGAGGAACTAACTTAGTGTCAGTACTAATACGAGGTAAATCTTATGCTCATAACTTAAGGTGTAGGACAATCAGTGAGCGCGTCAAAACCTAAGGCTTTGATACCAAAAATCCCTGTCACGCCCCGAAGTACCAAAAATAGGGAAAAATAAATTTCCTTTATGGGTTCGTAGACACGTGACTGGTTGTGAGTGTCACCTGATTGTCCAAACATGCTTATAACAATAATGTGATATGGGAAAGTGACTAAGTTCAGCGGAAGCAGAAATTTAAAACATCCAAGTCTTACATCAGTAGTATATTACAGGCCAAAAAGATGTCCAAAAGATACATATTACAAGACCAGCTAAACTATTACATCACTAACATAATAATAACAGAACTATAACAAAAGAAAATGCTCCAAAGTCTTCAGCTGGCGAAACCGTAGCCTTCCTCGTAGTACTCTTCACCATCATAGTCTTCAGTAGTAAAGTCAGCATCTTGATAGCAGTCGGCTCTGTCTGGACCTGCAAAGGCTGGACGTGGAAGGTCCAGCGGCATGAAAAGCCGTTAGCGGTTAAGCTAAGTGAGGGTCCCCTTAAGGTTACCACTACTTAAGGTAAGTTATTCTTCATCTCTTCTTATTTCTCGAAACCATATCTCGTTCATCATTTCTTATTCTCGATACTATGTCTTGTTCGTCTTTTCTTATTCTCAAAACCATGTCTTATTTAAACCCAATCATTCCTTTTTAAACTTAACCCAGAACTGAACTGACCAATGACATTGACTGAAAGAAGACTTAACTCCAAATGCTTTTACTGGTCAAGAAAGGACAACACTTAACAATGAATAGATAACTGTCGCCCAACTGGCACTCAAACTGTCGCCCAAATGGCATAAGTGTGCGGGACATTAACAATCTCTTGGTCGAACACGTCATGCCGATCCTCAGGTCACCCGCACGTTACCGAACACGTCATGCCGATCCTCAGACCAAGGGTACGGGAAATTAATAATCACTTGGACGAACACGTCATGCCGATCCTCAGGTCACCCGTACATAACCGAACACGTCATGCCGATCCTCAATCCAAGGGTGCGGAAAAATAATCAACCACTTGATCGAACACGTCACGACGATCCTCAGGTCATCCGCACTTGACCGAACACGTCATGCCAATCCTCAGATCAAGGAACAAAACATAACTCACCAATCGACTCCATGGAATAATCGAGAGACCAATTTTGCAAGAATTATCCAAACACGACACAAAAGTTCATGAATCGACTTTGACCGGTAGTCACACGACTAGAAACGAGGCCCAATGTCCCTTATTCGCATTAAATCTGTTATCGAAGGTTTTATCGTTATTTTACGCGTTCGCACGTTTCATAGTTTAGTTCGTTAATATCATCCATTTATAACAGTTAATATTTCGCTATACGTCCGACATTCCGTTTTTCTCTCAATATACTTACGATGGAAACTTTCCCGATAACTTATTAACGCAATAATCGTGTCATACAACATACTTATAGTTTGGGTATGAACTTTCCAACGGTCATTAAACTATATTCACGTAGCTCATGGATTTATAATCATGGATTTAATACCAATAAACATATAGATGAAACCCTTAACATACTCATCTACGCGATAGCACTACCATAGCACGAGATTTTCATAACAACACATGTACCGGAAAACTAGCATCAACAATCAACACCATGCATAAACAAAACATTATACAAAAAGTTGTACAATCTGCCAAGATTTCACTGTGTTGACTGAATTAACATGATTTATTTGGCCATGATAAATTGCTTTGTAGATCAAACTCAAAACTAAAACATTATAGATAATAGGAATATCTTCATGTACAAAAAAATCTAGCTTCAATCTCATTTTTGAGCTACTCAAAATATTTATTTTACAAGACATTTCTTATATCTCGGACTGTTCTGTCCCAGATTTATAACACTGCATTGTACGTGAATTTCACCTATGAAGGAGGGGTTTTTAGACTGATCTATAGAAGACTTATTTGTAGATATATGAGTTAGATTTTACCACAAAAAAACCTAGCTTAAATCCGATTTTTGAGCTCCTCAAAACATCCATTTTACTAAACTACATTCTCCTGGAAGTTTCTGTTTTCCCAGGTTTATAACACTGCGTTGTACATGCATTTCACCCATGAAGGAGTAATTTCGAGACTAAGCTATAGAAGAGTTATTTGTAGATATATGAGTTAGATTTTAACACAAAAAAACCTAGCTTAATTCGGATTTTTGAGCTGCACAAAACATTCATTTTACTAAACTATGTTCTGCTGAGAGTTTCAGTTTCTCAGATTTATGGATTTGTCTTGCATGTCATGAAAACTTCAACACAACAACATCAAACTTCTACTAAACATTAGTACATGTTATATGTGTTCTAAATTGAGTTAGATTACTTACAATAACTTGAAACTAAGCTTGGATTGTTGATTTGAGCTTGATGGAGCTTGAACTCAACTTCACTAGTGAACTTCCTCTCCTTCTAACTTTCTATTTCTTTCTTTATGACACTCATGAGCTTCTAAGTTTCCTCTTCTCCTCTCTAGAGTGCAGATTATGGAGAGTCTAAGAGAGTTATGGATGCATATAGGAGTGGTTATATAGAAAATGCAAGTGCTAGGTGTCCTATTGCATGCTTGCATGCTAGGACACGTGTCCTTGTAGTGGACATGTGTCAAAAGGGATGCCATGTGGTTGCCACATGGTCGGCCATGTGGGGCCCACCTCGGGTTGTGTGCCACTTCCTTGGTTTACGTGCATAAGTTCCTCGGTATATGTGCCAGTCTCGAATTACGTGCAAACTGGTATTATTTCTAATGTCCGAGTCCGGATACGGGACTAAGTTAAATCTTATTATGATCGAGTCGGTAAGGTTACTACAGTCTATATGGTAATACTACAACACGTCCATATCGTCACGTAATTAAAATAATAATATATTAATATAGTCGGTCCAATATAGAAATTCGAAAAAGCTAATATTATTAATGACAGAAAATTACAGGTGTTACATAATCCCATGATGTGTTAAGTAGTCCTTGAACTCTCCTAAGAGGTACTCACCTCCTCGGACAGACGGAAGAGACTTAATGTGTTTACTTAATTGCTTCTCAACTTCTGCCTGAAACTCCTTGAATTTCTCAAAAGATTCAGACTTGTGGTGCATTAAGTAAACATAGCCATATCTTGAGTAATCATCAGTGAATGTGATAAAATACTCATAGCCTCCTCTAGCTCGAATGTTCAAGGGACCACACACATCCGTGTGAACTAGCTCCAACGGCTCTTTGGCTCTTTACCCTTTGGCCGAAAATGACCGTCTTGTCATTTTCCCTTCTAAACAGGATTCGCAGACTGGTAGCGGTTGGACAGAAAGAGATGTGAGAAGTCCATCAGCTACTAGTCTTTAGATCCTATTCAGATTAATGTGACCAAGACGTAAGTGCCAAAGGTACGTTGAATTCACTTGAGAAACCTTCCTTTTTAATGGTAATATCTTGGATGAATCAACAGTCTCAGTGCCATGTACAGTGTAGGTATTAGGATATATCAAGTATAAACCATCTTGTAAAACACCAGAGCACAAAATAAAATGATCCTTCTTTATTAAAACTTTATTACTAAAAAATACTGAATATTCAAATTTTGAAAGACATGAAACAGAAATCAAATTTCTTCTTATTTCTGGTGCATAAAGACAGTCTTCTAATACTAATACCCTACCACTACCAAACTCTAATCTCATGACTCCTACTGCTTCCACTGCGACTCTTACATCGGATGCAAGAAAAAGGTAAATCTCATCTTTACTGAGCTTTCTGGTTACCTGGAACCCCTGCAATGAATTGCAAACATGGTTAGTGGCGCCTGAGTCTACACACCAGGTATTAGTAGAATCTGCCACAAAACATGCCTCAATAACAAAAGACTGAAGTATACCTCCCTTAGCCTGCTTCTTTGCCAAATAGACCGGACAGTTTGCCTTCCAGTGTCCTTTCACTCCACACTCAAAGCACTTGCCTTGAGGTGCCTGATTCTCAGCCCGAACTATCTTCTTGCCTTTCCCCTTATTTTTCTTAAATTTTCCTTTGGGATGTTGGGTGGGCTTCTTCTTTCCGAATGCTTTACCCTTAGACTTAGACCCAAAAGAAGCCTCAGCAACCATAACACTGACCTTGGGTTTTACAACAGTCTCTGCTGCCTGTAAGGCATTTAACAGTCCAGGTAATGTGTAGTCAAGCTTATTCATATTATAGTTAAGCCTGAACTGATTAAATGACTCGGGCAGAGACTGCAAAATAAAATCAACTTGGGACTCTGCATCAAGATCTGCTCCCAAGACCTCCAGTTCGTTTAAGTAAGCAATCATTATTAAAACATGGTCTCGAACTTGAGTACCCTCAGCCATCTTAGTGTTAACTAGGTTGCGGAATGCAATTTGACGTGCATCACGTCCATGCTCACCAAACATCTCCTTAAGGTTGAGCATTATATCTTTAGCAGTAGGCATAGACTGATGCTGATGCTGGAGGACATTTGACATGGATGCCAATATATAGCACTTAGCCATCTCATCAGCCTTTGCCCACCGCTCATAACGCTCACGGTCCTCTTTAGGAGAATCTAAGGCAGGAAGTTCAGGACAATCAGTTAAGAGCACATATTTGTGCCCTTCAGCAGTAAGTACTATATCCAGATTACGTTTCCAATCCACATAATTTGGTCCAGTTAATTTATTTTCCTTGAGGATAATTGACAGTGGGTTGAATGAAGACATTTTATCTGAAAGTCAAAACATAAATAAACACATAAGAATACATGTACACCAATGGGTATTATTATCAAATATGTATTAGTATCTAGTGATCTCCTCTACAAAATCACAACTACATATTTGAGTAAATTAGAATACTAACTCTATGGTTACACGGCTCCTTGGGGAGATCATATGTTGCCACTAGTTAGCGCCTAGCGGGAATCCCATCACTAACATACCATCTAGACATAAATACCAAATATTTAGTGACTTCCAATTTATCTTTAGCCTTCTAAAATATGAAAGTATTGTCACTCCTTGTGGAGAATACCTATCATATTTTAGTCAAGTGTATACCATGACCTTAAGTTCAAATTAGTTTTGTAGGTTAGTGTTTTCTTGGGAAAAAAAAGTTCACTCCCACTCATCCTAATTTAAGCTTAAAAAAATGACTCAACTTGGTAACTTAGTATGTTGACACCCTCCATAGGGGAGCCCTTTATAATTAGAGACGAAGTGACAACATCCCTTACCTTGAGTTGGTCATGGAAAGCCGTGGGGTATTGTATCTATACCCCTCACACACTTGAATTTTTATTGTAGAGGTTAAATACTAATTCATATTTCACATCACAAATATATATATGAATCTATTTGAGATTGTCTATGCAAGTTATTTGAAAATGTCTTTGTATAATTTAATAGTAATTATTGTGGATAATTTCTCCCACTAAATTTCTAGAAAACACATTTGTCACAATTTTATTTTATTAGAAAAATGATCAATATTTTATAAAATAAAATGATCTTGACAAATGAATTCTAGATAATCTAATTTAAAAAAAAGGATTTTATTATTAAAATTTTTTATTCTAGATAAACTAGAAAATTTTAAATCCTTATCTAATTAGAATTATACTTTACTTGGGACCCTTCTCAAATTTCAACTTGCATAGATAACAACAATATGCATGATTTTAGTCCATGGATCAAATACATAATAAGTGTCATGATCCTATTATGTAGCTATAATCATCATGCAACTAGTAAGATAACCAAAAAAAAAAAACTGGAATTCCTTCAACCTGAGAGCCTATTAAAAAAAAACACAGCTTAAAATAAAATCTTCACTGACTCTTCCCAAAGTGTAGCCGCAACCTTGCATTGACTGTCCATATCTTTGCAAAAACCATACACATGCCAATTGATATCCTTTTGTTTTGGACCTAGTCAAGCCAATGATGCTATGTGACATCATATCAGTGATGTGATTAATTTGCAAAAAGCAATCCATACCAAATCCCATCTTTGTGTACGGTAATATTACAAAAGCAAATGCTCTGTAAATAGGCGACTACAATTAACGGACGTCATGTCACCGTGGCTTCTTAGTTCCGTCTTCTTCGCTGCTTTGTGTGTGTACTTCTGTCCTCATATGCTATTTCATCAACTTGCAGAATTACAGATTACATGAATTTACATTTTAAAAAAAATTAAATGGCATAGGCGAAACAGATCTGGATCGCCCATTCGCGGGAAATTCGATCCAAACCCCCCTTTACAATTACCAAACTACCTACTACATCAGATCTACTTCTAGGCTTTGAAGGAATCCAATAAAAAAAATATAATCATCATACACAACCAAAAACTACATATCTATGAACGATTCAAATGCAGAATTAAATATGATGATCCATGAACTTTTTTATTTAACCTTTTGATCAATCAACGATCTGTGAGACCGCTCTGATACCACTTGTTAAAAATATTGTAGAAAATACAGCGGTAGGATTTAAAAAAAGAAATTCTGGGTCCTCACAGTGGTTGATTAATCAAACGATTAAGTAAAACAATATTATTATTATTTTTTATTCGTTACCTCAAACTCTGAAGTTGAAGATGATACAGTATGTAGCCTTTGTCACCACCGGACCTTCACCGTTGTTCTCCAACCTTCAGATGCGTAGGAAGATGGTAGGAATCTCCCAAGCCACTCAAAACTCTCAATATGGTGTATGTAAATTTTCAGAACGTTGGTTTTTCCTAACAGATATACTGTATATATATAAGATATGGATACAGAGATATAGTAGCACTAAATCTCTTTTAAATTCAAATTAAAAATTAATTTAAATTTAATATATGTATATATATTTATCTTTACAAAAAGATAAATTATCCATGTACTTATATATAAATAGAATCTGTTATATACAAACACCATACACAGCTTTAGCATGCACCCTACGGTTAGGAGCCAACGATGGGATCTGATGGCCATCCTTTTTCTTGGCTTCCAATCACATCTTAGCCAATCTGATCAATCCTTGATCTAACTAAAACTGATCAATTACAGACACACCCTACTACAATGCTGTAATTGCACTCCAAGAAAATAGAAATTATATTAAGGCCCAACTCAATAAATTTATCTGCAAATATACCCCTCCATTTAATAAGCAACACAAGGTAAAATATTAATTGACCGTCTACCTTTTTGGTCACCTATTATTTACCACTTTTGGAAACTCTAGTTATCCACAATCGATCACGTATGGAAAGACCATACTACCCTTTTGCAAATTATTATTATTTAATTATAAATAATATATATATATAAAAACTGGTTTAGGAAAAACCCAACTGAGTACTCAGATTTCTGTGATCGAATGAAACTATCCAAAAGTTATCCAACATGGATTTCATATTGAAGATACAAGTTCACAGACCTCATATACTAATCACCCAACATACCGAGGTATTGATCATAAGATCTCACTATGTAGTATATCAAAGTAATTAGCATAAGAGTGCTAAGTCCGTTTATCTCCTCAGAATTAAGAGTAATTTACAATTTAATGAACTAGATAAACAAACACTTAAGAGACAGTCATTTAGTGCAGTAATCTAGTTAGCGATCCTGTTCAACGCATCAACCACGTTAACATATAAGTTGTGAGTTCATCCACTCCAATGATAGAGTTATGTCACCCCACCATGTAGCAACTATATGTTACAGTCGTCCATATGAATTGTCCCAAATTCATACTAACTGTGAACTAAGTTTCAAGTTGAAAGGAACTGATGATCATGAACTCCCGTGTGTGAATCATTTCCATACACCTAGATCATCTATAATTCAACTTGAGGACACATCTATACACTGCTCATGTATTGAAATGATACAGGTATACCCATAATATGTAATAACAATCAATAATAAATTCAATTTATTAATAATAAAATGTCTTAACGAGTGGCTTTAAGGGCATACAATTCCAACAAATATACCCACAAAATTCCTATGCACAATTCTATCATGTCATTAAGATGCTTTTTCTTTCATGTAGATGCCATTATGCTCAATGAACTCATGAAATTACTGACACACCTTAGCAATGCAACACACACAACAAACTTCATCTATCATTAGGGTGCTTCATATAAATTGAACTTCAAGTGTGTATGAGTGGACAACCAATATACAAAACCTTAACTTCATAGTTTACACAATCTACAACACCTTCACGGCACAAAGCTTCAACTTAGCGCTTACCAGGATTACACTCATAATATGAAATCTCTCTGTAGCAGGTGTAATGTGTATCTCTCATGGTATGGAAGCTCAGAATGAGTAAATGCATAACAAGCAAATACTCCACATACTAGACACTGAAAAATGATTGCTTTGCAATTCAAAAAGTCTCAGTGAATGGAAAACCACCTATTAGAGGTGCGAAATACCACAAGGAACTCAATTCTCAATTAAACTTCAAAACTAAGCTATCGCGAATCATTAGGGCTTGCAAGAAAGAGTTGTACGATATAGGTGATGAGTGGGAATTAGCGTGTCTAGGCATATGATTGGACAGTTTTACATTTGACTCACTTTTTCGACTTCTCCAATTTTTATTTTACTTCTGATTCATCACTCTTTTCTTCTCATTTTTGTACCATTTTCTTTCTTTTCGACTACCATTGCCCCTTATTTTTCTGGTTCTTTTTCTTTACAGTCACACTTTTATCTCTTTCTTTTTTCTTTGTTTTGGGCATTTCAACATTTTAAGGATTCAAACTTTCTTTTTATTACCCAAAAACATCACCCTCATTGATGATTTACCACAAAATAACAATGCTCCAATCACATGATTAGACTGGGATATGGTTGTATTTACAGATTGATGTGTTCCCGTAGACTAGAGTGTTGTTGGGAACTTCTTTGAGATTAAGAACAGGGAAAACATGTGTCAAATACACAAGAAGGGTCTCTTTTGGTAAGTGTGAGTGTTTGATAGGACAGAGGTTGTGAAGTGCAATGTCAATGGCCTAAATCATGTTCTAGATTCGTTAGTTCATTAGTTCAAGCAATTTAAGAGTTCTAAATTGGTATATCCTGAACGTTCTCCTCTAGCAGTTAGCCAAATGAAAAGAAAAAATGAGGCTTTCAACGAGTTTAAGCACTTTTCAAAAAGTAAGAGATAGTGTATAACCCTCAGAATCAACGAATGGCTCGACATCTCACACTGGGGCTATTCGTCTCCAATTTGTGTCTCTACAGTTTGTAAGTTGTGCTCACTAGTCCATTTCAGTTAAGTACAAGGCTATCACAAATGCTTTAGATTTTTTGAGGTTCAATGAATATGTAGCTTTCCATAATTGAAATGATAAACGAACTACGAGTGTGTGCAACATACTAATAGCATATAGGCATATCATGGATGTTTCATTGCTAATCACATTATCACAGAGAGGAGGGATCAATTTCGCAGTTGTAATCATGCATAATGGTTCTATTTTTCATATATTTTTTTTTCAAAAATTTTTTTCAAATTTTTTTTTATTAAAAACATGCATTATATGGACTTATATCTATAACATATGTGTATGCAGTGCACAAATTTAACCCTTGAAATGATACAGGTGAATATCCTATACTCCCACACCCCAACTAAGTACTTGCATTGTCCTCAATGTAAGGACGAGAAGTAAAGTATAGGAAGTATATCACCTGGGTAGTTGAGAAAATCTGAAAGATAACACTGCATTCCTGCTAAACTAGCAAATAAAACTCAAGAGATATATCCATTAGAATAATTAGACCAGCAATAGATATATATATATCTGCACAGTCTATATATAGCAAATCATGGAAAAACCGATTTAAATTAAAAGTTTAAACGCGCATCGGAAAAGTCAAGTTATAAAAACTTATTAGTAGCCCATGATCTACTACGCGTCAATTCTATAGATGCGTTTTAACAAGAGGGAGAGGAAATATACCTCAGGTCTTGAACCCAATTCAGAAAACTTCTTTCTCCTTGATGGTGCAGCAACTTCCACTAGTCTGTCTTCACTCTTATGACTCCTGCGGATGCCTACCGGAAGAAATAGGGTTGGTGGGAACCCTAATAGGGAGGATAAGGAAGGTTTAGGGAAACCTAAATAGTTTCTGCAGCTTCTACGTATAAAACCGACGATTAAAAACATTTAGTATGCAGCTGCCCTATTTATAGATTCCCAAAACTGACCTAACCTTCGAGCGATCGAAGTGTATTCGATCGATCGAACCTTCGATCGATCGAACAACCCTCGAGCGATCGAACCTGCCTAGACGTAAATCGATCGAGATTCCTTCAATCGATCGAACCTGCCTTGACATGATCCTCATGTGCACTTCCAAGCTTCCTAGCAGAGCTAAGAGTGGGACCTCCTAGGCTCTTTATTATTGGCTCAGACCAGTTTGTTAATTACCGTGACCAAACTCTTTGATCAGCAAACTAACTAACTGGTCAGTTAACATTTACTCCACTATAAAACGATAACTAAACTCCAACGCAAAAGAACATATCTGAAGCGATAACTAGACTTATATGTTGTACTAGTGTCCCTCTACCTTCAACATTCGTAATCATATTCAGGTAGTCGGATAACTGTTACTGTTAACCTGAATCATGATTACTTCTTATATTCCTTGAGTCCCATTCACCTCTCATGATTACCAAACATGTTGATAACTCTTATCAACAAGACTGTAGTACTCAGTAACCAACTTGGTGACATTCTCAAGGGAATGCTTACTCTGAAACAGAGGATAGATTCCGTCTTGACAATATATGTTCACAACCCTATGAACATGACATACCCAAGATACCCAGGTGTTGATCTTCTATAGACCTCACTGATTGGTAAGTCAAAGCAACCATATCCACAGTCTGTGTTCATAATCGTCGCAAGATTGAGAACACGTACCTTATACAAGTTATGAGGTCCTATTGACTGTTTGACAGCATTAAGTGTCAATAGGAAAGCTCAGGTCCGTCAATGCACTATAAGCACTAGCATATTAACTAAGAGTGATACTCTAGTGATTGAGATTAATCACTCCATCCAATGGTAGTTAATTATGCTATAGTGTATACTTGATGAGATATCCAGTCTCATAATCCACTATGACAAGCTTTAAGAATCAAAGGATGGTAATTCATATCTCACTTGTATGTATCTCATACATACACGAATTACCTACTATGATACTTAAGGATTGAAAATTATCTCATAAAAGAAACATACATAGTGAAATGTAAAACTGATATCCATACATTAAAATGCTAATGTCATACATAAAGTAATGGTTTGAGGGCATAAACCCAACAAACTCCCACTTGCACTCACAACCATACAGGACTACATCTGAGACCTAGACTATCTAGATGACGATCAAAGACCTTCTGTGGCAAGGCCTTTGTAAATGGATTAGCAAGATTATCGATGGTGGCAATCTTGGTGACAGTCACATCTCCACGTTGAACAATATCTCGGATAAGATGATATTTCCGCTCTACGTTCTTTCCCTTTCTGTGGTTCCTTGGCTCCTTGGACTGAGCCACTGCCCCACTATTATCACAATAAAGTAGAATAGGTGACAGAGATACTGGTACCACCTCGAGCTCCATAAGGAACTTCTTGAGCCAAACAGCTTCCTTTGCAGCTTCACAAGCAGCCACATACTTAGCTTCTGTAGTTGAGTCTACAATGCATTTCTGCTTAATGCTCCTCCAACTAACAGCACCACCTCCCAAGGTAAAGAGATGACCAGACGTCGACTTCCTCGAATCTTTATCTGACATAAAGTCTGAGTTACTGTATCCTACTGGAATTAACTCACTACCACCGTACATAAGCATGTAATCTTTAGTCCTTTTCAAGTACTTAAGAATGTACTTAACGGCTGTCCAGTGCTCTGGACCTGGATTCGACTGATACCTGCTAACCATGCCAACGGAAAAACAAATATCTGGTCTAGTGCATAACATTGCATACATAAGACTTCCCACCACCGAGGCGTAGGGAATTCCTGACATGCGATTCCTCTCCTCTTGTGTCTTAGGACACTGTTCCTTAGAGAACGCTAAACCATGCCTGAAAGGTAACAAACCTTTCTTCAAATTATCCATTGAAAACCTAGTCAGCACCTTATCGATATAATTAGCTTGAGATAATCCCATTATCTTTCGCTTGCGATCCCGAAAGAGCTTTATCCCAAGAATGTTCACCTCTCCTAGATCCTTCATATCGAATGTACTAGCTAGCCAAACCTTAACCATTGACAATACCGCTACATCATTCCTAATGAGTAGAATGTCATCAACGTAAAGCACAAGAAAAGCCACCACTTTTCCTTCACACTTCTTGTATACACAAAGTTCATCTAGATTCTGTATGAAACCAAATGACTTGACGGCTCGGTCAAATCGGATGTTCTAACTCCTGGATGCCTGCTTAAGCCCATAAATGGACTTTTGTAACTTGCATACCAAGTTACCTTTCCGACCAGCTATGAACCCTTTTGGTTGCTGCATATAGATGTCCTCCTCAAGATTGCCATTCAAGAATGCAGTCTTGACGCCCATGTGCCAGATCTCATAATCTAGGCATGCAGCAATGGATAAGAGTATTCTGATAGACTTGAGCATGGCTATCGGTGAGAAGGCTTCCTCCTAGTCAATGCCCTCCCTCTGAGTATAACCTTTCACTACAAGCCTAGCCTTAAAGGTCTCAACCTTTCTATCAGATCCTCTTTTCCTCTTGTAGACCCACTTGCAACCAATGGGTTTAATATTGGCTGGAAGTTCTACAAGATCCCAGACCTGATTAGAATGCATAGATTCCAATTCAGCCTTCATAGCTTTAACCCAATGAACTGAATCAACATCAGCCATTGCCTCTTCGTATGTGGCAGGATCATATTAAGATTCTATGGAGACAACTTCAAAAACTTCTCCTAAGAACATGTATCTATCAAGCTGATTGATAATCCTCCCACTACGATGAGGTACTGGTACGGAAATGGGTGAAGAAGTGGTGTTTTCTTGATTTACATCGTTATTAACTGGGGGTTGGACTGAGGGCTCTCCTTCTATCTCTCTAAGATCTATCCTTCCCTTAGGTTTATGGTTCATGATATAGTTATCTTCGAAGAAAATAGCATTTGTACTAACAAACACTTTTTGTTCTCTTAGATCATAAAAATACCATCCATAAGTTCCCTTTGGATACCCTACAAAGTAACATACTTCTGATCTAGAATTCAACTTGCTCATCTTTCCTTTCATCACATGTGCCGGACACCTCCATATCTGGAGATGTTGCAAAGAAGGCTTGTGCCCAATCCATATCTCTCGTGGTGTCCTAGGAATAGATTTGCTTGGTACTAGATTTAGTATGTATGCAGCGGTTTCCAAAGCATAACCCCAAAGGAATAATGGCAACTCAGAATAACTTATCATCAACCTAGTCATATCTAAGAGAGTCTAATTCCTTCTCTCCGGTTCTGCTGAGGCATACCAGGTGTAGTCAACTGTGATAGAATCCCATTCTGTACGAGGTAATCAATAAACTCATTAGAGAGGTACTCGCCACGTCGATCAGATCGAATGGCCTTGATATGTGTGCCTAATTGCTTCTCCACTTCAGCCCTAAACTCTCTGAATTTTTTAAAGGCTTCAGACTTATGCTACATTAGGTACACATATCCATACCTAGAGTGGTCATCAGTAAATGTTATGAAATACTCATAACCACCCCTTGCTCTAATATTTATTGGTCCATACACATCAGTATGAACTAATCCCAATAATGCATTGGTTCTATTGCCCTTTGCAGGAAAGGGCCTTTTGGTCATCTTACCCTCTAAACAAGACTCGCAGACTTTCATTGGTTCGAGAACCAAATCTTTTAAGACCCCTTTTTTGACTACTTTGCCAATCCTATTTAGATTGATATGGCCAAGCCTCATATGATGCCAAAGCCTTGTTGGATTAGTGGAAGGTCTCTTTCTTTTAGATGGTACAATTACCACTGAGTTATTAAGTTCCATATAAACCATTTGATTTAACACCAGAACAAATAAAAGAACTATTTCTTTTTATCACAACTTCCGTTCCAAAACGAAAGGAATAACCCTTATTCGATAAATTAGAAACTGAAATTAAATTACCTCTCATTGAAGGGATGTAAAGTACATCTGATAAAATCAAAACTTTATTGTCTAGAAATTCTAAAGCTACGACTCCTATAGTAACCGCAGAAATGGTTGTACTAGAACCTAGAGTAAGTACGATTTCCCCATCACTGCACCTCCTGATCTGAACCCCTGTAATGAATTACACATATGGTTAGTCACACCAAAATCAATGCACCAAGTGTTTAACGTATCCGTTATAAAACTTACTTCAATCACATGTGATTCAATCATACCTTGAACTCTTGTAGCTAAGAATTCTAGACAGTTCCTCTTCCAGTGGCCCTTGTCGCCGTATTGGAAACACTTTCCTTTGCCTTGGCCACCCACCTTCCCTTTGCCCTTATCTTTTCCCTTAGATTTTGCAATCTTAGGGACTGGTCCAACACTTGAACCACCAATGCCAGCCTTCTCCTTCCCTTTCTTTCCTTTCGGTCTATATCGAGAAGAAGAAGCGCTTTTCTCAACATTCAAACGTTGACCCCAAGTTTGATCACCCCTTCCGCTGCGAGTAAAGAACTCATTAATTCGGTCATTGAGAAATTCATTTGATTCATATTATAATTAAGTTTGAATTGAGAAAATGAAGGCGACAACGAATTGAGGATATAAGTTTGAATTGAGCAAATGAAGGCGACAGCGAATTGAGGATATAGCAACTTGGGTTTGTACATTGATGTTGGCACCTAGGGTCTCCAGCTCGTTTAAATAACAAATCATTTTTAAAACATGCTCCTTGACTAGAGTCCCTTCCAACATCTTTGCACTCATTATCTTCTGCATGGCTACCTGTCTGACAGGCCTGCCATGCTCCCTAAATATCTTTTTCAGGGATGTGATAATGTCACTGGTAGAATTGTTCGATTGGAATTGGTGTTGCAACATGCCAGCCATTGAGGCCAGAATGTAGCAATGAGCCATTCCATTTGACTTCTTCTATTTATCGAACTCGCGTCTGGTAGCTGCCGAAGCATTTACCGCGGGTTCTTCAGGGCTTGGGGTGGTGAGGACATATATGTGATCCTCCGCAGTTAACACGATGTCAAGGTTACATTTCCATTTAGTGTAGTTGTTTCCAGTTAACTTGTTTTGAGTGAGTATGGTGGCAAGTGGACTAAATGCAGATCCAGACATTATGATTACTGAAAAATTAAATAAACAAAATAAATATGGATATCAGAATTTGACAGTTTGAAATAAAAGAATCCTTAAAAACTCTTATTTTAAAACAAAGTCGTTGGAATATCGAAACAAAAGAATAAAGCCTCCGTGTGGCGATCAATGTTCAATCTTTCGATTAATCATGACTAGTCATGACTATGGAACTCTTGCAAAACAAGTTATGACTCCCAAACCTTTTTGATCTCTAAGTTTCTGAATAATGCCCTGTGTGGGATCCCTTATCCATAGTTTAGCTAGTGTGTACCATTAACTAAGATCCAATCACAACCGTCTCAAGTAGTGCCTCCATGTGGTGGTCACCCTCTAACACGTCTAATAGATCCTATCAAAGGAAGTTCACATCTAGTAACCAATGAGTAATGCAGCCTCCGTATGGAATGATTACCCCTGGTGAGGTGACACAGAATGCACCACTCATCTTATAGTGAACCGTTAATGGGAGATCGTGGGTGTTATTAATAAGACCCTCTCCCACTAGATTTAGTAAATAAGGATTTTGCTTTTTGAAAAAAAAAAATGTTTCCACACATTACCCATAAACATCCAATGTTTACTAATGCGTTGAAATGGTTTTTGAATTTTATTTTAGAAAACTTGTTCTACGTGCATGCAAGTAGTAACAATGTAAAACGCCAATCATAAACCAAGCACATAAAACAAAAAACTAAAATGAAACGAAGGCATTCATATGCCTCTATCTCCCATGGCTCTATCTCCATAGAACCTCCTTCTTGGTTTGGTCGCCTCCAGCTCCATCTTCATGGACAACGGCTTGCTCCATCTCCATAGAATTTCTAATTCTAATACATTGGTCATATGCTTCTTTCGAAGCTTACAATTTATCTAGAAACAGAAAAATAACTATAATATAAAAGGCTAGGGAAACCAGTGTAACTTTCCTTTTTGTAGGATTGAAGTCGCAGCGCCCTTTACATATGCCTTAAACCAATTACCAATAATAAAACATAATATGCACCAATCTCAAACAATTAAATACAAAATTTAAAAGTCTTGGAGTCATGGGAGATAGCGACTAAGCTTGCTACAAAAGGGTTAGTCGTACACACATCCATGTATATATAACAATTGAAACCGCTAATTGATTCACACAATATATAAACTCTTTATATATTGAATAGAACTTAAAGCAGCATCTAACTTCACTGTCACAGTTCGATTGATCGAAGACCATTCGATCGCTCGAACCTTCGATCGATGAATTGTTCAATCGCTTGAACTTTCTATTTCACAGAATGATTTAAAAAAATTTACAGAATAATTTAAAATTAAAGCACATAATTTTTAAAACATTTAAAACTGTGAAAAGAACAACCTGATAGAGAATCTGTATCGAAATGTTTGATCGATCGAAACCTGTTCGATCGCTTGAGCATTGAGCATCTTTGATCGATCCAACCAACTTCGATCGATCGAATCCAACATGCATCCAATGCAATCATAGATTTGTATTCTGCTGCGATAACACTGCAGAAATAGATCTGTGATGATGCAATTTCAAAAATAGTCCTAAACTCTACATGTAAATCAAAACTAGTGTTCCAAAACGCATCTATAGATCCAAACGAGCGTGGGTCTGATACCAATTAATGGAAAAACTGGTTTAAATTAAAAGTTTAAACGCGCAGCAGAAAAGTCAAGTTGTAAAAACTTATTGGTAGCCCAAGATCTACTACCCGTCAATTCCATAGATGTGTACTAACAAGAGGGAGAGGAAATATACCTCAGGTCTTGAACCCAATTCTGAAAACTTCTTTCTCCTTGATGGTGCAGTAACTTCCACTAAGCTGTCTTCACTCTTATGACTCTTGCGGATGCCCACCGGAAGGAATAGGGTTGGTGGGAACCCTAATAGGGAGGATAGGGAAGGTTTAGGGAAACCTAAATAGTTTCTGCAGTTTCTACGTATAAAAATGATGATTAAAAACATTAAGTACGTAGTTGCCCTATTTATAGATTCCCAGAACCAACCTAACCTTCGAGCAATCAAATTGTATTCGATCGAACCTTCGATCGATCGAACAACCCTCGAGCGATCGAACCTTCCTAGACTTCAATCGATCGAGACTCCTTCAATCGCTCAAACCTGCCTTGACATGATCCTCATGTGCCCTTCCAAGCTTCCTAGTGGAGCTAAGAGTGGGACCTTCTAGGCTCTTTATTGTTGGCTCAGACCAGTTTGATAATTACCGTGACAAAACTCTTTGATCAGCAAACTAACTAACTAGTTAGTTAACGTTGATTCCACTATAAACCGATAATTGAACTCCAACACAAAAGAACATATCCGAAGCGATAACTAGACTTGTATGTTGTACTAATGTCCCTCTACCTTCATCATTCGTAATCATATTCAGGTAGTCGGATAACTGTTACTGTCAACCTTAATCATGATTACTTCTTATATTCCTTGAGTCCCATTCACCTCTCATGATTACCAAACATGTTGATAACTCTTATCAACAAGACTGTAGTACTCAGTAATCGACTTGGTGACATTCTCAATGGAATGCTTACTCTGAAATAGAGGGTAGATTATGTCTTGACAATATATGTTCACAACCCTATGAACATGACATACCCAAGATACCCAGGTGTTGATCTTCTATAGACCTCACTGATTGGTAAGTCAATGAAGCCATATCCACTGTCTGTGTTCATAATTGTTGCAAGATTGAGAACACGTACCTTATACAAGTTATGAGTTCCTATTGACTATTTGACAGCATTAAGTGTCAATAGGAAAGCTCAGGTCCGTCAATGCACTATAAGCACTAGCATATTAACTAAGAGTGACACCCTAGTGATTGAGATTAATCACTCCATCCAATGGTAGTTAATTATGCTACAGTACATACCTGATGAGATATCCAGTCTCATCATCCATTGTGACAAGATTTAACTATCAAAGGATGGTAATTCAAATCTCACTTGTATGTATCTCATACACATACGAATTACCTACTATGATACTTAAGGATTGAAAATCATCTCATGAAAGAAACATACATAATGAAGTGTAAAACTGATATTCATATATTAAAGTGCTAATGTCATACATAAATTAATGGGTTGAGGGCATAAACCCAACAAAAAAACATACAAATTGACATCAAGAGAAATGCCAAAATGATGAGTCATAAATAGGTAGAGCAAAATACATACTCATCATGACTAAGTACATTATCCATGTTCCAAAAATACATCCAGCATCATCCAAAAATACACAAAAAGTGAGATCCATATATAAGAATAGGACAATCAAAAGGCTAAAATCATCTAATATGTCTAGTCCTAATTTGTGGCTCCCTCAACAACATCGCCAGCATCAACAAACTCTGCATCAGAACCAGACCCAGCATCATCAACAAGATCTAAGCCACCCAATGAATCAATAGGAGTGCTCTCTAATAGGGGGGACATGTGCTAGTGGAGGTTGCTGCTCTGGAATATCTCATGCATGTTCAGCAGCCTCTAACTCAACTCTAGTAGCTCCCTGTAAGGTTGGAACAACAGTACCCTGAGGAGCGTCCATTTGTCTGCTCATTCATGCCAGTATGGCCTCCACAGTCCTCTTAGCACATACCTCTGTAGTGAACTTCTCATCTAAAATGTCCAACCGGGTCAAGATCTGTGACTGCTGCTGTAGCAATTGAGACAACTAATCTGAAATAGAGGGAGGGACTATGGGGGTATCACGGTGGCTCTTTTGGTGCCAAACCGATGCAATGGGGTCCTCCTCTGTAGTCTCTGGTTCAGCTACCTCTGTTGTGGACCCCTCAGCTCCTTTTTTCTTTCTACTTTTGAATTGCCCCTTTGATCGGTTCTCTGATATTGCACTAATAGCACCAAGCTTGGCCTCTTGATTGTCTATATTAGTGGGGTACTTGGGTATCAAGGCCTGCTCACATAATCTATGTAAAGCCCAAGAACTCCTCAATATGTCCACCTGTAAGCTACTGTAAAAATCGTCCATCGTGTATTCAATATAGTAGGTCACCAAGCAAATTGGTCTCCTTGTCCCAATAGTAAAATTCGCCCTCACACGCCACTCATCCAAGGTAGATGAGGTAGAAGTTGGGAACAAACATGCAGTGATTGCGAGGAAGAACATCAGATACTGGGCAGTAAGGTCCTCCTTCCTAATCCTCCCCTCAATCTACTCTATAACTGTGCTACCAATAAGCTCTTCAGCTATCTGGGAAAGAGTGTGTCATGGGTCTATAGTACCAACTCTAGGAGGAAAATAATGATCTGGGACAAGGGTAGTACCTAAAGCTGTGGCTACTGTGGTAGGACCGACCTTGATAGATTGACCACGAATGTATCCACGATAAATGAGTGGTTGGTCGGGCATTACGACGAAGATCCGAGCTCACGAATCCATATGAGATTGCACCGCTTAGGGCGTACCAACATATCAACCCAACCCGTATATGAATGAAGTTGGTGAAGGTAGAATGGAATGGGGCCACTAGGTGCATTGTCAAGGGGGTGCTCGATGAGGACCCGATAGCGTACAAAATATTCGTTAAACCAAGCCCGATCCTTATTTGAACGAAACCCATGAGCAGGAGCCGGATTCGAGACATGAATAAAAGTTGGCTTCTTCACTTTCTTCTTAGTCTTTGGCATGAATTAGGAGTAATCGGATATGAAAGAATGAAAGAAGTACCAAGAATAGATTAGCATTGCAGAAGAAGGGGGCTGAAATTGGTTACTACTACTAATTAATCGATTTGTGTGGGGAGTCAATTTTTCCCTACAAACTAGTTTCTGGGTTACCATTTCTACAGCCATGGAGGTTTAGGGCTTCAAAATTATGCAAACAAAAGATTTACCCAAGCAAACCTCTACTAATTCATTGGGAACTAATTCAAGAAACATTAAAATTTGGAAAGCTAAGGTTAAATCCACAACATCATTCTTGACAATGGAGGTTCCACACTTTTAGGGTTCGGCCATGGGGTTTTTGAATTTGTTAATAAGAATTAAACCACATGAAAACCAAAGGTTAACCCTCAAATAATATTCATCTAAATTCAAAACCTATACTTAGGCATTGGGTAGAACCCTAAAATGGCATTCACCATTTCAGAGCATGGGGTAGCCAACAATGGAGTTTTCAAAATTTGGGGTTTCGGGTTTTGAAACATTAGAGCATTAAGATTTAAACTAAAACCCTCATTCTCATTTGTAAAACATGATTACAACCTTAGAAATTTGAAGTTGGGTCAGATTAACTAACCTCTTGATTGTGTAGATTCGGCCGAGAGAGAGAATTTGATGTTGTGATGGTGATGGAGTTAGGTGCTGTTGATGATGATGAGGAGATGATTTGAAACTTCCCTCTGCTCAATTTTTCCCCATGAATCGGTTCATGGAAGGTTTGTGTGTATAGGTGTGTATTGCAGAACACTGAGGCTCGTAGTTTCAAATTTGGGGATTTAGAAATGTGATTTGCGAACTTGCTGAAATACCCAAAAATGGGTAAGAGGAACTGGTTCCTTGGAAGGACCAGTTTATGGGTCTTGTACCAGTAACTGGTTTCTGTTAGAAACCGGTTCCTCACTCCTAGACTACTATAATTCAGCAGCAATTGCTGTGAAACCAGAACACTACCCAAACATCAATGACACAGATTTGGACCTACCTACATCTCCACAAACTTCATTGTGATATATAAAACTTAAAACATTTATCCGATGTGGATCAAAACCTCGTTTGGATTATGCACTTTGAACATTTTTTCTTGAAACACATGAATGTTCAATGTAACCAAGTCCCGCACTCTCACTTAATACCAACTCAAATTTTGGAATTACTATAACAAGCAAAATTCAAGTTGTGTATCGTATATCAACAACCTAAATTTCAAATGGTCCTTGCGACCATACGAATAAAATATTTAAGCTCTATGTTGTTTCTCGAGAATTGAAAGGACCCTCCCAACTAACCTTTTGCAAAGAGTTGGTTTGACATTAGCAGCCATGCAATTTTGAGAACTTTTTGCAAGAATTGGAAGAATTTGTTCAAAAATCAGAACATGTGCTAGAACCATGTCTATGGGGCATGGGTCATATGGTTCAAAACCACCTGGTTCAATCGAAACCTTCAAATCTACAATATTGCTCCCAGGTGATGTATTCTTACTTTGAGAAGAATGAGCCGAATACTCCCTTTGAAAGTTATCTAGCTGACTATCACTATCTCGAACCCATTTACAAATCTTTTCAGAAATATCTTCAAAGTCTTCCCAATTAAAGCTAGCTAGAAGCTCCTAAACTCCATCATGTTCTTCAGAAAATGAGGTATTCGTGCACTCAATTGATTCACACTCATTGTGATTTCCTGGTTCCCATGGAATGAGACTTTGATCGTTATCCACAGATTTGTAGGATTACAAGGAGTTAACATCCACTTTCAAAATTGAGTACACACAAATTGCCTTGTCATTCTCGTCCTTGTCTTCCGGGTAATATGGATGTGAGAAGATCCTGACATTCAATGTCCTATTCCCAAATACCATTGTCATCAACCCATTTCGTATGTGGATATTTACATCGATAGTTACCAAAAATGGCCTTCCAAAGATGATTGGAATTTGGGCATCACCAGCGACCACTGGTTTCGTTTCCAACACGATGAAGTCCACAGAATAGACAAAATTTTTGATTTGGACCAAAACATCCTCAATCATTCCACGTGGCACTTTGATGGATCTGTCAACAAGTTGTAAAGTTACTCGGGTAGGCTTTAACTCACCCAACCCCAACTGCTGATAAACTGAATACGGAAGCAAGTTAATGCTTGATCCTAAGTCCATAAGTGCATTGGGAATTCTTTTGTTCCCTAGAATACATGAAATTATTGGAGTTCCCAAATCTTTGAACTTTGGGGGCAAATTGTGCTTGATGATTGAGCTCACCTGTTCTGCTAAGTATGCTTTCTTTTTCACAGTTTGCTTGGGTTCATAGTGCATAAGTCCTTCAGGGGCTTAGCATATACAGGGACTTGCTTTACAACATCCAAGAGAGGAAGATTGATGTTAGCTTGCTTAAGTGTTTCAAGAAACTCCTAACTCTTGGTTCCTTGTGTTTTCATCAATCTTTGAGGATAAGGAGCAAAAAAAGGACATTCTAGCTTCTCAATTTCAGCTTCACTTTCCTTACTCTTTGTTATCCTCTTGATTTCTTTAGCATGCTCTTTCTTGAGATTTTTACTTTCTTTGCTGAACTCTGCCCTTAACTTCTCTATTTCCACAGAAAGTCCATTATCAATAGGCACTTACTCTATTTCTTCCTTGCTTTGCTTTTTTGACACCTCATTATCTTTTTCAAGTTCTAGTACATGAGGTATGTCATCTATTCCCACAATTCTTCCACTTCTAAGAGTTGTGATGACCTTAACCTGCTCAGGATTGTTGAAATCCAGAAAAGCAAGCCCTTTACCCCTTTAGTTAGGTACTGGTTGATTGAGGACAATACTATCCTATTTTGCTTTAATCTCTTTAACTCAGGATTACAACTCTCCTACCACTCGAATCAACTGTTGAATCATCATGTGGTTAAGATCCTCTTGTATCTTCTTATGTGAGGGCTCAAAATCATTAGAGCTTTGTTGAGCAATATGTGAAGGTTGAGGTACTTGAAGTGGTTGATGTGAAGGATATTGCAATGGAGGCTGATTTCTAATTTGAGATGATTGAAAGAATTGATTATGATTTTATTGAGGCAGTTGAGGGAATTGACTTGAAGATGGGTCTGCCTCATTAGTGAAACTATCATTTTTCCAACTAGGATCATTGGTGTTACTGTAGGGGTAATTTGGGGGACCCCTATAGTTATTCATCGTATTAAGTTGTTAACCTCAACTGGAGCATCTACTTGCTGTACTGGCAAACAAGGGCACACATGTGTTGTATGGCCAAAGGCACCATAATCACCATTCGGTTCTAGAACTATAATCATCTATGGATTTACTCCTCGTATCTCTATAGCTTCTATCCTTTGAGCTAACCGTTCATGTTTCGAAGCTAGTTCATCCTCTGCTTTTACCTGGAATATGATTTTCATTGATGATTCCCTATCTTCCACACTACTTTCCCATTATGGAGAAGTCTTAGCAAGTCACTCGAAGTAACTCTCAGCTTCATTTCATTCTTGCTAAGAAAGTCACCATTGCTCATTGTTTCAACCAGTTTCTTTGATCTTGGAAGAAGTCCATCAAGGAAGAAACTAATTACGCGCACTTTTTAAATCCATGGTATGGGCATGACAACAAAAGATCTTTAAAACATTCCCAGACTTGCGTAAATGTTTAACCCTCATTCATGGAGAACATCTTTATTTGTCTCAAGAGATCATTTGTTAGGTGAACAGGAAAAAATTTCTTCAAGAAAGCCTTACTCATAGCATGCCACATAAGAATGGAATTAGGATAGAGAGATAAGAGCCAAGCTTTGGCTTTATCCTTCAAAGAGAAAGGAAAAAGTTTCAAGAGAATGACCTCATGTGGGAAAGTTTGATTAGAGAATGTTCCACACACATCTTCAAAGTCACGGATATGAAGATATGCTCGTTCTTTATCTGTTCTATGAAAAGTTGGCAAGAATTGCATCATGCCATTCTTAAATTTGAATGTTTCTCGATGTGGTGGAATTGTGATACACGATGGGGAAGAGGTCCTCTCAGGAATCAATAGCTCGCGCAACGGGCGCAAACCATTGTCCCTTCGTTCAGGCGGTTCTCACCGTTTTGACCCTCAAGTCCATTGTTCTCATTATTACCAAAATTCTCCTCATTCCCACTATTTACCATATTAGCAGGATTCGATGATGAACTTGAACTTCGGTGGAATAAAGCAAAAGTAGAACCTATAGACATAGAAAGGAGAAAACCTCCTCGTGTACGGATTATAAAGAAGAAAAAAAAGAAAAATAGAAATGGGACAAGGAAAGATCGAAACTAACTAAATAAACCTAACCGTTTGCCATCCCCGGCAATAGCGCCAAAAGCTTGACACGCATAAGAATGTGCAATCTCTTAACAACATCCAAGTGTAGGTGATCATGCAAGTAATAAATATGCTGGACATGTCCAGGTCTATCCCACAGGGATGTCTTAGGTCAAGGTTCACTAACTAGCTCCAAAAAAAAGAAAAGATGAATAACATTTGGGATGAAGTTCTAATTTACTTGCGTGAAAAAAAATTGAACTAGGAAGGTAATTAAACAAAACTTTAAAATTAACAAGGACTAAATGAAATAACAAATTAATAAGAATGAATTCAAATGTAGATAAAGTGTTAGAATTGCACAAATCCACATTAAACTCGCCAACTATCATGCCTAAGGGAAGATACGGCAAATTGTAGCAATCTAACGGGTGCCTATATGCATTTGTGATTTGTAAGAGTCAAACCGATGCCAAATACTTATTATTTTGCATGAAACAACATCAAACAATCCACTAATTGAGTCCGGGCAGATTCAAAACACAAGCTTAATTCCCCAAAATATTTCAACATTTCAAGTATTTGCTATTTGAAATGCAAGAAATATGTTTGGGCAACTATCATCATGAACTGAATGCAAACTTGAGTGAAAGAGAGTTACACTTAATATTGATAGAAAACGTTTCATTCCCAATTCCAACTTTGTTTTATAGAAAATGTTGGATTACACTAGCTGCCCATTCAAGAACTTGCATGATGTTAGCTTAGTTTAGTGCTTTATTGCATAATCCTAACTAGGAAACTATTCTAGCATTAAACTCTATCCTTAGCCATTACATATAATGAAAACATGCTTAACACTACAATAGGATTTACTGAAAATAGATAAAAAAAATCATAAGCAAGCTGAAACTAATAAAATACCATTCAACTAGAGAGAGATGATTTGTACTCATAATTTTAAAGCTCAAACAAGCATAGAATGAGTTATAAGCATTGATCTTTACTGTAAGCATTTAGAACTAACATAATACAATTGAAAATAAGAAATAAGATGAATTACAATCCTTACTTACCTACTAGATTGGAATGGAATAACAAAAGCCTAGTTAAAATCCTAAAAGGGATGAAGAACTGAGAAATCGTGCATAGAACGCTGCTCTCGGACCTCTAGGAGGTCGCAGAATACCCTAAATCTTCAGTCATAACGAATATATATAGGTTCATGAGCTACTAGATCTGAAAGGTCATAAAGGGTCAAGAAACCGGTTTATGGGACAAACCGATTACTGGTTCCTGCTCCCACCAACCGCTTTGTGGGAGAAATCGATTCTAGCTACTCTGGTTGACAGCTTTGTGCATCGATGGGAATATTGGCATAACTCTTTGCTTGAGCCTCCGATTAATGCATGGTTTGCGGCCACACGTCAATAACTCATTGATCTAAAGTTTTCTTGATATGATTAACTTCAAAATCTGAGGTCTTCAATGATCAAAATGCCCTTCAAGAAGCTATAACTTGTATATTCCAACACATTTCTTCATTTTTGCTTTATTCTGCCTGCTTTGAATCTTCAAACTTCAATTCTGAAAGGTCCATGCATCTCATAACCTGAAATAACACAGAATTAAGTGTGTTTTAGTGTTAATCATTATAAAAACTCCATGCTATGTGTGGACATGCAGGACTGGCCTTCCACTTTTTGTTTGTTTGAAATTATTTTGAAAGAAAAGAAAAGGTCTGTTGAAGACAGATACAGAGTCGCCACATGGTCTTTAAGGAACCAAGAAACCTAATTTGACTCACCCAAATGGATAAAGGGCACCAGCCCTTCATAACCAAAGAACTTGGCTCAGGGTTTTGGTACGAGAGAGGAAGGAGCCTTTGTCATGACTAAAACACCTTCAACTCGCCACGTCTCTCGACGGGCCTCAATTAGCATCCAAATAATCATCTTTTACTATGCTTGGTTGGAAAATTAATACTATGATAGTATATTACATCACATAAGAATCTTGAAATGTAAGATCTAAAGATAAGATATCATTCATAAGATCTAGCCAAGTATCACACAATGTAAAGTGAAAGATCACACAAACAAACCTAGGAAAAATCGTCTAATCACATATCAAGTAATCAAGTTTTTGTAGTCTAAAAGGGGGACATGAATTGTTCTTGAAACAAATAATCAAAGAAAACAAAAAAAAAATGCTTAGTAAGCTAGTATGATGCATGTTAATCTTTGAGAAAAGAAGACTTCTCAATCCCCGAGACGGATGGGAAAGGAAGATTAGATCGAGGGGGAGCATAAAGGTATGATCAAGTTCATTCCTTATAATCTTCTTAGACTAGGAGTCACAAAAACCCCAAATCTTGCATGAATGCAATGTATGATCCTAGGATGTGCAAAGGTTGTAGTGTGTTTTGTGTTCATAGATTTCCTAAAGTGACTTAGAAGTCTAAAATATGCATGAATGTATGGAGAATAGTATTATAGGATGTGTGCAAATATACTATGAACTACTTCCTAATATATGAATTAATTTGGATTAAATGTAAGCATCAATTCAAAGAATGAAAGTAAATGTATGCTTGTTGTGAATAGTGGACAGAACAATGAGTTGATTTTGTAAAAATGGAAAAGTGAAGTTAGAAATATTTTTAATTCATGAATTTTCATGAAGATCATACTTATTGTGTCTAGAACACAATCAAAAAGCCAAACTACAATAACTATCACAGATTAAGAGAAATCATATGAAGAAGAGAGATTGCTTAGAAACAGAGCCCGTACTGTCGATTGAAATGTCAAAAGATCTTAGAAAATGAAAACTAAATATCTAGAGGCCCATATTATACAGAACGTTCCCTAAGACACTGAAGTTCAAGTGGAAAATGAGTTGTAACCACTCCTTTTGGGAAATTTTCTAAAAAACAAATTGAAAGTCAACCTAGTTGCTGTGACAGCAAAAACATAATGTTTGGAAAGAGTGTTTGGACCAAAAGGGGACCCTTCCAAGTGTTTTAGATCAAACCAAAAATCGTGGGTGTTCTCTAATGAGTTAGGAAGACTTTCCAAGTGGTATGGAAATCACCCATTGAGTATTGAGTTCTAGAGAAATCTTTGAACTCAGATTATTCACTGTTTTGAAGATTTTTGAGAAAACAATGTGTATCTCTTTGGAATCCAAATATTGGGATTTTAGAGGGATTTTGAAAGTATATTTTTAACATCAAATGGAGATTATGACTTCTTGGAATATCAACATTAAACTCATATCAAGAACCTCCAAGATTGTTGGAGAGATTTGTTTTCATTTGAATGTAACTTCAAGAATATATAGGAATGTATTGGAGTTATAATCATCATCTATTAAACATGGTTTTGAGGCCAAAAGCTACTATCCATCAGGATTCACTCACCTCAAACTTCATGTCATCATTTAGGTGATGATGAACTAGTAAGTAAATAAGGAAATAAAAAAAGAAATGAGACTAAGAAGAGATGGGCATAATATGTAAAAGCAAGCAAAGTAATCAATAGATGATATTCAATGAGATTATGGACTTGTAGCTTGGTGTTTCACTCATATATGGTGACTTTGGACATGGAAGTTGCTTCCTATTTCATAAATACTTACTAAAATGGTGGTTGGGTGTATTGAATGTGAAGTAAAGAGGAGTAATGAAGTAAAAACAAAGTTGTAAACTCACTTTCTTGTTGGAAATCAAGAGGTGGAAGCTCACTTTCACTATCCTAACCTTATCTCTACAACTTTTCTCTTTTCTAAGCTTTGTATTTGCACCCCCCTAAATGAGAAGTCAAGAGGAGTTTATATAGGCCAATTTGGGGGTGGTTTTGGGATTTGAAGAGTACTCATATTGGTCCCAAACATCCGTGAACAAGAAACTACGTCGTTTTGGTTTTCAATTAATCAAAATGGACCCCCAAAATAAATTACAAAAATGGACTATTCTGGAGGAGAGTGCCATGGTGGCACTGGGCTTGTGTCATAGTGGCAGTGGGCCAGTGCCGCGGTGACACTGCTCCTCCAATGTCCGAATAATGCTGTTTAGGCCCCCAGAGGTTCCGATATTTGTGAAAAGGCCCTATTTCACCCGAAATTCACAGAAAATATGAACTCACTCCAAATTGAGCTGTGATATACCATTGAAAAGGTAATGGAGTCTACTTTTCATAGAAAATAATTTGGAGTCAGGTCATTTGAAAAGTTTTGCAGTATTTGCTATAAAAGCCGATTTGATCGTCTTTTTCTCCTTTAGAAATCAATAATAAATTCGTTTTGAATCCAAAAATTATGTGCGATGTACCGTTGAAAAGCTATTGACCTCTAGTATTCATGAAAAATGTTTGAAAAATGACACGGTGCTCCAATTTTAAAGTCAACTTTTAGGTCAAATTGGTCAAACCTAGGATCTCCAGGAAGTTCTGGGAACCTCTGGGAGCTCCCATGAGCTGACATTTTTGTCTGATTTTATTTTAAAACTCATTTAGTACTTTTCACATGATCTAGTATGATCTTGAAACTTTTTGAAGAATTTGGATGATTTTGGTCAAACCCTAGTCAAACTTGGGTCAAACTGGTCAACAGGGACTTTCTAAGAATTTTCGTGACTTCTGGAGGTCTCTGGGAGCTGACGATTTCATATGATTTTGCTTCAAAACTCATTTTATTACTTTTCTTACGATGTAGTGTGTTTTAAGAATATTTGGTCTAGATCTGGGAATGTTTGGGCTTTTAGAGGCATTTTGGTCATTCTGAGCATTTTGAGAGATAGAACTGACTACCAGGAGTCCTTTTTGAGTTTTTTTTTCTATCATCGTAAACCACCAAGCTATGGGTCTCCTAAATCTGATAGCCGACAAAATGGGGTGTCTATAGTTTGTACCTCTTGGCATGAACTATGAGGCAACGCATGTCGCAAGCGAGTGCCAAAGCCTTGAAGAGTCAGGTCTTTTGGAGGCTATAGATTTAGGATAAAAGCATCGCAAAAGATGTAGTGATAGAAAACATGAATGCTGAGGCTAGTGCTAGTCGTGCTTTGCGTAAGCTGGCTACGTATTCGAGGGGGAATCAGACGAGGACGTAGTTCAGGGTACAAAGGAACACATCACACATGCACAACAAGACAGGTGGATGCTATGCTATGAGAATGATAAACAATGCATGGATATGATGTGTACTGAGTCCTATTATGCCTAGTATTCTGATCCTAGCATGAGCCGATGTTGTGGGTGAGTGATACTCTGAATGGACTTATGTTGTGTTAATGTTCATCTAACTCTTGTGCAGTGGTTGATTCTGATAAAGATATCAAAGTGTTGAAGACTCTGGGCCTCAGGACAAACTTGTTAAACTTTGGGAAGTGCGCTTTGCAGATAGAATCAGATGTGAGGTCCTTGAGGATGACAACTAAAGGTAACTGATGGACACGGAAGTCCTGGATACCAAGCGATGGATGAAAACGTTTAAGAGAATCGACAGGAGAAGGTTTCCGCGATAACTGACAGGCGAGAAATCTCATAATAGATGGTAAGTGAGGAAGCTCACGATGACTAATAGATGCGGAAGCTCACAACAAAAGACAGGTGATGGCAGTAACCGACAGATGCGAAGTTCTGTACACCATAGAGCAGTCTGGTTATAACTAGGCGATGCTTGCCTTGGGAGCCAGGATCTCTAGATTGTTGATAATATTTTGATCAACGACCGACCCTTGTCCAATTTGGAAAGCTGGTTCTCGTTTCTAAGAGCCGCCGTTCCCTCTGTTCTCTTCTACAGGGGTAGTAGGGGACTCTTTGAGAATCTCTTTTAACTGTTGACCGATAACCAGGACCTATCTCTAAATCTCTCATGGTTGATCGAATCTTGATGACCAAGAACCAGGACCCATCTCTGAATCTCTCACGGTTGATCAAAACTTGCGACGCTCAATCCAAAAGAGCCGGTCAGGATCTTTGGGAGTTAATTTTGTCTATTATGGATAGCCGGGGACTCTCTGAGAGTCTCTCTTAATTGCCGATCGAGAACTAAGACCCATCTCTGAGTCTCCCACAGTTGATCAAGTCTTGCTGACCAAGAACCAGGACCCATCTCTGAATCTATCACGGTTGATCAAATCTTGCGACACTCAATCCAAAAGAGCCGGTTATGGCCTTTAGGAGATGTTTTTCTCTGTCGGATTCTCTGAGAATCTCTCTTAACTATTTTTCTTTGTACTCTGACTGAGAACCAGGGTCCATTACTGAAACTCTCATGGTTGATCAAATATTGTGACGATTGATCCGAAAAAAATTAATCTGGACTCTCGAAAGCCAATCTTTTCCAAATTTTTGCCTGCTGGGGGTAGCCTCGACAACTTTTAGATTGCTAGGGGGTAAAACCTTGTAAATCTTGACTAAAATAGGCCACTGGGGCTAATCGGGGCCAGAAATGGGTTAAAAAAGGCCAAAATGGGCAAAAATAGGCTGACATGGAGCGAAGTGGGGCCCGCAGGGAGAAGTGCCACGGCGGCACTATGTGACCGGAATTCACATTTGTATATCTTGGGTTTTTGAGCTCTAAATGCTCATTCTTGGCCATTTTGGGGTGTTTTTAGAGCCAAAATCCGTCAAAAGACAGCTTGTGCACACTCAGGTGAGTAATCTTTTCCCATGATTGATGTTTTATTTTCCTCTATTTTCCAATAATAAAGTTTGGTTTTAAGTTCCATTTTCTTCACAGATCCATGGCTTCAAGCTCGAGTAGGCTCTCTAAGAAGGCTAAGGAATGGGTAAGGGCAGAGAGCCAACCACCAGAGTTGATTTTGCGCGACCCTCAATGTCATCTTTTGGCCACGACTCTAGCGGGTCAGGTACGTGAAACTCTCGGCAGTTCAGGACTATTCATGCGCATTATGCTAGTTTTGTGAACCGTAGTGTGCACCTAGAGATTGTTGGAAGCTCATTTTGTGCTCATTTGTTGATTCTGTGAAGTCACACTTCGGGTCATGAAAAGTGATTTTGTGCTTTGTTCTTGCTATTTTTGATGTGTGCAGGTGACGGAGGTGATTTTGAAGGGCCACTATAGTCTTGCTCATGCTTTCCTATGGTATACCCAACATTCGCCTACTGTTTAACAAATGGTTGATGAGGTAGGGTTTGGCGATTTCATCCGTTTGGTTTCAAAAAGTACCAATGACCTGGCATACTTTTATGCCCTTGTTGAGAGATGGTGGGATGCGACAAATACTTTTCATTTGCCATTTGGTGAGATGACGATGACGCTTTTTGACTTCTCCATGATTACTGGCTTGAGAGTTGGCGAAAAGCGCCTGATCCTGGACTATTTTTATGAGATTGATCCTGAAGCTGTTAAGATGCTGATCAGGGCTGTTGTTCCTAATCAGGAGGGGCATCGGTTTCCTTGCGGCTGGCTTTATCAAGCTTACGGAAGAGGGGGGCATAACCAGAATAACCGTTAGCAGTTGAGTATATTCCTTCTGTATGTCATTGGTTATTTGATCTTTGCAACACGAAATGATCAGGTGAGCTTGAGGCTCCTTTCTTGTTTGGCGACTGTCGATGAGATCCCTTCCTATGACTAGGGTGGTGCTGACTTAGCTCATCGTTACAAGCATATGGTTGAGTTTTCCTGTGGGGGATTAAATTGATCGGCGGGTTCTGGCGAGCTTGGAATGTATGTCCTGTGACTTTTCCTTTTCTCTCAGCTCTTTTTTTGTTTTTTGATTTTTATTTTCTTGTGCAGCTCTGGAGCTTTGAGTAGCTGAAGATGTTGGCTCCTACTCCTACCGATGAGTCGAGTGAAGATGAGGATGGCATGGCTCCTGTGCCCTTGTTCCATCGGGGCTTGATATGGCAGAGAGATGCTGTTGGGGTTAAAAGTAGGGCCCATCGGATTATCCTTTTGAGAAATTTTTTATCCGCGTTGATTGGACACCTTGGGAGAATGTTTCCAATGCTGCCCCAGAGGAGATTCAGTCAATCAAGCCTGTTGCCTCTTGCCGACTTTTGATGGAGAGTACTGAAGGTAGGTAGTTGTACCTCGGTGAGCGAGTATTCCGGCAGGTGGTTGGTGGTCTGAGATACCATGTTCCTCATACTCCCCTAGTGATGGATGCTGATGACCTTTCTAGTGCTGCTTTGTTGGCGGCTTTGGCTAGTACTGATGCTTGGGATCATTTCTATTCTGAGACTAGTTATGAGACCTACCGTGGCTGCTTCCTGATGCCCAACTTCCCACTCCTGGCTGTGAGTTCCTTTTATGTTTTTGTCGCTATTTGTCACTTATGTTTTTGGACTCGTCTTTTCCTAACTTATTTTGAGCCTATAGTTCTGTGAGATGTATAAGAGGCAGGCTCCCCCGGCTACTGATCCTATCCCTCCTTGGGATTGGACCGTCAATGTTTTGGATGCCGATGGTTTCCCTCAAGTCATGGATGTGCCATGAGTTATGTGCGGATATCCCACCCAGCCAGTAGGTGTCCTCAACGTCCCTTGGAGTTATGCTGAGGAGGGTTACCCCTTGGCAGCTAGCCTACGGTCTTTGGTCCTTACGCGAGACCACCAGGTATGTCTCTAATTTTGCGCTTCTTAAGGTTATGAGGTTCTAACCTTAGATTTTACCCTTGATAGATGGATGGTATGCGATAGTTCGCTAACAGTCACATGGCGTCCTTGGTAAGTTTATGACTCGAATCTGTTGTTGTACTTTTATTGTTTCTCAACTGATTGCTTTTTATTTGTGTGTGCAATGTCATGGAGGTGGTGTTGGCTCATCGAGAACCAGGCCAAGATGCAGGGGTGGCAGGAAGTCATCGTCGATGCACACTCTGGAAGGTCCGACTGAGGATGAAGAAGAGGAGGACTAAGGTCTCTTAAGTAGCGACTTTTGTTTTGTCTCCATTTCATGTTTTTGATCAGGTTATACTAGTATATTTTGTGAATGACGAACGATGTGTAGGACGATTTGTCACATAATCACAGAGTATTATGATGTTTTGCCTTTTAGGCTGGATAGCTTCCAATTTTGAAGGCGCAGTTGTGTGCTTGTTTTATTTGGTGATTGTGTGACGATATATACATGTGCATTGTTATTCTATGATTATTTATTGCAATGAGTAGCCTTGTGATAGTGAGTGTGTTTGCCTTGCAGGTGGGATAGTCCGTGAAATGGGGAGGTGCTGCCAAAATTTTAAATTTTGCTAGAGTTGCGACATAAAATATGGCATTGTATGATCCCGCTCAACTCTTTGCTTGGCTAAACATCACAGATGGAGTGGAACGGATCAACCTTTTCAGCTATGGCTTGACCGAGCTATCATCTCTTTGTCAAATGGTTCTGAATGCTGAGTTCATGCATGCTGCCATTGTCCACTGGGACCCGGTAAATCATGCCTTCAATTTCAATGGCCTGGAGATATGTCCTCTTTTTGAGGAATTTTGTGCTATTCTTGGCTTCGATCTAGACTCAAACTTGATTCTTCCTTCTACTGATATCCCCAGTCCTACTCGTGGCCTGGACGAATATCTGAACTGTTCTACTGCTATCTCCCACCGATTAATTCATTGTGAGGTCCTCGACATTGCCTCCATCATTGCCCGATACATTGATCCTAGAAATCCCAGCGTATATGATGCTACCCGTGGGGTTGCTCTGATCTTATGCATGACTTCGCACTTTCTGTTATCTAGTTCTTCTACCGACTTGGTACATGTATGCCTTGGAATGAAATTGGGTAGGAATCCCATGGCCATGGTTCTAGCTAAAACCTTGAATGGTTTGGATAACGCCTTTAACCAAAGAACTCTTCTTCTTTCTGGGGCACCCTAGGTGTTGCAGGCTTGGCTATATGAGCGCCTTCAGCTGTGGATGGGCCGAGTGCCACCAATTTATGTTTACAGGGCCGTACTTCATTCCCACTACACTTTTGCTAACTGGGTTCATATGTTGGGTACTCTTTCTGAAACAGACATTTACTGGATTGTGGGGCGTTGGGGCCTTCATGTTGTCTCCACTAGCCTTGGGGATCTCCTGAGAATGTGGTTGATGGGTCTGAGAGAGACTTCTTTCTATCATCCTCGTTGATTGGCCAGGCAGTACGGGCAAGTTCAAGAGGCCCCTCCCGGGGATTTACTGAGAGGGTCTTTGCTTCCAGAGTCAGGGCTGTCATTATTCCTGCATTCACCAAGGGTTGGACCCATCAAATAAAAGCCCATTTTAGAAGACCTTTGAGGAAAAACAAAATAAAACTAGACTCGATTGATTCTGCTTCCTCCCCCGAGTGTCTTTAATATTTATGACTGCTTTTTGAAGAAGAACTTTTATGTTTTCCTTTATTCCTGCTTATGTAATAATCAAAGTTTGTTTATCAATGAACTTTGGTTACTTTGAGAACCTTATTTTATGTATTTGGCTTTCTGAAAATATTTTGAAGTAAGATTTCGATTAGATGTTACTTTTGGTACTTACTTAGGCATGGTGGGGTGATTTAGAGGCGAACGAGGCAGGTAGTCGAAGTTTGCAGTTTGGGATATGGGTGGTTGTGAGGCAAATAAGGTAGATGACCGAAGTTTGCCCCTAGTTTAAAAGAGATTTAGGCAAACGAGGATGGTGGCCGAAGTTTGCCCCTAGTGTGAAGGGCGGTTTTGGGTTATGGTAAGGACCGTGACTTTATTTCTCTCATATGCTCATAATTTTTGCCAAGGCACCAGTGAGGTGACCTATCGAGCTCTTTTTCTCTCCTTTGTTATTGCTCATCTTGGATTTAACTCTAATTTTTGCATAGGCATCCTTTCAGATTTTGACCTAGCGAGCCATCCTTCTTTTCTCTTTTCTAAAAGTCTGGCTACGTACTCTGGAGTGGGGATCAGGTTCAACGTAGTTTGGGCCAAGGTAAATAAGAAGTGAGTTGCTATTGGTGTTGACCGAACTAATGTGGTTGCCTACGTATCCCTGAGTGGGAATCAGGTCGAGCGTAGTTTAGGACAAGACTTGAAGGAGATGGGCTAATTTTTGTGGGTGGAGTGACCAAACCGATACAGTTGCCTACGTATCCCCGAGTGGGAATTAGGTTGAGCGTAGTTCAGGGCAAGGCTTGAGGAGATGGATGAAAAGTCAAGCATAGTAATTTTCGAGGCGATCCATGTTGATTGGTTCTTTGAATTCGACACCATCGAGGTTCATGAGGTAGGTTGCTCCTCTGAAAAGGATAGTTTTGATGATATAAGGGCCAACCCATTTTGGTTTGAACTTCCCATATGGATCAAAGATCGGGGCTTGCAGTTCCTTAAGAACAAGGTCACCCTTGATAATTTTCGTCAGACAAACCTTCTTGTTAAAAGCACGGGCTATCCTCTTTTGATAGATTCGGACATGGTCGACTGTCGCTAGGTGCTTTTCATCTAGGAGAACCAATTCCTCATATCTTTCCCTTAACCAATCAGACTCTAAGATTTCACATTCTACCATCACTCGTAGGGACGGTAACTCTATTTCGAACGAAAGTATTGCTTCCATACCATATATTAGTGAAGAAGGAGTCACTCTTGTAGACATCCTTATCAAGGTTCTATATCCCCAAAGCGCAAATGGTAGTTTCTCGTGCTAGTCCTTATAAGTATCAGCCGACTTCTACAGTATGACCTTGACATTCTTGTTTGCAGCTTTAACTACTCCATTGGTTTGTGGCCTATATGGTGATGGCTTATGATAAGTGATTTTGTATTCCTCAAATAGATCCCTGACTTCTGTTTTGAAATGACTTCCGTTGTTCGAAATAATCTCCATAGCGGCAGATGAGATTTCTCTTGATGAACTTGGAAATCTATGATATTTTTGTCTGGGAACGGGAAATCCCCATTTTCTTCGAATTCAATAGCGTGTTCTGTAAGATGCTTAGCTATAGTCCTCCCTTTCACCGATTTGCTTGTTACATACTTGGTATCGAATTCAGATAGTAGAAGTAGCCAACGGGATATATGATCGGTTAGGGCGGATTTTTCGAGGAGGTATTTTAGAGGATCCATGAGGGATACGAGTATGGTTGGAAAGGCTAGCATGTAGTGCCTTAATCAGCAAGTGCACCAGACTAAGGCCCAACACGTTTTTTCGAGGGTAGAGTAATTGAGCTCATACCCAGTCATCCTCTTGCTAAGGAAATATATGGCATTTTTAGACTGGCTCTCTTCTCTTTCTTGGGCTAGCATGTAACCCATGGCATTTTCGAAGACAGATAGGTAAAGAAATAAGGGCTTGTGAGGAGTGGGTGGTAAAAGAACATGTTGATTTTGAAGGAAGGCTTTTATTTTCTCGAAGGCGACTTGGCATTGGTCATCCCATTGGAACTTTTCTCCTTTCCTTAGTAATCGGAACAAGGGATCACATGTAGTCGTGAGCTTTGAGATAAAGCGGCTAATGAATTGGATCCTCCCGAGGAACCCTCTCACTTCTTTTTCATTCTGCGGTGGTGCCATTTCTAGAATTGCCTTAATTTTAGAGGGATCGACTTCTATTCCCCTCTACGTAATGAGAAAACCTAGGAGCTTCCCAGAGGTCACACCGAAAGTGCATTTCTTTGGATTCAGCCTCATCTTATACTTACGCAACCTTTCAAAAAACTTCTCTAATGCTACCAAGTGTCCTTCTCTATCTTTGGACTTTACGATCATGTCATGTACGTACACTCTTACTTCTTTGTGAATCATATCATGCAACAGAGTGGTGGCAGCTCTTTGGTAGGTTGCTCCAGCGTTCTTGAGTCCGAAAGGCATTACTCTATAGCAATAGGTCTCCCAGGGTGTGGTGAATGTTGTCTTTTCTCGATCTCCCGGTGCCATTAAAATTTGGTCGTATCCTGAGAAACCATCCATAAATGACAATAGCTCATGGCCCGCGGTGTTATCTACCAGAATGTGGATGTGGGGAAGCGGGAAGTCATCCTTTAGACTGGCTTTGTTTCGATCACCGAAGTTGACGCACACGCGAACCTTTCCATCCTTCTTGGGGACTGGCACAATGTTGGCAACCCATTCTGGATACTCTATAACAATGATGAATCCTGCCTTGAATTGTTTCTCTACTTATTCTTGACCTTGAGTGCCCACTCTGGCCTCATACGCCTTAGTTTCTGTTTAACAAGTTTAGAATTAGGGAGGAGAGGAATATGATGTTGGACAATGTCAGGATCGACCCAAGCATGTCCTCGTAAGACCAAGCAAAAACATCTTTGAATTCTTTTAGTAAGAGAGTCAATTTTTCATTTTTTTTCTTTATTAAGTGTTGAGCCAATTTGCACAATTTGTGGATTATCTTTTTCACCTAGGTTAATGGATAAAGTATCTTCGATTATTCATAAGCAGGTGGTTTTTCAATTAGTTACTTGAGTTCGATTAGGAGATCCTTGGAGGGATCTGTGCATTCACAAGTATTAGACACGGAGGAATAAGTAGAACTGTTCTTCATTTCATTCACAATAGGTGGAGTGATTATATCAGACAGTGGTGGGCCTACAGCAGCTGGCTCTGGTACAGACTCAATAATTGGAAGTACAGACTCCAGGGGAATAGGGGATAGGGAGACACAGACAGATGACTCTACAGCCCGGTTGCTCAGACCCTCCTCAGTTGGTATGATCTGATCATCTTGGCTCTTGGCCCTCTTTCCTTTATTTTCTTCAGCAGATTTTTCCCACATCTTTTTAATAGCTTCAGTGTCAAGATACTTCAACTAGTCTTCCTTTGGGGCTTTCACAACTTCTTCTAGATAGAACGAATCTTGATAAGGAGGCCTTTCATAGTCAGCGAAGATTCCAAGTCCAGGGTGTCTTTTTCTAGTGGTTTGATGGATCCAAGGTTCAGGGAACCCAAAGTAGGGGAAGTCATCCCCTTCTTTGATGAATTGCCTATTCAAGGTCTTATGGTATAGTGGGAGGCTCCTCACTCTCTTCTTCCATGGCTTTTGTAGCTCGAGATCTTCCTCAGTGGGCTTGTACCCCAATCCAAAAGTGCCTTTTTGGTGGGAGGCTCCTTACTCTCTTCTTCCATGGCTTTTGTAGCTCGAGATCTTCCTCAGTGGGCTTGTACCCCAATCCAAAAGTGCCTTTTTGTCCTTTGATTTGAGGGAACTCGCGGATCCCTTATTGACGTCGGCCTAATCCCATTCCAGGGAAGTAGTTCATTTTGCGGGCGATATTGACAACCGTGGAGTGGATCTCAGGGAGCCTATCTTCATCATCGGTTATGTGGACCTTTTCTATAAGGAATCCTCCGATTTCCCCCTCTTTTAGTTCGGGTATTTGGATTTCAAAGACAGAAGAGTAGCTTGGGAAGGCTTCATTTCCCCAACTATTGCCGGAGATGATTTTCACCTTTTTCTCATAAATGTACTTGATCATTTGGTGCACAATGGATGATATCGCTTTGTTGACATGCAGCCAGGGCCTCCCGATCAACAAATTGAATGAGGCAGGTATATCCATGACTTAAAAGAGTTGAGTGCAAACCAAAGACCCTACTCAGATTTGGAGAGAAGTGGTCCCCATCACAGTTCTCTTGGTGTTATCATAGGCCTTCACAGATTGCACAGATGGAGTGATGTCTAGAATGTTGACCCCCAAGGCGGTGGCGGTTCTTAGAACACAAACATTCAAGGCAGAGCTCGTATTGACTAGACAGAATGGCACTTGCTGCCCTTTGCACCCAACAGTGATGTACAAAGCTTTGGATTGGCAGATCCTCATCGGAAAAGGTAATGACTGGGTCAGGGGTGAGTGTGCCCAAGAAAGCCACCATATCTTCCGGTGCGGCGCAAATGAGGACCTCGATTCCAGCCAAGGCGTTTAACTCGGCCTATCTATTCTTATGGGATGTCATCATGATGTCCCACATTGAGAGGTGTGCTTAAGTTTTCTTCAATTGCTTTATCAACTCATTATCCTCTTCGATGACCTTGTCCATATTTCCCTTTCCCTTGTGTTTGATTGGTCCTTTCTCGATGGTTTTTGCGACAAGCTGTGAAGACTGATAATGATGCCCTGACCTAGTTAGATGATCAATCACGACAAGAGTAGGCCCTTCTACAGTCCCATCTTCTTTGAACTAATCGCAATCTGTTCCCACAAATAGTTTCTCCGGCTCGTTCTAGATGGAGGCATCACTTTCTTTGTTGGGATCATACCATTTGAAGTCTACCGCCCCTAGATCATGTTCTTCCAGAAAGAACAAATCTCGTTCATCATCTCGCTGCTGCTGCCATTCATCATCCTTCCCTTCAATCAGGTGAATTCCCTCAAACTCCGAGATGCCAATGAGGGGCAAGGGGTGTCCTAAGGGGGTGATATAGGCGACGGGGTAGAAGGATACGGGGTCGGATTCGATGAGACTGATACTTTGGTGGTTTGGTAGGGGATTTTGGGTAACATGGGGCTGCTTTGGTGGCGACTCAATGATATTTTGGTCAATGAGGTCTTGGATATCATGGCGGAGGCGCATGTAATCATCGGTGTTGTGGCCAGGGGCTTGGTGGTAGGTGCAATTTTTGGACATGTCATAGCTTGGTGATGGCAGGGTATTTCGAGGTTGGAGCAGTTGGAGGTGGCCCTTTTTGAGGAGGCGGTCTAAGGCTGAGGAGAGGGAGATCTCTAACTTGACTAAATTACGAGAAGGCTTTTTCTAGAAAGGGCGATTAGACAAGTTTGCTTCGTTGGAGGGTTGGTACGGCCTAGGAGGGTACGCCATGGGTTGACTGCTAAGGGCATTGACATCCGGAGCGTTGCGGGAGTAGTTTTTACTGACTCGAAGGTTCTTCCTTCTTAATCTTTCCTTCCCTGATAGCATCTTTAATTCGAGTCCCAACTTCAAACAATTCCTCAAAGGTGGAGATGGATTGATAGAATAACTTCTCATGGTAGAGCGGTTGTAGATTTCGGATTAGCATTCTCACTTGTTCCTTTTCAATTGGTCGGTGGGTCATCTGAGCCACTTTATTCCTCCATCTGCTTAGGAAAGTAGCGAAGGATTCATTGTTGTTCTGCCGGGTAGTTTCTAAATCCCTGATCGTGACATCCAGCTCTTTATTTAAGAATAGTGATCGACAAATACCCGAACGATATCTTTCCATGCCTGAGTTTTGGAAGCTTCAAAGGTAAGGAACCATGATAGTGCAGAATTTACGAGAGTTTGTGAGAACATCATTGCAATGTGCTCATGAGTGCAGCACATTGACTGGAAGATGCTCATTGTGGATACCGGCATTTGGGCCCACTTTTAATTTTAAAACAAAATTTTGAAACAAATACAAAGAGTTGCCACTTAATTTTAAAAGAAAAATTAAGAAAACATTTTTAAAGCAAACTGATCTTTTGCGAAACCAAAGATTATCTGGGTCCGGGGATTATGGAATGAGAGGGGAAGGAGCCCAACAGACTAAAACACACCCTCTCATCCTATCTTGCGATATGCCTCTACTCAACACCCTTTTAATCAAATTAACTATCTAAGCATGCCCTCAACTAATACATATATATAAGTATACATAGCACAAGCATATTAAAAAGGTGCAAAATTGCTAACGATAAAAGGCATACAAAATCACATAGTTCAATTAGCAAGCAAAATGATATGCAATAACAACAAAAGAACTTTCCTGGGATTCAGCCACAAAATTGGAAACGTGCAATCCATACAAAAAGTAAAAGCCCTAAGAAAAGGTCTCTAGCACATATATACACATAAGGCAAGACCTAATTTAAGGTGTCGCACATGGAGTCAAAAATCAATAAAATCAAGAGATAAATAAACTAGAGAGGGGTTGAGAAGTTGTACCTTGAAAGCACTACAAAATAAAGATTAGTCCACATACTTGGAACAATATATAATATCTATTCCCAAATAACACATCTAAAGTTCTAACTTAAATATATCAAGCATAGGAAGGGTTGACATAATTATGTTCAACTAGGTTCAATTCAAATGCAACCTTAAGCTAAAGATTAATCCTAATCATGAATATCAACATATATGGATAGATGCATGGATATAAACATTAATGAGCTATGAATTATTCACTAATTTGGATTATTTAGCCTATGGATTTAAACTTGTTTGACATTATTTAAGACATGATTTAAATTTTAGGACAATAGAAGTCCATTAGATTAGAGTTATTCAAGTTTTATGAAAACAGTGACAGAATTGTAAACAATTCAGAGAGCAGACCAGACTTTCAAAAATAGAAATAAAATACTTGTAACGGTTGGATCTTAATGATTTTTGAGTATGTTGTGCTTATGTGAGTCTAGTTTCTAACCCAAAAAGAAAATCAAAGATCCAACGATTGAATCTCTGGAAATAGGGTCATAACCAGACATCACTCAGGAATCTGCAACTCTTTGTCCAAAGTTTTTGTATGATTTTCTAAAAATAGTAGAAAAATCAAAAACACTTTGATCTTTTTAGGGTATCTTCCTAACACATTGAAATGCCTAGAAAAAGTTATTTGAGATTAAGAAAACTTGATTAAGGCTCTAATTTGCTCATTTTTATACGAGTTTACTGTTCTGAAATTTTGGACAGAGAATAACCTACTCACAAATCATAAGGTCAAACCCTTCTAAGTATAAAATTTCATCAAAACAAACATTCTAGTGGTACATATATAGATTATGAACACTCTCCAATTGGTCTCATTCAATTCCAACATGCCATGATTTAATTAAAAATCTTTGATCACGGTTGGTTAGTGAACTCATTGCACCATTGTTGAATTAGTGTTCATAGCTTGAATCAATCTTGATCCATGATTCTGAAGAAAATTAAGATCAAGTATGATTATGGTTGATTCAAGGTGAAAATTGCATATTTATAGTGTATTACGTGGTATTTTATGCATACTTTTATCCCCAAAGTCCCTACATTTAGGTGCATTCTAACAACAATGTTATTTTTATTGTGTTAATGCTAAAACATATGTTTATGTGTTGTTTTATAGGTATTAGAATGTAAATCAATGAAGTGGAGCTAAAGAAAGTGATTATGGTGAAGAGAACAACAGAAACATCTGAGAAAACGCCAATTTTGACAATGAAGACTTCAGATTTGGAAGATTTTCCCAGAAATACAAAATGTAGATTTTTGCGTTTCGGCCGCGTGGCCGGAAACGGGAGGTCAATCCGAGGTCCAAGTAAAAAGTTATGGCCATTCTCCCATCGGTGCGCAGAGCTGTCAAAATCAGAGAGTTCAATCGATTGAGGAGAGTTCAATCGATCGAACCTTCGATCGATCGAACTAAGCTCGATCGATTGAACTTTATTTTCATCCAAAAGTTGCATGAACTCTGCAAGAACCCTATATATAAGTCGTTTTGACGCCAGACGAAGGGAGGACGCTCCAGAACGCAGAAAACAACAGTTTAGGGTAGTTTTAGTGTTAGATTAGGAGTAGATTAGGCTAGATTCATATTTTTCTTCCTCTTTTTCATTATTATACTGAATATTATTGAAGATTCAAGTTATTTACAAGTTATTTTCAGATTTATTCTAGGTTTTTCCTTTCATTTATCTTATTTGATTGTTTATGAATCTAGTAGTTATGATTGTTATGTTTTACTGTTTCTGCACTAGTTTATTTATGTTTCTGTAGTTTAGACGTTGGGAATATGTGATAAAACATTGATTTCCAGCTTCTGCCATGCAATCTTTAGAAACCTTGGACTCTATTGATCGAAGGTATTTCGATCGATCGAACCAGAGCCATAGTCAAGCGATCGAAGACATTTCGATCGATTGAAGGATGATGATGTCCGATTGATCGAACATGTTAATTCCTGAGATGATTCTTTTAAGTATTCCATGACTTTCTGTTTTAGAAATCTGTCATCAAATTGTCCCTATAAGCTCAGTTTGTCACAACAGTTTTTAGAACTGAAAGCCTTAAGGCTATTTTCTTCAATGACTTTTGAAAACCACTTTGAATGCTAACACCATTTAGAGTGCAAGTAATAACTATTGTTTTAAACTGTCTTCTAAGTATTTTAAATCAGTTATGATGATGTAGTCCCGGTCATGAAAGGGCTATTGATTCTTTATCTTTAGAAAAATACGGAATGCTGAAGAGGAATGAACTCCATAGAACGTTAATGAATTTGCATGGTAGATGGTTAGGATCAATGTGGATTTACGTGTTTCCAACACCTTTAATTTATCTGTTTTAATTTATTATGTTTCGTTATGCTTTAATTTGTTATTTAGTTTAATTTAATTAATTAGGATTCGATAAAACCTCCACCCGTACATTAATATTTTCTTTCTCTTTAGATTGTAACTTAGTAGACATTCTCCCTATTCCTTCCCTGTGGGATCGACCTGGACTTCCAGTACTATATTACTTGCACGATCACCTACACTTGGGTGTTGCACAAGAGCGCAGAACTTTTTAGTCATGTCAATGGTTATTCAAAAGTATAATGAAATATAAAAGAGATTAATGCACTTAGCCTTAAAAGACCTCCCTTATAGTCCTCATGTTTAGGATCTAGTAGGAGAACTTCTAGGTCTTACTCAATCCTAGGACTTTGAATAGTTAAAATATGGAATTAAATTGATCCTACATCTAATTCCTCTCTCAAACATATGATCCTTGAGGAATATAGATTTAATTCTGCTCTCAAATTAATGGTCCTTAGAGATTGTATATGATTAAAACCTATGTGAACCTCATAGAATATGGAAGCAAATCTATGAGACTCAATTTAGAGGACTCAAGCCATGGACCAAGACTTTAACCCAACAACTAACATATGAATATAACCATGACCCAACCTTAATCTCCTCATTAAACCATAGATTATGGGAGACTAAAAGATCAACCCCAAAGAAATCTCATGAGATATTAGAGATCCCATAGATTTCCAAAGGAAGAATTAACAAGAATGAAATAAAATCAAAGTTTATAAAATCTCCTCATGAACTAGTTTTTGTTTGAATCCCAATGCTAATTTAAATAAAAATCAATGAACAATTATGAAATTCAATCATAAATTCTATGTGGCGTGTGATGAAATGAGGCAAGAAGAGAAGTTTTGAAAATGTGTAAAGATCCTAGAACTATGAATTTGTGATTGAATTAGCCTAATTATCTACAAGATTGAGGTTACCTCTTATAACCTCAGGGAATTCTTGATTGTTGGATGAAGATCTTCCAAATTCTTCAATCTCTTCTTCAAATTCTTCAAAGTTTCTTCAAGAACTCCTTGTTTTTCTCTCAATTCTATCTCTAAATTCAATGTGTGTATCAATGGAGGATGGTGGAAGAAAAAGATCCCTTTTAATGCAGGTGAAAACTTCCTTATCTAGACCTTTCTCATAGGGTTAATTGGGTAAATTCGAATGGAAATCCATGTGCAAAGATTCCTTCTAAAACATGCGAGAAAAACAGACTATTATATCACACGACACTTGAAGAGTTGGTTGCGGTACTCACGGAATGCCGTTCCGGCACTTGCTGAGTGCTGCCGGCTTTATCGCGTGCTGCGGCTAACTGAATCCCCTTTCTTTTTTATTTTTCAAAAAATATATTTACTAAATACTAATATACTTTAGTAAAATATACTAATATGCTAACATACTTTATTTTAGTAAACTTATACCAATATACCACTATACTTTAGTAAACTATACTAATATACTAAGATACTGACATATGCTTAATAGATTGTACATATGCATATTTTCTTCTTTTCTTTCTTTCTTCTTTTTTTTTCTTTTCAAAATTCTTATATATATATGTATGTACTTTAATTTTGGATTTAATTTTTAGGCTGTCTCTCTCACATGTTTTCGGGTCTTTTCGAACACCCAATTATCCTCTTTTCCCTTTATTTTTGAAAACTTAATTTGAAGAATCTTCGAAGGGCTTGAATTCATTGGAAAAATCTTCAAATTTCACCGGTCATTGTCGTCATCGGTCTTCAGAGGTAACCAACCCTGGATTCAACGGTTGGTTAAAATTAGGGTGTCTACAATTTGCCCCTCTTCGGTAGAGTTTGTAAAGCAACACGAATCATAAGTAAATGTCGAAGCCTGTGTGAAAGACAAGCCTTTGACCAAGCTATTGAGTCCAGGTAAAAACAAAAGTGCATTGCAAAAATGGATGTACAGATGATCAGGTGCTGGTCGTGCTCAAGGTTGAGCTACCTATGTATCGCAACGGGAATCAGACCAGGATGTAGTTCGGGCAAGGGATCAAACACACGTAGTCACAAATAAGCACACAGATGAATGCACCTATCCGATCGTGATGCTCGTGCTCAAGCAAATTCATGCTCTATGCTCTCGGGTTAAATGACTTAGGACAATGTTGTACCTTTTAATAGCAAAATGCGTCTTATGCCTTGAAACTTTCCTATGTCGATGACGTCCTATCCTGGGAAAGTTGTGACTGTCATTTTCATGAGTTACTTAATTGAATAATGATCGAATGAGATGCACTTTGCGCCTTATACTCCGGTGCTGAGTCAAGAAGTACGCTAAAAGACTCAGATGCACTTTGCGTAGTATACTCCGGTGTCTTTTGAGAATCATCTGATCGACTGAGATGCGCTTTGCGTCTTATACTCCAGTGCCGAGTCAAAAAGTGTATTGAAAAACTGAGATGCGCTTTGCGTCTTCTACTCTGGTGTCTTTTGAGAATCATCTGATCGACTGAGATGCGCTTTGCGTCTTATACTCTGGTGCCGAGTCAGGAAGTACACTGAAAGACTGAGATGCACTTTGCGTCTTATACTATGCTGTCTTTTGAGAATCATCTGATTGACTGAGGTGCGCTTTGTGTCTTATACTCCGGTGCCAAATCAGGAAGTACGCTGAAAGACTGAGATGCGCTTTGCGTCTTATACTCTAGTTTCTTATGAGAATCATCTAATCGACTGAGATGCGTTTTGTGTCTTATACTTCGGTGCCGAGTCAGAAAGTACGCTGAAAGACTAAGATGCGCTTTGCGTCTTATACTCCGATGTCTTTTGAGAATCGTCTGATCGACTGAGATGCGCTTTGCGTCTTATACTTTGGTGCTGAGTCAGGAGCTGGGATTTGTGGGCTTGTCTCATCCTTGTAGCAAAGGTAATGCTGGCTTAATCCAAATTCAAGATTCCTAAGATTTAGGAGTTCGTTAGATTCATCCTCAAATTAATTTCTTGAGTTGGAAAATACTCAGAATTGACTTCAATTCTCTTTCTAGGATTAGGAGTCAATTCGACTTGAATCAATTTTCAAAGATCAGGAGTCAATTTTGCTCAAATCAAATCAATTTTTTTTTTCAAGAATTGGGAGTCAATATGACTCAAATCAAATCAATTTTCAAGAAATTAGGAGTCAATTTGACTCAAATTAAACCAATTTGCTGAAATCAAGAGTCAATTTGACTCAAATCAAATCAATTTTCAAAAAATCAGGAGTCAATTTGATCAAATTTAATCAATTTTCTAAAATCAAGAGTCAATTTGACTCAAATCAAGTCAATTTTAAAAAAAATCAGGAGTCAATTTGACTCAAATCAAATCAATTTTTTTTAAAAAATCAAGAGTCAATTTGACTCAAATCAAATCAATTTTCAAAAGAAAATCAGGAGTCAGTTTGACTCAAATCAAATCAATTTTCAAGAATCAAGAGTCAATTTCACTCAAATCAAATCAATTTTCAAAAGATTAGGAGTCAATTTGACTCAAACTAAATTAATTTTCAAAGTCGGAAGCCAATCAGACTCCGATTTAATTCCATTTTCAAGGAAATCCCGAGTCAATCTAGCTCTAATTTATTCAATTTCCATAATTAGGGGTCTATCATACTTTGATTTATTTGATTTTCTAAAATCCAGAGTCAATCGAGTTCAAATTTGATTTCATTTGCCAGAACCGGGAGTTTCAACATGATTTCTCACAATCAGGGGCCAATTTTAACTTCATAAAAGACTTAAGAACTTCCTTTTCAAACCTCGGGGGTTCTTTCGAAACGAGGGAAAATCTCGGGGGGTCATTTAAGCAAAACATGATGGTTCCTATCACAAATATAGAAAATTTGGAGGGAGGGGTCACCTGTCACACGCGGCGGCACTCAATGATGCTCGGCGGCACTCAGTGAGTGCTAGCCGGCACTCGCAAAAGTGCCGCACGGCACTCACCAAGTGCCGGTGACCCTTTACCGACTGTCGGTTTGACTGGAAGTGTTTTAAAAACAAAATTTTCTTTTCATCCTCCTCATTCGTATTTTCTCGCCAAAACTCTATCCTTTTTGGTTTTTCACTCAAGAACCCACTCAAATAAAGGTATGTTTACTCTTTCTTATCAACAATATTGCACTTTTCTCATTTCAATGATTGAAAGCTCTGTTTGTTTACATATTTATTTGTGTTTCTCCCCAAATTTCTTCATATGCACTTTGATTTATCCCTTTTGCTTGTAGATTCTACAATGGCCAGTGGTTCAGGGTCCCATGGTCCCTTTAGGAAGAAGTATAAGCCTATTCCCGGCCATGACTCATCATTTTTACTTGCCGAACCCGGGGAGCACCTATCGGCGAGAGCTTTCCAACGATTGGTACATTCTCACACTTCTCTTGATAATGAATTCAATGCATTGTGATACATGATGCATGTATGAATTTATTATTGATTTTGTGCACTTGTGATAACTCCAAATTATCTTTATGCACCTTGATTAATTTCCCATTATTATGATCATGTGCAAAATAATTGAAATTGTGTTCTTGCCTACTTTTAGCCAAAACTATGCCCAAGAATTTTAATATATAAAAAATTGTTTATCAATGAATTCCAAATTTCATGATCACGGAGTCCCTAGGACTCAAGATTCTACCTTTTAAAACCATGGAATCGCTAAGACTCAAAACTTTTTCATTCAAAACATCGAAGTCGCTAAGGCCCAAAAAGCTTATTATTCTTTTCTCTCAAGATATTGAAATTGACAAGGCTCAAAAGATTTTTATTTTTCGAATTCACAGAGTTACTACAACTCTAAAAAGAATTATCATATTTTTTCTGCAAAAATCATGGGATCACTAGGGTTCAAAAGAATTTTTTTATTTTTCTTTTTTCAAAACAAAAGAATCACTAAGACTCCAAAGATTCTTATTATTATATATCATATCTTCAAAATCACAGAGTCGATAAGACTCAAAAGAATTTCATACTTTCAAAACCACAGAATCGATAGGACTCAAGAGAATCTCACATTCTACAAGATCATGGAGTTCCTAAGACTCGAAAGAGTTGTGTATCTACAACTTATAGAGTCACTAGGACTCGAAAGAATCCCTTGTTCACCAAAACTTAGGGACCTCGTTATTATTATTATTAGTTTTTCATACCTCTTTCCTTTTCCTTCATCCTTATTTACATTTATTTTGGTCCTTTTGCAGATGCCAGAGACTACTCTTAAAGGTCATGGGAGCTTAGCCCATGGTTATAGGTGGTACGAGGAGCTTTTCAAGGAGCTCAAAAATAGGATAACTACCACGGGTTTTGGGCTATTTGCGCTGCTTTTGGAGAAAAACTCAAACGATATGACCCAGATTCAAGCTCTGGCAGAATGGTGGTGGGACACTACAAACACCTTCCATCTGTCATTCGGGGAAATGATCATGATTCCTTTGGATTTTGCCATGATTATCGACATCCTGTTCGGTGGCCTTCCCGTGGTTCGCTATGACGATCTCCTGAGCCGTCATGAGGAGATTGTTGACCTTCTTGGAGCTCATCCTGGAGATTTCATCGTCCCGACGAAGTGGTTCCTGAACACTTTTAGAGGTTAGGATTTTACTGACGATCAGATGATCAGAGCCTTCATCATGTATGTGCTGGGTTGCTCTCTCATAAATAACAGAGGAGATCGAATTAATTTAGGGTACCTAGCTTCATTGGAGGACATTGATCGCATTCCCCAGTACAACTGGGGAGGGCCAGGTTTGGCCACTCTCTATAGCCATATGAGCGACATCTCTCGAGGTAACTTTCCTTCTACTGGCGGGTATTGGAGGGCCTGGGAGGTAGATCGAATTAATTTAGGTTACCTAGCTTCATTGGCGGACATTGATCGCATTCCCCAGTACAATTGGGGATGGGCAGGTTTGGCCACTCTCTATAGCCATATGAGCGATGTCTCCTGGGGTAACTTTCCTTCTATTGGAAGGTATTGGGGGGCCTGGGAGGTAAAGCCCTCTCCTCTTCTCTTGTTATTACTTTTCTTATTTATTCATCTATTCATTTAGATTTCTCAGAAATCTTTCCTAATTTTATTTTGAGCATAAAATTCACCCTTTAACATTTCCCTTGCAGATATGGTCCCACGAATACTTGCGTATGAGGGCTCCTAGTACTAGGGATGACACGACTAAAAAGTTGTGCGCTCTTGTGCAACACCCAAGTGTAGGTGATCGTGCAAGTAATATAGTATTGGAAGTCCAGTTCGATCCCACAGGAAAGGAATAGGGAGAATGTCTACTAAGTTATAACCTAAAGAAAATGAAAAAGATGAATATACGGATGGAGGTTCTAACGAATCCTAATTAATTAAAGTAAACTAAATAATAAACTAAAGCTTATAGAAACATAACTAATTAAACATATAAACTAAAGGTGTTGGAAATACGTGAATCCACATTGATCCTAACCATCTACCATGCATACTCATTAATGTTCTATGGAGTTCATTCCTTTTCCGCATTCCATATTTTTCTAAAGATAAAGAATCAATAGCCCTTTCATGATCGGGACTACATCATCACAGTTGATTTAAAGTACTTGGAAAATGGTTTAAAACAATGGTTATTACTTGCACTCTAAATGGTATTAGCATTCAAAGTGGTTTTCAAAAGTCATTGAAGAAAATAGCCTTAAGGCTTTAAGTTCTAAAAACTGTTGTGACAAACTAAGCTTATTGGGACAATTTGATGACAGATTTCTAAAATAGAAAGTCATGGAATACTTAAAAGAATCATCTCAAGAATTAGCAAGTTCGATCGATCGAAGCGCTCTCGTTCGATCGGACTGCCTCATCCTTCAATCGATCGAAATGTCTTCGATCGCTTGACTATGGCTCTGGTTCGATCGATCGAAATACCTTCGATCGATCGAGACCAAGGTTTCTAAAGATTGCATGGCAGAGGTTGGAAATCAATGTTTTATCACATATTTCCAACGTCTAATCTACGAAAACATAATAAAACTAGTACAGAAATAGTAAAACAAAACAATCATAACAACTATAACAATAAACAATCAAATACGATAAAGGAACATAAAAACATGGAAATCATCTAAAATAAACTTGTAAATAACTTGAAATAAAGTTGAGTCTTCAATAATCTTCAATAAATCAATGGAAAAGAGGAAATATAACATGAATCTAACCTAACCTACTCCTAATCTAACCCTAAAACTACAGTTTTTCGCATTTTGGAGCGTCCTCCTCTTCGTCTGGCGTCAAAATGACTTATATATAGGGTTGCTGTAGAGTTTATGCAACTTTTGGGTGAATATAAAGTTCAATCAATCGAGCTTAGTTCGATCGATCGAAGGTTCGATCGATTGAACTCTCCTCAATCGATTGAACTCTCTGATTTTGACAACACTGCGCACCGCTGGGAGAATGGCCATAACTCTTTACTCGGATCTCGGAATGATCTCCTGTTTGTGGCCACGCGATCGTAACTCAAAGATCTCTATATCATAATCCAGGGAAAATCTTCCAAATCTGAAGTCTTCATTGTCAAAATTAGCATTTTCTCAGATGCTTCTGTTGTTCTATCCACCAGAATCACTTTCTTTAGCTTCACTTCATTGATCTACATTCTAATACCTATAAAACAACGCAAAAACATACGTTTTAGTATTAACACAATAAAAAGAACATTTTTATTAGAATGCACCTAAATATAGGGACTTTGGGGATAAAAGATGAATAAAAGACCATGTATTACGCTATAAATATGCACTTTTCACCTCGAATCACACCCCCTGATCAGCGACGAATAGTTGCCGTTTATAGTCCTAAAAATATGCTTTGTTAGCCCATTTCATGTAGTTATTAAGTAATTTTTAATAAGTATTCTATATTTTGTAGATTTTGGAGCTTTAATATGAAAATGCACAAAAATCCAATGATTAGTGGCTTTGGAAGTCATTATGGGCTCTAACGGTGATTCCGGTGAAAGCTGAATGCAGTAGAAGTCTCGGAAAATTGCATTTTTGACAAAGGATACTTTGGATTTGAGAAATTTCTCCAGAGATATAAAATGTAGATCTTTGAGTCATGGACGCGTGGCTTCAAACGGCGAGTCAATCCGAGTTCCGAGCAAAAGGTTATCGCAATTCTACGAAAGTCGCGGAGTGCAGCGAAAAGGACCTCGCGCGAGCGGGTCGCGCGAGCGACCTGTGCAAAAATCAAAAACACGTATTTTGTTAAATTAAAGTGCCCAGCGAAGGTGGTTTGTACATATGACGTCCAGATTACAAAATATAGCAGTTTTAGTGCGATTTGGCTTAGGAAAGCTTCCTTAATCCTTCCAAACTCTATATAAATCCTATTCTAACTCAAATTTAGTATTACACATCATTACAAAACATTATACACAGCCATATACACATATACTTTCAACCATTGAAGAGAAAAAAGGGAGGAGAAGAAGAAGAAGACCAAAGATTTCCATGGCCTCCTCCATCAACCTCTTGCTGTTCATCAATTCTATGGCCAACTAAACTCTAGATCTAGGGTTTCAATGAAACCCTAGCCAAGTAATAGGGTTTTATTTATGTTTTTATTTTACTTTTATTATGTATGGATGACAGTCATATGTTTAGAGGATTTTTATAAATAAATCGTACTTCTAGTGATTAAATCATTAATTTCAGAATTTATTCTTGTCTTAGATCTATTTCGACTGTGATGTGCTCAACGATCTATGCTTGCTGTGCTTGTTTAGATTGTTTACATGTGATGGTGCTTTATTGATTTGTGCTATCAAGTATCCGAATAGTCCATGCCTAGGTTAGACGGATTAGATCACAACCCTAGTTTAGTGTAGGATAATTCGTGCTAACCGAAGATGGATTATGTTGGTGCTTGAACCATGATTATTTTCTTGACAGAGGAATTGGGCTTGTAGCTACAATTCCCCATAATCATCCAACTTAGTAAGCTAAAGTAATTCATAAATATTCCTTATTATGAAGCTAGTGGTGGAGTTGCAATCCTAGGTTCACTTTACATATTTACAAAAACACTTTTAATTGTTTTCATAGTTTAGATTTACTTTTATTGTTTTTAGTTTAATTATAATTCAAATCAAAATCCGTTTTTATAATTAATTAGATTTAGGTTTTAAGATTAAAACACGGTAGTTAATCAATCTCTGTGGGTTCGACCTTTACTTCTACACTGCAAATCTTTTGAAAAGTAGAGAACACTTTTTATATCTTGATTCTGACAAGATCAATTTTTGGCGCCGTTGCCGGGGATTGCATTACTACCTTTAATTTTATAATCTTAGTTTAGTTAATTCGTAAATATTAGATTAGTTTTTATTCTTCTTATTTTCCGTTTTTGTTTTAAATTACTAACTTGTTCTTTTATTTTATAGGTTTTCGAGTCATCAAATTCCAACGTTTCCGAGTGGAGTAGCTAATTACATCAAAGGAGCTTACGCAAATAAAATAAATAAAAATTAAGTAAATTGCTCGCTTTAACTTCTCATCCAATCACTGTAAGTCAGGGCGCTGAGACGCAATTACTTGCATTAGTTTAGGGTGAATTGCACTGCATTAGCTAGGAAACCCGGGGCGCTGGGCTTGACGCGGTCATTGCATTACAGGATAATGTTCATGCATCATAGTAGTACTGTGTGCTTGCTTGTCGTCTTATTTGCGTGATTGCTATTTGTTTCTTTTGTTTAGTCAGTCTTTGTTTTTAGTTTCTTTTTCTTTATTTTAGTTTATGTTAGGTACACGTTCAAATAAACCAGAATTAAAATCTTTCGATCTTGAACTTGAACGTACCTTAAGAACTAGTAAGTCCACAACCCAAGCTTCTAGAGCTGGGTTGCAAGACGACGAATCAACTCCGATTCCGTCGTCGTTGTTTGAGGCCGAAATTCAAAGTACCCGTGAACGGTTAAGGAAAACTCAAACTTTTAAAATCGAACCGATTAAAATGGCTGACGGTGGAAATAACAATAACAATCAAAACGACGGTGCTAATATGAATAATCTTAATATACCGCCACCTCCTCCACTTATAAATAATTTTATTCCTACTACTTACACGCCACAAGCCGGTATCGAATTACCTGAGGCGACAGCATCTCACTTTGAGATAAAGTCGTATACGATCTCGCTACTACCTTCTTTCCATGGCCGTCTAAATGAAGATCCATATCAACACTTAGGGGATTTTCAGGACATATGCTCTACTTTGAAAATCCAAAACTGAAATGATGATGAATTAAAATTGCGGCTCTTTCCATTTTCTTTAAGAGACAAAGCTAAGTATTGGCTTCAATCACTTGAACCAAACACAATTAAAACATGGGAAGCCTTACACACCGCATTTTTACAAAATTTTTTTCCTATTATGCGTACGAATCAGATAAGGAAATCCATAACAAACTTTGTTATGCAAGATGGGGAATCACTTTATAATACGTGGGAGAAATTTAAAGAATTATTACGCTCTTGCCCACATCATCAGGTTCCTAAGTGGCAACTTGTTCAGGTCTTCTACGAGGGACTAATTCCCTCTGTCCGTAATACCGTCGATGCCGTTTGTGCGGGAACTTTCCTACACAAAAGCGCCGACGAGGCCTGGAAATTTTTTGAAACTTTAAGCGAGAACTCGATGCATCAGGCTGTGTCGGTACGTTCGGAAGGATATCTTCCTCCACCCAAACGAGAGGTGAAGTTTGAGTCGAGTCATTCTATTGAATTTCAAGAATTATCTAAAAAACTTGATCGCCTTATGATAATGAATCAAGCGACAACCGCACCTCCTCACGAAGTATGTGAATTGTGTTCTGCAAGGTCACATAATATCTTTGCATGCCCATCGGCATCTCAGTTTCCCGAATTTGTGGAGCAACACGTAAATGCTATGAAACAATTCCCACAAAATAATTATACGCCTAGGTCAAATAATTTTCCTAACACTTATCGACCCCAATTTCAACAAAATCAATACCAACACCCTCCTCCTAATCCTAACCCCCCAAGGACTAACGCTTTTGAGGACACGGTGTTGGCTTCCCTTAAGAATATTGAAACTCAAGTCCAAGCACAAGCACAAATAGTGCACTCTCATACACAATCCATTGCGAAGCTTGAATCCCAAATGGGACAAATAGCTACTGCGATGAGTCGTAGAAACGAGGGGAAGTTGCATGCGCAAACTATTCAAAATCCTAAGGGACAATATGAGATTAAGGGGTCAAGTGAACAAGTAAACGCCGTATCGACTAGGACAACTATTCGGGAAGACGAAGTTGTTAAGATTCCGGATCAAAATGACATTAACTTGAATAAGGAGGGTGAGGAGAGTAGAATTCAAAAAGATAAAGAACCGGCCCTAACTAATTACATTCCAAAGTTACCTTTTCCACCTAATGTTGAGGAACCATCAAATCTTACAAAGAAAAAGTCGAAAACTGAGGATATACTCGAGGTATTTAAATAAGTAAAAATCAATATTCCATTCCTTGATGCTATTAAACAAATTCCCGCTTATGCTAAATGTCTAAAAGACCTTTGTACACAAAAGCGCAAAATACGCAGTCATACTCCTAAAAAGGTCTTCCTCACGGAAAAAGTAAGTTCAATTTTTCAACACGCTCCTCCGAAGTATAAGGATCCCGGTACACCTACGATTTCATGTGTCATAGGTGACACTATCATTCATCAGGCTCTCCTTGACTTAGGTGCTAATGTTAACCTCTTACCTTATCATGTTTATAAACAACTAGGTCTAGGTGAACTTAAACCTACGGCCGCTACTATTCAATTAGCGGATCGTTCTGTTAAAATACCTAGGGGAGTCGTCGAAGACGTCCTAGTAAAAGTTGATCAATGTTTCTATCCCGTTGATTTTATGGTCCTTGACACCGAACCGGTTCTAGATGCTAGAAAATACACTCCTGTTATTCTTGGTCGTCCATTCTTAGCCACGGCCAACACACGTGTTAATTGTAGAACAGGGGTGATGAAAGTGTCGTTCGGGAATATAAAATTAAAATTAAATGTTTTTAATGCTGCTGATCAACCTCTTAAAGACGACGATAACCTATGTGAGGCAGAATGTGATGTGAGAGGGAATATTGAACCTAAGAACGTAATAAATATGAATGAGGGGAATAATATAGTGAATGATGAGTGGATGAATCCTAATACCTCGGCCCCTAATGAAGAATTTACTCGAAAGGTAAAGAATCGGTGTAATAACGATAAAGGTGAGTCGTCAAATGAATTAACACATAGCGACCTTGTTTCGACGTTTCACCGGAATCTCCCTAATGCCCTAAAGGGTACAAAATCCGAGTTACAACCTCCGTGAGTCTTGAGCTAGAACGGTCTAGCTGAAGACGTAAAAGATAGCGCTTCTTGGGAGGCAACCCAAGCTTAATTTCGTCTATTTTCTTTGTTTTTGGTCGTTTGTGAGTCGTTTTTGTTAGTTTTGGAGTTTTTTTGGACATGTTTGGGGGTTGGAATTAATTTATTTTAATATTATATACATAATTTTAGCCAAAAAATGGAAAAAAAACCCAAATCGCGCTCACGATCCGCTCGCGCGAGGCCTCGCTCGCGCGGTCCGCTGGCGCGAGTTTGTGACTTAGTGGTATTTTCTTTCTTTTTCTTATATGATGCCTCGGGTTCTTCTCGCGCCTGGTTTCGCGGGCGCGAGGTAGCTCGCGGGCGCGAGGGGGTCCCGCTGGCGCGATTTCAAAAAAAAAAAAAAAAAAAAAAAAAAACTTGGGATTCGCGCGCGCGACGGTCGCTCGCGCGACCCCCCATTTCTGCATTTTCTTCTTTTGTTTTCTTATATTTTCCTCCCACACCTGTCACACAGTTTTTACTTTTCTGTTTTTGTTTCTTAGGTACTTTTAGATCGAGTCTTTGATTGTTTTCATAATTCTGGTTTTGTTTTATTTCCTTTTATAGCTTATTTTCGTGTTGTCTTCATAGTTTTGTTTCTTCTTATAGTTTATTTAGTTTCGTTTAGCTTAGTTATAATTCTTTTAGCTGTTTTTATTATTTTGTTTGTTTAATTTTCTTTTGTTAAGAAGTAACAGGTAACATTGAACTTTATAGCCATATTCCTTTGTGTTCACCTATTCTATGCTTGTCAAGATCGAGGTACTATCGTTCCTTCCTTATGTACTCTCCTTTCTTTCATTTTATTGTTTCATTGGGGACAATGAAAGGTTTAGGTTTGGGGGTATGCACACACATGCACATTATTTTATGCAAAATTTTAAAATTTTTCAATAAGTGTGTTTAAATAAACGATGATTACCGATGTTTTTGCAATATTAATTTGGTACTTCTTGTTATGTAACTTGGATTGTTATAGAATGGTAAACAAGGGAAGATGTGATTAAACATTTGCTAAAGTTATGATATGGTGTTTTAAGTTATGTATCGTTCGAATCGTAGTTTTATATCATAAATTTGCACACAAACTTATGCACTGCACGTAGTCATTGAAATACATGTTTGATGTGAACTATAATATAATTCGGATTTCTAGATAACACATGGTGGAGACTAAGCCCAGTGAGCTTTTGAGCCTATCTTTTCTTTTTAGAGGGTTATAAATACATTGTGTTTGTCGAATTTCATTGAAATAGCGCATTAACTCGTTGTTTAGTCTCATTATTCTTGTTTTGGTTGATAGTCAAGTTAAAATATTTGTTACCATGCTAAATAATCTTCCGTCGTAAATATTGAAGAACCGTATTACCCTAGGAAATGATTTTAGGTCCTCTTTGTTTACTGCCGACCGATAGATTATAAAATTTCCTTAGTTCGCCCTTTGAGCCGTTACAATGCCTCTTTTTCTTTGTTCACCATTATCCTCTTTAAAAGCTCCAACTTGATCAACTTGGAGTATACCACTGGAAGAGTGATCAACTTTTAGTAGTATTAAGGCGATGTGTTGATTGAGAAGAAGAAAATAAGATGCTATTGGGGTAGTTGCTTGGTATTCGATGAATAATCATTTGAGAAGCAAGAAAAGAAAAAGGAAAAGAAACATAATACAGAAGAGGAAGGTTGAAAAAAAAAATGAAAAATGAAAGAAAAGAAGAAAAATGAATGACAATGAATGAAGAGAAAGAAAAGATGAAAGTTTGTAGAAGAAGAATGAAAGAAATCGAACATGCCTTACAATGCCATTCTGAAAACTACCTAAGGAATCATTTCTATCCTTTTTCATTACCTGAGCCACATTACAACCTTTGAAAAGTCCTATTTGATCCTAGGAAACATGGTTCGGATATGAAAACGATGGGAGGGGGATTAAAACTTGGTAATGACTAATTTCTCTTGACTGTTGGCGTCCTATCAATGAGACTACTGTTCTTTCGTGTCATGCGTCTTTTCGAGTCATATGTGAGCATTTCTCGTTTTGAAAACATATTTCCTTTACTCACATATATTAGAAAAATTACACCTGTTTCTGAGTGTTTCATTTGAGAGTGTAATTAACATTGTGAGATTCGTAGTCGAGACATAGTTAATTGGTTATCCGAAGTATATTCCAAGTTCATGACATCCGCGTGTTCATCTGACTACCATATCACACACGTGCAATTTTATGAGAAACTCTATTGTTTTATACGATGCATGTGCTTGAGATTGTTTTTCATGAAGTAGGTAGACGTTTAATTCCGTTTCTTCTTGTTAGTTATTCTATTTTGAATCATTGTTTTATGATAAGGAGTATGGACTATTAATGTTTCATTTTTAAATAAAACTTTTTAAATATATAATGAAATAAAGATGGTTGTGGGTGACTTGTTGACGAGAACCCTCACGAGACTTCACTCGTCCGACTAGGGATACCTAGGGGTTTAAAAGGCTTGTTACATATGCTAAATGCAATCGCGTTGCCTGCGACAGTGAGTTAGGATTTTTAAGTATAGTAGTATTTATTTTTTTGTTCTTTTTGCTCGAGGACTAGCAAAGTGTAGGTTTGGGGGTGTGATCAGCGACGAATAGTTGCCGTTTATAGTCCTAAAAATACGCTTTGTTAGCCCATTTCATGTAGTTATTAAGTAATTTTTAATAAGTATTCTATATTTTGTAGATTTTGGAGCTTTAATATGAAAATGCACAAAAATCCAATGATTAGTGGCTTTGGAAGTCATTCTGGGCTCAAACGGTGATCCCGGTGAAAGCTGAATGCAGTAGAAGTCTCAGAAAATAGCATTTTTGACAAAGGATACTTTGGATTTGAGAAATTTCTCCAGATATATAAAATGTAGATCTTTGAGTCACGGACGCGTGGCTTCAAACGGCGAGTCAATCCGAGTTCCGAGCAAAAGGTTATCGCAATTCTACGAAAGTGCAGCAAAATGGACCTCGCGCGAGCGGGTCGCGCGAGCGACCTGTGCAAAAATCAAAAACACGTATTTTGTTAAATTAAAGTGCCCAGCGAAGGTGGTTTGTGCATATGACGTCCAGATTACAAAATATAGCAGTTTTAGTGCGATTTGGCTTAGGAAAGCTTCCTAAATCCTTCCAAACTCTAAATAAATCCTATTCTAACTCAAATTTAGTATTACACATCATTACAAAACATTATACACAGCCATATACACATATACTTTCAACCATTGAAGAGAAAAAAGGGAGGAGAAGAAGAAGAAGACCAAGGATTTCCATGGCCTCCTCCATCAACCTCTTGCTGTTCATTAATTCTATGGCCAACTAAACTCTAGATCTAGGGTTTCAATGAAACCCTAGCCAAGTAATAGGGTTTTATTTATATTTTTATTTTAGTTTTATTATGTATGGATGACAGTCACATGTTTAGAGGATTTTTATAAATAAATCGTCCTTCTAGTGATTAAATCATTACTTTCAGAATTTGTTCTTGTCTTAGATCTATTTTGACTGTGATGTGCTCAACGATCTATGTTTGCTGTGCTTGTTTAAATTGTTTACATGTGATGGTGCTTTATTGATTTGTGCTATCAAGTATCCGAAGAGTCCATGCCTAGGTTAGACGGATTAGATCACAACCCTAGTTTAGTGTGGGATAATTCGTGCTAACCGAAGATGGATTATGTTGGTGCTTGAACCATGATTATTTTCTTGACGGAGGAATTGGGCTTGTAGCTACAATTCCCCATAATCATCCAACTTAGTAAGCTAAAGTAATTCATAAATATTCCTTATTATGAAGCTAGTGGTGGAGTTGCAATCCTAGGTTCACTTTACATATTTACAAAAACACTTTTAATTGCTTTCATAGTTTAGATTTACTTTTATTGTTTTTAGTTTAATTATAATTCAAATCAAAATCCGTTTTTTTAATTAATTAGATTTAGGTTTTAAGATTAAAACACGGTAGTTAATCAATCTCTGTGGGTTCGACCTTTACTTCTACACTGCAAATCTTTTGAAAAGTAGAGAACACTTTTTATATCTTGATTCTGACAAGATCACCCCCCAACTAGCTCGTTGCTAGTCCCTAGCAATGAAGCGAACTACAACAATGTTTATTTAAACACTAGAAATTGAAAACAAAATAAAGTAAAATCCTAACTCACTTTCACAGGAATCGCGATTGCATTTAGCGTATGCAACAAGCCTTTAAACCCCTAGGTTCCCCTAGTGGACGAGTGTTGTCTCATAAGGGTTTACAGTGAATCTACCCACAAAATTCATGTTTAAGGTAATGGTTTTCATTTAAATGTTTTCAATAAATTTTATTCCTCTCATTTAGCAATATAGTTAAGCTCAACAATCTCATGAAACTCTCTAGTATGCCATAGCAATGCAACACACACATTACAGTTAATCTACTGTCAAAGTCATTAGAATGTTCCATACCTATCAATCTTCAAGTGTGTGTGTGAATGGACAACCAAAATATAAAACTTTAATTTCAAAGCTGGCATAACCTAAGAAGCTATCAAGACGTTCATTTTGACTCAACTCTCACCGGGATTACACTCTCAAGATGAAATCACTCCGAATTGGGTGTAATAATTATCACTCATGATATGGAAGCTATAAAGAGTAAATATGAATGGAATCTAATGCTTCTCATATCTAAATAGAAAAAATGAACATTTTAGTGAACAGAGTCTCATAAAAGGATACTTTTCACTAGAAGAGCGAGATACCGTGGAGAACTCAAATCCAATTTACTTAAAATCATCAGGGCTTTGAAAAAGAGGCGTTAGGTGAAAGAAGAAAGAGGCTCGTGATATTCAATTAGGTCAACGAATGTGATTGGAATGGCTACTACAACTTTTCAAACTTTCCCACATCTCCAATCTCTCTCTTCTTTTTCTTCTTCTTCATTTTTTTTATCATTTTTTTCCTTTCCCACACACTTCTTTTTGTTATTTTGTTTTATTTTTTTTTCTTTTGTAACAACCATTGGCATTTTGTTTTTCTTTTCATGCTTTTTTTTTTCTTTTCTTTTTTTTTTTCATCATTTTTTTTCTTTGTCAACTTTCCCTTATTCACACTACCAAACTTCTTGTCAAGATAACACATCCCAATCATTCCTAGATAGAGAAAAGAAGCTCAAACTTGTATTTTGGAGTTGGGCTTAGATTTAAGGAATTGCAATGACAATGCAATTATGATAAGGCTCAAGAGGTGAAGTAAAGGAATAGCACAGAGGTAGGCCAAGCCTGTATTATGCGTGTATGATCAAAAGATGGCCTAAATCATCTTCTAAGTTAATAGGATTATTCATTTTAGTAAATTCAAGAGCTCTAAAGTTTGATAAATCCTGAACGTTCTCTTCTAGTGATCAGTCAAAATGAAGAAAATTGAGACTTTCAACGAATTAATACGCTTTTCAAAAAGTAAGAGTAATTTTATAAAACCCTCACAAACAAAGAATGGCACAAAAGCTCACTTGGGTTATTAGTCTCCACTACAGTCTCTCAAGATACCTAAGTTATGCTTACTAATCCATTTTAGCTAAGTATAAGGTTGTCACAATGAGCTCAAAGTTGTTTGAAGATTAAAAGGCATAAAACATACTATAACTAAGATAGTAAACAAACTATCATAGTGTATCACATACTAATAACATACAGAAAATAACACTAATGCAGCATAACTAACTACATTAACTGAGAAGAACCATTTTATTATCGTTAAAAACCAAACCTGAAGGACATGGGGAGCCCCATGCAAAAGCATGGCTGTAGACACCCCGATTTTGACCAAACGTCGAATTAAGGAGAGTGTCAACTCCATATCCGATGATGACAAGGACCGAAAGATTCGAAGTGTTCCAAGCTCTTCAGAAAGTTCTCCAAACGCGGTAAAATTTTCACAGAATGAAATACCAGGTGTTTACGAGAATTCAGGTATAAAACATCACTTTTGGGAAAAGAGCTTCAAAAATAAGTTTTTTTTAAGAAAAAGGAGAAAAGAAAAGACCTAAAAAGGGGAAGTTCAACAGAAACCGGCACACGGCAGTTGTTTACGGCACTCAGTGAGTGCCGACTGGCAGTCACAGAATGCCGGACCGGCATTTACTGAGTGCCACCGACAATTTCTGACTGCCGTTTGCTTTAACAGTCTCTCTATTTTCAGGAAGTACGTATTGTACCACCAAATGAGACATTTACACCTGTCTTTTACTCCGAATTCACTGAGAATACTTGGTAATTTTGTCTATAAAAGAGGGAGGATCTTCCTTGGAAGGATAGACAAGAGGTAGCTACCACTACACTAACACATATTTGAGAGAGAAAACAGAGTTTTTTTAAAAAAAAAATAAAGAGAAGAGCTTGGAAGATCTTCAAAAGAGAGAAGCTTTAAGGATAGTTTGGAGGTGATCCTCTAACCATAAGTTGTTTTTCTTCATTCTTTTGAACTTCTTAACACTACTTGGTCTTTTGATTAACCCTTTTTTAGAAGTATTATTAGGGAACTTGCAAACTTTAATTGCCTTTTCTTTTAGTTCCTTCTTTTCTTCCTCTTTGTTTATACTTCTCTCTTGGGATTCTTGGAAGTCTTCCATACTTCACTTGAATCTCATGAGTTGGATCCCTTGATTCCATGTGAGCTTGTGCTCCCCCATGAGAGTCAAGGTTGATCATCCTTTATATAAGAGCAAGTAAATGAATCTAAACCCCTACCATGGTTTAGGATTCTTTAACTTAAGGTTTCATGGAATCCCCTCCATATTTCTTGAAACCTATGAGTGTTTGCTATGTTTGTTTGTACTTCTCTCTTGAGATTCTTGAAGGCTCATGAGTATTAGTCATGTCTTCATCTCCAATGACCATCAAGTGGTAGGAGAAAGTAATTTGAGTCTAAGCCCATCTCCATGGTTTAGATTCATTATCTTAAGATTTCATGAAGTCTATTCATACTTCATTTGAAATCAACAAATATGAAGGTCTTTAGTCTCCAATGACCATCAAATGGTACGAGAAAATGGTTTAGTTTAAGTCCAACTTCATGGTCTAATAGTTGGTGTTAACAAATAAAAGTTGAACTTGACAATGAAACAGTGGGTTCATAAACCGATTTTGATCAAATATTTTTAGTTCAAAATCAGACCGTTGAAACTGAATGAAACCAACCGGAAAGTGCCAATAACACAATGTTTTACCACTGTAATTTTTGTTTTAAGAAGATTTCATGTTTAAAGTGGTTTGGTCATGAGTTTTGTGAAGTCACTACAATCTGCACAGAGTTTCAGAACAATAACACTCTTTTGAAATAAGTAAATCAGAATCTTAATAAAGTATTTGTGACCCAAAATAATTTTTCCTAAGTTGGTTAATGGGTTAGGAAGTCACCCTAAAAAGAACAAAGAATTTCTGATCTTTTTGCTATTTTTAAAAAATCAAACAAAATTTCTGGACAGAGAGTTGTACATCTCTGAGTGATGTCTGGTGTTTGTCAGTTTCCCAGAGATCTAACCGTTGAAACTTTGATTTTCTTTTTGATTTGGAAACTAGACTCACAGAGGCATCTTGTGTCCAAAATTCATCAAGATCAAACCATGGAAACCATTCTTTTTATTTTGTTAAAGTTCTGGTCTGCTCTCTGCAATTTTCAGAATTTTATGACAGATTTGGCCAACTTTGTAAATGAGGGTCCAAATGACTTTTGTATGACCTAGGGCTCAAACCATGTTTTAATAATGATTAGTTAAGCTTGAATTCAAAGTTTAAGTGATCTAAATCACTGATTATTTCATAATTTATTCTTGTTCATGAACATATTCATCCATGTGGCTTGATGCTTGTAATTAGGACTTGTTTGCTTTAGATTTAATTACATTCGATAGATTTAAGCTAGAAGTCTAGGATTGCTATTTAAGATCCAACTTTATATATTGTATATCATGTGGACTAACCCTTTGTTTTGTAGCGCTATTAAGGTATGATTTCTTGAACTCCTCTTTAGTTTATTTTTATTTTATCGATTTTTCCACTTAATGCGCGACACCTTAGAATTAGGTTTTGCTTTACTTGTATATATGGATTAGAGACTCTTTTCCTAGGTTTTATCTATTTACATTCATTTTCACGTTTGAATATTCGCGGTCGAATCCCGGGTAAGTTCTCTAGTTCCCTATTTGCATATCATATTGCTTGCTACCTGAATTACGTGGCTTTTGAATGATATTTTATCATTTGCAATCTTACACCCTTTAGACATGCTTTTGTAATGTATATTTATACATATGTATTAGTTGAGGGCACATCTAAATTAATAATTTGATTAAAAGGATGTTGAGTAGAGGCCTATCGCAAGATAGGATGAGAGAGGGTGTTTTAGTCCGACGGACTCCTTCTTCTCTCATTCCATAATCCCCGGACCTAGTTAATCTTTGGTTTCGCAAAAGATCAGTTTTCTTTTGAAATGGTTTCTTACTTTTTCCTTTTAAAAATTAAGTGGCGACTCATTGATTTGTGTTTTAAATTGAAAAAGATTTTTAAAGAAAAGCTGTGGGTAAGAAAAATTGCGATATCCACAATCTGGCGACTCTGCTGGGGATCGAACCCAGAATCTCTGGTTTCGCAGACCAGAATTCTGATTTTGGGTTCACTTGAGGATTAGACTTGAAAGCATCCTTTTAATCGAATTAATTAATCTTTGTATGCCTGTTTCATCTCACTTGCATGTCCAGCCAGCCGATTGCACGGAACTATGACCTTGGAGGCTCGGGGCAACCCGGTCAGTCAAGTTATCATGGGACTGTGTGATCACCCTTGATCTCGTACCATGATTTGGTATATGAAGCATCCTATCGGATGTGTGTCAAGGGTCCCTTATTTGACCAAAACCCAGCCTTTGCATGATAGTTTCTGTAGAACCTTTCAGTCTTGGAAAATTAATTTTTGACTAGGGTTATGTGCTAGGGAGTGTTGTATGCCCGGAAGGGGTTATTTGGGATGATGACGATGTTTGCTTGATGAAAGATGTGTAATCTCTTAACACTTTCGAGCAATTCCTCTTCATGTCCCATGACATTTGGGAAAATGTTAGATTTTGATTATAAGATTACATCTCTTATATCATGTTTAGCTAAGCATCATTGACCTTGTATGTATCTGAATTCATGGAAAGTACGGTGATAATCTGATCATGTGATCATTCTACCTAAAATTTTAAATCCAGCTTTGAAAGCAAACGGATTTTTGCCATCTTTATTCCAAAGTTTTCAATCGCTTTTTCAAAAAAAAATCTTTGGAGTTCACTTTTTGATTAAAGCCCCAAACTAACCTCTATTAAGGTATATTTTCACATGATCATCTTTTAAGGAAAAATCAAAAATTCTGGGAATTGTTTTTGAAAGAAATGCTCTTCAAATGAATTTCAAAGCAGAATTCCAATCCAATCCTCTTTATTGAGAAATATTTTCACATCCTCATTCTTAAATAAGAGATTCAAAATTCTTGAGAATTGTTTTTGAAAGATCTTATTGTTCTAAAGAAATGCTTTTCAAATGAATTTTGAAATTTTTTTTAAATACCCAACCTTTGAACGGGTAGTGGGGATCACAACGAGAGGAGAAATTATTGCACTTGACATGGGTGAGGATTTTATGTGCTTATGTGTTTACCTGTTAGGATTAGAATTTTCCTTTTCTTTGGCATATAGAGTAGGCACATACACACTTGCATTTCATTCGTGTGCTATGTGTGCAATGCATGCATCAAATCATAAGAGCATGTACATTTTGCACTCTCACCAATTGATACCATTACATACGTGTAGCATACAAACTCACAACATCTTCTTCCCAATTAAGATTAAAGTCCCTCAAAAATCCCTTACTATTCAATTCTACATGCGGACCTTTTTCCTATCTATTTTTTTTGGAACAACCAGAGCCCCTAGTAAGGACACTCCTAATCTTCTTGGGTTTATCTCTCTTAATTAGAAGAGATCATGGACCATCATGTCGAGACAGACCCACCAATGGCCCACAGAGCTTTGGAGGAGAAAGTGAGCAAACTACAAGTCGTTGTTGAGCAACAAGATTCTAGGGTGAAGCAATTGGAGGGGGTCATGCTTGAGTTCATTCAGTTACTGAAAGATCAAATGGGCCTTGATGAGGAAAAGACAGATCAGAGAATAATGGACTGCTTAAAGAATCACCAACAGGCATGTCTGAACCCACCAGCGCACCGAAGCCCATGTCCAAACCCAACCTATCACCAAAGTCCATACCCAAGCTTAACCGTTCACCAAAGCCCATATCCAGGCCCAATCCCAACTAACCAAAGAGCTATTCCAAGTCCACATCTCAACCCAAAAACCAACTCTAGCTCAAAGTTGAATTGAAAATCAAACCAAGCCTGCAAGCCAAGAATCTTCACCAACCTTGGCATGCCATTATCCATGGCCCTTGGTCACCTTGTCAAGAATGGTCACCCAAAGCCACTACCAAATCCCTTACCCCGCAAATGTGACCTGTCTTTGTATTGTGCCTACCACCAGACCCCTGGCCATACAACTAACTATTGCATGAAAGTCCGCCATGATATCCAAGATCTCATTGAGCATAAAATCATCACTCATTTGCTAAACCCACCGAGTGGCATCTGGCATGACATACAATCTTTTCAATCACAGCCATCGCTGAATACTCTCAAGGGATTCGTTGCCTCCATAAGTGCGCAACAACCAACTGGCCCCGACTCAATCAGTAGAATGGAAAAAGGCATTGACAATACTCGGTATGATTCAAAGAAGGGCCATTCGACTGAAAAATGGGCCATAAGGGCAGATGATGTTCCTACAAAGATACAGAAGGGGAATAATGAACCTGAGGAAGATGCTAGTGAGGTAATAGTATTTGGAAATGCTACTGCTGAATCAAATGTGGATGCTATTGGGGACTCAATAAGTTGAAAATTATCTGTGACATTCCAATTGAGACCGAGTCAAGTCTGGTAGTCGAGTTATGTTAGTTTGGAGTCAAATATCAAGTCCACTCGAGTCTTCTGGTCAGTCTATTATCAAGTTTGTTTGCAAGTCTTTGTCAAGTTTATCGAGTCGAGTGATGTAATCCTCCTTCCCTACTAGTTGAATAAAATCTCATTTTTTTGATTCGGTGTGCTTAGTCATGAATGTATGGATCATTAAGCCCAAAACAAAACAAAAAAAAAGAAAAAGAAAAAGTCATTTTTTTTCAAACGATCATGGAAAATACTCTGTTAATAATATCCAAAACAAATTTTGTGCCAAAACCAAGGAGGAGTAGAGAATTGATTATCTTTACTTTAAGAATTTAAGATGCTCTTGCTCAATCTTGAAAAGACGAAATTGGAACTTGAAACTTGCTCACCGTTTCCTTTTCTCAAATACCAAGCCTCAAAGATGAGCCCATCCAGTCTAAAGCCATAAGCTTGGTCCTTGATGGTAGCCAGACATTTTGAATGAACTGCTTCTTCCAAAAAAAAAAAAATAATAAAAAAAAAATAAAAATAATAAGAAAAGAAAAAGAAAAAGAAAAAGAAAAAGAAAGAAGCTCGCTAGGATGAAAACCCGAAAGGGCGCCTAGGCAAAAGTTAGAGCAAAAATAAGATGCGTGTTGATTTCAAAAATCCTAATCCTAGCCAGTCAAAATCATAGAGAGAATAAGAGATAGTAAGGAAGAGAAAGGAAAGGAAAGAGAAAAGAAAAGGCAGAGAATAGACCAGATTGAGAATTCTTGAGCACTTCAAAGAAGATCATTGGCACATGAACTATTTCAAGACTTTGTGTTGTTCTAAAGAAATTGGAAATGAAAAGAGAGATTTGAAAGTATCAATTAAGCTCACAATTTTGTGAGAGGCTCAATGGCTAAGAGGGCATAAAACAATGCAAATATATCTTTGAGAAAAATAAAGAGTAATTTCGAGGGCTGATATTACTTTGTAAGTATGATATGAATGAAACGAGATTAACTGGCTAGTGAAAAGGTTAAAGAATCAATCATCAAATAAAAAAAGAGAGGAGAAGAAAAGAAAAGAAAGAGAAAAGAGAATAAAGGTAAGAAGTAGTTCATCATGCTACACAAGGGCTACCACAAGTGACATGCACCCCTAGACCCAAATGGCAACATGGCTCGTAAAGCCCACCAATTCTTGAAGCCTAATTCTTTCAAGACCTCCAGAGTACTTGAACTACGCTCGACCTGATTCCCACTCGGGGATACGCAGGCAACCTGTCTGGTTCAGTCACCCACATCGTCATAATATGGTGTTCTCTTTCAGGCCTTGGCCATATTACCTTGGACCTGATTCCTATTCAAGGATAAGTTGAAATTAGGAGTAAACTTTCATTGGCCTAGGACCACATATGTATTGCCAAAATTGGAGCAAACAAAGTTTGACGATCAGCATTAGGACATCACCCTTCAGCATCATCACATTCATGATGGTTACCTCTAGATTGGGAGTAAATGCATTGCAAGCATCCTGTACCAACATATTCTCAAGGCCCTTGGGATGAGCCTATGTGCCCTTAAGACTAGGGGGAAACTTCATTTGCTGAAAGCCCCATTTAACCCTAGAAGTAAGCCCCAAGTCATGATGGTTACCCTTCAGCATCATCACATTCATGATGGTTACCTCTAGATTGGGAGTAAATGCATTGCAAGCATCCTGTACCAACATATTCTCAAGGCCCTTGGGATGAGCCTATGTGCCCTTAAGACTAGGGGGAAACTTCATTTGCTGAAAGCCCCATTTAACCCTAGAAGTAAGCCCCAAGTCTCTTTCAAACTAGGGGCAAAATCTGTTTACCAAAATGCAAGTTCTCAAGTCACCAAGTCTGTTTTGAAACACTTTGAAATGGAGTGTCTTTTATTCTATAAGCTAAAGCACTAATTTGAAGCATACTCTAGATAGACAATGAATTCAATAAAGGGGAAGTTTTCAAAGTTTTGATTTATCAGCAAAATGATGAGTAAAAGGTGAGATGATACATTATTCACGATGAAAGCACATTGATTCATAAGTGTAGAATTCCCGTCAGTCATCTTGAAGAACTGGCTATATCAGGTCTGTCCTCCATTCATAAGTCAGTAATGATCTCAAATGTGTAGGTTTAAGATGATGAATAAAGATTTGAAAAGTCTCTATAAGCATCCCACGAGCGATGTAAGCAGGAGTTTAAAACATATCACGACACAATGCTAAAAGTGGAATGTGAGAATGGTCCAAAACTAGGGGCAAAGGTGACTTCCCTCTTTTAACACAACCATTACGTTTCTTCCAAATGGTCTGCAAGCGCATAAATCATGCTTTTAAGAGACTACTAAAGCAGCACAAACCTCGTCAGCTCCGTTCAAATTCTTTGAGTCCAAGGACTCCCCGTTTTTGTAAAATCAATTCTTTGAGTCCGTGGACTCCCTGTTTTTGTAAAATCAATTCTTTGAGTCCGTAGACTCCCCGTTTTTGTAAAATCAATTCTTTGAGTCCGTGGACTCCCCATTTTTGTAAAATCAATTCTTTGAGTACGTGGACTCTCCATTTTTGTAAAATCGATTCTTTGAGTCTGAGGGCTTCCCATCTTTGTAAAACTAATTCTTTGAGTCTGTGTGACTCCATTTGTATAAAAGTAAAGTTTGTTGGGTCTGTATGACTCTGTTTGTGTAAAAAGTGAATTGGTTGAGTTTGTATGACTTTGTTCGAATAAAGAAATGAAATTTCAAGTCCGCGTGACCCCGTCTTTGTGAAATATGAAATTTTGAGTCTGCATATGAATTTTTGAGTCTGCGTGAAATAAGAATTCTTGAATCCACTTGGCTCCGTTAGTATGAAATATAAGCTTTGAGTTCGCATGACTCCGATTATATGAAATAATGTTTTTAGTCCGCACGACTCCCGATTTTGAAAATTGGAATTTTTGTTGAGGCAATTTACTCTAATTTTGAGGTTTGAAATTCTTGTTGAGTCAAAATTGATTCTGATTAAGAAAATTTGAAATGTTAACCCCCGATTTTGAAATAAGAAATTCTTTGAGTCCGTATGACTCCGTGAATTTCATTGAGTCTGAGTGACTCTGTTGTCGAAAAATGCAAATTTTGAGTCCTAGTGACTCCGTTATTGTGGAAATGTGGGTCCATGGATCCGAATGACTCTTTTGTTTTAAATATGAATCTATTGACTCCTTGTATAAGAAAATTGAATTTTTTGGTCCACGTGACTCCCTTTGAATTTTTGAGTCTGCTTAACTCCGAATTTTGTTGGAATTGAATTCTTTAAGTCTAACCGACTCCAAACTTTCAAAAGTTTGGGCTAAAATGGATCTATCTATCGCTAGATTTTAATGTTAAATTAAGTTAAAAACTGATTGGTTCTTAATTATGGAAATTAAAATCATTAAGTCCGTCTGACTCCCGATTCATAAAAGTCTAACTTAGCACCCGAGTTTAGAAATTGAATTGAATTGAATTGAGAAAATTCATTTGAGTCTGATTGACTCCAAATTTCAGAGTTTTGAATAGAATTGAGTCTAATTGACTCTGTTTTTTAATTTGAAATTCTTTGAGTCTGATCGACTCCCAATTTCAGATTTGAGTCTGATTGACTCTCGTTGTTGTGAAATAGAAACCGATTCGAGTCCAATTGACTCCTGTTCTAGAAAATTGAAATGATTTTGAGTCTGTTTGACTTTGACTTTGAAATTAGAAATTCTTTTGAGCATGATTGACTCATGGTTTGAAATCGGGAATTCTTTCGAGTCGGATAGGCTCATATTTTTGGAAATTAGAAACTCTTTTGAGTCTGGTTGACTTCCAAACTTGTGAAATAGAAATTCTTTGAGTTCGAGTGACTCCCAATTTTGTAAAAATTCTTTTGTGAAATAGAAATTCTTTAAGTCCAATTTTGTGAATCCAAATTTCTTTGAGTCTGATTGACTCCTGGTTTTGTCCGATTTTGCGAAGTAGGTATTCAATCAAGTCTGATTGACTCCTTATTTAGGATTTGAATTTAAATTTGTTTTAGTCAAATTGACTCTGGACTTGGTGAACTCGAGTTTGTTTGAGTCTGGCTGATTCCTGATTTCAGAATTAAGTCGAAGTCTGGGCAACTCCTAATTTAGCATTTAAATTTGAACTCAAATTGAGTCGAATCGACTTTGGACTTGGTGAAATTGAGTTTATTTGAGTCAGACTGACTCCTGATCGAAATTCTAAAAATTTATTATTAAGCTTGATTGACTGCCAATTTTGGAAAATTGAATTAAATTGAGTCTAACTGATTCTCAATTATGGAAATTGAAGTGGATTTGAGTCCATTGGACCCCCGACTTCAGATATTTGAAATAATTTAAGCCCATCGGACTCCCGATGTAGAAATTTGAAATAATTTGAGTCTGAAGTACTAGACTCCGAATTTCTGAAAGTAAATGGAATGAGATTTATTTTACTAAGAAGGGAATTTGTTGAGTCTAATAGACTCTCGATTTTAGAAAATCAAATTAAGTCTAAAGGACTCCATATTTTTTTGAACTGATTCGAGTCTGACTGACTCCAAATTTTGAATTGAGCTAAGTCTGGTTGACTCCCAATAAAATAAATTTGAGTCTGTTCGACTCCAGGTTTTGAAAAATAAAATGAATTTGAGTCTGTTTGACTCCAAGTTTTTGAAAATTGAAATTGAGTCTGATTAACCCCGAATTCAGAGCAAACATATCCGACGGGGCCGAAGGGCTGTGGATTTTTCAGAGTAAACTCACTTCGACACTGGAGTATAAGACGCAAAGTGCATCTCAGTCTTTCAGTACATTTCCTGATTCGGCACCGGAGTCTAAGACGCAAAGTGCATCTCAGTCGATCAGATGATCCTCAAAAGACACCGGAGTATAAGACGCAAAGCGCATCTCAGTCTTTCAGCACATTTTCTAATTCGGCACCAGAGTCTAAGACGCAAAGCGTATCTCAGTCGATCAGATGATCCTCAAAAGACACCGGAGTATAAGACGCAAAGCGCATCTTAGTCTTTCAGCACATTCCCTGATTCGGCACCGGAGTCTAAGACGCAAAGCGTATCTCAGTCGATCAGATGATCCTCAAAAGACACCAGAGTATAAGACGCAAAGCGCATCTCAGTCTTTCAGCACATTTCCTGATTCGGCACCGGAGTCTAAGACGCAAAGCGCATCTCAGTCGATCAGATGATCCTCAAAAGACACCGGAGTATAAGACGCAAAGCGCATCTCAGTCTTTCAGCGTGCTACCTGGTTTGACACCGGAGTATAAGGTGCGAAGCGCATCTCAGTCGATTAAATGACTCTTAAAGAATGTCGGGGGATTAAGCATAGGAAGTGCTTTTATGATGGTTGTGACTTCCCTAGAATAAAATGGCATCATAAGTAGAATGGCATAGGGTGCATTTTTGAAAGAACAATATATTGCTGAGACATTATATGGAGCACGAGATTGCTTGAGCACGTGCATCACGATAAGATAGGTGCATTCATCCGTACGACTATTTGCGCTTGTGTATGTTTAACCCTTGCCCGAACTACACTTTGGTCTGATTCCTGATGGGATACGTAGGGAGCTCATCATGGAGCATGACCAATTAGAATTCCTCTGCGTGCTCGCTTCCTTTTGCAACGCATTTTGTTTTTCCCTTTAATCCGACAGTTTGGTCAAAGGCCTGTCTGCACACAGGCTTCGACGTTCGCTTGCGGTTCGCGTTGCCCCACAAGCTCCGTCGAAGAGGGGAAAACTGTAGACACCCCGATTTTGACCAAACGTCGAATTAAGGAGAGTGTCATCTCCATATCCGATGATGACAAGGACCGAAAGATTCGAAGTGTTCCAAGCTCTTCAGAAAGTTCTCCAAACGCGGTAAAATTTTCACAGAATGAAATACCAGGTGTTTAGGAGAATTCAGGTATAAAACATCACTTTTGGAAAAGATCTTCGAAAATAAGTTTTTTTTAAGAAAAAGGAGAAAAGAAAAGACCTAAAAAGGGGAAGTTCAATAGAAACCGGCACACGGCAGTTGTTTGTGGCACTCAGTGAGTGCCGAACGGTAGTCACAGAATGCCGGACAGGCATTTACTGAGTGCCGCCGACAATTTCTGACTGCCGTTTACTTTAACAGTCCTTATTTTGTGGTACAATACGTATATGTATGCGGATAAAAACAAAAAGCTGATAAAGTAAGGTTGATAAAAATGCGGCAATCAATAATTTGGCACGACACTTATTGAGAGCCGCGCGACAATCATGGAATGCCGCCGCGGCTTTCACAGAGTGCCGCAGCGGCATCCATTGACTGCCGTAAAGAATTTTTGACTGCCATCTTCTGCAGTAGTCTGTCTATTTTCAGGAAGTACGTATTGTACCACCAAATGAGACATTTACACCTGTCTTTTACTTCGAATTCACTGAGAATACTTGGTAATTTTTTCTATAAAAGAGGGAGGATCTTCCTTGGGAGGATAGACAAGAGGTAGCTACCACTACACTAACACATATTTGAGAGATAAAAGAGAGATTTTTTTAAAAAAAAAATAAAGAGAAGAGCTTGGAAGATCTTCAAAAGAGAGAAGCTTTGAGGATAGTTTGGAGGTGATCCTCTAACCATAAGTTGTTTTTCTTCATTCTTTTGAACTTCTTAACACTACTTGGTCTTTTGATTAACCCTTTTTTAGAAGTATTATTAGGGAACTTGCAAACTTTAATTGCCTTTTCTTTTAGTTCCTTCTTTTCTTCCTCTTTGTTTATACTTCTCTCTTGGGATTCTTGGAAGTCTTCCATACTTCACTTGAATCTCATGAGTTGGATCCCTTGATTCCATGTGAGCTTGTGCTCCCCCATGAGAGTCAAGGTTGATCATCCTTTATATAAGAGCAAGTAAATGAATCTAAACCCCTACCATGGTTTAGGATTCTTTAACTTAAGGTTTCATGGAATCCCCTCCATATTTCTTGAAACCTATGAGTGTTTGCTATGTTTGTTTGTACTTCTCTCTTGAGATTCTTGAAGGCTCATGAGTATTAGTCATGTCTTCATCTCCAATGACCATCAAGTGGTAGGAGAAAGTAATTTGAGTCTAAGCCCATCTCCATGGTTTAGATTCATTATCTTAAGATTTCATGAAGTCTATTCATACTTCATTTGAAATCAACAAATATGAAGGTCTTTAGCCTCCAATGACCATCAAATGGTACGAGAAAATGGTTTAGTTTAAGTCCAACTTCATGGTCTAATAGTTGGGGTTAACAAATAAAAGTTGAACTTGACAATGAAACAGTGGGTTCATAAACCGATTTTGATCAAATATTTTTAGTTCGAAATCAGACCATTGAAACTGAATGAAACCAACGGGAAAGTGCCAATAACACAATGTTTTACCACTGTAATTTTTGTTTTAAAAAGATTTCATGTTTAAAGTGGTTTGGTCATGAATTTTGTGAAGTCACTACAATCTGCCCAGAGTTTCAGAACAGTAACACTCTTTTGAAATAAGTAAATCATAATCTTAATAAAGTATTTGTGACCCAAAATAATTTTTCCTAAGTCGATTAATATGTTAGGAAGTCACCCTAAAAAGAACAAAGAATTTCTGATCTTTTTGCTATTTTTAAAAAATCAAACAACATCTCTGGACAGAGAGTTGTACATCTCTGAGTGATGTCTGTGTTTGTCAGTTTCCCAGAGATCTAACCGTTGAAACTTTGATTTTCTTTTTGATTTGGAAACTAGACTCACAGAGTCATCTTGTGTCCAAAATGCATCAAGATCAAACCATGGAAACCATTCTTTTTATTTTGTTAAAGTTCTGGTCTGCTCTCTGCAATTTTCAGAATTTTATGACAGATTTGACCAACTTTGTAAATGATGGTCCAAATGACTTTTCTATGACCTAGGGCTCAAACCATGTTTTAATAATGATTAGTTAAGCTTGAATTCAAAGTTTAAGTGATCTAAATCACTGATTATTTCATAATTTATTCTTGTTCATGAACATATTCATCCATGTGGCTTGATGCTTATAATTAGGACTTGTTTGCTTTAGATTTAATTACATTCGATAGATTTTAGCTAGAAGTCTAGGATTGTTATTTAAGATCTAACTTTATATATTGTATATCATGTGGACTAACCCTTTGTTTTGTAGCGCTATTAAGATATGATTTCTTGAACTCCTCTTTAGTTTTTTTTTATTTTATCGATTTTTCAACTTAATGCGCTACACCTTAGAATTATGTTTTGCTTGACTTGTATATATGGATTAGAGACCCTTTTCCTAGGTTTTATCTATTTGCATGCATTTGCACGTTTAAATATTCGCGGTCGGATCCCGGGTAAGTTCTCTAGTTCCCTATTTGCATATCATATTGCTTGCTACCTGAATTATGTGGCTTTTGAATGATATTTTATCATTTGCAATCTTGCACCCTTTAGACATGCTTTTGTAATGTATATTTATACATATGTATTAGTTGAGGGCACATTTAAATTAATAATTTGATTAAAAGGATGTTGAGTAGAGGCCTATCGCAAGATAGGATGAGAGAGGGTGTTTTAGTCCGATGGGCTCCTTCCTCTCTCATTCCATAATCCCCGGACCTAGTTAATCTTTGGTTTCGCAAAAGATCAGTTTCCTTTTGAAATAGTTTCTTACTTTTTCCTTTTAAAAATTAAGTGGCGACTCATTGATTTGTGTTTTAAATTGAAAAAAGATTTTTAAAGAAAAGTTGTGGGTAAGAAAAATTGCGATATCCACAATCTGGCGACTCTGCTGGGGATCGAACCCAGAATCTCTGGTTTTGCAGACCAGAATTCTGATTTTGGGTTCACTTGATGATTAGACTTGAAAGCATTCTTTTAATCGAATTAATTAATCTTTGTATGCCTGTTGCATCTCACTTGCATGTCCAGCCACTCGATTGCACAAAACTATGACCTTGGAGGCTCGGGGCAACCCGGTCAGTCAAGTTATCATGGGACTATGTGATCACCCTTGATCTCGTACCATGTTTTGGTATATGAAGCATCCTATCGGATGTGTGTCAAGGGTCCCTTATTTGACCAAAACCCAGCCTTTGCATGATAGTTTCTGTAGAACCTTTCAGTCTTAGGAAATTAATTTTTGACTAGGGTTTATGTGCTAGGGAGTGTTGTATGCCCGGAAGGGGTTATTTGGGATGATGACGATGCTTGCTTGATGAAAGATGTGTAATCTCTAAATCACTTTCGAGCAATTCCTCTTCATGTCCCATGACATTTGGGAAAATGTTAGATTTTGATTATAAGATTACATCTCTTATATCATGTTTAGCTAAGCATCATTGACCTTGTATGTATTTGAATTCATGGAAAGTACGGTGATAATCTAATCATGTGATCATTCTACCTAAAATTTTAAATCCATCTTTGAAAGCAAACGGACTGCGCTCCTCATCTCTCGGAGGCCACAAACAATGAGGATAAGGATGTCGGCAAAAGACTGAAATAGGAAGTGAGAAAACATAGCTATGGAAAGGGCACTGCGCCTGATGATCTGATATCCTCCATCGTCTGGGTCCCCGACAGGGGCATGGGCGAAAGAGAGGCGGTCAAAATCAATATGACGGTCACGAATAAAATAGCTGGTTGCACCGCGAGAAACATGATGAAGAGTCGCTAGATCTTGAACGTACCCTGCCTGTATTTGAGGGATAATTAAATCAGCAAAAGGATTGGTATGGAGAATGGCGCTAAATTCCTCGAAGAGTGGGTAAATCTCCTCATGACCAAACTGGAAGACATGTAGAGAGTGGTCCCAGCATCTGATGGCAGCTCAGAGTAAGTCCTCATCAAGAGCCATATGGCAAAAATCAAAGAGGTCCATCAATGTATAGGACTCGAAGTTGAGTCGGTCAATACCTAAGAGAGAGTCCATCCATGGATATAGAATACCATAATCAATGGCAGCCATGAGGGATGAGAATGAATACGGGATGAAGAACCAAGTGATAAGGAGGAAAAGAAACCTTGGAAATTTCAAATAAGCACAAAATGAGCAAAAGTGCACCTTATATAAGAAAAAGTGGACTAACCTGCACTCGATAAAAAGCAGTAGCACTCACTGAGTGCCGGCCGATAGTTACTGAGTGTCGTGCGCCATTCAGCGAGTGCCGGTCAGCCTCACTGAGTGCCGGCCACAGTTTAAACAGGTCATGGAGCAGTTTGTAACTTTAATAAGCCCAGAACCTGCATAAAAATTGACCAACATATAATCTTTGGGCATTCAAAGCACCGATTCTTTTGCACCATTCATTAATAAGTGATAAAAGCATTCACATATTTTTTTGTTTGAGTTAGCCAAATAAATAGATCCGATACCGAGATTGTGGTCATGCATAAGCATAAAAGAAAGTTCAAAATTGGCTCGCAGGCCTCCATGCATGAATACTGTCTATCCGTGTAAATAAAATCCATAAAAAGAAAGTCTAAAAGTCTCATCCTCGTAGGGACGTTATGAGGAAAAGGGAGAGATGGATCATCTTCGTCGGCGATAAGGGTTCCTCCTGGGCTCCTATGGGGTTGCCTGGCTTCCTCCAACTCCGCCATCACCACCATCGCCTCCATCACCACCGTCGCCTCCATCACCACCTTGGCCACTACCCCCAACACCTCCATGAGGACCGCCTCCTTGACCCATTTGAACTCTTGTAATTTCCTTCTCATAGCATTGAGTTCCTCCTCCTGTATAAAAAGAAATAACAAAAAAAGAGGGAATGAAATTCTTTTGAAGTTTTCATTCAGTTGGGTGACGTGTAAATTCTTTTGGAGATTCTTTGATTTAAAGTTAGTAAGAATAAAATTCCTTTCCTCTGGTCTAAGTTTGTGAATTAGATATTCTTTTGAGTCTTCAGGCTTACTTTACGAAGTTTAAATAAGTAATTAGTAAGGATGAAATTCTTTTAAATACTCGAATTCATTCTAAATCTTGGATACAGTCTCATGGAAAATAGGTACAGCCAAAGAGATGTACCAAAGCTTTGGCCTGAAGCTCTGCATTAGCCCTCGCTCCGTCAGCCTGAAAAGAGAGCGTGGGGAGGGGGGGGGGGGGGGAGAATTCAAGTATCAGTGTTGAAGCATTTGAATAAGTAAAATGTATAAGAGGATATGAATAAATAAAAAGGGCAGTGTCAAAGCTTACCCTCCACTCATGACCATGGATCCAATGTTGAACAATGTGAGCATACGACAGTCCCTCCTCAGCATAGTCTCTCGGGACTGTATCATATTGCAAAGGGATAACTGGCATGCCCTGAGTATATGGGTTTAGCTGCAACTGGGACTCTTGACCCATATAAACCGTGGGAACATTCCAGTTCCATTGTGGGAGAGCTGGAGGATCAGCTGCTACGGGAATGGGCTACAAAAGAATTAATTTCAGACATAGGAAGAATCATTATGAAGTTAAACCTTTGAAAGCATAAAAGGGAAGGGTAAGTCAAGTACCCAAGTGATGTCCATAAGGGGAGAGTTACGCATGAGAGAGTTCAGTCGGTAAGTTGCATAACCGTCTGGGCCATCCACATAATTTGCAATATTCTCCCCACCTAGAGTAGCGACCAAATCCTCATGGTCCAGGGTCTCCATGCTCCTCATAGTAGCAGGGGGAGCCCTCGGCACATAACAGGCAGGGGCAACAAGGGACTGCCTAGTCACCCTCTCCCCAAGACACCATTCTCGGCATGCATCCCCAACCATCAATATCCTCATCCTGGAAAAACCCAAAGCAGCTTGGAGCTCTACACCAGCCTCTGAGAGGGCCTCTGCCCAAGGATTCCACACTACATGCATATCCCACGGGTTGGTGAGAAAATTTCTATAGCCTACCAAGTCATGGGCCCCCACTTTCCTACTTATCGCCTCTTTCCTCCATTTCAGGCCCTGTGGAATGATGGTAGCCTCATCGTCCCTTGATTCGAGGTGAAAACTGCATATTTATAGCGTAATACATGGTCCTTTATACATCTTTTATCCCCAAAGTCCCTATATTTAGGTGCATTCTAATAAAAATGTTCTTTTTATTGTGTTAATACTAAAATGTATGTTTTTGCGTTGTTTTATAGGTATTAGAATGTAGATCAATGAAGTGAAGCTAAAGAAAGTGATTCTGGTGGATAGAACAACAGAAGCATCTGAGAAAACGCAAATTTTAACAATGAAGACTTCAGATTTGGAAGATTTTTCTAGAGATATGAAATCTAGGTCTTTAAGTTACGATCGCGTGGCCGCAAATGGGAGGTCAATCCGAGGTCCGAGTAAAAAGTTATGGCCATTCTCCCATCGGTGCATAGAGTTGTCAAAATCAGAGAGTTTAATCGATTGAGGAGAGTTCAATCGATCGAACCTTCGATCGATCGAACTAAGCTCGATCGATTGAACTTCATATTTACCCAAAATTTGCGTAAACTCGATAACAACCCTATATATAAGTCATTTTGACGCTAGACGAAGGGAGGACACTCCAGAACGCAAAAAACAGCAGTTTTAGGGTAGTTTTAGGGTTAGATTAGGAGTAGGTTAGGTTAGATTCATGTTATTTTTCCTCTTTTCCATTGATTTATTGAAGATTATTGAAGATTCAACTTTATTTCAAGTTATTTACAAGTTTATTTCAGATGATTTCCAGGTTTTTCTGTTCCTTTATCGTATTTGATTGTTTATTGTTATAGTTGTTATATTGTTTTGTTTTACTGTTTCTGCACTAGTTTTATTATGTTTACGTAGTTTAGACGTTGGAAATATATGATGAAACATTGATTTCCAACCTTTTCCATGCAATCTTTAGAAACCTTGGTCTCGATCGATCGAAGGTATTTTGATAGATCGAACCAGAGCCATAGTCAAGCGATCGAAGACATTTCGATCGATTGAAGGATGAGGCAGTCCGATCGATCGAGAGCGCTTCGATCGATCGAACTTGCTAATTCTTGAGATGATTCTTTTGAGTATTCCATGACTTTCTGTTTTAGAAATCTGTCATCAAATTGTTCCAATAAGCTCAGTTTGTCGCAACAGTTTTTAGAACTTAAAGCCTTAAGGCTATTTTCTTCAATGACTTTTGAAAACCACTTTGAATGCTAACACCATTTAGAGTGCAAGTAATAACCATTGTTTTAAACTGTCTTACAAGTACTTTAAATCAACTATGATGATGTAGTCCCGGTCATGAAAGGGCTATTGATTCTTTATTTTTAGAAAAATACGGAATGCTGAAAAGGAATGAACTCCATAGAACATTAATGAGTATGCATGGTAGATGGTTAGGATCAATGTGGATTCACGTATTTCCAACACCTTTAGTTTATCTGTTTAATTAGTTATGTTTCTATAAGCTTTAGTTTATTATTTAGTTTACTTTAATTAATTAGGATTCGTTAGAACCTCCATCCGTATATTCATCTTTTTCATTTTCTTTAGGTTATAACTTGGTAGACATTCTCCCTATTCCTTCCCTGTGGGATCGACCTGGACTTCCAGTACTATATTACTTGCACGATCACCTACACTTGGGTGTTGCACAAGAGCGCACAACTTTTTAGTTGTGTCAAGTTTTTGGCGCCGTTGCCGGGGAAGGCAACTAGGTTAGAATTTTACTAAATAATTTCCAATTTTTCTTCCTTTATAAAAAAAAAGAAGAAAAAAATTACCTTGGACTTTTTCTCTCACAAGAAAAAAATAATACTTAAATAAATAAATTTTCTATTGTTTTGAAGAATTTGGGTCAACATGTCTTATTCATATTACCCTCCATACAACACAAACATCATGAATAGGTACACGTTAAGTAATGAAAACTATCCCCCAAGTTGGCAAGCACCCACATATGATGCACACTATCAACCTGAGTGCTACCAACAACCACAATGGGAATATGATAGTGGTAGTCCCCCGTATTATCAAACGTATCAAGAACCTCCACATGAAGAGTTCTATCAATCGCAATGGGGATATAACCAAAATAATAATGTAGGATATAGTAGTAGTTCCCACAATTACCAAACGCACCAAGACTTTCCTTCTGGGGAGTCTTGTCCACTAACACAATGGGAAGGGGACTATCATCAACAACAATGGGACGAAACTTCATATAGTAATAATGAGGAGAACAACGAAGTTGAGGATAATGGTATGTTAAAATTGCTGCTTAGTGAAATGAAAAGGCTAGATAGTGCACTTGATAAATTAGAAACTAGATATCAACAAGCATATGCTAGCCAACCTTTAGAAGACTATACCAGTCCTTCAATATTACAACTCGAATTTTAAGACACTAACAATGGAAGGAAATTAGAGGACAATGACGGGTTTATACTGAATGAGGTTAACAACTCACTCGAGAAAGTCATAACCCAACAAGAACTCCAATACCAAACCGTTAAGCATGAAGTTGTAGAACCATCTTCTCCTCAATATCCAACCCCAGACAATAACTCTTTCACAGCCTGGATAAAATTGCACAATTCCTTTGTCCAGAGAACCTCAATAGATGACATATATATATAGTGAGAGAGTTACACGGATGAGAATGAGGTTTTTAAAGATGATGAGAGTTTAGGTGATTACACGCAATTAGGAAAGGATGAGTCCCCTGTTGACTCTACCCCTACCTTTGATAGTGACCCTAGGGAGGACGTTATTGAAAATTCTAAATTCGATTTAGATTCATGTGATATTCAAGAACCCTCACCCCTTTCGGCCGAAGAGGTGGTGTCACCAAGTTTCCCATCACCTATCCTCTCTATCAATGAATGCTCTCATCCCGAGTTTGAAAATCATGTGTACCCTAATATTGAACAAATAGAATGTGTTGTGGAAGAGGATGGTAAGGATTCTAGCACATGTTTTTCGCAAAATTTTATCTTTCAAAATTCTGTGAGGGAGGACTTAGAAAATATTAGGCCCACTTTAGATGATCTTAAACATCAACAAGAAGCTAGTAATCTTCTAGACTGCTTAACCTTCTTGAGTAATAATGACATTGAGGCTCAAGTAGATAGCTTCATCCAAGTCCAGTCCAAATCAATGTATATAGAACAGAAATCCAATTCATATGATCACATCTCCATAGATTCTGTTCTAGAACAAGAGGAGGGTAATGAAGCTAAATTAGAACATCACTTAGACCCTGCCCCTTTTATCGAACCGTGGCCACCTCCTTGTATTAAAATAGAGGACGTTATAGGAAATACCAACACCAAAGATCATTTCTTGCATATAATTCCTAAAAAGTATGGTATAGCTCTTATAGCTGTCCAAACAAAATTTAGAGGCCATAGGTTTTGCATCATCTCCTCTGACCCTGAGCCTGACATTAGTTGGGCGGAGTTGTATTTTTCTGAGGATCCCAACGTTCTTCTCACTGTTAAATTATTTCATTGGGAGGATTCTCACAAATTTCGGTTATTAATCTATGATAAAAGTCTTGATTAACCGAATTTATTTACTGAGTAGTTGTATTATGTTCTATTTTTTTTTTGCTACTAATGATTTTGCAGGTAACTTGAAAAAAAATGGATATTAACGCCTCGAGGTAACATCCTTCCTTCTCTCGATTTACTTTACATGTCCATATGCTTAGTTTAGAACATTGAGGACAATGTTTAGTTTTAGTTGGGGGGAGTGAGTCATTGCATGCCTCGGTTCTTTTTTTTATGCTTTAGTGTCATATACCTGCTTAGTAGCACAAGACTCAGTAAATTAAAAATTGAGAAAAATTTTAAAATTTTTAATTATTGCTCGAAACGCCCACCAATTCTTGAAGCCGTACCCTTTTAAAACCTCCAGAGTAGATGAACTACATTTTGACCTGATTCCAACTTAGGGATACGTAGGCAGCTTGTGCGGTTCAGTCATAAACATCATTGTACTACAGAATGTTTTTCTTTCAAGCCTCGGCCGAACTACTTTTGACCTTATACTTGCTCGGGGATAAGTAGGCAAACCTTCCAAAGTTCTCGGTCCGTATCCATCCCTAAACTATAGGCAACATCTTTTGTGCCTTTAGTTCCCTCATTTCAGACTAGGCGTAAACTTCATTTGCCTAGATTCATGTAGGAATTGCTAAACCAAGGGCAGACTCTATTTACTCAACCCCATGTTCCCTTTAATGATGAGTTAGCCCACCTCGTCCCACCCTATTCATGCAGATTGCCTCTAAGATAGGAAAAGCTATGCTTCAGGCATGCTTGTGCCATCACCTCATCAAAATCTATTGAAATAAGCCTACATGCTCGCTAGTATATCTCCAAACCAAGGGTAAACTGCATTTGCTGAAAGCCCCATTTATCCTGGAAGGAATCCCCCAAGTCCTATTCAAACTAGGGGCAAACTTTGTTTGCCAAAATCCCTCTATGCCAGAGGCAAGTCCTCAAGTACTTGAGTTTGTTTTGAAAGGATTAAAATAGAGTGCTTTTCATACTATGAGCTAAAGAACTAGTTTGAAGCACATTCTCGATGGGTAATGAATCCACTAAATCAAAAGGAAGAGGTCTTCAAAGTTTAGATTCATCAGCCAAGCACTGCCATGATAAGATGGTGAATAAATGAAAAGTGAGATGACATATTATTCATGATTAATGCACATTGATTCATAACAATACAGAGTTTGAGTCAGTCGTCTTGTGTAATACTTTTGTTAAGTTTTTCCTCCTTCAATGAGTCAATAATGGTCTCGAATGCGTGGACTCAAGATGATGAATAAAGGTTTGAAATGTCTCCATGAGCATCCTAAGAGCAATACAAGTAGAAGTTCCAAACACTATCACTACATCAATTAAAGTTGCATCCTGAGAAGTGTCAAAAATAGGTGTAGTGATCATCCTCATCAATAGTTATTGAGCACAAGGCATTAAATTAGAATGAGCATCCTCAGAATTTAGAAGTTGATAATTAGAATCGAAGCAGAATCAGCGTGCATCAATCAAGTTGGGATGGGGGAGGGGGGAGGAGGGGTAAGTGGAGTTAAGCTAGGCATCCACTAAGTAAGAATCATTGAATCAATTGATTAAGCCTTGAACAAGTCGAGTATCTGCCAGAATCATACGAGAATCTGGAAAACTTGCATTTGTTAGTTAGAATTAATTGAATCAGAATCATGCTATGCTATTAAATTGGAACTAGGAGTTGGAAGAACATTAGCTGAATTGAGTATAAGTTGAGAGTAAAATCAAGAATGGGTCAATCAAAGTAGCGAAGAAAAGAATTTATATATGAATAAGTGGAAGCATCAATTGAGCAAGCAGAGTTCCTTAAGAATGAACTTGAACCTCACTAAGTCAAAAATCAGTCAGTTGAATCCACAAGGTCGTTTAAAAATCAGCCTAATACCAGTTAATCAGTTTTTGTGTCGTATTACAACATAAGTCCTTGCAAGGCAATTGGTCCATGTTATTGCAACATAAGTCCTCCAAAGGACTATTGATTATCGCTTTTGCAACACAAGTCATTGCGAGGCTGTTAATCTATGTTTTAGCAACATAAGTCTCCTAAAGGGCTGTTGATTGTCGCTTTCACAACATAAGTACTTATGAGGCTATTGATCCCTATTTTTGCAACATAAGTCCCCCAAAGGGCTATTAATTGTCTCTGCTGCAACATAAGTCCTTACAAGGCTGTTGATCTCTACTTTGGCAAGATAAGTCCCCCAAAGGGCAATTGATTATCACCTTCATAACATAAGTCCCCCAAAGGGCTGTTGATTATCATCTTTACAATATAAGTCCTTATGAGGCTGCTGATCACCCTTCTTGTGATATAAATCCCAAAGTGGCTTTTTACCATCGTTCTTGCAAAGTAAGTCATTAAGTGGCTTTTGGACCATCCTTCTTGCAATATAAGTCCCTGAGTGCATTTTAATCATCATTCTTGCAATGTAAGTCCCTGAGTGGATGAAAACCCATAAGCAATCAATCAATCAGTCATCATCATCAGATGATCTTGATCAACCAAATATAGATCAGTCTTCATTTATGGACGAAAACTCTGATCAGTCAATCAATCACCATCAATCAAATGCCCGAGCCTCATCTAGAAAGTACTATCCATGAGTTCGAGTAACCCTGAGTTATGAAGAAAATGCTATATGTGAGTTGGAGTATCTTTGAAATTTGAAGAAAATATTCTTTGAGTCTTATTGACTATAGATTTAGAGAGAGGATTTCGAGTCCGTATGACTCCGAATTTTTGAAGAAAATGAATTTTAAAGTCCGTGTGACTCCAGATTTTGAAATGAAATGAATTTTTGAGCTCGTGCGACTCCAGATTTTTGAAATGAATTTTCAAGTCCGTATGATTCTAGATTTTGAAATGAAATGAATTTTCAAGTCCATGTGACTCCAAAATTTTGAAACGAATTTTTGAGTGTGCGCGACTCCAGATATTGAATGTAGAAAACGAATTCTATGTCCGTATGACTCCAGATTTTGAAATGAAATGTGACACCAGATTTTTGAAATGAATTTTCAAGTCCGCAAGACTCTAGATTTTGAAATGAAAAAAAAAATTGAGTCTGTATGACTCCAAATTTTTGAAATGATTTTTCAAGTCCGCGTGACTCCACATTTTTGAAAATAGAAAATGAATTTTCGAGTCTGCGTGTATATTCTAAAAAAGAAAGGAAAGAAGAATTTTCCCCTAAGACTAAGCGAATTTTATAAAAATTGGAATCATTGTTTGGAATCATCGTCTAGAGTGACTTTGATTATTTTGCAAACTTGGAGTCATTGAAATTGGAGCAATTCTAACTTTTCTGCGAACCTGGAGTCATTAAATTTGGAGCTATTCTAACTTTTCTACAAACTTGGAGTCGTTGAATTTGGAGCAATTCTAACTTTTTTGCAAACCTAGAGTCATTGAATTTGGAGCAATTCTGACTTTTCTGCGAACTTGGAGTCATGAGAGATTTTGAGTTTTCTGCTATCCAGGTGTCATTGAATTGGGAGCAATTTTTACTTTTCTGCAAACATGGAGTCATTGAATTTGGAGCAATTCTAACTTTTCTATGAACTTGGAGTCATTAAATTTGGAGCTATTTTGACTTTTATGGTAAAATTGGGGTCATTAAATCTAGAGCGATTTTGACTTTTCTGCTATAAACAGAATCTTTAAATATGGGACAATTTTGATGTGTCTGCAAAAATTGAAACTAAACCACCAAGTCTAGAGCGACTCCCATTTTTCTATAAATCGTCGAGTCTAGAGTGACTATATTTCTTTTTCTGTAAAGCGTTAGTCTTCAGCATCATTAGTGTTAGTCCTCAATGGCAACCTTACTTTAGTCCTTAATGGCAGTATCATCAGTGTTAGTCCTCAATGGCAACCTTGCATTAGTCCTCAATGGCAACTTCATCAGTGTTAGTTCTCAATGGCAACCTTGCATTAGTCCTCAATGGCAGCATCGATGTTAGTCCTCAATAGAAACTTTAAATTAGTCCTCAATAGCAGCATAATCGGTGTTAGTCCTCAAATGGTAGCCCTCATTAGTCCTCAATGACAATCTGTTGAAGTCCTCTAGATTGAGGCAACTCCTTGTTGAAGTCCTCTAGATTAAAGCAATTTGATTGTGAAGTCCTCTAGATTGAGGCAAATCTATTGAAGTAGTCTAAATTGAGACAATCTCATCATGAAGTCTTCCAGATTGAGGAAAATCCTTTGTGAAGTCCTCTAGATCAAGGCACATCTCATCATCCTAGATTGGACATCTAGTTAAATCATCCACGATAGGACACCCGGTTGAATCATCCTAGATTGGACATCCGATTGAATCATCTGTGATAGGATACCCCGTTGAATCATCCCCAATAGGACACCTCGTTGAATCATTTATGATAGGACACCCCTCGTTGAATCGCCCGCGATAGGACACCCCGTTGAATCATCCACGATAGGACACCCCATTGAATCATTCATGATAGGACGCCTCATTAAATCATCTATGATTGGACACTCAGTGAATTATCCTAGATTGGACACCTCTTATAGCCATCTTTGGTTCTAGATGGAGTAGCCCCGGGTTATGAAAAAATGACTATCCGCTAAGGTCATGTTTCCCCAGAGTAGATCGAGGAATTATTGTTCTCTATAATCCTTTTCTATCTCTGGGAAATACTGAGCCAAGAATCTCTCTTTAAATGTGGTCCATAACATTCTCCTTGCTGCTTCTTCTCTGATAGTTGCCTCTTCAGAATCCTACCAGTCAGATGCTGCATAGGTAAGTTGAAAGACAGCTAGCCGATGCTTCTCTGCTTCACTACATTCAATTACTCTAAATATGCGATCCATCTCGCGAAGCCATTGTTCAGCCACCCATGGTTCACCTAATCCATCACACTTTTCTAGATCAAGAGCACGAAATCGCTGGACTAACTTGTCACCTGTTTGTTGAGGTAGAGGAGGTGTAACGTGGTTATTACAATTGTGATCACAGTTACTGTTTCGTTCCAGCAGTTGTAGGAAAGCTTCAAATACGCCTGTTGGATCCATCTCCGGAGGTATAGCATTGGCTATTTAACTTGCTTGACCCTGGGTGGCTCGGGTTACACTGACCATAGCTTAGAGTTTGGGAAAAATTCAATGGTCCTACACAAGAGTTGATGTCTACCATCACAAGGGTTCAACATGTAAAGCTAGACTGCCTAATTAATGGATGCTTACCAAAGGATTGTTCTAGTCATAAGGTAGGTTGCTATATAAAATTTGCGTTGGCACTTCTATCGTATATCAACCTAATGGTTCATAATGACGAAGGGTACTTATTCTCAATCTTTTCGAAACCCTGAATTCTCGCTGACTGTTCCGGTACCCGATTCCCTGGAAGTACATCAGCTTCTAACTCCACGTCTTGCACTTGTGATGTACGACAAGGTTGATCTCATATGATTTAATCCTGCATGAAGATCTATTAATTATCCTTATCGGCTTGGTACCGCCTAGTCATTATTCTGAGTCTGAAAGAAGTCTGTTCGAGCCTAAGTCTTCTCGTCGATATGATAAGTCGTCTAAACTATCTAGTCGTATCTATTTAAGCCTACTAGGCATTTATTATCTAGCAGCCGACCTTATATCCTTATAGATTACAGATATATAGAAATTACAACTAATAAACAAGCAAGCTTTACAAAAACTTGACACTGAATTAATTTGTGTGGACTTGTGTGCTATACCCAAGTTTAGGGAGACGTACAAGTAGTACTGGATAGGTCCAGGTTGATCTCACAGAGAATGTTTTAACTAGCTACGTAGATTAAACTCAAAAACAAAATAAAAATTCGATGTTTAAAGAAAGGTATAGAACACGAAGTTCCGCAATTAGAAACTACTAAAATAAAGCAACAAAATTAAGCTAATGATTAACTAATTAACTAAAATGATATTTTAAAAAATATTTTGTCTTTATGAAAGGGGGAAGTTGGGATCACACGAATCCATAGTGACCTTGCCATCTACCATGCAGTCACATTAAAGCTCTATGGAGTACGTCTCTCTATAGTATTCCGTATTTTCTAAAGATAAGGATTCAACAGTCCTTTCATGACCGGGACTACATCATCACAATTGATTTCAAAACACATTAAGGCGGTTTAAAACCATAGTTAGGACTCGCACTCTGAATGGTGTTAGCATTCAAAGTTGTTTGCAAAAGTTATTAAAGAAAAATGCGTTAAGGCTTAAAGTTAAGAAACTGTTTTGACAAACTGAGCATATGGGGATAGTTTGATAACCAATCTCAAAAACAGAATGTCTAAGAATACTGTAAAGGACCAACCCAAGAATCTGAAGGTTTGATCGATCGATGCACTCTCAATCGAATGAACATCATCATCTCTCAATCGATCGAAATGTCTTCGATCGCTTGACTGTATCTCTGTTTTGATCGATCGATCGAACTAAATTCGATCGATCGAAAGCAAGTTTTGTACTGTTGCATGGCAGAGGCTGGAGATCACTTTTTCATCGTGATCTCCCAACTCTAGGACTACTCAGACATGGTCTAGAGTGTCGCAGATGCGTTTTGATGAAAAATTCATTAAGATTCTGTTTGGTTGTGATTTTTAACATTAGAATTATGAAAACTATGGATTAAAGCTAAACTAACAAGCAACACTACGAGTATTACTGCTTATACTATGAAAAACTACTAACAGAATGTGAACAATCAATAAAATGAAACCTGAATGAAATGAACACTTGTATTAGAACTTAAATCACCAAGCAATCAATGTAGAATCCAAGATTAACCTACAAAAACAAGCAAACTTTATGTCTCTCTCTATGTAAATTGTGAAAACCAAAGGTTTGGCGTCCTCTAGACGTGTTCAGAAGTAATATATATAATAAAACCTAATGCTAGGGTTACAGAATACATTTTCGCTGCGTGTGCGCAAAATCTGATAAAAGGCATGTTCGATCGATCGAACATCATTCGATCGATTGAACTTTTGAAATACTCGAGTGCTTGAATATCCTTCGATCGATTGAAACTTCAATTTCTTGAGAGTTCTTCGATCACTCGAACTTCAATTGCCTTCTTTGAATTGTCTTGCTTATAAACAAGCTTTCCTTTTATCTTGGTATTCATTCTTGCACATAACACATCAACATATCTGCATGAACAATAGCTAAAACAACACAACTCATTATAGATTCATCACATTGTATAAAAGCCGGCATTGCAACACAAATTACAGATAAAACAGAGAGTTATAAACTAAATTAGTGTAGTGCGATTATATTTTACAAATACCCGCGCTTGTCACAACCCCCAACTAGCTTATTGCTAGTCCCTAGCGATATAGCGATAATAAAACAAGCGAAACTAATACTACAATGACTAAAAGAAATTAAAAATAAACTAAAACAAACTAACCTAATAGAAAGAGATACTTCCTAACTCACTTTCGCAGGAATCGCGGTTGCATTTAGTGAATGTAACAAGTCGTTAAACCCCTAGATTCCCCCTAGTGCACTAGTGTTGTCTCGTGAGGGTTTACAGTGAATATACCCACAAAATTCTCCATTTTTAGTTCAAAAAGATATAGAAAAAAGTTTTAATACTCCTTCTTATTCAACTGATAATTCAGCTCTATAAAGGCATATCAGCCTCAAACAAATCATGAAATAAATTCACATGCTCTTCATGCCACCAAGATAGATATAACATATATATCGCATTCATGTATTCGTGTATGTGTGTGAAGTTAACAGCTATGCATCAAACCTCAAGTAGAGTTATTTGGACTATTGTACCTCTAGAACTCGTAGTTTCAAATCAATTCTCACATTAGGTTACACTCAGAAATAACGTCTCTCAGAAACTTGATTAATAATGATCGCACATGAATGAAAACTTTGATAAGAGTGATATTTTGGTTACTAATGCTTTCATTCTTGACTCTATGAAAAATGAACATTTAGAGTGTATAGTCTCACAAATGGAATACTACTTACTAGAAGAGCAAAATACCGTGGACAACCCAATTTACACATTCATGTTCAAACTAATTCATTAAGAATCATTAAGACTTTGAATTTTTTTGGTTATTATATGGTAGTTGAAGATGATGAGAGAGAATATGCGTGTAAGTATGCAATGAAATCTATCTTCTCATTTTGTTCTTTTCACATCTCCAACCAACTTCCCTTCTTTGCATATACTTCTTTTATTTCTATTATTTATTTATTTATTGTTATTATTATTATTTTATTTAAAATATAACTCCCACAACTACTCTTCTCCAATCACATACTTTGACAACAGGTCAATTGGGGTCAAGGGAGATGTATAGACTTGGAAATATTGAATCGGTGTGGGGTTAGAAACAAAACAGATTCTTGGATAATAGTAAAGGGAGATGTATAGATTAGGGAATGGGTAGTGATGGCTTAAATCATTTTTTTAAGTTCTTAGTTTAAGCATTTGAATGTTCATTGAGTTTAGTTGGTAGATCCTGAACGTTCTCCTCTAGTAAGCAGCCAAAATGAAGAAAATTAATCGAGACTATTTGAACGAACTTTTATAAGCATAATCAAGAAAACAATAGTTCGAATTTATGTGACAATTCCCTCAGACACGAAGATTGGATCAAAAACTCACTAAGGGTAATTAATTTCCACTATTCATTCTTTTAGCACAAAAGTCGTGTTAACTCATTTTTAGGTTTTCTACATAGCTATCAAGTAGTGCATATGGATGTTGGATATATGAACGGTCTACACATGCAATCATCCAAGTGATACAAAAAAAAAACGCTTGAACATAATTCATAAAAGGATGAGACAAATACGAATGTATTATTGCTTCATAAACAACCAATCAGGAGTGAAAGTTCAAAGTTATTCCATCATTTGAGTTCAAAATATATCAAGATTTTTCAAATTTTTTCAAATTTTCAAATTTTTAATCCAATGCTAATTGAGATTGTATGATATATACAATAAAATTATCCAGAGTGCAAAGTGTGAACTTGTATAGGTGAATATCTATCTGCATCCCACCCCCAACTAAAAATAACAATGTCCTCAAAAGTTGATTTTCAAATGAAAACAAATGGATATCACATGATAGAAGCCAAGAAATAACAGCAATCATAGCAACTTGTAAATCAAGCATACAATCTCCAAGCACAAAGATCAATAGATATAGCAATACAAAATGTGATCCATGGATATCACACCACCAATCACTGGAAATATAGAACAATAATAGTACAAACAGTGATCACAAAGTCCAAATATCTAAAAAAAAATAGAGCTAAGAGAGTGGAGAGAGAAAATAAAAAGAAAAATAAATACAACAAAACTCCCATACTCTCAACCCCCAGAAACTAATAATCATCAGCTATATTAGACAAAATCTCTATTGGCGCATCAGGATCAACAGCACCTCTACCCTCTGTGGATATCGCAGATTTTCTTTCTTTTACCCACAGCTTTTTAATTTGAAATACTTTCTCAAAATCAATTTCAAAGACAAATGAGTCGCCACTTAATTTTTAAAAGGAAAAATTAAGAAACCATTTTAAAAGCAAACTGATTTTTAGAAACTAGAGATTAACTAGGTCCGGGGATTATGGAATGAGAGAGGAAGGAGCCCGTCGGACTAAAACACCCTCTCTCATCCTATCTTGCGATAGGCCTCTACTCAACATCCTTTTAATCGAATTTATTAATCTAAGCATGCCCTCAACTAATACATATATACATATACATCACAAAAACATGTCCAAAGGGTGTAAAATTGCTAATGACAAAATATCATTCATAAGCCACATAGGTCAAATAGCATGCAATATGATATGCAATAGGGAACAAGAGAACTTACCCGGGATCCAACAGCGATATTAAACGTGCAATGCATGCAAACAAAAGAAAATCCTAAAAAGAATCTCTAATCACATATACACATAAGGCAAAAACCTAATTCTAAGGTGTCGTGCATTAAGTCAAAAAATCAAATAAAATCAAGGAATGTAATAAACTAGAAGGGGGATGGGAAATTGTACCTCAAATGCGCTACAAAACAAAGATTAGTCCACATGCTTCACATAATAATATGATATCAAAAAAATCAATCCCAATTCTCTAGCTTAGATCTATTGAGCATGAAATCCAATTTTATTCAATGGCTAATTCTAATCATAAGCATTGATGTGCATGAATGAATGAATGTGAACAAGAATAAAACATGGATTTATTCACTAATTTGGATCACTTAGCCTTTGGATTTAAGCTAAGTTATCATTATTCAAAGTATGATTTGGGTCCTAAGACATTAGGAGATCATTTGAGTTGAAATGAATAAGATTAGACAAAAACAGTAGCAGTTTTTATGAATTGCAGAGAGCAGATCAGATCTTAAAAAATAGAAATAAAATACTTCCAACGGTTGGATCTCAATGATATTTGGATATGTTATGCCCCTGTGAGTCTAGTTTCTAACCAAGAAATAAAATCAAGGTTTGAACGGTTAGATCTCCGGGAATGTGGAAAATACTAGGCATCACTCAGCATTCTACAACCTTCCGTCCAGAATTCTTGCACGATTTTTTAAAAATAGCAAAAAGATCAGAAATGCTTTGTTCTTTTTAAGGGGACTTCCTAACACATTAATCTGCTTAGAAACAATTATTTTGGGTCACAAACAATCTATTAAAATCCCGATTTATTTATTTCAAAAGAGTGTTGCTGTGCTGAAATCCTGGGCAGATTGTTGTTGCTTCACAAAACTCATGACCAAACCATCTTAAACATGAAACCACCTTAAAATAAAAATTACAATGGTAGAACATTGTGTTATTGACACTTTCCCGTTGGTTTCACTTGATTTTAACGGTTAGATTTCGAACTAAAAATCTTTGATCAAAAACAGTTTATGAACTCACTGTTTTCATTTGTCAAGTTCAATTTTATTTGTTAACCCCAACCATTAAACCATGAAGTTGGACTTAAACTAAACCATTTCCTCCTACCTTTTGATGGTCATTGGAGGCTAAAGACCTTTGTATTTGTAGGTTTCAAATGAAGTATGAATAGACTTCATGAAATCTCAAAATGAGGATTCTAAACCATGGAGATGGGCTTAGACTCAAAAAAGAACACTTTCTCCTACCATTTGATGGTCATGGGAGATAAAGACATGACTAATGATCCTAAGTTTCAAAGAGAATAAGGAAATGACTTCATGAGATACCAAGTTTAGAGGATCCAAGTCATGAGTATGGACTTGGATCCATCTATATGAAATAAAGTGATGATCAAATTTTGACTCTCATGTAGAGCATAAGCTTTACATGGGATTCAAAGGATCATACTCAAGAGATCAAAAGAGATATTGAAGATCTCCAAGACTCTCAAGAGAAGAACACATACAAAGAAATAGAAGGAAGAATTAGAAATAAAGACTCCTAAGCTTACTTGACAAACAAAGAAAATAACAAGAGCTTTTAGGATTAGAAAAAGAAAAAGAGTAAATAAACAATCTATGGCATAGAGGATCACCTCCAAATTATCCTCAAAGTTCTCTTTTCTTTGAAGATCTTCCAAGCTCTTCTTCCTAATTCTCTTAACCCTCTTCTCTTTTCTCTCCAAAAATATGTTGGTGGAGTAATGGCTATTTTGTGTGTTGTGTTGTATATAGTGGTAGCTCTTGTTGTATTCTCACCCCCCTCCTCTTCCAAGGAAGATCCCTTCTCTTTTATAGGCAAAATTATCAAGTATTTTTAGTGAATTTCGGAGCAAAAAAAATGTGTAAAACTCACATTTGGTGGTACAATGCGTACTTTCTGAAATTAGGCAGACTGCTGCCCAGGGCGGCAGTCCAAAAAGCTGTGCGGCAGTCCGTGACTGCCGCGCGGTTCTCCAAGAGTGCCGCGGCAGATTGTTGATTGCCGGGTTTTAGTCAGCCTTACTTTATCAGATTTTTGTTTTTATCCGCCTACACATACGTATTGTACCACAAAATACGGACTTTAAAAGCAAACGGCAGTCAGAAAATGTTGGCGGCACTCAGTAATTGCCGGGCCGGCACTCACTGAATGCCGTTCGGCACTTAGTGAGTGCCATTCGGCATTCACTGAATGCCGCAAAAATCTGCCGTGTGCCATTTTTTGTTGAGCTTCTCTTTTTAGGTCTTTCTTTTTCCCAAAGCAAATTATTTTTGAAGATCTTTTCTAAAAATTGTGTTTTATACCTGAATTCTCTTAAATACCTGGTATTTTCTTCTTTCTGTGAAATTTTATCGCATTTAGAGAACTTTCTGAAGAGCTTGGAACACTTCGAATTTTCCGATCCTTTTCATCATCGGATACGGAGGCGACACTCTCCTAAATTCGGCGGTCGGTCAAAATTGGAGTGTCTACAGTTTGTCCCTCTTTGACAGAGCTTGTGGGGCAACGCATCCCATAAGTGAATGTCAAAGCCTGTGTGAAGACAAGCCTTTGACCAGACTGTCGAATTTAGGTAAAACAAAATGCGTTGCAAAAATGGCTTCACAAACGGTTCATGTTGGTCGTGTTCATCGGTGAGCTGCCTACGTATCCCATCAGGAATCAGACCAAGACGTAGTTCAGGCAGGAGCTAAACATACACAAGCACAAGTGACCATACGGACGAATGCACCTATCTTATCGTGATGCAAGTGCCATGCAATGGTATTTTCCGAATTGACCTGGTCATGCAAGCGCCATGCTCATCATGTCTCCCTCACGTATTTTATGTGACGTGTTAGTTAGGGAAGATCACTTAATTCAGTGACTGATGCGAAGATCTCTTACAGGGGTCATGATGCTTTGATTTGATTTCGGGGGGGAATATAAATCTGTTATATTCCAAAAACAGGGGTAAACGCAAATCTGTTGCGAGAACCGGGAATCTAAATCTTTTATATTCCAAAAACGGGGGTAAACGCAAATCTGTTGCGAGAATCGGGAATATAAATCTGTTATATTCCAAAAACGGGGGTAAACGTAAATCTGTTGCGAGAACCGGGAATATAAATCTGTTATATTCCAAAAACGGGGGTAAACGCAAATCTGTTGCGAGAACCGGGAATATAAATTTGTTATATTCCAAAAACGGGGGTAAACGCAAATCTGTTGCGAGAACCGGGAATCTAAATCTGCTATATTCCAAAAACGGGGGTAAACGCAAATCTGTTGCGAGAACCGGGAATGTAAATCTGTTATATTCCAAAAACGGGGGTAAACACAAATTTGTTGCGAGAACCAGGAATATAAATCTGTTATATCCCAAAATGAGGGTTAACGCAAATCTGTTGCGAGAACCGGGAATATAAACATGTTATATTCCAAAAACGGGGGTTAACGCAAATCTGTTGCGAGAACCGGGAATATAAATCTGTTACATTCCAAAAACGGGGGTAAACGTAAATCTGTTGCGAGAATCGGGAATATAAATATGTTATATTCCAAAAACGGGGGTAAACGCAAATCTGTTGCGAGAACCGGGAATGTAAACCTGTTATATTCCAAAAACGGGGGTAGACGTAAATCTGTTGCGAGAACCGGGAATATAAATCTGTTATATTCCAAAAACGGGGTTAAACGCAAATCTGTTGCGAGAACCGGGAATATAAATCTCAATTCTCAAAAATTCGGGGCCCACGGGCTCAAATATTTTCAATTTTCAAAAAATGGGGGCCCACGGGCTTATGTATACTCTTAAATTTCAAAATTTGTAATCAATGTGTACCTAAAAATGACCCCGAGGGCAAAAAGTGTAATGAGGGCAAATTTTGAGGGCCTCAAATTCAATTTTCGAGACTTGATTCGAATTTTGGGGAAAGATGAAACATCTTTGAACTGCTTTAATCGCGGCACACGCGATTTTATGCGGCAGTCAGCGACTGCCGTGCGGCAGTCACGGAGTGCCGTTGCGGCAGTCAGTGAGTGCCGCGCGGCAGTCCATCAACTGCCGCGCACGAAAAACTCAGTGCCGCGTTTGAGCGGCAGTGGCTAAAATTGCCGGGTTCAAAGCATTTCTCTCATTCTCTCATTCTTCTCTCTCTCAATTTTCCTCTGGAGAAAATTTTCCTTTTTCTTTCCTTGCTTGGATTAATCCACCAGGGACTTATCAGGTTCATTCTGTTCGATCACTACTTGATTAATCTCTATTATTTCATTGTTTTTCTGAACTTTTCATGAATTTTAACGTATAGATCTCTCTTTCTCTTTGACAGATTATGGCGAGTGGTTCAGGGAAAAAAAAGAAGGCCAAGTATATGGCCATCTATCATCCAGATGCTACGCTCCTGCTCCGGGATCCGGACGAGCATTTATCGGCCCGCGCGTTTAAGCGCGAGGTAAACGCTCCCTTTCATTTATTTCTCGTATTTCTTTCTCGCATTTCCTTCTCTGTGTGAATGTAATGTAGGATTGTCACAACTTTTAGATACCCTGTTCCGAATGTCGTGCTCGTGGCGCCCCCGAGCGTCCTTGATCGCTCTATTCCATGCCCCTCTTTAAGAAATTTTTATTTTCTTATAAAGACTTCAAACTTCTTGTAAAACGAATGTTATGTTTGAATTTTCTTGTCCTTTATTTATTATTTTTTAGATTTCACGAGCGCGATGCTTTTTCAAACATTCTTTTGTGAATTTCATCATTCCAACTCAATTTAGGTACTTGTGAACCTGTATCGAAACTAATGCCTCCTTTGAACTTGAATTTGCTTTAGACTTTCACAAATTTATGTATACTTTGAAAATTTCTCTCTCTCTAGAACATCATCCATTTTGCTTTTTCTTTTTTCCAGTTACTGACACCAGAACTTGTGGTTCTTTCTTGCAGCTGCAGCCGAAGGTGCTGAAAGGGCACGTCAGTCTTGCTCACGGATATGAGTGGTATACAGAGTTGAGCGAGACTGTACGGGGGCTCGTAGACGCGGCGGGATTTGGGGACTTCGTCAAACTTTTGACAAAGAGCTCCAATGACTTACAGCAGATGCATGCCCTTGCTGAGCGGTGGTGGGATACTATGAGCACATTCCACTTCTCATTTGGCGAGATGACGTTGACGCCGCTGGACTTCTCCATGATCACCGGGATAGCCTTCGGCGAAGAGCCTCTGAGATATTTGATAGATCAGGAGTGGGGCCAGGTGGAGCCGTTGCTAGGGGTGGTCCCGGAGGAGGCTCTAGTCACAGTCCGGTGGTTTATGGATACGTTTCGGGGCCGACCTAGTTTCACGGACGAGCAGATGGCCAGAGGCTTCCTTATGTACATGCTGGGGTGCTCCTTGTTGAGCACCAAGGGTGACCGGATTTCTGTGTCCCTGGTTGCATCGCTGGAGCGTCTGAACCGGGTCGTCGAGTATGATTGGGCTGGTACAGGGTTATCTATCTTGTACAGGCATATGAGTGACATCTCCCGGGACAGACCGGCTTCTACCAGTGGGTATTGGAGAGTGTGGGAGGTATATTCTTTTCCATATTTTATTGCTTTTTATGCTTTCAGAAACTTATTCAAATTGAGAGACTAACCCCCCCCCCCCCCCCCCCCCCCCCCCCTTTTTCATTCTTTCTTATATTGCAGATTTGGCCCCACGAGTATCTACGCATGATGTCTCCAGAGACGCGTGATGCTGACGCCCTTATCATGCCCCAGAGGCTGAAATGGGCGAAGGACAGGGTTGGGCGGAAGACCGAGGCCCACGATTTCATTTCGTTCAGGAACTTCCTGACGAACCTACAGGAGGAGCATGTCCACTGGCAGTCGTGGCTCAGGGTGCTACCTGAGGCTCATGTGGGGATCCGAGAGTCGGCCGGGTACGACCCGACGAGGCGACTCCTCTGTGGGCTAGAGGGCCAGGCATGGTATCTAGGAGAGAGGGTGACCAGGCAGTCACTAGCGGCTCTTGGATTCTTCGTGCCGCTCCCTCCTCCCAACTCTATGAGAGCCACGGGCACTCTCCAGGGTAGCGAGTTTACGGTTTCTCTGCTAGGTTTGAGCATTCATGACTTTGTGGACCCCCTACTGGATATGCGGCGTTCCGTGCCGCTAAGCTGATGGCGAACTTCCCTCTGATGGAAGTGACTCGGGTGAGTAAGATTCCTTCAACCCTTTTATGAATTGTCTTTCATCCTTTTTTATTCATGCTTTTATTCCTTTTGTTTGCAGCCTGTTCCCGCCGCCACTCGTCCTCCTTCCTTGCCTGAGTGGGACTGGACCATGTCTACTGTTTCATTCGGCGAGCCTCACTTGACGACGATCCCCCGACTATCACGGGGCGCCCCCAAGTAATAGGGTTTTATTTATGTTTTTATTTTACTTTTATTATGTATGGATGACAGTCATATGTTTAGAGGATTTTTATAAATAAATCGTACTTCTAGTGATTAAATCATTAATTTCAGAATTTATTCTTGTCTTAGATCTATTTTGACTGTGATGTGCTCAACGATCTATGCTTGCTGTGCTTGTTTAGATTGTTTACATGTGATGGTGCTTTATTGATTTGTGCTATCAAGTATCCAAATAGTCCATGCCTAGGTTAGACGGATTAGATCACAACCCTAGTTTAGTGTAGGATAATTCGTGCTAACCGAAGATGGATTATGTTGGTGCTTGAACCATGATTATTTTCTTGACAGAGGAATTGGGCTTGTAGCTACAATTCCCCATAATCATCCAACTTAGTAAGCTAAAGTAATTCATAAATATTCCTTATTATGAAGCTAGTGGTGGAGTTGCAATCCTAGGTTCACTTTACATATTTACAAAAACACTTTTAATTGTTTTCATAGTTTAGATTTACTTTTATTGTTTTTAGTTTAATTATAATTCAAATCAAAATCCGTTTTTATAATTAATTAGATTTAGGTTTTAAGATTAAAACACGGTAGTTAATTAATCTCTGTGGGTTCGACCTTTACTTCTACACTGCAAATCTTTTGAAAAGTAGAGAACACTTTTTATATCTTGATTCTGACAAGATCAATTTTTGGCGCCGTTGCCGGGGATTGCATTACTACCTTTAATTTAATAATCTTAGTTTAGTTAATTCGTAAATATTAGATTAGTTTTTATTCTTCTTATTTTCCGTTTTTGTTTTAAATTACTAACTTGTTCTTTTATTTTATAGGTTTTCGAGTCATCAAATTCCAACGTTTCCGAGTGGAGTAGCTAATTACATCAAAGGAGCTTACGCAAATAAAATAAATAAAAATTAAGTAAATTGCTCGCTTTAACTTCTCATCCAATCACTGTAAGTCAGGGCGCTGAGACGCAATTACTTGCATTAGTTTAGGGTGAATTGCACTGCATTAGCTAGGAAACCCGGGGCGCTGGGCTTGACGCGGTCATTGCATTACAGGATAATGTTCATGCATCATAGTAGTACTGTGTGCTTGCTTGTCGTCTTATTTGCGTGATTGCTATTTGTTTCTTTTGTTTAGTCAGTCTTTGTTTTTAGTTTCTTTTTCTTTATTTTAGTTTATGTTAGGTACACGTTCAAATAAACCAGAATTAAAATCTTTCGATCTTGAACTTGAACGTACCTTAAGAACTAGTAAGTCCACAACCCAAGCTTCTAGAGCTGGGTTGCAAGACGACGAATCAACTCCGATTCCGTCGTCGTTGTTTGAGGCCGAAATTCAAAGTACCCGTGAACGGTTAAGGAAAACTCAAACTTTTAAAATCGAACCGATTAAAATGGCTGACGGTGGAAATAACAATAACAATCAAAACGACGGTGCTAATATGAATAATCTTAATATACCGCCACCTCCTCCACTTATAAATAATTTTATTCCTACTACTTACACGCCACAAGCCGGTATCGAATTACCTGAGGCGACAGCATCTCACTTTGAGATAAAGTCGTATACGATCTCGTTACTACCTTCTTTCCATGGCCGTCTAAATGAAGATCCATATCAACACTTAGGGGATTTTCAGGACATATGCTCTACTTTGAAAATCCAAAACTTAAATGATGATGAATTAAAATTGCGGCTCTTTCCATTTTCTTTAAGAGACAAAGCTAAGTATTGGCTTCAATCACTTGAACCAAACACAATTAAAACATGGGAAGCCTTACACACCGCATTTTTACAAAAATTTTTTCCTATTATGCGTACGAATCAGATAAGGAAATCCATAACAAACTTTGTTATGCAAGATGGGGAATCACTTTATAATACGTGGGAGAAATTTAAAGAATTATTACGCTCTTGCCCACATCATCAGGTTCCTAAGTGGCAACTTGTTCAGGTCTTCTACGAGGGACTAATTCCCTCTGTCCGTAATACCGTCGATGCCGTTTGTGCGGGAACTTTCCTACACAAAAGCGCCGACGAGGCCTGGAAATTTTTTGAAACTTTAAGCGAGAACTCGATGCATCAGGCTGTGTCGGTACGTTCGGAAGGATATCTTCCTCCACCCAAACGAGAGGTGAAGTTTGAGTCGAGTCATTCTATTGAATTTCAAGAATTATCTAAAAAACTTGATCGTCTTATGATAATGAATCAAGCGACAACCGCACCTCCTCACGAAGTATGTGAATTGTGTTCTGCACCGTCACATAATATCTTTGCATGCCCATCGGCATCTCAGTTTCCCGAATTTGTGGAGCAACACGTAAATGCTATGAAACAATTCCCACAAAATAATTATACGCCTAGGTCAAATAATTTTCCTAACACTTATCGACCCCAATTTCAACAAAATCAATACCAACACCCTCCTCCTAATCCTAACCCCCCAAGGACTAACGCTTTTGAGGACACGGTGTTGGCTTCCCTTAAGAATATTGAAACTCAAGTCCAAGCACAAGCACAAATAGTGCACTCTCATACACAATCCATTGCGAAGCTTGAATCCCAAATGGGACAAATAGCTACTGCGATGAGTCGTAGAAACGAGGGGAAGTTGCATGCGCAAACTATTCAAAATCCTAAGGGACAATATGAGATTAAGGGGTCAAGTGAACAAGTAAACGCCGTATCGACTAGGACAACTATTCGGGAAGACGAAGTTGTTAAGATTCCGGATCAAAATGACATTAACTTGAATAAGGAGGGTGAGGAGAGTAGAATTCAAAAAGATAAAGAACCGGCCCTAACTAATTACATTCCAAAGTTACCTTTTCCACCTAATGTTGAGGAACCATCAAATCTTACAAAGAAAAAGTCGAAAACTGAGGATATACTCGAGGTATTTAAATAAGTAAAAATCAATATTCCATTCCTCGATGCTATTAAACAAATTCCCGCTTATGCTAAATGTCTAAAAGACCTTTGTACACAAAAGCGCAAAATACGCAGTCATACTCCTAAAAAGGTCTTCCTCACGGAAAAAGTAAGTTCAATTTTTCAACACGCTCCTCCGAAGTATAAGGATCCCGGTACACCTACGATTTCATGTGTCATAGGTGACACTATCATTCATCAGGCTCTCCTTGACTTAGGTGCTAATGTTAACCTCTTACCTTATCATGTTTATAAACAACTAGGTCTAGGTGAACTTAAACCTACGGCCGCTACTATTCAATTAGCGGATCGTTCTGTTAAAATACCTAGGGAAGTCGTCGAAGACGTCCTAGTAAAAGTTGATCAATGTTTCTATCCCGTTGATTTTATGGTCCTTGACACCGAACCGGTTCTAGATGCTAGAAAATACACTCCTGTTATTCTTGGTCGTCCATTCTTAGCCACGGCCAACACACGTGTTAATTGTAGAACAGGGGTGATGAAAGTGTCGTTCGGGAATATAAAATTAAAATTAAATGTTTTTAATGCTGCTGATCAACCTCCTAAAGACGACGATAACCTATGTGAGGCAGAATGTGATGTGAGAGGGAATATTGAACCTAAGAACGTAATAAATATGAATGAGGGGAATAATATAGTGAATGATGAGTGGATGAATCCTAATACCTCGGCCCCTAATGAAGAATTTACTCGAAAGGTAAAGAATCGGTGTAATAACGATAAAGGTGAGTCGTCAAATGAATTAACACATAGCGACCTTGTTTCGACGTTTCACCGGAATCTCCCTAATGCCCTAAAGGGTACAAAATCCGAGTTACAACCTCCGTGAGTCTTGAGCTAGAACGGTCTAGCTGAAGACGTAAAAGATAGCGCTTCTTGGGAGGCAACCCAAGCTTAATTTCGTCTATTTTCTTTGTTTTTGGTCGTTTGTGAGTCGTTTTTGTTAGTTTTGGAGTTTTTTTGGACATGTTTGGGGGTTGGAATTAATTTATTTTAATATTATATACATAATTTTAGCCAAAAAATGGAAAAAAAACCCAAATCGCGCTCACGATTCGCTCGCGCGAGGCCTCGCTCGCGCGGTCCGCTGGCGCGAGTTTGTGACTTAGTGGTATTTTCTTTCTTTTTCTTATATGATGCCTCGGGTTCTTCTCGCGCCTGGTTTCGCGGGCGCGAGGTAGCTCGCGGGCGCGAGGGGGTCCCGCTGGCGCGATTTCAAAAAAAAAAAAAAAAAAAAAAAAAAACTTGGGATTCGCGCGCGCGACGGTCGCTCGCGCGACCCCCCATTTCTGCATTTTCTTCTTTTGTTTTCTTATATTTTCCTCCCACACCTGTCACACAGTTTTTACTTTTCTGTTTTTGTTTCTTAGGTACTTTTAGATCGAGTCTTTGATTGTTTTCATAATTCTGGTTTTGTTTTATTTCCTTTTATAGCTTATTTTCGTGTTGTCTTCATAGTTTTGTTTCTTCTTATAGTTTATTTAGTTTCGTTTAGCTTAGTTATAATTCTTTTAGCTGTTTTTATTATTTTGTTTGTTTAATTTTCTTTTGTTAAGAAGTAACAGGTAACATTGAACTTTATAGCCATATTCCTTTGTGTTCACCTATTCTATGCTTGTCAAGATCGAGGTACTATCGTTCCTTCCTTATGTACTCTCCTTTCTTTCATTTTATTGTTTCATTGGGGACAATGAAAGGTTTAGGTTTGGGGGTATGCACACACATGCACATTATTTTATGCAAAATTTTAAAATTTTTCAATAAGTGTGTTTAAATAAACGATGATTACCGATGTTTTTGCAATATTAATTTGGTACTTCTTGTTATGTAACTTGGATTGTTATAGAATGGTAAACAAGGGAAGATGTGATTAAACATTTGCTAAAGTTATGATATGGTGTTTTAAGTTATGTATCGTTCGAATCGTAGTTTTATATCATAAATTTGCACACAAACTTATGCACTGCACGTAGTCATTGAAATACATGTTTGATGTGAACTATAATATAATTCGGATTTCTAGATAACACATGGTGGAGACTAAGCCCAGTGAGCTTTTGAGCCTATCTTTTCTTTTTAGAGGGTTATAAATACATTGTGTTTGTCGAATTTCATTGAAATAGCGCATTAACTCGTTGTTTAGTCTCATTATTCTTGTTTTGGTTGATAGTCAAGTTAAAATATTTGTTACCATGCTAAATAATCTTCCGTCGTAAATATTGAAGAATCGTATTACCCTAGGAAATGATTTTAGGCCCTCTTTGTTTACTGCCGACCGATAGATTATAAAATTTCCTTAGTTCGCCCTTTGAGCCGTTACAATGCCTCTTTTTCTTTGTTCACCATTATCCTCTTTAAAAGCTCCAACTTGATCAACTTGGAGTATACCACTGGAAGAGTGATCAACTTTTAGTAGTATTAAGGCGATGTGTTGATTGAGAAGAAGAAAATAAGATGCTATTGGGGTAGTTGCTTGGTATTCGATGAATAATCATTTGAGAAGCAAGAAAAGAAAAAGGAAAAGAAACATAATACAGAAGAGGAAGGTTGAAAAAAAAAATGAAAAATGAAAGAAAAGAAGAAAAATGAATGACAATGAATGAAGAGAAAGAAAAGATGAAAGTTTGTAGAAGAAGAATGAAAGAAATCGAACATGCCTTACAATGCCATTCTGAAAACTACCTAAGGAATCATTTCTATCCTTTTTCATTACCTGAGCCACATTACAACCTTTGAAAAGTCCTATTTGATCCTAGGAAACATGGTTCGGATATGAAAACGATGGGAGGGGGATTAAAACTTGGTAATGACTAATTTCTCTTGACTGTTGGCGTCCTATCAATGAGACTACTGTTCTTTCGTGTCATGCGTCTTTTCGAGTCATATGTGAGCATTTCTCGTTTTGAAAACATATTTCCTTTACTCACATATATTAGAAAAATTACACCTGTTTCTGAGTGTTTCATTTGAGAGTGTAATTAACATTGTGAGATTCGTAGTCGAGACATAGTTAATTGGTTATCCGAAGTATATTCCAAGTTCATGACATCCGCGTGTTCATCTGACTACCATATCACACACGTGCAATTTTATGAGAAACTCTATTGTTTTATACGATGCATGTGCTTGAGATTGTTTTTCATGAAGTAGGTAGACGTTTAATTCCGTTTCTTCTTGTTAGTTATTCTATTTTGAATCATTGTTTTATGATAAGGAGTATGGACTATTAATGTTTCATTTTTAAATAAAACTTTTTAAATATATAATGAAATAAAGATGGTTGTGGGTGACTTGTTGACGAGAACCCTCACGAGACTTCACTCGTCCGACTAGGGATACCTAGGGGTTTAAAAGGCTTGTTACATATGCTAAATGCAATCGCGTTGCCTGCGACAGTGAGTTAGGATTTTTAAGTATAGTAGTATTTATTTTTTTGTTCTTTTTGCTCGAGGACTAGCAAAGTGTAGGTTTGGGGGTGTGATCAGCGACGAATAGTTGCCGTTTATAGTCCTAAAAATACGCTTTGTTAGCCCATTTCATGTAGTTATTAAGTAATCTTTAATAAGTATTCTATATTTTGTAGATTTTGGAGCTTTAATATGAAAATGCACAAAAATCCAATGATTAGTGGCTTTGGAAGTCATTCTGGGCTCAAACGGTGATCCCGGTGAAAGCTGAATGCAGTAGAAGTCTCAGAAAATAGCATTTTTGACAAAGGATACTTTGGATTTGAGAAATTTCTCCAGATATATAAAATGTAGATCTTTGAGTCACGGACGCGTGGCTTCAAACGGCGAGTCAATCCGAGTTCCGAGCAAAAGGTTATCGCAATTCTACGAAAGTGCAGCGAAATGGACCTCGCGCGAGCGGGTCGCGCGAGCGACCTGTGCAAAAATCAAAAACACGTATTTTGTTAAATTAAAGTGCCCAGCGAAGGTGGTTTGTGCATATGACGTCCAGATTACAAAATATAGCAGTTTTAGTGCGATTTGGCTTAGGAAAGCTTCCTAAATCCTTCCAAACTCTAAATAAATCCTATTCTAACTCAAATTTAGTATTACACATCATTACAAAACATTATACACAGCCATATACACATATACTTTCAACCATTGAAGAGAAAAAAGGGAGGAGAAGAAGAAGAAGACCAAGGATTTCCATGGCCTCCTCCATCAACCTCTTGCTGTTCATTAATTCTATGGCCAACTAAACTCTAGATCTAGGGTTTCAATGAAACCCTAGCCAAGTAATAGGGTTTTATTTATATTTTTATTTTAGTTTTATTATGTATGGATGACAGTCACATGTTTAGAGGATTTTTATAAATAAATCGTCCTTCTAGTGATTAAATCATTACTTTCAGAATTTGTTCTTGTCTTAGATCTATTTTGACTGTGATGTGCTCAACGATCTATGTTTGCTGTGCTTGTTTAAATTGTTTACATGTGATGGTGCTTTATTGATTTGTGCTATCAAGTATCCGAAGAGTCCATGCCTAGGTTAGACGGATTAGATCACAACCCTAGTTTAGTGTGGGATAATTCGTGCTAACCGAAGATGGATTATGTTGGTGCTTGAACCATGATTATTTTCTTGACGGAGGAATTGGGCTTGTAGCTACAATTCCCCATAATCATCCAACTTAGTAAGCTAAAGTAATTCATAAATATTCCTTATTATGAAGCTAGTGGTGGAGTTGCAATCCTAGGTTCACTTTACATATTTACAAAAACACTTTTAATTGCTTTCATAGTTTAGATTTACTTTTATTGTTTTTAGTTTAATTATAATTCAAATCAAAATCCGTTTTTATAATTAATTAGATTTAGGTTTTAAGATTAAAACACGGTAGTTAATCAATCTCTGTGGGTTCGACCTTTACTTCTACACTGCAAATCTTTTGAAAAGTAGAGAACACTTTTTATATCTTGATTCTGACAAGATCACCCCCCAACTAGCTCGTTGCTAGTCCCTAGCAATGAAGCGAACTACAACAATGTTTATTTAAACACTAGAAATTGAAAACAAAATAAAGTAAAATCCTAACTCACTTTCACAGGAATCGCGATTGCATTTAGCGTATGCAACAAGCCTTTAAACCCCTAGGTTCCCCTAGTGGACGAGTGTTGTCTCATAAGGGTTTACAGTGAATCTACCCACAAAATTCATGTTTAAGGTAATGGTTTTCATTTAAATGTTTTCAATAAATTTTATTCCTCTCATTTAGCAATATAGTTAAGCTCAACAATCTCATGAAACTCTCTAGTATGCCATAGCAATGCAACACACACATTACAGTTAATCTACTGTCAAAGTCATTAGAATGTTCCATACCTATCAATCTTCAAGTGTGTGTGAATGGACAACCAAAATATAAAACTTTAATTTCAAAGCTGGCATAACCTAAGAAGCTATCAAGACGTTCATTTTGACTCAACTCTCACCGGGATTACACTCTCAAGATGAAATCACTCCGAATTGGGTGTAATAATTATCACTCATGATATGGAAGCTATAAAGAGTAAATATGAATGGAATCTAATGCTTCTCATATCTAAATAGAAAAAATGAACATTTTAGTGAACAGAGTCTCATAAAAGGATACTTTTCACTAGAAGAGCGAGATACCGTGGAGAACTCTCTTATTACCTTAACTTCAAATCCAATTTACTTAAAATCATCAGGGCTTTGAAAAAGAGGCGTTAGGTGAAAGAAGAAAGAGGCTCGTGATATTCAATTAGGTCAACGAATGTGATTGGAATGGCTACTACAACTTTTCAAACTTTCCCACATCTCCAATCTCTCTCTTCTTTTTCTTCTTCTTCATTTTTTTTATCATTTTTTTCCTTTCCCACACACTTCTTTTTGTTATTTTGTTTTATTTTTTTTTCTTTTGTAACAACCATTGGCATTTTGTTTTTCTTTTCATGCTTTTTTTTTTCTTTTCTTTTTTTTTTTTCATCATTTTTTTTCTTTGTCAACTTTCCCTTATTCACACTACCAAACTTCTTGTCAAGATAACACATCCCAATCATTCCTAGATAGAGAAAAGAAGCTCAAACTTGTATTTTGGAGTTGGGCTTAGATTTAAGGAATTGCAATGACAATGCAATTATGATAAGGCTCAAGAGGTGAAGTAAAGGAATAGCACAGAGGTAGGCCAAGCCTGTATTATGCGTGTATGATCAAAAGATGGCCTAAATCATCTTCTAAGTTAATAGGATTATTCATTTTAGTAAATTCAAGAGCTCTAAAGTTTGATAAATCCTGAACGTTCTCTTCTAGTGATCAGTCAAAATGAAGAAAATTGAGACTTTCAACGAATTAATACGCTTTTCAAAAAGTAAGAGTAATTTTATAAAACCCTCACAAACAAAGAATGGCACAAAAGCTCACTTGGGTTATTAGTCTCCACTACAGTCTCTCAAGATACCTAAGTTATGCTTACTAATCCATTTTAGCTAAGTATAAGGTTGTCACAATGAGCTCAAAGTTGTTTGAAGATTAAAAGGCATAAAACATACTATAACTAAGATAGTAAACAAACTATCATAGTGTATCACATACTAATAACATACAGAAAATAACACTAATGCAGCATAACTAACTACATTAACTGAGAAGAACCATTTTATTATCGTTAAAAACCAAACCTGAAGGACATGGGGAGCCCCATGCAAAAGCATGGCTGTAGACACCCCGATTTTGACCAAACGTCGAATTAAGGAGAGTGTCAACTCCATATCCGATGATGACAAGGACCGAAAGATTCGAAGTGTTCCAAGCTCTTCAGAAAGTTCTCCAAACGCGGTAAAATTTTCACAGAATGAAATACCAGGTGTTTACGAGAATTCAGGTATAAAACATCACTTTTGGGAAAAGAGCTTCAAAAATAAGTTTTTTTTAAGAAAAAGGAGAAAAGAAAAGACCTAAAAAGGGGAAGTTCAACAGAAACCGGCACACGGCAGTTGTTTACGGCACTCAGTGAGTGCCGACTGGCAGTCACAGAATGCCGGACCGGCATTTACTGAGTGCCACCGACAATTTCTGACTGCCGTTTGCTTTAACAGTCTGTCTATTTTCAGGAAGTACGTATTGTACCACCAAATGAGACATTTACACCTGTCTTTTACTCCGAATTCACTGAGAATACTTGGTAATTTTGTCTATAAAAGAGGGAGGATCTTCCTTGGAAGGATAGACAAGAGGTAGCTACCACTACACTAACACATATTTGAGAGAGAAAACAGAGTTTTTTTAAAAAAAAAATAAAGAGAAGAGCTTGGAAGATCTTCAAAAGAGAGAAGCTTTAAGGATAGTTTGGAGGTGATCCTCTAACCATAAGTTGTTTTTCTTCATTCTTTTGAACTTCTTAACACTACTTGGTCTTTTGATTAACCCTTTTTTAGAAGTATTATTAGGGAACTTGCAAACTTTAATTGCCTTTTCTTTTAGTTCCTTCTTTTCTTCCTCTTTGTTTATACTTCTCTCTTGGGATTCTTGGAAGTCTTCCATACTTCACTTGAATCTCATGAGTTGGATCCCTTGATTCCATGTGAGCTTGTGCTCCCCCATGAGAGTCAAGGTTGATCATCCTTTATATAAGAGCAAGTAAATGAATCTAAACCCCTACCATGGTTTAGGATTCTTTAACTTAAGGTTTCATGGAATCCCCTCCATATTTCTTGAAACCTATGAGTGTTTGCTATGTTTGTTTGTACTTCTCTCTTGAGATTCTTGAAGGCTCATGAGTATTAGTCATGTCTTCATCTCCAATGACCATCAAGTGGTAGGAGAAAGTAATTTGAGTCTAAGCCCATCTCCATGGTTTAGATTCATTATCTTAAGATTTCATGAAGTCTATTCATACTTCATTTGAAATCAACAAATATGAAGGTCTTTAGTCTCCAATGACCATCAAATGGTACGAGAAAATGGTTTAGTTTAAGTCCAACTTCATGGTCTAATAGTTGGTGTTAACAAATAAAAGTTGAACTTGACAATGAAACAGTGGGTTCATAAACCGATTTTGATCAAATATTTTTAGTTCAAAATCAGACCGTTGAAACTGAATGAAACCAACCGGAAAGTGCCAATAACACAATGTTTTACCACTGTAATTTTTGTTTTAAGAAGATTTCATGTTTAAAGTGGTTTGGTCATGAGTTTTGTGAAGTCACTACAATCTGCACAGAGTTTCAGAACAATAACACTCTTTTGAAATAAGTAAATCAGAATCTTAATAAAGTATTTGTGACCCAAAATAATTTTTCCTAAGTTGGTTAATGGGTTAGGAAGTCACCCTAAAAAGAACAAAGAATTTCTGATCTTTTTGCTATTTTTAAAAAATCAAACAAAATTTCTGGACAGAGAGTTGTACATCTCTGAGTGATGTCTGGTGTTTGTCAGTTTCCCAGAGATCTAACCGTTGAAACTTTGATTTTCTTTTTGATTTGGAAACTAGACTCACAGAGGCATCTTGTGTCCAAAATTCATCAAGATCAAACCATGGAAACCATTCTTTTTATTTTGTTAAAGTTCTGGTCTGCTCTCTGCAATTTTCAGAATTTTATGACAGATTTGGCCAACTTTGTAAATGAGGGTTTAAATGACTTTTGTATGACCTAGGGCTAAAACCATGTTTTAATAATGATTAGTTAAGCTTGAATTCAAAGTTTAAGTGATCTAAATCACTGATTATTTCATAATTTATTCTTGTTCATGAACATATTCATCCATGTGGCTTGATGCTTGTAATTAGGACTTGTTTGCTTTAGATTTAATTACATTCGATAGATTTAAGCTAGAAGTCTAGGATTGCTATTTAAGATCCAACTTTATATATTGTATATCATGTGGACTAACCCTTTGTTTTGTAGCGCTATTAAGGTATGATTTCTTGAACTCCTCTTTAGTTTATTTTTATTTTATCGATTTTTCAACTTAATGCGCGACACCTTAGAATTAGGTTTTGCTTTACTTGTATATATGGATTAGAGACTCTTTTCCTAGGTTTTATCTATTTACATTCATTTTCACGTTTGAATATTCGCGGTCGAATCCCGGGTAAGTTCTCTAGTTCCCTATTTGCATATCATATTGCTTGCTACCTGAATTACGTGGCTTTTGAATGATATTTTATCATTTGCAATCTTACACCCTTTAGACATGCTTTTGTAATGTATATTTATACATATGTATTAGTTGAGGGCACATCTAAATTAATAATTTGATTAAAAGGATGTTGAGTAGAGGCCTATCGCAAGATAGGATGAGAGAGGGTGTTTTAGTCCGACGGGCTCCTTCTTCTCTCATTCCATAATCCCCGGACCTAGTTAATCTTTGGTTTCGCAAAAGATCAGTTTTCTTTTGAAATGGTTTCTTACTTTTTCCTTTTAAAAATTAAGTGGCGACTCATTGATTTGTGTTTTAAATTGAAAAAGATTTTTAAAGAAAAGCTGTGGGTAAGAAAAATTTCGATATCCACAATCTGGCGACTCTGCTGGGGATCGAACCCAGAATCTCTGGTTTCGCAGACCAGAATTCTGATTTTGGGTTCACTTGAGGATTAGACTTGAAAGCATCCTTTTAATCGAATTAATTAATCTTTGTATGCCTGTTTCATCTCACTTGTATGTCCAGCCAGCCGATTGCACGGAACTATGACCTTGGAGGCTCGGGGCAACCCGGTCAGTCAAGTTATCATGGGACTGTGTGATCACCCTTGATCTCGTACCATGATTTGGTATATGAAGCATCCTATCGGATGTGTGTCAAGGGTCCCTTATTTGACCAAAACCCAGCCTTTGCATGATAGTTTCTGTAGAACCTTTCAGTCTTGGAAAATTAATTTTTGACTAGGGTTATGTGCTAGGGAGTGTTGTATGCCCGGAAGGGGTTATTTGGGATGATGACGATGTTTGCTTGATGAAAGATGTGTAATCTCTTAACACTTTCGAGCAATTCCTCTTCATGTCCCATGACATTTGGGAAAATGTTAGATTTTGATTATAAGATTACATCTCTTATATCATGTTTAGCTAAGCATCATTGACCTTGTATGTATCTGAATTCATGGAAAGTACGGTGATAATCTGATCATGTGATCATTCTACCTAAAATTTTAAATCCAGCTTTGAAAGCAAACGGATTTTTGCCATCTTTATTCCAAAGTTTTCAATCGCTTTTTCAAAAAAAAATCTTTGGAGTTCACTTTTTGATTAAAGCCCCAAACTAACCTCTATTAAGGTATATTTTCACATGATCATCTTTTAAGGAAAAATCAAAAATTCTGGGAATTGTTTTTGAAAGAAATGCTCTTCAAATGAATTTCAAAGCAGAATTCCAATCCAATCCTCTTTATTGAGAAATATTTTCACATCCTCATTCTTAAATAAGAGATTCAAAATTCTTGAGAATTGTTTTTGAAAGATCTTATTGTTCTAAAGAAATGCTTTTCAAATGAATTTTGAAATTTTTTTTAAATACCCAACCTTTGAACGGGTAGTGGGGATCACAACGAGAGGAGAAATTATTGCACTTGACATGGGTGAGGATTTTATGTGCTTATGTGTTTACCTGTTAGGATTAGAATTTTCCTTTTCTTTGGCATATAGAGTAGGCACATACACACTTGCATTTCATTCGTGTGCTATGTGTGCAATGCATGCATCAAATCATAAGAGCATGTACATTTTGCACTCTCACCAATTGATACCATTACATACGTGTAGCATACAAACTCACAACATCTTCTTCCCAATTAAGATTAAAGTCCCTCAAAAATCCCTTACTATTCAATTCTACATGCGGACCTTTTTCCTATCTATTTTTTTTGGAACAACCAGAGCCCCTAGTAAGGACACTCCTAATCTTCTTGGGTTTATCTCTCTTAATTAGAAGAGATCATGGACCATCATGTCGAGACAGACCCACCAATGGCCCACAGAGCTTTGGAGGAGAAAGTGAGCAAACTACAAGTCGTTGTTGAGCAACAAGATTCTAGGGTGAAGTAATTGGAGGGGGTCATGCTTGAGTTCATTCAGTTACTGAAAGATCAAATGGGCCTTGATGAGGAAAAGACAGATCAGAGAATAATGGACTGCTTAAAGAATCACCAACAGGCATGTCTGAACCCACCAGCGCACCGAAGCCCATGTCCAAACCCAACCTATCACCAAAGTCCATACCCAAGCTTAACCGTTCACCAAAGCCCATATCCAGGCCCAATCCCAACTAACCAAAGAGCTATTCCAAGTCCACATCTCAACCCAAAAACCAACTCTAGCTCAAAGTCGAATTGAAAATCAAACCAAGCCTGCAAGCCAAGAATCTTCACCAACCTTGGCATGCCATTATCCATGGCCCTTGGTCACCTTGTCAAGAATGGTCACCCAAAGCCACTACCAAATCCCTTACCCCGCAAATGTGACCTGTCTTTGTATTGTGCCTACCACCAGACCCCTGGCCATACAACTAACTATTGCATGAAAGTCCGCCATGATATCCAAGATCTCATTGAGCATAAAATCATCACTCATTTGCTAAACCCACCGAGTGGCATCTGGCATGACATACAATCTTTTCAATCACAGCCATCGCTGAATACTCTCAAGGGATTCGTTGCCTCCATAAGTGCGCAACAACCAACTGGCCCCGACTCAATCAGTAGAATGGAAAAAGGCATTGACAATACTCGGTATGATTCAAAGAAGGGCCATTCGACTGAAAAATGGGCCATAAGGGCAGATGATGTTCCTACAAAGATACAGAAGGGGAATAATGAACCTGAGGAAGATGCTAGTGAGGTAATAGTATTTGGAAATGCTACTGCTGAATCAAATGTGGATGCTATTGGGGACTCAATAAGTTGAAAATTATCTGTGACATTCCAATTGAGACCGAGTCAAGTCTGGTAGTCGAGTTATGTTAGTTTGGAGTCAAATATCAAGTCCACTCGAGTCTTCTGATCAGTCTATTATCAAGTTTGTTTGCAAGTCTTTGTCAAGTTTATCGAGTCGAGTGATGTAATCCTCCTTCCCTACTAGTTGAATAAAATCTCATTTTTTTGATTCGGTGTGCTTAGTCATGAATGTATGGATCATTAAGCCCAAAACAAAACAAAAAAAAAGAAAAAGAAAAAGTCATTTTTTTTCAAACGATCATGGAAAATACTCTGTTAATAATATCCAAAACAAATTTTGTGCCAAAACCAAGGAGGAGTAGAGAATTGATTATCTTTACTTTAAGAATTTAAGATGCTCTTGCTCAATCTTGAAAAGACGAAATTGGAACTTGAAACTTGCTCACCGTTTCCTTTTCTCAAATACCAAGCCTCAAAGATGAGCCCATCCAGTCTAAAGCCATAAGCTTGGTCCTTGATGGTAGCCAGACATTTTGAATGAACTGCTTCTTCCAAAAAAAAAAAATAATAAAAAAAAAATAAAAATAATAAGAAAAGAAAAAGAAAAAGAAAAAGAAAAAGAAAGAAGCTCGCTAGGATGAAAACCCGAAAGGGCGCCTAGGCAAAAGTTAGAGCAAAAATAAGATGCGTGTTGATTTCAAAAATCCTAATCCTAGCCAGTCAAAATCATAGAGAGAATAAGAGATAGTAAGGAAGAGAAAGGAAAGGAAAGAGAAAAGAAAAGGCAGAGAATAGACCAGATTGAGAATTCTTGAGCACTTCAAAGAAGATCATTGGCACATGAACTATTTCAAGACTTTGTGTTGTTCTAAAGAAATTGGAAATGAAAAGAGAGATTTGAAAGTATCAATTAAGCTCACAATTTTGTGAGAGGCTCAATGGCTAAGAGGGCATAAAACAATGCAAATATATCTTTGAGAAAAATAAAGAGTAATTTCGAGGGCTGATATTACTTTGTAAGTATGATATGAATGAAACGAGATTAACTGGCTAGTGAAAAGGTTAAAGAATCAATCATCAAATAAAAAAAGAGAGGAGAAGAAAAGAAAAGAAAGAGAAAAGAGAATAAAGGTAAGAAGTAGTTCATCATGCTACACAAGGGCTACCACAAGTGACATGCACCCCTAGACCCAAATGGCAACATGGCTCGTAAAGCCCACCAATTCTTGAAGCCTAATTCTTTCAAGACCTCCAGAGTACTTGAACTACGCTCGACCTGATTCCCACTCGGGGATACGCAGGCAACCTGTCTGGTTCAGTCACCCACATCGTCATAATATGGTGTTCTCTTTCAGGCCTTGGCCATATTACCTTGGACCTGATTCCTATTCAGGGATAAGTTGAAATTAGGAGTAAACTTTCATTGGCCTAGGACCACATATGTATTGCCAAAATTGGAGCAAACAAAGTTTGACGATCAGCATTAGGACATCACCCTTCAGCATCATCACATTCATGATGGTTACCTCTAGATTGGGAGTAAATGCATTGCAAGCATCCTGTACCAACATATTCTCAAGGCCCTTGGGATGAGCCTATGTGCCCTTAAGACTAGGGGGAAACTTCATTTGCTGAAAGCCCCATTTAACCCTAGAAGTAAGCCCCAAGTCATGATGGTTACCCTTCAGCATCATCACATTCATGATGGTTACCTCTAGATTGGGAGTAAATGCATTGCAAGCATCCTGTACCAACATATTCTCAAGGCCCTTGGGATGAGCCTATGTGCCCTTAAGACTAGGGGGAAACTTCATTTGCTGAAAGCCCCATTTAACCCTAGAAGTAAGCCCCAAGTCTCTTTCAAACTAGGGGCAAAATCTGTTTACCAAAATGCAAGTTCTCAAGTCACCAAGTCTGTTTTGAAACACTTTGAAATGGAGTGTCTTTTATTCTATAAGCTAAAGCACTAATTTGAAGCATACTCTAGATAGACAATGAATTCAATAAAGGGGAAGTTTTCAAAGTTTTGATTTATCAGCAAAATGATGAGTAAAAGGTGAGATGATACATTATTCACGATGAAAGCACATTGATTCATAAGTGTAGAATTCCCGTCAGTCATCTTGAAGAACTGGCTATATCAGGTCTGTCCTCCATTCATAAGTCAGTAATGATCTCAAATGTGTAGGTTTAAGATGATGAATAAAGATTTGAAAAGTCTCTATAAGCATCCCACGAGCGATGTAAGCAGGAGTTTAAAACATATCACGACACAATGCTAAAAGTGGAATGTGAGAATGGTCCAAAACTAGGGGCAAAGGTGACTTCCCTCTTTTAACACAACCATTACGTTTCTTCCAAATGGTCTGCAAGCGCATAAATCATGCTTTTAAGAGACTACTAAAGCAGCACAAACCTCGTCAGCTCCGTTCAAATTCTTTGAGTCCAAGGACTCCCCGTTTTTGTAAAATCAATTCTTTGAGTCCGTGGACTCCCTGTTTTTGTAAAATCAATTCTTTGAGTCCGTAGACTCCCCGTTTTTGTAAAATCAATTCTTTGAGTCCGTGGACTCCCCATTTTTGTAAAATCAATTCTTTGAGTCCGTGGACTCTCCATTTTTGTAAAATCGATTCTTTGAGTCTGAGGGCTTCCCATCTTTGTAAAACTAATTCTTTGAGTCTGTGTGACTCCATTTGTATAAAAGTAAAGTTTGTTGGGTCTGTATGACTCTGTTTGTGTAAAAAGTGAATTGGTTGAGTTTGTATGACTTTGTTCGAATAAAGAAATGAAATTTCAAGTCCGCGTGACCCCGTCTTTGTGAAATATGAAATTTTGAGTCTGCATATGAATTTTTGAGTCTGCGTGAAATAAGAATTCTTGAATCCACTTGGCTCCGTTAGTATGAAATATAAGCTTTGAGTTCGCATGACTCCGATTATATGAAATAATGTTTTTAGTCCGCACGACTCCCGATTTTGAAAATTGGAATTTTTGTTGAGGCAATTTACTCTAATTTTGAGGTTTGAAATTCTTGTTGAGTCAAAATTGATTCTGATTAAGAAAATTTGAAATGTTAACCCCCGATTTTGAAATAAGAAATTCTTTGAGTCCGTATGACTCCGTGAATTTCATTGAGTCTGGGTGACTCTGTTGTCGAAAAATGTAAATTTTGAGTCCTAGTGACTCCGTTATTGTGGAAATGTGGGTCCATGGATCCGAATGACTCTTTTGTTTTAAATATGAATCTATTGACTCCTTGTATAAGAAAATTGAATTTTTTGGTCCACGTGACTCCCTTTGAATTTTTGAGTCTGCTTAACTCCGAATTTTGTTGGAATTGAATTCTTTAAGTCTAACCGACTCCAAACTTTCAAAAGTTTGGGCTAAAATGGATCTATCTATCGCTAGATTTTAATGTTAAATTAAGTTAAAAACTGATTGGTTCTTAATTATGGAAATTAAAATCATTAAGTCCGTCTGACTCCCGATTCATAAAAGTCTAACTTAGCACCCGAGTTTAGAAATTGAATTGAATTGAATTGAGAAAATTCATTTGAGTCTGATTGACTCCAAATTTCAGAGTTTTGAATAGAATTGAGTCTAATTGACTCTGTTTTTTAATTTGAAATTCTTTGAGTCTGATCGACTCCCAATTTCAGATTTGAGTCTGATTGACTCTCGTTGTTGTGAAATAGAAACCGATTCGAGTCCAATTGACTCCTGTTCTAGAAAATTGAAATGATTTTGAGTCTGTTTGACTTTGACTTTGAAATTAGAAATTCTTTTGAGCATGATTGACTCATGGTTTGAAATCGGGAATTCTTTCGAGTCGGATAGGCTCATGTTTTTGGAAATTAGAAACTCTTTTGAGTCTGGTTGACTTCCAAACTTGTGAAATAGAAATTCTTTGAGTTCGAGTGACTCCCAATTTTGTAAAAATTCTTTTGTGAAATAGAAATTCTTTAAGTCCAATTTTGTGAATCCAAATTTCTTTGAGTCTGATTGACTCCTGGTTTTGTCCGATTTTGCGAAGTAGGTATTCAATCAAGTCTGATTGACTCCTTATTTAGGATTTGAATTTAAATTTGTTTTAGTCAAATTGACTCTGGACTTGGTGAACTCGAGTTTGTTTGAGTCTGGCTGATTCCTGATTTCAGAATTAAGTCGAAGTCTGGGCAACTCCTAATTTAGCATTTAAATTTGAACTCAAATTGAGTCGAATCGACTTTGGACTTGGTGAAATTGAGTTTATTTGAGTCAGACTGACTCCTGATCGAAATTCTAAAAATTTATTATTAAGCTTGATTGACTGCCAATTTTGGAAAATTGAATTAAATTGAGTCTAACTGATTCTCAATTATGGAAATTGAAGTGGATTTGAGTCCATTGGACCCCCGACTTCAGATATTTGAAATAATTTAAGCCCATCGGACTCCCGATGTAGAAATTTGAAATAATTTGAGTCTGAAGTACTAGACTCCGAATTTCTGAAAGTAAATGGAATGAGATTTATTTTACTAAGAAGGGAATTTGTTGAGTCTAATAGACTCTCGATTTTAGAAAATCAAATTAAGTCTAAAGGACTCCATATTTTTTTGAACTGATTCGAGTCTGACTGACTCCAAATTTTGAATTGAGCTAAGTCTGGTTGACTCCCAATAAAATAAATTTGAGTCTGTCCGACTCCAGGTTTTGAAAAATAAAATGAATTTGAGTCTGTTTGACTCCAAGTTTTTGAAAATTGAAATTGAGTCTGATTAACTCCGAATTCAGAGCAAACATATCCGACGGGGCCGAAGGGCTGTGGATTTTTCAGAGTAAACTCACTTCGACACTGGAGTATAAGACGCAAAGTGCATCTCAGTCTTTCAGTACATTTCCTGATTCGGCACCGGAGTCTAAGACGCAAAGTGCATCTCAGTCGATCAGATGATCCTCAAAAGACACCGGAGTATAAGACGCAAAGCACATCTCAGTCTTTCAGCACATTTCCTAATTCGGCACCAGAGTCTAAGACGCAAAGCGTATCTCAGTCGATCAGATGATCCTCAAAAGACACCGGAGTATAAGACGCAAAGCGCATCTTAGTCTTTCAGCACATTCCCTGATTCGGCACCGGAGTCTAAGACGCAAAGCGTATCTCAGTCGATCAGATGATCCTCAAAAGACACCAGAGTATAAGACGCAAAGCGCATCTCAGTCTTTCAGCACATTTCCTGATTCGGCACCGGAGTCTAAGACGCAAAGCGCATCTCAGTCGATCAGATGATCCTCAAAAGACACCGGAGTATAAGACGCAAAGCGCATCTCAGTCTTTCAGCGTGCTACCTGGTTTGACACCGGAGTATAAGGTGCGAAGCGCATCTCAGTCGATTAAATGACTCTTAAAGAATGTCGGGGGATTAAGCATAGGAAGTGCTTTTATGATGGTTGTGACTTCCCTAGAATAAAATGGCATCATAAGTAGAATAGCATAGGGTGCATTTTTGAAAGAACAATATATTGCTGAGACATTATATGGAGCACGAGATTGCTTGAGCACGTGCATCACGATAAGATAGGTGCATTCATCCGTACGACTATTTGCGCTTGTGTATGTTTAACCCTTGCCCGAACTACACTTTGGTCTGATTCCTGATGGGATACGTAGGGAGCTCATCATGGAGCATGACCAATTAGAATTCCTCTGCGTGCTCGCTTCCTTTTGCAACGCATTTTGTTTTTCCCTTTAATCCGACAGTTTGGTCAAAGGCCTGTCTGCACACAGGCTTCGACGTTCGCTTGCGGTTCGCGTTGCCCCACAAGCTCCGTCGAAGAGGGGAAAACTGTAGACACCCCGATTTTGACCAAACGTCGAATTAAGGAGAGTGTCATCTCCATATCCGATGATGACAAGGACCGAAAGATTCGAAGTGTTCCAAGCTCTTCAGAAAGTTCTCCAAACGCGGTAAAATTTTCACAGAATGAAATACCAGGTGTTTAGGAGAATTCAGGTATAAAACATCACTTTTGGAAAAGATCTTCGAAAATAAGTTTTTTTTAAGAAAAAGGAGAAAAGAAAAGACCTAAAAAGGGGAAGTTCAATAGAAACCGGCACACGGCAGTTGTTTGTGGCACTCAGTGAGTGCCGAACGGTAGTCACAGAATGCAGGACAGGCATTTACTGAGTGCCGCCGACAATTTCTGACTGCCGTTTACTTTAACAGTCCTTATTTTGTGGTACAATACGTATATGTATGCGGATAAAAACAAAAAGCTCATAAAGTAAGGTTGACAAAAATGCGGCAATCAATAATTTGGCACGACACTTATTGAGAGCCGCGCGACAATCATGGAATGCCGCCGCGGCTTTCACAGAGTGCCGCAGCGGCATCCATTGACTGCCGTAAAGAATTTTTGACTGCCATCTTCTGCAGTAGTCTGTCTATTTTCAGGAAGTACGTATTGTACCACCAAATGAGACATTTACACCTGTCTTTTACTTCGAATTCACTGAGAATACTTGGTAATTTTTTCTATAAAAGAGGGAGGATCTTCCTTGGGAGGATAGACAAGAGGTAGCTACCACTACACTAACACATATTTGAGAGATAAAAGAGAGATTTTTTTAAAAAAAAAATAAAGAGAAGAGCTTGGAAGATCTTCAAAAGAGAGAAGCTTTGAGGATAGTTTGGAGGTGATCCTCTAACCATAAGTTGTTTTTCTTCATTCTTTTGAACTTCTTAACACTACTTGGTCTTTTGATTAACCCTTTTTTAGAAGTATTATTAGGGAACTTGCAAACTTTAATTGCCTTTTCTTTTAGTTCCTTCTTTTCTTCCTCTTTGTTTATACTTCTCTCTTGGGATTCTTGGAAGTCTTCCATACTTCACTTGAATCTCATGAGTTGGATCCCTTGATTCCATGTGAGCTTGTGCTCCCCCATGAGAGTCAAGGTTGATCATCCTTTATATAAGAGCAAGTAAATGAATCTAAACCCCTACCATGGTTTAGGATTCTTTAACTTAAGGTTTCATGGAATCCCCTCCATATTTCTTGAAACCTATGAGTGTTTGCTATGTTTGTTTGTACTTCTCTCTTGAGATTCTTGAAGGCTCATGAGTATTAGTCATGTCTTCATCTCCAATGACCATCAAGTGGTAGGAGAAAGTAATTTGAGTCTAAGCCCATCTCCATGGTTTAGATTCATTATCTTAAGATTTCATGAAGTCTATTCATACTTCATTTGAAATCAACAAATATGAAGGTCTTTAGCCTCCAATGACCATCAAATGGTACGAGAAAATGGTTTAGTTTAAGTCCAACTTCATGGTCTAATAGTTGGGGTTAACAAATAAAAGTTGAACTTGACAATGAAACAGTGGGTTCATAAACCGATTTTGATCAAATATTTTTAGTTCGAAATCAGACCATTGAAACTGAATGAAACCAACGGGAAAGTGCCAATAACACAATGTTTTACCACTGTAATTTTTGTTTTAAAAAGATTTCATGTTTAAAGTGGTTTGGTCATGAATTTTGTGAAGTCACTACAATCTGCCCAGAGTTTCAGAACAGTAACACTCTTTTGAAATAAGTAAATCATAATCTTAATAAAGTATTTGTGACCCAAAATAATTTTTCCTAAGTCGATTAATATGTTAGGAAGTCACCCTAAAAAGAACAAAGAATTTCTGATCTTTTTGCTATTTTTAAAAAATCAAACAACATCTCTGGACAGAGAGTTGTACATCTCTGAGTGATGTCTGTGTTTGTCAGTTTCCCAGAGATCTAACCGTTGAAACTTTGATTTTCTTTTTGATTTGGAAACTAGACTCACAGAGTCATCTTGTGTCCAAAATGCATCAAGATCAAACCATGGAAACCATTCTTTTTATTTTGTTAAAGTTCTGGTCTGCTCTCTGCAATTTTCAGAATTTTATGACAGATTTGACCAACTTTGTAAATGATGGTCCAAATGACTTTTCTATGACCTAGGGCTCAAACCATGTTTTAATAATGATTAGTTAAGCTTGAATTCAAAGTTTAAGTGATCTAAATCACTGATTATTTCATAATTTATTCTTGTTCATGAACATATTCATCCATGTGGCTTGATGCTTATAATTAGGACTTGTTTGCTTTAGATTTAATTACATTCGATAGATTTTAGCTAGAAGTCTAGGATTGTTATTTAAGATCTAACTTTATATATTGTATATCATGTGGACTAACCCTTTGTTTTGTAGCGCTATTAAGATATGATTTCTTGAACTCCTCTTTAGTTTTTTTTTATTTTATCGATTTTTCAACTTAATGCGCTACACCTTAGAATTATGTTTTGCTTGACTTGTATATATGGATTAGAGACTCTTTTCCTAGGTTTTATCTATTTGCATGCATTTGCACGTTTAAATATTCGCGGTCGGATCCCGGGTAAGTTCTCTAGTTCCCTATTTGCATATCATATTGCTTGCTACCTGAATTACGTGGCTTTTGAATGATATTTTATCATTTGCAATCTTGCACCCTTTAGACATGCTTTTGTAATGTATATTTATACATATGTATTAGTTGAGGGCACATTTAAATTAATAATTTGATTAAAAGGATGTTGAGTAGAGGCCTATCGCAAGATAGGATGAGAGAGGGTGTTTTAGTCCGATGGGCTCCTTCCTCTCTCATTCCATAATCCCTGGACCTAGTTAATCTTTGGTTTCGCAAAAGATCAGTTTCCTTTTGAAATAGTTTCTTACTTTTTCCTTTTAAAAATTAAGTGGCGACTCATTGATTTGTGTTTTAAATTGAAAAAAGATTTTTAAAGAAAAGTTGTGGGTAAGAAAAATTGCGATATCCACAATCTGGCGACTCTGCTGGGGATCGAACCCAGAATCTCTGGTTTCGCAGACCAGAATTCTGATTTTGGGTTCACTTGATGATTAGACTTGAAAGCATTCTTTTAATCGAATTAATTAATCTTTGTATGCCTGTTGCATCTCACTTGCATGTCCAGCCACTCGATTGCACAAAACTATGACCTTGGAGGCTCGGGGCAACCCGGTCAGTCAAGTTATCATGGGACTATGTGATCACCCTTGATCTCGTACCATGTTTTGGTATATGAAGCATCCTATCGGATGTGTGTCAAGGGTCCCTTATTTGACCAAAACCCAGCCTTTGCATGATAGTTTCTGTAGAACCTTTCAGTCTTAGGAAATTAATTTTTGACTAGGGTTTATGTGCTAGGGAGTGTTGTATGCCCGGAAGGGGTTATTTGGGATGATGGCGATGCTTGCTTGATGAAAGATGTGTAATCTCTTAATCACTTTCGAGCAATTCCTCTTCATGTCCCATGACATTTGGGAAAATGTTAGATTTTGATTATAAGATTACATCTCTTATATCATGTTTAGCTAAGCATCATTGACCTTGTATGTATTCGAATTCATGGAAAGTACGGTGATAATCTAATCATGTGATCATTCTACCTAAAATTTTAAATCCATCTTTGAAAGCAAACGGACTGCGCTCCTCATCTCTCGGAGGCCACAAACAATGAGGATAAGGATGTCGGCAAAAGACTGAAATAGGAAGTGAGAAAACATAGCTATGGAAAGGGCACTGCGCCTGATGATCTGATATCCTCCATCGTCTGGGTCCCCGACAGGGGCATGGGCGAAAGAGAGGCGGTCAAAATCAATATGACGGTCACGAATAAAATAGCTGGTTGCACCGCGAGAAACATGATGAAGAGTCGCTAGATCTTGAACGTACCCTGCCTGTATTTGAGGGATAATTAAATCAGCAAAAGGATTGGTATGGAGAATGGCGCTAAATTCCTCGAAGAGTGGGTAAATCTCCTCATGACCAAACTGGAAGACATGTAGAGAGTGGTCCCAGCATCTGATGGCAGCTCAGAGTAAGTCCTCATCAAGAGCCATATGGCAAAAATCAAAGAGGTCCATCAATGTATAGGACTCGAAGTTGAGTCGGTCAATACCTAAGAGAGAGTCCATCCATGGATATAGAATACCATAATCAATGGCAGGCATGAGGGATGAGAATGAATACGGGATGAAGAACCAAGTGATAAGGAGGAAAAGAAACCTTGGAAATTTCAAATAAGCACAAAATGAGCAAAAGTGCACCTTATATAAGAAAAAGTGGACTAACCTGCACTCGATAAAAAGCAGTAGCACTCACTGAGTGCCGGCCGATAGTTACTGAGTGTCGTGCGCCATTCAGCGAGTGCCGGTCAGCCTCACTGAGTGCCGGCCACAGTTTAAACAGGTCATGGAGCAGTTTGTAACTTTAATAAGCCCAGAACCTGCATAAAAATTGACCAACATATAATCTTTGGGCATTCAAAGCACCGATTCTTTTGCACCATTCATTAATAAGTGATAAAAGCATTCACATTTTTTTTTGTTTGAGTTAGCCAAATAAATAGATCCGATACCGAGATTGTGGTCATGCATAAGCATAAAAGAAAGTTCAAAATTGGCTCGCAGGCCTCCATGCATGAATACTGTCTATCCGTGTAAATAAAATCCATAAAAAGAAAGTCTAAAAGTCTCATCCTCGTAGGGACGTTATGAGGAAAAGGGAGAGATGGATCATCTTCGTCGGCGATAAGGGTTCCTCCTGGGCTCCTATGGGGTTGCCTGGCTTCCTCCAACTCCGCCATCACCACCATCGCCTCCATCACCACCGTCGCCTCCATCACCACCTTGGCCACTACCCCCAACACCTCCATGAGGACCGCCTCCTTGACCCATTTGAACTCTTGTAATTTCCTTCTCATAGCATTGAGTTCCTCCTCCTGTATAAAAAGAAATAACAAAAAAAGAGGGAATGAAATTCTTTTGAAGTTTTCATTCAGTTGGGTGACGTGTAAATTCTTTTGGAGATTCTTTGATTTAAAGTTAGTAAGAATAAAATTCCTTTCCTCTGGTCTAAGTTTGTGAATTAGATATTCTTTTGAGTCTTCAGGCTTACTTTACGAAGTTTAAATAAGTAATTAGTAAGGATGAAATTCTTTTAAATACTCGAATTCATTCTAAATCTTGGATACAGTCTCATGGAAAATAGGTACAGCCAAAGAGATGTACCAAAGCTTTGGCCTGAAGCTCTGCATTAGCCCTCGCTCCGTCGGCCTGAAAAGAGAGCGTGGGGAGGGGGGGGGGGGGGGAGAATTCAAGTATCAGTGTTGAAGCATTTGAATAAGTAAAATGTATAAGAGGATATGAATAAATAAAAAGGGCAGTGTCAAAGCTTACCCTCCACTCATGACCATGGATCCAATGTTGAACAATGTGAGCATACGACAGTCCCTCCTCAGCATAGTCTCTCGGGACTGTATCATATTGCAAAGGGATAACTGGCATGCCCTGAGTATATGGGTTTAGCTGCAACTGGGACTCTTGACCCATATAAACTGTGGGAACATTCCAGTTCCATTGTGGGAGAGCTGGAGGATCAGCTGCTACGGGAATGGGCTACAAAAGAATTAATTTCAGACATAGGAAGAATCATTATGAAGTTAAACCTTTGAAAGCATAAAAGGGAAGGGTAAGTCAAGTACCCAAGTGATGTCCATAAGGGGAGAGTTACGCATGAGAGAGTTCAGTCGGTAAGTTGCATAACCGTCTGGGCCATCCAAATAATTTGCAATATTCTCCCCACCTAGAGTAGCGACCAAATCCTCATGGTCCAGGGTCTCCATGCTCCTCATAGTAGCAGGGGGAGCCCTCGGCACATAACAGGCAGGGGCAACAAGGGACTGCCTAGTCACCCTCTCCCCAAGACACCATTCTCGGCATGCATCCCCAACCATCAATATCCTCATCCTGGAAAAACCCAAAGCAGCTTGGAGCTCTGCACCAGCCTCTGAGAGGGCCTCTGCCCAAGGATTCCACACTACATGCATATCCCACGGGTTGGTGAGAAAATTTCTATAGCCTACCAAGTCATGGGCCCCCACTTTCCTACTTATCGCCTCTTTCCTCCATTTCAGGCCCTGTGGAATGATGGTAGCCTCATCGTCCCTTGATTCGAGGTGAAAACTGCATATTTATAGCGTAATACATGGTCCTTTATACATCTTTTATCCCCAAAGTCCCTATATTTAGGTGCATTCTAATAAAAATGTTCTTTTTATTGTGTTAATACTAAAATGTATGTTTTTGCGTTGTTTTATAGGTATTAGAATGTAGATCAATGAAGTGAAGCTAAAGAAAGTGATTCTGGTGGATAGAACAACAGAAGCATCTGAGAAAACGCAAATTTTAACAATGAAGACTTCAGATTTGGAAGATTTTTCTAGAGATATGAAATCTAGGTCTTTAAGTTACGATCGCGTGGCCGCAAATGGGAGGTCAATCCGAGGTCCGAGTAAAAAGTTATGGCCATTCTCCCATCGGTGCATAGAGTTGTCAAAATCAGAGAGTTTAATCGATTGAGGAGAGTTCAATCGATCGAACCTTCGATCGATCGAACTAAGCTCGATCGATTGAACTTCATATTTACCCAAAATTTGCGTAAACTCGATAACAACCCTATATATAAGTCATTTTGACGCTAGACGAAGGGAGGACACTCCAGAACGCGAAAAACAGCAGTTTTAGGGTAGTTTTAGGGTTAGATTAGGAGTAGGTTAGGTTAGATTCATGTTATTTTTCCTCTTTTCCATTGATTTATTGAAGATTATTGAAGATTCAACTTTATTTCAAGTTATTTACAAGTTTATTTCAGATGATTTCCAGGTTTTTCTGTTCCTTTATCGTATTTGATTGTTTATTGTTATAGTTGTTATATTGTTTTGTTTTACTGTTTCTGCACTAGTTTTATTATGTTTACGTAGTTTAGACGTTGGAAATATATGATGAAACATTGATTTCCAACCTTTGCCATGCAATCTTTAGAAACCTTGGTCTCGATCGATCGAAGGTATTTTGATAGATCGAACCAGAGCCATAGTCAAGCGATCGAAGACATTTCGATCGATTGAAGGATGAGGCAGTCCGATCGATCGAGAGCGCTTCGATCGATCGAACTTGCTAATTCTTGAGATGATTCTTTTGAGTATTCCATGACTTTCTGTTTTAGAAATCTGTCATCAAATTGTTCCAATAAGCTCAGTTTGTCGCAACAGTTTTTAGAACTTAAAGCCTTAAGGCTATTTTCTTCAATGACTTTTGAAAACCACTTTGAATGCTAACACCATTTAGAGTGCAAGTAATAACCATTGTTTTAAACTGTCTTACAAGTACTTTAAATCAACTATGATGATGTAGTCCCGGTCATGAAAGGGCTATTGATTCTTTATTTTTAGAAAAATACGGAATGCTGAAAAGGAATGAACTCCATAGAACATTAATGAGTATGCATGGTAGATGGTTAGGATCAATGTGGATTCACGTATTTCCAACACCTTTAGTTTATCTGTTTAATTAGTTATGTTTCTATAAGCTTTAGTTTATTATTTAGTTTACTTTAATTAATTAGGATTCGTTAGAACCTCCATCCGTATATTCATCTTTTTCATTTTCTTTAGGTTATAACTTGGTAGACATTCTCCCTATTCCTTCCCTGTGGGATCGACCTGGACTTCCAGTACTATATTACTTGCACGATCACCTACACTTGGGTGTTGCACAAGAGCGCACAACTTTTTAGTTGTGTCAAGTTTTTGGCGCCGTTGCCGGGGAAGGCAACTAGGTTAGAATTTTACTAAATAATTTCCAATTTTTCTTCCTTTATAAAAAAAAAGAAGAAAAAAATTACCTTGGACTTTTTCTCTCACAAGAAAAAAATAATACTTAAATAAATAAATTTTCTATTGTTTTGAAGAATTTGGGTCAACATGTCTTATTCATATTACCCTCCATACAACACAAACATCATGAATAGGTACACGTTAAGTAATGAAAACTATCCCCCAAGTTGGCAAGCACCCACATATGATGCACACTATCAACCTGAGTGCTACCAACAACCACAATGGGAATATGATAGTGGTAGTCCCCCGTATTATCAAACGTATCAAGAACCTCCACATGAAGAGTTCTATCAATCGCAATGGGGATATAACCAAAATAATAATGTAGGATATAGTAGTAGTTCCCACAATTACCAAACGCACCAAGACTTTCCTTCTGGGGAGTCTTGTCCACTAACACAATGGGAAGGGGACTATCATCAACAACAATGGGACGAAACTTCATATAGTAATAATGAGGAGAACAACGAAGTTGAGGATAATGGTATGTTAAAATTGCTGCTTAGTGAAATGAAAAGGCTAGATAGTGCACTTGATAAATTAGAAACTAGATATCAACAAGCATATGCTAGCCAACCTTTAGAAGACTATACCAGTCCTTCAATATTACAACTCGAATTTTAAGACACTAACAATGGAAGGAAATTAGAGGACAATGACGGGTTTATACTGAATGAGGTTAACAACTCACTCGAGAAAGTCATAACCCAACAAGAACTCCAATACCAAACCGTTAAGCATGAAGTTGTAGAACCATCTTCTCCTCAATATCCAACCCCAGACAATAACTCTTTCACTGCCTGGATAAAATTGCACAATTCCTTTGTCCAGAGAACCTCAATAGATGACATATATATATAGTGAGGAGAGTTACACGGATGAGAATGAGGTTTTTAAAGATGATGAGAGTTTAGGTGATTACACGCAATTAGGAAAGGATGAGTCCCCTGTTGACTCTACCCCTACCTTTGATAGTGACCCTAGGGAGGACGTTATTGAAAATTCTAAATTCGATTTAGATTCATGTGATATTCAGGAACCCTCACCCCTTTCGGCCGAAGAGGTGGTGTCACCAAGTTTCCCATCACCTATCCTCTCTATCAATCAATGCTCTCATCCCGAGTTTGAAAATCATGTGTACCCTAATATTGAACAAATAGAATGTGTTGTGGAAGAGGATGGTAAGGATTCTAGCACATGTTTTTCGCAAAATTTTATCTTTCAAAATTCTGTGAGAGAGGACTTAGAAAATATTAGGCCCACTTTAGATGATCTTAAACATCAACAAGAAGCTAGTAATCTTCTAGACTGCTTAACCTTCTTGAGTAATAATGACATTGAGGCTCAAGTAGATAGCTTCATCCAAGTCCAGTCCAAATCAATGTATATAGAACAGAAATCCAATTCATATGATCACATCTCCATAGATTCTGTTCTAGAACAAGAGGAGGGTAATGAAGCTAAATTAGAACATCACTTAGACCCTGCCCCTTTTATCGAACCGTGGCCACCTCCTTGTATTAAAATAGAGGACGTTATAGGAAATACCAACACCAAAGATCATTTCTTGCATATAATTCCTAAAAAGTATGGTATAGCTCTTATAGCTGTCCAAACAAAATTTAGAGGCCATAGGTTTTGCATCATCTCCTCTGACCCTGAGCCTGACATTAGTTGGGCGGAGTTGTATTTTTCTGAGGATCCCAACGTTCTTCTCACTGTTAAATTATTTCATTGGGAGGATTCTCACAAATTTCGGTTATTAATCTATGATAAAAGTCTTGATTAACCGAATTTATTTACTGAGTAGTTGTATTATGTTCTATTTTTTTTTTGCTACTAATGATTTTGCAGGTAACTTGAAAAAAAATGGATATTAACGCCTCGAGGTAACATCCTTCCTTCTCTCGATTTACTTTACATGTCCATATGCTTAGTTTAGAACATTGAGGACAATGTTTAGTTTTAGTTGGGGGGAGTGAGTCATTGCATGCCTCGGTTCTTTTTTTTATGCTTTAGTGTCATATACCTGCTTAGTAGCACAAGACTCAGTAAATTAAAAATTGAGAAAAATTTTAAAATTTTTAATTATTGCTCGAAACGCCCACCAATTCTTGAAGCCGTACCCTTTTAAAACCTCCAGAGTAGATGAACTACATTTTGACCTGATTCCAACTTAGGGATACGTAGGCAGCTTGTGCGGTTCAGTCATAAACATCATTGTACTACAGAATGTTTTTCTTTCAAGCCTCGGCCGAACTACTTTTGACCTTATACTTGCTCGGGGATAAGTAGGCAAACCTTCCAAAGTTCTCGGTCCGTATCCATCCCTAAACTATAGGCAACATCTTTTGTGCCTTTAGTTCCCTCATTTCAGACTAGGCGTAAACTTCATTTGCCTAGATTCATGTAGGAATTGCTAAACCAAGGGCAGACTCTATTTACTCAACCCCATGTTCCCTTTAATGATGAGTTAGCCCACCTCGTCCCACCCTATTCATGCAGATTGCCTCTAAGATAGGAAAAGCTATGCTTCAGGCATGCTTGTGCCATCACCTCATCAAAATCTATTGAAATAAGCCTACATGCTCGCTAGTATATCTCCAAACCAAGGGTAAACTGCATTTGCTGAAAGCCCCATTTATCCTGGAAGGAATCCCCCAAGTCCTATTCAAACTAGGGGCAAACTTTGTTTGCCAAAATCCCTCTATGCCAGAGGTAAGTCCTCAAGTACTTGAGTTTGTTTTGAAAGGATTAAAATAGAGTGCTTTTCATACTATGAGCTAAAGAACTAGTTTGAAGCACATTCTCGATGGGTAATGAATCCACTAAATCAAAAGGAAGAGGTCTTCAAAGTTTAGATTCATCAGCCAAGCACTGCCATGATAAGATGGTGAATAAATGAAAAGTGAGATGACATATTATTCATGATTAATGCACATTGATTCATAACAATACAGAGTTTGAGTCAGTCGTCTTGTGTAATACTTTTGTTAAGTTTTTCCTCCTTCAATGAGTCAATAATGGTCTCGAATGCGTGGACTCAAGATGATGAATAAAGGTTTGAAATGTCTCCATGAGCATCCTAAGAGCAATACAAGTAGAAGTTCCAAACACTATCACTACATCAATTAAAGTTGCATCCTGAGAAGTGTCAAAAATAGGTGTAGTGATCATCCTCATCAATAGTTATTGAGCACAAGGCATTAAATTAGAATGAGCATCCTCAGAATTTAGAAGTTGATAATTAGAATCGAAGCAGAATCAGCGTGCATCAATCAAGTTGGGATGGGGGAGGGGGGAGGAGGGGTAAGTGGAGTTAAGCTAGGCATCCACTAAGTAAGAATCATTGAATCAATTGATTAAGCCTTGAACAAGTCGAGTATCTGCCAGAATCATACGAGAATCTGGAAAACTTGCATTTGTTAGTTAGAATTAATTGAATCAGAATCATGCTATGCTATTAAATTGGAACTAGGAGTTGGAAGAACATTAGCTGAATTGAGTATAAGTTGAGAGTAAAATCAAGAATGGGTCAATCAAAGTAGCGAAGAAAAGAATTTATATATGAATAAGTGGAAGCATCAATTGAGCAAGCAGAGTTCCTTAAGAATGAACTTGAACCTCACTAAGTCAAAAATCAGTCAGTTGAATCCACAAGGTCGTTTAAAAATCAGCCTAATACCAGTTAATCAGTTTTTGTGTCGTATTACAACATAAGTCCTTGCAAGGCAATTGGTCCATGTTATTGCAACATAAGTCCTCCAAAGGACTATTGATTATCGCTTTTGCAACACAAGTCATTGCGAGGCTGTTAATCTATGTTTTAGCAACATAAGTCTCCTAAAGGGCTGTTGATTGTCGCTTTCACAACATAAGTACTTATGAGGCTATTGATCCCTATTTTTGCAACATAAGTCCCCCAAAGGGCTATTAATTGTCTCTGCTGCAACATAAGTCCTTACAAGGCTGTTGATCTCTACTTTGGCAAGATAAGTCCCCCAAAGGGCAATTGATTATCACCTTCATAACATAAGTCCCCCAAAGGGCTGTTGATTATCATCTTTACAATATAAGTCCTTATGAGGCTGCTGATCACCCTTCTTGTGATATAAATCCCAAAGTGGCTTTTTACCATCGTTCTTGCAAAGTAAGTCATTAAGTGGCTTTTGGACCATCCTTCTTGCAATATAAGTCCCTGAGTGCATTTTAATCATCATTCTTGCAATGTAAGTCCCTGAGTGGATGAAAACCCATAAGCAATCAATCAATCAGTCATCATCATCAGATGATCTTGATCAACCAAATATAGATCAGTCTTCATTTATGGACGAAAACCCTGATCAGTCAATCAATCACCATCAATCAAATGCCCGAGCCTCATCTAGAAAGTACTATCCATGAGTTCGAGTAACCCTGAGTTATGAAGAAAATGCTATATGTGAGTTGGAGTATCTTTGAAATTTGAAGAAAATATTCTTTGAGTCTTATTGACTATAGATTTAGAGAGAGGATTTCGAGTCCGTATGACTCCGAATTTTTGAAGAAAATGAATTTTAAAGTCCGTGTGACTCCAGATTTTGAAATGAAATGAATTTTTGAGCTCGTGCGACTCCAGATTTTTGAAATGAATTTTCAAGTCCGTATGATTCTAGATTTTGAAATGAAATGAATTTTCAAGTCCATGTGACTCCAAAATTTTGAAACGAATTTTTGAGTGTGCGCGACTCCAGATATTGAATGTAGAAAACGAATTCTATGTCCGTATGACTCCAGATTTTGAAATGAAATGTGACACCAGATTTTTGAAATGAATTTTCAAGTCCGCAAGACTCTAGATTTTGAAATGAAAAAAAAAATTGAGTCTGTATGACTCCAAATTTTTGAAATGATTTTTCAAGTCCGCGTGACTCCACATTTTTGAAAATAGAAAATGAATTTTCGAGTCTGCGTGTATATTCTAAAAAAGAAAGGAAAGAAGAATTTTCCCCTAAGACTAAGCGAATTTTATAAAAATTGGAATCATTGTTTGGAATCATCGTCTAGAGTGACTTTGATTATTTTGCAAACTTGGAGTCATTGAAATTGGAGCAATTCTAACTTTTCTGCGAACCTGGAGTCATTAAATTTGGAGCTATTCTAACTTTTCTACAAACTTGGAGTCGTTGAATTTGGAGCAATTCTAACTTTTTTGCAAACCTAGAGTCATTGAATTTGGAGCAATTCTGACTTTTCTGCGAACTTGGAGTCATGAGAGATTTTGAGTTTTCTGCTATCCAGGTGTCATTGAATTGGGAGCAATTTTTACTTTTCTGCAAACATGGAGTCATTGAATTTGGAGCAATTCTAACTTTTCTATGAACTTGGAGTCATTAAATTTGGAGCTATTTTGACTTTTATGGTAAAATTGGGGTCATTAAATCTAGAGCGATTTTGACTTTTCTGCTATAAACAGAATCTTTAAATATGGGACGATTTTGATGTGTCTGCAAAAATTGAAACTAAACCACCAAGTCTAGAGCGACTCCCATTTTTCTATAAATCGTCGAGTCTAGAGTGACTATATTTCTTTTTCTGTAAAGCGTTAGTCTTCAGCATCATTAGTGTTAGTCCTCAATGGCAACCTTACTTTAGTCCTTAATGGCAGTATCATCAGTGTTAGTCCTCAATGGCAACCTTGCATTAGTCCTCAATGGCAACTTCATCAGTGTTAGTTCTCAATGGCAACCTTGCATTAGTCCTCAATGGCAGCATCGATGTTAGTCCTCAATAGAAACTTTAAATTAGTCCTCAATAGCAGCATAATCGGTGTTAGTCCTCAAATGGTAGCCCTCATTAGTCCTCAATGACAATCTGTTGAAGTCCTCTAGATTGAGGCAACTCCTTGTTGAAGTCCTCTAGATTAAAGCAATTTGATTGTGAAGTCCTCTAGATTGAGGCAAATCTATTGAAGTAGTCTAAATTGAGACAATCTCATCATGAAGTCTTCCAGATTGAGGAAAATCCTTTGTGAAGTCCTCTAGATCAAGGCACATCTCATCATCCTAGATTGGACATCTAGTTAAATCATCCACGATAGGACACCCGGTTGAATCATCCTAGATTGGACATCCGATTGAATCATCTGTGATAGGATACCCCGTTGAATCATCCCCAATAGGACACCTCGTTGAATCATTTATGATAGGACACCCCTCGTTGAATCGCCCGTGATAGGACACCCCGTTGAATCATCCACGATAGGACACCCTATTGAATCATTCATGATAGGACGCCTCATTAAATCATCTATGATTGGACACTCAGTGAATTATCCTAGATTGGACACCTCTTATAGCCATCTTTGGTTCTAGATGGAGTAGCCCCGGGTTATGAAAAAATGACTATCCGCTAAGGTCATGTTTCCCCAGAGTAGATCGAGGAATTATTGTTCTCTATAATCCTTTTCTATCTCTGGGAAATACTGAGCCAAGAATCTCTCTTTAAATGCGGTCCATAACATTCTCCTTGCTGCTTCTTCTCTGATAGTTGCCTCTTCAGAATCCTACCAGTCAGATGCTGCATAGGTAAGTTGAAAGACAGCTAGCCGATGCTTCTCTGCTTCACTACATTCAATTACTCTAAATATGCGATCCATCTCGCGAAGCCATTGTTCAGCTACCCATGGTTCACCTAATCCATCACACTTTTCTAGATCAAGAGCACGAAATCGCTGGACTAACTTGTCACCTGTTTGTTGAGGTAGAGGAGGTGTAACGTGGTTATTACAATTGTGATCACAGTTACTGTTTCGTTCCAGCAGTTGTAGGAAAGCTTCAAATACGCCTGTTGGATCCATCTCCGGAGGTATAGCATTGGCTATTTAACTTGCTTGACCCTGGGTGGCTCGGGTTACACTGACCATAGCTTAGAGTTTGGGAAAAATTCAATGGTCCTACACAAGAGTTGATGTCTACCATCACAAGGGTTCAACATGTAAAGCTAGACTGCCTAATTAATGGATGCTTACCAAAGGATTGTTCTAGTCATAAGGTAGGTTGCTATATAAAATTTGCGTTGGCACTTCTATCGTATATCAACCTAATGGTTCATAATGACGAAGGGTACTTATTCTCAATCTTTTCGAAACCCTGAATTCTCGCTGACTGTTCCGGTACCCGATTCCCTGGAAGTACATCAGCTTCTAACTCCACGTCTTGCACTTGTGATGTACGACAAGGTTGATCTCATATGATTTAATCCTGCATGAAGATCTATTAATTATCCTTATCGGCTTGGTACCGCCTAGTCATTATTCTGAGTCTGAAAGAAGTCTGTTCGAGCCTAAGTCTTCTCGTCGATATGATAAGTCGTCTAAACTATCTAGTCGTATCTATTTAAGCCTACTAGGCATTTATTATCTAGCAGCCGACCTTATATCCTTATAGATTACAGATATATAGAAATTACAACTAATAAACAAGCAAGCTTTACAAAAACTTGACACTGAATTAATTTGTGTGGACTTGTGTGCTATACCCAAGTTTAGGGAGACGTACAAGTAGTACTGGATAGGTCCAGGTTGATCTCACAGAGAATGTTTTAACTAGCTACGTAGATTAAACTCAAAAACAAAATAAAAATTCGATGTTTAAAGAAAGGTATAGAACACGAAGTTCCGCAATTAGAAACTACTAAAATAAAGCAACAAAATTAAGCTAATGATTAACTAATTAACTAAAATGATATTTTAAAAAATATTTTGTCTTTATGAAAGGGGGAAGTTGGGATCACACGAATCCATAGTGACCTTGCCATCTACCATGCAGTCACATTAAAGCTCTATGGAGTACGTCTCTCTATAGTATTCCGTATTTTCTAAAGATAAGGATTCAACAGTCCTTTCATGACCGGGACTACATCATCACAATTGATTTCAAAACACATTAAGGCGGTTTAAAACCATAGTTAGGACTCGCACTCTGAATGGTGTTAGCATTCAAAGTTGTTTGCAAAAGTTATTAAAGAAAAATGCGTTAAGGCTTAAAGTTAAGAAACTGTTTTGACAAACTGAGCATATGGGGATAGTTTGATAACCAATCTCAAAAACAGAATGTCTAAGAATACTGAAAAGGACCAACCCAAGAATCTGAAGGTTTGATCGATCGATGCACTCTCGATCGAATGAACATCATCATCTCTCAATCGATCGAAATGTCTTCGATCGCTTGACTGTATCTCTGTTTTGATCGATCGATCGAACTAAATTCGATCGATCGAAAGCAAGTTTTGTACTGTTGCATGGCAGAGGCTGGAGATCACTTTTTCATCGTGATCTCCCAACTCTAGGACTACTCAGACATGGTCTAGAGTGTCGCAGATGCGTTTTGATGAAAAATTCATTAAGATTCTGTTTGGTTGTGATTTTTAACATTAGAATTATGAAAACTATGGATTAAAGCTAAACTAACAAGCAACACTACGAGTATTACTGCTTATACTATGAAAAACTACTAACAGAATGTGAACAATCAATAAAATGAAACCTGAATGAAATGAACACTTGTATTAGAACTTAAATCACCAAGCAATTAATGTAGAATCCAAGATTAACCTACAAAAACAAGCAAACTTTATGTCTCTCTCTATGTAAATTGTGAAAACCAAAGGTTTGGCGTCCTCTAGACGTGTTCAGAAGTAATATATATAATAAAACCTAATGCTAGGGTTACAGAATACATTTTCGCTGCGTGTGCGCAAAATCTGATAAAAGGCATGTTCGATCGATCGAACATCATTCGATCGATTGAACTTTTGAAATACTCGAGTGCTTGAATATCCTTCGATCGATTGAAACTTCAATTTCTTGAGAGTTCTTCGATCACTCGAACTTCAATTGCCTTCTTTGAATTGTCTTGCTTATAAACAAGCTTTCCTTTTATCTTGGTATTCATTCTTGCACATAACACATCAACATATCTGCATGAACAATAGCTAAAACAACACAACTCATTATAGATTCATCACATTGTATAAAAGCCGGCATTGCAACACAAATTACAGATAAAACAGAGAGTTATAAACTAAATTAGTGTAGTGCGATTATATTTTACAAATACCCGCGCTTGTCACAACCCCCAACTAGCTTATTGCTAGTCCCTAGCGATATAGCGATAATAAAACAAGCGAAACTAATACTACAATGACTAAAAGAAATTAAAAATAAACTAAAACAAACTAACCTAATAGAAAGAGATACTTCCTAACTCACTTTCGCAGGAATCGCGGTTGCATTTAGTGAATGTAACAAGTCGTTAAACCCCTAGATTCCCCCTAGTGCACTAGTGTTGTCTCGTGAGGGTTTACAGTGAATATACCCACAAAATTCTCCATTTTTAGTTCAAAAAGATATAGAAAAAAGTTTTAATACTCCTTCTTATTCAACTGATAATTCAGCTCTATAAAGGCATATCAGCCTCAAACAAATCATGAAATAAATTCACATGCTCTTCATGCCACCAAGATAGATATAACATATATATCGCATTCATGTATTCGTGTATGTGTGTGAAGTTAACAGCTATGCATCAAACCTCAAGTAGAGTTATTTGGACTATTGTACCTCTAGAACTCGTAGTTTCAAATCAATTCTCACATTAGGTTACACTCAGAAATAACGTCTCTCAGAAACTTGATTAATAATGATCGCACATGAATGAAAACTTTGATAAGAGTGATATTTTGGTTACTAATGCTTTCATTCTTGACTCTATGAAAAATGAACATTTAGAGTGTATAGTCTCACAAATGGAATACTACTTACTAGAAGAGCAAAATACCGTGGACAACCCAATTTACACATTCATGTTCAAACTAATTCATTAAGAATCATTAAGACTTTGAATTTTTTTGGTTATTATATGGTAGTTGAAGATGATGAGAGAGAATATGCGTGTAAGTATGCAATGAAATCTATCTTCTCATTTTGTTCTTTTCACATCTCCAACCAACTTCCCTTCTTTGCATATACTTCTTTTATTTCTATTATTTATTTATTTATTGTTATTATTATTATTTTATTTAAAATATAACTCCCACAACTACTCTTCTCCAATCACATACTTTGACAACAGGTCAATTGGGGTCAAGGGAGATGTATAGACTTGGAAATATTGAATCGGTGTGGGGTTAGAAACAAAACAGATTCTTGGATAATAGTAAAGGGAGATGTATAGATTAGGGAATGGGTAGTGATGGCTTAAATCATTTTTTTAAGTTCTTAGTTTAAGCATTTGAATGTTCATTGAGTTTAGTTGGTAGATCCTGAACGTTCTCCTCTAGTAAGCAGCCAAAATGAAGAAAATTAATCGAGACTATTTGAACGAACTTTTATAAGCATAATCAAGAAAACAATAGTTCGAATTTATGTGACAATTCCCTCAGACACGAAGATTGGATCAAAAACTCACTAAGGGTAATTAATTTCCACTATTCATTCTTTTAGCACAAAAGTCGTGTTAACTCATTTTTAGGTTTTCTACATAGCTATCAAGTAGTGCATATGGATGTTGGATATATGAACGGTCTACACATGCAATCATCCAAGTGATACAAAAAAAAACGCTTGAACATAATTCATAAAAGGATGAGACAAATACGAATGTATTATTGCTTCATAAACAACCAATCAGGAGTGAAAGTTCAAAGTTATTCCATCATTTGAGTTCAAAATATATCAAGATTTTTCAAATTTTTTCAAATTTTCAAATTTTTAATCCAATGCTAATTGAGATTGTATGATATATACAATAAAATTATCCAGAGTGCAAAGTGTGAACTTGTATAGGTGAATATCTATCTGCATCCCACCCCCAACTAAAAATAACAATGTCCTCAAAAGTTGATTTTCAAATGAAAACAAATGGATATCACATGATAGAAGCCAAGAAATAACAGCAATCATAGCAACTTGTAAATCAAGCATACAATCTCCAAGCACAAAGATCAATAGATATAGCAATACAAAATGTGATCCATGGATATCACACCACCAATCACTGGAAATATAGAACAATAATAGTACAAACAGTGATCACAAAGTCCAAATATCTAAAAAAAAATAGAGCTAAGAGAGTGGAGAGAGAAAATAAAAAGAAAAATAAATACAACAAAACTCCCATACTCTCAACCCCCAGAAACTAATAATCATCAGCTATATTAGACAAAATCTCTATTGGCGCATCAGGATCAACAGCACCTCTACCCTCTGTGGATATCGCAGATTTTCTTTCTTTTACCCACAGCTTTTTAATTTGAAATACTTTCTCAAAATCAATTTCAAAGACAAATGAGTCGCCACTTAATTTTTAAAAGGAAAAATTAAGAAACCATTTTAAAAGCAAACTGATTTTTAGAAACTAGAGATTAACTAGGTCCGGGGATTATGGAATGAGAGAGGAAGGAGCCCGTCGGACTAAAACACCCTCTCTCATCCTATCTTGCGATAGGCCTCTACTCAACATCCTTTTAATCGAATTTATTAATCTAAGCATGCCCTCAACTAATACATATATACATATACATCACAAAAACATGTCCAAAGGGTGTAAAATTGCTAATGACAAAATATCATTCATAAGCCACATAGGTCAAATAGCATGCAATATGATATGCAATAGGGAACAAGAGAACTTACCCGGGATCCAACAGCGATATTAAACGTGCAATGCATGCAAACAAAAGAAAATCCTAAAAAGAATCTCTAATCACATATACACATAAGGCAAAAACCTAATTCTAAGGTGTCGTGCATTAAGTCGAAAAATCAAATAAAATCAAGGAATGTAATAAACTAGAAGGGGGATGGGAAATTGTACCTCAAATGCGCTACAAAACAAAGATTAGTCCACATGCTTCACATAATAATATGATATCAAAAAAATCAATCCCAATTCTCTAGCTTAGATCTATTGAGCATGAAATCCAATTTTATTCAATGGCTAATTCTAATCATAAGCATTGATGTGCATGAATGAATGAATGTGAACAAGAATAAAACATGGATTTATTCACTAATTTGGATCACTTAGCCTTTGGATTTAAGCTAAGTTATCATTATTCAAAGTATGATTTGGGTCCTAAGACATTAGGAGATCATTTGAGTTGAAATGAATAAGATTAGACAAAAACAGTAGCAGTTTTTATGAATTGCAGAGAGCAGATCAGATCTTAAAAAATAGAAATAAAATACTTCCAACGGTTGGATCTCAATGATATTTGGATATGTTATGCCCCTGTGAGTCTAGTTTCTAACCAAGAAATAAAATCAAGGTTTGAACGGTTAGATCTCCGGGAATGTGGAAAATACTAGGCATCACTCAGCATTCTACAACCTTCCGTCCAGAATTCTTGCACGATTTTTTAAAAATAGCAAAAAGATCAGAAATGCTTTGTTCTTTTTAAGGGGACTTCCTAACACATTAATCTGCTTAGAAACAATTATTTTGGGTCACAAACAATCTATTAAAATCCCGATTTATTTATTTCAAAAGAGTGTTGCTGTGCTGAAATCCTGGGCAGATTGTTGTTGCTTCACAAAACTCATGACCAAACCATCTTAAACATGAAACCACCTTAAAATAAAAATTACAATGGTAGAACATTGTGTTATTGACACTTTCCCGTTGGTTTCACTTGATTTTAACGGTTAGATTTCGAACTAAAAATCTTTGATCAAAAACAGTTTATGAACTCACTGTTTTCATTTGTCAAGTTCAATTTTATTTGTTAACCCCAACCATTAAACCATGAAGTTGGACTTAAACTAAACCATTTCCTCCTACCTTTTGATGGTCATTAGAGGCTAAAGACCTTTGTATTTGTAGGTTTCAAATGAAGTATGAATAGACTTCATGAAATCTCAAAATGAGGATTCTAAACCATGGAGATGGGCTTAGACTCAAAAAAGAACACTTTCTCCTACCATTTGATGGTCATGGGAGATAAAGACATGACTAATGATCCTAAGTTTCAAAGAGAATAAGGAAATGACTTCATGAGATACCAAGTTTAGAGGATCCAAGTCATGAGTATGGACTTGGATCCATCTATATGAAATAAAGTGATGATCAAATTTTGACTCTCATGTAGAACATAAGCTTTACATGGGATTCAAAGGATCATACTCAAGAGATCAAAAGAGATATTGAAGATCTCCAAGACTCTCAAGAGAAGAACACATACAAAGAAATAGAATGAAGAATTAGAAATAAAGACTCCTAAGCTTACTTGACAAACAAAGAAAATAACAAGTGCTTTTAGGATTAGAAAAAGAAAAAGAGTAAATAAACAATCTATGGCATAGAGGATCACCTCCAAATTATCCTCAAAGTTCTCTTTTCTTTGAAGATCTTCCAAGCTCTTCTTCCTAATTTTCTTAACCCTCTTCTCTTTTCTCTCCAAAAATATGTTGGTGGAGTAATGGCTATTTTGTGTGTTGTGTTGTATATAGTGGTAGCTCTTGTTGTATTCTCACCCCCCTCCTCTTCCAAGGAAGATCCCTTCTCTTTTATAGGCAAAATTATCAAGTATTTTTAGTGAATTTCGGAGCAAAAAAAATGTGTAAAACTCACATTTGGTGGTACAATGCGTACTTTCTGAAATTAGGCAGACTGCTGCCCAGGGCGGCAGTCCAAAAAGCTGTGCGGCAGTCCGTGACTGCGGCGCGGCTCTCCAAGAGTGCCGCGGCAGATTGTTGATTGCCGGGTTTTAGTCAGCCTTACTTTATCAGATTTTTGTTTTTATCCGCCTACACATACGTATTGTACCACAAAATACGGACTTTAAAAGCAAACGGCAGTCAGAAAATGTTGGCGGCACTCAGTAATTGCCGGGCCGGCACTCACTGAATGCCGTTCGGCACTTAGTGAGTGCCATTCGGCATTCACTGAATGCCGCAAAAATCTGCCGTGTGCCATTTTTTGTTGAGCTTCTCTTTTTAGGTCTTTCTTTTTCCCAAAGCAAATTATTTTTGAAGATCTTTTCTAAAAATTGTGTTTTATACCTGAATTCTCTTAAATACCTGGTATTTTCTTCTTTCTGTGAAATTTTATCGCATTTAGAGAACTTTCTGAAGAGCTTGGAACACTTCGAATTTTCCGATCCTTTTCATCATCGGATACGGAGGCGACACTCTCCTAAATTCGGCGGTCGGTCAAAATTGGGGTGTCTACAGTTTGTCCCTCTTTGACAGAGCTTGTGGGGCAACGCATCCCATAAGTGAATGTCAAAGCCTGTGTGAAGACAAGCCTTTGACCAGACTGTCGAATTTAGGTAAAACAAAATGCGTTGCAAAAATGGCTTCACAAACGGTTCATGTTGGTCGTGTTCATCGGTGAGCTGCCTACGTATCCCATCAGGAATCAGACCAAGACGTAGTTCAGGCAGGAGCTAAACATACACAAGCACAAGTGACCATACGGACGAATGCACCTATCTTATCGTGATGCAAGTGCCATGCAATGGTATTTTCCGAATTGACCTGGTCATGCAAGCGCCATGCTCATCATGTCTCCCTCACGTATTTTATGTGACGTGTTAGTTAGGGAAGATCACTTAATTCAGTGACTGATGCGAAGATCTCTTACAGGGGTCATGATCCTTTGATTTGATTTCGGGGGGGAATATAAATCTGTTATATTCCAAAAACAGGGGTAAACGCAAATCTGTTGCGAGAACCGGGAATCTAAATCTTTTATATTCCAAAAACGGGGGTAAACGCAAATCTGTTGCGAGAATCGGGAATATAAATCTGTTATATTCCAAAAACGGGGGTAAACGTAAATCTGTTGCGAGAACCGGGAATATAAATCTGTTATATTCCAAAAACGGGGGTAAACGCAAATCTGTTGCGAGAACCGGGAATATAAATTTGTTATATTCCAAAAACGGGGGTAAACGCAAATCTGTTGCGAGAACCGGGAATGTAAATCTGTTATATTCCAAAAACGGGGGTAAACGCAAATTTGTTGCGAGAACCAGGAATATAAATCTGTTATATCCCAAAATGAGGGTTAACGCAAATCTGTTGCGAGAACCGGGAATATAAACATGTTATATTCCAAAAACGGGGGTTAACGCAAATCTGTTGCGAGAACCGGGAATATAAATCTGTTACATTCCAAAAACGGGGGTAAACGTAAATCTGTTGCGAGAATCGGGAATATAAATATGTTATATTCCAAAAACGGGGGTAAACGCAAATCTGTTGCGAGAACCGGGAATGTAAACCTGTTATATTCCAAAAATGGGGGTAGACGCAAATCTGTTGCGAGAACCGGGAATATAAATCTGTTATATTCCAAAAACGGGGTTAAACGCAAATCTGTTGCGAGAACCGGGAATATAAATCTCAATTCTCAAAAATTCGGGGCCCACGGGCTCAAATATTTTCAATTTTCAAAAAATGGGGGCCCACGGGCTTATGTATACTCTTAAATTTCAAAATTTGTAATCAATGTGTACCTAAAAATGACCCCGAGGGCAAAAAGTGTAATGAGGGCAAATTTTGAGGGCCTCAAATTCAATTTTCGAGACTTGATTCGAATTTTGGGGAAAGATGAAACATCTTTGAACTGCTTTAATCGCGGCACACGCGATTTTATGCGGCAGTCAGCGACTGCCGTGCGGCAGTCACGGAGTGCCGTTGCGGCAGTCAGTGAGTGCCGCGCGGCAGTCCATCAACTGCCGCGCACGAAAAACTCAGTGCCGCGTTTGAGCGGCAGTGGCTAAAATTGCCGGGTTCAAAGCATTTCTCTCATTCTCTCATTCTTCTCTCTCTCAATTTTCCTCTGGAGAAAATTTTCCTTTTTCTTTCCTTGCTTGGATTAATCCACCAGGGACTTATCAGGTTCATTCTGTTCGATCACTACTTGATTAATCTCTATTATTTCATTGTTTTTCTGAACTTTTCATGAATTTTAACGTGTAGATCTCTCTTTCTCTTTGACAGATTATGGCGAGTGGTTCAGGGAAAAAAAAGAAGGCCAAGTATATGGCCATCTATCATCCAGATGCTACGCTCCTGCTCCGGGATCCGGACGAGCATTTATCGGCCCGCGCGTTTAAGCGCGAGGTAAACGCTCCCTTTCATTTATTTCTCGTATTTCTTTCTCGCATTTCCTTCTCTGTGTGAATGTAATGTAGGATTGTCACAACTTTTAGATACCCTGTTCCGAATGTCGTGCTCGTGGCGCCCCCGAGCGTCCTTGATCGCTCTATTCCATGCCCCTCTTTAAGAAATTTTTATTTTCTTATAAAGACTTCAAACTTCTTGTAAAACGAATGTTATGTTTGAATTTTCTTGTCCTTTATTTATTATTTTTTAGATTTCACGAGCGCGATGCTTTTTCAAACATTCTTTTGTGAATTTCATCATTCCAACTCAATTTAGGTACTTGTGAACCTGTATCGAAACTAATGCCTCCTTTGAACTTGAATTTGCTTTAGACTTTCACAAATTTATGTATACTTTGAAAATTTCTCTCTCTCTAGAACATCATCCATTTTGCTTTTTCTTTTTTCCAGTTACTGACACCAGAACTTGTGGTTCTTTCTTGCAGCTGCAGCCGAAGGTGCTGAAAGGGCACGTCAGTCTTGCTCACGGATATGAGTGGTATACAGAGTTGAGCGAGACTGTACGGGGGCTCGTAGACGCGGCGGGATTTGGGGACTTCGTCAAACTTTTGACAAAGAGCTCCAATGACTTACAGCAGATGCATGCCCTTGCTGAGCGGTGGTGGGATACTATGAGCACATTCCACTTCTCATTTGGCGAGATGACGTTGACGCCGCTGGACTTCTCCATGATCACCGGGATAGCCTTCGGTGAAGAGCCTCTGAGATATTTGATAGATCAGGAGTGGGGCCAGGTGGAGCCGTTGCTAGGGGTGGTCCCGGAGGAGGCTCTAGTCACAGTCCGGTGGTTTATGGATACGTTTCGGGGCCGACCTAGTTTCACGGACGAGCAGATGGCCAGAGGCTTCCTTATGTACATGCTGGGGTGCTCCTTGTTGAGCACCAAGGGTGACCGGATTTCTGTGTCCCTGGTTGCATCGCTGGAGCGTCTGAACCGGGTCGTCGAGTATGATTGGGCTGGTACAGGGTTATCTATCTTGTACAGGCATATGAGTGACATCTCCCGGGACAGACCGGCTTCTACCAGTGGGTATTGGAGAGTGTGGGAGGTATATTCTTTTCCATATTTTATTGCTTTTTATGCTTTCAGAAACTTATTCAAATTGAGAGACTAACCCCCCCCCCCCCCTTTTTCATTCTTTCTTATATTGCAGATTTGGCCCCACGAGTATCTACGCATGATGTCTCCAGAGACGCGTGATGCTGACGCCCTTATCATGCCCCAGAGGCTGAAATGGGCGAAGGACAGGGTTGGGCGGAAGACCGAGGCCCACGATTTCATTTCGTTCAGGAACTTCCTGACGAACCTACAGGAGGAGCATGTCCACTGGCAGTCGTGGCTCAGGGTGCTACCTGAGGCTCATGTGGGGATCCGAGAGTCGGCCGGGTACGACCCGACGAGGCGACTCCTCTGTGGGCTAGAGGGCCAGGCATGGTATCTAGGAGAGAGGGTGACCAGGCAGTCACTAGCGGCTCTTGGATTCTTCGTGCCGCTCCCTCCTCCCAACTCTATGAGAGCCACGGGCACTCTCCAGGGTAGCGAGTTTACGGTTTCTCTGCTAGGTTTGAGCATTCATGACTTTGTGGACCCCCCTACTGGATATGCGGCGTTCCGTGCCGCTAAGCTGATGGCGAACTTCCCTCTGATGGAAGTGACTCGGGTGAGTAAGATTCCTTCAACCCTTTTATGAATTGTCTTTCATCCTTTTTTATTCATGCTTTTATTCCTTTTGTTTGCAGCCTGTTCCCGCCGCCACTCGTCCTCCTTCCTTGCCTGAGTGGGACTGGACCATGTCTACTGTTTCATTCGGCGAGCCTCACTTGACGACGATCCCCCGACTATCACGGGGCGCCCCCACCATTCCTATCCATTACGACATTGTCCCTCGTGCCTACGCAGAGGAGGACTTGGCGTACGCCCATAGCGTGCGACAGTGGGTCCTCGGGCGAGAGTGGATGGTAAGGGACTACCTTTCATTTTTTTCACTTTGACTTTGATTGCCCCTTCTTTCGTGACCTTTTATTTTTGAATCTTGTTTTCAGGTTGAGGGAGCTCGGGCGACTGCTGCGACTCAGTTGAGGGTCCAGGTATGATCTTTACACCTTTATTTTCGGTATTTTTTATTGTCTCTTCAACGTTATCTGAATTTATCTTTTCTTATTTCAGGCGGAGGAGATCAGAGTCCTATCCCAGCAGGTGGGGCAGCTTCAGCAGAGGCTCCAGTATTTCGGCATTACCCTTAGCGATATTCCTGGGGATGGCGGTGCTGGACGAGGCGGTGGTAGCAGCGCTGGATGCGGCGGAGGTGGTGGTGAGGGTACTAGTAGCGGCAGAGGCAGAGGCGGTGGTAGCAGCGGACGTGGAGGGAGTGGCGGAGGCAGCGGGACAGAGTCGGAGGAGGAGCCCCTCAGGCATACGACCCGCCAGACTCGCAGTCGGGGCCGGGGCTGATCATATTTCTTTCTCTCTTTTCCTTTTTCTTTTGAGTGTTTTGAGAGGACTTATACTTTATTTGATGATTGTATATACGCATTTTATTTTGGTGATGGCTTCGTGATAGCCAGTAGGATAGGCACTTTGGATACCTCTATTATTATATTGTTGCTTCTTTATTAACATTTACCGTACGTGTGACCATAGCTTGGTCCATCTCTTGCCGTATGTGGGATCATGGCTTGGTCCCGTCTTTTTTTTTATCTTTGAATGCTTTTGTTTCTTTTATCTTTTTGAAATGCACAAATGGGTGAAATGAATGAATGAATGTATTTACACGTGCTGCATGATGCGCACGTTTTATTGTTTTCTATTTAGTTTTCTGTTTGCAGGTGGGATGATTATGTTACAAACAAACCCTGGCCAATGAAAAACTTGGAACGGCACTCGGTTTGGTCTCCACGGCACTCAGTGAGAGCCGCGGCGGCAGTCAGTAAGTGCGGCAACGGCATTCACGGACTGCCGCGCGGCACTTCATCGAGTGCTGCTGTACTTTATCGAGTGCCGCGGGTAGGTAAACAGCTTTATTCTTCTATTTATACCCCTTCTTTCTCAAAGCTCCGCAAAATACTTCTCTTTTCTTCCCATTTCTTCTCCAAATGGCCCCCATTAGTTCTCAAATCCTCTTCCCATGGATGGATACTCTCTCTGGCATTGACAAGCTTAATTTCGAGTGTTTCAGACTAAACGATCTCTTTTCTTTCCGATAGATGAATCTGAATGAGGGTCTACTTCGCGCCGCCATCAAATGTTGGGATCCCGCTCTCAATGTCTTTCGTTTCGGCTCTCAGGAGATTTGCCCCTTATTTGAGGAATTTAGCGCCATTCTTCACACCGATCCTTCTGCTGAACTGACGGTTCCTCCAGTCCAGGCTGGGTATGTCCGTGATTTAGCCACCCTTCTCCACATATCTCGGAATGTGGCGGGCTCTTTTGTTCATGACAGGCCAATCGACTTTGAGCGCCTTTCTTCTGTTTATGCTCCCATAGGGGACCCTTACAATGGTGAGTACCAGATCATTCAACGTAGTGCCCTGTCAATTGCTATGCTCTCTTACTTTCTCTTTCGATCATCTTCTGACACTCTTATACCCATTGCTTGTGGTTTGCGGGAGATGAAAAGTGCTATTATGCTGGTCCTTGGCGAAACTCTAATTGGATTGGGCCACGCCCATGCTACTGGGGTCATGTTATCCGTCGGGGCACCTTTTGTTTTGCAAATTTGGCTCATGGAGCGTCTGGACCTCTTCGTACATGCTTCCCATCTCCGTGGGTCACTTCCTTATGATCGTATGGAGATTCATAGCTTGTTTCAGTTCGCCGACGCGTGGCTTGGTTGGCTTCAGGGCCTCTCTTCTAATGACATCTGCTGGGTTTGTCCGTCGTGGATCTATCACTCTGTTGCTGTACGCCTCCCTGGGCGACCTGGCATCTGGCTGCCGGGTTTACATGCCACTACTTTCTACATTCCTGATCGAGTCGTCCGCCAGTTTGGACTTTTGCAAGATGCTACTGAATCCGTGACTGCTGATTTCACCAGGGGGTCCCCTTTGCGCCCTTCAATTGTGAAGGCTTTCATGGAGGCTTGGCACAGTAGAATGGCTGCTCCGTTCCCGAGGGTTCCTGCTTTGACCGTGCCTACTGCTAGGTATCTTCTAGAGATTCAGACCTTGGTCGCGAGGCGAGCTTGACAGACACATGCATAATAAAGTAGACGAAAACAGGGAAAAGCTTGCCACTTTATAAAACTTTCTGACAGACCCTGCCTACCCTTTGTTTACGCTTTTGAATGTGATTTTCCTTATTTTTCTCTTCAAAAAACTGTTGTTATCTTTTAGGAAAGTCCTAACATGTTCAATCAAAATGTTCACCCCTTTCAATTAATCTTTTATGAAGAATTCTCCTTTCAAATGTCTTTTCTCGGCTCTTCACCTTGCTTTGTATTTTGCTTAAAGCTTTATTCTTTCTATACTAAGAACTCTCATTTGTTTCTTTATAGTACGTATCTAGATAGCCAGGAGATCCAGAGACGGGTTTCAGGCAGATATCTGGGTTCTTCGGATGGCAAATGAAGTTTGCCCCTGGTTTCAGGGCTTTGAAGTAGTTCTGGGCAAACACCAGTTTGCCCCTAGTTTAACACAGGTTTTTGAGTGGATCGAGGTCTTTAGAGAGCCCGCCTACTTATCCCCGAGTGGGCGTCAGGTCCCGAGTAGTTCGGTTTAAGGCTTGAAGAAGGACGCTGCTCGGGCGGTTTTATTTTTAATGACCAAACCGAGTAGGTTGGCTACGTATTCCCTAGCGGGAATCAGGTCAAGCGTAGTTCATCAAGGTAGGAGGTTTTGAAAGAAACGATTTCAAGCAAAGTATTTCTTGAGGCGATCGAGGTTAATCGGTTGCTTGAATTGAATCCCGTCCAGGTCCATGAGATAGGCCGCTCCTCCGGAAAGGAGAGTCTTAATGATGTACGGCCCGACCCAGTTGGGTTTGAATTTTCCTCTGGGGTCATAAACAGGCACTTTCAGTTCTTTGAGGACCAGGTCACCCTCAGCAAGCTTCCTAGGGCGGACCTTTTTGTTGAAAGCACGAGCTATCCTCTTCTGGTACCCCTGAGTATGGTTTACTACAACCAGCCTCTTCTCATCGAGTAGCATCAACTCCTCATATCTTCCTTGTACCCATTCTGATTCGGGGATCTCACATTCTGCCAAAACCCTAAGAGAGGGTATTTCTACCTCGATTGGGAGAACAACTTCCATCCCATAGACCAACGAATATGGCGTAGCACCCGTTGAAGTTCTGACCGATGTCCGGTATCCCATAAAGCAAATGGCAGCTTTTCATGCCAATCCTTATATGTATCCGTCGTTTTTCCCAGGATTGCCTTAACATTTTTGTTTGCTGCTTCTACTGCTCCATTTGTCTGAGGCCTATACGGGGATGATTGGTGACGAGTGATCTTATACCTTTCCAAGAGTAGGATAACTTCCCCCTGGAAATGACTGCCATGATCGGAGATAAACTCATTCGGGACCCCATATCTGTAGATTATGTTTTTCTCGATGAAATTCACCACATCTTTGGCTTTCAAAGTTGCATACGAGGCTGCCTCTACCCACTTTGTAAAATAATCAATCGCCACGATTATGTACCGGTGCCCATTGGAAGCCCTTGGAACTATCTCACCAATGATGTCGATCCCCCATACGAAAAACGGCTGAGGGGTGGTCATGCTATAGAGCTGTGACGGCAGAGTGTTCATTAGATTTGCATGAATCTGGCATTTGTGACACCTTCTAACATATTCACAACAGTCTTTGTCCAAGGTTGTCAAATAGTATCCCTGTCGGATGATCTTCTTCGCTAGCATGTGCCCATTCATGTGGGGCCCACACACTCCCTCATGTATTTCCTCCATCATTCTCTTAGCTTCCCTTCCATATAGGCACTCTAGATTGTACCCGGTGTAGGATTTCTTCCATAGCTTATCTGCATAGATCACAAATTGGGCAGTGAATCGTCGAATTGCCTTTCTATCCTTTTCTGAGGCTCCTTCGGGGTATTCTCCTTCTTTAATGAACTTCCACACATCTACATACCACGGCACTTCCTCTTCGTCTTCTATGGCAGCAATCATCTTGAATGACGGTTGGTTCCTCACTTCTATGGATAACGGGATCATGGCAGTTTTGGAGGGGATCTGGATCATCGAGGCCAAGGTAGCCAACGAGTCGGCTAGTTGGTTTTCTTCACGAGGGAGGTAGTAAAAAGAAATCTTTTGGAATTGTGCTTTCAAACTTTCCAGATAATCATAGTAAGGTCTCAGTTTCTCATGCTTTACCTTCCAATCTCCCCGGACCTGGGATATGATCAAATTGGAATCCCTGAAGACATCGATTCGTCCGACTTTCAAAGCCAAGGCCACTTCCATCCCAATTATGCATGCTTCGTACTCCGCGGTGTTGTTGGTTGAGTTGTATTTGAGTTTGATAGCTAATGGGGTAGGGGTCCCATCGGGTGCTATGAGAATGATTCCAACTCCGTAACCTAATTGGTTGGCTGCTCCATCGAAGTACATTTTTCACAAATCCTCCTTTACCTCCATTATTCCCTCATCTAGGAACCTGAATTCTCCTTCGTCCTCGGATTCTACGGCGAGATCGGCTAAAAACTCAGCGATAGCCCTCCCCTTCACAGACTTGGCAGTGACATATTTGATATCGAACTCAGCCAGCATCATGGTCCAACGGGAGATCCTACTGGTCAAGACGGGTTTTTTGAATAGGTATTTTAGTGGGTCCATTCGGGATATCAGGATCACAGGGAATACTAGCATGTAGTGGCGAAGGCGACGGGTACACCAAACTAAGGCCCAACAGGCTTTTTCCAAGGGGGAGTACTTTAACTCATAACCGATCATTCTTTTGCTCAAGTAATAAATGGCCTTCTCCACGTGCCCCTCTTCTCCTTCTTGGGCCAACATACACCCCATTGAATCTTCGAATACGGAGAGATAAAGTAGCAGGGGTCTCCCAGGTGAGGGTGGTGATAGAACAGGTGGGTTTTGGAGGTAGGTTTTGATCTTATCGAAGGCTTGTTGGAAAGGGCCGTCCCATTCGAATTTCTCTCCTTTTTTAAGTAGTTTGAACAGTGGGTCGTCGGTCAGGGTGAGTTTGGAAATGAAGCGGCTGATGAACTGTATTCTTCCCAAGAATCCTCTCAGTTCTTTCTCATTTTTTGGTGGGTTCATTTTGGTTATGGCTTTTATTTTGGTTGGGTCTACTTCGATCCCCCTTTGGGTAATAAGGAACCCTAACAGCTTTCATGTGGTAACTCCGAAGGTACATTTCTGTGGGTTCAGCCACATTTTGAATTCCCTCAATCTTTCAAAGAACTTTCTCAAAGCCTCTAGGTGCCCTCTCCTCTCTTTGGATTTCACAATCATATCATTTACATACACTTCCACCTCCTTGTGGATCATGTCGTGCAGTAAAGTGGTGGCAACCCTTTGATATGTCGCACCTGCATTCTTAAGTCCGAATGGCATAACCCTATAGCAATAAGTCCCCCACAGAGTGATGAACATGGTTTTCTCCCTATCCTCGGGTGCCATGAGGATTTGATTTTACCCAGAGAATCCATCTAGGAAAGATAGAAGCTCATGTCCCGCAGAGTTATCGACCAACACGTCGATGTGGGGTAACAGGAAATCATCTTTAGGGCTTGCCTTGTTTAAATCTCGAAAGTCAACGCAAACCCTAACACGACCATCCTTCTTTGGGACAGGTACAATGTTGGCAATCCACTCTGGATACTCAGTGACCATCAAGAATCCAGCCTTTAGTTGCTTTTCAACCTCCTCTTTTACTTTAAGTGCCCATTCTGGACTCATTCGCCTCAATTTCTGTTTTATGGGTTTTGAATTGGGAAAGAGAGGGATGTGGTGCTGGACTATCTTTGGATCAATACCTGGTATATCATTATAAGACCATGCAAAAACATCTTTGAATTCATTTAATAAATTGATTAGTTCTTTGCTTTCTTCATTGCTAAGTGTTGAGCCGATAAAGACATTTTGAGGATTATTTTCATTTCCTAGATTAATCGTTAGAGTGTCCTCAATGATTTTACATGCATATTCTTTTTCTTTTTCAATTAACTTTTGCAATTCATTAGGTATTCCATGATCATCACATTCATCACATTCATTAAGCGCATTCGAGTAGGCGGAATCAGTCATACTTTCATTGATTTTGTTAGGAGTGATTACAACAGACATAGCAATAGTAAGATGCCTCATTTGGGCCATTACAGACTCTGGGTGAGGGGGATACTTATCACTAGACTCAGAGACCCACTCTCTGTTGATTCCCTGCTTGAGTTCCATAGTGCTATAACCTGGCAGTCCTTCGGATTCCGTCTTTTCTTCCTTTCCTGGCTTCGGCTCTTCTTCCGGCGCATCCTCATCACTCCCCTCTTCGGCCTTGACTTCCAAGCCCTCGTCTTCTTTCTCCTTTTCTTTGGCTTTTGCCCCTTTTTCGCTCAATAGGTTATGCATGACCGGTCCATCCAGTACACCCACCCAATCGTTGACGGCAGCAGACTTTTCAGGCATTTGCAAAAATGGGTCTTCGTACTTGGAGAATTCATGGGAGAAAAAGATCTCGAACCCCGGCTTTTGACTTTTGTCCTTCTGGTCCATCCAAGGCTCCGGGAAGCCACAGAAGGGGAAATCTTATCCTTCCTTTACGAAGTACCCGTTGAGCATTTTTAGGTAAGGGTCTAGTGACGCATCGAAAGCCTTCTTCTTTGCCCTTAGTTCCTTCTTCGTTGGCTGATACCCCAGGCCGTGAGTGTGAGTCTGAGTAGGAATTCTTGGAAACTCAGGCAGGCCCTAAAGGTTCTTTCCCAATCCTAATCCTGGAAAGAAACCCATCTTCTTCATGATCCCTGCGACCACTGGACTGGCATGCTGATCGAAATAGAGCGGTAGAAATTCTCTCAGCTTTTCTTCTTCCAACATACTGATAAACTCGAACCCCCCCCCCCCATTTTTGTTTCTTCTTCTTGCATTTGTAATTCTAGAACCGGTGCGCTTGATGATGCTTCAGACAAACAAACCCAGCTGTCCCCGAGAATGTCGCATACTTGGCCCCTCCAAATGCATTTGACCTTTTAATGTATGGTGGACGGTATGGCACCCAAACTGTCCAACCATGGCCTCCCAAGCAGCAGGTTGAAAGAAGCAGGGATGTCGATGACCTGAAATTCGGCTTCCTTCTCAAGTGGACCAACAGCGAGGTGAAGGAGAATTATACCCATGACAGTTCTCTGAGTGTTGTCATATGCTCTCACCCTTTGCTCAGATGGTATGAATGTCGATTCGTCCAAACCCATGCGCTTGGCTGTTCGGAATGGGCACACGTTTAAGGCTGACCCATTGTCCACCAGACAAGAAGGCACAGTGTTTCCTAAGCATTCGACTGTGACATACAAGGGCTTGTTATGAACGGGCCCTCTGGGAGGTAGATCATTGGACGAGAAAGAAATAGCGAGAGCTGGGATCCTACTGATCATCCCCACGAGGTCTCCTGGTGTCGTATTGATAGAAACATCAGACTGGTTCAAAGCATCCAATACTGCCTGTCTGTACTTCTTAGAGGCGATCAGCAATCCCCATATGGTGATATTAGCTTGTGTTTTCCTCATCTGCTTTAAGACCCTATCCTCTTCTTCTTCTTTGTTCATTTTCCCTTTCCCTTTCTCCAGATCCCTCCCCGGGTGATCTTCCTCTAGTTCGTGCGGCTTGAAGTGTCTGCCTGACCGGGTCAAGTGACTGACTTCTTCTCTCATCCATAGATTGTCGGTTTCTGAATTAACTTCCAAAGTACTCTTTACCACCTCTATTTTTTTGTCGCTTTTGTACCAGAGATCATCCTCCACTTGGCTTGCGTCTTGATCGTCACCCCCTTGGATCCACCAATCTGACTTTCCCATTTCACTTTTCCCTAGATGATCCTCCAAAGCACAGATCATCGAGTCCTTAGGCAGCAGGTATGGCTTTCTCGGTGCCCTGGACTTAGTGATTAGCCCAGACGGATCAAAGGTTGCTTATTCTATCCCCAAGAAATAAAGGCCTCGCGGTGGTGGCACGGCTCGGTGATCTGGAAGCGGATTTCTGGTAACATTCGGGGCTTTGGTAGGAGGTTCCGAAATTACCTTATTATCAATGAGGTCCTGAATCTCGTGCCTTAATCTCATGCATCGATCCGTTGAGTGACCTTTCTGCTGATGAAATTTGCAGAAAAGATCCCCTTAGAAATTCGACAGAAGCGGACTTGGTAGGGGTTGAGGTTCCAACTGACGGAGATGCCCCTTGGCTAACAATCTGTCGAGGGCGGTGGACAGTGACACCCCCAAATCTGAGAACTTCCTTGGCGCTTTGTCCCCTCCTCTTCTCGGTGCTATGTCGAATTTCCTTTCTGGCCCATTCAATGCATTGACATCGGTGGGGCCGGAGTGACCCCCCGCTTGTCCCCCATTGGACCCGTAGCTTGGCCTCTTGTACCGTTTTGGTTGTTCCTCTCTCTTGATTACCCCTTCTTGGATTGCATCTTCTATCCTTGTCCCCACATCGAACACCTCGGCAAAAGTGTTGATTGACTGAAACCTCATCTTCTCCTGATAAACTGACTGCAAATTTTTTATCAACATTCAGATCTGGTCTTTTTCTGATGGCCTCTGCACCATCTTTGCGGCTTTCCCTCTCCATCGACTCAGATACTCAGCAAATGATTCTTTGTTCCCTTGCCTGGTTGTTTCTAGATCTCGAACAGTGACGTTCAGGTCTTGATTGTACTCATACTGGGCCACAAATGATTTTACGACTTCTTCCCAAACTCTGGTTTTGCTTGGCTCAAGTGTAAGGTACCACGATAGAGCAGCTCCTGTTAAGGTTTGCTGAAATAGAACGGCCATCATGGTAGTGCTTAGACCGCTAGGCTGAAAAGCTCGTATGCACATCCGGATATGACTGCGTGGATTTCCGGTGCCATCAAACTTATCAAAAAATGGCATTTTGAACCCGGCGGGCAGCGTTTTGTGGACCCCGTCATATAGGCCTTCTAACTCCATCAGATAGGTATCAACCCCCTGAGCTTTGCGCATTACCCATTCCAACTTTTCTATTTTCTCGGTCAGTTGCTTCTCCTTCTCAGCTTTCTCTCTGTCTCTGTTGGCCCGCAGTGCATCGGTCCATTGGGCCTCCTGATCATCAAACCAATCTCCTTCCCCTCCTCCCAAAGGTGGGTCCATAACAGGTGGGATCACATGCGGTGGTCGGCGGTTTAGTTCTTCTATCATCCCCATCATGCGGTTCATGTTTTCAGCCTGTCGCCTCATCTGTTCTGCTTGCTGTTCTACTAGTACCCTTAAACCGGACATTTCTTCGTTGTTTCTCTCTTCAGCCATGTCAGCGCGTCCTCCCCTTACTAGCCTTGCTGTGGGGTCCCTAAACCAGGCTTGACTTGATTCGGATGCTATTTTTGCTCCTACAGCAGATTTTAAAATTTTATCATTATTATTAATTTTTTTTTTAAATCTATGTATTTTGTTTTAAAAGATTTTTGGTAAAGTAAAAGCCCTCCTTTCTTTTTATGTCGACACATGTCATGCGGATGTAATGCATGTGTGCGTGTGTGCCTACTCTATATGCCAAAAGAAAAGAAAATCCTAATCCTAACACATAAGCACATAAACACATAAGATCCTCACTCATGTCAAGTGTGCCAATTTCTCTTCTCATTGTGATCCTCATTACCCCTTCAAAAAAATCTTTTGGAAAGTATTTCTCGAATGATAAAATCTTTTGAAAACAATTCTTGAGAGTTTTGGAATTTTTTTTTTTGTTTTTTCTTTTGAAGGTATAAACATTTCTTAACAAAAGATGATTGGGTTGAGACTTTGCTTTGAAATTCATTTGAAAAACATTTCTTTCAAAATAATTTTCGAAGATTAGTTTGGAGTTTTAATCAAAAGTGAACTCCAAAGATTTTTGAAAGAGCAATTGAAAAAGATGGCAAAAGTCCATTTGCTTTCAAAGATGGATTTAAAATTCTTTGGGTAGGAGGATCACATGATCGGATTATTACCATACTCTTTGTGAATGCGGATGCATACAAGGTCAATGATGCTTAAATAAACATGATATAAGAAGTATAATCTTATAATCAGGGTTCAGCATGTCCTTCAAATGTCGTGGAACATGAGGAGAAATTGCTAAAAGCTGATTAAAATATTATACATCCTTCATCAAGCGAGTATCGTCATCATCTCAAGTAATCCCTTCCGGGCATACAAAACTTCCTAGCACATAATCCTGATCAAGAATTGATTTCCTAAGATTGAAAGGTTCTACAGAAACTATCATGCACAGGCTGGCTTTTGGTCAAATAAGGGACCCTTGACACACACCCGATAGGATGCTTCATATACCAAATCATGGTACGAGATCAAGGGTGATCACACAGTCCCATGATGACTTGACCGACCGGGTTGCCCCGAGCCTCCAAGGTCATAGTTCCGTGCGATCAACTGGCTGGACATGCAAGTGAAATGCAACAGGCACACAAATATTAATTAATTTGATTAAAAGGACATTTTTCAAGTCTAATCCTCAAGTGAACCTAGAATCAGAAAATGCCTGGTCTACGAAACCAGAGATTCTGGGTTCGATCCCCAGCAGAGTCGCCAGATTGTGGATATCGCAGATTTTCTTTCTTTTACCCACAGCTTTTTATTTTGAAATACTTTCTCAAAATCAATTTCAAAGACAAATGAGTCGCCACTTAATTTTTAAAAGGAAAAATTAAGAAACCATTTTAAAAGCAAACTGATCTTTTTTAGAAACCAGAGATTAACTAGGTCCGGGGATTATGGAATGAGAGAGGAAGGAGTCCGTCGGACTAAAACACCCTCTCTCATCCTATCTTGCGATAGGCCTCTACTCAACATCCTTTTAATCGAATTTATTAATCTAAGCATGCCCTCAACTAATACATATATACATATACATCACAAAAGCATGTCCAAAGGGTGTAAAAGTGCTAATGACAAAATATCATTCATAAGTCACATAGGTCAAATAGCATGCAATATGATATGCAATAGGGAACAAGAGAACTTACCCGGGATCCAACAGCGATATTAAACGTGCAATGCATGCAAACAAAAGAAAATCCTAAAAAGAATCTCTAATCACATATACACATAAGGCAAAAACCTAATTCTAAAGTGTCGTGCATTAAGTCGAAAAATCAAATAAAATGAAGGAATGAAATAAACTAGAAGGGGGATGGGAAATTGTACCTCAAATGCGTTACAAAACAAAGATTAGTCCACATGCTTCACATAATAATATGATATCAAAAAAATCAATCCCAATTCTCTAGCTTAGATCTATTGAGCATGAAATCCAATTTTATTCAATGGCTAATTCTAATCATAAGCATTGATGTGCATGAATGAATGAATGTGAACAAGAATAAAACATGGATTTATTCACTAATTTGGATCACTTAGCCTTTGAATTTAAGCTAAGTTATCATTATTCAAAGTATGATTTGGGTCCTAAGACATTAGGAGATCATTTGAGTTGAAATGAATAAGATTAGACAAAAACAGTAGCAGTTTTTATGAATTGCATAGAGCAGACCAGATCTTAAAAAATAGAAATAAAATACTTCCAACGGTTGGATCTCAATGATTTTTGGATATGTTATGCCCCTGTCAGTCTAGTTTCTAACCCAGAAAGAAAACCAAGGTTTGAACGGTTAGATCTCCGGGAATGTGGAAAAAACGAGGCATCACTCAGCATTCTACAACCTTCCGTCCAGAATTCTTGCACGATTTTTTAAAAATAGCAAAAAGATCAGAAATGCTTTGTTCTTTTTAGGGGGACTTCCTAACACATTAATCTGCTTAGAAACAATTATTTTGGGTCACAAACAATCTATTAAAATCCCGATTTATTTATTTCAAAAGAGTGTTGCTGTGCTGAAATCCTGGGCAGATTGTTGTTGCTTCACAAAACTCATGACCAAACCATCTTAAACATGAAACCACCTTAAAACAAATATTACAGTGGTAGAACATTGTGTTATTGACACTTTCCCGTTGGTTTCACTTGATTTTAACGGTTAGATTTCGAACTAAAAATCTTTGATCAAAAACAGTTTATGAACTCACTGTTTTCATTTGTCAAGTTCAATTTTATTTGTTAACCCCAACCATTAAACCATGAAGTTGGACTTAAACTAAACCATTTCCTCCTACCTTTTGATGGTCATTGGAGGCTAAAGACCTTTGTATTTGTAGGTTTCAAATGAAGTATGAATAGACTTCATGAAATCTCAAAATGAGGATTCTAAACCATGGAGATGGGCTTAGACTCAAAAAAGAACACTTTCTCCTACCATTTGATGGTCATGGGAGATAAAGACATGACTAATGATCCTAAGTTTCAAAGAGAATAAGGAAATGACTTCATGAGATACCAAGTTTAGAGGATCCAAGTCATGAGTATGGACTTGGATCCATCTATATGAAATAAAGTGATGATCAAATTTTGACTCTCATGTAGAGCATAAGCTTTACATGGGATTCAAAGGATCATACTCAAGAGATCAAGAGAGATATTGAAGATCTCCAAGACTCTCAAGAGAAGAACACATACAAAGAAATAGAAGGAAGAATTAGAAATAAAGACTCCTAAGCTTACTTGACAAACAAAGAAAATAACAAGAAATTTTAGGATTAGAAAAAGAAAAAGAGTAAATAAACAATCTATGGCATAGAGGATCACCTCCAAATTATCCTCAAAGTTCTCTTTTCTTTGAAGATCTTCCAAGCTCTTCTTCCTAATTCTCTTAACACTCTTCTCTTTTCTCTCCAAAAATATGTTGGTGGAGTAATGGCTATTTTGTGTGTTGTGTTGTATATAGTGGTAGCTCTTGTTGTATTCTCACCCCCCTCCTCTTCCAAGGAAGATCCCTTCTCTTTTATAGGCAAAATTATCAAGTATTTTTAGTGAATTTCGGAGCAAAAAATAGGTGTAAAACTCTCATTTGGTGGTACAATGCGTACTTTCTGAAATTAGGTAGACAGCTGCCCAGGGCGGCAGTCCAAAAAGCTGTGCGGCAGTCCGTGACTGCCGCTGCGGCACTCCATGACTGCCGCTGCGGCATTTCGTGACTGCCGCGCGGCTCTCCAAGAGTGCCGTGGCAGATTGTTGATTGCCGGGTTTTAGTCAGCCTTACTTTATCAGATTTTTGTTTTTATCTGCCTACACATACGTATTGTACCACAAAATACGGACTTTAAAAGAAAACGGCAGTCAGAAAATGTTGGCGGCACTCAGTAAGTGCCGGGCCGGCACTTACTGAATGCCGTTCGGCACTTAGTGAGTGCCGCTCGGCATTCACTGAATGCCGCAGAAATCTGCCGTGTGCCGTTTTTTGTTGAGCTTCTCTTTTTAGGTCTTTCTTTTTCCCAAAGCAAATTATTTTTGAAGATCTTTTCCGAAAATTGTGTTTTATACCTGAATTCTCCTAAATGCCTGGTATTTTCTTCTTTCTGTGAAATTTTATCGCGTTTAGAGAACTTTCTGAAGAGCTTGGAACACTTTGAATTTTCCGGTCCTTGTCATCATCAGATACGGAGGCGACACTCTCCTAAATTCAGCGGTCGGTCAAAATTGGGATGTCTACACCCTCAGCAACAGCAGGAGCTGTCGTCGGGTCACTCATAGTCGTGTCTGACAGAAGGAACCGGAACAACTGGAGGTGGTGGAGGGGATATCTCAGTGATAGTTGGGGGTGTCATGGATATTGATGGTGCAGAAGTATCAGCAGATGTTGGTGGACCAGTGGATGATGACAGAACATAGGTGGGTAGTGTAGAAGATGAAGGATCGGTAATGGGTAGGGCTATAACTGGTGGTCGATGATGGTGTGAGAAGTCGACACCCATGTGTAGAAGTAACACATCCAACTGCACTGTTATATGATCAAATCTGCCCTCAAGTCAGATCCATGCCTCTCTCTCCTTTACTAATAAGGCATGTAACATCTGGAGAGACACAAAAGATAACTCTCCCTGGGCATGAGCCTGAGATCGCTGTCTCAGCTCAAACTGCTGGACCTCAAGGATAGGATCAACTTCCTCATCTGCATCATGCTCTTCAGCCTCATAAGGCATCCCCAAAGCTGATCCCTTTGTATCAATGTCTCTGGCTCTCCTCTTCTTTGCTCCCACTTTTTCCTTTCCTTTCCCTTTTCTCTTCCTCTTCTGTGCATCTGAGTAGTGGGTAACCATCTCACCCATTCTACTCGAAGAAGTCTAAAATGCATCATCAAGGAGGGAGAGCAGCCCATCCTTGGCCACAACACTATAAATGGCCCACGCACCCTTTAGATGTTTTGTTGCAGAAACATAGCGCGTGGACTGAACCAGAAACTCAACATACAAATGCGGAAGGTAGACCTTTTTTTCCCTCTCATAACAGAATAAAGAACCCGAACATACCAAGGTTCCATCTTCTCATGATAGGAAGTCGTGAAGATGCAATTGCAGAGCACCAAGCGGAGCATATGGTAGGCATCGGTCAAGTGCTGATCCTCGATAAGTGACGAGCCGTTCCAGAACTGAACAGCCCCCGCTTGTAATCTCCCACACTATTGTGGCATACGGGGTCTCGGGAGCTCCCATTCTCTGAGGACAATCATACTCAGGCTCCTCGGGGACTCCTACCGCTGCGGCCAATATGGCAGGACTAAAGATGATCTCTCGATCGTGAATAAAAGATTGATATGTCAATGGGGCGACCGGGTCCTTGATCATGGTAGCACATACCTCTCGCACCCAAGGGATATTGACCCTCTTAGGCTGGGTCAACATCTAATACCAGTGCGGCATCGCCTAAATTCGATCCAAGAACCACGGGGCTGAGAGCCAGACCATCTCGACATGCTGCTCCAACATAATCTTATAATGGCTAAAGAACAGTGTATACCAGGACTGGTTGAAATTATTCCAGAACCCGTGTTCGGATACCGGTCCAGAATGGGTAGGTCAAATAGCTTCTCTCGATGATAGCTGGTTGTGGGATTCATGGTGATGACCCTCGGGTTTAAGCACAGTGGAGAGAGGAAGAGATGATGGTGATGATTTTGTCACACCGAAGCTCTCTAAATGGTGTGTGTAACTGGGCGAAGAAGGATCACCTAGAGCCTTTCTCTCCTTGTCTATAATCGCTTGAGAGTGGTGAGGGAAGAAGGAGAGACTAATGAAGTGTACGCTGGATGAATCGTTTAAATACAAGTTTTGATCGATCAAAAAAGTTTGATCAATCAAACGTTCAATCGATTGAGATGTTTTCTAGCGCTTGAGTTCTAGACCTTCAATTGATCAATCGAGAGTGGTTCCATTGATCGAACACAGAATTTTAATGAATCTCTAAATGAGTGAACCTAAGTACCCTCAACTAAACAAAAACTAATCTGGACAAACAGAATAGTCTAAAAGCAGTGCAAACCCAGAACATGTAAGGCAGAATTGATAACCATAGTAATATAAAATTGCCAATTTTATAAATATAATTTTAATAGCATCATTTTGCAAAATTATTTCCCCCACTTTGTACTTCAGACCTTATTACAATGAAAAGCTAGAATTAAAACTAGGAAAATAAATTGTCTTTATCCAGGATTACACTTCAATTGCAAAAGGTTAGACAAATGGAAAACTACAATTGAAGTGAACCACTATTCTTCAAGCATGAAAACTTCTTCTTCCACAATTACTTCATGCTCTGCCAAATCTTCTAAAGTGGAGTCCAAACATGACAATTCCCGTTCCCGGAATAGCCTAAAAGTGACAAGGGTATCATTAAGCATGTCCAAAACCTCTAGAGAATTGAAAACGCAAGCAAGAGGTTATCTTGTTGAGCCTTTCGGCGTCATAGATAAAGGAGTGTAACTCCTCGGCTATTCTTTCTCTTGTGGCAGAGTACTAGGAGACCCTATAAGATGTCCATGAAATAGTAAGTGCAGAAGGAACACTGGTAGAACATTGTGATTCATAGTGATAATCCTGGACAGGGAAAAATAGAAGAAAATAAAAGGAAAATAAGATAAGGAAAACAAGAACTCAAAAAAATGAAACAAAAGAGAGCAAAATAAAAATAAAGGAGAATATGACATTGTCCTAACCTCACTATTGGCATGAATGCCCAGCGTGCACTAGCTGGTAAAGGACATTGAAGACTGAACAACAAGTAGCTATGGTACACGTAGAGGTATGGGACCATCTCGAGAAGGAGAAAGTTGTTGACAAATGTGAAAACAACGTTATGGAATTTAGGCACAACATCTTGTAAGTCATCGTCTTCCCAAGGTTTCCACATCGAGTCATTATCCCACTGCTCAAGGAGTGCATCGTCAACCTCACCAACAAAGTAACCCTCCGCTTCTCCTTCTTCTTCGGGGAGTTCCATATTTTCAAAAGGATTGATGTCGAGTAGAGCTAGTGAGTGCAGGATGTATCCATGAGAGATGTTGATGAAAACATTTGCATCTGACCATTCATATGGTGAAAGGCATAATGCAACCTCCTCAGCTATCCATGGGGGGTTTTGATTTTCAGAATCAGCCTAAGAGCCTATTGAATGGACATCATCATCTCTCATTTTAGAACCTGGAGGCCAGGGATAGCATGGAATAGCTAATTAAAACAACGACATATTCAAGAATAAGAAATAAAGCAAAAATAGCAGAAAAAATAAACAAAATGCGAGAAATGAAAAGTTTACAACAATAGGTTATGACTCGCTTTGGTATTTTAGGTGGAGGAATAGTTGGGCTCATCCAGTTGGATGTGCTCAGCTTCGGTTTGAAAGTTTTCCCAAAATAGCTTTAACCTTTGGCCATTGACCTTGAAACTTTCATCGTTCTTGGGATTTATAAGCTCGACAGCCCCATATGGAAAAATAGATTTCACGATAAATGGACATGTCCACCGGGATCGGAGCTTTCCTGGAAAAAGGTGAAGGCGAGAGTCATACAATAAGACTTTCTGCCCTGACTCGAATGTTTTTCAAACATTATTTGATCATGGCAAGCCATCAACCTTTCCTTACACAACTTCGCAGAGTCATACAAATCTCTACGGATTTTCTCTAGCTTTGCGAGTTGGAGTTTTCTTACCTGACCTCCCTCTTTAATATTGAAGTTTAATGAGCGAGTTGCCCAATATGATTTATGCTCAATCTCGACAGGGAGGTGGCAAGCTTTTCCATAAACTAGCATGTACGGGGACATTCACAGGTTTATTTTATTTACTGTACAGTATGCCCATAGAGCATCAATCAATTTGTATGACCAGTCTTTCTTATTAGAGCTAACCGTCTTTTTGAGAATATGTTTTATTTCTTGGTTAGACAACTCTACCTGTCCGTTAGTTTGTGGGTGGTAAGCTAGTGCGATCTTATGATTAACCATGTATTTCTTGAGGAGTGACTCCAAAGGCCTATTGCAGAAGTGCTTGCCTTGGTCACTTATTAACGCCCTCAGGATTCCGAAATGCAACAAAATATATAATTTTAGAAGGCCATTACTGTTCTATGGTCATTGCGTCTCGTCGGTATCGCTTCTACCCATTTTGATACATATTCCACAGCTAGGAGTATGTATTCACAGTTGTTTGATTTCAGGAAGGGGCCCATGAAATCTTTGCCCCAACAATCGAATGTTTTAATTGTGATAATAGAAGTCAAGGTCATAGAGTTCCTTTTTGAAATTATACCAAGCTTTGATAGCGTTGCCACATTTTGCAAAAGGATGGCATCCTTAAATACGGTGGGCTAATAAAAACCACTATGTAAGACTTTTTATGTAGTCTTTTACGAAGCAAAGTGGCCATCGTAGGCTTTTGAATGGCATGATGTTAAAATTACAATTATATCCTCATTCAGAATGCAACGTTTGATGACCTGATCAGCGTAATATTTGTAAAGGTACGGGTCATCAAAGGAGAAGTGGCATATGAATGAGAGGAATCGTTTCTTATCTTGATTCGACCAATGCCTAGGGGTTTCTCCCGTGACAAGATAATTTACTATATTCGCATACCAGGGAAAACTTGAAACAGTCATCAGTTGCTCATACAGGAATTCATCCTTGATCAGTAGCAGTTCAGTATTGTCAAAAAATGTTAACCGAGATAAATGTTCTGCGACCACATTATCTACTCCATTTTTGTATTTGATTGTGAGATCAAACTCTTGGAATAAGAGTATCTAATGGATAAGCCTTTGTTTTGCGTCTTTCTTGGATAACAAATATTTGAGGTTCGAGTGGTCTGTAAAACAGACAATTAGGGACCCTATCATATAAGACCTAAATGTATCCAAGGCGAATACTATAGCCAGTAGCTCCTTTTCAGTAGTTGGATAATTCATTTAAGCTTCATTTAGTGTTCGACTAGAATAGTAGATAACGTATGGCTTATTATCCTTCCTCTATCCTAGAACTGCACTAATAGCATAGTCGCTAGCATCGCACATTAGATCAAAAGGTAAACTCCAGTCGGGTGGCTGTATTATTGGTGCGGAGGTAAGGTAGTCTTTTAGTGCATCAAAAGATGTTTTGTAGCTTTCCGACCATTCAAATGGTATGTCTTTAACAAGTAGCTGACAAAAGTGGTCAGGAGTTTGCACTAAAATTTTGGATAAATCGACGATACAATCCCATATGTCCCAAGAAAGAGCGGATGTCTTTGACTGTACGGGGGACAGGTAGCCTCGAGATTATGTAGATTTTTGCCTTATCCACTTGGATACCTTTATTAGAGATTATATGACTAAGGACTATTCCCTTGGTCACCATCAAGTGAAACTTTTCCTAGTTTAGTACTAGGTGTTTGTCTTGACATCATGCTAACACCTATTCAAGGTTTTTTAAGCAATTATCAAAACTATGGCCAAACACAGAGAAATCATCCATGAAGACTTTGAGTGTTTGTTCGACCATGTCACTAAAGATGCTTAACATGTACCGTTGAAAAGTAGCAGGTGCATTGCATAAGCCGAAGTGCATACGATGGTAGGTAAAAGTATCGAAAGGACAGGTGAAAGCTATTTTCTCCTGATCTTCAGGGCATAACTAATTTCATTTTTGGAGGCAAAGGTTCATATGGTGTAACCCACATACATTCAACTCTATCCTCCTCTTTCATTTCCATCATGAGGCACATTTGATTTAGGTAGGCATTCAGTAGAGTAGAATCATTTGGTCGATAGACAGTGTCAAATTATGACACAACTATGTCCAAAGGATCTTTGTAATCGACAATATCGGCCTCATCTTTAATGACCGTTTCGATGTAATTTACTTCTTCTTTGTCCTCATATTCTTTAGGTCAGGGATTTGAAAGGATTTTTACATTTGAAGACATATTCTCGAATACGATGGTCATTATATCACTGCTTATTTTTATCATGGCATCGATTCTGTTGAGGAATGGACATCCAAAAATCTCTGGGATTTGTGCACATGGATTAGACACAGGTTCAGTGTCTAAGATTACAAAATCAACCGGGAAGACTAACGAGTCTATTTGCACAAGAACGTCCGCCAGTATTCCTCTTGGTTATTTTACTGACCTATCTACCAGTTGTAGTGCAACTCGAGTAGGTTTGAGTTCACCTAACCCTAGTTGTTTATAAACGGAGTATGACAACAGGTTTACGCTTAATCCTAGATCAAGGAGTGCGTTGTCTATCTGTTGATTCCCAATTTGGCATGAGACAGTAGGAGTACCGGGGTCTCTGAGTTTTGGAGGCATTTCATTTTGGATGATTGCGTGTAACACCCCGTATTTTCCTGACATAAATATTCATTTAAAAATAAAATTTAATGAAACAACCTAAATTATTATGTGTATTGGTTGTGTGCATTTATATTTTTATGGTTATTTATTTATATATGTGTATTTGTTTTAATTATTAATTATTAATTACTATGTGAAGTTTTATAGAGCTAAGTGGCGGAGTTAAGTTGTAAAAAAATTTAAGTTGAACAAGTTATTGAAGAGTTGATGTATTTATTTTTTAGTAGTCCTTAGAGTCCGGTGAATGTGTTAATTTATGTTTTTAACATTTTAATTAAGTACCCGGGATATATACACCTATAGGGCTACTCATTTTAGCACCTTGGAATGTATTTCGGGCCCATATAGAGCCTTTTGTGGGCCCACAAGAAGAAAAAAGGGATTTCTAGCATTTGTGTATATGTGTTATAATACATGTGTCAAATATGTGTATGCATATTATTTAGGTGCCCTAGGGTTAAAAAAAAAGAAACATGAGAAAAATAGAACAGTTGAGAGAGAGAGAGAGATAGAGAGAGAGAGAGAGGGAGAGAGAGAAGAAGAAGAAGAAGAAAAGAGAAACCTCAACCTTTTGTTTTATGGAATCGTCATCAACCTTGAAGCCCTCAATTGTTGAGTGAACTTGTCTTTTTTTCTTTCAATCTCGTTTGATTGAAATTTAAATGGATCAAATGTTGATTTAGTATGGTTATGGATTATGAAATTTAAGTTTTTATTTTTTATTTTTACAATGATTGAAGTTTTGATTTGAGATTTATAGATGAGCATTGAATATACATTTGATGTTTGTAGTATGTCCGGGCACACATGGGATATATGTGTGGGCTATACCATGGAGGATGGCCAAGTGGTGAACCTAGGGAATACAAAGATAAATTTAATGCTAATAAATAATAAAAATGGATTATTTCATAAGACTAATAAGCGTGAAATAATGAACGCGACATTTATGTTAGAATGTGGGCAGTTGATATATAGAATTGTTCGCTTGGCTTGTGGTCATTCAATTTACAGGATGGTGGGCCCACTAACTTTTATGCAGGGCTGGCTCACCATAGATATACGACTGGTAAGTATTTGGTTAGTATTATTCGGGTTCGGGACCATTGCCAGCACATTGAAGGAAACTACTCTTCTGGCCTGAAATGTGTGTGGAACTACTGTTCTAACCCGATAGAGATTCTGTATGATTGCGTTGCTTATTTTCTGTGTGACGAAAATGTATAAGGTGTTTTGGTTATATTTTCTTTGTGAGTATTTTTAGGACTCTATGGGACACCGCTGTTCCCTAAGACTAGTTTTTATTTTTTGGTTGACTCATACCAGTATTTTATATACTGACCCGGGTGCTTAATGCATTCGGGGCGTTTCCATATGAAACGTAGTCGAATGTATTTGTGCAAGTTTAGTATTTGGAGATTTTCGTTGGAGCTTCTATTTGTGTGAAGAGATTGACACTATATTAATTTTTTTTGAGTTTTAATTTCTTTTCTTATTGTACTAGTTTATTTCTGGCAATGTGGGTCATGTTTGTATAATTGCTATAAGGAATGTATATTAGGTATTGGGAACGTTTTTGTTGCTCTGACTAGAGGTTGTAATAGAGGTTATTCTTTCAAAGCTTTAATTGTAAATGGAATGTTTGATTATTAATGAGACTTAGAAATGTTCATTCAGTTTTCGTTTGTCAATTTAAGTTATTTAGTTGATTTATCTTTGATCAAATGGATTTGAGAATTTTTGGAATCGGGTGAGTTGATTTTTAAAAAAAATAGAAATGTGGTGATTTTGTTTTAAAAAGAAAAGGAGATTTTATTACAAATGTTTTAATCAGGTTTTTAAGAAAATCTATTTTCATAAATAGTTTTAATAGGATGGGCTTCGTGGTGTTCACTCCGATAGTTGGGCAGTCGAATAGTAGTCTAGATTTAGTTCTATGCTGATTATTTGGCTTTTCAAAAATTGGGGTGTGACAGTTTGGTATCAGAGCTTATGGTTAGCTTAGCAAGTCAAGGTGATTCTCAGAATGTTGTTTATGGGTTTGTTAGAGCTTTAGGTTTGTGAATTTGCTTGGGTTTGGGCTATGTGTGATCTATATGTTTTGCGTAGTGTGGTCTATGTGTTTTTTTATAGTTAAATTGTCTTACTTCTGATGCCTGACACTCGCATGATACATGATGATTGTATGAAATCATGCATTATATTATTTAGTTGCATAGTAGTGCATCCATTTATTGATATGTGGAGTAATGGGGGAAGTTAGAAGCTGATATTAGTGTGTGGCTTCTTATCAAGTATTGTATAACGGGCGACGACTACGTGGTTGTCTACATATACGACATGGCTATTTTCGACAGGAATTCAAATTAAGTTATGATTATACTGCATCTATCAATTATCATCAAGAAGACCTCTTATTATATTGGTGAGGACTATTTATTAACTTCTAGCGGATATTGGAGTATGGGGATTTTTCTAGTATCAGAAGATTTCTAATCTAACTATTATTGGATATTCTAGACTTCTTCTAATTATTGGATTATTATCGACTTGTTCTGATTTTTTCATCTCTATTAATTATCTACTGGTTTCCTGATGCTGAATCTATTTTTGGTATTCAGGATTTCATATGTTGATTTTATCATCGGATATTCTGCTGCGGTATTCTTCTCTTATATTTCTATGAAGGAGGCATATGCTTTATGGATCTTGAATTATCTATCAAGCTAGTGTGATTTTCTCAGACTTATTCTCAGTAGGGACTTCTGGAAGGATGAGTATTAGTTGGTGAATCAATACGATAAGTTATTTGGGTATTCCAAGGAGGATTAGTGTGGGGGTAAACAGGTTACATGCATTATTCTTATTCTTATAATTTGCATAATCATCTCTGTCATAATTATCTGCTTGCATTTAACAATTAACTATACGAGGCTCAAGGTATATATCAGAGGGTTTCCTTGTTTGGATTATTCGCTCAACGTACTAAGTCTTGTATGGTTGAAAGTTATATGTTAATCAATGCTTTGTATAAAATTTTGTGTTTAACGTTATTCATGACTACTATACGTGTTTACCATTATTTCAAATTTCGGGACGAAATTTCTTTAAGGAGGATAGAATGTAGCACCCCGTATTTTCTTGATATAAATATTCATTTAAAAATAAAATTTAATGAGACAACCTAAATTATTATGTGTATTGGTTGTGTGCATTTATATTTTTATGGTAATTTATTTATATGTGTGTATTTATTTTAATTATTAATTACTGTGTGAAATTTTATAGATCTAAGTGGTGGAGTTAAGTTGTAAAAAAATTTAAGTTGAACAAGTTATTGAAGAGTTGATGTATTTATTATTTAGTAGTCCTTAGAGTCCCGTGAATGTGTTAATTTGTGCTTTTAACATTTAAATTAAGTACCCAGGTTATGTACACAGATAGGGCTACTCATTTTAGCACTTTGGAATGTATTTCGGGCCCATATAGAGCCTTTTTGTGGGCCCACAAGAAGAAAAACGAGATTTCTAGCATTTGTGTATATGTGTTATACTACATATGTGTATACATATTATTTAGGTGCCCTAGGGTTTATAAAAAAAATGTGGAAAAAATAGAACAGTCGAGAGAGAGAGAGAGAGAGAGAGAGAGAGAGAGAGAAGAAGAAGAAGAAGAAGAAGAAGAAGAAGAAGAAGAGAGGAACCTCAACCTTTTGTTTCGTGTAATCATCATCAACCTTGAAGCCCTAAATTGGTGACTGAACCTGTCTTTTTTTTCTTTCAATCTTGTTGGATTGAAATTTAAATGGATAGAATGTTGAATTAGTATGGTTATGGATTATGAAATTTAAGTTTTTTTTTAACAATGATTGAAGTTGTGATTTGAAATTTATAGATGAGCATTGAATATAGATTTGAGCAATTATTAAATGTTCGGATTTGGGGTTTTCACGGTTCAGATCTGAGTAGATAATTTATAATAACTCATACGTTACTGTTTTCGTTATTCTGTTTGCGCTGGCCTATAGGAAACGCAATTCTGGACAACTTTTGTCTAATGGTGTTTTTAATGATTCTGCACCTTTTGTGAAGAAATTGATAATTACAGTAGTAGTGAACAAATGTCTAATTGAATATTTTACGATATGGAAAATATGATTTCTTATTACATGTTTCATGCATACTAATATATGAATGTTTGGTTGAAGTAATCGTGTCAGAAATAATTGGCTTTATGTTGTGGAAATTTATAAAAGGCAAACTAGATACGTTGATTAGTATATTGGTGATCTTGTATTTCGATCGGAATTTTGTGGAACCATTGTTATGGGTAAATTGATAAAACCCCTATATTGTGAGAAGTTGGAACGCATCTAAAAGTTAGAGATGTGATTGGCCTATGATGAGACTGAACTATGTGATAAACGTGAATTCACAATTACTGGGTTAATACGAATGATAAACGATAATTGCAACATAATTCCTTAGTGTTCACCACACCCCGTTGTGTGATATGTTTTTTTTGGTTGCTCGACTTGCTGAGTGTAGCCTTTTGCCAGTGGTTTCGTGATCAAGCTGTCCTAAGCCTTATCCTCGGTTTAATTTATAGACGTCTAGGCATATTGACTGGCCTTCTATTGTGTATACTTGGTTTGGTTGATACCCCAACCAAACTGGCACCGGAGTGGATGTTGGTAGTATGTCCGAGCACACATGGGATATGTATGTGAGTTGTACCATGGAGGGTGGCCAAGTGGTGAACCTAGGGAGCAAAAAGATAAATTTAATGCTAATAAATAATAAAAACGGATTATTTCATAAGACTGATAAGCGTGAAATAATGAACGCGACGTTTATGTTAGAATGTGGGCAGTTTAAATATAGAATTGTTCGCCTGGTTTGTGATCATTCAATTTACAGGATGGTGGGCCCACTAACTTTTATGAAGAGCTAGATCACCATAGACATCCGACTAGTAAGTATTCGGTTAGTATTATTCGGGGTTGGGACCATTGCCAGCACATTGAAGGAAACTACTCTTCTGGCCTGAAATGTGTGTGGAACTACTGTTCTAACCCGATAGAGATTCTATATGATGGCGTTGCTTACATTCTGTGTGATGAAAATGTATAAGGTGTTTTGGTTATATTTTCTTTGTGAGTATTTTTAGGAGTCTATGGGACACCGCTGTTCCCTAAGACTGGTTTTTATTTTTTTGGTTGACTCATACAAGTATTTTATATACTGACCCGAGTTCGTAATGCATTCGAAGCGTTTCTATATGAAACGTAGTCCAATGTATTTGTGCAGGTTTAGTGTTGGGAGATTTTTGTTGGAGCTTCTGTTTGTGTGAATAGATTGACGCTGTATTAAATTTTTTTTTTTTTTGAGTTTTAATTTATTTTCTTGTTGTACTGGTTTATTTCTTGCAATGTGGGTCATGTTTGTATAATTGCTATAAGGGATGTATATTGTGTATTGGGAATGTTTTAGATGCTCTGACTAGAGGATGTAATAGAGGTTATTCTTTCAAAGCTTTAATTGTAAATGAAAAGTTTTTTACTATTAATGCGAATTAGAAATGTTTATTCAGTTTGCGTTTGTCAATTTAAGTTATTTAGTTGATTTAGCTTTAATCAAATGGATTTGAGAATTTTCGGAATCGGGTGAGTTGTTTTTTTTTTGTAAATTTAAATGTGGTCATTTTGTTTTTAAAAGAAATGGAGATTTAATTACAAATGTTTTAATAAGGTTTTTAAGAACATATATTTTCATAAAAAGTTTTAATAGGATGGGCTTCGTGGTGTTCACTCCGATTATTGGGCAGTCGAATAGTAGTCTAGATTTAGTTCTATGTTGATTATTTGGCTTTCCAAAATTTGGGGTGTGGCATTGCGCTCGCTTGGCAAGCGACATAGGCGTGTTTCTTTACACTCTGCCGCCTCTTGACCGTGCATAAATCTTTAAGGTATTTAGCATAGGCCTGTACTTGTTTGATTGCATCAAGGAGTGGAAGGTTTATTTTACTTGTTTAACCAGTTCCAAGAACTCCTGATTCTTTATCTCATTTTTAGGCTTCTTTAGCCTTTGACGATAAGGTACGGGGAAAGGGCACATAGGTAATTCGTCCTTAACTGGCTCCTTTCTAGGCCTTCTCTCAACTTCTTCGACTTCTTCAGGGGCTTCATCATTTGCTTTTAATGATTCATTATTAGTAGATGGCTCCTGTTCCTGGGTAGATGGCTCGTTTGTATTTACCACTTCATGTTCTTCTTACTCTTTAGGTGTAGAAAGAGGCATGTTGTGCCCTATAATCTTGCCGCTTCTCAGAGTAGTCACGACTTTTGCATGTTCTTGATTATTGGGACCATTGTTGTATCCCTTAGGGTTTTGAAGTAGTTGGGCAGAAAACGTTCCACCCTATCCCTCTTGTCGTGCATCCATTCTCTCTAACGTCGCAGACATTTTACTCATCATTTGAATCAATTACTGGGATAAATTCGCGTTAGAGAGCGGATCTTCCTCTTGCACCTTTTTATGTGGTGGTATGTAGATATTAAACTGTCGGTTATTAGAGGGTTGAGCCTGGTTGTGGTTATTATATCTATTTTGATTTGCTGGGGCTGTCTGTTGTTTTGCCCTTGATATTGATTGTTATTGTAGGGCTATTGCTGATATTGGTTTTGGGTCCCAGCGTCGTTCTTCCAATCAAAACTGGGATGATTCCATCGATTGCTATTTTGAAAATTATTGTTGTTATTGTAGGAATTCCCCGTCCCTCTATATCCTTACATGGTGTTCATTTCCATGGGGGCCTGTTTTTGAAAATACGGCACATTAGGATAGTTTTAAGTTGTATGTCCCAACATATTGCATATGCCGCATGGTTCTTCAGGTAAAACCTATCTAGAACTCTCTCCTTTCATTCCTAAATCCTTTACCTTTCTTGCTAGTTCTTCATATTTTGTCATTAGGTGATTTTCACTTTTTAACTAATAAATACTTTTCTCCTCTACAACTACTAGTTGTGCACGTGAAATGTCACACCCCGATTTTTAGACAACCAAATACCCATTCAATAATATTCCAACCAGTATTTAATTGCCCAAAAATCTGAGAGTGAAAAAAACAATCAACTTGTCACACATTTGAAATAGTAAACTTTGCTGAAAAATGTTCCTCTTTAAAATAATTCACAAACTTTAAGTAACAAAAAAAATAATCATTTTCATTGAGATCTCCATGATAAAATTATAAACTACAATTTACAATAATAAAGAGAATTCTGTTGCCATAACAAAATAAGAAATCCACATTTTTACAAAACTTGAATCAGAGCTACTACAATCGTCCCAAACAAATCTTATATTAAACAGCCCCAAAACCAGCATGGGTTGAAATTGTTCTTCATAATAATATTGTACAAAGAAACATCTCTAACAATTTTCATAAACATAATTCAAAATTCGGAGTTAACATTTACTGCTACTGTAATATGAATTTTTTGCCCAAACGGTGCAGAATTGAGAAATATATCATTAGACAAAAAACGTGCAGAATTGCGTTTTACATGGGACAACGCGAACAGAAAGCTAAAATTCCAAACAAACGATTCTGTACAATGTTTTGAAAATTCAGCGATCATAGAAAAACCAATAAAAACGAATTTTCCTACTTATTTAATTAATTAATTTTTCTTTCTCCCTAGGTTAATCTCATGAATCTGAACATTAGTTTATCAACGTATAACCATATCTATTTGGGTAATACTAGGATCCAAATCAACAAATCGCATACGATACTAAAATTTATATATCAATCCAAACATTTAACTTGCAGTGATTGATTCAATTGCGTATACATATATACCCACGTGTGTATATATATATACCCAAATATATATTTAACTCACCAATTGTGCCAAATCCCACAAAGATATGAATCGACGTTAACCACGACGAATGCACCGCATATGATTCAACGATCATTCTCATTCTTCCTCTTCGTCTGCTTCCTCTCTCTTTCTCTTCCTCTCTACTTCTTTATTCTCTTTTCTCTCCCTCTTTCTCTTTCTCTTCTTCTTATCTTCCCTTGGTGGCTAGGGTTAAGATAGTAGGGGTGAATGTATTGTTGGGAGAACTATATAGGGTTAACAAGACATAATCCCGTTTTTATTTTTACCCCTTCATAAAAATACATCATATGGCCCTAAAATGCATTGCAAAGTACTAAAATGAGTTACCCATTGGGTACCCATGACCCAGGTACTTAATTCTTATGTTAAATACATTGTTTAGAATATTTACGGGCCCTGTAAACACTACTAAATTATAAACACATCAATTCTTTAAAATTTAAACTTACACAAATTTATCCCATCACTTAAGTTTATAAAAATATTCACATCGTAATTTGTACTAAAAAAATTAATACACATAGATATATAACCATAAACATAAATACCCATAGCTAATTTATCACATATAAAAATTCGGGTGGCCACATTAACATATAAAAATAAATGTTTATATCTTGAAAATTACGGGGTGTTACATTCTACACTCAAAGAAATTTCGTCCCGAAATTTGAAGCAACGTTATATGTACAAAATAATTATGAATAAAATTAAGCACGCAATTTCATACAAAATTGTGATTACGTTATAACTCTCAACCATACGAGACCAAGTACGCCGAGCGACTAATCCAAACAAGGAAACCCTCATATATATACTTTATTCTCGTATAATTAATCGTCGAAAGGTAATCATCAGCATAAAGTTTGATGCAAAGATTGTGAATATAAACTATGCATGTAACATGCTCACATTTAATCAATGATTTAACTACATGCTCATGTTTACCTCTTACCATGTCCCGAACTCCTACTACTCGGGATACCCTATACTTACAACTCAAATGTATAGCTTCAAGATCATTCAGAACCTTTCACTATGAATAAGAATACCCGTCCAAATTAATAAGCTGTGGTAGATATAAGAAAACCTCTGGATCAATATACACTCCCGAAAAATAATAACGCATAGAAATTCCATGTTGAGAGATACGATAGATGCAGTAGTAGAATATCAGCCGATAATACCAGCTTCATAATAAGAAATCCAAAATACCCGTTGATAGATAAGAAATCCCAGAATACCAATAGTAATAGAATCCGCTTCAGAAAACCATAATAATCAATATAGATGAGAAGGCTAGAAAACCAGTTGATAACATAAGAAATACAGAAATCCAATCCTTGCCTCCAATTGCCGTACAAAATTTCTCAAGTCCATCGTATTCACCCACATAACTATTCCATAAACAAAAACAGATTTCCCCTCGATACAACCCCAATATACCAATACAAGATACATGCACTAACATGCAAATTTAACCATTATCCTATATGCTCATACTTGGTCTCAAAAATAACATGCAGTTAATACCAAGCAAGGAAGCAAATCAATATGTACGAGCATACGGTTCACAAACTACTACTAAGATATAAACACATTATTCACATTACAAAGCACATAGCAACAAGAAGCACGTAGTAGCACATACTCCCAATCCCAAAGAAATTCGCAAACCTAAAGCTCTGACAAGCCCATAAATCACGATCTGAGAATCACTTAGACTCGCTAAGCTAGCCTTAAGCTCTGATACCAAACTGTCACACCCCGATTTTTAGACAACCAAATACCCATTCAATAATATCCCAACCAGTATTTTATATACTGACCCGGGTGTGTAATGGATTCGGGTGCGTTTCTATATGAAACGTAGTCGATTGTATGTGCAGGTTTAGTATTTGGAGATTTTCTTTGGAGCTTCTGTTTGGGTGAAGAGATTGTCGCAGTGTTGTTTATTATTAGAGTTGTATTTTTTTGTTGTACTTTATTTTGTTTTTGGCATTGTGGGCCATTATTGTAATTGGTATTGGGACGTTTAGTAGCTCTGACCAAAGGTTGTAATAGAGGTTATTCTTTCAAAGCTTTAATTGTAAATGAAAAGATTTTTATTCTTAATGAGAATTGAGAAATATTTATTCAGCTTCTGATTTTCAATATAAGTGATTTAGTAGTTGTACCTTTAATCAAATATATTTGAGTATTTTCGGAACCTCATGAGTGTTTTTTTTTAAATGGAAATGTGGTGGTTTTGTTTTAAAAACATAAATGGAGATTTATTACAAATGTTTTAACCAAGTTTTTAAGAACATCTATTTCCATTAAAAAGTTTTATTAGGTTGGGCTTCGTGGTGTTCACTCCGATAGTTGGGCAGCCGAATAGTAGTCTAGATTTAGTTCTATGCTGATTATTTGGCTTACCAAAAATCGGGGTGTGACATGAAACCTCTTCAGAGTTCGACCATTCATGAGCATGTATGGCTAACCACTCGAAGTGGGCTTCAGCCTCTTCGGTGTTTTTGCTAAGAAATGGACAGGTGCTCATGGTTTCAACCAGTTTTTTTGTTTCACCATTTAGTCCTTCATAAAAGTCGCTAATGGTTCGCATTTCTCATACCTGTGATGTGGGCATGAGAGAAGTAAATCTTTGAAACTCTCCTAAGTTTGAGTAAAGGTTTCATTACTTTTTTTGTTTATTTGTCGTTTAAGTTCGGTGGTCATACGAGGTGGGAAGAATTTCTTTAAAAATGCAGTGTTTATCGCATGCCAGGTGAAGATTGAATTTGGCTTGAGGGTGAGCAACCACGCTTTTGCTTTATCCTTCAGGGTGAAGGGGAATAACATTAAGTGTGTTACATCCACAGGACAGTTCTGAGAGAATGTTTTACAAACATCCTCGAAGTCCTTGACATATAGATATGTCTTCTCACTCTCCATTCCATGAAATGTTGGAAGGAGTTGAATCATTCCGTTTTGAAATTGGAACTTGCCCGCATGGGGTGGAATGAGAATACAAGAAGGAGTCAGTGCGTGTTTAGGTTGTATGAGATCGCACAAGGGACACAGCGAATCGTCAATAGGTACACCACATTCTCACCATTTTCACTTTGAGAGTCACCCATTGTTTCGGTAGGTGTGGCGACGGGGTTGATAGAACTAGAGGAATCAGATAGGTAGAATGGATTTTCGAAAATTCCTTCAATGGAATTATCAGGCATGAAAGGAATAAAGTCTAAAAAGATTTTAAACCTAAAGAAAATGAAAAAGAAAAACAGAAATAGATTAAGACAGAGCGATGTAATCTAAATATTAGCTGGTCGCCTTCCCCGGCAACGGCGCCAAAAACTTGACACGAAATTAACTTGTGTGCGCTTGTGTGCTATACCCAAGTGTAGGTAGACGTGCATGTAGTACTAGATCGGTCCATGTCGATCCCACAGAGAAGGTTTTAACTAGCTACTTAGATTAAACTCAAAGAGAAAATAAAAATTCGATATTTAAAGAAATGTGTAGAACACGAAGTTCCACAATTAAAAACTACTAAAATAAAGCAACTAAATTAAACTAATGATTAACTAATTAGCTAAAACGTTATTTTAAAAAATAGTTTGTCTTTATGAAAGGGGGATGTTGTGATCACACGAATCCATAGTGACCTTGGCATCTACCATGCAGTCACATTAAAGCTCTATGGAGTACGTCTCTCTACAGTATTTTGTATTTTCTAAAGATAAAGATTCAGTAGTCCTTTCATGACCGGGACTACATCATCACAATTGATTTCAAAACACATGAAGGCGGTTAAAAACAATAGTTAGGACTCGCACTCTGAATGATGTTAGCATTTAAAGTAGTTTGCAAAAGTTATTGAAGAAAAATGCCTTAAGGCTTAAAGTTAAAAAACTGTTTTGACAAACTGAGCATATGGGGACAGTTTGATAACCATTCTCAGAAATAGAAAGTCTAAGAATACTGCAAAGGATCAACCCAAGAATCTGAAGGTTCGATCGATCGATGCGCTCTCGATCAATCGAACATCATCATCTCTCAACCGATCAAAATGTCTTCGATCGCTTGACTGTATCTTGGTTTCGATCGATCAAACTAAATTCGATCGATCGAACACAGGTTTTATACTGCTGCATAGCAGAGGCTGGAGATCAGTGTTTCATCGTGATCTCCCAACTTTGGGACTAGCTTTTTGGTTGGAAAGGCGGTCACAGGAAGAAATACCCTACCAATGAATAGATTAGTCTTCTAACGTCAACAATCTCTTTCTTCATATACGAGACCATTCGGTATGATATCCGAAACTATAGATATGACAGAGAAAAAGATAGATATTCCCATGGTAGGGCATTTGGTTTGGTTCATTCTTTGACTGCTCAGCTCTTCCAAAGGTGAGGCGTTGGTCGGTCCTAGAAACGGCAGCAGCAGTGCGAGGAGTTAACAACCGAAGACATGGTCTGGAGTGTCACAAATGCATGTTTGATGTAAAAATTCATTAAGGTTCTATTTGATTGTGATTTTTAACATAAGAATTATGAAAACTATGGATTAAAGCTAAACTAACAAGCAACACTACGAGTATTACTGCTTATATTATGAAAAACTACTACCAGAATGTGAACAATCAATAAAACGAAAACTAAATGAAAGGAACACTTGTATTAAAACTAAAATCACCAAGCAATCAATGTAGAATCTAAGATTAACCTACAAAAACAAGCACTCTATGTCTCTCTCTATGTAAACTGTGAAAACCAAAGGTTGGGCATAAACCTAAAATTAGGATTACAGAATACGTTTCTGCTGCATTCGCTAAAATCTAATAAAAGACAGGTTCGATCGATCGACATCATTCGATCGATTGAACTTTTGAAATACTCGAGCGCTTGAATATCCTTCGATCGATCGAAACCTCGATCGCTTGAGAGTTCTTCGATTGCTTGAACTTCAGTTTCCATCTTTGTATTTTCTTACTTATAATCAAGCTTTCCTTTTAACTTGGTATTCATTCCTGCACATAACACAGTAGCATATCTGCACGAACAATAGCTAAAACAACACAACTCATCATAGATTTGTCACATTGTATAAAAGCTGGCATTGTAACACAAATTGCAGATAAAACAGAGAGTTGTAAACTAGATTAGTGTATTTCCTTCTTTTAGCACAGTTGTATTTTATAAATACTCCCGCTTGTCAGCAGCCATATGAGAATTTATGAGTAAAGCTAAAATAAATTTTCATTAAAGATATTGATAGTACAAGCATCAATTCTAATAATACAAGTCTTAACCGACTTAGCTTCCTACTATAATACAAAATGTGGAAGTACCAACTGAATACAAACAAGATCAAGATAACTAGAGCATCTATCCTTTGACCGTGTACTCCTCCTGAAACCATGTTCTCATCCGGGGGTTCCATTAAGTAAAGGAAACAAGTTTTCATTGATAACTTCAAATATTTACATAGTACAACATAGTACTAAAACATTTACATAGGTATGCGCCCACACCGAATATATATACATAGTAGGGAACAGTACCAACATGGACCACCCCAACTACCCAAATTCGAACCCAGCTACAGACACAACATGGACCACCCCAACTACCCAAACCCGACCCGAACTTGACCCGACATCAAAACGACGTCGCCCTACTTAAAGGACCCATGGGTTATTTTAAACCCAACCCTACCCAAAAACCTTACCCAATTTTCAACTCATCTAAACCCTACCCGAACCCGACCTGTACCCATTTGTTATAACCCAAAATCCAAACCAACCCCTTTTCTTCTTCGGCCAACCCCGACGCCACCGGCGATGTATGATCCGCCAGAAAATCTTCTCTCCCTCATATCTCACTCAACTCTCCATCAAAATGCATGAGACCAAGGGGGAAATCTTCATTTCTTCCTCCTCTACAGCATATTAGGAGTTGAGACTCCAGTTATATCATATCTACACAAACTGCAACATTATCGCATCAGTCAAAAATACAAATAATGCCATGTATGGTCTATTAGATGGACACCATTTCAAAAACTGTTCATGAAGGAATATGTAGGGGTCATGAGGGTCAGATTAGTACAATTTTTAGGGGCTGTGATGGTGTTTCAAAAAAATAGAGCTCTGACGTGAAGCTCTAATGGTGATCCAAAGAGGCCGTGAGCCTTAGGCTCTGTTTGACTTCATTTAAATGATCCAAAGGCATCTCTGAGGATATGCAAGGGTCCAAAAATAACAGTGGGGGTTGGGTTTACCTTTGGGAACTCTCAGTCTCTTTCTTGCTCTCTATTCCTCATTCTTCTTCTTCTTTGTCTGCTTTCTTCTTTTCCCTTATGCTCCTTTGTGTGGGTGTGTATAGAGTGAGGGTGAGATAGTGATGAAATGTAGAGAGGGGAGTGTGAGGGACAGGTGTGTGTGGCCTTGTGCTCTCTCTCAAGCTCTCTCCGGTTCTCTTTCATGGTTCCACTCTATCTATCTTACCATCTGTGTAAGTGTGTATAATGCCTATGATAAACATTGTTTGCATGTGAGTGATGTCTATATAAGAGGGGTGGGTTTGGCAAGTGTTATACATGCTTGAGCATGTATGCCAAATGTCATGTGGTGTGTGCATAGGTGACACATGGTCAGTGTTGGGCACATAGCTGCCACGTGGCAATGGTGTGGCCCATGTCTCAATTTACGTGCAATTACATGGGATTTTGTGCATGTATTGATGTATGTGCACAAATGTAATTGTGCTTATGTATGAGGCTGTGCACGGGCTTAAGTATAAGTCATCTGTGAATTATAACTAGGATTAAAAGTCAGGATTGAGACTACTGTGATTATAAGTAATGACATAGTTGTTGGGATGACAGTCCAAAGAATATGATCCTGACGAAGATTACCCTAACAAGATTACTATAACTAAGCTATTCCTAAGGTGATGTCATCGATTCTAAATTCTTACGTGAAATTTCCATAAAAAATAGAGGTATTACATCTCTACTCACCTTATAGGAGATTTTATCCCCGAAATCTATAGATTGCTAGGTCCTAAAAGTTCAAAGTTCTAATCTTATCTCAGACTTTGAGGTCATGAGGCATTCATCGATTAACTAATCAGGTCTTTTCCTCTTAGTAACCAAATCAGATGGATGCCACTTCTCTTTGCAAATTGAACCCATGTGATATACATGAGGTGAACATGGAGTGTTGTACCTTTCACTCAGCATTCGGTGTTTTCACCTTTGTCAATTGAAGTCAATAGTTCCTTTGGTGAGCTTGGTCTCTTGGCTTTTGTGGTGGTGGAGCATTACCATGGTTCTTTGACTCCGTGCACTTCCTACGGATGTGTCCCATCTTGCCACAGTAGTAACATTGTATGTCTCGTCTTCTATGTTTTCTGGGCATTGGGCAATTCGCTGTTATGTGTCTGGGAATCCACCCACCCTTTTCATCTGGGGTTTCAGAATTGATTTTCCTTTAAAATATTTGATAAAAAGAGAGTCTGTGAAAACAGATACAGAGTAGCTACTTGGTCTTTAGGAATCAAGAAACCCAATTTGGCTCACCCAAATTGATAAAGGGCACCGGTCCTTCAAACCAAATAACTTGGCTCGAATTTTTAGTACAAGAGATGAAGGAGCCTTTGTCACGAATAAAACACCCTCGACTCGCCCCATCTCTCGATGGGCCTCAATTAGCATCAAAATAATTGTCTTATACTATGTTTGGTTCATAAATTAATACTATGATAAGTATATTACATTGTCAATACATTCAAGTGTCTCAAATGTCAATTCTATCTGGCGAACCCATTGCTTAGCTTGCCCTGCTCCTGTTAATCCGATAAAGGTTCCTGGTTGAAGAGCACAAAATTCCTTTAGTAACTTGACTATTGTTTGACGTATTGGTGCTTCATTGCCGACAACATAATCAACACGATTGATAATTTGTTCCATGCGATGGATGAAAACTCCAACCATTCCTGTTGGATCTGCCTCAACAGGTACTACATCAGGTACTCCATTTAGCTGGCCCGGGTTTTCTCGAGTCGTTCTAACTATAATGAGTGCTAGTAGTGTTCGGTGTCTCAACCTATAAATGAAAATCTATTCGGTCATACGCATTCTATCTTACAGCTTAGGTAAATAAAAACATGTGGTAACAAATATATAAGACCACTATATAATACGATCACATCAAGCAATGTGGATACCTTGCCTAAATAATAACATTAACCACAGAGGTTAGTCTACCTTCCAAGTATGCTCAAATGTATCTATATTGAAACCAAAGGTTACGAAACTATAGGTTCTAAGCGTAAGGTCAAAACATATGTTGTATTTCTATTCTCATGTTCTAGACTACGAGAACTGCACAACTAACATATGAGACCACTCAACTAATATGTGACTTAAGGTAACGGGATAATCTTATCCTTAACCTCGTTTTACTTCTAGGTCGTACTGACTGTTCTAAGATTGCTTAGGAATTCGTCAGTGTCCAACTCCAACGGTTCTATATTTAGGATCTCTGTGCCCACAACTAATTCTCAATGCCTTGTTCTCCATGAACTCAGTTATCAACATTCTTATTGGTTCCAACAGTTACTATCCTCCAAAGAATCATCCTAAGACCGATTCATCTAACCCCTCACTACCTGACAAGATAACAGCTCCATCTCATCTCAGCTAATCCTCATGCTATTGACATTAACTTAGAACTCGGGTTCTAATCACAAAAGACAAGCGATTTGCAACTAAAACCTAGGCTCGAATACTAAAACTCCTGTCACGCCCTAGAGAAGCAAAAATAAAAAGAAAAAGTTCCTATTTGGTCCTGTAGGTTCATGACTCATGAATAACTGCATTGTCATCTACTCAAACCAATAAATACAATGATAGGGAGGATGCTATTCATAGAACATATCTTATTAGCATAATCAGAGGCTATAGTGAAAATATAAAAGGTTTGGATGCAACATATGCCCAAGTACCAATTATAAAATTCTACTAAATCTATTACAGCAGCTGGCTTATAGCCTGAAACCTATAACAATAATAATAGCAGTACAACAGATATACAAACTTACTATTACAAAGTAGCACATCCTCGTCTTCAAGCCTTCAGCTCCACGTCTGGCAGAACATCAATCTTCCGTCCTCAAGACCTACAAAGCTCTAGATATTTGAATGTCCAGGGCATAAATGTCATTAGCTTTGAATACAAAGCTGAGTGAGTACATTAAACACACTCCTCACCCGTTACTGTTCAGCATCTTAAAATGCGGTTAATATCTTATCAATGACATATGTCACGTACATAGTAGAGGTCTCATTAGATCATACATTAAATTAATGATGACATGAAACATGTTAAGCAACGACAAAGATAAAGATCATGTTATAATATCTAATCATGCTACTCAATGTCCAGCATTACCAAATCTATAAATGTAACCCATGCAACCACCCCATGCATATACCTTCACACTGAGATGCTGAATCTTGGACTAGACAATCATCTTACTAACCATTCTCATATTCATATTCATTTTCGTATCCATTCGTTGATATAACAATACCAATCTGTATCCATATGTCAATATAATAATATAATTATGATATCCATACATCGATACCATAATACCAATCTGATATCTATACATCAATACCATAATACCAATCGAAATCACCCGACTAGGCAATAGGTCCCACAATCCCTTGATAGGGTTATTAGTTGTCTATGCAGTACCTCTATCTATAAATGATGGAAGCAACACATCGGATGTCTTTTATGATGTGTATATCCTCATTGGTCATCTACACGGTGAGTATTCATTAGGGCACTAGCCAGACGTAATCATCAACGGTACACTTGATAGCTTCAATAGTGTATACGCATCATTGGACATCTTCAACAGTGAGAGGTGCACTAGGAACTCTAACCACCCCACGTCCACCCAACTCGTCAGCTGTTGATCCCATGGATCCAAAGTACACATACCTCATATTCCACATAAGTCACAAATCCCATTTCTCGTCATGTTCTCTTACCTCTTTATACCACTATCCTATGCATGCTAACCACATGTTGTTCAATGCTCATGCTCTAGATACATGATTTTCCACATACTCTATATTCAACATAACAACTCATTACTAATTATTAACATGCTGTTGTGTTCTATTCCACTATTCATTTTAACAATATCAATATATGGAATCATGGTCCAACAGTTAACCAACAAAGCAGTTTATGTTATAATCAACAAGAATTAATCATGTTCTATAAGGTTCGATCAATTGAACTCTTTTCAATCGATTGAGAAAAAGTAGTCTCGATCGCTCGAAGTCCCTTCGATCGATTGAGGAAACATCAATTTTGATCGGTCGAGAATCGTTTGATCGATTGAGAATCTTCTTCCACCCAGAAAATAGTTAGAGACATACTGGTACAATAACGTCACAATATACACATTGTAAAAACACATACAATATTCTATAGTCATCCCTTGAGTGAGTTAATGAACTCACCTCACTCCAGTAGTCCAGTGACGACGTTTCAAGCTTGACGACGGCGGTAGCTATGGATAGTTCCTTCTCTCTCTCCTTCTTCTCTGTCCCTCATCTCCTCTCTGTCTTCTACTTTTCCTTCTTCTTCTCCTCCTGTTCTCCTCCTTCTCTGTCTCCTCTAACCCAAGATTATATATCACACACACATATACACACACATGATTATATACATGGAACACATACACATACACCAACTCCCTCTTTAAACTCTCTAAACTGTCAAACACCCCACTCACACAAGAAATAACAAATACATATATGGAGGCAAAAGACTAGGTGGTAAATGCTAGGAAAAAGATCTTAACATGCTCGATCGATTGAAGTAAGTTCGATCGATTAAAAATAGGTCGGTCAAGGTTTGATCGATTAAAAGAAGTGCAATTGCTTGAGAAAAGGTCCGCGTCACTAAATTAGGTCGGCAGAGTTTCGATCGCTAGAGGTAGGTTCAATCGATTGATAAAGTATAAGTTCGATTGATTGAGAAGACTTCAATCGATCAAGAAAGATTCTACACCAAGGGCTCACACAATCATACAGGGTCTTATTTATATAACCATGCATCCGAAATTATAGGGTATTACACCCATTGATGAGTCTTAAAGGATTTGAGGGCTAGAAACCATTATAGAATTCCTTCAGATAGGTATCGTGAAAATAGTTGAGCCAGGTGCTCATTCCCTAATCCCATTGGTCTGAGGGTAGGGACGTTCATCTTCAAATGGTCCTTGGGGTTCCAGGTTCTGGTATACTTCTCTTGCTCAGGCATCTTAAACTTATCAAGCATTTTGAGCTTAGAAGGCCCAAAAAAACCCTCAAGGCATAGTAGGTAATCATCAATATCATAGGACTTCCTCACTATACTTTCTAGGTAGTCTAACTTATCTTTCATCATTTTTTTGGAATCCCCACATACACCATCATCGAACCATTCCTCCTCCTTGATATGATTTGGATCAATGGGGTTCTTAGGTGCAATAGGTGGAGGAGGTGGTATGGGTGGATCACCAATAGGTTCTCTTTATGGATCAACGGTGGTTTGCCCCAAACGGTCTATGACAAGTTGTAACTATTGCTCCTGATGGGCCATGGTTTTCTCTAGATGTTCCATTCTATCTTGTTCACCAACCGTAGGTATCACAGCAGTTGTAGCTCACACTAATCCTCTTGAACCAGGGGGACGGACCCAAGAAGGTGTGCTTACGGTCTTCATCGCAACTACCTCTAGATAGTCTGCATACCCATACGTGCCTGATTTAGGAAATCTGTTTTTATCTTTTCATTATATTTTTCATTTTGGGTTCTCTCAGTGCTATGCACACTCATAAGAAGGTAAACAGATTGGACAAATACCTATTTACATATAGTCATAGTTGCATCATCGAGTATTCCTTCTTATTACATGGCCACTATAATCAATGTCAGGTTAGTTTTTCCATGTTTGGAACTTCTTATGTGACAAGGTTCATCATAGCATAGGTCTAATCAGGGTTAGCTCTAACGAATAAGATGCAAACAATGTTATGATTCATTTTCTAATGGAATCGTGGCACATAATCCCAGTATAATATCTAAGCACGCCATCCTCATGTCATGTGGGAAGCATTTTATTTGGGCAGAGTGCTTTCAATTTTAGACAAGGGTATGTATCACGTATCGTACAGACTTCCTCATCATGTCACATAATCCCAACGGGCAAATAAGGCGTGTGTGCACACATTGTAATAATAGGTCATTCCCTAAAGGATTAGGATCTATGGCTACTATATGCATCAAGGTGGATAGTGTCCAAGGGTCCCCCAGTGAGATGCCTTTATACCCTCCATTACAGGGTTGGTATGGTACGTGGACATGTTTTTTTATACCTGTAGGTACTTGTTAGGGAAGGAGAGTCCCCCACGGGGGTGATTTAACGAGTTGCAGTCCCTGGCTTTAGTCCGCCCAAGCTTCCTAAAACTAATGTATGTGCGATCCTCACAATATAGAGTCAAGGAACCTTGAATGTTTTGGAGTCTAACCCTCTTAGTCTAGACCCTAGCAGAGTCACCAATTGTGGGCACCCACCAAGTTTAGGTCCTAGAAGGATTAATCCCACTTGATTGATCCCATTACAATCCTCATGTAAACAATCACGAGTGAGGTTCACCACACTTCATTAGCCTTTATCCAATATGACCAATTTGGATTACTTGAATTTTGGATTCCATGGGGCTTTTTATCCTACCCGAGGCAATAATCAATGCCCATAATCCATATTCAAGGCTACACGAGTGAGTAATCCACGTGTTATCCAAAAAGGCTAAATCTGAAGAGATCCTCACTAATAGAGTCTCCACTTGGTTTGATGAAGAAAATCAAGAAAACTAAATCTATCAAGTCCAATGGATAGAGAGTACTACCCTTCATTACCAAAGAACTCGGTTTGGGGGTTAAGGTACGAGAGAGGAAGGAGCTAGATCATGCTAAAATACCCCTTCTCGCCCCATCGTGAGATAGGCCTCTACTCAACTTTTAAGGTGTTTGACTAGAGATCATGTGGACTTTTTAAATATTACTAATGCATTCCTAATTCAAGTTATAAATAACTAATAAAGAAATAGCGTGCAAGAGACTGTGCTTTTACCATACAATGCATATGCTAAAATAGAAATTTGGGGACTAAATGTATTACTATGCTCCCCTATGTAGACGATAGGAGATAAAAAGGAAAGTAAACATGTAAAGAACACTCAAACCCTATAAAAATAGGAATTCTAAGCATATATACCATGTAAGGAAATTAAACTAGTTTATGCTCCTATATATGTTTCTAGGTGATCTAGGAAAACAATAAATAATGAAGGTGTAAGGACTTAGTTGGGATAGCATAGCATTCCTTATAGCAGTTTCCTAATTAATCAAGATTAGGATAATAACAGCAGGATAACCAAACATGGATACTGATTGAATGTGTGCATGTGTAACCCTTAATCGATATATCCTACTATTCAATGTGTGGTTAGTTTGTGATAGACCCAAAATCAGCTTATGCCCGAGCGGTTCTATTCTGTAACTACTGACAAGCATCATCCCGAGTGGTTTGGTCCACCCGACACCTCCCGAGCGGTTCATCCACGACCCGGCCAACAGGTCGGGAAGACTGCACAGGCACATCTCATCGCGGGAATAGCTCATCCTGGCTCACAGGCATGATCTCGAGCATTCCGGGCAGTTTGCTACTCAAGCTAGAAGACTAATGGAAAGTGCAAACTATTTCCTAATCCAATTAGGAAACCCCTACAATTAATGCCAATCTATATCAAATGGATTATATTTCCTTTTCCTGGTATAAGTAGGTCTCTTACATCTATAAAAGAGACCTCTCACCACCCATTGAAGGGGCCGACTTTTCAGTCTACACAGCACCTCTATAGCATTCATCAACATGCCCGGCCGGCCTACGGTAGCTCTAGACTTGTTGGTTCACCACAGGCCCTCGGCTCTTTTACAGTATAGTGAACGTGCTTAGACACACATGTGGACGTAGGTACCTTCATTAAAAGGGTCGAACCACATACAAAAAACCAGTCTCTCACTCTTTCTCCCCTTAAATTGCTTTAATTTACTTTAACCAAATTTTAGCACCATCAGCTTGGCGCCGTCTGTTGGAAGCGACAAGTCTTCTCATCAACAAATCTCTTGACTGATCATCATGCCACCAAAGAAGGGTAAGAAGGCTGATCAGCAGTCTAACCGGGATGTTACTCCGGCCCTGACGTCGACTGCGGTAGTCCTGACATCTGGGCAGATCACTGCGGCGTTTACACAGCTCTTGAAGATCCAGCATTAGACCCAGCAGCTGATCAAAGTACTGCTGGCCCAACAGAAAAATCTTCTTGTGGCCGGGAAACCGCCCGGGAACGTTGTGTACAGTCGAGAATCTTGACCAAACAACGTGCTCGAGCCAACTCGTCCCATGTTGAGGATGCCAGAGATATCAACAGTAGGCATGCTACCCGAGAGGAAAGGCAGGGGCATGTGGCCCGAGAATTAACCCAGGGTCACTCGGTCAAGAGCCGAGGTGTCATTAGGCACACGATCCACCGAAGTCATAGCCGACCCCGATCCCCGAGGACAGCACACCTCCATGAAGAAGAAGCCTCTTCCACCGACCCGACCAACCCCTCGGTTATCGGTCAGGAAGGAGTGGAAGCTCGAATCAAGGACTTGCAGAAATAGATTAACGGAGTGGCCAAAAAGCTAGGTCAAAACCCTACTCAGAATCACGCCAATACCGAGAAAGAGTCACCGTTCTCCAGTCAGATCATACAATTCTCCATCTCGTGCAAATTCAAGCAGCCACACTTGGATTCATATAATGGCTCAGGGAGCCCGGTCGACCATATCCAGACCTGCAAGGCTCGAATGGTCCTGGCCATCCAAGCCGACGAGCTGTAATGCCTGGCCTTCCCCAGCACTTTGAAAGGCCCGGCCGGCCAATGGTTCTACTCCTTGAAACCCCGATCGGTCCGTAATTTCAAGCAACTCAACAAGCAGTTCATCAACCTGTTCATCGGTATGCATGAACGGCCAAAGCCTGACATACATCTACTGACGGTCATACAAAGGAATAATGAGACCCTCAAGGAATTTACCGACTGGTTTAATCAAGAGAAGCTCGACATCTATGATCTTGATGAAACCACCGCTATTATAGCCTTCTGCTCAGGAGTTCAACACACCAAGTGCGCCATGTCATTTCACAGAAACCGACCGGTAACCTTAGTTAAACTCGCAGAGAAAGTTGGAAAATACATTGACACTGAAGAATTTCTAAAGATCAAAGACCCCGGGCACGTGAGCAACGAGTCTTCCAAAAGTAAGTGAAAACGAGATCAGCCCGGGAGTTCTAACAGTTCTTCCAGTTCACAACGGTCGGAGTCTGGCAGTCCCAACCCGACCTCTAGCTTACAGCAGGCTGGGTCCGGTAGTCCTGACTCGACCTCCAGTTCACATCGGTCAGGGTCAAGTAGTTCTGACTTTGCCTCCAGCACAAAGAAATTAGGAGCCCGACGATCCTAATCCGACCCCTTGTCTCTATTGGTCTGGATGAGCCCGACTAGAGTGGTACTTGCCTGATCACCACATGAGGCTCCACCGATTGTCAGAGAGCCCATACAAAGACCTCGAGCTTAACCCCAAGGCATCCAAAGACCTCGGGCCTAACCCTGAGGCATATAAAGACCTCGAGCCTAACCCCGAGGCATACAAAGTTCTCGGGCCTAACCCCGAGGCATATAAAGACCTCGAGCCTAACACTGAGGCATACAAAGACCTCGGGCCTAACCCCAAGGCATAGGCTTTGCTTAGGTCCAACCGACAATGGGGGAAAACCCCCTAAGTGGCTGATGATGGCAAGTTTTAAATGACCATGCAACCACCATATTCCAGGTCGGTTACCTATAGTCATAGCCTCTGTAAGACCCTCGTCTTAGCGAAAGCTTGGGGGGCAAGACACCGTAGTGAACTAAACAGGCAATCACACCGGGTATCTACAGGCCTCGCGGATAACCAAGTCAAAATCTTGGACTGGTTTTTGGTTGGATTCTATTAAGTTTAATATAAGTTCGTCATTCCAGGTTACTTTTTATCATGTTGTTTACATTCTACTTGTTTATTATAGATTAATCTGCTACAATCGTAGCTTTGCATGTTAGATAGGGTTAAATCATTAGTTTTCATAGTTTTTATATTTAAATCGCAAACAAACAAAACTTTAATGGACTTTTACGTTAAAAACAAATCTAAGACACTCCAGACCATGTCTGAGTAGTCCCCGGGTTGGGAGATCACGATGAAAATCATGATCTCAAGCCTCTGCCATGTAGTAGAATAATTCCTGTGTTTGATCGATCGAAGTTTGTTCGATCAATCGGACTAGAGACATTGTCAATCAATCGAAGACATTTCGATCGATCGAGAGATGAAGATATTTGATCGATCGAAAGTGCTTCGATCGATCAAACTCTCTGATTCTTGAGAACATTCTATGCAATATTCCTAGGCTTTCTGCTTTATAGATTCTGGTACGTCCAAGATTATTCAGCCATGAAGTCAGTTTGCCACGTTAGCAGGAGGTGCTAGTTACTTCGACAAAGGCGCTAGTAGCCGAGCAGTCCCGAGGCGTTCGTTAGGACTGCGCAGTTCGTACCAACAGGCCGGGACTAGAAGACCGTGGCATCCCATGGAGCTGGCCTAACCAGCACTTTCCTAAACCATCTACAAGACTGCAAGAGGGAATGTGGCAGTTTCCTAAACCGCTTAGGAAACCTTCCCCAAATCATGTAAATCAATTGTGATTAGATTAGGCTTCCTAATCTAATTAAGTTACCATGTAAATGGTGGACTCTTGCACCTATAAATGAGCCCACCTACCCTGTCTACAGGGGACCCAAAAAGTACTCTCTAGATAACAGGCATAGGACAGAGAATACATCATTATACGCGTATACCCGGCCGGTATTACTGGTAGTGCCGACCCTCTTTGTTGGCTCACCAGGCCCGCCGGTGATCTGCTAGTGAACGCGCACAGACGCAACCGTGGACGTAGGTCACCTTGTTAACAGGACCGAACCACATACAATTTGTTCTTGTCTTTTTCTCTCTCTAAACCCTCCTCCCCAACTGACGTTCTGACTTTCACCTCCGACGACTTGTAGGGCGTCCACTGCCCCCATGATGACCCGCTAGTTGTGACGCTTTCTATAGCCAACTATATGGTCAAGAGGGTGCTAGTGGACACAGGCAGCTCGTCCAATATTATGTTCACGTCGGCATTCGTTCAGCTTGGGATCTCTAGGGATCGGCTCCGGCCGGTCACTACTCCCCTGGTTGGATTCAATGGTTCCAGCACACAACCTCTCGAGACAATCGAGGTCCCAGTTCTCATGGGAACCTACCCTCAGCAAGCTTCTATGCTGACAAGTTTCGTGATCGTGGAAGCCCCGTCGGCCTACAATGTCATCCTTGGGAGACCGACCCTCAATAAGGCCAGTGCGGTCGTCTCCACCTATAGCTTAATAGTGAAGTTCCCAACTCCTCAAGGACCCGGATGCTTGCGTGGAGATCAGACTACCGCCCGGAGTTGCTATGTCAGCTCGTTGCGCCGGGGGGCAATCACCGAAACATTAAATGTCCAATAGATGGACCCCCGAGACCAAAGTGACACGATAGGTCTGGTAGAAGAATTGGAAAGAGTGACGCTGGATCCCGAGTTGCCAGACCGCACAATCAGCATAGGTACCCTATTGGAGCCTAGCCTGAAGGAGAAACTGGCTCAGTTCTTGAGGCAAAACCAGGACATTTTTGCTTGGAGTCATGAGGATATGCCCGGGATTGACCCCCGGATAATGTCCCATCGTCTCAATGTCAGCCCGGATTGTCGACCAGTGAAGCAGAAGAGAAGGGGCATGGCCCCCGAGAGGCAGAAAACGGTATCCAAAGAGGTAGAGAAGCTCCTGAAGGCGAAGCCCATTCGAGAAGTCCACTATCCCGACTGGCTAGCCAATGTGGTACTCGTCAAGAAAAGATGCAGAAAGTGGAGGATGTGTGTGGACTTCACCGACCTCAACAAGGCCTACCCCAAGGATTGCTATCCGCTGCCCAGGATAGATCTCCTTACGGACTCCACGGCCATTCACTCACTCTTCTCATTTATGGATGCCTACTCGGGGTATAACTAGATCAGCATGTACCCTGGGGACGAAGAGAAGACAACATTCATCACCAACCAGGGTACGTATTGCTACAAGGTTATGCCATTCGGTCTCAAGAATGCTGGGGCCACCTACCAAAGCCTGGTCAACTACATGTTCAAGGACCTGATTGGGAAGTCTATGGAAGTATACCTGGATGATCTGCTGGTCAAGAGCCGAGAAGAGTCTGACCACCTAGAGCATCTGGCCGGGGCCTTCAGCATTTTGAGAAAATTCAGGATGAGGTTGAACCCGGCCAAATGCACCTTCGGTGTCTCGTCCAGGAAATTTTTTGGCCATCTAGTCACCAGACGGGGAATTGAGGCAAATCCCGAAAAGATCAAAGCCATCATCAACATGCGGTCGCCCAAGTCAACGAAGGAGGTTCAGAGCCTAGGCGGACGGGTGGCCGCACTGAACAGATTTGTCTCCCGAGCTACCGACTAGTGCCTGTCATTCTTTAAAATCCTCCGTAAAGCGTTCCAGTGGTCAGAAGAGTATGAAGAGGCATTCCAGGAACTCAAAAAGTACTTGGCGTCCCCTCCTCTGCTCTCAACACCCGTTCCGGGGGAAGAATTATTTTTATACTTGGCAGTGTCGCCATCAGCAGTTAGCTCGGCACTCATTCGGGAAGAGCACGGGATATAGTTCCCAGTGTACTACACCAGCCGAGCATTACAGGGCGCAGGGAGCAATACTCCCGTATCGAAAAAATGGAATTCGCCCTCATCACCTCAGCCAGAAGGCTCCATCCGTACTTTCAGGCCCATGTCATTGTGGTCCTCACAGATCAACCTCTCTGCAGAATCCTCTGCCGTCCAAACACGTCCGAGAGGCTCGTCAAGTGGGCATTGGACTTGGAAGAATTTGAAGTGATCTACCAACCCAGGACTACCATCAAGGGACAAGCCGTAGCAGATTTTCTGGTTGAGTACACGTTTCCAGAGGACCTGGTTGAAGAGCCTGAGCCGCCGGCCTTACCGCCTGGGTTACACTCTGACATCCCTACCTGGGTACTGAATGTGGACAGTTCATCGAATCAGCAAGGCAGTGTGGCAGGAGTCATTCTAACTACCCCCGACGGCATCCAGCTCGAGTACGTATTAAGGTTTGGGTTCCGCGCCTCCAACAACGAGGCTGAATACGAAGCCCTATTGGTCGGATTGCAATTGGCCATTTCTATGAGTGCGCAACAGGTCCAGGGATACAGCGATTCCTAGCTCATGGTCAATCAGGTCAACCAAGAGTACGAAGCACGGGAAGACAACATGGTAGCTTACTTGGCCCTTGTCTGAGTAGTTTCCAAGAAGCTCTGGGGATTTTCCATCACGCAGATACCCAGAGAGGAAAATATCAGGGCCGATCAGTTGGCCCGCCTTGCCTTATCTTTTGAGTCAGACTTGCCTGGGATAAGGATAGAATTTCTACCTGAGCCAAGTGTGATCAACTCAAAAGGAATGGAAGTGGATCCAGTCACCCTGGGACCCAGCTGGATGGACCCATTCGTGACAATCTTGACAACGGGTGCGCTACAAGACGAGAAAGAAGAAGCCCGCCGGGTCAAGTACCGGGCGGCCCGATACCATCTTGTTGACGGCATCCTTTACAAGAGGGGATTCACTATCCCGTACCTCCGCTGTGTCCATCCTGCACAAGTCCAAGCGATATTGTTTGAAATCCATGAAAGAGTGTGCGGGAATCACATCTGAGGCCGGGCACTCTCCAGGAAGGTCCTATTGCAAGGTTACTACTGCCCAACCATGGCCCGGGATTCCCAGGAATATGTCAGAAGGTATGACAAGTGTCAAAGATACTTTCCCATGATCAACCGACCGGGATAGCTCTAGATACCAATCCATAGCCCTTGGCCATTCGCCCAGTGGGGAATCGACATTGTCGGTCCCTTGCCGATGGGAAAAGGACAAGTCAAGTTCGCCATCATCGCTGTTGATTACTTCACTAAATGGGCAAAGGCCGAGCCCTTGGTGACAATAATCGAACGGAAAATGGAAAATTTTGTGGAAAGGAATATTCTCAGTAGGTTCGGCATTCCCCTGGTCCTGGTCAGTGATAATGGCAGACAGTTCGATACCCTTATCTTCAAACAGTTCTGCTCGGGCTACGGGATAATAAATCATTACTCCTCCCCCGAGCACCCTCAAGCCAACGGTCAAGCCGAGGTGACAAACCGGACTATCTTGCAGTCAATCAAAATAAGTCTTGAAGGCGCCAAAAGGCTGTGGGCTGAAGAACTACCAACCCTCCTGTGGGCCTACCGCACTATACCCCGAGCGACAATAGGCGAGAAGCCATTCTCTTTAACCTACGGATTTGAGGCGGTGGTCCCCACAGAGCTCGGGTTGCCAACATATAGGATGGCTAACTTCAGTGTGCCGGATAACGAAGATGCTCTCAGATCAGAACTGGACCTAGTGGAGGAAAAAAGATACCGAGCCTATCTAAAGGTGGTGGCCTACAAGCAACGGGTTTCTCGGTACTATAACAGCAAGGTGAAGCACCACAGTTTTTAAGTCGGAGACCTCGTCCTCAAGGTAGTGAACCAGTCTACCCGAATCCAGAGCCATGGGAAATTGAGGCCAAACTGGGAAGGCCCGTATAAAGTAACCCGGGTCAACCGACCGGGAACTTATTGGTTACAGAGTATGGACTGGCACGATCTCTCTCACCCTTGGAATGTGGAACACCTCCACAAGTACTATCAGTAACACTTGGCCACGGGAATTTAGTATTGGTAGGGAAATTTGTTTTTGTAGCTCTGGTTGAGCAACCATTATAAATCTTTATTTTTAAATAAAATTGAAGAGTTTAATTTGCAAATTTGATCCCTTCAGTTTCCCGTGCACAGCAAAAGTCCTCGGGCCAAACCCCGAGATGTAAAAGACCTTGGCTAAAAACCAAGGTAGAAAAGACCTTGGCTAAAAACCAAGGCAGAAAAGACCTCGGGCTCTAAACCCAGGCACAAAAGACCTCGGGCTCCGAACCTAGGCACCGGCTTTGCCTAGGTCCAACTAACGATGGGGGCGAACCCCTAGGTGGCCGACGATGGCAAGCCTCAAAGGACCCTACAACCACCCATGTTCCAGGTCAGTTTTCTACGGTCACTCCTCATCATGCCCCCGTCTTCGCAGGACGTTCGGGGGGCAAGAGGATACCAGACCAAAACAGGAAATTACCCACGCTTTGCTTAGGTCCAACTGAGGATGGGGACAAACCCCTAGGTGGCCGACGATAGCAAGCTTCAAAGGACCCTGCAACCACCCATGTTCCAGGTCGGTTTCCTACGGCCACTCACTCCTACACTCCATCTTAGCAAAATGCTTGGGGGGCAAGGGGAATATATACCGAGGCAGGAAATCAAACCGGTCACTAAAAGAACTTGGAAGATATTCCTAAGTGCTTACAGTGATCAGAGATAGATATCCAGGATGGTTAAACAGGATATTCCTATAATACACCGGGACATACCGGACGGTAAAACAGGGTATTCCTATAATACACCGGGACATCCCGGACGCTAAACAGGACCAGTTCCTATGGTACACTGGGAAATTACCTTTAAAATAGGTCAAGAAGACTAGGTGTTCTGCTGGTTATGGTCCTAAACCATTTGGTAAGGTGAGGGTTAGGTCGGTTAAAAACCGAGCGAAAACTAGCAATTGAAAATAGGCACAGTGCAGACAAAAATTAAAATGAGCAGTGAATGGAAAGAAAGTTTGACCTCAAGGGCCTTTTCATTAATGTTAAGAACTGTACAAAGCTTGGGGGCAGTTGTAGTAGCCTCCCCATAAAAGAAAAAAAACTACAACAATATAAAAAAAAAGGTCATGGGTCGTCCACAACGACCACCTCGTCTTCTTCAGTAGCCTGCTCTTCCACAGAGGGGTTCCCGATCGGTGCAGCTTCAGCAGCGACCTCGGAGTCAGCTTGGCCCTCCCACTAACTGGACTCTGCCCAAGAGTAGCCGAACAGGTCCCAGTCTGGGTGGTCAGTAGTAGCCCACTTCGCCAGATCAGCGTAGCCCGTGACGAACCCTGCCTCGAACTCTTCCTCGATGTCCTTGGCTTCAGCCTCCCGAGCGGCATTGAGCTCTGAAAGCGTGGCCGTCATGGACGTCAAGTCCTTCTAGGCAATGATCCTCCCGACCTCCGCGGCTGCAGCTTTCAACTCCGCAACCTTCCGGGCAGCCCGCTCGGTTGAAAGAGAGTCGCGGGTTTCCCCCAGCTCCAGGGCCATTGGCCGGGATTTCTCCTCCTTCACGGAGAGAGCAAACTCTGCGGACTCCTGGGCAGCCCTCTCCACGGATAGGTTAGCCTCTACAGCGGCCAACCTCTCAGCAACGCCGGGAAGGGTGGCTTTAGCCCCGGCAGCAATACAGCCAATCTGTAAGATCAGAGCAACGTCAGTATACGCATGGAAGAAAAGCTAATGTTCATATCATAAAATAACTCACCATGTGGCTGATGCTGTAGAGTCAACCAATTATCGCCTCGAGACTAAGCAGAGCGTATTTGTCGATCTGACTCTGTAGTAGCCTGGGCCAGACCGTTCAGCGGACATCGTCCGCCGTCTCGACCGTCGGCGTCGAGGAGGGACCCGCGTGAACGATCTCTTCCATGCTTGGGAAGGAGACCCCGGACAGTTTGGCGGAGGGGAGAAGTGGTGATGGCGCGGCGATGGTAATGCCGGGTGTTGAGGCCGCAGCGGCCTCCTTCTCTACCCGGAGAGAGATTCCCTGGGAGATCCTCTTGAGGGGCTGGCCCTCAGAAGGGTCTGGCTTCTTCCTTTTCTGGCCAGCCCGGGCCATCAAGGCCGCCTCTTTTTCCTTCAAGGCCGCCGCGCTTTTGGGAGCCATTTTTGCAAAACCAGAGAAGAGCACATGAGAATTCAGCAAAGTACCAAATAAAGAGAACCGAAAGGTTAAGAGATAGAATTTACCAGGAATGATCGCCGGGAGTATGGGAGCTACAAAGTGATGCTGGGGTTCGTAGGAAGTCTTCAGGCTTCCCGACTGGGTCAGCACTTTGTTGATGTTAGTTGGGTCCTCCACCAAAGACAAGATCCTCGCTTGGAACTCGTCGGGAAGACTGGGCAAGTCAACTGATCCCACTGCAGAGCAAACATACAAGCGGGTTAGTCATGGCAAAATACAGAGACGAATCAAGAAAGAACAGTGATTGGGCTTACTCCTCAGCTTCCACGCCCAGGAGGTCCTCAACTGTATACCCGGTGCCTTTTCACACAGCCCTAGGGTGGACACTTGGAAGAATTTCTTCTTCCATCCTTTATTGTTGGTCGGGCAGTTTACTATTATCTTCCGCCCCTGCCTGGCCCCGAGCGAGAAGAAACCAGACTCCCCGTGAACCTGGAAAGGCCGGTGGGTCCAGAAGAACTCCTGTAGGGTGAGCTCATACCCGAGAACTTGATGCCATAAGGAGGTGCACCCCATCAGATACCGCTAAACGTTCGGGGCGAGCTGCCCGGGGGAGATCCTGAGGTACATGAGTGCATCCCGGGCAACAGGATGGAGCGGTAGGCGAAGGTCTGCCATGAAGGCATCCTCGTATAGGGTAACAAAGCCCGACTCGTGGAAGTGGGCTCCGTCGTCATGGAGAGACAGAGAGAAGGGGCCGAGAATATCATATCTATCCCTGATCCGACCCAAATCAGGACCGCACAGGGTGCTAATAATTGACTCAAACGCAAAGACGACGCCGGGACTGTTCGGGACAGACCCTTCATCGCCCGACCCCCGAGATGTCGAGGCCACAGGAGAATCCCGGCACGTTTCCTCGTGAGATGCCCAGGCAGGTATTCTTCCCTCACTATGCTGATTAGAGGGGGCCAAAGAGGGAAGGTTTAGGCTTGTGCTCAAGGTCCCTAATCGTGACTGCTCGTCCTCCGTTCGGGATGACGAGTTGAAATCTGAGTGGCACATGTCTAAGTCTATAGAGGACCTAGGAGGCAGACGATGACCTAAAAATGGGTCAAGGACTCCAAGCCAGATATATAGAGGACGCAGATCTAGCAACCTAACGGGCAGGTCATACAAGACTCTAGAGGAAAGGTAGCACTCTCTCAAGACTCTCCCGGGAACGCCCATTCGGTCTAACTACTCTAACGTACCTCCAAACTGGAAGAAATGACAGAACCTAAAAAAGAAAAAATCCCACGCTCGTTCTGACCAAAGTGGGTTTGCTCCCTCCAGTTTTGTTCAGAAAAGAAGAAGAGAATGAAGAATTGCAGACAGAAAGGAAAGACTTATAAGGTTTAGCGCAGAAAAGGGGTCGGGAATCTAGCTCGGGATCTTGTTTGCTCTCAAACCGCTTGGTAAACTCTCTTACTTGGCAGCAGGAATTGAAGAAATGAGCAAGTGTTCCTTATATAGGAATAATGGGCAGTCCAGATCAATCAGATCCAACAGCTCAGGAGTTTTCCCGCTAAGAGCCGCCTCGGGATCATGAAAGGTCGCCTCAAAAGGCGCGCGCATTAAATGCATGAAGTGACAGTTCGGTTACCACGTAACTATTCGGTTACATTCAAACCAGCTTCGACGGATCCTGACCAGGCCAATTATTGCCTAACACGTGGCAACACCAACACCCGAGTTCCTTTCCAAATCGGTCGGATATTCCACCGGGTGATTAGAAAGCTGGGTCCCCCTCCCGAGCAGCATTCCCGGAGGACATCCAGACGGTTTCCAGGAAGGTGCTGATTTTCGAATCCTCACCCGATGAAGCATCCTGTTAGTTCCGAAAATGGGGGGCAGCTGATACGTCCAAGATTATTCAGCCATGAAGTCAATCTACCACGTCAGTAGGAGATGCTAGTTACTTCGATAAAGGCGCCAGTAGCCGGGCAGTCCCGAGGCGTTCGTTAGGACTGCGCGGTTCGTACCAACAGGCCGGGACTGGAAGACCGCGGCATCCCGTGGACCTGGCCTAACCAACAATTTCCTAAACTATCTACAAGATTGGAAGAGGGAACGTGGCAATTTCCTAAACTGCTTAGTAAACCTTCCCCAAATCATATAAATCAATTATGATTAGATTAGGCTTCCTAATCTAATTAAGTTACCATGTAAAGGGTGGACTCTTGCACCTATAAAAGAGCCCACCTACCCTATCTACAGGGGACCCGAAAAGTACTCTCTAGCTAACAGGCATAGAACAGAGAATACATCATTATACGCATATACTTGGCCGGTATTACTGGTAGTGCCGACCTTCTTTGTTGGCTTACCAGGCTCGTCGGTGATCTGCTAGTGAACGTGCACAGACTCAACCGTGGACGAAGGTCACCTCGTTAATGGGACCGAACCACATACAATTTGTTCTTGTTTTTTTCTCTCTCTAAACCCTTCTTACTAACTTTTGGCATCATCAATCGTTATCAAACTGTCCCCAAATGCTCAGTTTGTCAAAACAGTCTCTGAATTTAAGGCCTTAAGGTTTTTTTTTTCAATATCTTTTGCAAACCAACTTCAATGCTAACACCATTGTTGGTGCGAGTCTTAACTATTGTTTTAAACTACTTTCATGTGTTTCAAATTAATTGTGATGATATAGTCCCGATCATGAAAGGACTATGGATTCTTTATTCTAAGAGAAATACGGAATATTGTAGAAAATGTGCTCCATTGAGCTTCAATGTAATTGCATGGTAGATGGCTAGGTCGCGGTGGATTTGTGTAATCCCAATATTCCCTTTTATTAAGAAAAAATAACAAGTTTTAAAACATCTCTTTAGTTAATTCGTTAATCATTAGTTTAATTTACTTTAGGTGCTTTAATTTTAGTAGTTACTTCGTGGAACTTCGTGTTCTACAACCTTTCATATATTGATTTTTATTTTCCTTTTAGAGTTTAATCTAAGCATTTAGTTTATCACCTTCCCTGTGGGATTGACTTGGTCTTAACCAGATTACTACTTGCACGATTACCTACACTTGGGTATAGCACATAAGAGCACACATATTTTTAGCCGTGTCAAGTTTTTGGCGCCGTTGCTGGGGAAAACGACAAGCTAATGCTTAGATTACCTCAATCTATCTTTACCTCTTTCTACTTTTTTTTGTTCTTTTGTCTCTTATTCTTTAGATTAAAACTACTTAGGATCTTTCCTTTTATGTCCGATAATTCCATCGAAGGAATCTACGAAAATCCATTCTACTTAGCCGATTCCTCTGATCCTACCGATTCAATGGCTAACAATCAAAGTGAAAACGGTGAGAATGTGGTTGTACCAATTGATGATTCACTTCATCCTTTGTGCGATCTCATGACACCCGAACACGCACCTACACCTTCTTGTATTCTCATTCCACCTCATGCTGGCAAATTTCAATTTCATAACGGAATGATTCAACTCCTTCCAACCTTCCATGGAATGGATAGCGAGAAGGCATATCTACACGTCAAGGACTTCGAGGATGTTTGTAAAACATTCTCACAAAATTGCCCTATAGATGTGACACGTTTGATGCTATTTCCTTTTACTTTGAAGGATAAAGCAAAACCGTGGCTACTCACTTTGAAGCCGAATTCGATTTATACCTGGCATGCAATGAACACTGCGTTCTTAAAGAAATTCTTTCCACCGAGCATGACCACTGAGCTTAAACGACAAATTAACTCTTATAAACAAAAGAGCAATGAAACCTTCACCCAAACTTGGGAGCGTTTCAAGGATTTGCTTCTCTCATGTCCACATCACGGATATGAGAAATGGCAAACCATAAGCTACTTTTACGAAGGGTTAAATGGGGAAACTAAAAAGTTGGTCAAACCCATGAGTTCAGGGCCATTTCTTCGCAAAAACACAGAAGAAGCAGAAGCTCACTTCGAGTGGCTAGCTGAACATGCCCACGAATGGTCCAATTCGGAAGATGTCCCATGCTCACAGATATCCTGTGTAGAGGAGAAGAGTCTATACCAATTAAAAAGTGAGGATCATCTAATGAGTAAATATGAAGAACTAGTTAAGAAGGTAGAAGATTTGGCAATGAAAGGAGAGAGTTCTAGGCAGGTTTTACCTGAAGAACCATGCGACACATGCAACATGCTGGGACACACCAATCAATATTGTCCCAATGTGCCGTACTTTCAAGAACAAGCCCCCATGGAAATGAATGCCATGCAAGGATATAGGGGGGCAGGGAATTCCTACAATAATAACAACGTTCAAAATAACAATTGATGGAATCACCCCGGGTTTGATTGGAAAAATGATGTTGGGACCCAAAACCAATATCAACAACAATAGCCCTACAATAATAATAATCACTATCAAGGGCAATACAATAGGCAGTCCCAGTCATTCAATCAAAATAGATCAAATAACTATAACCATGCCCAACCCTCTAATAATCCGTAACCAAATATCTATGTGCCACCACACAAAAAGGTGCAAGAGAAAGATCCAATCTCTAATGCGAATTTAACACAACAGTTAAGTCAAATGATGGGTAAAATGTCCGCAACATTAGAGAGAATGGATGCACGACAAGAGGGGTTGAGTGGAACATTTCCTGCTTAACCACTTCAAAACCCTAAGGGATACAACAATGGTCCCACTAATCACAAACAAGCAAAAGCCGTAACTACTCTGAGAAGCGGCAAGATTATAGGCTGCAATTTACCCTTCTCTACCCCTGAAGAGTATGAAGAGGATGAAGTGGTAAATAAAATCAAACCATCTACTTAAGAAGAGGAGTCGTCCACTGATGACAAACCATTAGAACTAAATGATGACACTCCTAAAGAAGTAGAAGAAGTTGAGAGAAGGCCAGGAAAAGAGCCTGTCATTGATGAATTACCTAAATACCCTTTCCCTGTGCCTTATCCTCAAAGGCTTAAGAAACCTAAAAACGAGGCAAAGAATCAGGAGTTTTTAGAGTTATTTAAACAAGTCAAAATCAATCTCCCACTCCTTGATGCAATCAAACAAGTGTCGGCCTATGCTAAGTACCTTAAAGACTTATGCACGGTCAAAAGGAGGCAAAGTGTAAAAAAACACGCCTATGTCGCTTATCAAGCAAGCTCAATCATCCAAAATGAATTGCCTCCGAAACTCAAAGACCCAGGTACCCCAACTGTCTCTTGCAGAATTGGGAATCAAACGATAGACAACGCACTCCTTGATTTAGGAGCAAGCGTAAACCTGCTGCCATACTCAATTTATAAACAATTAGGGTTGGGTGAACTCAAACCTACCCGAGTTACATTACAACTGGAAGATAGGTCAGTCAAATACCCTAGAGGAATACTGTAGGACGTTCTAGTGCAGATAGATTCATTTATCTTCTCAGTTGATTTTGTGATTTTGGACACTGAACCTGTATCTAATCCATGTTCACAAATCCCAGTGATATTTGGACGTCCATTCCTCAACACTGTAGATGCCACAATCAAAATAAGAAGTGGTATTATGACCATCGTATTCGGGAACATGACTCTAAATGTCAAGATTTTCTCAATTCCCGACCTGAAGAATACGAGGATGAGGAAGAAATCAATTATATTGAAACAGTCATCGAAGACGAGTCTGATTTTGTAGATTACAAAGATCCCTTGGAGGTAGTTATGTCACAATTTAATGCTATCTATCAACCTAATGATTCTACCCCATTGGATGCTGCTTTAAATCACACTTGCCTCATGATGGAGACGAAAGAGGAGGACATAGCTGAATGCATGTGGGTAACATCATATGAACCACTACCTCCAAAAACAAAACTAGTCATGCCTTCTAATTTTTAGTTTCCCAATCTAGAGTTAAAGGATCTTCCAATAGAGCTCAAGTACGCCTTCCTAGGGACTAAAAAGACTTACCCTGTCATAATTTCATCTACATTCAATCCTGAACAAGAGGGTAAGTTAATCCAACTGTTAAAACAACATAAGGGAGCATTAGGATGGACGATTGCCGACCTCAAAGGCATAAGCCCATCCGTGTGCACTCATAAAATATACTTGGAGGAAAATGCTAAGCCTTCACGACAAATGCAAAGGCGTTTGAATCCTAACATGCAAGAGGTAGTTAAAAAGGAAGTGTTAAAACTACTTGATGTTGGGATTATATATCCTATTTCTGATAGCCCTTGGGTTAGACCAACCCAAGTGGTGCCCAAAAAGACAGGTACAACAGTAATCCCAAACAAAGACGGCAAATTGGTGCCAACACGCATTGCCACCGGATGGCGGATGTGTATTGATTACCGAAAATTGAATACTATGACCCGAAAAGACAACTTTCCATTACCATTCATGGATCAAATGCTAGAGCGAGTGGCGGGTCATAAATATTATTGCTTCTTGGAAGGATATAGTGGCTATAATCAAATCAAAATTACTCTTGAAGATTAGGAGAAAATGACCTTCACTTGTCCGTTCAGTACATTCGCCTATCGTCGTATGCCCTTCGGCTTATGCAATGCTCCGATTACCTTTCAGCGATGCATGTTGAGTATATTCAGTGACATGGTCGAACAAATACTCGAGGTGTTCATGGATGACTTTTCAGTGTTTGGCCATAGTTTTGATAACTGCCTGGAAAGCCTCGAAAAAGTGTTAGCAAGATGCGAGGACAAACACCTAGTATTAAATTGGGAAAAGTGTCACTTCACAGTGACTAAGGGAATTGTCCTCGGCCACATTATTTTGGATAAAGGTATCCAAGTTGATAAAGTGAAAATTGATATAATCTTGAACCTACCTATCCCCTGTACAGTTAAAGACATCTGTTCTTTTCTGGGACACGCGGGATTTTATCGTCGCTTTATCCAAAATTTTAGCGCAATTTCCCGACCACTTTGTCAACTCTTAGTCAAAGACACACCTTTCGAGTGGTCAGATACCTGTCAAACATCTTTTGACGCACTAAAGGAACACCTTACCTCCGCACCAATAATGCAGGCACCCGATTGGAGTTTCCATTTGAACTGATGTGCAATGCTAGTGACTATGCCATTGGGGCAGTCCTAGGACAGAGGAAGGATAATAAGCCCTATGTTATTTACTATGCCAGTCGAACACTCAACGAAGCTCAAATGAACTATACGACTACCAAAAAAGAGCTACTGGCAATAGTCTTCGCTCTAGATAAATTCAGGTCATATTTGATCGGGTCCCCAATCGTTTGTTTTACAGACCACTCGGCCCTCAAGTACTTGCTATCTAAGAAAGACGCTTAGCAAAGGCTTATCCATTGGATCCTCCTACTCCAAGAGTTCAATATCACAATCAAGGATAAAAAAGGAGTAGAGAATGTGGTCACCGACCATTTGTGTTGGTTGACATTTACTGACAACACTGAACCCATACCAATTAAAGATGAATTCCCAAATGAGCAACTGATGACTATTTCCAGTTTGCCTTGGTATGCGGATATAGTAAATTATCTTGTTACGGAAAAGACCCCAAGTCATTGGTCGAATCAAGACAAAAAATGGTTCTTTTCGTTCACACATCATTTCTTTTTTGATGACCCTTACTTATTCACGTATTGTGCTGATCAGGTCATCAGACGTTGCGTCCCGAGCGAGGACATAACTATAATTTTAGCCTCTTGTCATTCTAAAGCTTGCGGAGGCCATTTCGCTTCGCAAAAGACCGCACAAAAAGTACTACACGGTGGATTCTATTGACGCACCGTGTTTAAGGATGCCTACTCTTTTTGCAAATCCTGCCAACATTGTCAAAAGCTAGGTACAATTTCAAAAATGAATTCCATGCCCTTAACTCTCATCATCACAATTGAAATATTCGATTGTTGGGGCATAGACTTCATGGGCCCATTTCCAAAATCAAATAACTCTGAATACATACTTCTAGCTGTAGAATATGTATCAAAATGGGTGGAAGCTATACTGACGAGATGCAATGACCACAAAACAATAATGTCCTTCCTTAAGGAAAATATTCTATCGCATTTTGGAACCCCAAAAGCATTAATAAGTGACCAAGGCAATCATTTTTGCAACAGCCCTTTGGAGTCACTTCTCAAGAAATATGGGGTAAACCACAAGATCGCTTTAGCCTACCACCCTCAAACTAACGGGCAGGTAGAGTTGGCTAACCATGAAATCAAACATATACTAGTAAAGACGGTTAGTTTCAACAGAAAAGACTGGGCATATAAACTGACAGATTCTCTATGGGCATACTGCACCGGTTATAAGACAAATCTGGGGATGTTCCCCTACATGTTAGTTTACGGTAAGGCATGTCACCTTCCTGTCAAAATCGAGCACAAAGCATATTGGGCAACACGCTCATTGAACTTTGACATTAAAGAGGGAGGTCACCTTCGGAAACTCCAGTTGGCTGAACTGGAAGAAATACGTCGAGATACATACGACAATGCTAAACTACACAAGGAAAGGTTGAAGGCTCGTCACGATAGAACAATTTTTCAAATATGTATCGATCCGGGGCAGAAAGTCTTGCTGTACGACTCTCGCCTCCACCTTTTTCAAGTTAAGCTCCGATCCCAATGGACAGGTCCATTTCTTGTTAAATCTATTTTTCCACATGGGGCCGTTGAGCTCATAAATCCCAAGAATAATGATTGTTTCAAGGTTACTGGCCAAAGGTTAAAACCGTTCTTGGAGAACTTCCTACCAGAAGCTGAGCACATCGAGCTAGATGAGCCCAGCTATCTTTCCACCTAAAACACCAAAGCGTGTTCACATTTTGTTATTGTATTCTTTCTTTTACTGCACAGTGCTTATTTCATTTATTCCTATTTTTTTAGTGTGATTTCGCTTCTAATCTGCTATCATCTATCTCTTCCCTACAGGCTGTCAAAATGTGAGGGATGATGATGTCCATTCGATCGGGTCATGGGCTGACTCCGAATATCCTAATCCTCTATGGACTACCGAGGAGATTGCATTCTGTCTCTATCCTTATCAAGGGCCCGGAGCAGACGATGTCATTGACTTAGCCCAAGGGTACATCCCTTACGATCCTGCACTCCTCCAAATTAATCCTTTCGAGCACATGGAATTTCCTGAAGAGGAGGGAGAACCTGAAGGGTACTTTGTTGGGGAAGTGAACGATGCACTGTTGGCACAATGGGAAAATGACTGAATGTGGGAACCGTGGGATGAAGAAGATTTACAGGATGTGGTGCCCGAACGCCATAATGATGTATTCACGTATGTTGATGACTTCCTTGTCATCGAATTGGTTCCCTAAATTTATGTGCACATGAGTTATTTGTTGTTCCGGCTTCAATGCCCTCTACCTGCTAGGGCACATGGTTGTTTTATGCCAATAGTGAGGTTAATTCTTGGTCACATTTCTTTCTTCTTTTTTTCATCGTGCTTTGTTTATTCCTTTCCATTAGTTATTTCGTTTGTTTCCTTTTAATTTCTTTCTTTCTTGTTTGTTCTCTTTTGGTTTCCTTTGTCAGGAATTTCACTATGAATCTGATGTTACTGCCGTTATTCCTTCCACATCAACTATTTCATGGTTTTGGACTGTACATAGGGTCCCCGGGTACTCTGCTATAAGAGGAAGGTTAGTTGAGAAATTACACTCCGATAACTTTGTCTCCATCCGACTCACCTCTTGCCTGTGCAATCAATCCCTTAGAGAGTTCAGACTTGCTCGATGATGTCCTTGCTGCTTTTTGACTATTCTAGGAAAGGGAATCATCAAGTTTAGACTCCATATTCAAAGATTTGGCGGGGAAAGAAGAAATGGTGGAAGAAGAAATTTTCATGCTTGAAGAGTAGTGCCTCACTTCAATTGTTTTCTGTCATTTGGGTTTTCTTTTATCAATTGGAGTGTAATCCTAGACAAAGTTTTATTAGTTTCAGTTTATTTGCATAGTTTTTCTTCATTAATAAGGTGTTAGGGTCCATTGTGGGAGCAACAATTTTGCAATATGGATGCTATTAAATAATTTTATTTATAAAATTTGCAACATTTTACCTTGTTGATGATGATGTCTGGGTTACATGTCCTGTCAATGAACTGTTCTATCATTTTCCTGTATGTCCAGACCAATGTTGGTTAGATGGGGGTGTATAATTTCTCTATTCAATGATATTGTAGAATTTCCAGGTTCGATCGATCGAACTCACTTTGATCGATCGATGACGACGCATCCTCAAGCGCTTCAACAGGTCTCAATCGATCGAGACTTGTATTTAAATGAGGCGTCTTTCATACACCTTCTCTGTTTCTCTCTCACCCTCATATCCTCGAGTGCTCGAAGACAGAGCAAAAATGTGGGTAATTTTTGCCCTCCCTTCATCAATTAAGTCATTTGAGGAACTTCGGATCCATATGGTCATCATCATCATCACCCTCATCCCCTCTCTGCAAGCATACCCGAGGTACGGCCGAGACCCCCCTTTTCTTTTTCATTTTCTTTAAATTCTGGTGGGGATGCCCCCCATTGTTCCTAAGATCAATTAGTATTAGTTTTAGTTATCTATTTCTTGTTTTCATTCCATTTCCATTCTCGTTTCTTGTCACTGCTGTTTCGCTGTGTTCGATCGATTAAACTGGGTTCGAGCGATAGAACCCAGTCCCTTTTTAATCAATCGAACTAGGCTCGAGCGATCGAACCTTGTACCTTCTCAATCGATCGACCATTCTTCGATCGATCGAACATAAGCAGTAGCAGTTTCTTTTCCTTTCTTCCCTATTTTGATTTCTTTTCTTGTTTTTTTTCCATTTCAGGTTTTGTTGCAATGAACCCTATCACAGAGTATCACAAAATCCAAGCCACTCGACCTCACTATACCCAACCCTGTACCAGCTCACGGGCTCAGAAATGAAGAGGAACGAGTATGGTTTACTCGGTGGTTTCAGACGCGTAAGGTGATGTTGGAGCGGCCACTGGAGTTCGTATGGCTTTCGGCTCCGTGGTTCCTAGGATGGATCAGAGACATGGTACAATGTGTTGTTCCAGACCAAAACGATCAACATCCACTGGGTTTGTGAAGCCTGCTCCTCTATGATCAGGGATCCTGAGGCCCCGTTCACATACCGATCCTTCTTCCGCGGACGTGAGATCATAATCAGCCCTACCACAGTTTCTGCTGCTCTGGGGGTACCCGAGGTGCCAGATTGTTTCTATCCTCGCCTACCAGGAGCCCCAGGGATTCCTCCAGCCACCATTATCCGAGAGCTTACAAGAGGCAGCGTCCAGTTTTAGAACGACGTATCTCTCATCGAGGATAAGCTTCTCACTAAGGACTATCATCTCCTCCATCTGGCATTGGTGAACTGTATTTTGATAACGTCTTATCACGAGATGTTAGTAGCGTGGTATGCCTAAGCTCTGTATTCCATTGGGACAGGACAGCGAGTCTATCTATCTTGCCTCTATATCGACTTCTTCATACAGCCCATGCGGTACATTGCCTCCAAGCTCCATCTGAAGGGCGCTTGGCCTATTCATCGAGTTATTGAGCAGGCTGAGCTAGCTCCGTTGGCCACAGATTTGATTATGCAGGCCTCTAGTCGATTCGACGAGACGGCGGCCTGCCGTTCCGATGCTCAAAAGAAGAGAAAAGAAAAGGGTAAGGCGAAGGTCTGGGCAAAGAGGAGGAGAGGAGGAGGCTCCGATACTGAGGGTGTAGCTTCTGGGACACCCACAAAGGTTGAGGAGCTAGATTTTGATGACAAGGTCGATCCTCGTATTGAGGTTGCGCAGTTCGAGCTGAGACAACGATCTCAGGCTCCCGCCCAGGGAGTCTTCTTCTTCTGTGCCTCTCCCGACTGTTCATGAGTTACTTATAGAGGAGAGAGAGGCCCAGATCAGACTCAAGGGCAAGATGGACTGCATAGCGACTCTACTTGAGGCTATATTGATTCAGATAGGGGTCGACCAGTCTTTACATATACCTCCACCACCCACTACTTGTCCTTCATCCTCAGCTCCACCTCCACAGGTTGATCCTGCTGCTCCATCTACATTGGCGGTACCACCTTCTTCTGAGACCCCACTTCTACCACCTCCAGTCATAGCTGACCCATCATTATCTACACCAGCTGCTGCGATTGCGAGTGACTCGGCGATGGCTACTACTGTTGCTGAGGGTGGAGATGTAGATGCTCCAAACATGCTGATCGAGATCTTATCCGATGTCGCCGATGATGCTTAGTTTATGCTAGTTCAGTGTTTCTGGACGTTTGGGTTGTTTTGTTTGGTTGTTTTTGTTTTCTTTCCCCTTTCATAGTTGTACTTGTGGTTGTTATTAGATATTTTGGACTGTTTGGTTGGTTTAGCTATTTTGGACTTTGGTTTTTATGGACTGTATTATCACTGTTCTGTTGTATTCATAGTTTTATCATTTCAGTGATGAGTTCTGTTTTATGCATAGATGTCACGCTCTATCTTTTTCATTTTTTTTATTTGATCTTTGCTACTTGGAGTTTGTATGCCTTCGTTACAGATTGTTACGCTTGCGGTTGTTGCGATACTTTATCAGGTGATATCTCTCTATCTATATTTAAAAATCAACTTCTGAGGACATTGCAATTTTTAGTTGGGGGTCGGATGTAGATAGATAATCACCTGTACATGTTTATAGTTAGCAATCTGGATCACTTTATTAAACATTTCATACAATCTCGATTAGAATTGGAGTACATCCATTGTTTGAAAGCAAGTCAATTACAGAAAAATTTAAAAAAAAATAAAAATAAAAAAAATAAAAAAAAATTCTATTAAGGAATTGTTGAATTGAATTGGTAGAATAACTTTGAATATTCACTTCTATTTAGCTTTTATCAAGCAATGACACAACCATTTTATTCTCATCATTTTATGAATTAAGTTCACGCGTTCTTCTAGTTTCACTAGGATAAATGCATATGTTGACCATTCGTGTATCCAAAATCCATATGCACATGTTAATAGTTATGCAGAAAACCTAAAATAAGAGTTAATACAACTTTTGTGTTGTAAGGAATAAGTAGTGGAAACTAGTCACCCTTAGTGAGCTTTTGAATCCAATCTTCATTTCTGAGGGAGTTATCACATTAAATTTGAATTGTTTTTTCTTAAATAAGCGTATTAAATTTGTTGAGTAGTCTCTAATTCTTCATTTTGGCTGCGTATTAGAGGAGAACGTTCAGGATTTACCAACTAAACTCAATGAACATTGAAGTGTTAAAACTAAGAAGTTGGGAAAATGATTTAAGCCATCGTTATTCGCTCTTTACCTTTCCATATACCTGTATCAACATTTCGGAATATGCATTGTTCTCAATCCCACACCTAGTAAATACTGCCAAGTTTATTATGTAAATCTACATCCCTAATCTTTTACTTCGACCTCAATGAACCTCATTGCACATCTGATGTGATTAAATTATTGAAGTATGTGATGAGGAGGGAGTAGTTGCGGGAGGGACCGCATCAAAAGAGAAAAGGAAAGAAGGAGGATTCCAGGTTAAATATATATAATATATATATATATGAGAATAAAGGATGGTTGGAATAGAGTGAAATAAAATTACTAAACTAAATCACATGTTGAACATGTGTAATTTCTTAACCCTCTCATTTCTGCCCTACTATATAAAAACCGAAAAGTCAAAGCCTTAATGATTTTTAACAACTTAGTTTGAATATGAACGTGTAATTTGAGTTATCCACGGTATTGCGCTCCTCTAGTAAGCAGTATTCCTTTCTTGAGACTATACACTCTAAATGTTCGTCCTTTATTGAGCCAGGTGTGAAAGCATTAGTAACCGAACTTTCTATTTTTATCAAAGTTTTCACACCATGTGCGATCATCATTAAACCAGTTTCTGTGAGATGTTCATTCCTGAGTGTAAACCCATGTGAGAATTGAGTTGAAACTACAAGTTCTAAGAGTATGATAGTCTAGACAACTCTAAATAAGGTTCTATGCATAGCTGTTAATTTTACACACACACACAGATACATGGATGTGATGCATATTTTTTTTTTTATCTTGGTGACATGAGGAGCATGTGAATTTCTTCCATGGTTTGAATGAGGATGATATGTTTTGTGGAGCTAAGTTTACAGTTGTATGGGAGGGAGTGTTTACAAGTTATTCTATATATTTTTGAGCTTAAAATCGGAGAATTTTGTGGGTACATTCACTGCAAACCCTCACGAGACAACACTCGTCCACTAGAGGAAACCTAGGGGTTTAACGGCTTGTTGCATTTGCTAAATGCAACCGCGATTCCTGCAAAAATGAGTTAGGTAGTTTTTTTCTTTTCATTTTAGTTTAGTTTACCTGAGTTTAATTTATTTTATTTCAGTCGTTGTAGTAATAGTTTAGCTTGCTGTTATTTTCGCTTTAATGCTATCGCTAGTTGGGGGTTGTGACAAGCGGGGGTATTTGCAAAATACAACCGCGCTAAAAGAAGAAAATACACTGATTTAGTCTACAATTTCCTTGTATATATGCAATTTGAATTACAATGCCAATTTTTACACAATATGATTAATCTATGATAAGTGGTATTGTTTTAGTGGTTATTTATGCAGATTACTGTTGCTGTGTGAGGAACTAAATGAGCTAGATAAAAGAAAGTGTTTGGTTTTAATGAAGACAATTCAAACATAAAAAGGAAGTTTCGAGCGATCGAGGAGGTCTCCAGCGATCAAGGTTTCAATCGATCGAATTATGTTTAAGCACTTGAAGATCCCAGATGTTCAACGAGGGATGTTCGATCGATCGAACATGGCTTTAATCAGAAATTACGCGCACGCAGCAGAAACGGAATTTTTAACCCTTGCCTTAGGTCTATATATATATGCATTATATTTACGTCCCAGACGACGGCCACTTCACTTTTTATCAGTTTTACATAGGGAGAAAAGAGTTTGTCCTTGTTTTTGTAGGTTTTATCAAGGATTTCTATGGTTTTTGGTTGGATTCTATTAAGTTTAATATAAGTTCGTCATTCCAGGCTACTTTTTATCATTTTGTTTACATTCTACTTGCTGTTTATTGTAGATTAATCTGCTAGAATCGTAGCTTTGCATGTTAGATAGGGTTAATCATTAGTTTTCATAGATTTTATATTTAAATCGCAAACAAACAAAACTTTAATGGACTTTTACGTTAAAAACAAATCTAAGACACTCTAGACCATGTCTGAGTAGTCCCCAGGTTATGAGATCACGATTTCAGCCTCTGTCATGCAGCAGAATAATTCCTGTGTTCGATTGATCAAAGTTTGTTAGATCGATCAGACCAGAGACATTGTCAATCGATCGAAGACATTTCGATCGATCGAGAGATGAAGATATTCGATCGATCGAACTCTTTGATTCTTGAGAACATTTTATGCAGTACTCCTAGACTTTCTGCTTTAGAGATTCGTTATCAAACTGTCCCCAAATGCTCAGTTTGTCAAAATAGTCTCTGAACTTAAGGCCTTAAGGCATTTTTCTTCAACATCTTTCGCAAACCACCTTCAATGCTAACACCATTGTAGGTGCAAGTCTTAACTATTGTTTTAAACCCCTTTCATGTGTTTCAAATTAACTCTGATGATATAGTCCCAGTCATGAAAGGACTATGGATTCTTTATTCTAAGAGAAATACGGAATACTGTAGAAAATGTGCTCCATTGAGCTTCAATGTAATTACATGGTGGATGGCTAGGTCGTGGTGGATTCGTGTAATCCCAACATTCCCTTTTATTAAGAAAAAAAACACGTTTTAAAACATCGCTTTAGTTAATTAGTTAATCATTAATTTAATTTACTTTAGTTGCTTTAATTTTAGTAATTACTTCATGGAACTTTGTGTTCTACAACCTTTCATATATTGATTTTTATTTTCCTTTTAGAGTTTAATCTAAGTATTTAATTTATCACCTTCCCTGTGGGATCGACTTGGTCTTAACCAGATTACTACTTGCACGATTACCTACACTTGGGTATAGCACATAAGTGCACACACATTTTTATCCGTGTCAGATGTAGTTTTCCTCCGGGTCGCTGATGTTCCATCTTCACCTCTTGACATGTCATACATATTTCAACAAATTTCGTGACTTCTCACTTCATACTACTCTACCTAAAAAATTCTCGTAAGTCTCGGTACATTTTGGTACTATCCGGATGCACTGAATATCTAGTTTTGTGAGCGTCTTCCATAACTCTGTCTCTCAAATCACCAAAGTTAGGGATACATAATCGATGATGTACCTTATTACACCATCTTGCAAGCTAAACTCTAGCCTTCTACCCTTGGGTAATTTGTCCTCAATCTTCTTGAAATCTGGATCTAAAAGCTTATTTGACTTTATTTCCCTAATTAGACTCGGTTGTGCAACGATCGCAACCATCAAACCACTTTCCATTTTAGGAATCACTTCAAGTTTTAATTGTTCAAATTCCCTTATCAACTTTTCCTATCCTGTCAAGGTATAAGCTAAGTTTTCCGATGACTTTCGACTTAAGGCATCAGCTACGACATTTGCTTTTCTTGGGTGGTATTGAATCTTCAAGTCATAATCTTTCATAAGTTCTAATCATCTTCTTTGTCTCATATTAAGGTCCCTATATGTAAATAAATATTTCAGACTTTTGTGGTTAGTAAAAATTTCACACGTCTCCCCGTATAGGTAATGTCTCTAGATTTTCAAACCAAATATTACTGCCGCTAACTCCAAGTCATATGTCGGGTAATTCTCCTCTTGAGGTCTCAATTGCCTTGAAGCATAAGCTATTACCTTTCCATCTTGTGTCAAAACACATCCTAAGCCTTGGTGAAAAGCATCACCGTAGATTTTGAAATTTCCAGTACCTGTTAGAATTGTAAGTATCGGTGCTGTTGTCAACTTTTCTTTCAATGCTAGGAAATAATCTTCGCATTCCTTGTTCCACTCAAATGGTACATCCTTCTCATCAACTTGGTCATTGAAGTTGAAATTTTGGAAAAATCTTTGACAAACGTTCTATAATATCCAGCTAACCCCGAGAAACTTCGAATCTCTGAAACATTTGTCAGTCCCGACCAGTTCATAACAGCTTCAATGTTCTGTGGGTCTACAAAAATACCTTTTTTTATAGATCACATGCCCTAAGAATGTGACACTTGTCAACCAAAAGTCGCTTTTCTTTAACTTTCTAAATAACTGTTTCTCCCGTAGCCGTTATAAAACCAACCTCAAGTGTTGCTCATATTCTTCTGGACTCTTGGAGTAAATCAAAATGTCATAGATGAAAACTGTCACAAACTCATCCAAATATGATTTAAACACACGGTTCATTATATCCATGAAGGCCGCTGGCGCACTAGTAACCCCAGACGACATCACTAGGAATTCATAGTGTTCGTATGGGGTCCTTAAGGCGGTCTTCTCTACATCATCCGCTTTAACTTTCAGTTGCTGGTACCCCAATCTCAAGTCAATCTTTGAAAATACATGAGCCGATTGAAGCTGATTGAATAGATCATCAATATGCGACAGTGGATATTTGTTCTTAATTGTTACCTGATTGATTTCCTGATATTTAATGCACATTGGCATTGTCCCATTTTTCTTTTTCACAAATAGTACCGGTGCACCCCATAGGGATACACTAGGTCGAATGAAACCCTTATCTAGCAACTCTTGTAACTGAATTTTTTAACTCTTTTAACTCAACTGGTGCTATACGATAGGGTGTTCGTGAAATAGGTTGCGTTCCCGGCATAACGTCACTACCAAACTCAATCTCTCAGTCAATTAACACACTTGGTAGCTCTTTTAAAAATACAATTGGATATTCTCTAACTATTGGAATGTTCTCAAGCTTTAAATCGACACCTCTTGCATCAAGAATACCACACAAAAATCCATGACAAACTTTCTTTAACAAGCGACAAGCTTCAATAGCTAACACAATGTACGGTGGTGACACAACACTTTTGCCTTAAAAATAAAACACATCTTGATTTGAAATACGGAATACTACCACATTGTTATTACAATCAATATTAGCATGATTAGCCGCTAACCAATCCATACCCAATATAACATCGAAGTACTGAATAACTAACGGTACCAAATCAATGGTTAACTTTTTACCATCCATGTTAATTTTACATTTTCTAAACGCACTTGAACTAACCAATGGTATCGCAATAGATAAATCATAGTTTAGGAACTCTAATGGTTTATCTAGATGTTTAGTAAGTAATGTGACACGAATGAGTGTGTGGATCCCAAATCGGTAAGGACATTTGCTAGGTGTGAACAAATGGAAACCATACTTGAAACAACAGTGTCGGTTAAGGCGGTCTCTCCTGGCCTGAGCTGAAATGATCTTGCCTCTTGCTGCTCCTTCCTTAGAGGTTGAGTAGTCCTCGGTGTAATAGTGCTGGCCATCGAAGATCCAGAACCTCAAGTTCATTGACGTCTAGTAGGACAATCCTTAGCCTGATGTCCCAACTCCTTGCAGGTAAAACATCGACCTCTCATATCTATGTTCTGATTGGGGCAATTTCTTGCCATATGTCCTGGTTGTCGGCAAATAATACAAGTGATCGGGTTTGGAAGTTGATTGCATCGACCCCAATGAAATTTCTAACAGGTTTGACACCTCGGTTTATTTCTACTGAAAACACTACCACTACTAACTCATCCCCTAGACTTTGCCTCTTAGCACTTCATTGACTACTGAACTGACTTGATCCCAGTCTCTTACTTTGTTGACTTGGTGGTGGCTGCATACTTGAAGTATATCCAAGATCCTTCTCAGCGATGGAAGCAATGTCTAGTGTCTCGGCGTACGTCTGAGACCGAAATACTATCACCCGTCCTCGAATGTCATTCTGAAGTCTAGCTACAAATTTCCTCACCTTTACCTTCTCGGTTGAAATAATGTCCTCGGCAAACCTTGCCAAACATGTAAACTGTGTTGAGTATTCTCTAACTGTCATTCCTCCTTGTACCAATTTCATAAACTCTTGTGCTTTCTGATCGTGGAATGACTCGGGCAAGTATTGTGCATTGAATATCTTCAAGAATTGTTCCCAATTAGTCCATTGATCCGGGCCCAACTTAGTACGCCACGAATATTGTGCTTCATCCTTTAACGTATCAGCCGCAAAAAATACTTTCTGATCTTCTGTACACGGTAATACTCTGAAAATTTTCTCCATATCTCAAACCCATAAGTTTGCTTTCATTGGGTCAGCTTTCCCACGGGATATTGTCAGCTTTTGCTTATGGAATTTCGATATGGTAACAACTTCTTCCCTCGGGTTTGGATTTAGTTGCATTGGTCTTTCCTCAACCACCCGTGTCTCGGTCACTCGGACTAACAATTTAATAGCTCTTTCAACTCGTTCTATTCGATTTGAGGGGTCACCTCTAGACATTATGCCTGGCACCCACATTATTACACACGTACATGTTATTTTGAAAGGCTCTAGCCTATTGCTCTGATACCAATAATTGGCTCTAGCCTATTTTGAAAGGCTCTAGCCTATTACACCCGTGTCTTATTTTGAAAGACGTTGTGTGCACACTACTCGTCGTACGTCTCTCATCCCTAAAGGCTCTAGCCTATTGCTCTGATACCAAAAATTGGCACACCCCAACCCGTCCCAAGTGGATTAGGACCGTGCAACAAAGAATTATCTACTCTAACTCATCAATTGTTAGCATGTTTTTATAAGAAATATCCCATTAGATGCATAGCAAAACATTAACATTTGAACAGTCAAGTTCAGTCCGCTAATCAGGGATCCGGTCGACTGAACATGCAAGATATAGAGAGATGAATTCTGAGAATTCCCTGGTCCAGTCAACTGCCTGGTCTGGTCGATTGAACTTTGAGTGGTCCGGTCGACTGACAATCAATTTGGTCAACTGATGGTGCAAATTACAGAGAGTTCAAACATGTGGAAGGGGTGGTCCAGTTGACTGAACACCCAACCCAGTCAACTGGTTTACACTAGCAGAATGTTCTGCAATACTTCAATAAGTAATCCAAGCAGATTTTTAAGGCACCAACCAAAATCTAAACATTTCCAAGCTTTATTTTTAAACATCAACAGTCTGTCTAAACATTTCCAAGTTATCAAACCTACCCATTTACAAGATGTCAAGTTATAATTTACATAATCCACAACATTACATGTTTTTAAACCACATGATTTACAAAACTCTAAGGCTACAAAATAACTTCTCTGAACAACGAGTACATGTTTAACTAAACTAAAAACATCATTAGCAACTTCCCAACTTGCCCAATCCCATCGCATATATCATCTCCTTTTCGAGCCTTGCTCCAAACCTGTAGTGGTTGTTATGTACCACAACAGAAATAGGAAAATGGTTTTCTTAAGCATTACGCTTAGTGAATTAACTAACGTGCTTAAATGACGTGGACATGTATAATACAAGAGTGTTAAGCATGTTAAGCATTCGTAATCCTGCACCTCGAGAGTTAGCACAAATTCTTAGTATCTGCTTGCTGTAATTATGGTTTGGGCGTGCCAGAGCCTTGTTAGGTAGACCCAAACTAATAACACAAAATTTCCTAAAAGCACTTGTGTGAGTGATACACAAGGTTTGAAAATCTAACATCTAACAGGCCATTGTGAAAGGTGAGTAGGAAAGTACCCTCACCTAAGGTCTCTAGATAGTGCTGAAGCGCACAAGTCTAGCAAGTGATGAACACAAGCAAGAAAAATTAAATAAAAAGAGCATTTTTATTTAATTGAAATAAGAAAGAAAAAATTACAAAGCTGTAATTTAAATGCTAAGAAAGCCTAAGAAAAATAAAAGGATGTTTTTATTTTGCCTAAAACTAAGAATGTATTGTAGAATGCTTTGAGATGCTTTTGTCGAAGTGACACAGAGTGTATTGATAGCTAGGCCAGCCTGTTAATTTATAGCGGCCATGGAGGTCTCCTAGATAAGGTAGGAAATCTCTGATCAATAATAATCTGGTAAAAATTACCAGTTTATTTCCATAAACTGCTAAAATCTGCTATATCTTGAAACCTTCCATATCTTGAAATATATATATACAGGTATATATATATATGCAGCTTGAATCCGGTCCATCTTCAGTCTTGGTGCGGCTGACAGCTGACTTAGCTAGCAAGTAAGAGATATACTTCCCAAAAGATGATATTATCTCCCAATATAATATGATTTCCATAAGTGATAATATTAATATTATCTTTCCACAATGGTTGATATCTTTGTAAATTACCATAAGGGATAATATTATCTTCCCAATCAACCTTATCACAATATAGAAATAATATATATCACTTAAGAGAATTTGTAGGGATGATTACACTCATAATCTGCCAACCAAATCTGTATAAATTTCTAAACTAACAGAATGAATTGCCAACCAAGCAGTGCCCGATAGACTATAGTTTAGGCTGAATTCATGATGCCCGATCAGACCGTGGCTGACCAAATGATAGCCCGATGACACCAATTTGACATTAACTTCCCCAATTACCACCAGTGCTGCTGAAATTGATAGTTGGCCTCAAATGGAAGCCCGATTGATAGATTTGTAGCCCGATTAAGTAACACAATGGGAGTCCGATAAATTGAAGGCCAAATAAGGCCTAGGCCGGACTGAACTTGGTAAGTCCGATTTCAGTGATGCCCGATATAATGATGATCAGCCTGATTAACTTTTGAAGTAACCACTTAGCCATTAATTTTGCCATCGGTCTCATGAGTTTGATTGAAAAATCTTAATCGGCCTCTACCAACTTTAATCTAAAAAATGTATTTTTTAGGTGCAAACAGTATCATAATAAGTAATTCCCCATTTTCAAATCATTTTATTAATTTCCTTTGCATTATACCACGGTAACCATTTCGAGTTTTCAATTTCATGTTTCACAACAGTTTATTCATTTGCATTTAATGCTCTACAATCACGGTCATTTTTTCTTGCCCAAGGTTCACCACTAAGTTCACTTTACTCATGGTCAACTTGCTTTTGATGAACGATTCATTATTCAATTTCCTAGCTTCACCACTTGGCCACCCTCGATGGTACAGCCTATACATATATCCCATGTGCCCGGACATACTACCAGCATCCACTCTGGTGCAAGTTTGGTTGGGGTATCAACCAAACTAGGTATACACAATGGAAGGTCGGTCAATATGTCTAGAAGTCTATAAAGTAAGCCGAGCATAAGGCTTAGGCTAGCTTGATCACGAAGCCACTGGCAAATGGGTACACTGAGCAAGTCGAGCTACCGAAAAACTAATACAATTGGGAGCGGTGAACACTATAGAACGTGAAACCATTTTTTTTTTTCTAATTTCTTACCATCTACGTTAAGTCACACAAGCAATATTCATGAGGGTTTAATCACGTCATTAACTACTTCAGGAATTTATCATTTATTACATGGATTATCATTAACCGATTATTCACGATAAGGCCCTTGTGCCAAAATTCTATTCACGTCCCTGACGTAGTATTTTCATAATCATCATTTAATATCGCACATAGCATAAGTTATAACATTTAAAATCATCACTCAACAGTACTACTTAAAACTGTCCCAAACAAACCTTATATTAAATAGCCCTAAAACCAACCTGGGTTGAAATTGTTCCTCATAATGATTCCGCACTAGAAACATCTCTAACAATTGTCATAAACATAATTTGAAATTTGGAATTGACACTTACTGCAACTGTATTATGAATTTTCTGCCCAAACGATGCAGAATTGGAACAAACACCATTAGATAAAACATGTGCAAAATCGCATTTTACATTGACCTCCTAGGATGCTTTTATAAAAAACAAAATGTATGAATTAATACGAATTATTTTCTAAAATAGATCTGAGAGTTTTCTTCAATTTTACCCAAATCCGAATTTGTCTTAGTCTTTTTTTTTTCTTCAATTTTTCAAATAACTTATATCCAACCTTTGATATATATATACATATATATATGTACATATCACTATAGATCTGTATCTATATAAACATTCATCCATACGATTTATTCAGACTAGAATGAACACAAATTGAAAATCAATCAAAACTACGAATCAACCCTACAAATCTAAATGTTTGCTCACCGACTTGGGAAAAGAAAGATGAAGATGATGATGATGATGATGGTGAACTCCATGGAATAAGCTAATGAATCCTTCTCTCTTCTAACCCTTCTCTTCTCTTCTCTTTCTCTTCTCCTTCTAGGTGGCTAGAGTTGCCTCTTCTATATTTCTCTCTTGTTCTCTCTCTCTCCCTCTCTCTCACGTTTACTCTCTCTCTCTCTATATTGGTTTTTTTTTCGGGCATTGGTGAATGATCTCTCTCTAGTGGTTGCTCTCGTCTTTTTTTTTTTTCTCTTTTTTAACTAACCCTAGGATGTATTATCTAGTATATGCATATAATACACAAACAATACATATATTTTAACAATCACATAAATATTAATAATCGCGTTTGTGGATATCGCTATTTTTCCTACCCACAGCTTTTCTTTTAAAGTTCTTTTAAATTTCAAATTCAAAACAAATGAGTCGCCACTTAATTTTTAAAAGGAAAAATTAAGAAACCATTTTTAAAGCAAACTAATCTTTTTAGAAACCAGAGATTAACTAGATCCGGGGATTATGGAATGTGAGAGGAAGGAGCCCGTCGGACTAAAACACCCTCTCTCATCCTATCTTGCGATAGGCCTCTACTCAACATCCTTTTAATCGAATTATTAATTTAAATGTGCCCTCAACTAATACATATGTATATGTATACATTACACAAACATGTCAAAATGGTGTAAAATTACCAATTTACAAAATATCATTCAAAAGCCACGTAATTCAAGTAGCAAGCAATATGATATGCAATCAAGAACAAGAGAACTTACCCGGGATCCAGCCGCGGATATTAAACGTGCAATGCATGCGATTTAAATAAAACTAGGAAAAGAGTCTCTAATCCATATATACAAGTAAAGCAAAGACCTAATTCTAAGGTGTCGCGCGTTAAGTTGAAAAATTGATAAAATAAAGATAAACTAAAGAGGAGTTCAAGAAATCATACCTTAATAGCGCTACAAAACAAAGGGTTAGTCCACATGATATACAATATATAAAGTTGGATCTTAAATAACAATCCTAGACTTCTAGCTTAAATCTATCAAATGTAATTAAATCTAAAGCAACCAAGTCCTAATTATAAGTGTCAAGCCATATGAATATGTACATGAAAAGAATAAATTATTGGAGTACTCAATGATTTAGATCACTTAAACTTTGAATTCAAGCTTAACTAATCATTATTGAAACATGGTTTGAGCTCTAGGTCATAGAAAAGTCATTTGGACCATTATTTATAAAGTTAGTCAAATCTGTCATAAAATTCTGAAAATTGCAGAGAGCAGACCAGATCTTTAAGAAAATATCAAGCATGCTTACCGTGGTTTGATCTTGATGATATTTGGACACAAGATGCCTCTGTGTGTCTAGTTTCCAAAATCAAAAAGAAAATTGAAGTTCAACGGTTAGATCTCTGGGAAAAGAACAAACACCAGACATCACTCAGAGATGTACAACTCTCTGTCCAGAGATTTTGTTTGATTTTTTAAAAATAGCAAAAAGATCAGAAATACTTTGTTCTTTTTAGGGTAGCTTCCTAACACATTAAACTACTTAGAAAAAATTATTTTGGGTCACAAATACTTGATTAAGGTTCTGATTTGCTTATTTCAAAAGGGTGTTGCTGTTCTGAAACTCTGGGCAGATTGTAGTGTCTTCACAAAACTCATGACCAAACCACTTTAAACATGAAATCTCCTTAAAACAAAAATTACAGTGGTAGAACTTTGAGTTATAGACATTTTCCCGTTGGTTTCATTCAGTTCCAACGTTTAGATTTCCAACTAAAAATCCTTGATCAAAAACTGTTTATGAATCCACTGTTTCATTGTCAAGTTCAACTTTTATTTGTTAACCCCAACTATTAAACCACGAAGTTGGGTTTAAACCAAACCACTTCTCCTACCACTTGATGGTCATTGGAGATCAAGACATGACTAAAACTCATGAGTTTTCAAGGAATATAAGGAGACTCCATGAAAACTCAAGCTTAGAGGACCCAAACCATGGTAGGGGTTTGGATTCATCTACTTGTTCTTAATAAAATGATGATCAACTTTAAATCTCATATGAATCATAAGCTTACATGAGACTAAAAGATCAAACTCATGAGATTCAAGTGAGATATGAAAAATCCCCAAGAGTCTCAAGGCAAGAGCATAAACAAGAAAAGAGAAGAAGAATCAAAGAACTAGCTCATGAATTTCAAGAGGATATAAAGAAGATCCCATGAAATTCCAAGTCAGAGAATCCAAGTCATGAATATGGACTTGGATCCATTTATTTGTTTTCAAAGTGAAGTGATGATCAAACTTTGACTCTCATGTGAAGCATAAGCTTACATGAGATTCAAAAGATCAAACTCAAGAGCTTTCAAGAGAGATATTGAAGATCTCCAAGAATCTCAAGAGAAAAGTATAAACAAAAAGAAGAAATGAAATTAAGAAAACTAAGAGAGCAAGTGCTCTAAATCCATAAAAGAAAACTAACAAGAGTAGAGTATCACCTCCAACTATCCTCAAACTTCTATATTTTGAAGATCTTCCAAGATCTTCTTTCAAATTCTTATCCCAATGTTCTCTCTTCTACCCAAATGTTCTTCTCTCAAAAGTTCTCCTAAATTCCTCTCAAATTCCGCCAATATTCTTTTTTGTCTTGGTCCCCTCTCCAATGGAGATACCTCTCCTTATATAAACAAAAATACCTAGGTAATTTCAGTGAATTCGGAGTAAAAAACAGCTGTAAATATAAAATTTGGTGGTATAATGCGTACTTTCTGAAAAAGAAACAGACTGCTGAAGCTAACGGTTGTCAGGAAATTTTTTGCGGCACTCAGGGAATGCCGGAACGGCAATTCGTGAAAGCCGTGGCGGCATTCCATGACTGCCGCGCGACACTTTCTAAGAGCCGCACCAAATAATTGATTGTCGCATTTATGTCAATCTTACTTTATCAGTTTTTTTGTTTTATCCGCATACATATACGTACTGTACCAGAAAATACGGACTTTAAAAGCAAACGACAGTCAGAAAATGTTGGCGGCAGTTGATGAGTGCCGCAACGGCAGTTGGTAAGTGCCGCATGGCACTTATCGAGTGCCGCTGAAACTGCCAAGTTCCGCGTTTTAGCAAATTTTCTCTTTTTCACCTTTTCTTTTCCTCTTTTTCTTCTAAAAAGTTTATTTTTCCGAAAATAGTGTCTTATCCCCGAATTTTCCTGAACACCCAGTATTTCTCTTTTCCTGTGAAAATTTTACCGCGATTGGAGAACTTTCTGAAGAGCTTGGAATACTTCAAATCTTTCGGTCATTATCATCATCGGACTTGGAGGTGACACTCTCCTAAATCCGACGTTTGGTCAAAATTGGGGTGTCTACAGCATTTTTCTTTTTATGGGCTCACAAAAGAGACCCATATGAGTCAAGAATGTAACCTAAACCACTAAAATGGCTAGCCCAAACGGTACTCATACCCTGTGTACTTAATTTTAATATCAGATATACTATTTGACACATTCACGAGCTTATACATGAAAAAATGCATATCAACCCTTCACTTTTATTTAACAAATATAAATTAATAAAATGTAGCACTCAAACTAAACGGGCTCACTAATGATTTAATTTATGTCCTTCAAACACATAAAATTTTCAAACAAATGTCTTACATAGGCACTCTCATATAATATTGCTAATTGAAAATAATTATTAATATAATTATTTATACACTTATAAATTTTAGGTTTATTACATTCTACCCTTATTAAAGAAGTTTCATCCCAAAAGTTGAAGCGACGATAAATACACACGCCAGTCATCAATAAACTTAAACACGCAATTACATACAAAGCACTGATTACGTTTAACTCTCAACTATACGAGACCAAGTTCATCGAGCGACTAATCCAAACAAGGAAACCCTCATCTATATACCTTGTTCTTGTATTGTCAATCCTTAAATTTTAACAGATAATCTAAAACACAAATATTGATACAAAACATGTGAATATAAACTATGCATGCAACATGCTCACAGTTAATCAAGGATTCTAACTATATGCTCATGTTTACCTCGTACCAAGTCCCCCACTACACCTCCTCAGATACCCATACTTACTATTCAAACATGCCGCTTCAAGAATATACATAATTTTGTACAGGAAATAAGACTGCAAAGATAATAATGCGGTCGGAAATAAACCAGCACGTGTTCAGATCCGTCATAGTTATAGAAAATACAATCCCGTTGATCCGAGAGATGCTCAAAATATAATAGAAGGCCCAAATAAAAATACAAGAATTATGCTCCATGCCAAAATACTTGTTGATAAATATAGCTCCATAATAAGAAATCTGAGATAACCGAATTATAGAACACATATGAGAATACCAGTCGATAATAAGGGAAATAATATAAAAGATTTTTTCCGATAATAAATAAAATTTCCGATGCTCCAATAGAATAATAATCTCTTGGATAATATGCATGTAGATACCAGATAATGCTAAAGGCCGGCTAATAACAATATAAATCCACTGGGTAGGAGCTCCACTGTTGATCATCCTCCAACTCTCTTCTACTACCTGCATACCAATAATATGTATTCTTGCACTATTATGCAACTCATAATATAGCAAATGATTTCAACATATTAACATGTAATGATTGGCTCAAATATGTAATTAATTGATTGAAAACAATTAAATAACATGTAGGCAACATATTGATAATAAATAAGTACACATAACCCAAAACCAAAATAAATCCGCGACCTATAGCCCTGACCCACTAATACAATGCCGAGAATCTCCTAGACTCCTCCCAATCTAAAGCAACCAAAAGCTTTGATACCAAACTATCACACCCCAATTTTTGAAAAGCCAAATAATCTGTCTATAACTAAATCTAGACTACTCTTCGACTGCCCAACTATCGGAGTGAATACCATGAAGCCCATCCTATTAAAACATTTTAATGAAAATAGATCTGTTCTTAAAAACCTGATTAAAACATTTATAATAAAATCTTTAATTTTTTTAAAATAAAACCACCACATTTCCATTTATAAAAAAAAAAAAACAAATTACACAGTTAAGAAAATTCTCAAATCCATTTGATAAAATTTAAATCAACTAAAACACTTAAATTGAAAAGCGGAAGCTGAATAACATTTCAAAATTCTCATTAATAATAAAAATCTTTTCATTTACAATTAAAGCTTTGAAAGAATAACCTCTATTACAACCTCTGGTCAGAGCTACTAAACATCTCAATACCAACTACAATAATGGCCCACAATGCTAAATAAATGAAATAGCAAATAGACAATAAAGATCTTCAAGCCATCAAGAAAATCAATCTTATCCAATAGTCATACCAATCTATTCCTTAATCTGCAAAACGGTGACGTTTCCCGAGAAACGCCCTCGCATGATAAACATCACACGAGTCAGTATTGAATAACAACATTTGTATGAGTCAACACACTCCAGTCTCATGGATCACTCGTGGTCCCCTCAACTCCAACCCAATAATGATCAATTGACATAATAATACCCAATAAATTTCCCTGAGATTGGGAATTCGCTGGGCTCCATCCCTTTCTTGACAACATGCACATACAGAGTTGTAGGTTGAACTATAGTTTCCTCCAGTCATGGCAGCAGTTTGTGCCACCCACAAAGTAAAAAGAAATAATTACTCTTAAATAACATGGTGAGCCAAAGCCTGCATACCATGGTCAGTGGGCCCACCATCCTGCACCTCGAGTGTTAGTACAAATCCTTAGTATCATAATAAGCAATTCTCCATTTCCAAATTATTTTAACAATTTCCTTCGCATTATACCACAGTAACCATTTCAAGTTTTCAAAAAAGGAATGTTGGGATTACATGAATCCGCAGCGATCATGCCATCTACCATGCAGTTATATTTAAGCTCTAAGGAGTGTGTCTATCTACAGTATTCCATATTTTCTAAAGATAGAGAATAATTAGTCTGTTCATAGCCAGGACTACTTCGTCACATTTATTCCCAAAACACATGAAGGTAGTTTAAGAGAATAGTTAAGTCTTGCATTTTGAATGGTGTTAGCATTCAAAATGGTTTGCAAAAGTTATTGAAGAAAAATGCCTTAAGGCTTAAAGTAATGAAACTGTTTAGACAAACTGAGCATCTGGGGACAGTTTGATAACAAATCTCAAAAGCAAAAAGTCTTGGAATACTGCAAAAGGACTACTCAAGAATCTAAAGGTTCGATCGATCGACGCGCTTTTGATCGATCAAATATCATCATCTCTCGAGCGATCAAAATGTCTTCGATCGCCTGACTTTATGTCTACTTCCATCGATTTAACTACTTCGATCAATCGAGTGCAGGTTTTACACTGCTGCATGGCAGAGGCTGGAGATCACTATTTCATTGTGATCTCCCAACCTGGGGACTACTCAGACATAGTCTGGAGTGTCACAGATTTGGTGTTAACATAAACATTCATTAAAGCTTTGTTTGGTTGTGATTTAAACATAAAAATTTTAAAAACTTTTGATAATAGCAAACTAACAAGAAAAACTATGAGCTATTCAAATTTTAAACTACTGAAACTACTGGAGGAATTTAAATAAAACTAATATGAAAACCTTGAACGCAAACACTTGTGTTAATCACTGAAATCCTCAAACAACCAAGTAATAATCAAAAGTTTAACCTACAAAAACAAACAAGACTCTCTATCTCTCTATCTAAACTAATGAAAAGCAAAAGAGGCGTCCTTTAGGACGTAAATACAACGAGTATATATACATAAACCTAAAACTAGGGGTAAACACTTTCTCTCTACTGCATGCGCGTAAGTTCTGATAAAAGCCATGTTCGATTGAACAACATTCGATCGATTGAACTTCTGGAATTCTCGAGCGCTTAAACTTCCTTCCATCGATCGAAACCTCGATCGCTTGAATGATATTTGATCGCTCGAGACTCACTTTTCATGTTTCAACTGTCTTCCTTAAAATCTAGCATTCCTTTCATCCTGCTTAATCATTTATCCATACAGCAAGCATTGATCTGCATAAATTATGGCTAAAATAATACAACTTATCATAGATTAATCATATTATGTAAAAGCTGGTATTGTGATCCAAATTGCAGATATATAAAGGAATTATAGACAAAATTAGTGTATTTTCTTCTTTTAGCGCAGTTGTATTTTACAAATACCCCCGCTTGTCACAACCCCCAACTAGCGAATTGCTAGTCCCTAGCAATAGAGTTAAAATAAAAACAATCTAACTACTACTCCAACGACTAAACTAAAACAAAATAAACCAAAGCAACTAATCTAACAAGAAAAAGAAACTACCTAACTCACTTTCGCCTGAATCGCGGTTGCTTTTAGCGAATGCAACAAGCCGTTAAACCCCTAGGTTTCCCTAGTGGACGAGTGTTGTATTGTGAGGGTTTACAGTGAATATACCCACAAAATTCTCAATTTTTAAGTTCAAAAAGATATAGAAAAACTTTTAAAACACTCTCTTCTATTCAACTGTTAACTTAGATCTACACAGATATATTAACCTCAAACAAACCATGGAAGAAACCCACATACTCCTCATGTCACCAAGATAGATAAAATAAATGTATCACAATCATGTATCCATGTGTGTGTGAAGTTAACAACTATGGATCCGACCGTATTTAGAGTTATTTTAGACTATTGCACCTCTAGAACGAGTAATTTCAACTCAATTCTCACATAGGTTTACACTAAAAAATAATCGTCTCACAGAATCTGGCTTTAATAATGATCACACGTGGTATGAAAGCTTTGATAAGAGTGAATTTATGGATACTAAATGCATTAATACTTGACTTCACAAATGACGGATATTTGGAGTGTGTAGTCTCATGAAAAGGACGATACTTACTAGAGGAGCGAACTACCGTGGATAACTTAACTCACACGTTCATATTCAAACTAACTCATTAAGAATCATTAAGGCTTTAGAATTTTGGGTTTTATGTAGTAAATACAGATGATGAATGGAAAGATTTCACACCTTAGCATATGATAAAGCTTGCCATCTTATTTTATTCCTACTTTATTCTTCTCACATTTCCGACCAACTGTCACCCTTTCATATTCTCCCTTTTTCCTTCTTTCCATTTCTTTTCCTCTTCATTTTTTTTTTCATTTTTTCATCATTTTTTTAACTTATTACATAGCAAAAACTTCCCACAACTACTCTCCTCCAATCACATACTTTGACAGTTTTCTATTATTGGATGTACGATGAGGTCATTTAGAGTCAAGGTGAAGGATTAGAGGTTTGTTTTTCCAAAATGGGTAAGGTATTATTATTTAATCAGTGTGGGGTTTTGAAACGGAATGGTTTCTACAGGTCAATGGATATGGGTAGTGGTAGGAAATGGGTAACGATGGCTTAATTCATTTTCTTAATTTCTTAGCTTTTGTCAATGTTTATTGAGTTTGGTTGGTAGATCCTGAACGTTCTCCTCTAATAAGCAGCCAAAATTGAAAAATTAACTGAGATTTAGTACAACGAATGTAATATACGTACTCAAGAAAAAACAATTCGAATTTATGTGAAAATCCCTCAGAAATAAAGATTGGATCGAAAACTTACTAAGGGTTAAATAGTTTCTACTACTCGTTCTTTTAGCACAATAGTCGTATTAACTCATTTATAAGATTTTCAACATAGCTACCAACTAGTGTAAATGGATATTGGATACGTGAAAGGTCAACAGAATCAATTATCCTAGTGGAACTAGAGAAATGCGTGAACTTAATCCAAAAAAGGATGAGATTAACATGAATGTATCATTGCTTGACAACAGCTAAATAGAAGTGAATATTCAAAGTTGTTCTACTAATTTAAGTTAAAAAATTCCTTGATTTTTTTTAAATTTAATCCAATTCTAATCGAGATTATATGATGTGTGCAATAAAGTTATCCAAATTCTAAATTTAATCCAATTCTAATCGAGATTATATGATGTGTGCAATAAAGTTATCCAGATTGCTAAGTGTAAACATGTGCAGGTGATTATCTATCTACATTCCTCCCCCAATGGAAAATTGTGATGTCCTCAGAAGTTGATTTTCAAAATAATTAGAGAGATATCACCTGATAACTCAAAGCAAACACCGCAAGCATATCAATCTGTAAAGACATATAAACTCCAAGTAGCCAAGATCAATGGAAATAAAAGATACTGATAAAGAAATGTCCATATATAATACAAACACCCAATCACTGGAATGATATAACAATATAAGTACAGAACAGTGATACAAATGTCCAAAAGATCTAACAGTCCCAGCATAACCAAACAACCAAAAAAAATGAAGAGAGAAGAGTGAGAAAACAGTAAGAAACAAAATACAATAAAACTCCCCCTCTCAAAAGACATAATCTACTCGTCACCAACATCGGATAGAATCACGATCGGTGCAGTAGGAGCATCCTCATCTCTACCCTTAGCAACAGTAGTAGCCGTCGCCGGGTCACTCACAGTTGGGGAAGCTGATGTAGACAATGATGGGTCAGCCACGACTAGAGGTGGTGCAGATGATGATGATGGGGCATATGGATCAGTAGGTAGTGGAGGTGGAGTAACTGACGTAGTAAGCGGAGAAGTAGATGTAGATGGAGCAACTAGATCAGAAGTAGATGGATCGGTGGTAGGTGGTGCAGAATGAGCAGAGGGTGGGTGTGAAGCTATGTGAACAGACTGATCCACCCCAATCTGTATCAAGATCGCCTCCAGTAAGGTCGTCATCTGATCCATCTTGCCCTCGAGCCGTATCCGTGCCTCCCTATCCTCAATGAGCAATGAGTGGAGAGTCTAGAGGGATATGGAAGATGACTCTCCCTGGGCCTGAGCCTAAGACCGCTGTCTCTACTCGAATTGCTGCACGGCAGCAACGGGGTCCTCATAATCCGAATCTAGCTCCTCAGCCTTGGTGGGCATCCTAGTAGCTGCACCCTCTGTGTCGGTGCCTCCCCCTCTCTTCCTCTTCGCTCCCACCTTCGCTTTTCCTTTTAGCTTTCTCTTTTTCTGCGCATCCGAATGGCGCGTTGTTGGCTCTTCAAACTGACTCGAGGCCTGTGAAATTGTCTCAGTGGCCAATGGGAGCAATCCAGCATGCTCAATCACCCTATGGATGGGCCAAGCGCCCTTCAGATGGTGCTTGGCAACAATGTACCGCTTGGGCTGGACAAAGAAGTCAATATAGAGTCGGGGCAGGAAGACACGCTGCTCTGTCCCAATGGCATACAGAACTCGAGCATACCACGGCGCCAACTTTTTGTGATATGAAGTCATCAAAATGCAATTGGCCAGCGCCAGGTAGAGGAGATGGTACTGCTAGGTTAGAAACCGGTCCTCAATTAGAGAAATGCTGTTCTAGATCTGAATCGCACCGCCAGTAATCTCCTGGATAATGATAGAGGGTAGAGTCTCTAGTGTACCGGGTATGTATGGGTAATAGTGGTCGGGAGTCTCCGGTACACCCAAAGCAGCGGCCACAGTAATCGGGCTGAATATGATCTCGCAACCCCGGAAGAATGTTCGGTAAGTGAATGGCGTCACAGGGTCCTTAATCATGGTTGCACAGGCCTCTCGTACCCAATTGATGTTGATTTTCTTTGACTGCGTCAACATCTCAAACCAACTGGGCATGGCACAGATACGTGCAAGAAACCAAGGGACAGAAAGCCATACATCCTCAAGTGGGCACTCTAACATCACTTTCCGCGTCTGGAAGTACTGAGTGAACCAAACTCGTTCCTCATTATTTCTAAGCCCATGATCTGGTACTGGGTCAGGAATAGTGAGGTCAAGGGTTTAGATTTGTGGTACCCCATAATAGGATTCATTTTGACAGCCCTGAAATGAAGAGAAATAGAAAACAGATCAAAACAGAGAAGAAAAGTAAAGAAACTATCACTGCTAGTGTTTGATCGATCGAACTTATCTCGATTGATTGAACATGGGTCAGCTTCGATCGCTTGAGCCCAGCTCAATCGATCGAGCACAGAAAAATGGCAGTGACAAGAAAAAGAACGGGAATGGACCGTATACACAAAATAGATAACAAAAAAAAAATTAGTTTAAGGCTCAATGAGGGGCTCCCCCACAAGAATTTGAAGAAAATGAAACTAGGGGGGCTCTCGGGATCATACCTTGGGTATACGCACAGGAAAGAGATGAGGGTGATGATGATGATGTCCTTGGGGATGCTTGGTGTCTCTAAATAGTATGTGTGATCAGAGGGACAGAAATCGCCCTGAGTTTGCTATCTGTGCCCAAGCGCTTGAGAGTTAGAGGGAGTGAGAGAAACTGAAGAGGTGTGATGGAGATGCCTCGTTTAAATATGAGTCTCGAGCGATCGAAAACTCTCGATTGATCGAACTTTTGATTGATCGAGTGCTGTTCAAGCGCTTGAGGATCTGATGTTATCGATCGATCGAGTATAGTTCGATCGATCGAACCCTAAAATTCCAAAACTTTTGTGAATGGAAAAATTATGCACCCCCAACTAACCAAGATTGTTTTGGACATACAGAATAGCATAAAAGCAGTTCAAAATTGCAAGTTTTATTAATATAATTTTTTAATAGCATTCGCTTTTACAAAATTGTTGCCCGCAACCATGGTACTTAAGACCTTATTAATAAAGAAAAACTAAAAATTAAAATCAAAATTGACAATCCTTTGTCCCACATTACACTTCAAATGATAAAAGAAAGACCAAATGACAAAATGTAGTTGAATTGCAACATTAATTTTCAAACATGAATATTCTATCTTCCGTAATTGATTCTTTCTGCACCATATCTTCGAGTGTGGATTGAAAACTTGGTGATTCCCTTTCCCAGAATAGTCGGAAAACAGCAAGGATATAATCGAGTGAGTCTGGAATCTTTGAGAAAATGATTGCACAAGCAAGAGGTGATCCGGATGGAGACAGAGATAACGGAGTGTAATTTTTCAACGGACTTTCCTCTTGTGGCGGAGTACCCGGGGACCCTATGTATGGTCCAAATCCATGGAACAGCTGATGCGGAAGAAACAACGGTGGTAACATTGGATTCCTAGTGAAAATCCTGACAAAGGAAAATAAAAGAACACCAAAAAGGAAGAAATTAAGTAAAACAAAAGAAAAAAATAATAGAAATGAATAAACATAGATAGATGAAAAGAAAATGAAGTATGACACGGAATTAACCTCACTATTGGCGTGATATAACCATGTTCACTAGCAGGTAGATGGCATTGCAGCCGGAACAACAAATAACTCGTGTGCACATAAATGTATGGAACCAATTCAATGGCAAGGAAGTCATCAACATAAGTAAAGACAACATTATGGTGTTCATGCACCACATCCTGTAAATCGTCTTCCTCCCATGGTTCCCACATCGAATTATTCTCCCATTGTGCCAAGAGGGGATCATCGGCTTCCCCAACAAAATACCCCTCTGGTTCGCCTTTCTCTTCAGGGAAGTCCATATGCACGAATAGATTAATGTGGAGGAGTGTAGGATCGTAAGGGATGTACCCTTGGGTCAAGTCAATGACATCATCTGCTCCTGGCCCTTGATAAGGAGACAAGCAGAATGCAATCTCCTAAGTAGTCCATGGAGGATTAAGATATTCTGAATCAGCCCATGACCGGATTGAATGGATTTCGTCATCCCTCATATTTTTAATAGCCTGCAGGGGAGAGATACATGATAGCAGATTCGAATCGAGGTCACACTAAAAAAAAAGACAGAAATAAATGAAATAAAATAAAGTGCAGTAAAGGAAAGAATACAACAACAAAATGTGAATACGCTTTAGTGTTTTAGGTGGATGGATAGTTGGGCTGATCTAGCTCGATGTGCTCAGCTTATGGTAGGAAGTTTTCCAAGAACGGTTTTAACCTTTGGCCGTTAACCTTGAAACAATCTTCGTTCTTGGGATTTATGAGCTCAACGGCTCCATGTGGAAAAATAGATTTAACAATGAGTGGACCTGTCCACCGGGATCGGAGCTTACATAGAAAAAGGTGGAGGCGAGAGTCATACAGCAAGACTTTCTACCCCCGCTCGAATGAGTTTCAAAAGATTGTTCTATAGTGGCGAGCCTTCAACCTTTCCTTGTGTAATTTGGAATTGTCATAGGCATCGCGACGTATTTCCTCCAGTTCAACCAACTGGAGTTTTCGGAGATGACCTCCCTCTTTAATGTCGAAGTTCAATGAACGTGTTGCCTAATACGCTTTATGGTCAATTTCGACAAGAAGGTGACATGCCTTGCTGTATACTAGCCTGTATGGAGACATCCCTAAGTTTGTCTTATACGCAGTGCGGTACGCCCATAGAGCATCGGTCAGGTTATATGCCCAGTCCTTTTTGTTGAAATTAACCGTCTTTTCTAATATATGCTTGATTTCTCAGTTAGCCAACTCTGCATGCCCGTTAGTTTGTGGGTGGTAGGCTAGAGCGATCTTGTGGTTGACCCCATATTTCTTGAGAAGTGACTCTAAAGGCCTGTTGCAAAAATGCTTGCCTTGGTCACTTATTAGCGCTTTTGGGGTTCCAAAACGTGACAGAATATGTTCTTTAAGAAAGGAAATTACTATTTTGTGGTCATTGCGTCTTGTCGGTATCGCTTATACCCATTTTAATATATACTCCACAGCTAGGAATATGTATTCATAGTTATTTGATTTCAGAAACGGGCCCATAAAGTCTATGCCCCAACAATCGAATATTTCAATTGTGATAATGGGAGTTAAGGGCATAGAATTCCTTTTTGAAATTGTTCCAAGCTTTTGACAGTGTTGGCACGATTTGCAAAAAGAATAGGCATCCTTAAACACGGTGGGCCAGTAGAAACCATTGTGTAGGACTTTTTGTGCGGTCTTTTGCAAAGAAAAATGGCCACTGCAGGCTTCAGAATGACAAGAGGCTAAAATCACAGTTATGTCCTCATTCGGGACACAACGTCTGATGACCTAATCAACACAATACTTGAATAAGTAAGGGTCATCGAAAAAGAAATGACGCGCGAATGAAAGGAACCGTTTCTTATCCTGATTTGACCAATGACTCAGGGTCTCTACCGTGACAAGATAATTTACTATATCCGCATAACAAGGCAAATTGGAAATAGTCATCAGTTGCTTATCTGGAAATTCATCCTTAATTGGTATGGGTTCAGTGTTGTCAGTAAATGTTAGCCGAGACAAATGGTCAGTGACCACATTCTCTACTCCCTTTTTATCCTTGATTGTCATATCGAATTCTTGGAGTAGGAGTATCCAACGGATAAGCCATTGTTTTGCGTCCTTCTTAGATAATAGGTACTTGAGGGCCGAGTGGTCTGTAAAACAGACGATTGGGGACCCTATCAGATATGACCTGAATTTATCAAGAGTGAAAACTATTGCTAGTAGCTCTTTTTCGTTAGTCGTATAATTCATTTAAGCTTCGTTAAGTGTTCGACTCGCATAGTAGATTACATAGGGCTTATTATCCTTCCTCTGTCCCAGGACTGCACCAATGGCGTAGTCACTAGCATCACACATTGATTCGAACGACAAACTCCAGTCGGGTGCCTATATTATCGATGCGGAGGTTAGGTGTTTGACAGTTGTCAGACCACTCAAAAGGTGCATCTTTGACTAAGAATTGACACAGTGGTCGGGAAATTGCACTAAAATTTTGGATAAAGCGATGATAAAATCCCGCGTGTCCCAGGAAAGAACGAATGTCTTTGATTGTACGTGGGACAGGTAGATTTGAGATTGTGTCAATTTTTGCTTTATCAACTTGGATACCCTTATCAGAAATAATGTGGCCGAGGGCAATTCCCTTGGTCACCATGAAGTGACACTTTTCCCAGTTTAGTACTAAGTGTTTGTTCTCGCATCTTGTTAGCACACACGTTCCAGATTGTCTAAGCAATTTTCAAAACTATGGCTGAACACCGAAAAATCGTCCATAAAGACCTCGAGTATTTATTTGACCATATCACTGAATATGCTCAACATGCACTGCTGAAAAGTAGCAGGTGCGTTGCATAAGCCGAAAGGCATACGACGGTAGGCAAATGTACCGAATAGACATGAAAGTCGTTTTCTCCTAATCTTCAGGAGAAATTTTAATTTGGTTATAGCCACTATATCCGTCCAAAAAGCAATAGTTTTTATGACCCACCACTCGTTCTAGCATTTGATCCATAAATGGTAATGAAAGTCTTTCCGGGTCACAGTGTTCAATTTTCGGTAATCAATACACATCCGCCATCCGGTGGGGAGGCATGTCGGTACCAATTCGCCGTCTTTGTTTGGGATTACCGTTATGCTTGCCTTCTTTGACACTACTTGGGTTGGACTAACCCAAGGGCTATCAGATATAGGATATATGATCCTAACATCAAGAAGTTTTAGGACTTCACTTTTGACTACTTCTTGCATATTGGGATTCAGACGCCTTTGCATTTGTCGCGAAGGTTTAGCATCTTCCTCTAGATATATTTTATGGGTGCACACGGACAGGCTTATGCCTTTGAGGTCAGCAATAGTCCATTCCAATGCTCCTTTATGTTGTTCTAGCATTTGGATTAATTTGCCCTCATGTTCCAGACTGAGAGTGGATGAAATTATAATAGGGTAAGTGTTTTTAGTCCCCAGGAAGGCATATTTGAGTTCTATTGGAAGCTCCTTTAACTCCAAATTGGGAAACTAAATATTGGAGGGCATAACTAATTTTGTTTTTGGAGGTAGTGGTTCATATACATGCATTCAGCTCTATCCTCCTCTTTCATTTCCATCATGAAGTAAGTATGATTTAAAGCAGCATCCAATGGGGTAGAATCATTAGGTTGATAGATAGCATCAAATTGTGACACAACTACCTCCAAGGGATCTTTGTAATCTACAAAATTAGCCTCGTCTTCGATGACCAATTCAATGTAATTGATTCTTCCTCATCCTCGTATTCTTCAGGGCGGGGATTTGAAAAAATCTTGATATTTAAAGTCATATTCCCGAATACGATAGTCATTATACCACTTCTTATTTATTGTGGCATCTATGGTGTTGAGGAATGGATGTCCAAAAATTACCGGGATTTGTGAACATGGATTAGACACAGGTTCAGTGTCCAAAATTACAAAATTGACTGGGAAGACAAAGGAGTCTATTTGTACGAGAACGTCCTCTAGTATTCCTCTAGGATATTTGACTGACCTATTTACCAATTATAGCGCAACTCGGGTAGGTTTGAGTTCACCCAACCCTAGTTGTTTATAAACTTAGTATGGCAGCAGGTTTATGCTCAATCCTAGATCAAGGAGTGCGTTGTCTATCCTTTGATTCTAAATTCAGCACGAGATAGTTGGGGTACCGGGGTCTTTGAGTTTCAGAGGCAATTCATTTTAGATGATTGCGCTTGCTTGGAAAGCGACGTAAGCGTGTTTCTTCACACTTTGCCTCCTCTTGACCGTGCATAAGTCTTTAAGGTACTTAGCGTATGCCGGCACTTGTTTGATTGCACCAAGGAGCGAAAGATTGATTTTAACTTGTTTAAACAATTCCAAGAACTCCTGATTCTATGCCTCATTTTTGGGTTTCTTAAGCCTTTGAGGGTAAGGTGAAGGGAAAGGGCATTTAGGTAATTGGTCAATGATAGGCTCCTTTCCGGGCCTTCTCTCAACTTCTTCTACTTCTTTAGGAGCGTCCTCATGTGATTCTAATGGTTTGTTCTTAGTGGACGGCTCCTCTTCCTTAGTTGGTGGTTTGCTTTTAGGTACCACTTCGTCCTCTTTATACTCTTCAGGGGTAGAGAGGGATATATTGCACCCTATAATCTTGCCGCTTCTCATAGTAGTCATGGATTTTGCCTGGTTATGATTATTGGGACCATTGTTGAATCTCTTAGGGTTTGGAAGTGGTTGGACAGGAAACGTTCCACTCAACCTCTCTTGTCGTGCATCCATTCTCTCTAATGCTGTGAACATTTTACTCATCATTTGAATCAACTGTTGCGTTAAATTTGCATTAGAGAGAGGATCTTCCTCTTACACCTTTTTATGAGGTGGCACGTAAACATTTGATTGCTGATTGTTAGAGGGTTGAGCTTGGTTGTAGTTGTTTGATCTATTTTGATTGAATGGCTGGGGCTGCCTATTGCCCTTGATATTGATTATTGTTATTGTAGGGCTATTGTTGTTGGCATTGATTTTGGGTTCCAGCATCATTTTTCCACTCAAAACCGGAGATTCCATCGATTGTTATTATTTTGTGAATTATGATTGTTATAGTAATTCCCCGCCCCCTATACCCTTGCATGGCATTCATTTCCATGGGGGCTTATTCTTGAAAGTACGGCACATTGGGACACTATTGATTAGTATGTCCCAACATGTTGCATGTGCCGCATGGTTCTTCAGGTAAAACCTGCCTAGAACTCTCTCCTTTCATTCCTAACTCTTCTACTTTCTTAACTAGTTCTTCATATTTGTTCATTAGATGATCCTCAATTTTTAATTGGTACAGACTTTTCTCTTCTACACAGGATATCTGTGAGCGTGGGACATCTTTAGAATTGGACCATTCATGGGCATGTTCAGCTAGCCACTCGAATTGAGCTTCAGCTTCTTCAGTGTTTTTGCGAAGAAATGGCCCTCAATTCATGGTTTCGACCAAATTTTTAGTTTCACCATTTAACCCTTCGTAAAAGTAGCTTATGGTTCTCCATTTCTCATACCCGTGATGTGGGTATGAGAGAAGCAAATCCTTGAAATGCTCCCACGTTTGGGTGAAGGTTTCATTGCTCTTTTGTTTATAAGAGTTTATTTGCCGTTTTAGCTCGGTGGTCATGCGAGGTGGAAAGAATTTCTTTAAGAATGCAGTGTTCATCGCATGTCAGGTGTAGATTGAATTCGGCTTCAAGGTGAGCAACCACGCTTTTGCTTTATCCTTCAAGGTGTAGGGGAATAGTATTAAACGTGTCATATCTACAGGGCAATTTTGTGAGAATGTTTTACAAACATTCTCGAAATCTTTGACATGTAGATATGCCTTTTCACTCTCCATTCCATAGAAGGTTGGAAGGAGTTGAATCATTCCATTGCAAAATTAAAATTTGCCAGCATGAGGTGGAATGAGAATACAAGAAGGTGTAGGTGCGTGTTCAGGTGTCATGAGATCGCACAAAGGATGAAGCGAATCGTCAATTGGTATAACCTCATTCTCACCATTTTCACTTTGATTATCCGCCATTGAATCAGTGGGTGTGGCTGAGAGATTAATAGAACTACAAGAGTCGGATGAATAAAGTGGATTTCCATAAATTCCTTCGATGGAATTATCGGACATAAAGGGAAAGATCCTAAGTAGTTTTAATCTAAAGAATAAAAGAAAAAAGAAAATAGAAAGAGATAAAGATAGATTTGAGGTAATCTAAGCGTTAGCTCGTTACCTTCCCCGGCAACGGGGCCAAAAACTTGACACGGCAAAATATCTGTGTGCGCTTGTGTGCTATACCCAAGTGTAGATAATCATGCAAGTAGTAATCTGGTTAAAACCAGGTCGATCCCACAGGGAAGGTTAAAAACTTAATACCTAGATTAATCTCCAAAAGGAAAATAAAAATCAATATTCGAATGGTTGTAGAACACAAAGTGCCACGAAGTGACTACTAAAATTAAAGCAACTAAATTAAATTAAACTAGTGATTTACTAATTAACTAAAGAGATATTTAAAAAAACGGTTTTCTTTATAAAAAGGGAATGTTGGGATCACACGAATCCGCAGCGATCATGCCATCTACCATGGAGTTATATTTAAGCTCTAAGGAGTGTGTCTATCTACAGTATTCCGTATTTTCTAAAGATAGAGAATCAGTAGTCCGTTCATAGCCAGGACTACATCATCACATTTATTCCCAAAACACAGGAAGGTAGTTTAAAACAATAGTTAAGTCTGGAATTCTGAATGGTGTTAGCATTCAAAATGGTTTGCAAAAGTTATTGAAGAAAAATGCCTTAAGGCTTAAAGTAATGAAACTGTTTGGATAAACTGAGCATCTGGGGACAGTTTGATGACAAATCTCAAAAGTAAAAAGTCTTGGAATACTGCAAAACGACTACTCAAGAATCTAAAGGTTCGATCGATCGACGCGCTTTCGATCGATCGAATATCATTATCTCTTGAGCGATCGAAATGTCTTCGATCGTTTGACTATATGTCTGCTTCGATCGATCGAACTACTTCAATCGATCGAGTGCAGGTTTACACTACTGCATGGCAGAGGCTGGAGATCACTATTTCATCATGATCTCCCAACCTGGGGACTACTCTGACATGGTCTGGAGTGTCACAAATTCGGTTTTAACATAAACATCCATTAACGCTTTGTTTGATTGTGATTTAACATAAAAATTATAAAGACTATTGATAATAGCAAACCAACAAGCAAAACTATGAGCTATTCAGATTTTAAACTACTGAAACTACTGGCGGAATATAAATAAAACTAATATGAAAACCTGGAACACAAACACTTGTGTTAATCGCTGAAATCCTCAAACAACCAAGCAATAATCCAATGTTTAACCTACAAAAACAAACAAGACTCTCTATCTCTCTATCTAAACTGATGAAAAGCAAAAGAGGCATCCTTTAGGACGTAAATACAACAAGTATATATACATAAACTTAAAACTAGGGTTAAATGCTTTCTCTCTGCTGCGTGCGCGTAAGTTCTGATAAAAGCCATGTTTGATCGATCGAACAACACTCGATCGATTGAACTTCTAGAATTCTCGAGCGTTTGAACTTCCTTCGATCGATCGAAACGTCGATCACTTGAGACTCACTTATCATGTTTCAACTGTCTTCCTTAAAATCCAGCATTCCTTTCATCCTGCTTATTCATTTCTTCACACAGCAAGCAGCGATCTACACAAATTATGGCTGAAACAATACAACTTATCATAGATTAATCATATTATGTAAAAGATGGTATTGTGATCCAAATTACAGATATATAAAGGAATTGTAGACTAAATCAGTGTATTTTCTTCTTTTAGCGTGGTTGTATTTTTCAAATACCCCCGCTTGTCAATTATCAGTAGTAGTGGGATTGTAAATAGCTAACCTTAGTACTAGTTTTAGCCTATATCCCATGTGGTACACAGTTTAACTAGTATGTACTATGTGATACATCTTTTGATATGTATATATATACGAGCACTACTTTCGATATTGGCTATATGTTAGAGTGATATATACTGATTAGGAGAACTGTTTGTTCGTGTTGCTTTTCGCTCTATCTTGACTTCATTTCTACGAGAAGATTTTCAGTTAATCAATAGGTCTTTTGTAGGTGCATGACACACATCATCACTATGGTTAGATCGAGAAATCAAGCATAATTAGGATCCCTTATTCCGAAAGGTATGGATCCAACGGGCATTTTTGAAGCCTTCATACAGAGGATGGAACATGTGGGAGATACTTATAACCACTCTACTCACCAGAAACCTGTTGCACCACTACCACCGAGACAGATTGGTGATAAGTTACTCGAACGTTTTTGTGGATTATGCCTAGATAAATTTGACGGATTAATAGAGTCATGGAAGGCAGAATAGTGGATACATGAAATGGAATTTAGTTTTAAAGTTTCAGAATGTACTGAGCAAGATAATCATTGTCTTGCCACATTTTAGCTTAGGTACACTACTGTAGATTGGTGGGAAGCTGAAAGAGCAACAATAGGAGCTGAAGCCGCACGGAGAATTCCTTGGGGGATATTTCGAGAAAGATTTTTGAAAAAGTACTTCCCAGAAGATGAGAGAGATCTACAGGAAAGGAACTTTCTCAGTCTGGTCCTAGGAGGGTGGACTGTGCAGGAATACATGACCTAGTTCGAGCGTCTATCTTGATTTGCCCAACATATGATAGACACCCCCCAGAAGAATGTGAAGAGATTTCACCAAGGATTGAATCCCCACCTCAGTCATATGATGGTCTGTCATTTAAATTATTCGTTTGAGGGGATTCTTAGATTTTCTGTAGTGTTGGAAAAGGACGCACATCTAGCACAGCTACCACCGATAAATTAACCTCAGTCGTCAAGAGGTTTTTCATAAAGGAATTTCCAGAACAAACCACCAAGAAATACCCAGGGATTGAGATCTCAGGGTAATTTGAAAGGGAACAAGAGAACCTGGGAGGGAACCAGGAAACCTTAGTAGGATTCTCCACGACCCTAGCAATATTGCCAGTAGGGACCATAGCCTCAAGCACTAGTAACAGCCCCACTGACCAACAACGAAGGATGTTTTAATTGCATAAAGCCAAGGCACATTGCTAAGTTCTACACAACCCTTAGGGTGAACCACCAAACTGATGCTATCTGCCGGAATTACAACAAGCCAGGACATTTAAGCAAGGATTGTCGTGCACCTCGCAGAGGGTATTATGGGGTACCAATTCAGGGAATACAGGGACCCCTAGATCAGATAAGGATTAATGTTATCATCTCAGCAGGAGTAGGCTTTGATGCTGATGAACAACAACATTTGGAAGGTACACTTGTACTCTTTTATAGTCTAGTTAAAAGCTTTATTCGATACTAAAGCTGCACGTTCATTTATTGCTATTAATATTGTGCGTTAGTTGGGTTTAGAACCCCAGACACTTGAGCTAACACTTAATGCTATGTCACCATTGGGAGTGACAATTAAGTTGGGTAAAGTATGTAAAGATTTTCCATTAACCTTGGAGGATAGAAATCTTCCAGCAGACTTAGTCGTTCGATCAATGTCAGAGTTCAACATTATCCTAGAGATGGATTAGTTAACTAAATATGGTGCCAACCTAGACTACTCTACTAGGACGATTGTATTTCCAATACAGGGATGACCGACGATCAGATTTCAGTGTGAGTCAACAAGCAACATGTTTCTAACAAGTGGTTTAGCTGCAATCGGGGGCACGAGTACGAAACTCACGATGGATCAGATTCCTACCGTACAATATTTTGAAGATGTAATACCCTATATTTTTAATAAATATTTATGCAGAGAGATTCTATATACTTCCCTTGTTCATATGTGAAATTTCATCTTCGATCGATCGAGGCTCTTTCGAACGATCGTGCATTTCAGAGTTCAAGCGATCAAACCATTTTCAATCGATCGAAACCCTACCAACATAAATTTAATACGTGGTCCCTATTTCAATCGATCAAACCTGACCAATCTGTTCTCAAGCGATCGAATATACTGTTAGGAAACTGCGTTCCCAGAATCCGTTGACAGTGCGTATAAGTTGGTACTGCAAAATTTTTTGTGAAATCTATAATAACCCTACAAGGGCGGAACTAGGGTTACCTTGAACTGCAAAACGGATTGATGTAGTAGACGAATCGAGAACACGGGCTCGATAACAGCTCACGATCTTCTACCATATTCCTCCGCTGCCAGAATATCGAACTAAGTGTTGGCTCTTTCGAAATCCTTTTTGTTTTCTGCTCTCCCTCTTTTACGCTCTCTTTTCTATTCCGAGTTATAATACTCTTGATGGAAAAATGCTAACTAATGAGAGAACCAAAGCAGCATATATATAGGCTATGATAGGGACCATAAGAAGTCAATAAGGAATAGGCTTTCTTATAGAATTAGGAAACCCTAATTCGAACTGAATCAGATTCCTATTTCCATAAATTACAATTCAAACCACTAAAGAATTATAATTGCACTCCTACCCTTATCTCAGAAATATATTTCGAGCTCCATGTTATTAAATGCTTATTATCTCCCCATGTTAAGATTACAGATATCCATTAATTAACTATAATTACTGACAATAATATGTAATTAATTTTCTTAAAATTCCTTGAGATCCTCTGCTTAACTTATCTGATATGTCGGATACAAAATCAACCTGCAGGGTTTGACATAATCAAAACTTATAAGCTTTCTCAAGGGGATATCATCAATCCCAAAAACAGAGACATGGATTCCATCATTAATTAATATCCACCAGACAATTAATATTGCCACCCAATCCAATGATATATTGACCCATTTAAGGATCTCACCCTTTTAGGGATCAAAGTGTAAATATCAAATGTACGTGTCTACAAATTAACTTAGGATTTAGAGCATAAGTACTCATAATAGCCATGAGGTATTAATTATCTTATAAGTCAGTATAAAGATAATTACCCCAAGTCAGTCCCGTTTAATACACAAAGTGTACCAGCATAGTGAGTTGAAACTATACCGTTTTCCATAGTCAAGACAAACCTACTACAACACCATGATGCAGTCCTACCGATGGTGTGTCCAATCCCATCTAAGACTGTAAACCAAAATCTTACATTCTATAATATCTGATGGCCTGATCTTCCGTGTGTAAGCCGAACTCTACACACCAAACTACCTACTATATAGAATGAGAGACACACATGCATAATATTAAACAAATAATATAATACAAACATTGCCCACACAGATTCTAAAAAAAATGGATTAACTGATTTTATTAAATGAATAATAAATCAACTACATAAAGCATGGCTTTTAGTATATATCCCTAACAATCTCCCACTTAGACTCAAAGCCATGATGCGACACACCTCACTCCTATCCCTTCTACATGACTGTCAAAAGTCTTGGCCGGTAAGCTCTTGGTGAGAGGATCTGCCAGGTTATTTGCTGATGCTATCTTGGTCACTTCAACATCACCTCTTTGCACGATCTCTCGTATCAGGTGATACTTACGCTCAATGTATTTTCCCTTCTTATGGGCCCTTGGTTCCTTTGAGTTAGCAACCGCTCCGCTATTATCGCAATAAAGGGTAATAACCGATTGTACCGCAGGTACTACTCTTAGATCCGTAAGGAAGTTTCTGAGCCAAACGGCCTCCTTAGCGGCTTCCGAAGCAGCCACATACTCGGCTTCCATGGTGGAATCAGCAATACATGACTGCTTGATTCTCCTCCAAGTAATGGCTCCACCTCCTAGGGTAAACACATATCCTGAGGTAGACTTTCTGGAATCCCTATCTGACATGAAATCAGAATCTGTGTACCCAATGGGTATAAGACTGTCTGCTTGGTAAACTAACATATAGTCTCGAGTCCTTTTTAGGTACTTGAGAATATTTTTCACCGCAGTCCAATGTTCTTGCCCTGGATTAGACTGGTATCTACTAACCATGCCAACAGTAAAGCAGATGTCAGGTCTAGTACATAGCATAGCATACATTAGGCTTCCTACTGCCGAGGCATAAGGAACTGCCTTCATCTTCTCTATCTCATCAGGTGTCTTAGGACACTGATCCTTAGATAGAGTAATTCCGTATCTGAAGGGAAGGAATCCCTTCTTGGAATCTTGCATGCTAAACCTTACAAGAATATTGTCAATATAAGTGCCTTGTGACAAGCCCAACATCCTATTATTGCGATCTCGCATAAGCTTGATCCCTAGGATGTGACCGGCTTCTCCCAAGTCCTTCATATCGAATTGACTGGACAACCATACCCTTACAGAAGATTGTACCCCCACATTATTTCTGATTAGTAAGATATCATCCACATACAGTACTAAGAACACCACCACTCTTCCATCATGTTTCTTGTACACACAAGATTCATCCGCACATTGATCAAAACCAAAAGACTTGATTGCTTGATCAAAGCAGATATTCCAAGACCTAGATGCCTGCTTAAGTCCATAAATGGACTTCTTAAGCTTGCACAACATGTGTTCTTGGTCCTTCGCAATGAACCCGTCTGGTTGCATCATATAGATGAACTCGTCAAGATTCCCATTTAGAAATGCTGTCTTGACATCCATTTGCCAAATTCCGTAATCGAAATGTGCAGCAATGGATAAGAGAATCCGGATAGACTTCAGCATTGCCACCGGCAAAAAATTTTCCTCATAATCGATTCCTTCTTTTTGAGTGAACCCTTTCGCAACAAGCCTTGCTTTAAAGGTTTGCACCTTACCGTCTGCTCCTTTCTTCTTCTTATAGATCCACTTACATCCAATGGGTTTTATTTCATTGGGTGGTTCTACAAGATCCCAGACTTGATTGGAGTACATGGACTCCATTTCAGACTTCATAGCCTTTTGCCAATGATCTACATCTTTATCTTGGAGTGCTTCATTGTAGTTACAGGGGTTGGTACCTTGTTCATCAGGGACCCGGTCATAAGACTCTCCCAAGAACATATACCGGTCAGGTTGAATAATAACCCTCCCACTATGACGAGGCACAACCCGTGTCTGTGCATCACTAATATTTCATTGTGAAGATTCTGAACCTAATACACCATTATCTACACGTTGTACTGGTTCAGGAACCTGATTGTTAATGGTTGGTTCGGGATCTACACGTGTTTCGATAATCCTCCCACTACGACGTGGTAATGGAATATCGATAACTCTTTCTTGTGGTGTTTCTTCTCGTACCATTGGTATCGAAGAAGTATATGTCGGTATCTCTCCTCTCATTTCCTCTAGAACAATACGGCTCCTGGGCTTGTGGTCCATAACATAGTCCTCTTCTAAGAATGTGGCACTGGTGCTAACAATAACCTTTTGATCCTTAGGACTATAAAATAGACCACCTTTAGTTTCTCTTGGATACCCAACAAAGAAACATACTTCTGTTCTTGATTCCAACTTTTCTGCGTTCCCTTTCAGCACATGTGCTGGACTACCCCAGATCCGTACATGCCGCAAACTAGGCTTTTGCCCAGTCCACAATTCTGTGGGAGTAGTAGGTATTGACTTAGATGGTACCAAGTTTAGAATATATGCAGCTGTCTCTAATGCGTGATCCCCAAAAAGAAATTGGTAAATCCGAGTAACTCATCATAGATCTTACCATGTCCATGAGAGTCCTGTTCATTCTTTCTGCTACACCGTTCTGCTGAGGCATACGGGGTGCAGACAATTGGGATGTAATCCCTTGCTCCAATAAGTATTCCCTAAACTCTTCCAAGAGGTACTCTCCACCACGATCAGATCGTAGTGTCTTGATACATTTACCTAAACGCTTCTCCGTTTCACCCTTGAAGTCTTTGAATTTCTCAAAGCATTCAGACTTACGCCGCATCAAATAAATGTACCCATACCTTGAGTAATCATCGATGAAAGTGACAAAGTACTCAAATCCCCCTCTTGCTTGGTCAGTCATAGGACCACACAAATCAGAGTGAACCAGTTCCAACGGTTCTTTTGCTCTATAGCCCTTGGCCGAGAATGGCCTCTTGGTCATTTTACCTTCCAAGCAGGATTCACAAACTGGAAGTGCCTCCACTTCCAATGAGCCTAATGGCCCATTTTAAACCAGTCTTTGAATCCTTTTCAAATTAATATGACCAAGGCGTAAGTGCCAAAGATGCGTTTGGTTCATCCTCGAAGGTTCTTTTCTCTTAAATGGCAAACTATTTGTGTTATTCAATTCATTAAGTTGTAGTATAGGAGAGATAGGATTTATGACATAAAGATCATCCACCAATTGACCAGAACAAATAAAACGTTTATTTTCTTTAAGAACTACTACTTTATTAAAATGAACTGAATATCCATTCTTTACTAAACTAGAAACTGAAACTAAATTCCTTCTAATAGAAGGTACATAAAAGCAATTTCTTAATATTAAAATCCTATCTCTACCAAAACTAAGATGTAGATCTCCTACTGCAACTGCTGCTACTCTCGTAGCATTTCCCATATACAGATAAATCTCTCTATTACTGAGCTGCCTGGTTCCCTGGAACCCCTGCAAAGAATTGCATACATGATCAGTGGCTCCCGTATCTACACACTAGGTACCGGTAGATCGGACCGCTAAACACGATTCAACAACTAGTAAATGAGATTTACCTTGATTGTTCTGTCTGGCGAGATAAACTGGACATTGCTTCTTCCAGTGTCCTGGCTGCTTGCAAACAAAACATTTTCCTTTAGGCTTTCCCGGTTGTCCTCGTGGCCTTTGGATTGGCGGAGGACCCGCGGCCTTCTTTTAAGCCTTTTTCATTTTCTTCTTGCCTTTCGGCTTTGAAGCAGAACCTTTCTCAAACACATGAAGAGCACTCCCTAACTTTCTGTTGAGACTCTCAGCTGCCTGGAGTTCTTTAAGCAGCTCCGCCAAAGTATATTTAAATTTATTCATGTTGTAATTGAGGCGGAATTGCTTAAAAGACTCTGGCAGTCACTGGAGTACGATATCGACCTGGGTTTCCCCGTCGATTTCAGCTCCAAGGATCTCTAGTTCATTAAGAAGAGATATCATCTTAAGAACATGATCCCTTACAGGAGTCCCCTCAGCCATGGTTGTGTTCATCAAGTCTTTCATAGCAACCTTCCTAGCAGCATGACTTTGATCCCCAAACATCTCTCGGAGGCTCTCCATCATGTCATAGGCGCTGGTCATTGACTGATGCTGATGTTGCAGAACATTTGACATGGATGCCAAAATTTAACACCGCGCCATCTCATCAGCCTTGACCCATTTCTTGTGAGCCTGGGTTTCCTCAGCGGTTGCCCCCTCACCAGGTTGCTCAGGACATTCTTGAGTAAGCACAAACTTGTACTCTTCAGCAGTTAACACAATATCCAAATTCCTTTTCCAGTCTATATAGTTTGGTCTAATAAGTTTGTATTCTTTAAGTATAACAGCAAGTGGATTGAAAGTACCCATTTAAAAGCCTGAGAATCACATAACATAAACAATTACGTTTGGGCAAAAATTACTATGGATTCGAGTTGAAAATATTAGTTCCCTCTACCATATTTGAAAGGAATCCGTCAACAACCTGATACACCGCGAATAGTATGACTCGATGGGAAGCCATATACTATCCATCATTTGTACAGATAGACAATTGCCTTTTAATTTTACTATCCAGGCAATGTACTTTGCCTAATAAAATTAATCTGCTGACTTGCTTTGGTCCTATAAATAATAACAGTGACTCAGATGGAGAGGATATTATTATTTATAGCTAAGTGTATACCATCACTTAATTCTAGGTCAAGAGTTCCATGAGGAACACCTCTGATGGAGAGGTGACCCGCACCAACAATCACCCAAAACATTCTTTTAAAATAGTTTGTACTGATGATTCCATGATCAACTACATCCGATAGGGAGGATGACACTAGAGCCATCACACAAAATTAATCATATCATCTACAAATCAGTGATGGAGACCATGGGATTTATACTTGATAAATTCCCTCTCCCACATTGAATTTTAAAAAAAAATTTGAGGGTTATCATTTTTTAGAAAAACTTTTAATTTAATTAATAAAAAATAATGGAATACTTGACAAGGATTAATTTATCCTTACTAGTGAAACCCACATGTGTAGATAATTAAATTATTCTATTCTCATGATTTTAGAAAATAAGTACTTATGTTTTCAAATTATGGAATTAGTTTTATTTCTAAATACACATGTAGTTGTCCATCATTTTAAATTAATATAAATTAAACATGCAGCTAGACATCTGAAATAGGTCTAGGAACAATTATCCATGTTGTTCTATTCATTAAATATGAAACAATAATAATCATTCAATCACACATAAATAAGGAAACCACAATAAAATAGGAATCCCACTATTATGGTCAAGCTGCAACTCTTGTGAAGAAATCTTCATTGAATCCGATTAGCTCTATGTCGCCACTACGCAACTAGGGTCGAGCTGCCCGGTCAATTCGATTTACCATCAGCAACTGCCTTCCAGAACTATTTTCTGAAACAGTCTTCTGAAACTGCCTTCTGAAACTGCCTCTAGATCGCTTTCGAAAACTGGTTGTAAAACTGCTCTCACGAACCATCTTCACAGATTTACTTGAGATATATTACATAAACCCTATGCCTCCGTGAAGGAGTTCACATGCTATATATTTGCAGTAAATTAACCACGCATCAATCAAGCGTGGGATCCAATACATACAAATCCTATGCCTCCATAAATGAGTTCACATGCTATATCAAAATAGCAATATTAACCATGAATAAACCCATCGTGGGATCCAATCACACAAAACCAGCGACAATAATAGTGGAATAAGAACGATGCAAAACAAGGGTTAGCACAGATCTACGTTCTATCCATCCATCAATGCACACATAAGATCTGTTTTATTGGACAACATGGTTGCTTCCAACCTATACGCAGAATCAACGTTGCTCTGATACCACTGTTAGGAAACTGCGTTCCCAGAATCCGTTGACAGTGCGTATAAGTTGGTACTGCAAAAAATTTTGTGAAATCTATAATAACCCTACAAGGGCGGAACTAGGGTTACCTTGAACTGCAAAACGGATTGCTGTAGTAGACGAATCGAGAACACGGGCTCGAGAACAGCTCACGATCTTCTACCGTATTCCTCTGCTGCCAGAATATCGAACTGAGTGTGGGGTCTTTTGAAATCCTTTTTGTTTTCTGCTCTCCCTCTTTTATGCTCTCTTTTCTATTCCGAGTTATAATACTCTTGATGGAAAAACGCTAACTGATGAGAGAGCCAAAGTAGCAAATATATAGGCTACGATAGGGACCATAAGAAGTCAATAAGGAATAGGCTTCCTTATGGAATTAGGAAACCCTAATTCGAACTGAATCAGATTCCTATTTCCATAAATTATGATTCAAACCACTAAAGAATTATAATTGCACTCCTACCCTTATCTCAGAAATATATTTCGAGCTCCATGTTATTAAATGCTTATTATCTCCCCATGTTAAGATTACAGATATCCATTAATTAACTATAATTACTGACAATCATATTTAATTAATTTCTTAAAATTCCTTGAGATCCTCTGCTTAAATTATCTGATATGTCGGATACAAAATCAACCTGCAGGGTTTGACATAATCAAAACTTATAAGCTTTCTCAAGGGGATATCATCAATCCCAAAAATTGAGACATGGATTCCATCATTAATTAATATCCACCACACAATTAATATTGCCACCCAATCCAATGAGATATTGACCCATTTAAGGATCTCACTCTTTTAGGGATCAAAGTGTAAATATCAAATGTACGTGTCTACAAATTAACTTATGATTTAGAGCATAAGCACTCATAATATCCATGAGGTATTAATTATCTTATAAGTCAGTATAAAGATAATTACCCCAAGTCAGTCCCGTTTAATACTCAAAGTGTACCAGCATAGTGAGTTGAAACTACACCATTTTCCGTAGTCAAGACAAACCTACTACAACACCATGTTGCAGTCCTACCAATGGTGTATCCAATCCCATCTAAGACTGTAAAACAAAATCTTACATTCTATAATATCTGATGGCCTGATCTTCCGTGTGTAAGCCGAACTCTACACACCAAACCACCTACTATATAAAATGAGAGACACACATGCATAATATTAAATAAATAATATAATACAAACATTGCCGCACAGATTCTAAAAAAAAATGGATTAACTGATTTTATTAAATGAATAATAAATCAACTACATAAAGCATGGCTTTTAGTATATATCCCTAACACATACTTCGATTGATCGAATGTGTAATCACCATAATTCCAAAGTTTAATGCAAAAATAGCCGCTTGCACCCCTTTCCCACTATATATATAATGTGTTTGGGTGTGAGATATGTTTGGAAAACCAGAGAGTTGGGAGCAAGAGATACATATTATATATATACATCCATATATATCTACACACACATAGGATATATATTATGTGAGAGAGAAAGAGAGAGAGTAACAGGAAGAGAGGAAGAAGAAGAATTAAAAGAAGAAGAAGAGAAAGAGAAGAGAGGTAGAGACGAAGAGAGGAGCAGAGAAGAGATAGAGAGAGGAGGAGGCCACCATTGAAGCTTAAAGCTCGAGCTTGACATTGCTAAACACACCCTAAGTGAGTTTTTACTCACTTGATATCTTTATTATAATGTCTATAAGCTTTTTGATATGTTTTAGATGTATTAAAAAGTCCTTAGGATGTTTATTTATATGATGTTCAAAATCTACTAGAGAAGACGACTCTTGAGCGATTGAACAAAGTTCAATCAATCAAAGGTTCAATTGATTGAAGAGACTTCAATCGCTCGAACATTATTTTCCCTCAATCGATCGAAATGATTTGAATCAATCGAGACATGCAAAACTTGGTTTAGTTCTTTAATTTATTGTATATGAGGTTCGAATACTTGATTCACGATTTAGACTTTTATTATGCGATTTTGGGTAGATCAGGGATAATGTGACAACACAGATAAGTACGTGACAAGCGGGGGTATTGGTAAAATACAACCGCGCTAAAGGAAGAAAACACGCTGATTTAGTATACAATTCCCTTGTATATCTGTAATTTGAATTACAATGCCAGTTTTTACACAATATGATTAATCTATGATAAGTTGTATTGTTTTAGTAGTTATTTGTGCAGATTACTGTTGCTGAGTGAAGAATTGAATAAACATGATAAAAGGAAGTGTTTGGTTTTAATGAAGACAATTCAAACATGAAAAGGAAGTCTCGAGCGATCGAAGAGGTTTCTAGCGATCGAGGTTTCGATCGATCGAAGATCCCAGAAGTTCAATCGATCGAGAGATGTTCGATCGATCGAACATAGCTTTTATCAGAATTTACGCACACGTAGCAGGGAGAGAGTTTTACCCCTAGCCTTAGGTTTGAGTATATATACTCGTTTTGTATAGGTCCAGAGGGATACCCGCTTTAGTTTTTATCAGTTTATAGAGAGTAGAGAGCTTTGTCTTGTGTTTTTATAGGTTTTATCACGTATTTTTATTGTTTGGCTTGGATTTTCTTAATTATAATTGAAGTTCGTCATTCCAGGTTACTTCTTATCATTTTATTTACATTCTACTTGCCATTTATTGTAGTTTAATCTATTAATCTTGTAGCTTTGCATGATTAGGTAGTGTCAAACCATTAGTTTTCATAGTTTTGATGATAAAATCTCAACCAAACATAACTTTAATGGACTTTCACATTAAAAACGAATCTAAGATACTCCAGACTATGTCTGAGTAGTTCTAGGGTTGGGAGATCGCGATGAAATAGTGATCTCCAGCCTCTGCCATGCAGCAGTATAAAACCTGCACTCGATCGATCGAAGTAGTTCGATTGATCGAAGCAGACACACAGTCAAGCGATCGAAGACCTTTCGATCGCTCGAGAGATGAAGATGTTCGATCAATCGAAAGCACGTCGATCGATCGAACTCTCTGATTCTTGAGTAGTCTTCTTGCAGTATTCCAAGGCTTTCTGCTTTTGAGATTTGTTATCAAATTGTCCCAGAATGCTCAGTTTATCAAAACGGTTTCACTACTTTAAGCCTTAAGGCATTTTTCTTTAATATCTTTTGCAAACCACCTTCAATGCTAACACCATTGTAGGTGTGATTCTTAACTATTGTTTTAAACCACCTTCATGTGTTTTGGAAAAAAAATGTGATGATGTAGTCCTGGCTATGAACGGACTATTGATTCTCTATCTTCAGAAAACACGGAATGCTGTAGACAGACACACTCCCTAGAGTTTAAATGTAAACTGCATGGTAGATGGCTAGGATGCTGTGGATTCGCGTGATACCAACATTCCCTTTTATTAGGAAAAACACGTTTTAAAATCTCGCTTGAGTTGATTAGTTAATTAGTAGTCTAATTTAATTTAGTTGCTTTATTTTTAGTAGTCACTTCGTGGAACTTTGTGTTCTACAACCTTTCAAATATTGATTTTTATTTTCCCTTTTAGAGATTAATCTAGGTATTTAGTTTATCACCTTCCCTGTGGGATCGACCTGGTCTTAACCAAATTACTACTTGCACAATTACCTATACTTGGGTATAGCACACAATCACACACACATTTTTAGCCGTGTCAAGTGTTTTTGGCGCCGTTGGCAGGGAAAGCGACAAGCTAATGCTTAGATTACCTCAATCTATCTTTACCTCTTTCTATTTTTCTTTTGCCTCTTATTCGTTAGATTAAAACTACTTAGGATATTTCCCTTTATGTCCGATAATTCCATCGAAGGATTTTACGGAAATCTATTCTACTTAGCCAATTCCTCTGACTCTATTAATCCCGTAGCCACACCTACTGATTCAATGGCCGACAATCAAAGTGAAAACGGTGAGAATGTGTTTGTACCAATTGATGATTTGCTTCGTCCTTTGTGTGATCTCATGACACCCGAACACGTACCTACACCTTCTTGTATTCTCATTCCACCTCATGCTGGCGAATTTCAATTTCGCAACGGAATGATTCAACTCCTTCCAACCTTCTGTGGAATGTGGAGCGAGAAGGCATATCTACACGTCAAAGGTTTTGAGGATGTTTGTAAAACATTCTCACAAAATTGCCCTATAGATGTGACACGTCTAATGCTATTCCCTTTCACCCTGAAGGATAAAGCAAAAGCTTGGTTACTCACCTTGAAGCCGAATTCGATTTACACCTGGCATGCGATGTACACTGGGTTCTTAAAGAAATTCTTTCCACCTCGCATGACCACTGAGCTTCAACGACAGATTAACTCTTATAAACAAAAGAGCAATGAAACCTTCACTCAAACTTGGGAGCATTTCAAGGATTTGCTTCTCTCATGCCCAAATCACGGGTATGAGAAATGGCGAACCATAAGCTACTTTTACGAAGGGTTAAATGGTGAAACTAAAAATCTAGTTGAAACCATGAGTTCAGGACCATTTCTTCGCAAAAACACCGAAGAAGCTAAAGCTCACTTCGAGTGGTTAGCTGAACATGCCCATGAATGGTCCAATTCTGAAGATGTCCCACGCTCACAGATATCCTGTGTAGAAGAGAAAAGTTTGTACCAATTAAAAAGTGAGGATCATCTGATGAACAAATATGAGGAACTGGTTAAGAAAGTAAAAGAGTTAGGACTGAAAGGAGAGAGTTCTAGGCAGGTTTTACCTGAAGAACCATGCGGCACATGCAACATGTTGGGACACACTAATCAATACTGTCCCAATGTGCCGTACTTTCAAGAACAATCCCCCATGGAAATGAATGCCATGCAAGTGTATAGGGGGACGGGGAATTCATATAATAATCATAACTCACACAATAATAACAATCGATGGAATCACCCCAGTTTTGATTGGAAAAATGATGTTGGGACCCTAAATCAGTACCAACAACAGCAGCCCTACAATAATAATAATAAATATCAAGGACAATACAATAGGTAGCCCCAGCCATTCAATCAAAATAGACCAAACAACTACAACCAAGCTCAGCCATCTAACAATCAGCTGTCAAATGTTTACATGCCACCTCATAAAAAGGTGCAAGAGGAAGATCCACTCTCTAATGTGAATTTAACATAACAGTTAATTCAAATGATGAGTAAAATGTCTGCAACATTAGAGAGAATGGATGCACGACAAGAGGGGTCGAGTGGAACGTTTCCTGTCCAACCACTTCATAACCCTAAGGGATTCAACAATGGTCCCAATAATCATGAATAGGCAAAAGCCGTGACTATTCTAAGAAGCGGCAAGATTATAGGGTGGGGTACAATACACCCCTCTCTACTCCCGAGGAGTATGAAGAGGACGAAGTGGTAACAAAAAAAGAAACCCTCTACACAAGAAGAGGAGCAAATCAATAATAACAAACCATTAGATGCAAAAGATGAGGCTGAAGAGAAAAGTCAAGGCTATAAAAGTTATTTTCAAGTCAATATTGAAATGGAATGCTGTTCATTGTAAACTGTCCCATTCATCAAGTTATAAAATGGGTAATACTTAAGACACACCCAAAGACACAACTTTTGGGACACAACCCAAAAGCTGTGTCTATTTCTCTCCTGGTCAATGTGGGGTCCAGTGATATCACAGGAGAGATATAGATACATCTTTTGGGTTGTGCCCAAAAAGTTGTGTCTTTGGGTGTGTCTCAATCTTTACTCTTATAAAATATAGGTTATAGAAATGTTGGTAAGACAAAATTTGAACGTCTAGTAGTTGTCATAAAGTTTCAGTATTTTAAGATCTAGTCATAAGTCTAGATGAGCTAGGATTTCATTTCCTTGAAACGCATTCACAATAATTTAACGGGTTAAATACATTTTACTCATGTGGTTAATCTGTAGTTTCGTACTAAATTGAAACTGATAAGATTTTCTTTAAAATTGCTAAAACTTATAAAATGCCAAAAATATTAACACTTAACCCCCATTGTGAGTTTAAAATTAGGGTAATTTACTATGTGAGGATAATTCTGCCATTTAACACATGTGTAGCTAAGTTTTAATACTTAATCCCTTTAGAGGGCTAATTTTGAGGTTAGCTACCTATATAAGATTAATTTAGACACTTGAACTCTCCTATGTGGGGTTAATTTTAACACTTAAATCCCATGTGGCGCTATTTTGAGAGAAATCTTAGTAGTTTCACTTTAGTCTAAAACCACAAAGGAGTTAAGTGTCCACTTTTGAACCGTAGGGAGGTAAAATGGAAATTGGCCTAACAACAGGGGTAAAATTTAATTGACCCTAATTTAAAAGAGTAATCTATACTCTCTAAATATGAATTTAAAATTTATTTCTGAAATATTTTTACTATCACAATTAATGATATGTGGCAGTACCGTGATGACTGGCACAATATGGGATACAACTATTGATGTATTTAAGAGCAAAATTAAATCTAAAATTTTAAAAAGTATACCATTATTCAATTTGGAATATGGAAGTCTAACTTTTATTTATTTTAGGGTTAATTAAACGGACTTCTCCTGAAGTTTGGCAAAATTATATGGACATCGCCTTTTTATTACAAAATTCCACAGACCTCCCCCTCTAGCATGAATTTTCTATTTTACACTTACTTTATTTTCTATTTTACTAAATTACACACATCTCCCTCTCTCTCTCCTCGCTATAATATAGATATAGATATAGAGGGAAGGGATCTTAAATGCACTCAAATGCACTGGGTAGAGTGCATTGAATCGGTGCACTAGCTTTTTACCCTAAAAAATCCATAAGTTGCCCGCTGACCTACACCCCTTCCTGCCGCCCCATTGACCCGCAAAATTTTTAGGCTAAAAAGTTAGTGCTCTAGGTCAGTGCACTCTACCCAGTGCATTTAAGATCCTCTCCCTAAATATGGATATACACGTACAGTAACATAATATATGGACACATATATATATATATATATATGAATATGAATTTGTTGAAAAAATAAAAAATTTAATCACAAAATCAATTTGTTTCAAAAACTTATTTTTTTTCTAAGATTTTGTAATACCCTGTATTTCCAGTAATCATTAATACAAAGATATTCTATATACTGCCCTTCATCATCTTGATGTTTTACTTTCGATCGATCGAAGTCCTTTCAAGAGATCGAACCCCGTTCAATCGATCAAAAGCCTGCCGACATGAATTTATGACTTAGTCCCCACTTCAATCAATCAAACCCCTTTTTAATCGATCAAAACTGACCGAATTACTCTCAATCAATCAAAGTACCTTCAATCGATCGAACGTGACTGTATTTTAATAGTTCATGCAAACACTGCCACCTATACCCCCTTTTCTCTATATATGTGTGTTGTGCCCGTGGGTTTTGGGTTGCTAAACTAGAGAGAGAGTTAGAGTGGGAGAGATATATATTTTACATAGACTCATATATCTATACAAACACACATATCTATATATAGTCCGGGAGAGAGACAGAAGAAGAATAAGGAGAAGAAGAAGAACAGAAGTAGAGGAGATAGAAAGATATATATATATATATATAAAGGCAGAGAAGAGAGGAGGAGGAGGAGCCATTAAATCTCAAAGTTGTAATTCAAGCCAAACATGCCCTTATGACGTTCGGTGAGTTCCAAACTCACTTGGTAGCATTCTTGTAATGTTTTATAAGTTTTTGGACGTAAACACCCCCTACTCCAGAACTGCTGAAGAAGATGACTTTCGAGTGACTAAACTAGATTCAATTGATCGAACACACTGAGTCTCAATCGATCAAAATAATGCCAATCGACCAAGACCACCTTCAGTTCAATCGATCAAAATGACTTCAATCGATCAAACTTCACTTTCTTCAATCGATTAAGATGACTTCAATTGATCGAACCCAACAGAACTTGGATGTTCTTTTAAGTTTATAATTCATAAGGCATATCTGTTTAATTGATGTTCTATGTTTCTATTATGCGATATTATAGATTACGTAGATAATAGGACATGATAATAAGATGGAGTTAATATGGTGAGTAACAAAGTAGGGTTCAGAATGTTAGTAATAACATGAGGTGATAACAAGATAAGGTTCAAGATAACGGTGAGTAACATTGGATAACCTAGTGACTGAGTCAGTGAGGTATTAGTTAATTTGAATGTGGTATTTAGTCGAGCTGATGATTCGCTCAGGTTAAATCCGATAAGCAAGTAACAAGGAGTTGACCAAGATCGTGGGAGCTATGGGTGTACAGTACCCGCAAGAGGTCTTAGAAACGGTGAACAAAAGTATTGGTACGTCCATAGACTAGTCGTTATATGTTAATGATGTATAGTGTTCGCAAGAGTTCTTAGAAGTGGTGAATAGTAAGAGTTCTTCAAAGCAGTGAACAAGAACACTAGTATGTCATGATGATATAATCAGTTCGGGGTAGCCAGTCAAGTTTGGTACAGTCATTCTTAGAGTTGGAAGATGATAAGAATCGGATAATGATGGGTCTGATTAAAAGAGGAAAAGATGTTATTAGTGTCACTACTTTATATTGTGAATAACTAACTAGAAAGGGCTTTATACCTATAATACTGTGAGAGTTTCTATTCACTCAGCTGAAGTAAGCTGACGGTGTTTATGCCTGGACATTCCCTATCCAGACTACCCTATCCCTATTAATGCAGGTGATAGAGCCTACGATGATGGATACTACCTGGAGTTGGTTTATGCAAAGGGTGGCCCTACTAATGATGATTATGCCAGGGAAGATTACTACGCTGACGACTATCCTTACGCCAACTAAATATGAAGAAGTTAAATGTAGTTTATATTTTTGTTGAACTTTATTATTAAGCGGGTACTTGGGCATATGTTGTCTCTAGACCTATTGTTATCGTGAGGACCACTCTGATATTGTAATGAACAAAATTGCTATTATCTAATCAGTTTGTTTACTGTTCCTGTTTACTAGTTGGACTAGTACTGTGTGGTGTGGACAATTAGTGACATTCACCTATCATTCCCTATGAAGCCAAAAAGGAAATTTGTTTTTATCTTTTTCTGCTGCTTTGGGGCGTGACAGGATTTTTGGTATCAGAGCCCTAGGTTGTGATATACTCGTTTTGTATACGTCCAGAGGTATACCCGCGTTAGTTTTTATCAGTTTATAGAGAGTAGAGAGCTTTGTCTTGTGTTTTTTTAGGTTTTAACACGGATTTTTATTGTTTGGCTTGGATTCTCTTAATTATAATTGAAGTTCGTCATTCTAGGTTACTTCTTATCGTTTTATTTACATTCTACTTGCCGTTTATTGTAGTTTAATCTGTTAATCTTGTAGCTTTTCATGATTAGGTAGTGTTAAACCATTAGTTTTCATAGTTTTTTTATGATAAAATCTCAACCAAACATAACTTTAATGGACTTTCACATTAAAAACGAATCTAAGATACTCCAGACCATGTCTGAGTAGTCCTAGGGTTAGGAGATCACGATGAAACAGTGATCTCCAGCCTCTGCCATGCAGCAGTATAAAACCTGCACTCGATCGATCGAAATAGTGCGATCGATAGAAGCAGACACAGTCAAGTGATCGATGACCTTTCGATCGCTCGAGAGATGAAGATGTTCGATCGATCGAAAGCACGTCGATCGATCGAACCCTCTGATTCTTGAGTACTCTTCTTGCACTATTCCAAGGCTTTCTGATTTTGAGATTTGTTATCAAATTGTCCCAGAATGCTCAGTTTATCAAAACAGTTTCACTACTTTAAGCCTTAAGGCATTTTTCTTCAATATCTTTTGCAAACCACCTTCAATGCTAACACGATTGTAGGTGCGATTCTTAACTATTGTTTTAAACCACCTTCATGTGTTTTGGAAATAAATGTGATGATGTAGTCCTGGCTATGAACGGATTATTGATTCTGTATCTTTAGAAAACACGGAATACTATAGACAGACACACTCCCTAGAGCTTAAATGTAAACTGCATGGTAGATGGCTAGGATGCCGTGGATTCACGTGATCCCAACATTCCCTTTTATTAGGAAAAACACGTTTTAAAATCTCGCTTGAGTTGATTAGTTAATTAGTAGTTTAATTTAATTTAGTTGCTTTATTTTTAGTAGTCACTTCGTGGGACTTCGTGCTCTATAACCTTTCAAATATTGATTTTTATTTTCCCTTTTAGAGATTAATCTAGGTATTTAGTTTATCACCTTCCCTGTGGGATCGACCTGGTCTTAACCAGATTACTACTTGCACGATTACCTACACTTGGGTATAGCACACAAGCGCACACACATTTTTAGCCGTGTCAAGTTTTTTTGGCGCCGTTGGCGGGGAAAGCGACAAGCTAACGCTTAGATTACCTCAATCTATCTTTACCTCTTTCTATTTTTCTTTTGTCTCTTATTCGTTAGATTAAAACTACTTAGGATATTTCCCTTTATGTCCGATAATTCCATCGAAGGAATTTACGGAAATCTATTCTACTTAGCCAATTCCTCTGACTCTATTAATCCCGTAGCCACACCTACTGATTCAATGGCCGACAATCAAAGTGAAAACGGTGAGAATGTGGTTGTACCAATTGATGATTCGCTTCGTCCTTTGTGCGGTCTCATGACACCCGAACACGCACCTACAACTTATTGTATTCTCATTCCACCTCATGCTGGCGAATTTCAATTTCGCAACGGAGTGATTCAACTCCTTCCAACCTTTTATGGAATGGAGAGCGAGAAGGCATATTTACATATCAAAGATTTTGAGGATGTTTATAAAACATTCTCACAAAATTGCCCTGTAAATGTGACACGTCTAATGCTATTCCCCTCCACCCTGAAGGATAAAGAAAAAGCGTGGTTACTCACCTTGAAGCCGAATTCGATTTACACCTGGCATGAGATGAACACTGGGTTCTTAAAGAAATTCTTTCCACCTCGCATGACCACTGAGCTTCAACGACAGATTAACTCTTATAAACAAAAGGGCAATGAAACCTTCACTCAAACTTGGGAGCATTTCAAGGATTTGCTTCTCTCATGCCCAAATCACGGGTATGAGAAATGGCGAACCATAAGCTACTTTTACGAAGGGTTAAATGGTGAAACTAAAAATCTAGTTGAAACCATGAGTTCAGGACCATTTCTTCATAAAAACACCTAAGAAGCTAAAGCTCACTTCGAGTGGTTAGCTGAACATGCCCATGGATGGTCCAATTCTGAAGATGTCCCATGCTCACAGATATCGTGTGTAGAAGAGAAAAGTTTGTACCATTTAAAAAGTGAGGATCATCTGATGAACAAATATGAGGAACTAGTTAAGAAAGTAGAAGAGTTAGAACTGAAAGGAGATAGTTCTAGGCAGGTTTTACCTGAAGAACCATGCGGCACATGCAACATGTTGGGACACACTAATCAATACTGTCCCAATGTGCCGTACTTTCAAGAACAATCCCCCATGGAAATGAATGCCATGCAAGTGTATAGGGGGACGGGGAATTCATATAATAATCATAACTCACACAATAATAACAATCGATGGAATCACCCCAGTTTAATTTGATTGGAAAAATGATGTTGGGCACTACCAACAACAGCAACCCTACAATAATAATAACTATCAAGGACAATACAATAGGCAGCCCCAGCCATTCAATCTAAATATATCAAACAACTACAACCAAGCTCAACCCTCTAACAATCAGCTGTCAAATGTTTACATGCCACCTCATAAAAAGGTGCAAGAGGAAGATCCACTCTCTAATATGAATTTAACATAACAATTAATTAAAATGATGAGTAAAATGTCTGCAACATTAGAGAGAATGGATGCACGACAAGAGGGGTCGAGTGGAACGTTTCCTTGCCAACCACTTCAAAACCCTAAGGGATTCAACAATGGTCCCAATAATCATGAATAGGCAAAAGTTGTGACTACTCTAAGAAGCGGCAAGATTATAGGGTGGGGTGCAATACACCCCTCTCTACTCCTGAGGAGTATGAAGAGGGCAAAGTGGTAACTAAAAACAAACCGTCTACTCAAGACGAGGAGCAAATCAATAATAACAAACCATTAGATGCAAAAGATGAGGCTCCTAGATGCCCGTTCCCTGCGCCTTACTGTACACACCCCATTTTTTCGGCTATCAAATTTAGGATACCCATAGCTTGGTGGTTCACAATGATCGAAAAAGACTCAAAAGGACTCCTGGAAGTTAGCTATATTTCTCAAAATGCTTAGAATGACCAAAATGCCCCTGAAAGTCCGAAAACTCCCAAATTTGGTCCAAAAGTTCTGGAAACATGCTATGTTGTAAGAAAAGTAAAAAAATGAATTTTTAAGTAAAATCAGATGAAATCGTCAGCTCCTAGAGACCCCCGGAAGTCCCGGAAGTTCGAGGAAAGTCCCCGTTGACCGGTTTGACCAGGTTTGACCAAGTTTGACCAAAAACATCCAAATTCTCCGGAATCATTCTAGATCATGTGGAAAGTATTAAAATGAGTTTTAAAAGAAAATCGAGAGAAAACGTTGGTTCCTGGGAGCTCCCAGAGGTTTTCATAACTTCCCGGGAATCCTAGGTTTGACAAGTTTGACCAAATTTTGACTTTAGAACCGGAGCGCCATAACAATTTTCAAATATTTTTCATAGATACTAGAGGTCAATAGCTTTCCAACGGTATATCGTACATAATTTTTGGATTTAAAACAAGTTTATTATGAATTTCTGAAGGCGAAAAAGGCGATCAAATCGGCTTTTATCGCAAATACCGCAAAACTTTTCAAAGTGACCTATCCAACGGTATATCACAACCTCAATTTGGAGTTCAAAAAATGCATTTTCTGTGAATTTCGGACGAAATAGGGCCTTTTCGCGAATACCGGAACCTCTGGGGGCCTAAATACAATTATCTGGACGAAGGAGGAGCAGTGCCGCCGCAGCACTGGCCCACTGCTGCCGCGGCACAAGCCTAGTGCCGCTGTAGTACTCTCCTCCAGATGAGTATGTTTTTGTAATTTCTTTTGGGGGTCCAATTTGATTAATTAAAAACCAAAACGATGTAGTTTTATGTTTTCAGTTGTTTTGGACCAATGGGAGTACTTCTAAAACCCCAAAACCACCCCAAATTAGCCTATATAAACCCCCCATTGCTCTTCATTTTGGGGGGGCCAAGTGAAAAGCTTGATAAAGTTGTAGAGGGAAAGAGAGATAGAGATAGATTTAGAAGTGAGAAAGGAGCTTCCTCCTACTATTTTTCTATAGAAAGTGAGTTTCAATCTTGTTTTCTTCCACCATTCTTCTATATATTTCATCATCAATACACCCAACCACCATTTCTCTAAGTATTTTTGAGTTAGGAAGCTACTTCTATGTCCAAATGTCAACATCTATGAGTGAAACACCAAGCTACAAGTCCAATATCACATTGATCATCATCTATTGATTGTCATTTACTTGCTTGTTTATATATATGTTCATCTCTTCTTACCTCATTTCTTTTTATTTTTCTTTATTTGCTTACTTGTTCTTCATCATCTAAATGATGACATGAAGTTTGAGGTGAGTGAATCCTTATGGACAGTAGCTCTTGATCTCAAAAACATGTTTGATAGATGATGATTATAACTTTAATACCTCCAAGGTAACCTTGAAGTGATGTTCAAATGAAAATAAATCTCTCCAATAATATTGGGGGTTCTTGATGATGAGTTTGATGTTGATATTCCAAGAGGTTATAATCTCTATTTGATGTTGAAAATATACTTTCAAAACCTCTATTTCAAAACCCCTCTTAAAACCCCTCATTTTGATCTCAAGAAAGAAAACTCTAGTTTTCCCCAAAATCTTCAAAACAGTGAGTCAAAACAGTGAGTGATCTGAGTTCAAAGATTTATCTAGAACTCAATACTCAATGTATGGATGCAAGACCACTTGGAAAGTCTTCCTAACTCATTAGAGAACACCCATGATTTTTGGTTTGACTTGAAAATACATGAAAATGGTCTATTTGGACCCAAACATTCCCTCTAGATATTCTGTTTTTGCTGTCACAGCAGCTTGGTCTACTTCAACTTGTTTTACAGAAAACCTTTCCAAAACGTGTGGTCCTAACTTATTTTTCCTTTGAACTTCAATATCTTAGGGAACATTATGTATAAAATGGGCCTCTTGATCATTTGTTTCTGAGTGACTTCTATTGGCATTTTGGGTTGTGTTCTAGACACAATAAGGAATATCTCCATAAAACATCATGCATTAAAAGCATTCCTATCCCCTCTTTTCAATTTCTAAAAGATCATGTTACTATTCTGTCCACTATTCACAGTAAGCACATTTTAACTTTCATTCTTTGATTTGATGCTTACATGCATTCCAAATTGGTTCATGTCTTAGGAAGTAGTTCATGCTACATTTGTACATATCCCATAATGATCTCATTCATTCATTCATACACATTCTAGACTTCTAAATCATTCTAGGAATCCATGTACACAAGGCACACTACAACCTTAGCACATTCTAGATACATACATTGCATCCATCCAAAGATTTGGTGTTTTTGTAACTCCTAATCGAAGAAAATTATGAGGAATGATCATGATCACACGTTCATGCTTCCCCTCAATATAATCATCCTTTCTCATCCGTCCCGGGGATTGAGAGATCTTCTCTTCTCAAAGAATAGCATGCATCATTCTAGCTTGCTAAGCATATTTTGATTTCTTTGTTTATTTGTTTCAATAACAATTCATGTCCCCCTTTATATTAGGAAGTCTTGATTATTTGATACATGATTAGACGATTTTTCCTAGGTTTATTTGTGTGATCTTTCACTTTACATTGTATGATATTTGACTTAGATCTTATGAATGATATCTTATCTTTAGATCTTCCATTTCAAATTTTCTTATGTGATGTAGTATACTATCATAGTATTAATTGTCGAACCATACATAGTACAAGATGATTATTTGGATGCTAATTGAGGCCCGTCGAAAGACGGGGCGAGTTGAGGGTGTTTTAGTCGCGATAAAGGTTCCTTCCTCTCTTGTACCAAAACCCCAAGCCAAGTTCTATGGTTATGAAGGGCTGGTGCCCTTTATCCGTTTGGGTGAGTCAAAATTAGGTTTCTTGGTTCCTTAAAGACCAAGTGGCGACTCTGTATATGTTTTCAACAGACCTTCTCTTTTCCTTTTCAAAACAATTTCAAAACAAAAAGCAAGTGGTGGGACCCCGCGTGTCCACAATTTGGCGACTCTGCTAGGGTCATTTTTTATTTTAAAACAAAATAATGCAGTGGTTCGACTCATAAGAAGCATCCTTAAAATCATCTTTTTACTGTGTCTAGTTCACCGCATTGCACTTTGCATTTTCCCCCTTCGACTGTGTCTGAAACGCGGCGCTAACATTGTTCAGGTCTTGCTATGCCAGGGCACAAGTCACCGCTGATACTATACCTTCTAAGGTATATCAAAAAGAGTAAACACTTTTGTACTGTCTCTCTGACGGTATATTGGAACTCTCGTCAACGGACCATCTTTGACTAAACCCAGCCTTTGCATATAGATTCCTGTAGAACCTTTCATAGGGCTATTGATTTATCTTTTCAGATAGGACAATATGATATAACTGTTGTATGCCCTGGTGGGATTACCTGCGCGGTGTAGACGCTTATGTGGCATGAGGCAGAACCTCTTTCTTATGATTCCTAAGGCAATCACTCATATGTGATCACATTGAGTTGACCTGCCTAGGCACCATGACAAGGATGTCTGCTCCATGTTCACAAAGATATACACCGCAAACCTTCTTTGTTGGTCCTAAGACATAGGAGTATGAAAACTTGCTAGACAGTATGATCACCGTCATCCAAATCTCCCAAATTTCCCAGATATAACAATTTCCCCTAGAAACTCTGTCCGATTTTCCCAGATATACCAGTTTTTCCCAGAAACTCTGTCTAAATTTCCCATAAATACCCAAAGTACCTGTTTTCCTAGAAGCTCTGCCCAATTCTCCCTAATTCTCCAAAAATCCCAGCATCTCTGCCCAAATCACCTAGAAATGCCCAGATATAATTGTTTCTCCTAGAAACTCTATCCATAATTCTCAGAAATACCCAAATCCCTATTTTTCCCAGAAACTCTGTCCAAACTTCCTGAAATATCCCAAAAAATCCCTGTTATCCCTTGGTGATTATACTTGAACGTAAAGTTAGCACACTCTGTATGGCTAGGACCTTACTTGTTTAACTGCTATCTATTAGGGGTAGGAGCATCATATAGATTAGGGCTTACATCCGCATGTTTGCCTCATATGCATGCATCATTCCTATGAGTCTGCACGCACTATCCTAATCAGTCCACGTTTGTTAACATCACTGTCATTGTCTCTCCAGTCATCACTATCAGAATCTGATACACTCCTCTCGAATCTACAGGTCATTATAGATCCCCAAAGTCAGCCACTGAGATCCCCATCCTGGGTCAGAAGTTTGAACAGTCATTTGGTTAGAATCAGTCCGCCGAGAAAATTCAACATGAATCAGGAAACTTTGGAAGCCAAGGTCACTGAATTAATCAATCAACAGTCAGATCGGCTGACTAAAGTTCTAAAATTTATGGAAGAGTTCCGACAACAGCAGCCACAGTACCCACCTGGGTTCCCACCACCACCAGGGTTCATGCCACCACCACCGCCTAGATTTGGACCGCCTCCCGAGAATAATGGAGAAGAAGAATGGTTTCAAGGGGTCTCGCTGCCTGCATATGAGAAAAAGTTCTAAGAGAAAATGGACAAGGTCGACAAGCTTAAGAACATACTAAGGAAGAGCAAGGGGGTTGACGATTACATGTTAGATCTGAAAGGATTATTTGAACCCAACAAGGTAAGGCTTCCCGAGAACTTCAAGATGCCTGAAATCGACCGTTTTGACGGAACTGGAAATCCAAAGAGCCATGTGAACTTTTGTATGAGCATTTTCCAGTCAATGGGCTGCACCCATGAGCACAACGCTATGCTGTTCCCTCAAACCCTCCAGAAAGCCGCACTATTCTGGTTCCTAACCCTTGAAACTTCCAAGACCCGAGTTTGGGAAGATGTTGCTAGAACTTTCATTGATCACTACTCCTACAACCAAGAGCTTGATGTCACCATTCGAGATCTGGAAACTACCAGGCAGAATCTCAATGAGTCCTTCGCTGCATTCTTGAGAAGATGGAGGAATAAAGTAGCCCAAATGATCCACAGGCCTGTTGAGAAAGAGCAAGTACGCATGCTGGTCAAGAACCTGCAACCAGTATACCATGAAAAATTATTCTACCAGTCCATCTCAACATTTGAAGAGTTATTTGAGGTTGGGACTAGAATTGAGGATGCTATCTGTGAAGGCAAGATCAATGGAGCTGGGTCACTGAAAAAGGAGAAGAGACCCCATACCTTTGGTGAAGATCAAGAGAGCCTAGATGTCAATGCCTTAAGCCCATCATCAAGCCAAAATGACTACAGTACGAGGCACAAGAAAGGAAACCAAAGAGTCTTCACACCACTTGACATGAGCTTATCCTCCACTCTCAATCACCTTGTTCAAAAGGGCCACCTTGTACCTTTAGAGCCCAGTAAGCCTCCTAATCACCCACCTCCCGGGTACAATGAATCCAAGTATTGTGATTACCACCAAGACCAAGGCCATGAGACCGACAACTGTAAGACGCTCCGTCACTCAATTCAGCATCTCTTAGACGATGCGCCGTACCCCAATCCAATCCACTACCTCGGTATGGACCAACCCTTGACCTAGCTGTTTAAATGATCCCCTTCGCTGAGGACCATGAATGTTGAACCTGTGCAAGTGAAGTGATGGTGACTCTTGCCAGAAAACCAAGTGAAGATGCTCTTTAGAAAAAGAAATAAAAAGAATAAGCGAATCACTGTGACATTCCATTTGAGACCAGGTCGAGTCTAGTCGTGTATGTTCTATGTTTGGAGTCTATCAGTCTTGTGATCGAGTTTGTTTGTCATCAAGTTGTTATCTTTGGAGGGAATGAAATCTCATTTTGCTTAACCCGATGTGTATAGTCATAAGTGCATGAATCACTGAACTGTAAGGTCACTTTTCAAACTATCACAGATAATAAATTTTTGCATCAAACAAACAAAAAAAAAGAGGAATCCTAAAAAGGTCAAAGTCGATTTCACGCTGACCCCGAAGAGGAGCCGAGAATTGAATAGTCTTACTTTAAGAATTCAAAGATGCTTTTGCTCAATTCTCGAAAAGACATACTTGGAACTGATTTGGGGTTTGCCCAACACCTTTTTCCACCATTTTAAAGCCTTGAGCCTAGTCCAATCAAGAGCCATACAAACCTGTCAAATACAGACTTAGTCATTGTTTGTAGCCAAACATTTCAATGAGTTTCTTCCCCCTTTCAAAAAAAAAAAGAAAGCTCGCTAGGTTGAAAACCCGAAAAGGGTACCTAGGCAAAAGTGAGAGCTAAAAAGGTGTTGATTTCCAAAATCTGACCCTAGCCAGTCAAAAGGTTGAAGAAAATTTTGATGAAACGAATGAGAAAATTGTATGCTTCAAGGTACGTCATTAGAACGCGCCTAGATCATGTTTCAAAGGGTTCGAAACGACCACAAACAAATTTTGAGAGCTGACACGCACATCATGAAATTTTGAGATTGCGATTAAAAGATCTCACATGAATTAACTATAAATTAACTGGCTAGGCAAAAGTGAAAAGGATCAATCCTCAAAACAAAACAAAAAAGAACAAGAAAAAGAAAAGAAAGGGAGATTGAAACCGAATCCTTTTATTCAAAGCTACCACAAGTGGCTCAAGTTTGAACTTATTTGACGATTGGTTTGAAAAACCCTCATACCCAATTTCCTTCAAGCCTCGCCATGAACTACGCTCGACCTGATTCCCACTCGGGGATACGTAGGCAACCGCATCGGTTCGGTCGACACCATCATAATCAAACCAATTTCCTTCAAGCCTCGCCTTGAATTACGCTCGACCTGATTCCCACTCGGGGGTACGTAGGCAGACTTTCAAAAAGAAAAGAAGGATGGCTCGCTAGGTGAAAAATCCGAAAGGACGCCTAGGCACAAGTTAGAGCTGAATCCAAGGTGAGCAATAACAAAAGAGAGAAAAGAGCTCGCTAGGTCACCTCATTGGTGCCTAGGCAAAAGTTATGAGCATTTAAGAGATTAAAGTCATGGTCCTTGCCTCAAGCCAAAAAATCACCTTCCACACTAGGGCCAAACTTTGGCCACCCGCCTCGTTTGCCTGAATTTTACAATCCACCCTTCATACAAAGGGCAAACTTCGGTCACCTACCTCGTTTGCCCAAAACCTTCAAACAACCATCTTCAAAACTAGGGGCAAACTTCGGTCACCTACCTCATTTGCCTATGAACTAGGGGCAAACTCCGTTTGCCTAACACAATCCCTTCACACCAAAGGGTAAGTTTTCAAGTCACCAAGTTGTTTTGAAAATTTTGAAATAGAGCATCTTTTATTCTAAAAGCTAAGGCACTAATCCAAAGCACATCTCGGGAGAAGCAAAGAATTGATTAGATCAATAGGGAAGAACCTTCAAAATGAGATTTATCATCAAAATCATGCGAAGTGAAATGGTACATCATTTATGATGAAAGCACATCAAGTTTTGGCAAGTCGAGCTTGTTTTATTTTGGTGTCAAATGTGTCAGCCTCGCGTGTCAGTATCTGTCAGTTTTGAGTCTGTCATAGTCTTTTTCAGGAAAAGAGTCAGTCGTAGTCTCAAATGTGTAAGTCAACAGTGACGAATAATGAATTTTTCAAATCAAGTTATAAAGAGCATTCCAATGACAATACAAGCAGGAGTACCAAACATCATTACTGCACCAGTCAAGGCGTCAGCATGAGAAGTGTCCAAGCTTGGAGAAAAAATGCAAATTTCATCCCTTTCCAAACCGCCAAAAGTTAACCATCATCTTCATGCAGCATAAGTCCATGAGTGGATATTGATCTTTCATCTTTCTTCATGCAACATAAGTCCATGAGTGGCTGTTGATGATCTTCCTTTCTCCTAGCAACATAAGTCCATGAGTGGCTGTTGATCTTTCATCTTTCTTATAGCAACATAAGTCCATGAGTGGCTGTTGATGATCTTCCTTTCTCCTAGCAACATAAGTCCATGAGTGGCTGTTGATGATCTTTCTTTCTCCTAACAACATAAGTCCATGAGTGGCTGTTGATCTTTCATCTTTCTTCATGCAACATAAGTCCATCAGTGGCTGTTGATGATCTTCCTTTCTCCTAGCAACATATGTCCATGAGTGGCTGTTGATCTTTCATTTTTCTTCATGCAACATAAGTCCATGAGTGGCTGCTGATGATCTTCCTTTCTCCTAGAAACATAAGTCCATGAGTGGCTGTTGATGATCTTCCTTTTTCCTAACAACATAAGTCCATGAGTGGCTGTTGATCTTTCATCTTTCTTCATGCAACATAAGTCCATGAGTGGCTGTTGATGATCTTCCTTTCTCCTAGCAGCATAAGTCCATGAGTGGCTGTTGATGATCTTCCTTTTTCCTAACAACATAAGTCCATGACTGGCTGTTGATCTTTCATCTTTCTTCATGCAACATAAGTCCATGAGTGGCTGTTGATGATCTTCCTTTCTCCTAGCAACATAAGTCCATGAGTGGCTGTTGATCTTTCGTCTTTCTTCATGCAACATAAGTCCATGAGTGGCCGTTGATGACCTTTTTTCATCCTAAAGCAACATAAGTCCATGAGTGATTGTTGATCACCCTCCTCTTTGAATATCAAAACCATAACTGCCGCAGACCATCTCTGTATCCCTCATCACAAATAGAATGATACCTTGACTCCCATTCAATGGGCGTATTTCCTTCTTCCTAGCAGTGTGCATTATCCATTCCAGTGGCCCATTTTAGTCAAGGTTTACAAGGTTTCATCCCCAGCAGGCATGTCAATTTGTCAATTCTTTTGATCACAATTAGTCCAACCGTTGGTTCAATCCTGACAGTCACAGTAGTTCACTGTCGACTCGTCATCTCGATTCGTACATCGTCAGTTCAATCCATGACAGTCACAGTAGTTCACTGTCGACTCGTCATCTCGATTCGTACATTGTCAGTTCAATCCATGACAGTCACAATAGTTCACTGTCGACTCGTCATCTCGATTCGTGCATCGTCAGTTCATTAATCATCATTAGTTTATCATCACTCCCATTCAAAATGTGTTGTGTTCATGATTCTCATTCAAAATCTTGGGATTCCATGTCCATTAATGGTGCTTTCGTGTCTATCGCTTGACATCTCTGGTTTTCATCACTTGAATTCTTAGGGTTTCTGTGTCCAGGAATTCCATGTCCATCGGTTATCTGTCAAACTTCATCTTTGATTAACGCCCTCAAGGACCCCACATCTGACTACATTTGCTTGCAAAGCACACTTCCCAAATTCCAGAAGTTTGCCCCTAGACCCAGAGTCTTCTAAACCTTGATGTCCTTATCCGAGTCATCCACCACATCACAATCGCAAACACTAGCACAACACCAGCCCACTCGGAGTGGCACACCCCACAGCACCTGCTCATACCAGGATCATAACACTAGACATGATAGGACTCATGACACAATTTATATCACATACATGCATTGCAGATCACTCTTTTAGCATAGCATCCGCCTGATTGTTGTGTATGTGCATGTGTGATTTATTCCTTTGTGCCCCGAACTACGTCCTGGTCTGATTCCCCTTGGGATACGTAGGCAGCTCACGCAGAGCATGACCAGCACTGGCCTCAGCAACATTGCATCTTTTGCAATGCTTTTTATCCTAAATCTATAGCCTCCAAAAGACCTGTCTCTTCAAAGCTTTGGCACTCGCTTGCGACATGCGTTGCCTCGCAAGTTCATGCCAAAGAGGGGCAAACTGTAGACACTCCATTTTGTCGGCTATTAGATTTAGGAGACCCATAGTTTGGTGGTTCACAATAATCGAAAAAGACTCAAAAGGACTCTTGGAAGTTAGCTATATTTCTCAAAATGCTCAGAATGACCAAAATGCCCCTAAAAGCCCGAAAACTCCCAGATTTGGTCCAAAAGTTCTGGAAACATGCTATGTTGTAAGAAAAGTAAAAAAATGAGTTTTTAAGTAAAATCAGATGAAATCGTCAGCTCCCAGAGACCCCCGAAAGTCCCAGAAGTTCCCAGAAAGTCTCCGTTGATTGGTTTGACCAAGTTTGACCGAAAACATCCAAATTCACCGAAATCATTCTAGATCATATGGAAAGTATTAAAAATGAGTTTTAAAATAAAATCGAGCGAAAACGTCGGCTCCTGGGAGCTCCCAGAGGTTTCCAGAATTTCCCGGGAATCCCAGGTTTGACTAGTTTGACCAAAATTTGACTTTAAAATCGGAGCACCATAACAATTTTCAAATATTTTTCATGGATACTAGAGGTCAATAGCTTTCCAACGGTATATCGCACATAATGTTTTGATTTAAAACGAGTTTATTGTGAATTTCCGAAGGCAAAAAAGGCGATCAAATCGGCTTTTATAGCAAATACCGCAAAACTTTTCAAAGTGACCTATCCCCGAATTATTTTTTTATGTAAAATAGACTCAATTACCTTTCCAACGGTATATCACAATCTCAATTTGGAGTTCATATGCATTTTCTGTGAATTTCGGACGAAATAGGGCCTTCTCGCGAATACCGGAACCTCTGGGGGCCTAAATACAATTATCTGGACAAAGGAGGAGCAGTGCCGCCGCGGCACTGGCCCAATGCCACTGCGGCATAGGCCCAGTGCCACCTTGGCACTCTCCTCCAGAACAGTATGTTTTTGTAATTTCTTTTGGGGGTCCAATTTGATTAATTAAAAACGAAAATGATGTAGTTTTATGTTTTCAGTTGTTTTGGACCAATGGGAGTACTTCTAAAACCCCAAAACCACCCCCAAATTAGCCTATATAAACCCCCCATTGCTCTTCATTTCGGGGGGGCCAAGTGAAAAGCTTGATAAAGTTGTAGAGAGAAAGAGAGATAGAGATAGATTTAGAAGTGAGAAAGGAGCTTCCTCCTACTATTTTTCTATAAAAGTGAGTTTCAATCTTGTTTTCTTCCACCATTCTTCTATATATTTCATCATCAATACACCCAACCACCATTTCTCTAAGCATTTTTGAGTTAGGAAGCTACTTCCATGTCCAAATATCAACATCTATGAGTGAAACACCAAGCTACAAGTCCAATATCACATTGATCATCATCTATTGATTGTTATTTACTTGCTTGTTTATATATATGTTCATCTCTTCTTTCCTCATTTCTTTTTATTTTTCTTTATTTGCTTACTAGTTCTTCATCATCTAAATGATGACATGATGTTTGAGGTGAGTGAATCCTTATGGATAGTAGCTCTTGACCTCAAAAACATGTTTGATAGATGATGATTATAACTTCAATACCTCCAAGGTATCATTGAAGTTATGTTCAAATGAAAATAAATCTCTCCAATAATATTGGGGGTTCTTGATGATGAGTTTGATGTTGATATTCCAAGAGGTTATAATCTCTATTTGATGTTGAAAATATACTTTCAAAACCCCTCATTTTGATCTCAAGAAAGAAAACTCTAGTTTGCCCCAAAATCTTCAAAATAGTGAGTCAAAACAGTGAGTGATCTGATTTCAAAGATTTCTCTAGAACTCAATACTCAATGTATGGATGCAAGACCACTTGGAAAGTCTTCCTAACTCATTATAGAACACCCAGGATTTTTGGTTTGACTTGAAAACACTTGAAAATGGTCCATTTGGACCCAAACATTCCCTCCAGATATTCTGTTTTTGCTGTCATAGCAGCTTGGTCTACTTTCAACTTGTTTTACAGAAAACATTTCCAAAACGTGTGGTCCTAACTTATTTTTCCTTTGAACTTCAATGTCTTAGGGAACATTCTGTATAAAATGGGCCTCTAGATCATTTGTTTTCATTTTCTAAGATGTTTTAACATTTCAGTCGACAGTACGAACTCTGTTTCTGAGTGACTTCTATTGTTTATATGATTTCTCTCAATCTGTGATAGTTATCAAAAATTGGATTTTTGGGTTGTGTTCTAGACACAATAAGGAAGATCTCCATAAAAAATGTGCATTGAAAACATTCCTAACCCCTCTTTTCAATTTCTAAAATATCATGTTACTATTCTGTCCACTATTCACAACAAGCACATTTTAACTTTCATTCTTTGATTTGATGCTTACATGCATTCCAAATTGGCTCATGTCTTATGAAGTAGTTCATGCTACATTTGTACATATCCCATGATGATCTCATTCATTCATTTATACACATTCTAGACTTCTAAGTCATTCTAGGAATCCATGTACACAAGGCACACTACAACCTTAGCACATTCTAGATACATACATTGCATCCATGCAAAGATTTGGGGTTTTTGTAACTCCTAATCTAAGAAGATTATGAGGAATGATCATGATCACACGTTCATGCTTCCCTTCGATCTAATCATCCTTTCTCATCCGTCCCGGGGATTGAGAGATCTTCTCTTCTCAAAGATTAGCATGCATCATTCTAGCTTGCTACACATATTTTGATTTCTTTGTTTATTTGTTTCAATAACAATTCATGTCCCCCTTTAGATTAGGAAGTATTGATTATTTGATACATGATTAGATGATTTTTCCTAGGTTTATTTGTGTGATCTTTCACTTTACATTGTATGATATTTGACTTAGATCTTATGAATGATATCTTATCTTTAGATCTTCCATTTCAAATTTTCTTATGGGATGTAATATACTATCATAGTATTAATTCTCGAACCATACATAGTATAAGATGATTATTTGGATGCTAATTGAGGCCCGTCGAAAGACGGGGCGAGTTGAGGGTGTTTTAGTCGCAACAAAGGCTCCTTCCTCTCTCGTACCAAAACCCTGAGCCAAGTTCTTTGGTTATGAAGGGCCGGTGCCCTTTATTCGTTTGGGTGAGTCAAAATTAGGTTTCTTGGTTCCTTAAAGACCAAGTGGCGACTCTGTATCTGTTTTCAACAGACCTTCTCTTTTTCTTTTCAAAATATTTTCAAAACAAAAAGCAAGTGGTGAAACCCCGCGTGTTCACACTTACCCTCAAAGGCTTAAAAAATCCAAAAATGAGACAAAGAATCAGGAGTTCTTGGAATTGTTTAAACAAGTCAAAATAAATCTTCCACTCCTTGATGCAATCAAACAAGTGCCGGCCTATGCTAAGTACCTTAAAGACTTATGCACAGTCAAGAGGAGGCAAAGTGTGAAGAAACATGCTTATGTTGCTTGCCAAGCAAGTGCAATCATCCAAAATGAATTGCCTCCGAAACTCAAAGACCCCGGTACCCCAATTGTCTCGTGCCAAATTGGGAATCAAAGAATAGACAATGCCCTCCTTGATTTAGGAGCTAGCGTAAACCTGCTACCATACTCAGTTTATAAACAACTAGGGTTATGTGAACTCAAACCTACCCGAGTTGCGTTATAACTAGCAGATAGGTCAGTCAAATACTCTAGAGGAATACTGGAGGACGTTCTAGTGCAGATAGATTCATTTATCTTCCCGGTCAACTTTATGATCTTGGACACTGAACCTGTGTCTAATCCATGTTCACAAATCCCGGTAATATTTGGACGTCCATTCCTCAACACCATAGATGTCACAATCAAAATAAGAAGTAGTATTATGACCATCGTATTCGGAAACATGACTTTAAATGTCAAGATTTTTTCAAATCCCCGACCTGAAGAATACGAGGATGATGAAGAAATTAACTTCATCGAAACGGTCTTTGAAGATGAGACCGACTTCGTTGATTATAAAAACCCTTTGGAGGTAGTAGTGTCACAATTTGACACTATCTACAAACCTAACGATTCTACTCCATTGCACGCTGCTTTAAATCACACCTGCCTTATGATGGAAACGAAAGAGGAGGATAGAGCTGAATGCATATGGGTAACCCATATGAACCACTACCTTCAAAAACGAAACTTGTCATGCCCTCTAATTTTCAGTTTCCCGATTTGGAATTAAAGGAGCTTCCAATAGAGCTCAAATAAGCCTTCTTAGGGACTGAAAAGACTTACCCCGTCATAACTTCATCCACTCTCAATCTGGAATAAGAGGGCAAATTGATCCAAATGCTAGAACAACATAAGGGAGCATTGGGATGGACTATTGCCGATCTCAAAGGCATAAGCCTATCTGTGTACACTCATAAAATATACTTGGAGGAAGACGCTAAACCTTCGCCACAAATGCAAAGGCATCTGAATCCCAACATGCAAGGAGTCGTCAAAAAGGAAGTACTAAAACTACTTGATGTTGGGATTATATATCCTATATCTGATAGCCCTTGGGTTAGTCCAACCCAAGTGGTGCCCAAAAAGGCAGGTATAATGGTAATCCCAAATAAAGACGACAAATTGGTACCAACACGCATCCCCACCGGATGGCGGATGTGTATTGATTACCAAAAATTGAATACTGTGACTCAAAAAGACCACTTTCCATTGCCATTTATGGATCAAATGCTAGAACGAGTGGCGGGTTATAAATATTATTGCTTTCTGCACGGATATAGTGGCTATAACCAAAATGAAATTGCTCGTGAAGATCAAGAGAAAACAACTTTCACACGTCCGTTCGGTACATTCGCCTACCGTCGTATGCCTTTCAGCTTATGCAACGCACCTGCCACATTTTAGCGGTGCATGTTGAGCATATTCAGTGATATGGTTGAACAAATATTCGAGGTCTTTATGGACAATTTTTCGGTGTTCGGCCATAATTTTGAAAACTGCTTCGATAATCTGGAACGTGTGCTAGCAAGATGCAAGGACAAACACCTAGTACTAAACTGGGAAAAGTGTCACTTCATGGTGACCAAGGGAATTGTCCTCGGCCACATTATTTCTGATAAGGGTATCCAAGTTGATAAAGCAAAAATTGATATTATCTCAAACCTACCTGTCCCCCGTACAGTTAAAGACATCCGCTCTTTTCTGGGACACGCAGGATTTTATCGTCGCTTTATCCAAAATTTTAGTGCGGTTTCCCAACCACTTTGTCAACTCTTAGTCAAAGACACACCTTTCGAGTGGTCGAATAACTGTCAAACATCTTTTGACGCACTAAAAGAACACATTACCTTTGCACCGATAGTACAGGCACCCGACTGGAGTTTGCCTTTTGAAGTAATGTGCGATGCTAGTGACTATGCGATTGGTGCAGCCCTAGGACAACGGAAGGATAATAAGCCCTATGTAATCTACTATGCCATTCGAACACTCAACGAATCAAATGAATTATACGACCACTGAAAAAGAGCTACTGGCAATAGTCTTCGCTCTAGATAAATTCAGGTCATATCTGATAGGGTCCCCAAACGCCTATTTTACATACCACTCGGCCCTCAAGTACTTGTTATCTAAAAAGGACGCGAAGCAAAGGCTTATCCGTTGGATACTCATACTCCAAGAGTTCGACATCACAATCAAGGATAAAAAGGGAGTAGAGAATGTGGTGGTTGACCACTTGTCTCGGTTAACATTTACTGACAACACTGAACCCATACTAATTAAAGATGAATTCCCAGATGAGCAACTGATGGTTGTTTCCAGTTTACCTTGGTATGCGGATATAATAAATTATCTTGTTACGGGAGAGTCCCCGAGTCATTTGTCAAATCAGGACAAGAAACGGTTCCTCTTGTTAGCACGTCATTTCTTTTTCAATGACCCTTACTTATTTAAGTATTGTGCTGGTCAGGTCATCAGACGTTGCATCCCGAATGAGGACATAACTGTAATTTTAGCCTCTTGTCATTCTGAAGTCTACGGTGGTCATTTCGCTTTGCAAAAGACATCACAAAAAGTCCTACAAAGCGGTTTCTACTGGCCTACTGTGTTTAAGGATGCCTATTCTTTTTATAAATCGTGGCAACACTGTAAAAAGCTTGGTACAATTTCAAAAAGGAATTCTATGCCCTTAACTCCCATTATCACAATTGAAATATTAGATTATTGGGGCATAGACTTCATGGGTCCGTTTCCAAAATCAAACAACTGTGAATACATACTCCTAGCTATGGAGTATGTATCAAAATGGGTAGAAGCAATACCGACAAGACGCAATGACCACAAAATGGTTATGTCCTTTCTTAAAGAACATATTCTATCACATTTTGGAACCCCGAGGGCACTAATAAGTGACCAAGGCAAGCATTTTTGCAACATGCTTTTAGAGTCACTGCTAAAGAAATATGGGGTCAATCATAAGATCGCTCTCGCCTACCACCCACAGACTAACGAGTAGGCAGAATTGGCTAACCGTGAAATCAAACATATACTCAAAAAGACGGTTAGTTTTAACAGAAAGGACTGGGCATATAAACTGACCGATGCTCTATGGGCGTACCGTACTACTTATAAGACAAACCTAGGGATGTCCCCATATAGGTTAGTGTACGGCAAAGCATGTCACCTCCCTGTTGAAATCGAGCACAAAGCATATTGGGAGACACGCTCATTGAACTTTGACATTAAAGAAGGAGGTCATCTTCGAAAACTCCAGTTGGCTGAACTGGAAGAAATACGTCAAGATGCATACGACACTACTAAATTACACAAGGAAAGGTTGAAGGCTCGCAACGATAGAACAATCTTTCAAAAATCATTCGAGCCGGGGCTGAAAGTCTTGCTGTACGACTCTCGCCTCCACCTTTTTCTAGGTAAGCTCCAATCCTGGTGGACAGGTCAATTCCTTGTCAAATCTGTTTTTCCACATGGGGTCGTCGAGCTCATAAATCCCAAGAACGAAGATTGTTTCAAGGTTAACGGCCAAAGGTTAAAACCATTCTTGGAAAACTTCCTATCAGAAGCTGAGCACATCGAGCGAGATGAGCCCAGCTATCCCTCCACCTAAAACATCAAAGTGCGTTCACATTTTGTTATATTCTTTCCTTTACTGCACTTTGTTTTTATTTCATTTATTTTTGTCTCTTTTTAGTGTGACCTCGATTCTAATCTGCTATCACGTATCTCTCCCTTGCAGGTTATTTGATATGAGAGATGATGACATCCACTCAATTGGGTCATGGGCTGATTCAGAATATCCTAACCCTCCATGGACTACCGAGGAGATTACATTCTGTCTCTCTCCATATCAAGGGCCCAGAGCGGACGATGTCATTGACCTAACCCAAGGGTACATCCCTTACGATCCTGCACTCCTCCAAATTAATCCCTTCAAGCATATTGTAGACACCTCAATTTTGACCAAACGTCGAATTTTAGGAGAGCGTCACCTCCACATCCGATGATGACAAGGGCCGAAAGATTCGAAGTATTCCAAGCTCTTCAGAAAGTTCTCCAAACGCGGTAAAATTTTCACAGATTGAAATACCAGGTATTGAGGAGAATTCAGGTATAAAACATCACTTTTGGAAAAAATCTTCGAAAATAAGTTTTTTTAAGAAAAAAAGAGGAAAGAAAAGACCTAAAAAGGGGAAGTTCAACAAAAACGGCATATGGCAGTATTTGGCAGCACTCAGTGAGTGTCGAACGGCATTCAGTGAGTGCTGAACGGCAGTCACTGAGTGCCGGTCCGGCATTTACCGAGTGCCGCCGATGATTTCTGACTGCCGTTTGCTTTAACAATCCGTATTTTGTGGTACAATACGTATATGTATGCGGATAAAAACAAAAAACTGATAAAGTAAGGCTGACTAAAACGCGGCAATTAGCAATTTTCCGCGGCACTTACTAAGAGTCGCGCGGCAGTCATGGAATGCCGCCGCGACTTTCACGGAGTGCCGCAGCGGCATCCACTGACTGCTGCAAGAGATTTTTGACTGCCACCCTGTGCAGCAGTCTGTCTAATTTCAGGAAGTACGTATTGTACCACCAAATAAGACATTTACACCTATCTTTTACTTCGAATTCACTGAAAATACTTGGTAATTTTGTCTATAAAAGAAGAAGGATCTTCCTTGGGAGAACACACAACAACAACATACAAGAAGAATATACCATTACACTAATACATTTTTGGAGAGAAAAAAAAAAGAGAGAGTTTGGAGAGCTTAAAGAAGAGTGTGGAAGATTTTCAAAGTAGAGAAGCTTTGAGGATAGCTTGGAGGTGATCCTCTAACCATGAGTTATTTCTTTTCTTTCTTTCTTTTAAGTCTCTAATCTTCAAACTACTTAGTTTTATTTGTTTCATTCTTTTTTTGTGTCTTTTTTTTACTTCCCTCTTGAGACTCTTAGAGATCTTCAATATCTCTCTTGAAAACTCTTGAGTTTGATGTTTTGAATCTCATGTAAGCTCATGCTTCATATGGGAGTCAAATTTTGTTCATCACTTCATTTTATAAGCAAATAGATGGATCCAAGTCCATATTTATGATTTGGGTCCTCTAGCTTTGTGTTTCATGGAATCCTTTCTATGTTCCTTTGAGGCTCATGAGTATTAGTCATATCTTCATCTCCAATGACCATCAAATGGTAGGAGAAAGTAGCTTTGAGTCTAAGCCCATCTCCATGGTTTAGGTTCATTATTTTGAGATTTCATGAAGTCCATTCATACTTCATTTTAAATCTACAAATATAAAGGTCTTTAGCCTCCAATGACCATCAAAAGGTAGGAGAAAATTGTTTAGTTTAAGTCCAACTTCATGATTCAATAGTTGGGGTTAACAAATAAAAGTGGAACTTGACAATGAAACTGTGGATTCATAAACCGATTTTGATCAAAGATTTTTGGTTCGAAATCTAACCGTTGGAATCAAGTGAAACCAACAGGAAAATGTCAATAACACAATGTTTTACCACTGTAATTTTTGTTTTAAAGAGATTTCATGTTTAAAGTGGTTTGATCATGAGTTTTGTACAGTCACTACAATCTGTCCAGAGTTTCAGAACAGTAACACTCTTTTGAAATGAGTAAATCAGAACCTTAATAAAGTATTTGTAACCCAAAATAATTTTTTCTAAGTAGATTAATGTGTTAGGAAGTCACCCTAAAAAGAACAAAGCATTTTTGATTTTTTTGCTATTTTTAGAAAATCGTGCAAGAACTCTGGATAGGAGGTTGTAGAATACTAAGTGATGTCTAGTTTTTTCCAATTCCCGGAGATCTAACCATTCAAACCCTGATTTTATTTTTGGGTTATAAACTAGACTCACAGAGGCATATTATATCCAAAAATCATTAAGATCCAACCGTGGGAAGTATGGTTTTTCCATTTTTTAAGATCTGGTCTGTTCTCTGTAATTCATAAAAAACTGCTACTATTTTTGTCTAGTCTTATTCATTTCAACTCAAATGGTCTCCTAATGTCTTGGGGCCCAAATCGTACTTTGAATAATGATAGTTTAGCTTAAATCCAGAAGCTAAGTGACTCAAATTAGTGAATAAATCCATGTCTTATTTTTGCTCACATTCATTCATCCATGTACATTAATGCTTATGATTACAACTAGCTACTTGAATAAAGTTGGATTTCATGTTTGATAGATCTAAGCTAGGGAATCAGGATTGATTGTTTGATATCATATCATTATGTGAAGCATGTGGACTAATCTTTGTTTTGTAGCGCATTTGAGGTACAATTTCTCATCTCCTCTCTAGTTTATTTCATTTGTTGATTTTTCTTGATTTTCGACTCTTCGCGCGACACCTTAGAATTAGGACTTGCTTTACTTGTATATATGGATTAGAGACTCATTTCCTAGGTTTATCTGTTTGCATGCATTTGCACGTTTAAATATTCGCAGCCGGATCCCGGGTAAGTTCTCTAGTCCCCTATTTGCATATCATATTGCTTTCTACCAGAATTACGTGGATTTTGAATGATATTTTATCATTTGCAATCTTACACCCTTTAGACATGCTTTTGTAATGTATATTTTATACATATGTATTATTTGAGGGCACATTTAAATTAATAATTCGATTAGAAGGATGTTGAGTAGAGGCCTATCGCAAGATAGGATGAGAGAGGGTGTTTTAGTCCGACGGGCTCCTTCCTCTCTCATTCCATAATCCCCGGACCTAGTTAATCTCTGGTTTCTAAAAAGATCAGTTATCTTTAAAAATGGTTTCTTAATTTTCCTTTTAAAAATTAAGTGGCGACTCATTTGTTTTGAACTTGAAATTTAAAAAGAACTTTAAAAGAAAAGCTGTGGGTAAGAAAATTGCGATATCCACACATATGGACTTCCCTGAAGAGGAAGGCAAACCAGAGGGGTATTTTGTTGGGGAAGTTGATAATGCCCTCTTGGAATAATGGGAGAACAGTTTGATGTGGGAACCATGTGAGGAAGACGATTTACAGGATGTAGTGCCTGAACGCCATAATTCTGTCTTCACTTATGTTGATGACTTCCTTGTCATCGAATTGGTTCCATATACTTATGTGCACTTAAGTTATTTGTTGTTCCGGCTGCAGTGCCCCCTACCTGCTAATGTACATGGTTATATCATGCCAATAGTGAGGTAAATTCCTTGTCACATTTCTTTTTCTTTTTGTCTTTATGCATTTATTCCTTTCTTTTGGCTCTTTCTTTTATTTTAATTAATTTCTTTCATTCTTGGTGTTCTCTTATTTTTCCTTTCTCAGGTTGATCACTATGAATCCAATGTTACCACCGTTGTTCCTCCCGCATCAGTTATTCCATGGACTTGGACCATACATAGTGCCCCCGGGTACTCAGCCGCAAGGGGAGAGTCCATTAAGAAATTACACTCTGTTATCTTTATCTCCAACTGGATCACTTCTTTCTAGTGCAGTCAATCCCTCAGAAATTTTAGACTCATTCGATGATATCCTTGCTGCTTTCCGACTGTTCTGGGAAAGGGAATCATCATGTTTGGAATCTACACTCGAAGATGTGGCGGAAGAAGAAGCAACTGCGGAAGAAGGAATATTCATATTTGAAAATTAGTGCTCCACTTCAACTGCGTTTTGATATTTGGTCTTTCTTTTATCAATTGAAGTATAATCCTAGACAAAAGTTTTATTAATTTCAGTTTATTTTTAGTTTTTCTTTATTATAAGGTCCTAAGTACCATGTTGGGGGTGACAATTTTGCAATATGGATGCTATTACAAAGTTTTATTTATAAAAATTTGCAATTTTCTACTATGAGGATGATATTTTTGGCTTACATGTCCTGTCAATGAACTGTTTTTCTCATTTTCTTGTTTGTCCAAAACAATGTTGGTAAGTTGGGAGTGCAAAATTTCTCCATTCAGTGTTATTGTAGAATTTTGAGGCTCGATCGATCGAGCTCATTTCTATCGATCGAAGGCGTCACATCCTCAAGCGCTTTAACATGTCTCAATCGATCGAAAGTTCGATTGATCAAACTTTCTCGATCGATCGAGACTTGTATTTAAAAGAGGCGTCCCTCAGACACTTCCTCAGTTTCTCTCTCACTCTCACACTCTCGAGCGCTTGGAGACTGAGAAGGCTCGGGAGATTTTTTTTCCTCCCCTCATCAATCACGTCATTCGAGGAGTCCCTGGTCCCTCTGATCATCATTATCATCACCCTCATCCTCCCTCTATACGTATACCCGAGGTAAGGTCCAAAGAACCCCCTCTCATTCATTTTCTTTAAATTCTTGTGGAGGAGCCCCCCCATTGGTCCTTAAACCATTTTTTGTTAATTTTTGTTCTCTATTTTGTGTTTGCGGTCCATTCCCGTTCTTTTTCTTGTCACTGCTATTTTTCTGTGCTCGATCGATCGAGCTTGGCTTAAGCGATCAAAGCTAACCCCTATTCAATCGATCGAAACAAGTTCAATTGAACGAACTATAGCAGTGGCAGTTTCTTTTCTATTCTTCCCTGTTGTGATCTGTTTCATGTTTTCTTCCATTTTAGGCCTTTTGCAATAAACCCTATCACAGGGTATCACAAGGCTAAGCCACTAGATCTCACTATTCTGGATCCGACACCCAATCACGGGTTTCAGAATGCCAAAGAACGCGTAAGGTTCAACTGCTACTTTGACACGCGTAAAGTTATGTTCGAGCGACCACTTGAGTCTGTATGGCTATCGGCTCCATGGTTCTTGGCACAGATCAGAGACATGCCTCTCTGGTATGACATGTTGATCCAAACCAAAAAGATCAACATCAACTGGGTTCGTGAAGCCTGTTCTTCGATGATCAAGGATCCCGCGGCCCCGTTCACATACCGATTCTTCTTTCGCGGGCATGAGATCATCTTCATCCCTGCCATAGTATCTGCTGCTCTAGGGGTATCCGAGGTGCCAGATTTTTTTTATCCTCATCTACTAGGAGCCCCAAAAATTCCTCCCGCCACGATTATCCTAGAGCTTACGGGAGGCACCGTCTAGTTTTGGAACGGCGATTCTCTCATCGAGGATAAGTTTCTTACTGGGGACTACCATCTACTCCATCTAGCTTTGGTCAACTGCATATTGATGATTTCTTATCATAAGAAGTTTACACTGTGGTATGCCCGAGCTCTTTATTCTATTGGGACAGGACAGCGAGTCTACCTTCCTCGCCTCTATATCGACTTCTTCATCTAGCCCACGCGGTACATTGCCGCCAAGCGCCATCTGAAGGGCGCTTGGCCTATACATCGGGTTATTGGGTGGACTAGGCTACTTCTGTTGGCCACAGACACGATTATTCAGGCCTCCAGTCGATTTGGCAAGACGGCGGCTTGTCGTTCCGATGTGCAGAAGAAACGAAAAGCAAAAGGTAAAGTAAAGGTCACGGCGAAGAGGAGGAGAGGAGGAGGTACCGATACTGAGGGTGCGGCTTCTGGGACACCCAACGAGGTTGAGAAGCTAGATTATGATGATGAGGTTGATCCTCGTATTGAAATTGTGCAGTTCGAGCTGAGACAACGGTCTCAGGCTCCCGCCCAGGGAGAGTCTTCTTCTTCTGTGACTCTCCCGACGGTTCATGAGTTACTTATGGAGGAGAAAGAGGCCCGGATCATACTCGAGGGAAATATGGACCGCATGACGACTCTACTTGAGGCTATATTGATTCAGATAGGGGTCGACCAGTCTCTGCATACACCTTTAGTCATGACTGACCCATTACTATCTACACCAGCTGCCCCGACTGTGAGTGACCCGGTGACGGCTACTACTGTTGCTGAGGGTGGAGATGTGGATGCTCCAGATGTGCTGATCGAGATCTTATCCGATGTCACCGATGATGCCTAGCTTAACATTTGTGGACATTTGTGTTGTTTTTAGTTGTTTGTATTGTGTTCTCTCCTCTCTAGTAGTTTCTTGTGATTTTTGGATATTTTGGACTGTTTGGATGGTTTGGTTATTTTGGACTTTGGTTATTATGGACTTTACTATCACTGCTCTGTTGTTTTTATTATTTTATCGTTCCAGTGATTAGTTCTGTTATTATGTATGGATCTCATGCTCTATCTTTTCATATTTTATGTGATCTTTGCTGCTTCGAGCGTTGTATGCCTTCTTTATAGATTGCTATGCTTGCGGTTATTGCTATGCTTTATCAAGTGATATCTCTCTATCTTATTTTGAAAATCAACTTCTAAGGACATTAGAATTTTCAGTTGGGGGTGGGATGTAGGTAGATAATCACCTGCCCATATCTATACGTAGCAATCTGGATTACTTTATTGCACATTTCGTACAATCTCGACTCGATTAGAATTGGATTACATTTACAGTTTGAAGACAAATAAAATTTAAAAAAATTAAAATTTAAAATTTTAAAATATTAAGGAATTTTTGAACTGAATTGGTAGAACAACTTTGAATATCCACTTCTATTTAGCTCTTATCAAGCAATGACACAATCATTTTATTCTCATCTTGTTTTGAATTAAGTTCACGCATTTTTTTTATAGTTTTACTAGGATAAATGTATATGTTGACCATTCTTGTATCCCAAATCCAGATGCACGTGTTAATAGATATGCACAAAACCTGAAATGAAGAATTGATACGAATTTTGTGCTTTAAGGAACAAGTAGTGGAAACTAGTCACCCTTAGTGAGTTTTTGAATCCAATCTTCTAAATTATGAGAGAATTATCATATTATTCAAATTGTTTTTCTTGAATATACGAATTAAAATTCGTTGAATAGTCTCTAATTCTTCATTTTGGCTGCTTATTAGAGGAGTACGTTCAGAATTTACCATCTAAACTCAATGAATACTGAAGTGTTAAAAAACTAAGAAGTTGACAAAATGATAAGTTGTATTGTTTTAGTAGTTATTTGTGCAGATTACTGTTGCTGAGTGAAGAATTGAATGAGCATCATAAAAGGAAGTATTTGGTTTTAATGAAGACAATTTAAACATGAAAAGGAAGTCTCGAGCGATCGAAGAGGTTTCAAGTGATCGAGGTTTCGATTGATCGAGACAAGCTCAAGCGCTCGAAGATCCCAGAAGTTCAATCGATCGAGAGATGTTCGATCGATCGAACATGGCTTTTATTAGAATTTACGCGCACACAGTAGGGAGAGAGTTTTAACCCTAGCCTTAGGTTTGAGTATATATACTCATTTTGTATATGTCAAGAGGGACGCCCACTTTAGTTTTTATCAGTTTATAGAGAGTAGAGAGCTTTGTCTTGTGTTTTTATAGGTTTTATCACTGATTTTTATTGTTTGGCTTGGATTCTCTTAATTATAATTGAAGTTCGTCATTCCAGGTTACTTCTTATCATTTTATTTACATTCTACTTGCTGTTGATTGTTGTTTAATCTGTTAATCTTGTAGCTTTGCATGATTAGGTAGTGTTAAACCATTAGTTTTCATAGTTTTGATGATAAAATCTCAACCAAACATAACTTTAATGGACTTTCACATTAAAAATGAGTCTAAGATACTCCAGACCATGTCTGAGTAGTCCTAGGGTTGGGATATCGTGATGAAACAGTGATCTCCAGCCTCTGCCATGCAGCAGTATAAAACCTATACTCGATCGATCGAAGTAGTTCAATTGATCGAAGCAGACGCACAGTCAAGCGATCGAAGACCTTTCGATCGCTCGAGAGATGAAGATGTTCGATCGATCGAAAGCTCGTCGATCGATCGAACTCTCTAATTCTTGAGTAGTCTTCTTGCAATATTCTAAGACTTTCTGCTTTTGAGATTTGTTATCAAATTGTCCCAGAATGCTCAGTTGGTCAAAACAGTTTCATTACTTTAAGCCTTAAGGCATTTTTCTTCAATATCTTTTGCAAACCACCTTCAATGCTAACACCATTGTAGGTGCAAGTCTTAACTATTATTTTAAACCACCTTCATGTGTTTTGGAAATAAATATGATGATATAGTCTTGGCTATGAACGGACTATTGATTCTTTATCTTTAGAAAACACGAAATACTGTAGACAGACACTCCCTAGAGCTTAAATGTAAACTGCATGGTAGATGGCTAGGATGTTGTGGATTCGCGTGATCCCAACAATCCCTTTTATTAGGAAAAACACATTTTAAAATCTCGCTTGAGTTGATTAGTTAATTAGTAGTTTAATTTAATTTAGTTGCTTTATTTTTAGTAGTCACTTTGTGGAACTTCGTGTTCTACAACCTTTCAAATATTGATTTTTATTTTCCCTTTTAGAGATTAATCTAGGTATTTAGTTTATCACCTTCTCTGTGGAATCGATCTGGTCTTAACCATATTACTACTTGCACGATTACCTGCACTTGGGTATATCACACAAGCGCACACACATTTTTAGCCGTGTAAAGTTTTTTTAGCCGTGCCATTGCTTGTTGCATATGCTAAATGCAATCGTGATTCCTGCAAAAGTGAGTAAGAAATTTTACTTTCTTTTGTTTTCAATTTTTATAGTTAAATAAACATTGCTATAGTTTGCTTCATTGCTAGGGACTAACAACGAGCTAGTTGGGGGGTGTGATTCAAGGTGGAAAGTGCATATTCATAGCATATTTTATGGTCTTTTATGCATACTTTTATTCCCAAAGTCCCTACATTTAGGTGCATTCTAATAGAAATGTTCTTTTTATTGTGTTAATACTAAAACACATGTTTATGCGTTGTTTTATAGGTATTAGAATGTAATTCAATAAAGTGGAGCTAAAGAAAAGTGATTCGGGTGAAGAGAACAACAGAAACAGCTGAGAAAATGCCAATTTTGACAATGAAGACTTCAGATTTGAAAGATTTTCCCAGAAATATAAAATGTAGATCTTTGAGTTACGGTCACGTGACCACAAACGGGAGGTCAATCCGAGGTCTGAGTGAAATGTTATGGTCATTCTCCCATCAGTGTGCAGAGCTGTCAAAATAAGAGAGTTTTCAAGCAATTGAGGAGAGTTCAATCGATCCAACCTTCGATCGATCGAACTAAGCTCGATCGATCGAACTTTATATTCATCCAAAAGTTGTGTACAGTCTGTGGGAACCCTATAAATAAGCTGCTATGACACCAGACGAAGGGAGGACGCTCCAGAACGCAAAAAACAGCAGTTTAGGATAGTTTTAGGGTTAGATTAGGAGTAGATTTTGTTAGATTCATGTTATTCTTCATCTTTTCCATTGAAATATTGAAGATTATTGAAGATTAAAGTTTGGTTTCATGTTTATTACAAGTTATATTCAGATTATTCCAGGTTTTTCTTTTCCTTTTCTCTATTTGATTGTTTATTAATTTAGCTATTATGATTACTCTAGGTTACTACTTCTGTATTAGTTTATTCATGTTTCTGTAGTTTAGACATTGGAAATATGTGATAAAATATTGATTCCCAGCCTCTGCCATACAATCTTTAGAAAACCTGGGCTCGATCGATCAAAGGTATTTCGATCGATCGAACCAGAGCCATAGTCAAGTGATCAAAGACATTTCGATATATTGAAGGATGATGATGTCCGATCGATCGAGAGCGCTTCGATCGATCGAACATGTTAATTCCTGAGATGATTCTTTTAAGTATTCCATGACTTTCTGTTTTAGAAATATGTCATCAAATTGTCCCTATAAGCTCAGTTTGTCACAACAGTTTTTAGAACTTGAAGCCTTAAGGCTATTTTCTTCAATGACTTTTGAAACCCACTTTGAATGCTAACACCATTTAGAGTGCAAGTAATAACCATTGTTTTAAACTGTCTTCTAAGTATTTTAAATCACTTATGATGATATAGTCTCGGTCATGAAAGGGCTATTGAGTCTTTATCTTTAGAAAAATACGGAATGCTGAAGAGGAATGAACTCCATAGAACGTTAACGACTGTGCATGGTAGATGGTTAGGATCAATGTGGATTCACGTATTTCCAACACCTTTGATTTATCTGTTTAATTAGTTATGTTTCTTTCTAGTTTAGTCTATTATTTAGTTTAATTTAATTGATTAGGATTCAATAGAACCTCCACCTATATATTGATATTTTATTTTGTTTAGGTTGTAACTTAGTAGATATTCTTCCTATTCCTTCCCTGTGGGATCGACTTGGACTTATCCAGTATTACTTGCACAATCACCTACACTTGGGTGTTGCACAAGAGCGCACAACTTTTTAGTCGTGTCAAGTTTTTGGTGCTTAATGGATTGACATAATGACATTAGATGATTTCGGTTCGATATCCATTCATTTCAATCAGAATAGTCAGGCCACATGGGAATTGTCATGTATCGATAGTAGTACTGAGTTTAAGTAGGTTTGATTTTCCGGGAATAGTACGTGGAAACATGCTTGGTCATAATATGCGTTCACATGCGATGGATGGTTTGTATCCCTAATGAGTAGTTAGCGGGACCATGCAGTCTTAAAGTAACCAGATGATCCATGTTATATCCTTAACGAGTGGTGGATGGTTTATATCCTTAATGAGTGATGGATGGGGTATCACTGGTATACAGCGATAAGTCGTGGTAATATATTTGATGTGTTGTTGTTCAAAGAGTTGTATCTCTGACATGCGATGGATGGTTGATATCCTTAACAAGCGGGGGATGGACTGACGTGGTGTCCATGAATTCGGTGGATGGTTTATATCCTTACCGAGCAATAGACAGAATGATGGTATGTCTATATATGTGAAACGATTGAGTCCGTTCGTTCTAGACAGAGTATGTTGATTATTGGTCTCAGGATAACAAGACGATAAGGGTTAAATTACGACGTTGGAATACAGAGAAGATATTATTAGTAGAACTATATCTTAGACACTTCAATAACTTGTTATACGTTATATCATTGATACCCTACGAGTTTCTATTCACTCAGCTCTCAGTAAACTGACGGTCATTATTGCCTAGACATTTCCCTGTCTAGATTACCTTGTCCCTTTTAATGCAGATAATAGAGCTTATGATGATAGCTACTACCCGGAAGGGGAACACAAAAAGGATGGCACCACTGATGCATGTTATGTCAGAGAAGGTTGTTATGCTGGTGACTACCCTTATGCCAGTTGAAGATCTGAGGATAGTTTATCTAGTTTTTGTTTAAACTTTACATTAATGTTGAACCTGGTTAGTTAACGGGTGCTTGGGCATATGTTGTCTCCAGATCTGTTGTGATCCTGTGGACCACACTCTGATGAATTGAAATAGTTAGAACTGTCTTATATTTCAGTTATTGTTATTATTGTTCCTGTTGTTTTAGTTGGACTAGTACTGCATGGTGTGGATAATTACTGACTTTCACTTGTCATTCCCTATGGACCCAAAAAGGAAATTTATTTTTTCTCTATTTTTACTATTCCAGGGCGTGACAGGGTTTTTGGTATCAAAGCCTTAGGTTTATGATACTCTCATTTAATATTCGTTCCACACCATCTGGTCCTAGTCTTTTAAGATTCCCTAAGATGAGACATGAGCTTGAGATAAGTTCGTCCGTCTAACGATAGATAGTTATTCCTTGCAAGTTAGCATGGATCCAAAGTTTCATAGATTTATGGATGACTCCTATAGAGGACACGTGATCCATGGGGATACTGTGGATCCAGCTAATTCTGAGTTTTATCATGACCGCATCCACCAGACAGCTAGCCAATATCTACAGGAGGACATGTGGAAGGCTCTTTATTTGACCAGGAAGACCCACCCTACAGAGATGCGCATGGATGCTTACCATTCAACGAGGATTGGTAGAGATATTTACCAGGACATTTTATGTTTGATCCAGAGTAAGCTGGAGATGGATGCTAATGAGCTTCGAGCGATTCTTGGAGGACCTATTGAGGCAGCACCAGCAGTTGCACCACCATCACCGATACTTGAGGTACCCATTCCAGAGCCACAGGAGCAGCTTAAGGAGTCAAAGTCACTAGAGACCGAGCCGATAGTAGATGCTGAGCCAGAAGAGGATCCTAGAGAGGATGCTGAGCCAGTCAAGGATGACGAGGAGCTAGAGGAGGATCCCGAAGAGGACCCAGAGCTACTTGATGAGGATATTATAGCTGGAGAGGATGACATAGGAGTAGTAGGAGATGAGGGTATGGAGGATATTGCAGTGGAGCCTGAGGAGGTAGTTATACCATAGATACCCGTGGTGTTTGATTTACCAGTAGTACCTATACTACATATGGCAGCCATTGCCAATATGGTAGCAGAGTGTGTAGCAGCGATGGTTGCACAGCCAGTTGGAGTTCCGATAGGACAGGCTGTATTAGCAGATGCTATGGCCCTAGTTGAAGATTTTGCTGAGTTGGTCACCGATGTCACCGAGCCAGCATTTAACGTTGAGGATATGGATGTTGATGAGATGATCATTGAGGATTGGGATATTGGGGTGGTAGTCGGAGGAGCAACAACACTAGCTAAGGATGAACCACCTATAGAGATGGACATTGCACCCGAGGACGAGGCACCAGCAGGATCGGATGCTGACAAATTTTGAGTCAAGATCTACAGAGGTTTAGATTTTTGCTAGTTTTATATCAGGACATGTTGTCCACATGATTTTTTGGAGCTTGAGAGAATAGCTATTAGACTATATCTTATATTGTATAGCTAGATGCCACTAGTATAGTTGCCCTTAGACTAGTACTGCATTTTGCTTATGTCCCACGTGGTACATGGTATGATTACTGTGTACTCTATGGTACATCTTTTGATATATATATATGGATAGTACTTTTGATATTGAAGGTATGTTTGAGTTGTAATGTGCTATTTAGTAGAACTGTTAGTTCTTATGCTTCTCGCCCTATCTTGCTTTCGTTTCTGCGAGAAGACTTTCAGCTAATCAGTGGGTCTCTTGTAGGCAAAACGTGTTATCAGTATGGTAGGACCCTTGAGAAATCACCAAGCACATATTGGAGCCCCAATCCCAGAGGGAATGGACCCATCTGGAGCCTTTGAAGCATTTATGCAAAGGATGGAACATGTAGGGGACACCTACAACCATGCTACAAATCAACGACTGGTCCAACCCCCAGTTGTACCATTCCAGTAGAGACAAAAAAGGAGACAAGTTATTTACAAATTTTTATGGACTACGTCCCGAGAAGTTTGATGGACTAATAGAACCCTAGAAATCTGAGCAATGGATTAGGGAAATGGAGTTGATTTTTGGAGCATTAGAATGCAGTGAATAAGAGAAGCGTCGTCTTGCTACGTTCCAGCCCACCTACGTCACCGCAGATTGGTGGAAAGCTGATCGAGCCACTATTGGGATAAATGATGCGAGAGAAATGCCTTGGGAGACGTTCAAGGGAAGGTTTTTGGAGAAGTATTTCCCTAAAGATGAGAGAGATCAATAGGAGAGGAATTTCCTCAATCTGATTCAAGGAGGATGGACTGTACGGGAATACACTACACAGTTTGAGCATCTATCTCAATTTGATCAACATATGATAGATACTCCATAGAAGAAAGTGAAGAGATTTCACCAAGGATTAAACCCCCACCTCAGACATATGATGGTTGGCCATCTTAGTTAGTCATTCGAAGGGATTATCAGATTTGCTATATGGTTGGAAAATGATTCTTATCTAGCACAGCAACCACAGATGAATCGACCTCAATCGTCAAAAGGTTTTCCACAGCGAAGTTTCCAGAATCCGCCACTAAGGAATATCCAGAGTTAGAGACCTTAGGGAAATTTTCAAGGGAACAGGAGAACCTGGGATGGAACTAGGACGCCTCAGCTGGGTTAATCTTGACCCCAACAATATCACCAGCAAGGATCACACCCTCAGACATTGCTAACAACTCCGCCAACCAACAATAGAGGATGCTTTAATTGTGGGAAGCTAGGGCACATTACAAAGTTCTACACAGCTTCCAAGGTTAACCACCGGATGGGTGCTAATTATCAAAATTACAACAATCCAGGGCACTTGAGCAGAGATTGTCGTGCACCATGAGGAGGGTACTATACGGTACCAGTTCAAGGGATTCAAGGCTCCCTAATCAGATTAGGATGAAAGCTATAATCCCAGTAGAGGCAGGTTTTAATGTCGAAGAGCAGCAACATTTGGAAGGTATGGTTGTACTCTTTCATAGTCCAATTAAATCTTTATTCGATATTGGAGTTGGACGTTCATTTATTGTTATTAAGATTGTGCATCAATTGGGTTTAGAATCCCAGACACTCGAGCCAGCACTTAATGCTATGTCACCATTGGGAGTGATTGTTGAGCTGGGTAAAGTGTACAAAGATTGCCCATTGACATTAGGAGATAGGAATCTTCCAGCAGACTTAGTGGTTCTGTCAATGTCAGAGTTTGACATCATCTTATGGATGATTTGGTTGTCTAAGCATGATGCCAACCTAGATTTCCCTAGCAGGACGGTTGTATTTTCGATACAAGGACGACCGGCAATCAGATTTCAGTGTCAGACAACGAAGGACATATTCTTGACAAGTGGTTTAGCTATGATCGATAGTAATAGTACAGAACTCAAGATGGATCAGATTCCTACTATACAAGACTTTCAGGATATATTGCAAGACATAAAGGACTTCCACCAAAGAGAGAAATAGACTTTTGTGTGGAACTAGTACCTGGTACGTTGCCGATATCTAAGACTCCATATAGGATGGCACTAACTGAGATGTTGGAATTGAAGAAGCAAGTTTAGGAACTTGAGGATCTAGGATTTGTTCACCCAAGTACGTCACCTTGGGGAGCGCCAGTCCTATTTGTGAATAAGAAGAACGAAACACTTCGACTCTACATAGACTACAGGGAGTTGAACAAGGTTACGATCAAGAATAGATATCCACTACCTCGGATAGATGATATGTTCAACTAATTACAAGGATCAAGGATCTTTACAAAGATCGATCTACATTCAGGATATCATCAACTATTGGTTCGACCAGAGGATGTGTCGAAGACTGCATTCAAGACAAGATACGGGCATTACGAGTTTTTAGTTATGCTGTTTGGACTAACCAATGCGCCAGCAGTATTCATGGAATTAATGAATAGAGTATTCAGATTATATTTGGATCAATTCATTATCGTATTCATTAACGACATACTAATCTACTCAAAGACGGAGGATGACCACAAGGAGCATTTACAGATTGCTTTGCGGACACTCAAAGATAATAAGTTGTGTACAATGATCAACTACAAATTTTTTCTACAAGAGGTCAAATTCTTGGGATATGTTGTATCTCAAGTTAGTATCTCTATAGACTCATCTAAGATTGATGCAGTCTTAAGTTGTAGCAGACCAACTAATGCGACAGAAGTTAGAAGTTACCTTGGCTTAGCAGGAATTACCAAAGATTTATAGAAGGATTTTCCAAGTTAGCGGGGCCTTTGACGAATTTGATTAGAAAGGAGACAAAGTATGAATGGACAGATAGGCATAAGGGGGCATTCTAGAAGTTAAAGGAAAGATTGACTTCTGCACCCGTACTCGCGATACCTAAGAGTGGAAAAAGGTAGGTGATCTACAGTGACGCAACGAACCAAAGACTTAGATGTATACTTATGCAAGATGGGAATGTGATTGCATATGGATCAAGATAATTGAAGGTACATGAGAAGAATTATCCGACGCATGATTTGGAAATAGCAACAATAGTGTTTGCATTAAAGATTTGGAGACACTATCTCTATGGAGACAAATTTGATATGTTTTTCAATCATAAGAGCTTGATTTATTTATTCTCTCAGAAGGAGTTGAATATGCTACAACAAAGATGGATGGAGTTACTCAAGGATTATGACTTTTGATTGCAATACCATCCAGGTAAAGCAAATGTCGTAGCAGATGCTTTGAGTTGTAAACCTCGTCTAATGATCACTGTAGCACTAATTCAAAAATGGAAAGCATGGAAGTTTTAGCTGAATTCATACTTCAGCCAGTGGAACCAATGGAAAGACTACATTTTTGATGTCTGATGGTACAGCCAACTTTGATCAGCCGTATCATAGCAGCTTAGCAGATGATTGAGGATTTAAAGTTATGGTTCGCAAAAATGTCAGCCAAGGAACCAGAGATCTGGAGTATCGGTACAGACGGAGCCATACAATGTAAAGGTATACTCTGTGTACCTGACGAAGAAAATCTCTGAAAAGAAATATTAGATGAAGCTCAGAAGTCCCAAATGACTATTCATCTGGGAGGTACGAAGATGTACAAGGATTTGAAGAGGAATTTCTGGTGGGAAGGAATAAAGAAAGAGATAGCTGAGTATGTATCTCAGTGTCTTACTTGTAACCAAGTAAAGGCAGAACATCAGAAGCTACCTGGATTACTGCAACCATTACCGATTCCTCAATGGAATGGGAACACATCACTTTGGATTTCATGGTAGGATTGCCGAAGTCATAGCAGAGCCATGATGCTATTTGGGTAATCGTGGATCGACTTACGAAGATAGCACATTTTATCGCCTACAGTATGATGTATCCAGTAGACCGTTTGAGTCGAATGTATCTACAACACATTGTACAGATACACGAAGTACCTGTTTCAATTGTGTCAGATCGAGATTCGTGCTTTACTTCAAAATTTTGGAAGAGTCTCCAGACAGCTATAGGAATAACATTAAACTTGAGTTTAGCCTTTCATCTATAGACCGATGGACAGACTGAATGAGTTAATCAAGTAATGAAGGACATGTTACGCACTTATGTCATTGATTTTGAGAGTTCTTGGGAGACGCAGTTACCTTTGATTGAGTTCACCTACAACAACAGTTATCATTCGAGTATAGGAATTGCGCCGTTTGCAGCTTTGTACGAAAAGACCTTATCGATCGCTGTTATATTGGACCGATGTTGGAGATACTCAATTTCTTGGGCCAGGGATGGTACGAGAAACCAGTGAGAAGATTCAGATTGTACGTGAGAAGATGAAGACAGCTCAGATGCGACACAAGAGTTATGCTGACAAATGACGGAAAGACTTAGAGTTTGCTGTTGGAGATCATGTGCTACTCAAAGTTTCACCTATTTGAGGGATTGTTCGATTTCGTCAGAAGAGAGGTATGTCATCGCCACGATTCATTGGACCATTCGAGATTCTCTAACGTGTTGGAAAGGTTGCTTATCGCCTTGTGTTGCCACCGAAGTTGTCAGGAGTACACAACATGTTCCACATTAGTATGCTGAGGAAGTGTGCTCATAACCCAGTGCACAAGATAAACTTCGAAGATATCGAAGTCAATGACAACATTATGTTTAATAAAGGACCAGTGCGAATTGTAGATCATGGGATCAAAAAGTTCAGGAACAAGGAGATTCCATTAGCAAAGATTTAGTGGAAGCATCATGATGAAGGAAAAGCTTCATAGGAACTACAGTCCGAGATGCGTGAGAAGTTTCCATTTTTGTTTTAACTCTGTGTGTTCTAGATTTCGAGGACGAAATCCTTAATGAGTGGTGGATGATGGAATACCCTTAATTTTTAATAAATATTTATGCAGAGAGATTCTATATACTTCCCTTGTTCATACGTGAAATTTCATCCTCGATCAATCAAGGCTCTTTCGAGCGATCGAGCATTTTAGAGTTCAAGGGATCGAACCATCTTCAATCAATCGAACCATACCGACCTGAATTTAATACATAGTCCCCATTTCAATCGATCATACTTTTTTCAATCCATCTGCTCTCGAGAGATTGAAAATACTTCTATTGATCGAACGTGTAATCATCAGAATTTCTAGGTTTTATGCAAAAATAGGCACCTACACCCCTTTCCCCCTATATATACATTGTGTTCGTGTGTGAGATGTGTTTGGAAAACTAGAGAGTTAGGAGAGAGAGAGAGAGAGAGATACATGTTATATATATACACTCATATATATACACACACATATGATATATATATTCTGTGAGAGAGAGAGTAATAGGAAGAGAAGAAGAAGAAGAAGAGAAAGAGAAGTGTGGCAGAGACGAAGAGAGGAGCAGAGAAGAGAGAGAGAGGAGGAGGCCACCATTGAAGCTTAAAGCTCGAGCTTGACATCGCCAAACGCACCCTAAGTGAGTTTTTACTCACTTGGTATCTTTATTACAATGTTTATAAGCTTTTTGGTATGTTTTAGACGTATTAAAATGTCCTTAGAATGTTTATTTATAAGATGTTCAGAATATGCTAAAGAAGACGACTCTCGAGCGATTGAACAGAGTTCAATTAATAGAAGGTTCAATCGATCGAATAGACTTCGATCGCTCGAACATTATTTTTCCTCAATCGATCAAAATGATTTCAATCGATTGAGACATCCAGAACATGGTTTAGTCCTTTAGTTTATTATATTTGAGGTTTGAGTACTCGATGCATGATTCAAACTTCTATTGTGCAATTTTGGGTAGATCAGGAATAATGTGACAATACAGATAAGTATGATTAAGAATAATAGATTGACATAATGGCGTTAGATGATTTTGGTTCGACATCCGTTCATTTCAATCAGAGTAGTCAGGCCACATGGGAATTGTCATGTATCGATAGTAGTACTGAGTTTAAGTAGGTTTGATAAGTTCAGGGAATAGTACGTGGGAAAACGCCTGGTCATAATATGCGTTCATATGCGGTGGATGGTTTATATCCTTAACGAGTAGTGAGCGGGACCATGTAGTCTTAAGGTAACCTGATGGTCCATGTTATATTCTTAATGAGCAATGGATGGTTTATAACCTTAACGAGCGCTGGATAGGGGATCACTGGTATAATAGATTTGATGTGCCATTGTTCAAACCATTCTATCCCTGACATGCGGTGGATGGTTTATATCTTTAGCGAGCAGGGGATGGACTGACGTGGTGTCCATGAATGCGATGGATGGTTTATATCCTTAATGAGCAATGGACAGAATGATGGTATATTTATATATGTGAAACGATTGAGTCTGTTCATTCTAGACAAAGCATGTGGACTATCGGTCTCAGGATAACAAGACGATAAGGGCTGAATTATGATGTTGGAAAATAGAGAAGATATTATTTAGTAGAATAATAACTTAGACACTTCAATAACTTGTTATACATTATATCATTGATACCCTACGAGTTCTATTCACTTAGCTCTCAGTAAGCTGATGGCCAGTATTGCCTGGACAATCCCCCGTCCAGATTACCCTATCCCTTTTAATGCAGATACTGGAGCTTATGACGATAGCTATTACCCAGAAGGGGAATACCCAGAGGATGGCACCACTGATGCTTGTTATGTCGGAGGAGGTTCTTATGCTGACGACTACCCTTATGCCAGTTGATGATCTGAAGATAGTTTATCTAGTTTATGTATAAGCTTTATGTTACTGTTGAACCTGGTTAGTTAATGGGTACTTGCGTATATGTTATCTCAAGGCCTGTTGTGATCCTTTGAACCATACTCTGGTGAATTGTAATAGTTAGAACTGTCTTATATTTTAGTTGTTGTTATTATTGTTCTTGTTGTTTTAGTTGGACTAGTACTGCGTGGTGTGGATAATTAGTGTGTTTCAGTTGTCACTCACTATGGACCCAAAAATGAAATTTATTTTTCTCTTTTTTTGCTATTCCAGGGCATGACAGAAGATGTATTCCAGGATAATAAAGGACTTCCACTGAAAAGTGAAATAGACTTTTGTGTGGAACTAGTACCTGGCACATTGCTAATATCCAAGACTCCATATAGGATGGTGCCAACTAAGATGTTGGAACTAAAGAAGCAAGTTCAGGAACTTAAAGATTTGGGATTTGTTCGCCTGAGTACATCACCTTAGGGAGCACCAGTGCTATTTATGAAAAAGAAGGATGGAACACTTCGACTCTGTATAGACTACATGGAGTTGAACAAGGTTACGATTAAGAATAGGTATCCACTTCATCGGATAGATAATCTATTCGACTAATTACAAGGATCAAGGATATTTTCAAAGATTGATCTAAGTTTGGGATATCATAAACTATTGGTTTAACCAGAGGATGTGATAGAGACTACATTCCAGACGAGATACGAGCATTATAAGTTTCTAATTATGCCTATTGGATTGGCGAATGTGCCCGTAGTATTTATGGACTTGATGAATAGAGTATTCAGACCATTTCTAGATAAATTCATTATAGTGTTCATTGATGACATATTAATATACTCAAAAATGGTGAAAGATCACAAGGACACTTACAGATTGCTTTACAAACACTTCGAGATAGTAAGATGTATGCAAAGTTCAGCAAGTGTGAATTTGGCTACAGGAAGTCAAATTATTGGGACATGTTATATCTTAAGATGGTATCTCTATGGACTCATCTATGATCGACAGTCTTAAGCTAGAATAGACCAACTAATGTGACAGAGGTCAAAAGTTTTCACGGCATAGCAAGATATTATTGAAGATTCGTAGAAGGATTTTCCAAGATTACGAGACCTTTGACAAATTTGACGAGAAAGGAGATAAAGTATGAATGGACAGACAAGCATAAGGGAGCATTTCAAGAGTTAAAGGAAAGATGATGTGGATACCGGCATTTGGGCCCACTTTTAAAACTGTTAAAACTACTTTCAAATTCAAATTCAAAGAGTCGCCACTTAATTTTTTTAGGAAAATTAAGAAACCATTTTTAAAAGCAACTGATCATTTACGAAACCGAAAATTCTAGGTTCGGGGATTATGGAATGAAAGGGGAAAGAGCCCGGTGGACTAAAACACCCCCTTTCATCCTATCTCGTGATAGGCCTCTACTCACGATAGGCCTCTACTGTAGCACCCAGAATTTTTCTACAAATTCCACGTAGGATTAGAAATGGTGATGTCACCTTGATGACGATTACAGAAGGTCTATTAGGATTCTTTCTTAATAAGAAACACTTGGATGGGATTTTCAGTCAAAGTCCTAACGACGACGACGATACTTTTAACCAGGAACCTACTAGAATGGTCATAGCCCCGACATTTGTAATTTCTATATTAGAACCGTAGGTAGACCTGCATTTGGACCCGCACATCCTGATACAGGTTTACATCTTCAGTCTCACTTATAAACAGTAGTATAGCTACCCGTAAGTGGGACCCGCACTATTCTTAGGAACCAAGTGGACCCCACCCTGATAATCTACCCTTGGATACACACAACGTACATATGCACGTACTTTGAGACCAAGGAGCACATCCATACAAATACTGAAATGGGACCCATACCATCCCTTGACGGTCATATGGACCCCACTTATTCTACCCTTGGACGCATACACACCCACTTACGCATGTGATTACACATTGTGCATACCACCTCAAGTACATGGCAATACATGTGCGCCACTTGTCAAGCCATGCACCAATGGCATGACACTTGTCAACCCCATCTCCTATTTATATACTTATACATACAGCACACACAACATTTGGGTTGCTTGCATCTGCCATAAGCAGATTCGTGGGAGAGAGAGAGACCCGAGAGCTCGGGGCTCAACCAAACACCTCACTACACTCACAACTCTCAGTGCACTCATACACAACACCCCACCCTGCCTCATTGTGTGTCCACACAACCGCACCATACCCTCACCTTCTCCCTCTCACTGTGCCCTCCCCACCCCTCACTGTACGCACACACACATGCACAAAGAAAGAAAAGAAGAAAATGAAGTAAGAGAGAGATCAGAGAAGATTGAGGCAAGCATAGGTAAAACCCCACCCCCCATTGCATTTCTAACCTTCTGCATGTCATCCAGGAGCCCCTAGGACCCTTGCATGCAAGCCCAGCATAGCCTAAGGCTCTCTGTACTTTCCGGCGACCATTAGAGCACCCTTAGGAGGTTTGATTTTCAATTCACAACCAAATGGCCTCTAAACCAGACCATTGTGACCCCCTTACTCCCATTAGAACCCCCTCATAGCAGGTTTTGTTTTGGTACATGTTTGGCCGGCCATTATTGTCTGTGTTGGCCGAAACAATAATCACTTGGTAGGACCACCAAACGAATAAACCGAATCAAGAGCCTCTAGTATGTGGTAGAGGAGGACAGTCCGGTCACAATGCCGTTGACCTTGTCAATTTTGGTGAAGAAATGAGAGAGATATGAGGAGAAAGAGTTTCCGGTGAAGCCCCGACTTTCCGGCGGCCTGGTCTCGCCGGAGAAGAAGAAGACCCGTCTGGGTCTTCGGGTTATAACACCCGGACTCGGGTCGGGTTTGGGTAGGGTTAGACTGTGTGTATAAGTGGGTAGCGTAGCGGGTCGGGTTTGTTTTAATAAACCCGTGGGTCTTCTTAAGTGGCACGACGTCGTTTGGACGTCGGGCCGGCTTTGGGTCAGATTTTCGGGTTGGGGGCGGGTTGCATTGAGAGAGTAAGTGGGTTAAGTTCGGTACGGGTCTGGTTTGGGTTCGGATTGATGGGCTGGGTAGGTTTGTGTGTATAAATGGCTTTCGGGCTCGGGTCAGATCCAACCCGAATGGGTTATAGGTTGGGTTAGTTTGTGTCTATGAATGGTTAATCCATAATCAGCCGGGTCGGGTCAGGGTTTGATCCAGCGGGCCACACTGTTGGTCTTCCTTGTTAGTGTAAACGGGTAGCCCGTTTACCCACGGATCGGTTCGGGTCCACCCGTCGGGTCTGAGATTTTATTATTATTATTATTATTATTATTATTAATATTAATATTGTTATGATTATTAATATTATTAGTATTAATTAGTTTAAAAAGGTTTTTAATAAATTTAATAATTATTAATAATATATAATTATACCATTAAGGTTTTAATAATATAGAATATTATTTTAATATTCTATATATCATTATTATATGATATATATTACATATATTTATTATTTATATGGTCAAAATAAATAATAAATATCAGTTTAAATGGTTTTAAATAGTTAATAAATACTTACGTGTATTTATAAATTCTAGAAAATTAGGGTAATGAGCTTGGGACTATTTTATTATATAATGTAAGTTATAAAGCTATAACATTATAGTCCAGTATTTTTAATAATTAATAAGGAGCTATTTTATGAGTATATTAATTATTAAAAATACCAAACGAGCTCCGAAAATTATGAAATAAATACTGGTGGTGTATTTTAATATTTAGTATTTAATAAAAATACTTCTAAGCACTAATATCTTAGTATAATTATAATTACATATTTAAATCCCGTTTCGGGTATTTTTCTAGTATATATTATCTTCAATAATTCATAATAAATAATCTAGGACTACGAAAATTACACGGTCAGTTCCCATAGTCTTAGAATAATGTCTAGAACATTCTCGTAAAGTTTGGTGACCTTTCGACTCGGTCAAAAATACAGCCTATCTTTTAGGGCCCGCATTAGTATAGTAAACCCTACCTTTTACCTCGTGAAACGCGACGGACTCCGATTTGAGTCTAGTCAATGGCGTTGGACTTAGATTGACACGTAGATCACTACCTTGAGGTTTATGACCTCATTTGGTAAAATTACCATTTTGCCCCTATAGTTGTACTCATACATTATTATTGTTTATTTCGTTTATTGTTGTAGAACTTGACGGTTAACCGATTTTCAAGGATCGGTGACTCGAGGTGAGTTTCCTAACCTCACTCTAATCCTAATAAGATGAATATAAGATGTTTAAAAGTTACCTGTATGATATTTTGTATAAGTGATAAGCTGATTTATGATGTCAAGTGTATTTCCAATAATTATAAGATGTTTAAAAGCATGTTATGGTAGTGCTAACGCATACGTGAGCATGTCAAGGGTTTTATCTATATGTTCATCGGTATCAATTCCATGTTATGTGATCCATGCTCTATATGTTACATTTCTGCTGCTTACTGTTAAATGCACGTTTTACGATATTGATGACTGGAATAGATAACGCATGCCATGTTAATAATAAAGAAAAATGAAAGTAGATTTGCATGTGCATATTGATAATGGACACACGTTCATTTCATGACATGCGTCAGTATGCATTGTGTAAGAAAAGAGAGGTGTTTGATGAGAATATGAATGAGATGAGATATGTGAACGTAAACGAGATATGATTTCTGGATCCGATGGATCAACGGCTGACGAGCCGGGTGGACATGAACGGTTAGGGTTCCTAGCGCGCCTCTTGCCGTTGAAGACGTCCGGTGATGCGCATACATGGTTGAAGACGTCCCATGTATCGTTGAATACGTCCGGCTAGTGCTCTAATATACTTCTCAGCCGTGTAGACGACCGGTGAGAGTATACATGGTTGAAGACGTCCCATGTGCCAGTCTCATTGTTTACAGATAGTGTGCGCCGTGAAGACGTCCGGTGGCCTATCAAGGGACAAGTATGAATTGGCTGTGATAGTATGTTGTCATCCTTGATATACCACGTGTTGTCAAGTGGATGAGAAAGAAAAGGCAAATGATGAGATTAAGTTGATGAGTCAAAATGATTTGGTTTGGAAGTTTTGGTTTTAAAATAAAATGGTTTTGAAAAGTATCTGTTTTGAAAAGCAAGTGTCTTTGAAAAGAGTCGGGGTGAGTCACATTGGCCATGCATTTGCACGCACGTGGATAAAATAAGGAGAATGTATTCTATGATGTTATGATTATCTGTTTATCTGTTTTATTGAGACCTCTGCTATGCCCGTGGTGAGAATGCGTCTTTTGATAAGAGATTAACCATATTTTTAAAGTATAAAACTATAACGAGAGTCGAGAGATGTGTTGTATTTATTGATTATGGTGCGGTTGAGACTCTCACTCAGCCTTGTTCCAAGGCTGACGGCATGTTACTGTTGGAAAAACTGGTTTAAATTAATTTTTAAACGCGCAGCGGAAATAGGTCAAGTTATAAAAACTTTTGGTATCCCAGGATCTACTACTCGTCAATTCCATAGATGCGTACAAGAGGGGACAAGAGTTATACCTTAGTGTCTTGAACCCAATTCTGATTTTCTTCTCCTTGGTGATGCAGCAGCCTCCACTAGGTTGTCTTCACCCTTATGTCTCCTGCGGATGCTTCCCGGAGAGACTAGAGATGGTGGGATCTCTAATAGAGAGGAAGGAGAAGGTTTGGTACTCTAAAACAGTTTCAGCAGCGTCTGGTTAATAAAAACGACGAACCTCTTTTCCAGAACGCAGCTGCCCTATTTATAGATTCCCAGAACCGACCTAGACTTCGAGCGATCGAAGTGGTTTCGATCGATCGAACATTAGATCGATCGAACCATCTTCAATCGATCGAACCTGTCTAGACTTCAATCGATCGAGACAACTTCGATCGATCGAACCTGTCTTGACATCATCCTCATTTGCCTTTCCAAGCATCCTAGCGGAGCTAAGAGTGGGACCTCCTAGGCTCTTTATTGTTGGCTCAGATCAGTTGATTAATTCCCATGACCAAACTCTTTGATCAGCAAATTAATCGACTAATCAGTTAACGTTTACTCCACTATAAAACGATAACTGAACTCCAACGCAAAAGAACATATCCGAAGCGATAACTAGACTTGTATGGTGTACTAATGTCCCTCTACCGTTAGCATTCGTAATCATATTCAGGTAGTCGGATAACTGTTACTGTCAACCTGAATCATGATTACTTCTTGTATTCCTTGAGTCCCATTCACCTCTCATGATTACCAAACATGTTGATAACTCTTATCAACAAGACTGCAGTACTCAGTAATCGACTTGGTGACATTCTCAAGGGAATGCTTACTCTGAAACAGAGGGTAGATTCTGTCTTGACAATTTATGTTCACAACCCTATGAATATGACATACCCAAGATACCCAGGTGTTGATCTTCTATAGACCTCACTGATTGGTAAGTCAAAGCAGCCATATCCACAGTCTGTGTTCATAAACGTCTCAAGATTAAGAACACGTACCTTATACAAGTTATGAGTTCCTATTGACTGATTGACAGCCTTGAGTGTCAATAGGAAAGCTCAGGTCCGTCAATACACTATAAGCACTAGCATATTAACCAAGAGTTACACTCTAGTGATTTGAGATTGATCACTCCATCCAATGGTAGTTAATCATGCTACAGTATAAACCTGATGAGATATCCTAGTCTCAACATCCACTGTGACATGTTCTAAGTAACAAAGAATAGCAATTCATATCTCACTTGTATGTATCTCATACATACACGAATTACTTACTATGATACTTAAGGATAACAATCATCTCATGAAAGAAACATACATAACAAAATGTAAAGCTGATATCCATATATTAAAATGTCAATGTCTCCTATATAAAGTAATGGTTTGAGGGCACAAACCCAACAAACTCCCACTTGCACTCACAACCATACAGGATTACATCTGAGACCTAGACTATCTAAATGACGATCAAAGACCTTCTGTGGCAAGGCCTTTGTAAACGGATCAGCAAGATTGTCAGCGGTGGCAATCTTGGTGACTGTCACATCTCCACGTTGAACAATATCTCGGATAAGATGATATTTCCGCTCTACGTGCTTTCCCTTTCCGTGGTTCCTTGGCTCCTTGGACTGAGCCACTGCCCCACTATTATCACAATAAAGCGTAATAGGTGACAGCGACACTGGTACCACCTCGAGCTCCATAAGGAACTTCTTGAGCCAAACAGCTTCCTTTGCGGCTTTACAAGCAGCCACATACTCAGCTTCTGTAGTTGAGTCTGTAATGCATTTCTGCTTAATGCTCCTCCAACTAACAGCACCACCTCCCAAGGTAAAGAGATGACCGGACGTCGACTTCCTCGAATCTTTATCTGACATAAAGTCTGAGTCAGTATATCCTACTGGAATTAACTCACTACCGCCGTACATAAGCATGTAATCTTTAGTTCTTCTCAAGTACTTAAGAATGTGCTTAACGGCTGTCCAGTGCTCTGGACCAGGATTCGATTGATATCTACTGACCATGCCAACGGCAAAGCAGATATCTGGTCTAGTGCATAACATCGTATACATGAGACTTCCAACTGCCGAAGCATATGGAATTCCTGCCATGCGATTCCTCTCCACCTGTGTCTTTGGACACTGGTCCTTGGAGAACGCTAAACCATGCCTGAAAGGTAACAAACCTTTCTTCGAATTATCCATAGAAAACCTAGTTAGCACCTTATCGATATAACCAACTTGAGACAATCCCATTATCTTTCGCTTGCGATCCCGAAAGAGCTTTATCCCAAGAATATAGCTCGCCTCTCCTAGATCCTTCATATCGAAAGTACTAGCTAGCCAAACCTTGATTGTTGATAATGCCGCTACATCATTCCCAATGAGTAGAATATCGTCAACGTAAAGCACAAGAAAGGCCACCACTTTTCCTTCACTCTTCTTGTATACACAAGGTTCATCCAGATTCTGTATGAAACCAAACGACTTGACCGCTTGGTCAAATCGGATGTTCCAACTCCTGGATGCCTGCTTAAGCCCATAAATGGACTTTTGCAACTTGCATACCAAGTTACCTTTCCGACCAGCTATGAACCCTTCTGGTTGTTGCATATAGATGTCCTCCTCAAGATTGCCATTCAAGAATGCAGTCTTGACGTCCATCTGCCAGATCTCATAATCTAGGCATGCAGCAATGGATAAGAGTATCCTAATGGACTTGAGCATGGCCACCGGCGAGAAGGTTTCCTCATAGTCAATGCCCTCCCTCTGAGTATAACCTTTCGTTACAAGCCTAGCCTTAAAGGTCTCAACCTTTCCATCAGATCCTCTTTTCCTCTTGTAGACCCACTTACAACCAATGGGTTTAATATTGGCTGGAAGTTCTACAAGATCCCAGACCTGATTGGAATCCATAGATTCCAATTCAGCCTTCATAGCTTTAACCCAATGAGCTGAATCAACATCAGCCATTGCCTCTTCGTATGTGACAGGATCAGATTCAGATTCTATGGAGACAGCTTCAAAAACTTCTCCTAAGAACATGTATCTATCAGGCTGGCTGATCATCCTCCCACTACGACGAGGTACCGGTGCGGAAATAGGTGAAGAAATGGTGTTTTCTTGATTTACATCGTTATTAACTGCGGGTTGGACTGAGGGCTCTCCTTCTATCTCTCTAAGATCTATCCTTCCCTTAGGTTTATGGTTCATGATATAATCATCCTCTAAGAAAATAGCATTTGTACTAACAAACACTTTCTGTTCCCTTGGATCATAAAAATACCATCCATAAGTACCCTTTGGATAACCCACAAAGTAACATACTTCCGATCTAGAATCCAATTTGCTTATCTTTCCTTTCAGCGTATGTGCCGGACACCCCCATATCCGGAGATGTTGCAAAGAAGGCTTGCGCCCAATCCACATCTCTCGTGGTGTCCTTGGAACAGATTTGCTTGGTACTAGATTTAGTATGTAAGCAGCGGTTTCCAAAGCATAACCCCAAAGGAATAATGGCAACTCAGAATAACTCATCATCGACCTAGTCATGTCTAAAAGAGTCCGATTCCTTCTCTCCGCTACACCGTTCTGCTGAGGCGTACCAGGTGCAGTCAACTGTGACAGAATCTCATTCTGTATGAGGTGATCAATAAACTCATTAGAGAGGTACTCGCCACCTCGATCAGATCGAATGGCCTTGATATGTGTGCCCAATTGCTTCTCCACTTCAGTCCTAAACTCTTTGAACTTTTCAAAGGCTTCAAACTTGTGCTGCATTAGGTACACATATCCATACCTAGAGTGGTCATCGGTAAATGTTATGAAATACTCATACCTTGCCCTAATATTTATTGGTCCACACACATTAGTATGAACTAATTCCAACAATGCATTGGTCCTATTGCCCTTTGCGAGAAAAGGCCTTTTGGTCATCTTACCCTCTAAACAAGACTCACAGACTTCCATTGGTTCGAGAACCAAATCGCCTAAGATCCCTTCTTTGACTAGTCTGCCAATCCTATTTAGATTGATATGGCCAAGCCTCATGTGCCAAAGCCTTGTTGGATTAGTGGAAGGTCTCTTTCTTTTAGATGGTATATTAACCACTGAGTTATTAAGTTCCATGCAAGAGTCTTTAGAAATATTGGGAGTAATCACATACAAACCATTTGATTTAACACCAGAACATATAAAAGAACTATTTCTTTTAATCACAACTTCAGTTCCAAAATGAAAAGAATAACCATTATTCGATAAATTAGAAACTGAAATTAAATTACGTCTCATTGAAGGGACGTAAAGTACATCTGATAAAATCAAAATTTTATTGTCTAGAAATTCTAAAACTATGACTCCTATAGCAACCGCAGAAACGATTACGCTAGAACCTAGAGTAAGTACGATTTCCCCATCACTGCACCTCCTGGTTGATCTGAACCCCTGCAATGAATTACAGATATGGTTAGTCGCACCAGAATCAATGCACCAAGTGTTTGAAGTATCCGTTATAAAACTTACTTCAATCACATGTGATTCAATCATACCTTGAACTCTTGTAGCTAAGAATTCTGGACAGTTCCTCTTCCAGTGGCCCTTCTCACCGCATTGGAAACACTTTCCTTTGCCTTGGCCACCCACCTTCCCTTTGCCCTTACCTTTTCCCTTAGATTTTGCGATCTTAGGGACTGGTCCAACACTTGAACCACCAGTGCTAGCTCTCTTCTTCCCTTTCTTTCCTTTCGGCACAGATCGGGAGGAGGAATCGCTTTTCTCAACGTTCAAAACGTTGACCCCAGGTTTGACCACCCCTTCCGCTGCCAAAAGAGAACTCATCAATTCGCTCATTGAAAAATTCATTTGATTCATATTATAGTTAAGTTTAAATTGAGCGAATGAAGGCGACAGCGAATTAAGGATCATATCAACTTGGGTCTGTGCATCGATGTTGGCACCTAGGGTCTCCAGCTCGTTTAAATAACCAATCATTTTTAAAACATGTTCCTTGATTGGAGTCCCTTCCGACATCTTTGCACTCATTATCTTTTGCATGGCTACCTGTCGGGCAGGCCTGCCATGCTCCCCAAACATCTTTTTCAGGGATGTGATAATGTCACTGGCAGAATCATTCGATTGGAATTGGTGTTGCAATACACCAGCCATTGAGGCCAGAATATAGCAATGAGCCATTCCATTCGACTTCTTCCATTTGTCGAACTCGCGTCTGGCAGCTGCTGAAGCATTTGCCGCGGGTTCTTCGAGGCATGGGGTGGTGAGGACATATATGTGATCCTCCGCAGTTAACAAGATGTCAAGGTTACGTTTCCATTCAGTGTAGTTGTTTCCAGTTAACTTGTTTTGAGTGAGTATGGTGGCAAGTGGACTAAATGCAGATCCAGACATTATGATTACTGAAAATCAAAACAAACAAAATAAATATGGATATCAGGATTTGACAGTTTGAAATAAAATAATCCTTAAAACTCTTATTTTAAAACAAAGTCGCCGGAATATCGAAACAAAAGAATAAAGCCTCCGTGTGGAGGTCAATTTTCTATTTTTCGATTAATCAAGACTTGTCCGCTATGCAACTCTTGCAAAAACAAGTTATGACTCCCGATTCCTTTTGATCTCTAAGTTTCCGAACAATGCCCCGTGTGGGATCCCTTATCCATAGCTTAGCTAGTGTGTACCATTAACTAGGATCCAATCACAACCGTCTCAAGTAGCGCCTCCGTGTGGTGGTCACCCTCTAACACGTCTGATTGATCCTATCAAAAGAAGTTCACATCTAGTAACCAATAAGTAATGCACCCTCCATATGGAATGATCACCCCTGGCGAGGTGACACAGAATGCACGACTCATCTTACAGTGAACCGTTAATGGAAGATCGTGGGTGTCAAAATAAGACCCTCTCCCACTAGATTTGGTAAATTAAGGATTTTGCTTTTAAAGAAAAAATTGTTTTTACACACTACCCATAAACATCCGATGTTTACTAATGTGTTGAAAACGGTTTTTGAATTTTATTTTAGAAAACTTGTTTTAAGTGCATGCAACAATGTATTATACGCCAATCACAAACCAAGCACATAAAACAAAAAACTAAAATGAAATATAGGCATTCAAACAATGCCTCTATCTCCCATGGCTCTATCTCTATAGAACCTCCTTTTTGGTTTGATCGCCTCCAGCTCCATCTTTATGGACAACGGCTCCTTGCTCCATCTTCATGGATTTTCTAATTCTATTGCATTTGTCCTATGCTTCTTTCGAAGTTTACAATTTATCTAGAAATAGAAATAACAACAAAATAAAAGGCTAGGGAAACCGGTTCGACTTTCCTTTTCATAGGATTGAAGTCGCAGCGCCCTTTACATATGCCTTAAAACCAAACCAAACTTAAATTACAACATGCACCAATCTCAAACAATTTAAATACAAATATTCAAATGATTTGGTGCCATGGGAGATAGCGACTAATCTTACTTAGAAAAGGGTTAGTCGTACACGCATCCATACATACATAACAAATATATGTAACTGTTGAAACACTTAATTGATTCACACAGTATATAAACTCTTTACATACTGAATTAGAACTTAAAACAGCATCTTACTTCTCTGTCACAGTTCGATCGATCGAAGACCGTTCGATCGCTCGAACCTTCGATCGATTGAACACTGTTCAATCGCTTGAACATTCTGTTTCACGGAATGATTTGAAAATTTTACAGAATATTTTAAAATTAAAGTTTTTAATTTCAAAACACTTTAAAAACTGTGAAACAGAGAACCTGACAAAGAATCTGTCTCGATCGATCTAACTTCATTCGATCGATCGAATACCAGAAGGTGTCGATCGATCAACGACTGTTCGATCACTCGAGTACAGAGGATGTTCGATCGATCGAAACATGTTCGATCGATCGAACCCGCCTTGCATCCCATGCAATCACAGATTTGTATTCTGCTGCGATAACACTGCAAAAACAGATCTGTGACAATGCCATTTTGAAAACAGTTCTAAAATCAACATGCAAATCAATATAGTGTTTCAAAAATGCATCTATAGATCCAAACGAGCGTGGCTCTGATACCAATTGTTGGAAAAACTGGTTTAAATTAATTTTTAAACGCGCAGCGGAAATAGGTCAAGTTATAAAAACTTTTGGTATCCCAGGATCTACTACTCGTCAATTCCATAGATGCGTACAAGAGGGGACAAGAGTTATACCTTAGTGTCTTGAACCCAATTCTGATTTTCTTCTCCTTGGTGATGCAGCAGCCTCCACTAGGTTGTCTTCACCCTTATGTCTCCTGCGGATGCTTCCCGGAGAGACTAGAGATGGTGGGATCTCTAATAGAGAGGAAGGAGAAGGTTTGGTACTATAAAACAGTTTCAGCAGCGTCTGGTTAATAAAAACGACGAACCTCTTTTCCAGAACGCAGCTGCCCTATTTATAGATTCCCAGAACCGACCTAGACTTCGAGCGATCGAAGTGGTTTCGATCGATCGAACATTAGATCGATCGAACCATCTTCAATCGATCGAACCTGTCTAGACTTCAATCGATCGAGACAACTTTGATCGATCGAACCTGTCTTGACATCATCCTCATTTGCCTTTCCAAGCATCCTAGCGGAGCTAAGAGTGGGACCTCCTAGGCTCTTTATTGTTGGCTCAGATCAGTTGATTAATTCCCATGATAGAGAAGCAATGACAAAAGAGTTAGTCAGACAGCTGTTCAGACACACGCAAAGCAACGTGACATCTGCTACAACTGCGGAACCCCTGGACACCACTCCAAAGAATGCGCAGTACCGAAACAATTCACAGAACAACAGGTGCAGTGTTTCAATTGTGGAAAGAATGGCCATGTACGCAAAGTTTGTCCCGAACAAGAAGTTCAGAACCATGCTCCACCACCCCCACAGAAATCCAGAAAGAGAACTCGTAGATTAGTAAATCAACATCAGCACTGAATGAAATGAAAGACTGAAGGTACCATGCCCACTACCAGAACTTCGAATCTTATATGGGAATGGCATTACAAGATGGTTGGGACATTCAAGAGAAATTATGAGAAGGATCTGATGTATTGCATGGAAATCAGACCCCGGAACAGTGGACAACAACTTATGGTCAGATAGACCATTTAGATTGATAAGAGCGCCTAAGTTGGTATAGAACGACTGACCTTATGAGTAAGACTTTGTACATTTAAGATCTAGCAAACTCTAGATTTCGAGGACGAAATCCTCAAATAAGGTGGGTAGAAATGTAGCACCCAGAATTTTTCTACAAATTCCACGTAGGATTAGAAATGGTGATGTCACCTTGATGACGATTACAAAAGGTCCATTAGGATTCTTTCTTAATAAGAAACCCTTGGATGGGATTTTCAGTCAAAGTCCTAACGACGACGACGATACTTTTAACCAGGAACCGACTAGAATGGTCATAGCCCCGGCATTTGTAATTTCTATATTAGAACCGTAGGTAGACCTGCATTTGGACCCGCACATCCTGATACAGGTTTACATCTTCAGTCTCACTTATAAATAGTAGTATAGCTACCCGTAAGTGGGACCCGCACTATTCTTAGGAACCAAGTGGACCCCACCCTGATAATCTACCCTTGGATACACACAACGTACATATGCACGTACTTTGAGACCCAGGAGCACATCCATATGTACAAATACTGAAATGGGACCCACACCATCCCTTGACGGTCATATGGACCCCACTTATTCTACCCTTGGACGCACACACACCCACTTACGCATGTGATTACATATTGTGAATACCACCTCAAGTACATGGCAATACATGTGCGCCACTTGTCAAGCCATGCACCAATGGCATGACACTTGTCAACCCTATCTCCTATTTATATACTTATACATGCAGCACACACAACATTTGGGTTGCTTGCATCTTCCATAAGCAGATTCGTGGGAGAGAGAGAGACCCGAGAGCTCGGGGCTCAACCAAACACCTCACTACACTCACAACTCTCGGTGCACTCATACACAACACCCCACCCTGCCTCATTGTGTGTCCACACAACCGCACCATACCCTCACCTTCTCCCTCTCACTGTGCCCCCCCCACCCCTCACTGTACGCACACACACATGCACAAAGAAAGAAAAGAAGAAAACGAAGTAAGAGAGAGATCAGAGAAGATTGAGGCAACCAAAGGTAAAACCCCACCCCCCATTGCATTTCTAACCTTCTGCATGTCATCCAGGAGCCCCTAGGACCCTTGCATGCAAGCCCAGCAGAGCCTAAGGCTCTCTGTACTTTTCGGCGGCCATTAGAGAACCCTTAGGAGGTTTAATTTTCAAATCATAACCAAATGGCCTCTAAACCAGACCATTGTGACCCCTTACTCCCATTAGAACCCCCTCATAGCAGGTTTTGTTTTGGTGCATGTGTTGCCGGCCATGCAGGCCATTATTGTCTGTGTTGGCCGAAACAATAATCACTTGGTAGGACCACCAAACGAATAAACCGAATCAAGAGCCTCTAGTATGTGGTATAGGAGGACAGTCCGGTCACAATGCCGTTGACCTTGTCAATTTTGGTGAAGAAATGAGAGAGATATGAGGAGAGAGAGAGTTTCCGGTGAAGCCCCGACTTTCCGGCGGCCTGGTCTCGCCGGAGAAGAAGAAGACCCGTCTGGGTCTTCGGGTTATAACACCCAGACTCGGGTCGGGTTTGGGTAGGGTTAGACTGTGTGTATAAGTGGGTAGGGTAGCGGGTCGGGTTTGTTTTAATAAACCCGTGGGTCTTCTTAAGTGTCTGATCGGGAGAGAACTAATCCTAAATATACGCCTTAATGAGCATTTGTTAGTACTTTTTATCCTGTTTTTGTATATTTTTACTCTGTTTTCTAGTTTCTGACAGGTTTTGGAAGAAATCAACTAAACCAGGCTAAACAGGGTGAAAAGTCAGAAAGAAAGAAGCTGAAAAACCAAAGTCTCGCGCGCGGTCCGCGGGCGCGAAAATCAGAGAATCGCTCGCGCGATCCGCTCGCGCGAGACCCCCAATAACTCGCTCGCGCGATCCGCGCGCGCGAAGGACCAAAAGTCGCGCTCGCGCGACCCGCTCGCGCGATATGCCCAAAAACCAAAGTTGCGTATTTCAGTATACTGAAAACTCCTGTGCAAACGAGACTGCTAAACGACGTCCAGACTGTAAATTACAGGCGTTTCAGTTCGTTTCGGGTTGGGAAGCCTTCCAAAGCTTGTACAAACTCTATATAAACTCCAAATTTACTCAATTGGGGGGTTGGAAACTATTATACACATTCATATACAGCCATATACACATACTTCCAGCCCTTGAAGAGGGAGAAGCAAGGAGAAGAAGAAGAAGACCAAGGATTTCCATGGCCTCCTCCATCAACTACTTGCCGATCTCTACTCCTATGGCAGCTTAGATCATCGATCTAGGGTTTCAATGAAGCCCTAGATGAGTAATAGGGTTTTATTTATGCTTTTATTTTAGTTCTATTATGTATGGATGACAGTCACATGTTTAGAGGATTTTTATAAATAAATCGTACTTACATTGATTAAATCATTGCTTTCGGAATTTATTCTTGTCTTAGATCTATTTTGACTGTGATGTGCTCAACGATCTATTCTTGCTGTGCTTGTTTAGATTGTTTACATGTGATGGTGCTTTATTGATTCGTGCTATCAAGTATCCGAATAGTCCATGCCTAGGTTAGACGGATTAGATCACAACCCTAGTTTAGTGTGAGATGATTCGTGCTATCCACAGATGGATTATGTTGGTGCTTGAACCATGATTATCTTCTTGTCGGAGGAATTGGGCTTGTAGCTACAATTCCCCATATTCATCCAACGTAATAAGCTAAAGTAATTCATAGATATTCCTATTATGAAACTAGTGGTGGATTTGCAATCCTAGGTTTCCTTTAAATATTATTTAAAAACACTTTTAATTGCTTTCATAGTTTAGATTTATTTTTATTGTTATTTAGTTTAACTCAAACCAAATCAAATCCGTTTTCTTAATTAATTAGACTTAGGTTTTAAAATTAAAAGCTGTAGTAATCAATCTCTGTGGGTTCGACCTTTACTTCCACACTGCAAATCTTTTGAAAAGTAAAGTATACTTTTATATCTTGATATTGACAACATCAATTTTTGGCGCCGTTGCCGGGGATTGCATTACTACTCTTAGTTTTATAATCGTAGTTTAGTTAATTCGTAAATATTAGATTAGTGTTTATTTTTCTTATTTTCTGTTTTTGTTTTTAGTTACTAACTTTTTCTTTTATTTTGTAGTCAACGTTTCCGAGTGGAGCAGCTAATTACATCAAAGGAGCTTACGCAAATAACATATAAATAAAATTAAAATAATTTGCTTCCTTTGGAATTTGCTTTAAACCGCTGTAAGTCAGGGCGCTGTGACGCACTATTTGCATTAGTTTAGGGTTAATTGCACTGCATTAGCTAGGAAACCCGGGGCGCTGGGCTTGACGCGGTCATTGCATTACAGGATAATATTCATGCATCATAGTAGTACTGTGTGCTTGATTGTCGTCTTACTTGCGTGATTGCTATTTGTTTATTTTGTTTAGTTAGTCTTTGTTTTTAGTTTCTTTTTCTTTATTTTAGTTTATGTTGGGTACACGTTCAAATAAACCAGATTTAAAATCTTTCGATCTTGAACTTGAACGTGCCTTAAGAACTAGTAAGTCCACAACCCAAGCTTCTAGAGCTAGGTTGCAAGACGACGAATCAACTCCGATTCCGTCGTCGTTGTTTGAGGCCGAAATTCAGAGTACCCGTGAACGGTTAAGGAAAGCTCGAACTTTTCAAATTGAACCGATTAAAATGGCTGACGGTGGAAATAACAATAACAACCAAAATAACGACGGTGCTAATATGAATAATCTTAATATACCGCCACCACCTCCACTTATAAATTATTTTATTCCTACTACTTACACGCCACAAGCCGGTATCGAATTACCGGAGGCGACGGCATCTCACTTTGAGATAAAGTCGTCTACGATCTCGCTACTACCTTCCTTCCATGGCCGTCTAAATGAAGACCCTTACCAACACTTAGGGGATTTTCAGGGTAGATGCTCTACTTTGAAAATACAACACCTAAATAATGATGAATTAAAATTGCGGCTCTTCCCATTCTCCATAAGAGACAAAGCGAAGTATTGGCTTCAATCTTTGGAGCCAAACACAATAAAAACATGGGAAGCCTTACACACCGCCTTTTTACAAAAGTTTTTCCCTATTATGCGTACAAATAAGATAAGAAAAGATATAACTAATTTTGTGATGCAAGATGGGGAGACTCTTTATGACACGTGGGAAAAATTTAAAGAATTATTACGTTCGTGTCCACATCATCAGGTTCCCAAGTGGCAATTGGTTCAAGTCTTCTACGAGGGGCTTATTCCCTCTGTGAGGAATACTGTCGATGCCGTGTGTGCGGGAACTTTCCTACACAAAAGCGCCGACGAGGCCTGGAAAATATTTGAAACAATAAGCGAGAATTCGATGCATCAGGCTGTGTCGGTACGTTCTGAGGGATACATTCAACCTAAGCGAGAGGTGACAGTTGAGTCAAGTCAATCATTTCAAATACAAGAATTAAATAGAAAACTTGACCGACTTATGCAAATGAACAAACCGTCTAATCCGTCTTCTTTAGAAGTATGTGCATTATGTTCTGAACCGTCCCATAATATCTTTGCATGTCCTTCTGCATCTCAATATCCGGAATTTGTTGAGCAACACGTTAATTCTATTCAACAATTCCCACAAAATAATTATAATCCTAGGTCGACTAATTTTCCAAATACGTACCGACCCCAATACCAACAAGGTCAATACCAACCACCTCCTCCACCTCCACGCAATAATGCATTTGAGGAGAAGGTGTTGGCCTCACTTGAAAACTTTGGATCGGTGGTTCAGTTAGTACACTCTCACACACAATCCATCGCAAAACTGGAGTCCCACGTAGGGCAAATTGTTAATACATTAAACCGTTTAACTGAGAGTAAGTTGCCGAGTCAACCTACTCAGCAACCTAAGGGGCAATACGCAGTGGGTAGTACGAGTGAGAGCGTGAACGCTGTTTCGACTAGGACGACTACTCGAGATGAGGAAGTTGTTGTAATTCCGGATGGGGGTGAGAAAGATAAAAATTTAAATTTGAATAAAGAAAAGGGTGAGGAGGGAACGAGTAGAATTCAAAAAGATAAAGGACCGGCCCCAACAAACTATATTCCAAGAATGCCATATCCACCAAACGTTGAGGGACCGTCACATTCGCCTAAGAAAGGGTCAAAGGTTGAGGATATACTCGAGGTGTTCAAACAAGTTAAAATCAATATTCCTTTCCTCGACGCTATAAAACAAATTCCCGCTTATGCTAAATGTCTAAAAGACCTTTGTACTCAAAAGCGCAAAATACGGAGTCATACTCCTAAAAAGGTCTTCCTCACGGAAAAAGTAAGCTCTATATTCCAACACGCTCCTCCAAAATATAAAGATCCAGGTACGCCTACGATTTCATGTGTCATAGGTGACACTATCATTCATAGGGCTCTCCTTGACTTAGGAGCTAGTGTTAATCTCATACCTTATCACGTCTATCAACAATTAGGACTAGGTGAACTGAAACCTACGGTCGCTACTATACAATTAGCGGATCGTTCTATTAAAATTCCGAGAGGAATCGTCGAGGACGTCTTGGTTAAAGTTGATAAATGCTATTATCCTGTCGACTTCATGGTCCTTGACACTGAACCCGTGCTAGATGTTAGGAAACATACTCCTGTTATCTTAGGCCGTCCATTCTTAGCAACCGCTAACGCACGCGTTAACTGTCGGACGGGGGTAATGAAAGTGTCATTTGGGAACATGAACTTAAAATTGAACGTTTTTAACGCTATTGATCAACCTCCTAAAAACGACGATTCCCTATGTGAGGTGGAAGGTGAGGTAACACGGAATATTGAGCCTACCAAAGAAATAAATGTGAGTGGGGAAAATAATATAGCGGACGATGAAGAGTGGATGGATCCTAATCCTGTGGACCCTAATGCGGAATCTACTCGGAAGGTAAGAAATCGATTCGAACATAATGACAAACCGTCAATTGAATTAATTCAAAGCGACGTAATTTCTGCTTACCATCGAGCTTTACCTGACATCCTTAGGGGTACACAGTCCGATATACGGCCTCCATAAAGTCTTATGCTAGAAAGGTCTAGCTAAAGACGTAAAAGTTAGCGCTTCTTGGGAGGCAACCCAAGCTTTATTTCGTTCGTTTTTCTTTGTTTTTGGGTGATTTTAGTCTGTTTTGGACATTCTGGACAGGTTTGGGGGTTGGAATTAATTTATTTTAATACTATATACATAATTTTAATCAAAAAGTGGAAGAAACCAATCTCGCGCGCGCGGCCCGCTCGCGCGAAACATCGCTCGCGCGGCCCGCTGGCGCGAGAATGCCCCTTAGATGTTTTTCTTTGCTTTTCTTTTTATGAGGCCTCAGTAGTTACTCGCGCCTGATCTCGCGGGCTCGAGGTACCTCGCTCGCGCGAGAAAGTTTTTTTTAAAAAAAAAAAAAAAAAAAAAATTGGAAATTCGCGCGCGCGATTCTCCCATTTCTACATATTTTCTTTTGTTTTCTTGTATCCTTCCCCCACACTGGTTCTAATAGTTTTTACGTTTATGATATTTGTTTATTTGTTTCAGTTTAGTTCAAATTAGTTGTTGTTTTCCTTATTACATTTCTACTTTTTCGTTTATTTCTTTTCCATTTATTCGTTTAGTTTAGTTTTTGGTTAGTTTATCGATTTATATTTTGTATTTAGATTTCATTTACTTTTAATATTTTTGTTAGTTTCTTTTCATTTATCTAGTAGTAACAGGTAACATTGAACTTTATTGTCACATTCTTGTGTGTTCACCTGTTCTATGCTTGTCCAGATCGAGGTATTATCGTTCCTTTCTTATGTACTCTCCTTTCTTTCGTTTTATTGTTTCATTGGGGACAATGACAGGTTTAGGTTTGGGGGTATGCACACACATGCACGCCATTATGCACTAAAATTTTAAAATTTACAATAAGTGTGTTTAAATAAACGATATTACTGACGTTTTTACAATTTTAATCCGATACTTCTTAGTATGTAATGTGATTTGTTATAGAATGATAAACAAGGAAATATGTGATTAAACATTTACTGAAGTCATGTTGAAATGTTTTAAGTTATGTATTGTTTGAATCGTAGTTTTATATCATGAATTTGCACACTAAACATATGCACTGCACGTAGTCATTGGAATACATGTAGGTTGTGAACTATAATATGATTCGGATTTCTAGATAACACATGGTGGAGACTAAACCCAGTGAGCTTTTGAGCCTATCTTTTCTATTTAGAGGGTTATGAATACATCTTGTGTTTGTCGAATTTCATTGAAATAGCGCATCTATTTGTTGTTTAGTCTCATTATTCTTGTTTTGGTTGATAATCAAGTTAAAATAGTTGTTACCATGCTAAATAATCTTCCGTCGTACATGTTGAAGAACCCTATAACCATAGGACATGATTATAGGCCTTCTTTGTTTATTGACCGACCGATAAATGAAAAATTTCCTTAGTTCGCCCTTTGAGCCGTTAAAATGCCATTTCTTTCTTTAATTACCATTATCCTTGTTTTTGCTCCGACTTGACAAACTTGGAGTTCACCACTGAGAGATTTGTCAACTTTTAGTGGTGTTAAGGCGATGTGTGATTGAGAAGAAGAAGACAAGATGCTAGTGGGGTAGTTGCTTGGTATTCGATGAAGAATCATTTGAGAAGCGAGAAAAGAAAAAGGAAAAGAAAACAAAATAAAAAGGAGAAGGTTGAAAAAAAAATGAATGAAAAGGAATGGAGAGAAAGAAAAGATGAAAAGTTGGTAGAAGAGATGAATGAAAGAGATCGAACATGCCTTACAACGCCATTCTAAATCTACCCATATATCCATTTTATCCTCTTTCCTTACCTGAGCCATGTTACAACCTTTAAAAAGTCCTATTTGATCCTAGAAAAGATGGTTTGGATATGAAGACGATGGGAGGGGGATTAAAGCATGGTAAAGATTAATTTCTTTTGATTATTGGCATCTTATCTATGAGACTACTGTTCTTTCGTGTCATGCGTCTTTTTCATGTCGTATGTGAGCGTTATTCATCTTGAAAACATAATTCCTTTGCTCACATATTTTAGAAAAATTACACTTGTTTCTGAGTGTTTTATTTGAGAGTGTAATTGACATTGTGAGATTCGTAGTCAAGACATAGTTAGATGGTTATCCGAGTTATATTCCATGTTCATGACATGCGCGTGTTCATTTGACTACCTCATCACACACGTGCAATTTTATGAGAAACTCTATTGATTTATACGATGCATGTGCTTGAGATTGTTCTTCATGATGTATGTAGGTGTTTGATTCTATTTCTTTATGTTCGTTATTCTATTTCAAATCTTTGTTGTATAATAAGGAGTATTGAATATTAGGTTCTTTGTTTTTAATAAAAGTTCTTAAAATTTTAAGTTAATAAAGATGGTTGTGGGTAACTTGTTGACGAGAACCCTCACGAGACTTCACTCGTCCGACTAGGGACACCTAGGGGTTTAAAAGGCTTGTTGCATACGCTAAATGCAATCGTGATCCATACGAAAATGGAATAGATTTGTATTAGTAGTTTTTATTTTAGTTTTGCTCGAGGACTAGCAAAATGTAGGTTTGGGGGTGTGATCGGGAGAGAACTAATCCTAAATATACGCCTTAATGAGCATTTGTTAGTACTTTTTATCCTGTTTTTGTATATTTTTACTCTGTTTTCTAGTTTCTGACAGGTTTTGGAAGAAATCAACTAAACCAGGCTAAACAGGGTGAAAAGTCAGAAAGAAAGAAGCTGAAAAACCAAAGTCGCGCGCGCGGTCCGCGGGCGCGAAAATCAGAGAATCGCTCGCGCGATCCGCTCGCGCGAGACCCCCAATAACTCGCTCGCGCGATCCGCGCGGGCGAAGGACCAAAAGTCGCGCTCGCGCGACCCGCTCGCGCGATATGCCCAAAAACCAAAGTTGCGTATTTCAGTATACTGAAGACTCCTGTGCAAACGAGACTGCTAAACGACGTCCAGACTGTAAATTACAGGCGTTTCAGTTCGTTTCGGGTTGGGAAGCCTTCCAAAGCTTGTACAAACTCTATATAAACTCCAAATTTACTCAATTGGGGGGTTGGAAACTATTATACACATTCATATACAGCCATATACACATACTTCCAGCCCTTGAAGAGGGAGAAGCAAGGAGAAGAAGAAGAAGACCAAGGATTTCCATGGCCTCCTCCATCAACTACTTGCCGATCTCTACTCCTATGGCAGCTTAGATCATCGATCTAGGGTTTCAATGAAGCCCTAGATGAGTAATAGGGTTTTATTTATGCTTTTATTTTAGTTCTATTATGTATGGATGACAGTCACATGTTTAGAGGATTTTTATAAATAAATCGTACTTACATTGATTAAATCATTGCTTTCGGAATTTATTCTTGTCTTAGATCTATTTTGACTGTGATGTGCTCAACGATCTATTCTTGCTGTGCTTGTTTAGATTGTTTACATGTGATGGTGCTTTATTGATTCGTGCTATCAAGTATCCGAATAGTCCATGCCTAGGTTAGACGGATTAGATCACAACCCTAGTTTAGTGTGAGATGATTCGTGCTATCCACAGATGGATTATGTTGGTGCTTGAACCATGATTATCTTCTTGTCGGAGGAATTGGGCTTGTAGCTACAATTCCCCATATTCATCCAACGTAATAAGCTAAAGTAATTCATAGATATTCCTATTATGAAACTAGTGGTGGATTTGCAATCCTAGGTTTCCTTTAAATATTATTTAAAAACACTTTTAATTGCTTTCATATTTTAGATTTATTTTTATTGTTATTTAGTTTAACTCAAACCAAATCAAATCCGTTTTCTTAATTAATTAGACTTAGGTTTTAAAATTAAAAGCTGTAGTAATCAATCTCTGTGGGTTCGACCTTTACTTCCACACTGCAAATCTTTTGAAAAGTAAAGTATACTTTTATATCTTGATATTGACAACATCAGTGGCACGACGTCGTTTTGACGTCGGGCCGGCTTTGGGTCAGATTTTCGGGTTGGGGGCGGGTTGCATTGAGAGAGTAAGTGGGTTAAGTTCGGTACGGGTCTGGTTTGGGTTCGGGTTGATGGGCTGGGTAGGTTTGTGTGTATAAATGGGTTTCGGTCTCGGGTCAGATCCAACCCGAATGGGTTATAGGTTGGGTTAGTTTGTGTCTATGAATGGTTAATCCATAATCAGCCAGGTCGGGTCAGGTTTTGATCCTGCGGGCCACACTGTTGGTCTTCCTTGTTAGTGTAAACGGGTAGCCCGTTTATCCACGGGTCGGTTCGGGTCCACACATCGGGTCTGAGATTTTATTATTATTATTATTATCAATATTATTATTATTATGATTATTAGTATTATTAGTATTAATTAGTTTAAAAAGGTTTTTAATAAATTTAATAATTATTAATAATATATAATTATACCATTAAGGTTTTAATAATATAGAATATTATTTTAATATTCTATATATCATTATTATATGATATATATTACATATATTTATTATTCATATGGTCAAAATAAATAATAAATATCAGTTTAAATGGTTTTAAATAGTTAATATATACCTACGTGTATTTATAAATTCTAGAAAATTAGGGTAATGAGCCTGGGACTATTTTATTATATAATGTAAGTTATAAAGCTATAATATTATAGTCCAGTATTTTTAATAATTAATAAGGAGCTATTTTATGAGTATATTAATTATTAAAAATACCAAACGAGCTCCAAAAATTATGAAATAAATACTGGTGGTGTATTTTAATATTTAGTATTTAATAAAAATACTTCTAAGCACTAATATCTTAGTATAATTATAATTACATATTTAAATCCCGTTTCGGGTATTTTCTGGTATATATTATCTTTAATAATTCATAATAAATAATCTAGGACTCCGAAAATTACACGGTCAGTTCCCAGAGTCTTAGAATAATGTCTAGAACATTCTCGTAAAGTTTGGTGACCTTTCAACTCGGTCAAAAATACAGCCTATCTTTTAGGGCCCGCATTAGTATAGTAAGTCCTACCTTTTTACCTCGTGAAACGCGACGGACTCCGATTTGAGTCTAGTCAATAGCGTTGGACTTAGAATGACACGTAGATCAATACCTTGAGGTTTATGACCTCATTTGGTAAAATTACCATTTTGCCCCTATAGTTGTACTCATACATTATTATTGTTTATTTCGTTTATTGTTGTAGAACTTGACGGTTAACCGGTTTTCAAGGATCGGTGACTCGAGGTGAGTTTCCTAACCTCACTATAATCCTAATAAGATGAATATAAGATGTTTAAAAGCTACCTGTATGATATTTTGTATAAGTGATAAGCTGATTTATGATGTCAAGTGTATTTCCAATAATTATAAGATGTTTAAAAGCATGTTATGGTAGTGCTAACGCATACGTGAGCATGTCAAGGGTTTTATCTATATGTTCATCGGTATCAATTCCATGTTATGTGATCCATGCTCTATATGTTACATTTCTGCTGCTTACTGTTAAATGCACGTTTTACGATATTGATGACTGGAATAGATAACGCATGCCATGTTAATAATAAAGAGAAATGAAAGTAGATTTGCATGTGCATATTGATAATGGACACACGTACATTTCATGACATGCATCAGTATGCATTGTGTGAGAAAAGAGAGGTGTTTGATGAGAATATGAATGAGATGAGATATGTGAACGTAAACGAGATATGATTTCTGGATCCGATGGATCAACGGCTGACGAGCCGGGTGGACATGAACGGTTAGGGTTCCTAGCGCGCCTCTCGCCGTTGAAGACGTCCGGTGATGCGCATACATGGTTGAAGACGTCCCATGTATCGTTGAATACGTCCGGCTAGTGCTCTAATATACTTCTCAGCCGTGTAGACGACCGATGAGAGTATACACATGGTTGAAGACGTCCCATGTGCCAGTCTCATTGTTTACAGATAGTGTGCGCCGTGAAGACGTACGGTGGCCTATCAAGGGACAAGTATGAATTGGCTGTGATAGTATGTTGTCATCCTTGATATACCACGTGTTGTCAAGTGGATGAGAAAGAAAAGGCAAATGATGAGATTGAGTTAATGAGTCAAAATGATTTGGTTTGGAAGTTTTGGTTTTAAAATAAAATGGTTTTGAAAAGTATCTGTTTTGAAAAGCAAGTGTCTTTGAAAAGAGTCGGGAGTGAGTCACATTGGCCATGCATTTGCACGCACGTGGATAAAATAAGGAGAATGTATTCTATGATGTTATGATTATCTGTTTATCTGTTTTTTTGAGACCTCTGCTATGCCCGTGGTGAGAATGCGTCTTTTGATAAGAAATTAACCATATTTTTAAAGTATAAAACTATAACTAGAGTCGAGAGATGTGTTGTATTTATTGATTATGGTGCGGTTGAGACTCTCACTCAGCCTTGTTCCAAGGCTGACGACATGTTACGCCCTGGGCATTCCTATGCTCAGAGTGTTACAGGTTGGAGATAGATAGAAGAGTTCAGGATGCAGTGCTGTGGAGCCAAGGAGAATAAAGCCTTTCCCAAGACCTGATAGACAGTTCCTCAAGTTTTAAGATTATGTAAATTATTTAGTATGGCCTCTTGTATTAAGATTGAAGTTAATGTAACCCTTGTTTAATTTCCGCTGCTGTATTTATTCTCTGATAAGTATTAGATCATGTCTAAGCTCTAGCTTTTCCCTTATGATTGCACGGTGCGGAGTTAGAAGGACAGAACGGTTAACAAACTAGTCACGTGTCTACGGACCTATAAAGGAAAATTTTTATTTTCCCTATTTTTGGCTTACTCCGGGGCGTGACATCTACTCACCATCCTTTTTAATTGAATCAATAATCTAAGTGTGCCCTCAACTAATACATATATATAAATAATACATTACACAAGCATGTTGAAAAGGGTAAAAGATTGCTAACAACAAAATATCATTCATAAGCCACATAGTTCAAATAGCAAGCATGATGATGTACAAATAGGGAACTAGGAAACTTACCCGGGATCCAGCTGTGAATTTAAACGTGCAATGTATATATATAAAATAAACCTAAGAAAAGGTCTCTAACACATATAAACACATAAGGCTAGACCTAGTCTAAGGTGTCGCGCATGGAGTCGAAAATCAAGCAAATCAACAAATGAAATAAACTAGAGAAGAGATGAGAAATTGTACCTCAAATGCGCTACAAAACAAAGATTAGTCCACATGATTCACATAATAATATGATATCAAACAATCAATCATGATCCTCTAGCTTAGATCTATTAAGCATGAAACCCAACTTTATCCAATAACTAGTTCTAATCATAGGCATTAATGTACATGAATGAATGAATATGAACAAGAGTAAAACATGTATTTATTCATTAATTTGGATCACTTAGCCTTTGTATTTAAGCTAAATTATCATTATTCAAAACATAATTTGGGTCCCAAGACATTAGGGAACCATCTAAGTTAAAAGCAATGAGAATAAACTAAACAGTGACTGTTTTCCTAAATTACAGAGAGCAAACCAGATTTTAAAAAGTAGAAAAACCATATTTCCAACGGTTGTATCTTAATGATTTTTGGATATGATATGCCTCTATGAGTCTAGTTTATAACCTAAAAAGAAAATCAAGGTTTGAACGGTTCGATCTCTGGGAATATGGAAAAAACTAGACATCACTCAGGAATCTACAACTCTCTATCCAGAGATCTTGTACGATTTTATAAAAATAGTAAAAAGATAAGAAACACTTAGATCTTTTTAGGGTATCTTTCTAACACATTAAGGTACTTAGAAAAAATTATTATAGACCCGGAAAACTCCGTTAAGGTTCTGATTTATGAATTTCAAAAAGGACTTGCTGTTCTGAAATTTTGGACAGAGAGTTGCATGTTTTGAAATCATAAGACCAAACCATCTTAGGAATGAAATTTCATCAAAACAAAAATCATAGAGGTACTTAAATAGGTTATGAACATCCTCCAATAGGTCTCATCCATTTCCAATGAATCATGAATCAATAAAAAATCTTTGATCATGATTGGTTTATGGATTCACTGCACCTTTGTTAAATTGATGTTCCTAGTTTAAAACCAACTTGATCCATGATCCTAGAAAGGACTAGAATCAAGTTTGACTATTATTTTTGGGACAAATAATGGAGTAGAGAGAAACCCCTAGATTTAACCTTGATGGATTCCTATCATAGATCACATAATTGGAGATCTAGCAAGAAAATCCTAAGGTCTTACTTGATTGTATAAATTTTGAATCTAAATTATGAAAATCTACATCTAATTCCTCTCTCAAACATATGAACCTTGAGGAATATAGATCCATGAAACCTTATTCTCCTCTTAAATTAATGGTCATTGGAGAATATAGAGTCATATTATTATTTCTCCTACCAAGTTAATGGTCCTTGGAGACAAAATGACATCCCAACTACATAAACCTCTATGGAATATAGCATGAATTCCATAAGATTTTTAGTGAGGAGATTTCAAGTCATGAGTTAAGACTTAATTTCAACAAACTACATGTAGAGATGATCATAATCCACTTTAATCCCCATATAAATCAAAAGATCATAGGGAATTACAGGATCAAACTCAAAGAAATCTAATGAGATATTGAAGATCTCATAGATTTCTTGAGAAGAATATAAACAAGAGAAAGGAAATCAAAATATTATTTGAAAATTTTAAGTCAAAACTCTTTCATTCATAAACCCAAAGCTCTATTTTGGATCCAAATTAATGAAACATTATGAAATTCAATCACAAGCTCTAAGTGGTGTGTGATGAAATGGGGTAGGAAGAGAGGTTTTGAAAATGTGTAAAATTTTCAAGAACTATGAACTTGTGATTGAGTTCTCGTAATTCTACAAAAGATTGAGAGGTTACCTCTTTGACCTCAAAGAATTCTTCTATTTCTTGTGAAGCTCTTCCAACAATCTTCAAATTCTTCTTCAATTCTTCAAATTCTTCAAGAAACTCTATTTTCTTTCTCTCAATTCTCTCTAATGTATGTATATAACTCTTGTATTTTTCCTTTTTTTTTTTAGGTCCCCCTTAATGAAGATGAAGGTTTTGTTTATATAGGCCACCAACTCAAGGTTAAATGGGTAAATTCGGGTGAAAACCCATGTGCAAAGTTTTCTTCTAGAACATGTGAGAAAAGCAGTCTGTTACAGCTCGCGGCACTCGATGGCTGCCGGCGGCATTCACTGAATGCCGGACGGCACTCGCTAAATGCCGGCGGGCACTCAGTGAGTGCCGCCGGCTTTCCCGCGTGCCGGGGCTAACAGAACTTTGCCCTCTTTTTAATTTTTAAAATTTACATTACCACAATCCTAATTATTAGCAAAGTATATACTAATGTACTTCTATTTGTAGTGTACTTTATTAAGATACTCCTATATACATGGTATATACTATCCTTTTATTTCTTTCTTTTCTTTTTCTTCTTCTTTTGAAAACTCCTTTCATACCATATTTCTTTTTCTTTTTTTTTTTTATTTATTACATTTTTTTATACTGATTTTCTCACATGTTCTTCAACGTTCGGGTTTCCCCCGAGTACCCAATTTCCCTCTCTCTCTCTCTTACTTTGATTTTTGAATTTTGTTTTGAAGAATCTTTGAAGAATTTGAATCCTTTGGAAAATCTTCGAATTTTACCGGTCATTGTCATCATCAATGTTCTAGAGGTAATCAATCCCTGGATTTGACGTTTGGTCAAAATCGGGGTGTCTACAGTTTGTCCCTCTTCGGCAGAGCTTGTAAAGCAACGCGTATCACAAGTGAATGTCGAAGCCTGTGTGAAAGACAAGCTTTTGACCAAACAGTCGAATCCAGGTATAAACAAAAGTGCGTTGCAAAAGAAGTCAGGCGCACAGAGGGCTAAAAGCTGGTCGTGCTCAATGGTGAGCTGCCTACGTATCCCATCGGGAATCAGAACAGGACGTAGTTCGGGCAAAGGACAACACACAAGCGCAAATAACCACATGGATGAATGCACCTATCCTATCATGATGCACGTGCTCAAATAAATTTATGCTCCATGTTCACAGGTTAAATGACTTAGGACAATGCTACTCCTTAATAGTGGCAAAAATGTACCTTTTAGTCTTGAAATTTTTCTATGCCGATGATGTCCTATCTTGGGACTGTCATTTTTTATGAGAACGACGATCGACTGAGATGCGATTTGCGTCTTATACTCCAGTGCCGAGTCAGGTGGTATGCTGAAAGACTGAGATGCGCTTTTGCGTCTTATTCTCCGGTGTCTTTTAAGAAATGAGATGTTTTGCAGAAAAGTCAGAATCACTCCAGATTCAATGACCCCAGATAACAGAGAAATTAGAATTGCTCCAGATTCAATGACCCCAGAGATCACAGAAAAGTCAGAATCACTCCAGATTCAATGACCCCAAAGATCGCAGAAAAGTCAGAATCGTTCCAGATTCAATGACCCCAAATATCTCAGAAAAGTCAGAATCGCTCCAGATTCAATGACCCCAGAGATCGCAGAAAAGTCAGAATCGCTTCAGATTCAATGACCCCAAAGATCTCAAAAAAGTCAGAATCGCTCCAGATTCAATGACCCCAGGTAGCAGAAAAGCCAGAATCGCTCCAGATTCAATGACCCCAAAGATCGCAGAAAAGTCAAAATCGTTCCAGATTTAATGACCGACCCCAAAGATCGCAGAAAAGCCATAATCGCTCCAAATTCAATGACCCCAGATAGCAGAAAAGTCAGAATTGCTCCAGATTCAGTGACCCCAAAGATTGCAGAAAAGTCAGAATCGCTCCAGATTCAATGACCCCAATGATCGCAGAAAATTCAGAATCGCTCTAAATTCAATGACCCCAAAGATCCCAGAAAAGTCAGAATCGCTAGAGATTCAAGGACCCCAAAGATCGCAGAAAAGCAAGAATTGCTCCAGATTCAATGACCCCAGATAGCAGAAAAGTCAAAATCGCCCAAGATTCAATGATCCCAAAGATCGCAGAAAAGTCAGAATCGCTCTAGATTCAATGACCCCAGAGTCGCAGAAAAGTTAGAATCGCTCCAGATTCAATGACCCCAAAGATCGTAGAAAAGTCAGATTCGCTCCAGATTCAATGCCACCAAAGATCGCAGAAAAGTCAGAATCGCTCCAGATTCAATGACCCCAAAGTTCGCAGAAAAGTCAGGATCGCTCTAGAATCGATGACCCCAAAGATCTCAGAAAAGTCAGAATCGCTCCAGATTCAATGACCCCAGATAGCAGAAAAGCCAGAATCGCTCCAGATTCAATGACCCCAAAGATCGCAGAAAAGTCAGAATCGTTCCAGATTAAATGACCCCGAAGATCGCAGAAAAGCCAGAATCGTTCCAAATTCAATGACCCCAGATAGCAGAAAAGTCAGAATTGCTCCAGATTCAGTGACCCCAAAGATCGCAGAAAAGTCAGAATCGCTCCAGATTCAATGACACCAATGATCGCAGAAAAGTCAGAATCGCTCCAAATTCAATGACCCCAAAGATCGCAGAAAAGTCAGAATCGCTAGAGATTCAATGACCCCAAAGATCGCAGAAAAGCCAGAATCGCTCTAGATTCAATGACCCCAGATAGCAGAAAAGTCAAAATCGCTCCATATTCAATGACCCCAAAGATCGCAGAAAAGTCAGAATCGCTCCAGATTCAATGACCCCAGAGTCGTAGAAAAGTCAGAATCGCTCCAGATTCAATGACCCAAAAGATCGCAGAAAAGTCAGAATCGCTCCAGATTTAATTCCACCAAAGATTGCAGAAAAGTCAGAATCGCTCCAGATTCGATGACCCCAAAGATCTCAGAAAAGTCAGAATCGCTCCAGATTCAATGACCCCAAAGATCTCAGAAAAGTCAGAATCGCTCCAGACTCAATGACCCCAGAGATCGCAGAAAAGTCAGAATCGCATCAGATTCAATGACCCCAAAGATAACAAAAAAGTCAGAATCGCTCCAGATTCAATGACCCCAGATAGTAGAAAAGCCAGAATTGCTTCAGATTCAATGACCCCAAAGATCGCAGAAAAATCAGAATCGTTTCAGATTCAATGACCCCAAAGATTGCAGAAAAGCCAGAATCGCTCCAAATTCAATGACCCCAGATAGCAGAAAAGTCAGAATTGCTCCAGATTCAGTGACCCCAAAGATCGCAGAAAAGTCAGAATCGCTCCAGATTCAATGACACCAATGATCGCAGAAAAGTCAGAATCGCTCCAAATTCAATGACCCCAAAGATCGCAGAAAAGTCAGAATCGCTAGAGATTCAATGACCCCAAAGATCGCAGAAAAGCCAGAATCGCTCTAGATTCAATGACCCCAGATAGCAGAAAAGTCAAAATCGCTCCAAATTCAATGACCCCAAAGATCGCAGAAAAGTCAGAATCGCTCCAGATTCAATGACCCCAGAGTCGTAGAAAAGTCAGAATCGCTCCAGATTCAATGACCCCAAAGATCACAGAAAAGTCAGAATCGCTCCAGATTTAATTCCACCAAAGATTGCAGAAAAGTCAGAATCGCTCCAGATTCGATGACCCCAAAGATCTCAGAAAAGTCAGAATCGCTCCAGATTCAATGACCCCAGATAGCAGAAAAGCCAGAATCGCTCCAGATTTAATGACCCCAAAGATCGCAGAAAAGTCAGAATCGTTCCAGATTAAATGACCCCGAAGATCGCAGAAAAGTCAGAATCGCTCCAAATTCAATGACCCCAGATAGCAGAAAAGTCAGAATCGCTCCAGATTCAGTGACCCAAAAGATCGCAAGAAAAGTCAGAATCGCTCCGGATTCAATGACCCCAAAGATCGCAGAAAAGTCATAATCGCTGCAAATTCAATGACCCCAAAGATCGCAGAAAAGTCAGAATCGCTCCAAATTCAATGGCCCCAAAGATCGCAGAAAAGCCAGAATCGCTCCAGATTCAATGACCCCAGATAGCAGAAAAGTCAAAATCGCTCCAGATTTAATGACCCCAAAGATCGCAGAAAAGTCATAATCGTTTCAGATTCAATGACCCCAAAGATTGCAGAAAAGTCAGAATCGTTTCAGATTCAATGACCCCAAAGATTGCAGAAAAGCCAGAATCGCTCCAAATTCAATGACCCCAAAATTCGCAGAAAAGTCAGAATCGCTCCAGATTCAATGAACCCAAAAATCGCAGAAAAGTCAGAATCGATCCAGATTCAATGACCCCAAAGATCGCAGAAAAGTCAGAATCGCTCCAAATTCAATGACCCCAGATAGCAGAAAAGCCAGAATCGCTCCAGATTCAGTGACCCCAAAGATCGCAGAAAAGTCAGAATTGTTCCAGATTCAATGACCCCAAAGATTGCAGAAAAATTAGAATCGTTCCAAATTCAATGACCCCAAAGATCGCAGAAAGTCAAAATCGCTACAGATTCAATGACTCCAAAGATCGCAGAAAAGCCAGAATTGCTCCAGATTCAATGACCCCAGATTGCAGAAAAGTCAAAATCGCTCCAGATTCAATGACCCCAAAGATCGCAGAAAAGTCATAATCGCTCCAGATTCAATGACCCCAGAGATCGCAGAAAAGTCAGAATCGATCCAGATTCAATGACCCCAAAGATCGCAGAAAATTCATAATCGCTCCAGATTCGATGACCCCAAAGATCGCAGAAAAGTTAGAATCGCTCCAGATTCAATGACCCCAGATAGCAGAAAAGTTAGAATCGCTCCAGATTCAATGACCCCAGATAGCAGAAAATGAAGCTTGATATTGCCAGGGTAAATCCCCTTTTTTTCTTTTTTTTTCAGAACAGTCATGTGGACTTGACAATCCGTTCTCTACTTTCAAAAAAAAAAATAAAGAACTGGAGTCGCACTGACTTGAAAATTCATTTTTCTATTTTAAAAGATTTGGAGTCGCGCAGACTCAAAAATTCATTTTCTATTTCAAAGCTCGGGAGTCTCGCAGACTCAAAAAAAAAATTCATTTTCTATTTCAAAGATCTGGATTATGCCTATATTTTAAATTGGTGACACATGGGCTATGATAGGCGACTTATGGCAAGACCGCGGATTAGATCGGTAACTCATAGGCTGCGATAGACGACTTATGCCAAGACCGAGGATTTGATAGGTAACTCATAGGCTGCGATAGACGACTTATGCCAAGATCAAGGATTTGATCGGTAACTCATAGGATGCGATAGACGACTTATACCAAAACCAAGGATTTGATCGGTAACTCATAGGATGCGATAGACGACTTATACCAAGACCGAGGATTTGATCGGTAACTCATAGGCTACGATAGACGACTTATGCCAAGACCAAGGATTTGATCAGTAACTCATAGGATACGATAGACGACTTATACCAAGACCGAGGATTTGATCGGTAACTCATAGGCTGCGATAGAAGACTTATGCCAAGATCGAGTATTTGATCGGTAACTCATAGGCTGCGATAGACGACTTATGCCAAGATCGAGGATTTGATCGGTAACTCATAGGCTGCGATAGACGACTTATGCCAAGACTGAGGATTTGATCGGTAACTCATAGGCTGCGATAGACAACTTATGCTAAGACCGAGGATTTGATCGGTTACTCATAGGATGCGATAGACAACTTATACCAAGACCGAGGATTTGATCGGAGCTGGTCTAGTCTCAAAAGATTCGTCTTGGGGCTATTCTAGCTCAAGATATGCTTATGTGCTTATCATTTCGGATTGATCTTTTTGTAAAATTTCCTTTTGATAGATTGCTTTCTATGAACAGCAGTTCGGGTGATTCGGGTAAGAAAAGGCAGAAGTATGAGCCAGTTCTTCCACAACAACCCCACTTTTCTACTTACTGATTTTCTTTTTGATTATGGACAAATCCAAATGCTCTCTGGTTCATCCGATGATTAGCTTGTACGGCTTGGAGCCTGATCTGCTGAGGATATTCACTTGATTTTGCTCTCTTTGAAGATATTACTCGACCTCTATTTGATTTCCTTAGCGGAGCAGAATCTGACTCTCTGACCTCCATGCTATTACCCTTCTTTTGAAATTCTCAACTCTTGTTGGTCCATCTAAGGAATGTATCTTTTAGATTTCAAGAAGGTAGACTCAAAACTGATTAGAGACAAACACATTTCTAATTTGTGACCAATTCTGCTTTCTTTTCTTTGTGCTTCTCTGATCAACTTTAGAAAATTATCATCTCATGGTTTTTTTATTGCATCTTCCTTTACGACTGACTTTATGATAATGAAGAACTCTTCTTTTCGTATTTCTTTCCATCTTAAATCAATTTCAGATTTATGTATGAAAACTTCAACTTTTTACTTCAAGAATTCTTAGGATGCCTTAGCTTGGTCCTTGAAAACTAGTCAACACAGCGATATTTTATTTGGCCAACAATAGTTTGCCCCTAGTTTGATAGGGGGTTTGGAAATGCTAGGCAAACGAAGTTTGCCCCTGGTTTAAGGGAGGTGATGCGGCCTCTGGGCAAACGATAGTTTGCCCCTAGTTTTCAAGGTAATTTCATGAACTGGGTGGGTGATCGGCGACGAATAGTTGCCGTTTATAGTCCTAAAAATACGCTTTGTTAGCTCATTTCATGTAGTTATTAAGTGATTTTTAATAAGTATTCTATATGTTGTAGGTTTTGGAGCTTTAATATGAAAATGCACAAAAATCCAATGATTAGTGGCTTTGGAAGTCATTCTGGGCTCAAATGGTGATTCCGGTGAAAGCTGAATGCAGTAGAAGTCTCGGAAAATTGCATTTTGACAAAGGATACTTTGGATTTGAGAAATTTCTCCAGAGATATAAAATGTAGATCTTTGAGTTACGGACGCGTGGCTTCAAACGGCGAGTCAATCCGAGTTCCGAGCAGAAAGTTATCGCAATTCTACGAAAGTCGTGCAGTGCAGCGAAAAGGACCTCGCGCGAGCGGGTCGCGCGAGCGACCTGTGCAAAAATCAAAAACACGCATTTTGTTAAATTAAAGTGCCCAGCGAAGGTGGTTTGTGCATATGACGTCCAGATTACAAAATATAGCAGTTTTAGTGCGATTTGGCTTAGGAAAGCTTCCTAAATCCTTCCAAACTCTATATAAATCCTATTCTAACTCAAATTTAGGATTACAAATCATTACACAACATTATACACAGCCATATACACTAAAATTCCAGCCATTGAAGAGAGGAAAGCAAGGAGAAAAGAAGAAGACCAAGGATTCCCATGGCCTCCTCCATCAACCTCTTGCTATTCATCAATTCTATGGCCAACTAAACTCTAGATCTAGGGTTTCAATGAAGCCCTAGACGAGTAATAGGGTTTAATTTATGTTTTTATTTTAGGTTTATTATGTATGGATGACAGTCACATGTTTAGAGGATTTTTATAAATAAATCGTACTTCTAGTGATTAAATCATTACTTTCAGAATTTATTCTTGTCTTAGATCTATTTTGACTGTGATGTGCTCAACGATCTATTCTTGCTGTGCTTGTTTAGATTGTTTACATGTGATGGTGCTTTATTGATTTGTGCTATCAAGTATCCGAATAGTCCATGCCTAGGTTAGACGGATTAGATCACAACCCTAGTTTAGTGTGGGATAATTCGTGCTAACCGAAGATGGATTATGTTGGTGCTTGAACCATGAATATCTTCTTGTCGGAGGAATTGGGCTTGTAGCTACAATTCCTCATTATCATCCAACTTAGTAAGCTAAAGTAATTCATAAATATTCCTTATTATGAAGCTAGTGGTGGATTTGCAATCCTAGGTTCCATTAAACATTATTTAAAACAACTTTAATTGCTTTCATAGTTTAGATTTAGTTTTATTGTTATTAGTTTAATTAAAATCAAATCAAAATCCGTTTTCATAATTAACTAAAGTTAGGGTTTAAAATTAAGTCGTTGTAGTTAATCAATCTCTGTGGGTTCGACCTTTACTTCCACACTGCAAATCTTTTGAAAAGTAAAGAACACTTTTTATATCTTGATTCTGACAAGATCAATTTTTGGCGCCGTTGCCGGGGATTGCATTACTACCTTTAGTTTTATAATCTTAGTTTAGTTAATTCGTAAATAATAGGTTAGTTTTTATTATTTTTCTTATTTTCCGTTTTGTTTTTAGTTACTAACTTGTTCTTTTATTTTGTAGTCAACGTTTCCGAGTGGAGCAGCTAATTACATCAAAGGAGCTTACGCAAATAAAAATATCAATAAAAAAAAATTCAAGTAAACTGCTTCTTGTGAAACTCGCTTTAAACCACTGTAAGTCAGGGCGCTGTGACGCACTATTTGCATTAGTTTAGGGTTAATTGCACTGCATTAGCTAGGAAACCCGGGGCGCTGGGCTTGACGCGGTCATTTCATTACAGGATAATATTCATGCATCACAGTAGTTGAGTGCTTGTTATCTTAGTTGCGTGATTGCTATTTGTTTTTTTTAGTTGAGTCAGTTTTTGTTTTTAGTTTACTTTCTTTTAGTTTATGTTAGGTACACGTTCAAATAAACCGGAATTAAAACCTTTTGACTCTGAACTTGAACGTACATTAAGACTTAACAAGTCTTCAAACTTAACTTCTAGAACACTGTTTTTAATAGACGACGATTTGACACCGAAACCAACGTCTTTATTTGAGTCCGAAATACGTAGTACTCTTACAAGACTAAAGAAACCACGCTTTAATAACATAGAACCAATTAAAATGGCAGACATTGGAAATAATAACGAAAACAACCAAAATAACAACGGAGCTAATATGAATAATCTTAATATACCGCCACCTCCTCCACTTATAAACTATTTTATTCCTACGACGTACACGCCACAAGCTGGTATCGAATTACCAGAGGCGACAGCATCTCACTTTGAGATAAAGTCGTCTACCATCTCGCTACTTCCATCATTCCATGGCCGTCTAAATGAAGACCCTTACCAACACTTAGGGGATTTTCAGGGTATATGCTCTACTTTAAAAATACAAAACCTAAATAATGATGAATTAAAATTGCGGCTCTTCCCATTCTCCTTAAGAGACAAAGCGAAGTATTGGCTTCAATCACTTGAGCCAAACACAATAAAAACATGGGAAGCCTTACACACCGCCTTTTTACAAAAGTTTTTCCCTATTATGCGTACAAATAAGATAAGAAAAGATATAACTAATTTTGTGATGCAAGATGGGGAGACTCTTTATGACACTTGGGAACAATTTAAAGAATTGTTACGCTCATGCCCACACCATCAGGTTCCCAAGTGGCAATTGGTTCAAGTCTTCTACGAGGGGCTTATTCCCTCTGTTAGGAATATCGTCGATGCCGTTTGTGCGGGAACTTTCCTACACAAAAGCGCCGACGAGGCCTGGAAAATTTTTGAAACTTTGAGCGAGAATTCGATGCACCAAGCGGTGTCTGTCCGTTCTGAGGGATACCATCAACCTAAGCGAGAGGTGATAGTTGAGTCAAGTCAATCAATTCAAATACAAGAATTAAATAGAAAACTTGACCGACTTATGCAAATGAACAAAACGTCTAATCCACCCTCTTCAGAAGTATGTGCATTATGTTCCGAACCGTCCCATAATATCTTTGCATGTCCTTCTGCATCTCAATATTCGGAATTTGTGGAGCAACACGTAAATGCTATGCAACAATTCCTACAAAGTAATTATACTCCTAGGTCGAACAATTTTCCTAATACTTATCGACCCCAATATCAACAAAATCAATACCAACACCCACCTCCTAACCCTAACCCTCAAAGGGATAACGCTTTTGAGGCTACGGTGTTGGCATCCCTTAAAAATATAGAAACTCAAGTCCAAGCACAAGCACAAATAGTGCACTCTCATTCACAATCCATTGCGAAGCTTGAGTCCCAAATGGGACAAATAGCTACTGCGGTGAGTCATAGAAACGAGGGGAAGTTGCCTGCGCAAACTGTTCAAAACCCTAAGGGACAATACGAAAAGGGGGGGTCGAGTGAGAGCGTGAACGTTGTTTCGACTAGGACGACTATTAGAGAAGAGGAAGTTGTTGAAATTCCGGATACGAGTGAGAAAAATATAAATAATAACTCAAATAAGGAGGGTGAGGAAACGAATAGAAATAAGAAATAAAAAGAAACGGCCCTGACTAATCATATTCCGAGAATGCCATATCCACCAAACGTTGAGGGACCGTCACATTTGCCCAAGAAAGGGTCTAAGGTTGAGGATATACTTGAGGTATTTAAACAAGTTAAAATCAATATTCCATTCCTCGATGCTATTAAACAAATTCCCGCTTACGCTAAATGTTTAAAAGACCTTTGTACTCAAAAGCGCAAATTGCGGAGTCATACTTCGAAAAAGGTCTTCCTCACAGAAAAAGTAAGTTCTATATTTCAACACTCACCTCCAAAATATAAGGATCCTGGTACGCCAACGATATCATGTGTCATAGGTGACACTGTCATTCATAGGGCTCTCCTTGACTTAGGTGCTAGTGTTAATCTCATACCTTATCACGTCTATAAACAATTAGGTCTAGGTGAACTGAAACCTACGGCCGCTACAATACAATTAGCGGATAGTTCTATTAAAATACCTAGAGGAATCGTCGAGGACGTCTTGGTTAAGGTTGATAAATGCTATTATCATGTCGACTTCATGGTCCTTGACACTGAACCCGTGCTAGATGCTAGGAAACACACTCCTGTCATTCTAGGCCGTCCATTCTTAGCAACCGCTAACGCACGTGTTAACTGCCGGACGGGGGTAATGAAAGTGTCGTTTGGGAACATGAACTTAAAATTAAACGTTTTTAATGCTATGGATCAACCTCCTAAAGACGACTGACACATGAAAAATCTTGTGCGCTCTTGTGCAATACCCAAGTGTAGGTAGACGTGCAAGTAGTAACTGGTAAGACCAGGTCGATCCCACAGGGAAGGTGTTGACCTATTGAATTAGACTATCCTCAAAGAAAACAAAATAAAATGAATAAGATTGAACGATGGTGCAGAACACAAAGTTCCACAGCTAAGATTACTAATGAAAATAATTAAGATTAAATTAACGATCTAACTAGCTAATTAAAACAGTACTCTAAATTAGGATGTTTAACTTTAAGAAGAAAGTGTTGGGATTACACGAATCCGCAGTAATCTAACCATCTACCATGCATTTGTCTTGAAGCACAACGGAGTACATCACCCACAGTTTTCCGTATTCCTCTAAAGATGGAGAATCCATGGCCCTTTCATGACCGGGACCATATCATCACAATTAAATTAAAATACGTAAAAGCGGTTTAATCCAATAGTTAAGACTCGCATCCTCAATGGTGTTAGCATTGAAGATGGTTTGCAAAATGTATTGAAAGAAAATGCCTTAGGGCCTTAGTTTTAAAAACTGTTTTGACAAACTGAGCATTTTTGGGACAGAATGATAACAAATCTTAAAACAAGAGGTCCTGGAATACTGCAGGGAACATCCTCAAGAATCAGGGAGTTCGATCGATCGACGCACTTTCGATCGATCGAAGACCTTCATCCCTCAATCGATCGAACTGACTTCGATCGCTTGACTGTCTCTGGTTAGATCGATCGAACTAACTTCGATCGATCGAACACAGCGATTATCCTGCTGCATGGCAGAAGCTGGAGATCACTGTTTCATCGTGTTCTCCCAACCTGGGACTACTCAGACATCGTCTGGAGTGTCACAGATTGATATTTAACGTAAGAAAACATTAAAACCTTGTTTGGTTGCGAGTTTTTCATGAAAACTATAAAAACTAGGGATTCGAGAATATCTAGCATACAATACCACGAGATGAACGATTAAACTACGACTACAAAGTGCAGAATGTAAATGAGCAATATATAAATAACCTGGAACGAAGAGTACTAGTATTAATTTAGTGAAATCCGGTTCACAATGCAAAAACTCAATGAAAACCTACAAAACACAAGCAAACTCTCTATCTCTCTCTCTAAAACTGTAAAAATGTAATGTGGGCATCCCTCTGGACGTATACAATACACATATATATAAGAAAATCAAAGAACTAGGGTTAAAAACCCGCATCTGCTGCGCACACGAATGTTACTGGAAATACCCCGTTCAATCGATCGAACTTCTCTCGATCGATCGAACCCGTAAGCCTCAAGCGCTTTAATACTCTTCAAGCGATCGAACGCTCGATCGATCGAACTATGTTAGATCGATCGAACATCAAATTTCAGCTTTGACTTTTCTTGTTTTCATTCCAGCATTCCATTTATCCTGATGTTCATCTGTTTAGTCCACACAGCAGTGATCTGCACAAACAACAGCTAAAACAATACAACTTATCATAGATTAATCATATTGTATAAAAATTAGCCTTGTAATGCAAATTGCAGATAAAACGGGAAGTTATGATAAAAACTAATACAATTCTTCCTTTTAGCGCGGTTGTATTTTACAAATACCTCCGCTTTGCACAACCCCCAACTAGCTTATTGCTAGTCCCTAGCGATAAAGCGAAAATAAAATAAACTACAAACTCCTAAACTAATACTACCACAACTAAGAAAACAAAGGAAAACTAAAAACAACCTAAACTAAGATAGAAAGAAAGATCCTAACTCACTTTTGCAGGAATCGCGGTTGCATTTAGCAAATGCAACAAGCCGTTAAACCCCTAGGTTCCCCCTAGTGGACGAGTGTTGTCTCGTGAGGGTTTGCAGTGAATATACCCACAAAATTCTCCAATTTTAAGCTCAAAAAGATTTAGAATAACTTGTAGAATTCCCCCTTCCATTCAATTGTTAATTAAGCTCCGCAATAATATACTATCCTCTATCAACCCATGAAAGAGACCCACATGCTCCCCTATATCACCAAGTAAAATATAACAAATGTATCACCATCATGCACCCGTGTGTGTGTGAATTTAACAACTATGCGTCCAACCCTATGAAGAGTTATCTAGACTATTGTACTTTGGAAAACTTGCAGTTTTAGCTCAATTCTCACATTGGTCACACTCAAAAAGAACGTCTCTCAGAAACTTGCTTTACAATGATCGCACATCGTATGAAAGCTTTGATAAGGATGATATTCTAAGTGCTAATGCTTTCATACTTGACTCTATGAAAAACGGACATTTAAGAGTGTATAGTCTCAGGAATGGAACACTACTTACTAGAGGAGCGAAATACCGTGGATAACTCAACTCACACTTCCATGTTCAAATCAATTGTTGAGAATCTTCAAGACTTTGAATTGCGGCTTTTATTTAGTAGGTGGGAGTGTTGTAGAGAAGAGTGTGCTTTTTAGTATGTGATGGAATTTCAACTTCTCTTTTTATTCTTTATTCTTTTCTCCACCCAATCTCCCATTCATTTCATATGCTCTTTTTCTCTTCTCCTTCGTTCATCATTTTTTTTTTTTTTTTAAATCTGAACGTCCCACAACTACTTCCTTCCATTTCACATACTTTGATGACTCATTCTCAACAAATATATCAAACGGCTCAATGAGGTCAAGGTATAGATCAAGGGTATGGATTCTTGTGATTACATTGGAAATATTTAATTGGTGTGGGATCAGGGATGAAACAATTCAATGAATGTAAGTGAAAGTTATATCAGGTAATAGAATGGGTAAACGATGGCTTGAATCATTTTCTCAACTTTCAATTTTTAGCACTTAAGTGTTCATTGAGTGTAATTGGTAAATCCTGAACGTTCTCCTCTAACAAACAGTCAAAACTTTTAAAGAAAACTGAGACTTAACAACGAATTCACCAAGTATATGCAAGAAAAACCATTCGACAATATATGAGAATCCCCTCAGAAATGACGATTGGCTCAATAGCTCACAAAGGGTTATTAGCTTCCACTACTTGTTCTTTTCGCACAATATTCATATTAACTCAATTTTCAGGTTTTCTACATAGCTGCCAATTAGTGTGCAAAAGTGTTGGGTACATAATAGCTTCACAAATGCAATTCATTTCAGTAATACAGAAAAAACGCGTGGATTTAATCCATGAAAAGATGAGAATACTACAAATGTGTCCTTGTCTAATTAACAAGCAGGAGAGATTATTCAGAGTTATTCTATCAATACGACTCAATAATAAAAATTTTCAAAATTTTCAAAATTTTAACAGACTGTGTTCTCATTAAATTTAAAACATATCCAAGTGCAAAACCTATCTATTACGGGTGTATACCTATCTATTATCTCCTACCCCCAACTGAAAACAACAAAGTCCCCAGAAGTTGATTTTCAACAAATAAAATAGATGTGTATCACCTGTATGGAGCAAATTGATGATAGCAAGCATAGCAACCTAGCATAGAAAAACATAACACAATCTCCAAAACAAACAGGATCAATAGATAAAAGTAACACGATAAAAATCATGATCCAAGCAAGGTAAACCACTGTAATATGAACTGAATAAAATACAAGCAGTGAGAAATAATATCCATACAGAACCAACCAACCAAATAATCCAACCAAAACCACCATCATATCCAACTAACCAAAATCAGTACAATAACTAACCAAAAATACATAAACACCACCTCCCCATCGAAAACTAATCGACACCGGACGGTGCATCATCAGCTACATCAGAAGGGATATCAATGGGAGCAGGTGGCAACTGGGTACTAGCAGTGCCTATTCGATCGCTCGAAGTCAGTTCAAACTAGATCACAAACACGAAATAACGAACGAAAACTTAAAAACAAACGAGAAAAACTAAAATGCAAGGAAAGAAAAGAAATACAACAACAATTTGGAACTCCACTTTGGATTTTTTTTTTTTTTTTTTTTTTAAGTGGGAGAATAGCTGGGCTCATCCAGCTGGATGTGCTCAACTTCAGTGTGGAAGTTCTCCAAGAACGGTTTCAATCTTTGGCCATTGACCTTGAAACAATCATCGTTCTTTGGATTGACAATCTCAACCGCCCCATGTGGAAAAATAGTTTTTACGATGAACGGGCCTGTCCAATGGGAACGGAGCTTTCCTGGGAAAAGGTGGAGGCGAGAGTCATACAGCAAAACTTTCTGCCCTGGCTCAAATGATTTACGATAAATCGTACGATCATGGCGAGCCTTCAACTTTTCCTTATGCAACTTTGCAGAGTCATACGCATCTCGTCGTATTTCCTCTAGCTCTGCAAGCTGAAGCTTGCGTAGCTGACCTCCCTCTTGAATATCAAAGTTCAATGAGCGTGTTGCCCAGTAAGCTTTATGTTCAATTTCAACAGGGAGGTGGTAAGCTTTCCCGTAAACCAATCTATACGGGGACATACCAAGATTCGTCTTATAAGCAGTACGGTATGCCAATAACGCGTCAGTCAATTTGTATGCCCAGTCCTTTCAATTGGAGCTAACCGTCTTTTCGAGAATGTGCTTGATTTCTCGGTTAGCCAATTCTTCTTGCCCATTAGACTGTGGATGATAGGCAAGAGCGATTTTATGATGGACTCCGTATTTCTTGAGAAGTGACTCCAAGGGCCTATTGCAGAAATGCTTGCCTTGGTCACTTAGTAAAGCTTTCGGAGTACCAAAACGAGACAAGATATGCTCTCTTAGAAATGACATGACCGTTATGTGGTCATTTCGTCTCGTTGGTATCGCTTCTACCCATTTTGATACATACTCTACAGTAAGGAGTATGTATTCACAGTTATTAGACTTGGGAAATGGACCCATAAAATCTATACCCCAACAATCAAATATCTCAATTGTGATGATAGGGGTTAAAGGCATAGAATTCCTTTTAGAAATCGTTCCAAGCTTTTGACAGCGTTGGCATGTCTTGCAAAAGGAATAAGCATCTTTGAAGACTGTGGGCCAGTAAAAACCGCTTTGTAGGACTTTTTGTGCGGTCTTCTGTGACGCAAAGTGGCCACTGCATGCCTCAGAATGGCATGACGCTAATATTACGGTTATATCCTCATTGGGGATGCAGCGCCGGATAACCTGATCAGCACAGTACTTGAAAAGGTATGGGTCATCAAAGAAGAAATGGCGCGCGAACGAGAGGAACCGTTTCCTATCTTGGTTCGACCAATGAGTTGGTGTTTCACCCGTGACGAGGTAGTTTACAATATCAGCATACCAAGGCAGACTACTTACTGCCAGTAGTTGTTCGTCTGGGAACTCATCCTTAATGGATTGGGATTCAGTATTGTCGATAAAAGTCAACCGGGACAAATGATCCGCAACCACATTCTCTACTCCTTTCTTATCTTTGATTGTTAAATCAAACTCTTGGAGTAAGAGTATCCAGCGAATAAGCCGTTGTTTAGCGTCTTTCTTTGATAAAAGAAACTTGAGGGCCGAATGATCTGTAAAACAGACGATTGGTGACCCTATCAAATAAGACCTAAACTTATCCAGGCGAATACTACTGCCAGCAGTTCCTTTTCAGTAGTAGTGTAATTCATTTGAGCTTCATTTAAAGTTCGGCTGGCATAGTATATCATATATGGCTTATTGTCCTTTCTCTGGCCTAGGACCGCGCCAATGGCGTAATCACTAGCATCGCACATTAATTCAAAAGGCAAACTCCAGTCGGGTGCCTGTATTATAGGTGCGGAGGTGAGGAGCTCTTTTAGATCCTCAAAGGACTTTTGGCAACTCTCTGACCACTCGAAGGGTGCGTCTTTGACAAGAAGTTGACAAAGGGGTCGAGAGATTGCACTGAAGTTCTGGATAAATCGACGATAAAAACCTGCATGCCCCAAGAATGAACGGATGTCCCTTACTGTACGGGGAACAGGTAGATTTGAGATTATGTCGATCTTTGCCTTATCCACTTGGATTCCTTCATCGAATATTATGTGGCCGAGGACTATTCCCTTGGTCACCATAAAGTGACACTTCTCCCAATTCAAAACTAGGTGTTTGTCCTCACACCGCATTAAAACTTGCTCGAGATTGCTGAGGCAATCTTCAAAGCTATGGCCAAATACTGAAAAATCATCCATGAATACTTCAAGGATGTTTTCGACCATGTCACTGAATATGCTTAGCATGCACCGCTGAAATGTAGCCGGTGCATTACATAAGCCAAACGGCATTCGTCGGTAGGCAAAAGTACCGAATGGACAAGTGAAGGTGGTTTTCTCCTGATCTTCAGGAGCAATTTCAATTTGATTATATCCACTGTATCCATCCAAGAAGCAGTAATACTTGTGACCCGCCACACGTTCTAGCATTTGATCCATGAATGGCAAGGGAAAATGGTCCTTTCGGGTCACAGTATTTAACTTCCTGTAGTCAATACACATCCTCCATCCAGTGGGGATACGTGTTGGTACCAATTCACCATCTTTGTTCGGGATGACCGTTATGCCTGCTTTCTTTGGTACTACTTGGGTAGGACTAACCCAAGGACTATCAGATATCGGATATATCATCCCAACATCAAGTAGCTTGAGCACTTCCTTTTTAACTACTTCTTGCATGTTGGGATTCAGACGCCTTTGCATTTGCCTTGAGGGTTTAGCGTTTTCCTCCAGATATATCTTATGCGTGCATATGGATGGGCTTATGCCTTTGAGGTCAGCAATTGTCCATCCCATAGCATCCTTATGCTTGGTCAGCATTTCCACTAGCTTACTTTCTTGTTCATGAGTTAAAGCAGATGAAATGATCACAGGATAAGTTTTTCCAGTCCCTAGGAATGCATATTTTAGCTCTTTGGGAAGCTCGTTCAATTCTAACTCCGGAAACTGGAAACTAGAGGGCATTACCAACTTGGTTTTAGGAGGCAGTTGTTCATATGGCATTACCCACATGCAATCGGCTCTATCCTCCTCTATCGTATCCATCATAAGACACGTCTGGTTTAGGTCAGCATCCAATGGGGTGGACTCTGCAGGTTGATAGATATCACCAAATTGCGTCATCACAACTTCCAAAGGATCTTTGTAGTCGACCAAGTCAACTTCATCTTCAATGACCGTGTCTATGCAATGGATTTCTTCCTCATCATCGTATTCTTCAGGTCGGGGATTAGAAAAGATCTTGACATTCAATGTCATGTTCCCGAATACGATAGTCATGATACCACTTCTAATCTTGATTGTGGCATCAATGGTGTTGAGGAACGGACGTCCAAAAATAACCGGGATATGTGCACCAGGATTAGACACAGGTTCTGTGTCCAATATCACGAAATCAACCGGAAAGACAAAAGAGTCTATTTGGACAAGGACGTCCTCCAACACCCCTCTAGGGTACTTCACAGATCTGTCTGCCAATTGCAAAGCAACTCGAGTGGGTTTGAGTTCACCTAACCCTAGCTGTTTATAGACTGAATAAAGCAGCAGGTTCACGCTTGCTCCTAGATCGAGGAGTGCATTATCTATCCTTTGATTCCCAATTCTACATGAGACAGTAGGTGTACCGGGATCTTTGAGTTTTGGGGGCAACTCATTTTGAATGATCGCACTGGCTTGGCACGCGACATACCCATGTTTCTTCACGCTTTGCCTCCTCTTGACCGTGCATAGATCTTTGAGATACTTAGCATAGGCCGGCACTTGCTTGATAGCATCTAGGAGTGGAAGGTTAATTTTAACTTGCTTAAACAATTCCAGAAACTCCTGATTCTTTGTCTCATTCTTGGGTTTCTTCAACCGTTGAGGATAAGGTGCAGGAAAGGGGCATTTTGGTTGTTCCTCCTTAACAGACTCCTTTCCAGGCCTTCGCTCAACTTCTTCCTCTACTCTAGGAGCTTCAATGTTTGCCTTTATTGCCTCGTCATTAGTAGACGGCTCCTCCTCTTGAGTAGATGGTAGCTCAACTTCTTCATCCACCACTTCCTCCTCTTTGTACACTTCGGGAGTGGACAGAGGCATGCTTTTCTCTATGATTTTTCCACTTCTCAATGTAGTCACAGCTTTAGCATATTCTTGATTGTTAGGACCATTGTTATGTCCCTTGGGGTTCGGAAGTGGTTGGGCAGGGAATGTTCCTCCTGAGCCTTCTTGCCGTGCATCTATCCTCTCTAACGTGGCAGACATTCTACTCATCATCTGTATGAGTTACTGCGTTCGATTGGCATTAACAAGTGGCTCTTCTTCTTGTACCTTCTTGTGCGGTGGCACATAGGTATTGGTCTGTGGTGCATTGGAGGGTTGAGCTTGGTTATAATTATTGGTTCTGTTTTGATTGTATTGCTGAAACGGCCTATTGTTTTGCCCTTGATATTGATTATTGTTGTAGGGCTGCTGTTGATATTGATTTTGGGCCCCAGCATTATTTCTCCAATCAAAACTGGGGTGATTCCATCTATTGTTACTTTGAAAGTTATTGTTGGAATTCCCCGCCCCTCGAAAACCTTGCATGGCATTCATCTCTATAGGGGCTTGCTCTTGAAAATATGGCACATTAGGACAATATTGAGTTGTATGTCCCAACATATTGCATGTGCCACATGGTTCTTCAGGCATGACTTGCCTAGAGCTCTCTCCTTTCATGCTTAACTCCTCTACCTTCTTTGCTAGCTCTGCATACTTAGTCATAAGGTGATCTTCACTGGTTAACTGGTATAGGCTTTTCTCTTCTACACAGGATATCTGTGAGCGTGAGACATTGTCAGAATTTGACCATTCATGAGCGTATTCAGCTAACCATTCGAAATGAGCTTCGGCCTCTTCGGTGTTTTTACGCAGAAATGGTCCAGAGCTCATCGTTTCCACCAACTTCTTTGTTTCACCATTCAATCCTTGATAAAAGAAGCTGATAGTTCGCCATTTCTCAAACCCATGGTATGGGCATGAGAGAAGCAAATCTTTGAAACGCTCCCACGCTTGTGTGAAGGTTTCATTGCTCTTTTGTTTATAGGAATTGATTTGACGCTGAAGGTCTGTGGTCATTCGAGTAGGATAGAATTTCTTTAGAAACGCGGTGCTCATCGCATGCCAGGTGAAAATTGAATTAGGTTTTAGGGAGTGGAGCCACGCCTTCGCTTTATCTTTCAAAGTGAAGGGAAATAGCATTAGATGCGTCACCTCCCTAGGACAATTTTGCGAGAATGTTTTGCAAACATCCTCGAAGTCAGTGACATGTAAATACGCCTTCTCACTTTCCATCCCATGAAAAGTGGGAAGCAGTTGAATCATCCCATTGCGAAACTGAAATTCGCCATTATGCGGTGGGATTTGAATGCAAGAGGGCGTAGGTGCATGTTCTGGTTGCATGAGATCGCAAAGAGGACGGAGTGCCTCATCAATTGGTACCACAACATTGTCACCATTTTCACTCTGATGATCATCCATTGATGCAGTTGGAGTGGCTATCGGGTTGATGGAACTATCAGAGTCAGAGCGGTAGAATGGATTTCCAAAAATTCCTTCAATAGAATTCTTGGACATGAATTGGGAGAGTCCCCAGGGTGAGTGTTTACCAAAAGAACTGAAAAGAAGAGAAAGTAAAAACAGAAAGAGATGAAGAGAGACTGAGGTAATCTAAGGAATTGATCGTCGCCTTCCCCGGCAACGGCGCCAAAAACTTGACACGTGAAAAATCTTGTGCGCTCTTGTGCAATACCCAAGTGTAGGTAGACGTGCAAGTAGTAACTGGTAAGACCAGGTCGATCCCACAGGGAAGGTGTTGACCTATTGAATTAGACTATCCTCAAAGAAAATAAAATAAAATGAATAAGATTGAACGATGGTGCAGAACACAAAGTTCCACAGCTAAGATTACTAATGAAAATAATTAAGATTAAATTAACGATCTAACTAGCTAATTAAAACAGTACTCTAAATTAGGATGTTTAACTTTAAGAAGAAAGTGTTGGGATTACACGAATCCGCAGTAATCTAACCATCTACCATGCATTTGTCTTGAAGCACAACGGAGTACATCACCCACAGTTTTCCGTATTCCTCTAAAGATGGAGAATGCATGGCCCTTTCATGACCGGGACCATATCATCACAATTAAATTAAAATACGTAAAAGCGGTTTAATCCAATAGTTAAGACTCGCATCCTCAATGGTGTTAGAATTGAAGATGGTTTGCAAAATGTATTGAAAGAAAATGCCTTAGGGCCTTAGTTTTAAAAACTGTTTTGACAAACTGAGCATTTTTGGGACAGAATGATAACAAATCTTAAAACAAGAGGTCCTAGAATACTGCAGGGAACATCCTCAAGAATCAGGGAGTTCGATCGATCGACGCGCTTTCGATCGATCGAAGACCTTCATCCCTCAATCGATCGAACTGACTTCGATCGCTTGACTGTCTCTGGTTCGATCGATCGAACTAACTTCGATCGATCGAACACAGCGATTATCCTGCTGCATGGCAGAAGCTGGAGATCACTGTTTCATCGTGTTCTCCCAACCTGGGACTACTCAGACATCGTCTGGAGTGTCACAGATTGATATTTAATGTAAGAAAACATTAAAACCTTGTTTGGTTGCGAGTTTTTCATGAAAACTATAAAAACTATGGATTCGAGAATATCTAGCATACAATACCACGAGATGAACGATTAAACTACGACTACAAAGTGCAGAATGTAAATGAGCAATATATAAATAACCTGGAACGAAGAGTACTAGTATTAATTTAGTGAAATCCGGTTCACAATGCAAAAACTCAATGAAAACCTACAAAACACAAGCAAACTCTCTATCTCTCTCTCTAAAACTGTAAAAATGTAATGTGGACGTCCCTCTGGACGTATACAATACACATATATATAAGAAAACCAAAGAACTAGGGTTAAAAACCCGCATCTGCTGCGCACACGAATGTTACTGGAAATACCCCGTTCGATCGATCGAACCCGTAAGCCTCAAGCGCTTTAACACTCTTCAAGCGATCGAACGCTCGATCGATCGAACTATGTTAGATCGATCGAACATCAAATTTCAGCTTTGACTTTTCTTGTTTTCATTCCAGCATTCCATTTATCCTGATGTTCATCTGTTTAGTCCACACAGCAGTGATTTGCACAAACAACAGCTAAAACAATACAACTTATCATAGATTAATCATATTGTATAAAAATTAGCCTTGTAATGCAAATTGCAGATAAAACGGGAAGTTATGATAAAAACTAATACAATTCTTCCTTTTAGCGCGGTTATATTTTACAAATACCTCCGCTTTGCAACGACGATTACCTCTGTGAGGCGGAAGGTGAGGTAAGACGGAATATTGAGCCTAACAAAGCAGTAAATGTGAGTAACGACAAAGATATAGCGGATGATGAGTGGATGAACCCTAATACCTCGGACCCTAATGCTGAATCTACTCGGAAGGTAAGAAATCGATTTGAACATACTGACAAAACCGTCAATCGAATTAATTCAAAGCGACGTGATTTCTGCTTACCACCGAGCTCTACCTGATATTCTTAGGGGTACAAAGTCTAATTTTCAACCTCCGTGAGTCTTGAGCTAGAATGGTCTAGCTGAAGACGTAAAAGTTAGCGCTTCTTGGGAGGCAACCCAATCTTTATTTTGTTCGTTTTTCTTATTTTTGGTCGTTTTTAGTCTATTTGAGTCTGTTTTGGACATTCTGGATAGGTTTGGGGGTTGGAATTAATTTATTTTAATATTACATACATAATTTTAGCCAAAAATGGAAAAAAAAAAAACCCAACTCGCGCGAGCAATCTGCTCGCGCGAGGCCTCGTTCGCGCGGTCCGCTGGCGCGAGTTTGTGCCTTAGGCGTTTTTCCTTGCTTTTTCTTATATGATGCCTCTGCTTCTTCTCGCGCCTGGTTTCGCGGGCGCGAGGGGGTCCCGCTGGCGCGATTAAAAAAAATATATAAAAATATATATATATATAATTTAGGAATTCGCGCGCGCGACGGCCGCTCGCGCGATTCCTCATTTTCCTGTTTTTTTCCCTTTTGTTTTCTATATCCTTCCCCCTACCTATTTTATTTGTGTTTATTTTCTGTTTTTGTTTATTTGATTCAGTTTAGTTCGTGTTCGTTGTTTTCCTTGTTACATTTATACTTTTTCGTTTTATTTCTTTTCCATTTGCTCGTTTAGTTTAGTTTAGCTTAGTTTTTTGATTTATATACCATATTTAGGTTTCATTTACTTTTAATATTCTTTTGTTAGTTTCTTTTTATCTAGTATTAACAGGTACATTTGAACTTTATCGCCATATTTTTATACATTTACCTGTTTGTCATTCCCGAGATTGAGGTACTATCGTTCCTTTCTTACCTACTCTCCTTTCTTTCGTTTTATTGTTTCATTGGGGACAATGAAAGGTTTAGGTTTGGGGGTATGCACTCACACATGCACATTTGCACATTAGTTTATGCAAAATTTTAAAATTTTTCAATAAGTGTGTTTAAATAAACGATGTTACCGACGTTTTTGCAATATCAATTTGATACTTTTTGATAGAGAACTTTGAATTGTTATAGAATGGTAAACAAGGGAAGATGTGATTAAACATTTGCTGAAGTTATGATATGACGTTTTAAGTTATGTATTGTTTGAATCGTAGTTTTATATCATAAATTTGCACACAAACTTATGCACTACACGTAGTCACTTGAATACATGTTTGATGTGAACTATAATATGATTCAGATTTCTAGATAACACAAGGTGGAGACAAAGCCCAGTGAGCTTTTGAGCCTATTTTTTCTTTTTAGAGGGTAATAAATACATTTTGTGTTTGTCGAATTTCATTGAAATAGCGCATTAACTCGTTGTTTAGTCTCATTATTCTTGTTTTGGTTGATAGTCAAGTTAAAATATTTGTTACCATGCTAAATAATATTCCATTGTAAACATTGAAGAACCGTATTACCCTAGGAAATGAGTTTAGGCCTTCTTTGTTTACTACCGGCCGATAAAAGATAAAATTTCCTTAGTTCGCCCCTTTGAGCCGTTACAATGCCTCTTTTTCTTTGTTCACCATTATCCTCTGTAAAAGCTCCAACTTGATCAACTTGGAGTATACCACTGGAAGAGTGATCAACTTTTAGTAGTATTAAGGCGATGTGTTGATTGAGAAGAAGAAAATAAGATGCTATTGGGGTAGTTGCTTGGTATTCGATGAATAATCATTTGAGAAGCAAGAAAAGAAAAAGGAAAAGAAACATAATACAGAAGAGGAAGGTTGAAAAAAAATGAAAGAAAAGAAGAAAAATGAATGAAAAAGAATGAAGAGAAAGAAAAGATGAAAGTTTGTAGAAGAAGAATGAAAGAAATTGAACATGCCTTACAATGCCATTCTAAACCTACCCAATTAATCCGTTCTATCATTTTTCATTGCCTGAGCCATATTACAACCTTTGAAAAGTCCTATCTGATCCTAGGAAACATGGTTCGGATATGAAAACGATGGGAGGGGGATTAAAACATGGTAATGATTAATTTCTCTTAATTATTGGCGTCCTATCCATGAGACTACTGTTCTTTCGTGTCATCCGTCCTTTTCGAGTCATATGTGAGTATTCTCGTTTTGAAAATATATTTCCTTTACTCACATATATTAGAAAAATTACACCTGTTTCTGATTGTTTCATTTTAGAGTATAATTGACATTGTGAGATTCGTAGTCGAAGCATAGTTGGATGGTTATCCGAGTGATATTCCAAGTTTATGACATGCGCGTGTTCATTTGACTACCATATCACACACGTGCAATTTTATGAGAAATTCTATTGATTTATACGATTCATGTACTTGGGATTGTTTTTCAGGACGTAGGTGAACGTTTGATTCCGTTTCTTCTTGTTCATTATTCTATTTCGAATCATTGTTTTATAATAAGGAGTATTGATTGTTTTATTTTTCGTTTGAATAAAACTTTTTAAATTTATAAGTTAATAAAGATGGTTGTGGGTGACTTGTTGACGAGAACCCTCACGAGACTTCACTCGTCCGACTAGGGACACCTAGGGGTTTAAAAGGCTTGTTGCATATGCTAAATGCAATCGTGATCCATACGAAAATGGAGTAGTATTTATAGTAGTAATTTTATTTTTTATTTTTTATTTTTTTGTTGTTCTTTTTGCTCGAGGACTAGCAAAGAGTAGTTTTGGGGGTGTGATCGGCGAAAATGGAGTAGTATTTATAGTAGTAATTTTATTTTTTATTTTTTATTTTTTTGTTGTTCTTTTTGCTCGAGGACTAGCAAAGAGTAGTTTTGGGGGTGTGATCGGCGACGAATAGTTGCCGTTTATAGTCCTAAAAATACGCTTTGTTAGCTCATTTCATGTAGTTATTAAGTGATTTTTAATAAGTATTCTATATGTTGTAGGTTTTGGAGCTTTAATATGAAAATGCACAAAAATCCAATGATTAGTGGCTTTAGAAGTCATTCTGGGCTCAAATGGTGATTCCGGTGAAAGCTGAATGTAGTAGAAGTCTCGGAATATTGCATTTTGACAAAGGATACTTTGGATTTGAGAAATTTCTCCAGAGATATAAAATGTAGATCTTTGAGTTACGGACGCGTGGCTTCAAACGGCGAGTCAATCCGAGTTCCGAGCAGAAAGTTATCGCAATTCTACGAAAGTCGCGCAGTGCAGCGAAAAGGACCTCGCGCGAGCGGGTCGCGCGAGCGACCTGTGCAAAAATCAAAAGCACGCATTTTGTTAAATTAAAGTGCCCAGCGAAGGTGGTTTGTGCATATGACGTCCAGATTACAAAATATAGCAGTTTTAGTGCGATTTGGCTTAGGAAAGCTTCCTAAATCCTTCCAAACTCTATATAAATCCTATTCTAACTCAAATTTAGGATTACAAATCATTACACAACATTATACACAGCCATATACACTAAAAGTTCAGCCATTGAAGAGAGGAAAGCAAGGAGAAAAAGAAGAAGACCAAGGATTCCCATGGCCTCTCCATCAACCTCTTGTTATTCATCAATTCTATGGCCAACTAAACTCTAGATCTAGGGTTTCAATGAAGCCCTAGACGAGTAATAGGGTTTAATTTATGTTTTTATTTTAGATTTATTATGTATGGATGACAGTCACATGTTTAGAGGATTTTTATAAATAAATCGTACTTCTAGTGATTAAATCATTACTTTCAGAATTTATTCTTGTCTTAGATCTATTTTGACTGTGATGTGCTCAACGATCTATTCTTGCTGTGCTTGTTTAGATTGTTTACATGTGATGGTGCTTTATTGATTTGTGCTATCAAGTATCCGAATAGTCCATGCCTAGGTTAGATGGATTAGATCACAACCCTAGTTTAGTGTGGGATAATTCGTGCTAACCGAAGATGGATTATGTTGGTGCTTGAACCATGAATATCTTCTTGTCGGAGGAATTGGGCTTGTAGCTACAATTCCTCATTATCATCCAACTTAGTAAGCTAAAGTAATTCATAAATATTCCTTATTATGAAGCTAGTGGTGGATTTGCAATCCTAGGTTCCATTAAACATTATTTAAAACAACTTTAATTGCTTTCATAGTTTAGATTTAGTTTTATTGTTATTAGTTTAATTAAAATCAAATCAAAATCCGTTTTCATAATTAACTAAAGTTAGGTTTTAAAATTAAGTCGCTGTAGTTAATCAATCTCTGTGGGTTCGACCTTTACTTCCACACTGCAAATCTTTTGAAAAGTAAAGAACACTTTTTATATCTTGATTCTGACAAGATCAGTGGGTTTCTTCTTTGGACCGAGGGCCTTGTGAGACCCACCTATTTATCTCCGAATGGGCATCAGGTCCTATAGTAGTTCGATCGAGGCCTGAAAAAAGTGCAATGATTGATTGTGTGTGTAGTTGTGACCGAACCTTGGAGGCTGCCTAGTTCATTTGAAGCCTAAAAGAAGAGCAATAATTGATTGTGTGTGTAGTTGTGACCGAACCTTGCAGGCTGCCTACGTATCCCCGAATGGGAATCAGGTCAAAACGTAGTTCATCGACTCTGGAGGTCTTGAAAGAATAAGGCTTCAAGAATTGGTGGGCTTTCCGAGCCATGTTTTCATTTGGGTTCAATGAGTGCACTTTCTGGGCAGATTTTCTAAAACAGACTCCTTGTGGCGGCTTTCAAAAAAGATGATGAGAACATGAACTACTTCTCATTTTTATGCATTTTTTCTTTTCCTCTTTTCTTCTTCTTTTTACCTTTTCTTCTTTTCTCCTTTTTTTTTGTTTTGTGGCGGTTGATTCTTTTCACCTTATCACTAGCCATTCAATCTTTACAATTCTCATAATACATCATGTTTTAATCATACTCTATCATACTCACAAAGTAATATCAGCCCTCTAAATTACTTTTTATCTTTCTCAAAGATATTTCTGCATTGCTTTAGGCCTACTTAGCTATGAGCCTCTCACAAAATTTTGATACTAATTGATACTTTCAAATCTCTCTTTCCAATTTATTTTCTTTGTTGAGAACAACACAAAGCTTTGGGATAATTCACCTACCCATGATGTACTTTGAAGTGCTCAAGAATTCTCAATCTTATTTATTCTTTGCCTTTTCTTTTCTCTTTCCTTTCTTTTCTCTCCCTCACTATCTCTTATTTTCTTCATGATTTTGACTGACTAGGATTCGGATTTTGAAATCAACACGCATCTTATTTTTGCTCTAACTTTTGCCTAGGCGCCCTTTCGGGTTTTCATCCTAGCGAGCTTTTTCCTTCTTTTTCTTTTTTTTTTCTTCTTTTTTTTTCTTTCTTCTTTTTCTTCTTTTTTTTCTCTTTTTTTTCTTTTTTCTTTTTTTTTCTTCTTTTTTTTTTTTAAGAAGAAGTTCATTTAAAATATCTAGCTACCATTAAGGACCAAGTTCATGGCTTTGGACTATGAGTTCACCTTTTAGGCTTGGTATAAAGGGGTGATGTGGGATAATTTCTGAATTCATTCTGGCACATCATCATAGAACCATGCAAAGCATCCTTGTATTCTTTTAGCAATGAGATCAATTTTATGTTTTTATCTTTATTGAGTGAAATATGGAAAGAATCACTTCTAGAATCTTCTTCATTTTTTAAGTCAAATGCCAAGGTTTCCTCAATGATTTTGCATGTAGGTTCATTTGCTTTTTCACAGTTATTAAGCGCAACCAAGTAAGCAGAATCAATCACATTTTCATTGATAGCAGAAATTTAAACAACTTGGCTCATATTGGCCATTACAGACTTCCGGGGAAGGGGAGATTCTATTACTAGACTCGAGGAACTATTGGCGAATCTCCCGGTTTTGTCTCTCCTCCATTTTCCAGCTTCTCCTTCCTTGCTTTATTTCCCTTAACCTCTTTCTTTAGTATTTCTCTCATCTGTTCTTTTCCAATCTTCACTTCTATGATCTTCTTTGGACCACTCTCCTCGGTCTTACTACCTTCTTCATTAAAAAGGTTCCTCATAGACAGACCATCCAGTACACAAATTCAATCTTGGACAGAAATTGGTTTTGTAGGCGCTTGTAGGTAAGGATTTTCATAGTCAGCGAATTCATGTAAGAAAGAAATCTCAAACCCTTGCTCCAAGTATTTATCTTCGCAGTTCACCCATGGCTCCGGAAAGCCGCAGTAGGGGAAATCTCCTCCTTTCTTAATGAAGTATTCATGTGACGCCTGACCTTCTTCTTTTTCTTCAGGATCCTTCTCTTTCCCTTTTTCTGAATCATTCTCCTCTGCATGATTGACCACTTCTTTAGCATTTCCCTCTTGTTCTCCTTCAGACCACAGACCATTTGTGTCATTGTACACCTCCTCCTCCCAAATGGAGTTATCAGTAGGATTGTTTGGATCCCACCAATTGATTTGGATGATTCCATTGTCCATATCTTCCTCAAATGCTTGTTCTTCTTCTCCTCCAATCAGCAAACCCTCTTCCTCGACTACTATAAGGCATATCCTTTGATCTTCTGGGAATTTATAAGCTTTGGTAGCTTGTCCTACTGGTACGATCAACACAGATGGATCAAAGACTTCCTTCCCAACATCCAAGAGATTAATGTTCTGCAGTGGTGGTACAGCATGATGATTAGGGAGCGGGTTCTGGGTCACATGCGGTCGAGCTGCAGGCGGAGGGGAAATGGTCTTATTATCGATCAAATCTTGCACTTCATGCCTTAACCTCATACATCGGTCAGTTGTATGGCCATGAGCTTGGTGAAATTCACAATAGAGGCTTGTATTGAAGCCTGGTGGAAGTGGATCAGGCATTGGTTTTGGATCTAGAGGCTTTAGATATCCTTTTTCCTTTAATCGCTTGAGAACTGTAGTCAGAGAAACCCCTAAATCCGTGAAGCGACGGAGCTGTCCTTCCAACTTTGGTCTCGACGCATCCCCTTTTCTTGAAAAATTCTGCCCTTCTTCTGGCTGGCTTAGAACATTAACATCAGTTGCCACCTGATTTCCAGCATTTTCCCTATAGAATGGTCTTCTAGGGCGATGCCCTTGGGAATCTTCTCTTTTGATCTTTCCATCTTTAATGGCGTCTTCTATCCTTGTCCCAATTTCAAACAACTCAGCAAAGGTATGAATACATTGATACATTAGTTTCTCCTGGTAAACACTCTGCAGGTTCTTGATCATAATCCGTATCTGTTCCTTCTTTGATGGCCGTTGGGTCATTTTTGCAGCTTTCTCCCTCCATCGCGCCAGGAACTCAGCAAATGACTCTCTATTCTCTTGCATGGTTGTTTCCAGATCCCTCACAGTTGCATCGTGTTCTTGGTTGTATTCATATTGGGCGACAAAGGCTTTCACCACTTCTTCCCATATGCGACTTTTGCTTGGCTCTAATGTGAAATACCAGGATAAAGCTGCCCCAGTCAAAGTTTGTTGAAATGGCATGGCCATCATGGCAGGACTCAGGACACTTGGTTGAAAGGCTCTGATGCACATCCTCACGTGGTTTCTGGGGTTGCCAGAACCATCAAACTTATCGATCTCAGACATCTTGAAACCGGCTGGCAATTTCTCTTGAGCTCCCTCAAACAAACCCTCTAGCTCTAGCAGATAGCTATCAACCCCATTGGACTTGCGGACAACTTTCTCTAGCTTTTCCACCTTCTCCTTCATCTTGATACGCTCTGTCTAAGCTTTCTCAATTTTCTCTCTCTTTCTCTGCCCTAGGTACGTCAACTCTTGGCGGTTCCGGATCATCAAATCAATCATCTTCCATATCTCGAACGGGTGGAGGAGGGTTGATTATCGGTGGATCAACTACAGGCCTTTGACGGGTCAGTGTTTCCAACATGGTCATCATTTGTTCCATCCTCTCTTTCAACTGTGCTATTTCTGCAGCATGTTGTTCGTGATCCATTTCTCTTTCTGTCTCTAGCTCTCTTCGTACTAACCTTGCACTCGAATCCCTGACCCAAACTGTCCTGGCATTCAATGCTATCTTGCCTACAACCACTTTTTATTTTTAATCAATTTTCAAACAACTTTATTTATTTTGAAAATGCTTGGTAAAATTCTTATGAATGGCTCATATGTCATGCGGATGCGATGCATGTATGTGTGTGTGCCTATTCTATATGCCAAAGAAAAGAAAATTCTAATCCTAACACATAAACACATAAGCACATAAAATCCTCATCCATGTTAAGTGCGCTAATTTCTCCTTTCATTGTGATCCTCTTCACCCCTTCAAGGTTTAAAAATTTTAGAAATTTTGAAATTCATTTGACAAGTATTTCCCAAGATGATGGGATCTTTCAAATTTCTTAAGGAGCTTTCCTTTGAAGGCAACATTTATGAACAAAAGATGATTGGGTTGAAACTTTGCTTCGAAATTCATTTAAAAAGCATTTCTTTAATTGGGGAGATCTCTCAAATATAATTCTCAAGAATTTTGGATTATATCCCTCAACCAAAAGGTGATTGTGTCAAAATTTTTCTTTGAAAAGCGTTTCTTTAGTTGGTGAAACTTTTTAAAATTTTCAAGAATTTTGGGTTCTTCCTTCAAAGATGGTTGACCTGAGATTTTAATCAAAAAGTGAACTCCAAAGATTTTTGAAAGAGCGATTGAATACCTTGGAATAAAGATAGCAAATATCTATTTGATTCCAAAGACGTAGTCAAAATTCTTTGGGTAGGAGGATCACATGATCGGATTGTTGTCGTACTCTTCATGAATTTGGATGCATACAAGGTCAATGATGCTTAGATAGCAAGATGTAAGAGATGTAATCACATAATCAAGATTCAGCATGTTCCCAAATGTCGTGGGACATGAGAAGTAATTGCTCAAAAGTGATTAAGAAGTTACACATATTTCATCAAGCAAGCATCGTCATCATCTCAAATAATCCCTTTGGGGCATACAAAACTCCCTAGCACATAATCCTAATCAAGAATTAATTTCCTAAGGTCGAAAAGTTCTATAGAAGCTACCATGCAAAGGCTGGGTTTTGGTCAAATAAGGGACCCTTGACACACAACCGATAGGATGCTTCATATACCAAAACATGGTACGAGATCAAGGGTGATCACACAGTCCCATGATGACTTGACCGACCGGGTTACCCCGAGCCTCCAAGGTCATAGTTCCGTGCAATCGACTGGCGAGACATGCAAGTGCAATGCAATCCTCGAGTGAACCCAAAATCAGAAATTCTAGTCTGCAAAACCAGAGATTCTGGGTTCGATCCCCAGTGGAGTCGCCAGATTGTAGATACCAGCATTTGGGCCCACTTTTAAAACTTTTAAAACAACTTTCAAATTCAAATTCAAAGAGTCGCCACTTTATTTTTGAAGGAAAATTAAGAAACCATTTTTAAAAGCAACTGATCTTTTGCGAAACCAAAAATTCTAGGTCCGGGGATTATGGAATGAAATGGGAAGGAGCCCGGCAGACTAAAACACCCCCTTTCATCCTATCTCGTGATAGGCCTCTACTCATCATCCTTTTTAATCAAATCAATAATCTAAGTGTGCCCTCAACTAATACATACATGTAAATAATACTTTACACAAGCATGTTGAAAAGGGTGCAAGATTGCTAACGACAAAATATCATTCATAAGCCACATAGTTCAAATAGCAAGCATGATGTTGTGCAAATAGGGAACTAGGAAACTTACTCGGGATCCAGCTGCGAATTTAAACGTGCAATGCATACATATAAAATAAACCTAAGTAAAGGTCTCTAACGCATATAAACACATAAGGCTAGACCTAGCCTAAGGTGTCGTGCATGGAGTCGAAAATCAAGAAAATCAACAAATAAAATAAACTAGAGAAGAGATGAGAAATTGTACCTCAAATGCGCTACAAAACAAAGATTAGTCCACATGCTTCACATAATAATATGATATCAAACAATCAATCATGATCCTCTAGCTTAGATCTATTTAGCATGAAACCCAACTTTATCCAATAACTAGTTCTAATCATAGGCATTAACGTACATGAATGAATGCATATGAACAAGAATAAAACATGGATTTATTCATTAATTTGGATCACTTAGCCTCTGGATTTAAGCTAAATTATCATTATTCAAAACATGATTTGGGTCCCAAGACATTAGGGAACCATCTAAGTTAAAATCAATGAGAATAAACTAAACAGTGACTGTTTTTCCTAAATTACAGAGAGCAGACCAGAGTTTAAAAAGTAGAAAAACCATACTTCCAACGGTTGGATCTTAATGATTTTTGGATATGATATGACTCTGTGAGTCTTGTTTATAACCCAAAAAGAAAATCAAGGTTTTAATGGTTAGATCTCTGGGAATATGGAAAACACTAGACATCACTCAGGAATCTGCAACTCTCTGTCCAGAGATCTTGTACGATTTTCTAAAAATAGTAAAAGATGAGAAACACTTAGATCTTTTTAGGGTATCTTCCTAACACATTAATATACTTAGAAAAAATTATTAGAGACCCGGGAAACTCCGTTAAGGTTCTGATTTATGAATTTCAAAATGGACTTGCTGTTCTGAAATTTTGGACAGAGAGTTGCATGTTTTGAAATCATAAGACCAAACCATCTTAGGAATGAAATTTCATCAAAACAAAAATCACAGAGGTACTTAAATGGGTTATGAACATCCTCCAATTGGTCTCATCCATTTCCAATGAATCATGACTCTATAAAAAGTCTTTGATCACGATTGGTTTATGGATTCACTGCACCTTTGTTAAATTGATGTTCCTAGTTTAAAACCAACTTGATCCATGATCCTAGAAAGGACTAGAATCAAGTTTGACTATGATTTTTGGGACAAATAATGGAGTAGGGAGAAACCCCTAGATTTGACCTTGATGGATTCCTAACATAGATCACATAATTGGAGATCTAGCGAGAAAATCCTAAGGTCTTACTTGATCATATGAATTTTGAATATAAATTATGAAAATCTACATCTAATTCCTCTCTCAAACATATGATCCTTGAGGAATATAGATCCATGAAACCTTATTCTCCTCTCAAATTAATGGTCATTGGAGAATATAGAGTCATATCATTATTTCTCCTACCAAATTAATGGTCCTTGGAGATAAAATGACATCCCAACTACATAAACCTCTATGGAATATAGCATGAATTCCATAAGATTTTTAGTGAGAATATTTCAAGTCATGAGTTAAGACTTAATTTCAACAAACTCCATGTAGAGATGATCATAATCCACTTTAATCCCCATATATATATCATAAGATCATAGAGAATTAGAGGATCAAACTCAAAGAAATCTAATGAGATATTGAAGATCTCATAGATTTCTTGAGAAGAATATAAACAAGAGAAAGGAAATCAAAATATTATTTAAAAATTTCAAGTCAAAACTCTTTCATTCATAAACCCAAAGCTCTATTTTGGATCCAAAATAATGAAACATTATGAAATTCAATCACAAGCTCTAAGTGGTGTGTGATGAAATGGGGTAGGAAGAGACGTTTTGAAAATGTGTAAAATTTCCTAGAACTATGAACTTGTGATTGAGTTCTCCTATTTCTACAAAAGATTGAGAAGTTTCCTCTATGACCTCAAAGAATTCTTTTATTTCTTGTGAAGCTCTTCCAACAATCTTCAAATACTTCTTCAATTCTTCAAATTCTTCAAGAAACTCTATCTTCTTTCTCTCAATTCTCTCTAATGTATGTATATAACTCTTGTATTTTTCCTTTTTTTTTTTAGATCCCCCTTAATGAAGATGAAGGTTTTGTTTATATAGACCACCAACTCAAGGTTAAATGGGTAAATTCGGGTGAAACCCCATGTGCAAAGTTTTCTTCTAGAACATGTGAGAAAAGCAGTCTGTTACAGATCACGGCACTCGATAGCTACCGGCGGCATTCACTGAATGCCGGGCGGCACTCGCTGAATGCCGGACGACACTCAGTGAGTGTCGGCGCTGCCGCCGGCTTTCCCCCGTGCCGGGGCTAACATAATTTTGCCCTCTTTTTAATTTTTAAAATATACATTACCACAATCCTAATTATTAGCAAAGTATATACTAATGTACTTATATTTGTAGTGTACTTTATTAAGATACTCCTATAGACATGGTATATACTACCCTTTTATTTCTTTCTTTTCTTTTTCTTCTTCTTTTGAAAACTCCTTTCATACCATATTTCTTTTTTTTGAATTTATTTATTACATTTTTTATACTGATTTTCTCACATGTTCTTCAACGTTCGAGTTTCCCCCGAGTACCCAATTTCTCTCTCTCTCTCTCTTACCTTGATTTTTGAATTTTGTTTTGAAGAATCTTTGAAGAATTTGAATCCTCTAGAAAATCTTCAAATTTTACTAGTCATTGTCATCATCAGTCTTCTAGAGGTAACCAATCCCTGGATTTGACGTTTGGTCAAAATCGGGGTGTCTACAGATGACTTTTGCAGCAGTACTCGCGATATCTAAGAGTAAAGAAAGGTATGTGATCTATAGTGATTTTCCAAGGACTTGTTTGTGTGCTTATGCAAGATGGGAATATGATTGTGTATGGATCAAGATAATTGAAGGTACATGAGAAGAATTATCTTACACATGATTTGTACTTGGCAGCAATAGTGTTTGCATTGAAGATTTGGAGACAGTATCTCTATGGAGAGAAGTTTGATCTGTTTTTCAATCATAAGAGCCTGAAGTATTTGTTCTCTCAGAAGGAGTTGAACATGCGACAACGACGATGGATAGAGTTTCTCAAGGATTAACTTTTCATTGCAATACCATCTAGATAAAGCAAATGTCATAGCAAATGCTTTGAATCTTATGCCTCGACTAGTAACCACTGCATTACTAATGCGAGAATGGAGAGCATTAGATGTTTTAATCGAGTTTGACCTATAGCCAATGGAGTTAGCCAAAGGACAACATCTTGGATGTCTTATGGTACAACCAACTTTTATCAGCCGTATCATGGAAGCTCAATAGACAACGGAAGATTTGAAGTTATGGTTTACAAAGATGTCAGCGAAGGAACCAGAGGTTTGGAGTATTGGTACAGACGAAGCCTTACGATGTATGGGTAGACTCTACATACCTGGCGAAGAAAATCTCCAGAAAGAAATATTGAATGAAGCACATAAGTCACGGATTACTATTCATCCAGGAGGTACGAAGATATACAAGGATTTAAAGAAGAACTTCTGGTGGGAAGGAATGAAGAGTGAAGTAGCTGAATATGTAACTCAATGTCTTAATTGTAAACAAGTAAAGGTGGAACATCATAAACCACCTAGATTACTGCAATTGTTACTAATTCCCCAAAGGAAATGGGAACACATCACCATGGATTTTGTTGTAGGTTTACCAAAGTCTCAACAGAACCACGATGCTTTTTGGGTAATCGTGGATTGACTTACGATGACTACACATTTTATTGCCTACAGCATGACGAATCCAGTGGAATGTTTGAGTCGGATCTATCTACAACACATTATATGGTTACACGGTGTACTTATTTCTATTATTTCAGATAGAGATTCATGCATTACTACATAATTTGGAAGTTTCTCCAAACAGCGATGGGAACTACACTGAACTTGAGTGCAACCTTTCATCCGCAGACCGACGGACAGATGGAACAAGCTAATAAAGTGATAGAGGACATGCTACGCGCATGCGTTATCAATTTTGAGAGTTCTTGGGAGATGCACTTGTCATTGATCGAGTTTGCCTAGAATAATAGTTACATACAAGTATAGGGATGAAGCCGTTTAAAGCTTTAAACAGAAGAGCTTGCCGATCGCCGCTATGTTGGGCCAAAGTCTGAGATACTCAACTTATTGGGCTAGAAATGGTACGAAAAACTAGCAAGAAGATTCAGATTATACGTGAGAAGATAAAGGCAGGTCAGACCAGATACAAGAGTTATGCTGACAAGTGATGCAAAGACTTAGAATCGCCGTTGGGGATCACGTGCTGTTTAAAGTTTCACCTGTTCGAGGAATTGCCAGATTTGGGCAAAAGAGAGGCAAGCTATCGCCACAATTTATTAGATCGTTTGAGATTCTAAAACGTATTCTACATTAGTATGCTACGGAAGTATGCCCATCACCTAGTATATGAGATTAACTTTGAAGACATTGAAGTCAACAACGATATTACATTTAATGAGGCATCAGTGCAGATTCTACACCATGGGATCAAGAAGCTCAGGAACAAGGAGATTCCATTGATGAAGTTTCAGTGGAAGCATCATGATGAAGGAGAAGTTTCTTGGGAACTGGAGTCAGGGATGCTTGAGAAGTTTTTGCTTTTCTCTCTCATAAGAACTATTAAGCAAGCCTCACAAACACAAAACCAACTCATATATATAGAGATAATGAAAGTGCCACACGTCCAAAGCTTAAGCAATACAAGAAAACTTGTCTCAATAGATGCCAATCGATTGGGACTAGAGGCAATTGATTGGTGATAGATATTTCAAGGCAATCGATTGTGAGTCAAAGGAAATCGATTGATATATGCCACGCAATGAATTCAGGTCGGTAGGATGGCAATCGATTGGAACATATGGCAATTGATTGGTATGCAAAAAGTGGCAATCGATTAGGATTCTGTTCAATCAATTAGTAACCATGATTTACCAAATGAAAGATAAGGGTTATGCAAGTATAAATGCAAAGCCTTATTTAATAAAATACACTCCAGAAATATAGGATATTACATCATCTAGCACTCATTAAGGATTTCATCCTCCATTAAAAACAAACAAGGTCTAAAACAAATACAGAAACTTCTCACGCATCTCCGACTTTAGCTCCCATGAAGCTTCTCCTTCGTCATGGTGTTTCCACTAAATCTTTACCAACGCAATCTCCTTGTTTATGAGCTTTTTGATCCCTCGATCTAGAATCTACACTGGTCCTTTGTTGAACATCATGTTGTCATTGATCTCAATGTATTTAAAGTTGATCTCGTGTGCTAGGTTATGAGCACATTTCTATAGCATACTGATGTAGAATACGTTGTACACTTCTGACATCTTCAGCGGCAACGCAAATCAATAAGCAACTTTCCCAACAAGCTCTAGAATCTTGAATGGTCTGATGAATCAAGGTGATAGGTTGCCTCTCTTTTGACCAAATCTAACAATCCATCGAATAGGTGAAACCTTAAGTAGCACATGGTCTCCAACTGCAAACTCCAAGTCTTTGCGTCACTTGTCAGCATAACTCTTGTTTCGGGTCTGAGTTATTTTCATCTTCTCACGTATGACTTGAATTTTCTCTAGTTTCTTGTACCATCTCTGGCCCAAGAAGTTGAGTATCTCTGACTTCAGCCCAACATAGCAGTGATCGGGAAGGTCTTCTATATAAAGCTTCAAATGGTGCCATTCCTATGCTCGTATGGTAGTTAATGTTGTAGGCGAACTCGATCAATGGTAGGTGCGTCTCCCAAGAACTCTCAAAATCAATAAGGCAAGTTCGTAATATATCTTCTATCACTTGATTTACTCGTTCTGTCTGCCCGTCAGTTTGCGGATGAAAAGCTTAACTTAAGTCAGTGTTGTTCCTATCGCTGTTTAGAGGCTCTTCCAAAACTCTGCAGTAAAGCACGAATCTCGATCTGATATAATAGAAACTGATACATTGTATAATTGTACAACATGTTGTAGGTACATCTGGCTCAAATGTTCTACTGGATATGTCATACTATAAGTAATGAAATGCGCTATCTTCATAAGTTGATCCACAATTACCCAAATAGAGTCGTGGTTCTACTGTGACTTTAGTAACCCTACCACGAAATCCATGGTTATATGGTCCCACTTCCATTGGGGAATCGGTAACGGCTACAGTAATCCAGGTGGTTTCTGATGGTCTACCTTTACTTGCTTAAAAGTAAGACACTAAGATACATACTTAGCCTACATCTCACTTCATTCCTTTTTACAAGAAATTTCTCTTCAAGTCCTTGTACATCTTTGTACCACCAGGATGATTAGTCATCCGTGACTTATGTGCTTCATCCAATATTTATTTTTAGAGATTTTTTTTCGTTAAGTATGCAGAGTCTACCTTTACATCGTAAGGCTTTGTCTGTATCAATACTCCAGACTCCGGTTCCTTTCCTGACATCTTGGCAAATCATAACTTCAAATCTTCTGTTATCTGTTGAGTCTCTATAATACGACTGATCAAAGTTGGTTGTACAATAAGGAATCCAAGATGTTGTCCTTCCATTGGTTCTACTGGCTGAAGATCAAATTTAGGGAATACTTCTAATGCTCTCCATTCTTGCATTAGTAATGCAGTGATCACTAATCGAGGTCGACGGCTCAAAGCATCTACTACGACATTTGCTTTACCCGGATGGTACTATAATGAAAAATCATAATCCTTGAGTAACTCCATCCAACTTTGTTGTCGCATGTTTAACTCCTTCTGAGAGAAAAAATACTTCAAGCTCTTATGATCAAAAAACAGATTAAACATCTCTCTATAGAGATAGTGTCTCCAAATCTTCAATGCAAACACTATTTATGCCAAGTCCTGATCATGTGTAGGATAGTTCTTCTCATGTACTTTCAATTGTCTGGATCCATATGCAATGACATTCCCATCTTACATAAGCACACAACCAGGTCCTTGGTGTGATTCATCACTGTAGATCACATACCTTTCTCCGCTCTTATGTATCACAAGTACTGGTGCAGAAGTCAATCTTTCCTTTAACTCCTGAAATGCACCTTTATGCTTATCTGTTCATTCGTACTTTATCTCCTTTCTTGTCAAATTCATCAAAGGTCCCGCAATCTTGGAGAATCCTTTTACAAATCTCTGATAATATCCTGCTAGGCCGAGGAAACTTCTGACCTCTGTTGCATTTGTTGGTCTGTTCTAGCTTAAGATTGCATCAATCTTATATGAATCCATAGAGATATCGTCTTGAGAAATCACATGTCCCAAGAATTTGACCTCCTATAGCCAAAACTCGCACTTGCTAAACTTTGCATACAACTTAGTATCTTGAAGTCTATAAAGCAATCTGTAAGTGTTCCTTATAATCTTTATCTGTCTTTGAGTATATCAATATATCGTCGATGAACACTATAATGAATTGATCCAAATATGTTCTGAATACTCTATTCATCAAGTCCATGAATACTTCTAGAACATTCGTCAATCCAAAAGGCATAACTAGAAACTCATCATGCCCGTATCTCGTCCTAAACATAGTCTTCACCACATCCTCTTTTCGAACTAACAGATGGTGATATCCCGAATGCAGATCGATCTTTGAAAAGATTCTTGATCCTTGTAATTGGTCGAATAGATCATCTATCCGAGGAAGTGGATACCTATTCTTGATTGTAACCTTGTTTAATTCCCTATAGTCTATGTAGAGTCGAAGTGTTCCATCCTTCTTCTTCACAAACAGAACTGGTGCTCCCCAAGGTGACGTACTTGGGCGAACAAAACCTAAATCTTCAAATTCCTAAACTGGTTTCTTCAATTCCAATATCTCAGTCGGTGCCATCCTATATGAAGTTTAAATATCGACAATGTGCTAGATACTTCTACCTAAAAGTCTATTTTCTTCTTTGGTGGAAGTCCATTAATATCTTGGAATACATCCTGAAAGTTTTGTACTGTAGGAATCGGATCCATCCTTGGTTTCGTACTCGTACCTCCAATCGCAGCTAAATAACTTGTGAGCAACATGTCGCTCGTTGGTTGACATTGAAATCTTATTGTTGGTCGTCTTGGTAATTGAAATACAATCATCCTGGTAGGGCACTCTAAGTTGGCATCGTACTTGGTAAGCCAATCAATCCCTAGGATAATATCAAACTCTAACATTGATAGAACTACTAAGCCTGCTGGAAAATTCCTATCTCCCAAGATCAATGGGCAATCTTTACACACTTTACCCAACTTAACAGTCACTCCCAATGGTGACACAACATTTAGTGCTGGTTCAAGTATCTAAGGTTCTAAACCCAATTGATGCACAATCTTAATAGCAATAAATGAACGTGCAGCTCCAGTATCGAATAAAGCTTTAACTAGACTATGAAAGAGTACAAGCGTACCTTCCAAATGTTGCTACTCATCAGCATTAAATCCTGATTCTCTTGGGATTATGGCATTCATCCTAGTCTGATCTGGGGGTCCTTGAATTCCTTGAACTTGTGCCCTATAGTATCCTCCTTGTGGCGTACGACAATCTTTGCTGAACTGACCAGCCTTATTGTAGTTACAGTAGAACTAATCATTACGGTGGTGGGTCTTGGGAACAGTGAAATTCCTTGTGATGTGCCCCGGCTTCCCATAATTGAAACATCCCCCGTCACTCAGTAGTGGGCTAGTAAGCAGTTCCTGCGTTTACAGTCCTCGCTGTTTATATTGATGGGGTCGAGGATAGCTTGGCTGAGGCATCCTGGCTCTATCGCAGGTTCTCTTGTTGCGTTTAAAGTTACCTTAAGGTCTCCACCTTTGGGTATTTCTTGGTGGCTGGCTCTGGAAATTCCTTTGTTTCTGATAACTTCTCGACAACTAGGGTCGATTCGTCTGTTGTCATTGTACTGGATATGCATCTTTTTCCAAACTCACATCAAGTCTAACTAGTCCTTCAAAACTCTGGTTCATGTGTTCAATCATCATATGACAAAGATGGGGGTTCAACTCTTAATGGAACTGCCTAATCTTCTTCAGCAGTGTATCAATCATACGCTGAGCGAATCGAGACAATCGCCCAAACTGGGTGGTATACTCTCTTACTGTCTAATCTCCTTGACTAGGCTCATAAAATTCTTCTCCTATTGATCTTTTTCATCTTTCGGAAAGTATTTTTCCAAAAATCTTCCTTTGAACATTTCTCAAGGCATCGCCCTTGCAATGTTTATCCTAATAATGGCTCATTCAGCTTCCCACCAATCCGAGATGCCATAGGTGAGCTGGAACGTAGTAAGATAACGCTTCTCCTATTCATTGTATTCTAATGCTTCAAAGATTTACTCTATCTCTCTTATCCACTATTCGGCTTTTTAGAGTTCTGTTAATCCATCGAACTTCTCGAGACATAATCCACAAAAATGTGCTAGTAATTTGTCTTCGGTTTGTCTTTGCTGAAATGGTGCAACTGGGGGTTGGACAGGTCGTTGATTGGTAGCATGGTTGTAGGTGTCGCCTACATGTTCCATCCTCTGCATAAAAGCTTCATAGACTTTGGATGGGTCCATTGCCTCTGGAATAGGTGCTCCAATTCATGCTTGATGATTTCTTAAGGGTCCTACCATACTGTGCTAGGGGAGTGTACCTATAAGAGGCCTATCGATTAGCTAAAAGTTGTCTGAGAGAAATGAAATCAAGATAGAGTGATAAACAGCAATAAGAACTAATAGTTCAACTAATCAGCACATATCACTCAACCATACAATGAATATCAAAAGTACTACTTGTATATATATATATATTAAAAGATGTACCGCATAATACACACTAGTCAAACTATATACCACACGGGACATAGGCTAAAATAGTATTAAGGTTAGCTATTTACAAAACTACTACTACTGATAATATCTATACAAAGCTATGGTCAAATAGCTATCTCTCAAGCTCCCAAAAATTATGTGGACAACATGTCCTGATATAAAACTAGCAAAAAATAAACCACCTCCAAATCCTGACTCAAAAATCGTCACCGTCTGATCCTGCTGGTGGTGCGTCATCCTCTGAAACAATATCCATTTCCTCAAGGGGAGCATCCTCAGCAGGTGCGGCAAGATCTCCGACTACCACTCCGATATCCTAATCCTCAACTATCCCTACCTTTGCATCCTCTGCGATCATTGCCTAATTAGTGACGTCGACGGCTACAACAACGAATCCATCAGCTATATCTAATGCCCTTGCTAATACAGTCTCCCCCAAAATAAAATCAGGTGTCTGTCCGACCATCTCAGCTATCCATCCTACTTTCATATTGGTCATAACTGTCATATGCACTATAGGTCCGGCTGGTAACTCATGTATAACGGGTACCTTTGTCACAACTATCTCTTAGTTAGGAACGTCCTCCCCTACTACCTCCATAATCACATCTCCCTCTACTACTGCACCATCATCTCCAACCACTATATCTTTCTTAGGGTCTTCTAGCTGCTGTACTGGGTCAAACTCGAGCTCCTTCAGGTTATCTTCCGGCTTATCATCATCATCATCATCATCATCATCATCATCATTTGTAGGCTCCTCCTCTACTGGGTCCCAATGGTCCATAGGCTCATCCTCTCCATCCCCGTCGATATTGTCGTCAGGATGCCCATCCTCTGGCTCTAGGTCCTCCTTACCCTGAATCGGCTCAGGCTCTAGAACATGTACGTCATGTAATGGTGATGGTGGGGCTACCGGAGCTGGCGCAGTTGCAGGTTCTGGTGGAATATAATAGCTCATAACTCCATATCGTCTACCTCTGGCTTGCTCTGAATTAATCTAGCCATCTCTTGGTATATGGTAGCTCGGGTCATAGCGTCGTGATACGAATTCATGCGTATCTCTGTCGGGTGTGTTGTGCCCACAACATAGAGAGAAGTCCATATCCTCTCCTCCAAATAACGACTAGCTGTCTAGAGAATGTGGCTCTGGTATATCTGTAATGGCTAGCTCTATTGTGTCGCCATGAATAACATGTCCGCCAAAATAATCATCCATAAATAACTAGAAGTCTGGATCTATGCTAGCCTGCAAGAAACTATCTATCGTTAGGAAGACAAACTTATCTTAAACTCATATCTCATCTCAAGGATCTTAAAATACTAGAACCAGATGGCGTGGAATCGTTAGTGAACAAAAGTATCACAATCTAGAGCTCTGATACCAAAAATCTTGTCATGCCTCGGAGCAACAAAAATAGAGAAAAAAAAATTTCTTTTTGGGTCCATAGGGAATGACTAGTGTATGTCACTGACTGTCCATATCACACAGTACTAGTCCAACTAAAAGCAAAAGAACAGTAAACAACTAAATATAATACTAACGATTCCATATCAATTACAATATCAGAGTGGTCCTTAGGAACCTAACTAGTCTAGAGACAATATATGCCCAAGTACCCATTATAAAAGTTCAACTGAAATAACAGAAATGTAAACTAGATATTTTTCATCTCTAGCAGGCATAAGGGTAGTCGTCAGCGTAGTACTCCTCCCTGGTATAATCGTCATGAGTGGGGCCACTCGCAGCATAAACCCCCTCCGGGTAATAGCCATCGTCATAAGCTCCATGACCTGCATTTTTAAAAATACGGTAGTCTGGATGGGGAATGTCTAGGTAATGATGGTCATCAACTTACTGAAAACTGAGTGAATAGAAACTTACAGGTACCAATTATATGATGTAATAACACGTTATTGAAGTGTCTAAGATATAGTGTTATAATTGTATCTTTCTCTTTATTATCCCAATGCTGTTACTCAACCCTCATCGTCTTGTTAATAACAACTCAGCACATACTGACCCTTGGAATAGACTTGATTGTGAAACTCTTGGATATAGCAATGCTCTGTTTACCGCGTCACCGCAAGTCATAGATATACCGCATAACACTACAAGTCATAGAGGTCATCTAATGTGTATACCGCAAGTCATAGATAATACGATAGTCCATTCCCCACTTTTCAGAAAATATGCACAGTCCACCACATATCAGGGGCTTCAAGCATCGATACAACAATTCTATTGCCATGACTTATCATCAACTACGTATTCTCAGCCACTGCAAGTCATAGATACCTTCTAGTGCGTAATACCGCAAGTTATAGAGGTCATCTACCGCGTTTGAGAATATTTTTTTACCCAACCACCTCAAGTCATAGACACCTTCATTTGTCTACCGCGTTTGAGAAATGTTCCCGTAATCATCCCAGAACTTAGCAAACCTGCCTATTGATATACCACTAGCGATTACATGACAGCCCCAATGTGCCCTGACTACTCTGATTAAAATGAACGGATGTCGAACTCATACATGAACCACATAGTATCTAACGTCATCACGTTATCCCACCATTCTTAATTATACTTATCTTTGTTGTCACATTATCCGTGATCAACCCATAATCGCATAGTGAAATTCTGAATTGAGAATCGAACAATCGACTCTTTATATAATAAACAAGAGGATCTAACAATGTTCCGCCATTACCAATCGATTGGGACAAGGGTCCAATCGATTGGGATAAAAATATAACAATTGATTGAGAAACATGACAATTGATTGGATCTAAAACCAAGACAATTGATTGATAACTTTGGCAATTCTTTGGATTACAACTAATGGCAATCGATTGAAAACACAGACTGTCAGTCCAAACCGATGCACATTTTCCAAAAGAGCCTAGAAATTTATTGATCAAGACTTCCATCGTCCAAGGACCTACATTCTTAGAAGGAAAAAAATACTACGGCCTACGGATTAATACGTAATACTTTGGCAACAATAAAAATCAAAACAAATGGCAGACACATATACAAACAAAAGGCAATAGGATTTGGTAAGAAACTTTTAGGGGCACTTTGCAACTAACTGATAAGGACTTCTAAGGCTTTTAAGGGGTACAGGTCCAATTGGGGATGGAAATGAAATGAGCATTGGAACCGTGGAATATGGATAGTGGAAAACTCCATTCCGGGTTTTCTTGCTCCGGCCCCCACCTCGAGTTTTGATAATTGGGGCCAAATATGATTTATGTGATGTGACACTTGGCACAAATGACTTGCTTGTCGTTGTCAGTCTCTCATTTTGTTTCGTTGCGTAGTGTGTGATTTTGTTTTTCAAATTTATTTGTTTATTTATTATTATTGTTATTAATTTTTTTTTTTTGTGTGTGTATTTGTGTCGAAGGAAGATTTGACATCCTTAGAACTAGAAGCAGCACTAAATATGTTTAAAAAAAAATAAATTTATAGTCTTGTAACATCACTTGAGGTGCTGCCTAAGGTGCTGCCGAGGATCTTTTGGTACTGTACATACAGTTCAATGCATCTACGTTGAAGGAATGACTACTGAGTACAAAGAACAATGATTGCTGTCTTTTTCTTCTGAAAATTGATTGTTGTCTTTTCCTTCTAAAAATTTCTCTCACGATTTTGTGCATCATCCATACACAGGTTGTCACATGGAAAGTGAGTACTAAATGCTACTCAATTTATGAGAAGAAGTTGTTACTTGGATCAAAAAAGTTGAAACCTATGTCAAATAACTTAACCACCATGACAGATATATGTAACAATGTGAACTTTTGTGAAATGTGACAAAAAATTGCAATAACTATGACAAAAAAAATTATTACCTACCAGAAAATTGTAACTATCATGACACAAAATTATAACATTGACAAAACTATTTCGATTTTGATCCGAGAGATCAGATTTGTTTGCTATAAAAGTACTTTCATCCAAGGCCAAGACTTGACTCTCTACAAACCATGCCGCCATACGCGTATACCACCACCATACTCATGCAAATATGCCTAGGATGAGAATAATGATATATATATATTTTTTTTGGAATTAACCTAATGAAGAGTGGGACACTGTCCTTTGCCTTGTGGACTAAACCACTTTCTTAAAACTTTAACGTATATATGTCTACATTATTTTGTTCAAATTATAAACTTAACTACATTAATTATTGAATATGATAAGATATTTTATGGTTTGTAGCATGTTATTGAAATAAGATCAATTCAATTCAATGAAATGGTGGGTTTATATTTTAACAAAAGCCAGTAACAAACAATAATATGTTCTTTGATAACAAAAACTTTCCATTAGATAAGTCCATATTAAAAGTCATGAAAAGTTATTCAAGATCTTAAAATGAAAAAGAAAAAAAATAATCCTATGCTTTTCAAATTTAATTCTCAATTGTTTTGTCAGTTATATGGTACTTCTGATCTATCGCCACAGTATGTGATAAAACTATTAAGTCAATTTGGTAAACAAATTTGTAGTTCAAGTGTAGTGTTGCTCAAAGAATAAAGGCCTAGGGGAGTGGGTTGTCGATTTCTGGCCTAGGCTAAATTGTGGAGTTTGGGAAGGGAGTGGGATAGAAGACACATAAAGAAAAGTTTCTCAGAAAAGATTGACCATGGGCTATAGCCCAGCTCATCCTCGGGCTGTCTCCTCCCTTGATTTCTACACTCTACTATAAAAGAGGTTTAGGGGTGGTTTCAATTTCAATTTTGGCTAATTTTGACATTTCTTGATTTGTTTGAAATGACGGTTTTACCCTTACTTTTATCTTTTATTCCATTTTCCTTTAATGATTATTTTGAGTTTTTGTCCTTTTGTGAGGATAGGTTGGTCACTTCACCCACAAAACAACCCTTATTATTATTAGGTCAACTTTTAAAATTAAATTATTTTAGAAATGATGATTCAATCAACTTTTCAACCAATACAAACATTTACAATTTGATTCAACTTTTAAAATTATTTAATCTACAATCAATCAACTTTTCAAGCAATAATTGCAAATATTTACAATTTGGTTCAAAACACCCAAAAGTCAACAAATTGTAGGTTGTGCCTTGTTTGGCACAACCGCTTTTTGGCTTTGTGGTTTGTATGATTTTTCGTTCTTCCCAAACAAGTCACTAACTTGTTTGGTTTTGTTTTGTTTTGTTTGGTTTGGTTTTGTTTTTATTCTTTTGGGTTTTTCCAAATAAACCACTAATACAAACAAGGCACAACACAAACCGAATTGGGCTATGCCTTGTTTCATTCTGTTTTGTTTTTTTTTTTCTTTTTTTGGTTTTTCCAAACAAAACACTAACATTTGTTTGTGTTTTTTGTATTATTTCTTTGAATTACCAAACAAGCTATAGATAACTTTTATAAATTAATGCTTGTTTGGTAAGACATGTTTGAGCCTTAAGGCAACTTTTTAAGGAATCTTTGAATTACTAAACAAGCCTTCAATCACTTTTCTAAAACAAGTCTTAGATTACTTTTGAAATTTAATGCTTGTTTGGCAAGGCTTGTTTGAGCTTTAAGACAACTTTTAAGGAATTCTATAATTACCAAACAAGCCTTAAGTTACTTTTGTAAATTATCTTTTTGTATATGTATGTGTGTGTGTGTATATATGTATACATATTATAATTTATTATTATTTATGTGTTTAAAGTGTGTACAATTAGAAATCGAATTACCAAATTATCCTTTTGTAAAATAGAATTATCAAATTATCATTTTGCCCTCTGTAATTACCCTTGTGTGTATATATATACATACATTATATTATTATATTATAAAAATTACCATTTTGACTTTTGTAAAGTATCATTTTTTCAAAGTTTAAAGTGTGTATAATTATAAATTGAATAAACAAATTACCCATTTGTTAAATTGAAACACAAATTACCCTCTTTTTTTTTTTTTTTTGTAAATTACCATTTTGTATATATGTGTATATGTATATATACATATTTTAATTTATTACTCTTATTATTTATGTATTTAAAGTATGTACAATTATAAATTGAATTATCAAATTGCCCTTTTTTCTTTTGTAAACTACCCTTGTATGTATATATATTTATATATATATATTCATATATTGTTTTATTATATTATATATATTGAATATATTATATACCAAAATTGAATAAAATTGTGTACAATTATAAATTGCATAGCCTAATTACTCTTATGCTTTATACAAATTACCCTTTATTTCTATGCCTTAAAGAAAAAAGCTTAAAGTTTAAATAATTTACAATTGTAAATTCTCGTTTGTTAAATTGAATTACCAAAAACCCTTTTATTATATTACGATATATATTGAATAATCTAATTACTCTTATACATTTTACAAATTACCATTTTGTTAAATCAAATTGCCAAATTACACTTTTGTATATATGAGTGTGCGTGCGTGTTTGTGTGCCTATATATTTGTATATATTATCTATACGTTAAAGAAAAGAGCCTAAAAGTTTAAAGTATGTACAATCACAAATTGAATAATCAATTACCGTTAAGCATTTTGCAAATCACTCTTTTGTTAATCAAATTACCAAATTACCCTTTTGCCTTTTTTATATTACCCTTTTTGTATATATGTATGTATATATATACATATACATATTTATATATATTTATTATCTATACGTTAAAGAAAAGAGCCTTAAGTTGTAGGTTAACATCAATTAGTACAGTTGTTAAATCAAATTTTCTAACACCATCTTAAGAATTAATAAAACTTATTTTTCTTTTTTGTCCACATTAGAAAAAAATATATATTGTATTTTTTCTACAAAATCCAACGCCCGTGTATTGCACGGGGCATCTTCCTAGTATTTTTAAATTGGACTGCACTTCAGTGCAGTAATAACAGTCCAGTTGGTGCTGTTTTTCTCACAGTTAAACAGTAAAACTGCTTTTGCAAAAGCAGTTTTTAAAAAACTGCCCAGTTTTACTGTTCACCTGTGAGGAGAACAGCACAACTGGACAGTTTTAACTGCACTGAAGTGCAGTCCTTTTAAATTCATCATCTGACATAATTGTTTTCTTAATAGGAATTGCACGGTCATGTCCGTAGGTACTGCTTGATGATATTAATTTCCTCGGCCTCGTATCATATGAAATTCCTGGACGATTGACCTACCGCAACTACAGTTCAAATAGCAACCCCAGTTGTGTAATTTGCTTGATGGGCCAAAAGAAATGTGCTCCTCTCGAGTCTTGAGATTTAGATTGACAATTGTTAGTGAGAGCTTTTCTTGCAGCCCAACCCGTCCCCACACGGATTAGATTAGGACTTGTAATAATGGTAATTAACGTTCAAATAAACTATTTGTTACATTCTAAAACAAAGTTAAAACTAAACTTGATCAAGCTACCTCAAGGCAACATGTTTTAGAAAGAAAATTTATTTTAAAATACCTCCAAGTTTTGGAAATTAAAAGTAATATTTTGTGGGTTAATAGGACCCTTTAGGTACCCTTTCATCAAGATAGAAGTTGAAGAAAACTAAAAATTAAAACTAAGTCAGAGAAGCATTCGACCGGTCGATGGATTCCTTCGACCGGTTGAAAGTCTTTGCAGCAGAAATTCTTCTACAGCAAACCTTTTGACCTGTTTGCACCAATCTGAATATCAAAACACTTTCAAAAGTCATGAAAACATTTTCAAAACTTCAAGAACATGTCTCTAAGACATTCATGCTTTCCCAAAAATTCAATCATGAATCCAAACCATTTTTTTTAACAAAATGAAGTAAGAGAACTCAAAACGAACATAAGTATGGAACTCAACGACAGGAACTCGACAAACGACATTCATAACTTGTTTACAATCCAACCGTTAATCAAACACTTGCGACACATTTCCAAACTTGTTGGAATGGCTCAACTCCACTATTACTTGCATAATACACAAATTCAACCACAACCTCATAAAGCTTACACGTTACAACATGAGTCCACAACTATGAGAGCACTACTAACTCCATTACAAATTGAAACTGAACTGCATCATATCAACATATAGACACATGAACAACACATGATTTCTGTCCCATTTCTCGAGCTTCAATCATTTCCTTTCCGCACCATGATCCCCGCGGTGGTCATTAATAATCATACAGAAAGGAAAACAGTTTTGTTTTAAGCGATATGCTTAGTGAATATTCTAAACATACTATTGAATGATATAAACTTGTGTAATGCAACAATTAAAGCACATCAATGATAACCGTAGTCTCTGAATTACCGGGTCAGTGGTTCACTCAAACATAAATACCCTCCCTTGGTGCCCTTATCACTTCTATTCCTTAGACATCTGTTCTTCAATTGGATTTCTTCTCCTTCCCAACCTTATTTCCCCACACAATGAACCATTTTTTAGGTATTTGTTGACCACACATCACATAAACACATAAGGCACATAAACATGGCAATTTCTACTCTATTGACATGTTAATCTCAATTATAGTAAATGCATGACTAACAAGTATAGAATTAACATAGCATTTGACACATAATCACATCAATTCCAGTTTACAAAATGCACCTCTTTCGAATTCCTGTAAAATATAGCCTAAGAATCTAGACCCAAGCTAGAACTAAGCTCAATTATTGCTCCAATGTTAATCTACACATTTTTGGTAAATTAACTGCGTGTCACTGACTAAAATAGCTCACCAAAATTTGATGATTAAAACTAAAAAGAAAGGTATAGAAGTGATCGACTCACCTCCACAAGTCTGAATATAGCTTCGGTTCGCGAAACGAATGTCGAACGGCGACAAAACGACAAAATTAAGACGTCGAAGCTTCGCTTCCCTCCTAGCATGGCTTGTATAAACCCCCCTAATGCTCACTTGATTGGGGTGCTTAGTTCAAAGTTTAGATAAAACTTACATAGAAATAGAGAGAACGAGAGAGAGAGAGAGAGAGAGAGAGAGAGAGAGAGAGTTTGTTCTTCCATTTCTATCATCAAAGTGAGTTTTTATATAAGTTTACATCAAAATCAATTTATTTTTCAATCATCCAACACATTTCATCCAAGTTCTTGAGCTTTAGATAATTATAGAGTGACTTCCATGTCTAAACATACACATATATGAGAGGAATACTATGCTTGTGGATCATTTCATCTACAGTTGCTCTTGATTATTGCTTATTTATAATTTTTTCTCTCTTCTTACCTCATTCTTTTTTCGTTTTCTTTGATTTGTTGTTTTCTATATCATAAAAGTGAAAGTATAGTTCTTGAGAGGGAGAAGGATTGAAAAGAATGGTTCTAAGAACATAAAAAGAAAGAGGCTCGCGATCTTTTTTGTTGCCGGCTATTCTATTCTTCGACGAATTCTTTAAAGCCCTACCAGTTCATATATTGACTGTAAGCGGTCAGAGTGGGATAAAGCAACGATGGCAGCCGCCTTAGCTTAGTTTCATATCCATTTGAACCGCAGTTCTTTCTTCCTCATTTTATTGAACGTCCCCCCAAAATCAATCTCTTTAAGAAGCTTCAACATGGCGAAAGAAAGAGGCCCGTTAACTGCCTGAGTTATTATGCCCTTCCACGATGATCGATTCCGAATCAAGCGAAGCGATCTATTAATCAAACCAGTAAGCGCCAGTAAGGGACGTCTTCTTTCTTCGGCATCTACCCGTAAGAAAAGAAAACCAATCAGTTGTCGGCGAGATAAAAAAGAAGGCATTCAAACAGGAGGAGCTGAATCCTTATGGATAGTAGCACATATCCTCAAAACTTTGCTAGATAGATGATATTTGTCACACACACACACATACAAACACAACTTGAAGCTTTATGATATAGATCATTCTTGAAGAAACACTGGTTAAAACCCCATCTTTTCAAGATTTTGAGTTGAGTTCAAGAATGACATTCTAAGTGGTTATAATCTCTTCCTAAGTAATGAAAATAATCCATCAAAACCTTTATTTCAAAACCCCCCTTAAACCCCCAAACTTTATTTCTAAGGATCAAACCTTTGATTTCTCAAAATACTTAGAACATTGAGCAATATGTCTTTCAAATGCTATTTTGAGTTCAATCCTCAATGGATGATGATGAAACAACTTGGATAGTCTTCTTAACTATCTGAGGTTTACCCATGATTTTTGGTTAGATTTTTGGAAGTTTGAAAAGACACTTTCTAGACACAAACATTCTTTGAAAACATTTTGCCTTTACATCATAGAAGGTTGTTTGATTTTGAGCATTTATGCCAGATGTTTTTCTCACTGTGCATCCATGTTTTTTTCCCCTTAAACTTAAATGTGTTAGAAAACTTTCTATATTTTTTGGTATGTTTTAGAGTTTGCTATTAGAATTATTTTTCAATTAAGTCGACAATTCAGTCCCTGCTTTTGAGTAAGGTGTCTAGTGTGCATGATTTCTCTCATTCTATAACTCCTATTATGTTGAGTTTTCTCCTATGTGTTCTAGACTCAACAAGGATGATCTTTGTTGATTTTCTTTTTACATGTCTAACATCTCCATTCCATTTTTATATATTGATGTAAACTTTCTATCCACTATTCACAATATATAGATTTTAATGTTAGGCCTTTGACTTGACACTTCCAAGCATCTTGATTAGCCCACATGCCATGTATCATGTTTTACCATATCATCCATCATCTCTCATCCCATGTATGATACTACAATGCCATTTTAGGACTTCCATGTACACAAACACATAAACATATTCACATATTTAAGTCACATTTCATCACATTCATAAAACCTTGGAGGTCTTTGTGACCTTCAATCAAAGAAGATCGTGGGAAATGCATTCGTTGACTATTTTGTATTTTCCTAAGACTAAAATTTTCCTTCTTATCCGTCCCAGGGATTAAGAGATCCTCTTTTCAAGAACTGACATAAACATTATATTTTCACATGCAATCATAGTTTGTTAAGCACGTTTTATTTTCTTACTTATTTGTTTGAGAACTTTTCATGTCCCCTTCTAGATTTCAGAAACTTGATTATGTGGTATATGATTAGACAATATTTTTCCTAGGTTCATTTCGTGTGGTTTTTTAATTATCATTGCATGATATGTGGATTAAATCTTATGAATGATATCTTCACTTTGAATCTTTGAATTCTAAATTTATATGCAATGTAGTATACTTATCATATATGATCATTTGTTGCACAAAATTTAGTATTAGATGATTATTTGAATGCTAGTTGAGGCCCGTCAAGAAACGAGGAGAGTTGAGGGTGTGTTAGTCTTTGTGAGGCTCCCTCCTCTCCTGTCCCAAAACCTCAAACCAAGTTCTTTGGTAATGAAATTCAGGTATCCTTTATCCATTCGTGTTAATCAAATTGGGTGCTTCTTGGTTCCCTAAAGACCAAGTACTTTGTATCTGTTTTTCGTAGACTAGTGGAAAATAAAAGTATTTTAAAACAAATGAAAAGCATTTTCAAACTCAATCAACTTCTCCCTCATTTTTCTATTTTAAAACCAGAGAGGGGAGGGACCCAGGTGGAGTCTCGTGCCCACATGGGTTTTGCCTTAGTGGTTCTCATTTTGTTCTAGATTGAACATATGTACCCAGGCTGAGGGCATTTTGATCTCGACTACTAGGAAGGCTTTTGCTCCATATGACAAAGTAATGGGGGATTCAACAGTTGGGGTCCTTTTTGTGGTTTTGTAAGTGTAGCAACCTGTAATTTCGATTTCTCTATTTTAAATAAAAAATACTAGTTTCGTTGCTTGTACCATATTTATATGTCTCGAGATTTACATTTACTAATAAAGAAATAGTAGTTAGTTTACTATTCCCAATTTTTGTAATTTTAATACGTGATCGCCGTTATAAATATTTTAACACGCAAATACTGTGATATACTTGACAGTCGACAAATTTAAATGTGACAGCATGTAAAGATTGTGCCATGATAATGTCCCGCGATTTGGGGAAAAATCACTATTTAAATACTATTAAACATGTATTGCAGTAAATGATTGCAATGATTGGTTTTTTGCATTTTCATAAAATTAGCCAAACATAACCTTAGTTTATATGGGATATGTGTGTGTTGTGAGCTACGCGTGTAAGTATGTGTATGTGTGTGTGTATGTGTGTGTGTGTGTAATACCCTGCATTTTCAGTATTTTATAATACAAGGAGATTCTATACGCTTGCCTGGACCATATTTGTAATTTTAATTTTGATCGATCGATTATGTTTCAAGCAATCAAGAATTTCTTTATTTAACCGATCGAAGTCTTTTCAAGTGCTTGAACATTTCTTTCTTTAATAGATTGAACTCTTTTCAAGCGATCGAAACCCTACCAACCTGAATTTATGGCATGGTCCTCACTTCAATTGGTCAAACACTTTTCAATTGATCAAACCCGGCCGACCTGAACTCAAACGATCAAAGAATCTTGATTTTTAGATTTCAGTATCTACGCAAACATTTCTACCTGCCCTTCCCTTTTCCTATATATACTTGTATTTTATTTGTGTGAAGGTTTTTGAGAACCAGAGAGTTAGAGAGAGGAGATATACACATATCTATATACACACCCATATATATGTATATATCTCTCACTTTACATACACATACCTATACATATACTCAGTCTAGGAGAGAGAGATGGACAGAGAGAGAAGAAGAAGAAAAGACGAGAAGGAGATAGATAGAAGGAGACAAAGAGAGAGAAGAGAAGGCCATTGGAGGAGCACCGAAGCTCGCGCTTGCCAAACATGCCCTTATTAACTCTCAGTGAGTCTCAAACTCACTTGGTAGCTTAGTTATAATGTTTTACATGTTTAGCGAGCTTGGTATGTGAAACTTTCGACAGTTTAGGACTATTTTCATGTATTGTGCTAGTTTTGTGAGCCGTAGTGTGCACCTAGAGATTGTTAGAAGTCCGATTTGTGCTCAAATGTTGATTTTGTGAATTTGGACCTCGGGTCGTGAATAGTGATTTTTGACACGACTAAATAGTTGTGCGCTCTTGTGCAACACCCAAGTGTAGGTGATCGTGCAAGTAATATTGGATAAGTCCAGGTCGATCCCACAGGGAAGAAATAGGAAGAATATATACTAAGTTACAACCTAAAGAAAAGGAAAAGAAAATAAGAATGTTGGGAGTGGATGTTCTAACGAATCCTAATTAATTAAATTAAACTAAATAATAAACTAAACATAAAGAAACATAACTAATTAAATAAATAAACTAAAGGTGTTGGAAATACGAGAATCCACATTGATCCTAACCATCTACCATGCATACTCATTAATGTTCTATGGAGTTCATTCCTTTTCAGCATTCCGTATTTTTCTAAAGATAAAGAATCAATAGCCCTTTCATGACCGGGACTACATCATCACAAGTGATTTAAAACAATGGCAATTACTTGCACTCTAAATGGTGTTATCATTTAAAGTGGTTTTCAAAAGTCATTGAAGAAAATAGCCTTAAGGCTTTAAGTTCTAAAAACTGTTGTGACAAACTGAGCTTATTGGGACAATTTAATGACAGATTTCTAAAACAGAAAGTCATGGAATACTTAAAAGAATCATCTCAGGAATTAGCAAGTTCGATCGATCGAAGCGCTCTTGATCGATCGGACTGCATCATCCTTCAATCGATCGAAAATGCCTTCGATTGCTTGACTATGGCTCTGGTTCGATCGATCGAAATACCTTCGATCGATCGAGCCCAAGGTTTCTAAAGATTGCATGGCAGAGGTTAGAAATCAATGTTTCATCAGATATTCCCAACGTCTAAACTACGGAAACATAATAAATCTAATGCAGAGATAGTAAAACAAGGCAATCATAACATATAAACTAATAAATAATGAAATAAAGATAAAGGAAAGGAAAAACCTGAATAGAATCTGATTATAACTTGTAAATAACATGAAACTAACTTGAATCTTCAATAATCTTCAATATAACAATGGAAAAGATGAATAAGAACATGAATCTAACCTAATCTACTCCTAATCTAACCCTAAAACTACCCTAAACTGCTGTTTTCTGCGTTCTGGAGCGTCCTCTCTTCGCCTGGCGTCAAAACGACTTATATATAGGGTTCCCATAGAGTTTACGCAACTTTTGGGTGAATATAAAGTTTGATCGATCGAGCTTAGTTCGATCGATCAAGGTTCGATCGATTGAACTCTCCTCAATCGCTTGAACTTCTCTGATTTTGACAGCTCTGCACACCGATGGGAGAATGGCCATAACGTTTCACTCGGACCTCGGATTGACCTCCCGTTTGTGGCCACATGATCGTAACTCAAAGATCAACATTTTATATCTCTGGGAAAATCTTCCAAATTTGAAGTCATCATTGTCAAAATTGGCGTTTCCTCAGCTGCTTCTGTTGTTCTATCCACCAGAATCACTTTTCTTTAGCTCCACTTCATTGATTTGCATTCTAATACCTATAAAACAATGCAAAAATGTATGTTTTAACATTAACACAATAAAAAGAACATTGCTATTAGAATGCACCTAAATATAGGGACTTTGAGGATAAAAGTATGCATAAAAGACCATATATTACGCTATAAATATGCACTTTTCACCTCGAATCACACTCCCCAACTAGCTCGTTGCTAGTTCCTAGTAATGAAGCGAACTACAGCAATGTTTATTTAAACTCTAGAAATTGAAAACAAAAGAAAGTAAAAATCTTAACTCACTTTCGCAGGAATTGCGATTGCATTTAGCGTATGCAACAAGCCTTTAAACCCCTAGGTTCCCCCTAGTGGACGAGTGTTGTCTCGTGAGGGTTTGCAGTGAATCTACCCACAAAATTCATGTTATTGGTAATGGTTCTCATTTAAAAGTTTTCAAGAAATTTTTCCTCTCAGTTAGCAATGTGATTAAGCTCAACAATTTCATGAAACTCTCTAGTAAGCCATAGCAATGCAACACACACATTACAGTTAATCTACTATCAAAGTCATTAGAATGTTCCATACCTATTAATCTTCAAGTGCGTGTGTTACTGGACAACCAAAATACAAAACTTTAATTTCAAAGATCGCATAACCTAAGACGCTATCAAGACGTTCATTTTGACTCAACTCTCACTAGGATTACACTCTCAAAATGAAATCACTTCGAATTGGGTGTAATAATTATCACTCATGATATGGAAGCTATAAAGAGTAAATGTAAACGGAATCTAATGCTTCTCATATCTAAATAGAAAAACGGATATTTTAGTGCATAAAGTCTCATGAAAGGATACTTTTCACTAGAAGAGCGAGATACGGTGGAGAACTCTCTCATTACCTTAACTTCAAATCCAATTTACTTAAAATCCAATTTACTTAAAATCATCAGGACTTTGAAAAAGAGGCGTTCGATTAAGAAGAAAGAGGTTCGTGATATTCAATTGGGTCAAAGGATGTGATTGAAATATCTACTATAACTTTTCAAACTTCCCACATCTCCAATCTCTCTCTCTTCTTCTTCTTTTTTTTTTATTTATTTTTCACACTCTTCTTTTTATTATTATTTTTTTTTTCTTTTGTAACAACCATTAGCACTTTTTTTTTCTTTTTATGCATTTTTTTTTCTTTTTCTTTTTTTTTTCTCTTTATTTTTTTCATCATTTTTTTCTTTGCCAACTTTCCCTTATTCACACTACCAAACTTCTTGTCAATGCAACACATCCCAATCACTCATAAATAAAGAACTGAGGCTTGAACTCCTAATTTGGAGTTAGGTATTGACTTTAGGATTTTGAAGACAAGGAAAATATGATAAGGCTCAAAGGGTGAAGTAAAGGAATAGCATAGAGGTATGCCAAAGTTGTATTATCCGTGTATGGTCAAAAGACGGCCTAAATCATCTTCTAAGTTCATAGGATTATTCATTTAAGTAAATTCAAGAGCTCTAAAGTTGGTAAATCCTGAAAGTTCTCTTCTAGTGATCAGTCAAAATGAAGAAAATTGAGACTTACAACGAATGAATACGCTTTTCAAAAAGTAAGAGTAATTTTATAAAACCCTCAAAAATAAATAATGGCACAAAAGCTCACTTGGGTTATTAGTCTCCACTACAGTCTCTCAAGACACCTAAGCTATGCTTACTAATCCATTTTAGCTAAGTACAAGGTTGTCACAACGTGCTCAAAGTTATTTGAAGATTAAAAAGGCATAAAACATACTATAACTAAGATAGTAAAGAAACTATCATTGTGTATCACATACTAATAGCATACAGAAAATAACACTAATGCATCATAACTAACTACATGAACTAAGAGAGAAATACAAGAACCATTAAAAATTTTAAACTTTTTTGCAATTTTGATTTATTGAGTCATGTTGCTAAGCAGGTACGTTGACATTAAAGCACCACAAAAAGATATGAGGCATGCAATGGCTCATTCCCCCCAACTAAAACTAAACATTGTCCTCAATGTTCTAAACTAAGCACATGGACATGTAAAGTAAAGCGAGAGAAGGAAGGATGTTACCTCGAGGCATTAATATCCATTTTTTTTAAGTTTGCCTGCAAAACATTAGTAGCAACAAGGAAAAAAACAGAATATAATACAACTACTCAGTAAATAACCTCGGTTAATCAAGATTCTTATCATAAAGTAATAATCGAAAATTTTGAGGATCTTCCCAATGAAATAATTTAACAGTGAGAAGAACATTGTGATCCTCATAAAAATGCAACTCCCCCCAACTAATGTCAGGCTCGAGGTCATAGGAGATGATGCAAAACCAATGGCTTCCAAAGTAATTAGGGACAATTATAAGAGGAATACCACACTTTTTAGGAATTATACTCAAGGAAAGATCTTTGGTGTTGGTATTTTCTATAACAGCCTCTATTTTAATACAAGGAGGTGGCCACGGTTCAATAAAAGGGGTAGGGTCTAAGTGATGTTCTAATTTAGCTTCATTACCCTCCTCTTGTATTAGAACAGAATCTATGGATATATGATCATATGAATTGGATTTCTGTTCTATGTACATTGATTTGGACTGGACTTGGATAAAGCTATCTATTTGGGCCTCAATGTCATTATTATTCAAGAAGGTCAAGCACTCTAGGAGATTACTAGCTTCTTGTTGAAGTTTAAGATCATCTAATGTGGGCCCAATATTTTCCAAGTCTTCTCTCAAAGAATTTTGAAAGTTAAAATTTTGTGAAAAATATGTGCTAGAATCCTTACCATCCTCTTCCACAACACATTCTATTTGTTCAATATTAGGGTACACATGATTTTCAAACTTGGAATAAGAGCATTGATTGATATAGAGTGATACGCCCAAAATTATGGGCAGTTTCCTACTCAAGCTAGAAGATTAATGGAAAGTGCATCTATTTCCTAATCCAATTGGGAAACCCCACAATTAATGTCAATCAATCCTAATACAATTAGGAAACATACTTGATTGGTGTCAATCACACCCTAATAGGATTATATTTCCTTATCCATGTATGAGTAGGTCTCTTACATCTATAAAAGAGACCTCTCACCCTCCATTGAAGGGGCCAATAACTCTTGAGTCTACACAGCACCTCTACAAAATTCACCATTATATGCATACACCCGGCTGGTATTACTGGTAGTGCCGCCCCTCTTTGTTGGTTCACCAGGCCCGCCGGTGATCTGCTAGTGAACGTGCTAAGACACACCCGTGGACGTAGGTACCTTCATTAACAGGGCCGAACCACATACAAAAAATAGTCTCTCACTCTCTCTCTCTCTCTCTCTCTCTCTCTCTCTCTCCTAAATTGCTTTACTTTACTGTTACCAATTTTTGGCATCATCATAGAGGATAGGTGATGGGAAACTTGGTGACACCACCTCTTCGGCCGAAAGAGGTGAGGGTTCATGAATATCAGATGAATCAAAATTGAGTTTAGAATTGGAGGATAATGACGGGTGTATAATAATGTCTGAACTCCAAAACCAAACCATTGAGCATGACGTTGTAGAACCATCTTCTCCTCAATATGCAAACCCATACATCAACTCCTTCACTGCCTGGATAAAGTTGCACAATTCCTTTGTCCAGAGAACCTCAACAGATGACATATATAGTGAGGAGAGTTACACGGATGAGAATGAGGTTTTTATAGATAATGAGAGTTTAGGTGACTGCACGTAATTAGGAAAAGAAGAGTCCCTTGTTGACTCTACCCCTACCTTTGATAGTGACCCTAGGGAGGACGTTATTGAAATTTCTAAACTCAATTTAGATTCTTTTATCTTGGTTATATCCCCATTGCGATTGATAGAACTCTCCATGTGGAGGTTCTTGTTGCGTTTGATAATATGAAGGACTACAACTATCATTTTCCCATTGTGGTGGTTGGTAGCACTCGGGTTGATAATGCGCGTCATAAGTGGGTGCTTGCCAACTTGGGGAATTATTATTTTGATTTTCAAGTGTGTACTCATAATTGGTGCTTGTGTTGTATGGAGGGTAATATGGATAAGACAGGTTTATCCAAATTTTTTTTTTTAAACAATAAAATTTTTATTTATTTACTTGTGAGAGAAAAAGTCCAAAATTTTTATTATTATTAATTTTTTTCTCTTTAATTTTTTATTTTTTTTGAAAAGAAAGAAAAAAAATTGGAAATAACTTAGTAAAATCCTAAACTATTTGCCTTCCCCGGCAACGGCGCCAAAACTTGACACGACTAAATAGTTGTGTGCTCTTGTGCAACACCCAAGTGTAGGAGATCGTGCAAGTAATACTGGATAAGTCCAGGTTGATCCCACAGGGAAGGAATAGGAAGAATATATACTAAGTTACAACCTAAAGAAAAGGAAAAGAAAATAAGAATGTTGGGAGTGGATGTTCTAACGAATCCTAATTAATTAAATTAAACTAAATAATAAACTAAACATAAAGAAACATAACTAATTAAATAAATAAACTAAAGGTGTTGGAAATACGAGAATCCACATTGATCCTAACCATCTACCATGCATACTCATTAATGTTCTATGGAGTTCATTCCTTTTCAGCATTCCGTATTTTTCTAAAGATAAAGAATCAATAGCCCTTTCATGACCGGGACTACATAATCACAAGTGATTTAAAATACTTAGAAGACGATTTAAAAAAATGGTAATTACTTGCACTCTAAATGGTGTTAGCATTCAAAGTGGTTTTCAAAAGTCATTGCAGAAAATAGCCTTAAGGCTTTAAGTTCTAAAAACTGTTGTGACAAACTGAGCTTATTGGGACAATTTGATGACAGATTTCTAAAACAGAAAGTCATGTAATACTTAAAAGAATCATCTCAGGAATTAGCAAGTTCGATCGATCAAAGCGCTCTCGATCGATCGGACTGCATCATCCTTCAATCGATCGAAATGCCTTCGATCGCTTGACTGTGGCTCTGGTTCGATCAATTGAAATACCTTCGATCGATCGAGCCCAAGGTTTCTAAAGATTGCATGGCAGAGGTTAGAAATCAATGTTTCATCAGATATTCCCAACATCTAAACTACGGAAACATAATAAATCTAATGCAGAGATAGTAAAACAAGGCAATCGTAACATATAAACTAATAAACAATGAAATAAAGATAAAGGAAATGAAAAACCTGAATATAATCTGATTATAACTTGTAAATAACATGAAACTAACTTGAATCTTCAATAATCTTCAATATAACAATGGAAAAGATGAATAAGAACATGAATCTAACCTAATCTACTCCTAATCTAACCCTAAAACTACCCTAAACTGCTGTTTTCTGCGTTCTGGAGCGTCCTCTCTTCGTCTGGCGTCAAAACGACTTATATGTAGGGTTCCCACAGAGTTAACGTAACTTTTGGGTGAATATAAAGTTTGATCGATCGAGCTTAGTTCGATCGATCGAAGGTTCGATCGATTGAACTCTCCTCAGTCGCTTGAACTTCTCTAATTTTGACAACTCTGCACACCGATGGGAGAATGGCCATAACGTTTCACTCGGACCTCAGATTGACCTCCTGTTTGCGGCCACACGACCGTTACAAAAAGATCTACATTTTATATCTCTGGGAAAATCTTCCAAATCTGAAGTCGTCATTGTCAAAATTGGCATTTTCTCAGCTGCTTCTATTGTTCTATCCACCAGAATCACTTTTCTTTAGCTTCACTTCATTGATTTGCATTCTAATACCTATAAAACAATGCAAAAATATATGTTTTAGCATTAACACAATAAACAAAACGTTGCTATTAGAATGCACCTAAATATAGGGACTTTGAGGATAAAAGTATGCATAAAAGACCATATATTACGCTATAAATATGCACTTTTCACCTCGAATTAATTTTGTGCATCGTTTTTGTCGTCTTTGTTATGTAAAGGTGCCAGAAGTGACATTGAATGGCCACAATAGCCTTGCTCATGCTTTTCTATGATATACTCAACTCTCGCCTACCGTCAAGAGGATGGTAGATGATGCCGGGTTCGACGGCTTTGTTCGCTTGGTTTCAAAGAGCAGCAATGATTTGACACAATTTTATGCATTGGCTGAGAGATGGTGGGACACCACCAATACTTTTTACCTACCATTTGGTGAGATGACCATGACGCCCTTTGACTTCTCTATGATTACCGGCTTGAGGGTTGGTGGGAAACGCCTGATTCTGGATTATTTCTATGAGATCGACCCTGAGGTTGTCGAGATGTTGATCGGGGCTGTTTCCCCTAATCTGGAGAGGCACTAGTTTCCTTGTGGCTGGCTTTACCGGGCCTATGGCAGGGGGAATCACAACTTAAACAATTCTCAGCCTTTGAGGGTGTATCTTCTGTATGTCCTTGGTTGCTCGATCTTTGCGACACGGAATGACAGGGTGAGCTTGAGACTCCTTTCTTGCCTGTCGACCATTGATGAGATCCCCTCCTACGACTGGGGCGGTGCTGCCCTGGCCCATCTTTACAAGCACATGGGCGAGGTTTCCCTTGGCGATATTAAATCGACAGGGGGATTTTGGCGAGCTTGGGAGGTATGTACTATATCTTCTTTTATCTTCTGGCTTTTCGATTTCTGTACCCTTTCTGATTTTTTTCTTTTGTCTGTGCAGCTTTGGAGCTTTGAGTACCTAAAGATGTTAGCTCCCTCCCCTGCGGATGAATAAGGTGAAGACGAGGATGGCATGGCTCCTGTGCCTCTGTTCCCACAAGGCTTGAGGTGGCAGAGGGATGTTGTCGGGGTAAAGAGCGGGGCCCACCGAATTGTTTTGCTCAAAAACTTTTAACCGGGCTGATGGCTGCTAGTGTTGATTGGACGCCTTGGGAGCGTGTTGCCTATGCTGCCCCAGAGGAGATACAAGCAGTCAAACCTCTTTCCTCTTGTCGACTTCTGATGGAGAGTACCGAGTGCAGGCAATGGTTCCTTGGTGAGCGAGTGTCCCGACAAGTGGTTAGCGGTTCAAGGTATCGCGTCCCTCATAATCCCCCTGCGATGGATGCTAGTGACCTTTCTGGTGATGCTCTGCTGGCGGCCTTAGTTGGCACCAACGTTTGGGATCATTTTCTCTCTGAGACTGGCTATGAGGCTTACCATGGCCGCTTTCTGATGCCCAACTTCCCTAGAGGTGAGTTTCCTTTACGTTTTTGTCTCTATCCGTTGCCTATGCTTTTTACTCATCTTTTTCCTAACTTGTTTTGTGCCTACAGCTTCGCGAGATCTACAGGAGATAGGTTCCTCCGGCTTCCGATCCTATCCCTCCTTGGGATTGGACCGTCAATGTTCTAGGTGCTGATGGCACTCCCCAAGTGATAGAGGTGCCACGAGTCACATGCGGGTACCCTACTCAGCCAGCGGGCGTCCACAACATTCCTTAGAGTTATGCTGAGGAGGGTCACGCCTTGGTGGCTAGCTTACGGTCCTTGGTCCTTACACGAGACCATCGGGTATGTCTCTAATTTTGCGCTCCTTAAGGTTATGAGGTTCTAATCCTGATCTTGCCCTTGACAGATGGACGGTATATGGCAATTTGCCGCTAATTAGATGGCATCCTTGGTAGGTTTCTGACTCGACTCTGTTTTTGTACTTTTTATTATTTTCCTACTGATTGCCTTCATTTTATTTGTGTGTGCAGTACCGTGGAGGTGGGGCTGGCTCATCGAGGACTGGTCCGAGGTGCAGAGGTGGTAGGAGGAGGCCGTCGCCGACATACACTCCGGGTGGTCCGTTAGAGGACGAAGAAGAGGAGGACTGAGGCCTCCTAAACGAGAATTTTGTTTTATCTTCTTTTCATGTTTTCGATTGGGTTGTACTAGTGATGTGACTATTTGGACAGTGTAGGATGATATGTGGAACAGTTTGTGACCTTTGACAGAGTATTATGATGTTTTTCCTTTTAGGCTGCATAGCTTCCGGTTTGGAGGCGCAGTTGTGTGCTTATTTTAGTTGATGATCGTTTGATGATACATGTGCACTGTGATTGTTGGGTGTTATTGCGATGGGCAGTTTTGTGATAGTGAGTGTTTTTGCCTTGCAGGTGGGATAGTCCATGAAACAGGGAGGTGCTGCCAAAATTTTGAATTTTTTTTAAAGTCGCGACCAAAAATATGGCTCTGTATGATCCCGCTCAACTCACAGCTTGGCTAAACATCACGGATGGTGTGAACGGATCAACCTTTTTAGCTACGGCTTGACCGATCTATTCTCTCTTTGCCAGATGACCCTGAACACTGAGTTCTTACGTGCTGCTATTGCCCACTGGGACCCGATGAACCATGTCTTCAATTTCAATGGCCTGGAGATATGCCCCCTGTTTGAGGAGTTCTGTGCTATTCTTGGCTATGATTCTGACTCTGACCTGATTCTCTCTTCTGCTGATACCCTCAGTCCTACACGAGGCATGGCTGAATATCTGGATTGTTCTATCACTATTTCCCGCCGGCTGATTCAAGGTGAAGTTCTTGACATTGCTTCCATCATTGCCCGATATGCCAGTCCTGGGAATTCTAGCCTGTATGATGCTACTCGTGGGGCTGCTCTGATTCTGTGCATGACTTTGCACTTCTTGTTCTCAAGTGCTTCTATTGACTTGGTGCACGTGAGCCTTGGGCTGAAACTTAGCAGGAACCCCATGGCCATGGTTCTGGCTGAAACCCTAAATGGTTTGGATCGCGCTTCAAATCAGGGAACGCTTCTACTTTCTGGGGTGCCTTTGGTGTTACAGGATTGGCTCTACGAGCGTCTTCAGTTATGGACAGGTAATGTGCCACCAGTTTATTTTCGCAGAGCTGTGCTTCATCCTCATTTTACTTCTGCCGATTGGGTGGGCATGATGGGTGCCTTATCTGAGGCTGACATTTGCTGGATAGTGAGGCGTTGGGGCCTTTATGCTATTACAACGAGCCTCAGGGGTCACCAGAGAGTGTGGTTGATGGGTCTGAGAGAGACTTCTTTCTATCATCCTCGCCGTTTGGCCAGGCAGTATGGGCAGGTTCAGGAGGTTCCCCGGGGGTTTACTGAAGGGTCTTTGCTTCCAGGATTAGGGCTGCCACTATTGCTGCTTTCATTAATGGTTGGACTGACCGAGTAAAGGCCTACTTCTAAAGACCTTTGAAGAAATAAAAGACACAAAGATAAAATTAGACCTGACTGATTCTGCTCATTCCTCCAAGTGTCCTTTGAACATGTGTGATTGCTTTTTGAAAGGCTTTTATTTCTTTGATCATTCCCGCTTATGTAATATTCAAAGTTTGTTTATCGGTGAACCTTGGTTACTTTGGGAATCTCATTTTATGCATTTTAGCTTTCTAAAAAAAACATTTTGTAACCGAGATTTCAATTAGATGTTGCTCTTGGTACTTGCTTGGGCATGCTAGGACGATTAGAGGCAAACGAGGCGGGTGGCTGAAGTTTGCCCCTAGTTTTGGATATGTATGGTTATGAGGCAAACGAGGTAGATGACCGACGTTTGCCCCTAGTTTAGAAGAGGTTTAGGCAAACAAGGCGAGTGGCCGAAGTTTGCCCCTAGTGTGGAGGGTGATTTCTGGGTTATGGTAAGGACCGCGACTTTATTTTTCTCACACGCTCATAACTTTGCCTAGGCACCAATTAGGTGACCTAGCGAGCTCTTTTCTCTCTTTTGTTATTGCTCACTTGGATTTAACTCTAACTTTTGCCTAGGTGTCCTTTCGGATTTTCGACCTAGCGAGCCATCCTTTTTTTTTTTTTTTTTAAAGTTTGCATTATGTTCTGAACCATCTCATAATATCTTTGCATGTCCTTCGGCATCTCAATTTCCGGAATTTGTTGAGCAACACGTTAATTCTATGCAACAATTTCCACGAAATAATTATAATCCTATGTCGAACAATTTTCCTAACACATATCGACCCCAATACCAACAACCCCCTCCTAATCCTAACCCTCCACGGGTTAACGCTTTCGAGGATAAGGTGTTGTCTTCCCTTAAAAACATAGAAACGCAAGTCCAAGCACAAGCACAAATAGTGCACTCTCATACACAATCCATTGCGAAGCTTGAATCCCAAATGGGACAAATAGCTACTGCGGTGAGTCGTAGAAACGAGGGGAAGTTGCCTGCGCAAACTATTCAAAATCCTAAGGGACAATACGAGAATGGGGGGTCGAGTGAGCAAGTGAATGCCGTTTCCACTAGGACAACAATTCGAGATGAGGAGATTGTTGTAATTATGGATGAGGGTGAGAAAAATAAAAATACAAATTTGAATAAAGGAAAGGGTGAGGACGTGGATAGAGTTAGGAAAGCAAATGAACCGGTCCCAACTAATTGTATTCCGAGAATGTCATATCCACCAAACATTGAGGGACCGTCACATTTGTCTAAGAAAGGGTCAAAAATGGAAGATATACTCGAGGTGTTTAAACAAGTTAAAATTAATATTCCATTCCTCGATGCTATAAAATAAATTCCCGCTTACGCTAAATGTCTTAAAGACCTATGTACGCAAAAACGCAAAATACGCAGTCATATTCCTTAAAAGGTCTTCCTCACGGAAAAAGTAAGTTCAATTTTTCAACACGCTCCTCCGAAGTATAAGGATCCCGGTACGCCTACGATTTCATGTGTCATAGGTGACACTATCATTCATCGGGCTCTCCTTGACTTAGGAGCTAGTGTTAACCTCTTACCTTACCACGTCTACAAACAACTAGGATTAGGTGAACTTAAACCTATGGCCGCTACTATTCAATTAGCGGATTGTTCTGTTACATCACCTAGGGGAGTCGTCGAAGACGTCTTAGTTAAAGTTGATCAATGTTTTTATCCTGTTGATTTTATGGTCCTTGACACCGAACCGGTGCTAGATGCTAGAAAATACACTCCTGTTATTCTTGGTCGTCCATTCTTAGCCACGGCCAACGCATGTGTCAATTGTAGAACAGGGGTGTTGAAAGTGTCGTTCGGGAATATAAATTTAAAATTAAATGTTTTTAATGCTGCTGATCAACCTCCTAAAGACGATGATTATCACTATATGGAAGTGTAGACACCCCATTTTGTCGGCTATCAGATTTAGGAGACCCATAGCTTGGTGGTTCACAATGATCGTAAAAGACTCAAAAGGACTCTCGGAAGTCAGCTCTATCTCTCAGAATGCTCAGAATGACCAAAATGCCCTTGAAAGTCCGAAAATTCCCAGATTTGGTCCCAAAGTTCTGAAAACATACTACGTCATAAGAAAAGTGATAAAATGAGTTTTTAAATAAAACCGGAAGAAATCGTCAGCTCCCAGAGACCCCCGGAAGTCCCGGAAGTTCCCCGAAAGTCCCCGTTGACCGGTTTGACCAAGGTTTGACCAGGTTGACCAGAGTTTGACCAAGTTTGACCAAGTCTGACCGAAATTGTCTGAATTCACCGGAACCATTCTAAATCATGAGAAAAGTATTAAAACAAGTTCCAAAAGAAAATCGAGCGAAAACATCAGCTCCTGGGAGCTCCCAGAGGTTCCCAGAACTTCCCGGGAATCCCCGGTTTGACCGGTTTGACCAAGATTTGACTTTGGAATCGGGGAACCGAAACAATTTTCAAATATTTTTCATGGATACTAGAGGTCAATAGCTTTCCAACGGTATATCGCACATAATTTCTGGATTTAAAACGAATTTATTATGAATTTCCAAAGGCGAAAAAGGCGATCAAATCGGCTTTTATCGCGAATACCGCAAAACTTTTCAAAGTGACCTATCCCCGAACTATTTTTTATGTAAAGTAGACTCCATTACCTTTCCAACGGTATATCGCACATAATTTCTGGAGTTCGTACGCATTTTCTGTGAATTTTGGACGAAATAGGGCCTTTTCGCGAATACCGGAACTTCGGGGGGCCTAAACAGCATTATCCAGACGAAGGGAGGAGCAGTGCCGCCGCGGCACTGGCCCACTGCCACCGCGGCAGTGGCCCAGTGCCGCCGCGGCACTCACCTCCAGAACAGTAAGTTTTTGTAAATATTTTGGTGGTCCCATTTTGATTAATTAAAATCCAAAACGACGTGGTTTCATGATTTCAGATGTTTGGGACCAATGGGAGTACTTTCTAAATCCCAAAAACACCCCAAGTTGGCCTATATAAACACCCCATTACTCCTCATTTGAGGGGAGTCAAATGCAAGTTTAGAGAAAGTTTGGGAGAGAAAGTGTAGAGATAAGGTTAGAGTGGAGAGAAAAGAAGCTTTCTTCTTTGATTTTTTAAAACAAAAGTGAGTTTCTAACTTTGTTTTTACTTCATTACTTCCATTTACTTCAACATTCAATACTCCCAACCACCATTTTAGTGAGCATTCAAGAGTGTGGAAGCTTCTTCCATGTCTAGTGTCATTACATATGAGTGATACACCAATCTATAAGTCTCATGCTTCATGAATATCATCTATTGATCATCATCTATTTGCTTGTTTATTTATTGTTTATCTCTTCTTACCCCATTTCTTTTTGTTTTCTTTTATTTACTTATTAGTTCATCATCATCTAAGTGATGACATGAAGTTTGGGGTGAGTGAATCCTTATGGATAGTAGCTCTTGACCTCAAAAACATGTTTGATAGATGATGATCATAACCTCAATACTTCCAAGGTATCCTTGGAATGTATTGAAGTTATGTTAAAAAATAGAATAAATCTCTCCAACAATCTTGGAGATTCTTAATGATGAGTTTGGTGTTAGTATTCTAAGTGGTCATAATCCTTATTGAGTGTTGGAAATATGTTTTCAAAACATCTATTTCAAAACCCCCTCTCAATCCCTCTCATTTGATTTCAAGAAATAAAACTTTGTTTTCTTCAATATCTCTAAAACAATGACCCAAAACAGTGAGCTGTTCAGATTCAGAGATTTGTTTTGAATTAAATACTCAAGTTATGATGATGAAACCACTTGGAAAACCTTCCTAATACATCATAGTTTGTCCCTAATTTTTCCCATCAATTATAGAAATATGAGAGTATTTGTTTTGGATGTGAGAAGTTCACATTCATAATCTGCCTCTGTTCTCACAGAATGTTCACCCAACTTCTTGCACTTATTCTGGACATTTGCATCACTGTACATATACCTTTTCTATTTTTTTTTATAAAACTTGGGTGTCTTAGGAAACTTTTGGTATATAATGGGTCATCATAAACCTTTTCTTTGATTTATGAAAAATCATACAAAATCAGTCAACAGTGCAGCTTTTGTTTCTGAGTCATGTGTACATTCTGATTTTTTTCTTTTAATCTGTGATAGCTATTGATGTTTGGCTTTTTGGGTTATTTTCTAGACACAATAAGAATGATCTCAGATTTTTCTCACATTTTTCTAGGCACGTTTGACCTCCCATTATAATGTTGCAAAGTGCCATATGCAGTCTGTCCACTATTCACAGCAAGCACATTTCAACTTTTATTCTTTGATTTGATGCTCATATGCATTCCAAATTAGCTCACATCTTAGGAAGTAGTTCATACTACATTTATATATATCCCATGTTGATTTAATCCATTCATTCATGCACATTTTAGACTTCTAAGTTATTTTAGAAATCCATGAACACAAAACACACTACAACCTTTGCACATTTTTAGGTTCATACAATACATTCATGCAAGTTTTGGGGTTTTTGTAACTCTTAATCCAAGAAGATTATAAGGAATGAACTTGATCACACGTTCATGCTTCCCCTCGATCTAATCATCCTTTCTCATCCGTCCCGGGGATTGAGAGATCTTCTTTTCTCAAAAAAATAACATGCATCATTCTAGTTTGCTAAGCATATTTTGATTTCTTTAATTATTTGCTTCAAGAACAATTTATGTCCCCTTTAGATTAGGAAAACTTGATTAATTGATATATGATTAGACGATTTTTCCTAGGTTTATTTGTGTGATTTTCACTTTACATTGTATGATATTTGACTTAGATTTTATGAATGATATCTTATCTTTTGATTTTCAATTTCAAGATTCTTATGTGATGTAATATACTATCATAGTATTAATTGCCGAACCAAACCTAGTATAAGATGATTATTTGGATGCTAATTGAGGCCCGTCGAAAGACGGGGCGAGTAGAGGGTGTTTTAGTCGCGACAAAGGCTCCTTCCTCTCTCGTACCAAAACCCCGAACCAAGTTCTTTGGTTATGAAGGGCCGGTGCCCTTATCCGCTTGGGTGAGTCAAAATTAGGTTTCTTGGTTCCTTAAAGACCAAGTGGCGACTCTGTATCTGTTTTCAACAGACCTTTTCTTTTCCTTTTCAAAACAATCTCAAACAAGAGAAGTGGTCCGAAGCCCGGTATCCACAATCTGGCGACTCTGCTGGGGATTTTATTTTTTCAAACAAAATAATACAGAGGTTTGACTCATAAGAAGCATCCTTAAAATCATCTTTTTACTGTGTTTTGGTTCACCGCATTGCACTCTTGCATTTTCCCCCCCGACTGTGTCTGAAACGCGGCGCTGACATTGTTCAGGTCTTGCTGTGCCAGGGCACAAGTCACCGTTGATACTGTACCTTCCAAGGTATATCAAAAAGAGTAAAAACCTCCGTACTGTCTCCCTGACGGTATATTGGAACTCTCGTCAACGGACCCTCTTTGACTAAACCCAGCCTTTGCATATAGATTCCTGTAGAACCTTTCATAGGACTGTTCATTTATCTTTTCAGATAGGACAACATGATATAACTGCTGTATGCCCTGATGGGATTACCTGAGCGATGTAGACGCTTGTGTGACATAGAACAGAACCTCTTTCTTATGATTCCCAAGGCAATCACTCATATGTGGTCACATTGAGTTGACCTGCCTAAGCATCATGACAAGGATGTCTGCTCCATGCTCGCAAAGATATACACCGCACACCTTGTTTGTCGGTCTTGAGACATAAGAGTATGAAAACCTGCTAGAAAGTATGATCACTATAACCGTACTTACCAGTTTCTCCCAGAAACTCTGTCCGAATATCCCAGATATGACCATATTGACCAGTTTCTCCCAGAAACTCTGTCCGAATATCCCAGATATGACCATATTGACCAGTTTCTCCCAGAAACTCTGTCCGAATATCCCAGATATGACCATATTGACCAGTTTCTCCCAGAAACTCTGCCCGGATATCCCAGATACAACCACATTGACCAGTTTCTCCCAGAAACTCTGTCCAAATATCCCAGATACAACTACATTGACCAGTTTCTCCCAGAAACTCTGCCCGAATATCCCAGATATAACCACATTAACCAGTTTCTCCCAGAAACTCTGTCCGAATTTCCGGGGTATCTTGGAAATCCGTGTTATCCCTTGGTGATCATACTAGAAAGTAAGGTTAGCACACTCTGTATGGCTAGGACCTTATTTGTTTAGCTGCTATCTGTTAGAAATAGGAGCATCATATAGATTAGGGCTTACATCCGCATGTTTGTCCCATTTGCATGCACCATTCCCCATCAATTTGCACGCACTGTTTCGAGTCGGTCCACATCACTATCTTTGTCTGCCTAAAGTCACCACTGTCAAAGATCTAATCTAGCCCTTTCAAAATCTGTCAGGTCAGTATAGATTCCCAAGGTCAGCAGTCAGGGTCTTATTAGTGGGTCAGAAGTGCGGATAATCGGTTAATCAGAATCAGTCCGACAGCTTACGTCAGCATGAATAGGGAAGAGTTGGAAAACAAGGTTACTGAATTGGGAGCGACTATAAGCCAACAATCAGACAGTCTAGCCCAAGTCCTAAAATTCATGGAAGAACTGAAGCAGCAACAGCCGCGACCTCCGCCCGAGTTTCCGCCACCAGGGTTTGAACCTCCTCTACATGAGAATAATGGGGAGGAAAACTGGTTTCAAGGGGTCCCACCGCTTACGTATGAGAAAAAGCTCCAAGAAAAGTTGGACAAGGTCGATAAACTGGAAAGCGTACTCAGAAAAAGCAAGGGTATCGACGATTACATGTTGGATCTGGAAGGCCTCTTCGAGCCTGTCAAGCTGAAACTGCCAGAGAATTTCAAAATGCCTGCCATCGATCGCTTTGATGGAACGGGAAACCCGAAAAGCCACGTGAAGCTATGTATGAGTATCTTCCAGTCCATGGGTTGCACCCACGAGCACATTGCGATGCTATTCCCGCAAACTCTGGCAAAATCTGCACTATCGTGGTTCCTAACCTTGGAAGCCTCCAAAACCCGGGCCTGGGAGGACATTGTCCGAGTCTTTGTCGATCATTACTCTTACAATCAAGAGCTGGACGTCACCGTCAGGGATTTGGAAACAACCCGGCAAAGCAACAATGAATCCTTCGCTGCATTTCTGAGCAGATGGAGGAACAAGGTAGCCCAAATGACCCACCGGCCAATCGAGAAAGAACAGGTAAGGATGCTCATCCGGAATCTGCAGCCGCTCTATCATGAGAAATTATTCTACCAGTCCATCTCCACCTTTGAGGAGTTGTTTGAAGTCGGAACCCGAATCGAAGATGCTATCAGGGAGGGGAAGATCAAGAAGGAAGACCCTCCGAGCCAGCCAAGAAGGCCCAACTACTCCCGGAATCCCCCGGATGTCAATGCCCTTAGCGGCCAACCCATGGCATATCCTCCAAGCCCATACCAACCCTCCAACCAGGCAAAATCCTCCAACCGCCCTTTCCAGAAAAAGCCCCTTCGCAGTTTTGCCAAGCTAGAAATCTCTCTCTCCTCAGCCCTAGATCGCCTCCTCAAAAAAGGCCATCTCCAATTACTCCAACCTCGAAATACCCCGCTCCCGCCTAACTGCGATATGTCCAAGCGATGTACTTACCACCAAGCCCCCGGCCATAACACTGATGATTACATGCGCCTCCGCCACGACATCCAAGACCTCATCGACCAGAATATCATCAAGCCGCCACCAAAGCAGCCTCATATCACCCAAAATCCTCTACCAAACCACCAAAATGTCAACCTCATTGAGTCCAGTCCCGTACCCTTCAACCCTGCTACTTATATCACCCCCCTAGGACAACCCTTGCTTTACATTGACATCCCGGATTCTGAGGGGATTCATCTGATCGGAGGGGAGAATGACGAGTGGCAACAGCAGCTTGACGACGAGCAAGACTTGTTTTTCCTGGAAGAGCATGACCTAGGGGCGGTAGACCTCAAATGGTATGATCCTAACGACGAGAGTGATGCTTCCATCTGGAACGAGCCAGAAAAGCCATTTATGGGAACGGATTGTGATTGGTTTAAAAAGGATGGGACTGTAGAAGGGCCTACTCCTGCTGAGATTGATCACCTAACCAGGTCAGGCCGCCATTACCAGCCTCCACAGCCTGCCACCGAAGCCATCGAAAAAGGTCCAGTTAAAGACAAGGGGAAGGGCAAGATGGATGAGGTCATCGAAGAAGACAATGAGCTGATCAAGCAGCTAAAGAAAACCCAAGCGCATCTCTCGATGTGGGATATTATGGTGACATCTTATAAGCACAGGCAAGCCGTGTTAAATGCCTTGGCTGGGATTGAAGTCCCCATCGATGCCGCGCCGGAGGACATGGTAACTTTCTTGGGTGCACTTACCCCCGACCCCATCATTACATTCTCCGACGAGGACCTGCCGCCAGAGGGATCCGCGCACAACAAGGCGTTATACATTACTGTGGGATGTAAGGAGAAACAGGTGCCGTTTTGTCTAGTCGATACAGGTTCTGCTTTGAATGTTTGTGCCTTAAGAACTGCCACTGCTTTGGGGGTCAGTATCCTCGACATTACACCATCTGTGCAATCCGTGAGGGCCTATGACAACACTAGAAGAAATGTGATGGGAACTGTTTCTCTCCAAATCCGGGTGGGATCTTTGGTGAGCACCGAGATTTTTCAAGTCATGGACATACCCGCCTCGTTCAATCTGCTAATTGGGAGACCCTGGCTTCACGCCAACAAAGCTGTATCATCCACTGTGCATCAAATGATCAAGTACATTCATGAGAGAGAGGTAAAGGTCATCCTTGGTAATAGTTGGGGAAGTGAGGCCTTCCCGAATTACGCTCCCATTTTTGAAGTCCAAATACCTGAACTGGAAGAAGGAGAAATCGGAGGATTCTTCATGGAAGAAGTTCATGTGATCGAAGACGAAGACCGATTCCCTGAGGTCCACTCCGCAGTCGTCAACATTGTCCGTAAGATGAACTACTTCCCCGGAATGGGTTTGGGTCGGCGCCAGCAAGGAATTCGGGAATTCCCGCAGATCAAAGGACAACAAGGCACTTTCGGGTTGGGGTACAAGCCCACTGATGAGGACGTCGAGCTACAAAGGCCATGGAAGAAGAGGGTGAAGGGTCTCCCGCCATACCGCAAGACTTTAAATGGACAATTCGTCAAGGAAGGGGATGATTTCCCTTACTTCGGGTTCCCTGAACCATGGATCCATCGAACCACCGGGAGAAGGCACCCTGGGCTTGAAATCTTCGCTGACTGCGAGAGGCCCCCATATCAAGACCCGTTCTACCCCGAAGAAGTTGGAAAGACCCCAGAGGAAGACTGGTTAAAATACCTTGACACTGAGGCGATCAAGAAGATGTGGGAAGAATCTGCTGAAGAGGAAGAGAAGAAGAGGGCCAAGAGCCAAGATGATCAGATCAAGCCTGCTGAGGAGGGTCTGAGCAACCAGGCTGTAGAGTCATCTGTCTGTGTCTCCCAATCCCCTATCCCCCCAAAGTCTGTACTACCAGTTATCGAGTCTGTACTGGAGTCGGCTGCTGTAAGCCCACCACTATCCAATGTAATCACTTCACCTGTCATGAATGAAATGAAAGACGATTCTGCTTACTCCTCTGTGTCTGACACTTGTGAATGCACAGATCCCTCCGAGGATCTCCCAATCGAACTAAAGCAACTAATTGAAAAACCACCTGCTTATGAAATAATCGAAGATACTTTATCAGTTAACCTAGGTGAAATAGATAATCCACAGATTGTGCAAATTGGCTCAACCCTTAATAAAGAAGAAAAAGAAAAATTAACCCTCTTGCTAAAAGAGTTCAAAGATGTTTTTGCTTGGTCTTACGAAGACATGCCTGGGGTCGATCCCGACATCGTCCAACATCATATTCCTCTCCTCCCTAATTCTAAACCTGTCAAGCAGAAACTGAGGCGCATGAGACCGGAATGGGCACTCAAGGTTAAAGAAGAGGTGGAGAAGCAGTTCAAGGCAGGGTTCATCATTGTCACCGAATACCCGGAATGGGTTGCCAACATCGTGCCAGTCCCGAAGAAGGATGGAAAAGTTCGTGTGTGCGTCGACTTTCGTGATCTAAACAAGGCCAGTCCCAAGGATGACTTCCCGCTTCCCCACATTGACGTTTTGGTAGATAACACCGCAGGACATGAGCTACTGTCTTTCATGGATGGCTTCTCAGGGTATAATCAGATTCTAATGGCGCCAGAAGATCGGGAAAAGACGACGTTCACCACCCCTTGGGGAACCTACTGTTATAGAGTAATGCCCTTTGGGCTCAAGAACGCGGGGGCAACGTACCAAAGAGCTGCCACCACTCTGCTGCATGATATGATTCACAAAGAGGTAGAAGTATATGTAGACGACATGATTGTAAAATCCAAGGATAGAGAAGGGCACCTGGTAGCGCTGGAAAAGTTCTTCGAAAGGTTGCGCAAATACAAGATGAGGCTGAATCCAAAGAAATGCACTTTCGGTGTAACCTCCGGTAAACTCCTGGGTTTTCTCATCACACAAAGGGGAATAGAGGTGGACCCCTCTAAGATCAAGGCAATCCTCGAAATGACGTCACCACGGAATGAAAAAGAAGTACGGGGGTTCCTCGGAAGAATCTAGTTCATCAGCCGCTTCATTTCTAAACTCACAGCTACATGCGATCCTCTGTTCCGATTGTTGAGAAAAGGGGAGAAGTTCCAATGGGATGACCAATGCCAAGCCGCTTTCGATAAAATAAAAGCCTACCTTCAAAATCCACCTGTCCTTTCACCACCTACTCCTCGTAAGCCCTTATTCCTTTACCTGTCTGTCTCCGAAAATGCCATGGGTTGCATGCTAGCCCAAGAAGGAGAAGAAAGCCACTCCGAAAAAGCCATATATTACCTCAGCAAGAGGATGACTGGGTATGAGCTCAACTATTCTACCCTCGAAAAAACTTGTTGGGCCTTGGTTTGGTGCACCCGCCGACTAAGGCACTACATGCTGGCCTTTCCAATTGTGCTCATATCCCGCATGGATCCTCTAAAATACCTTCTCAAAAAACCCGCCCTGACCGGTCGTATATCCCGTTGGTTACTTCTATTATCCGAGTTCGATATCAAGTATGTTACGAGCAAGTCAGTAAAAGGGAGAACCGTAGCTGAGCATCTCGCAGAACATGCCATCGACTCTGAAGAAAGTGGGGACTTTCCATTTCTAGACGAGAGCATCATGGAAATCAAGGAAGGACAGTGGAAGTTGTACTACGATGGAGCAGCCAACATGAAGGGATACGGAGTAGGGATGATCCTAGTATCGCCAAGTGGGGACCACACTCCGTTAGCAGTCAAGCTCAATTATAACTCCACCAACAACACTGCTGAGTATGAAGCATGCATTCTGGGAATGGGAGCAGCCTTAGAGCTGAAAGTTCGGAAGTTGGATGTTTTCGGGGATTCAAACCTCATCATATCACAAGCCAGAGGAGAATGGAAAATAAAAGAAGAAAGGTTGAAGCCCTATCATGATCATCTCGACCAACTCAAAAGGCAGTTCGAAAATATCACATTCCTCTACTTGCCCAGGGAAGAGAACCAACTGGCAGATTCCTTGGCCACTCTAGCATCGATGATCAAAATTCCTGTGGGAGTCAGGATGATGCCCTTGGTAATTGAGCAGAGGTACGAGCCTTCGTTCAGCATGATCGCCACGATCGAAGAAGAAGAGAATGAAACACCGTGGTACCAGGACATCTGGAACTTCATAGAAAAGGGGATGTATCCCCAAGAATCCATCGAGAAAGACAAAAGGGAAATTCGAAGATTCGCAGCGCAATTCATCATTTGCAGCGGGAAACTGCTGAAGAAAGGATACAACGGTCACAACCTGACTTGCTTGTTTGGGAAGAGCTCTAGAAGAATGATGGAAGAAATACACGAAGGGGTATGCGGCCCACACATGAACGGCCACATGCTGGCCAAGAAAATCGTGAGACAAGGATACTACTGGACAACATTGGAAAAAGATTGTTGCGAATACGTGAGAAAGTGTCACAAGTGCCAGATTCATGCAAACATGATGCACGTGCCACCATCCCTTCTGTACAGCATGACTTCACCTTGGCCATTCTCAACCTGGGGAATCGATATTATTGGAAAAATCGTTCCAAAGGCCTCAAATGGAAATCGGTATATTCTGGTGGCCATAGACTACTTCACAAAATGGGTAGAAGCTGCATCTTACACCAAGTTGGGGGCCAAGGAAGTGGCCAAATTCATCAAGAGAAATCTCATCTGCCGTTATGGAGTTCCTCATGAGATTATTTCGGATAACGGAAGTCATTTCAAGGCAGAAGTCAGGGACCTGTTCGAGGAATACAAAATCACCTATCACAAGTCATCGCCATACCGACCACAGACCAATGGGGCAGTCGAAGCTGCAAACAAGAATGTCAAGGCCATACTGCAAAAATCAGCGGATACCTACAAAGACTGGCATGAAAAGCTACCATTTGCACTTTGGGGATACAGAACATCGATAAGAACGTCCACAGGAGCGACTCCTTACTCACTAGTGTATGGGATGGAAGCGGTACTGCCGGTGGAGATAGAATTACCATCCCTACGCGTGATGGCAGAATGTGAAATTTCTGAATCAGATTGGTTGAGAGAAAGGTATGAAGAATTGGCCCTCATAGATGAAAAGCGTCTGGCGGCAGTCGACCATGTCCGAATCTATCAGAAGAGGATAGCCCGTGCCTTCAACAAAAGGGTTCGCCCAAGGAAGATTGTCAAGGGCGACCTTGTCCTTAAGGAGTTGCGAGCTCCGATCTTTGATCCCCGTGGGAAGTTTAAGCCAAAATGGGTCGGCCCTTATATCGTCAAGACTGTTCTTTCCGGAGGAGCAACTTATCTCATGGACCTCGATGGTGTCGAATTCAAAGAACCGATCAACATGGATCGCCTCAAAAAGTACTATGCTTGACTATCCAATAACCGTTCCTTTCAAGCCTTCCTTGAACTACGCTCGACCTGATTCCCACTCGGGGATACGTAGGCAACCACATCGGTTCGGTCGCTCCACCAACAAAAATAACCTTTCCTTTCAAAACCTTGGCCCGAACTACGTTGGACCTGATCCCCGCTCGGGGGTACGTAGGCAGACTTTCAAAAAGAAAAAGAAGGGTGGCTCGCTAGGTCGAAAATCCGAAAGGACGCCTAGGCAAAAATTAGAGCTAAATCCAAAGTGAGCAATAAAAAAAGAGAGAAAATAGCTCGCTAGGTCACCTCCTTGGTGCCTAGGCAAAAATTATGAGCACGTGAGAAAATAAAGTCGCGGTCCTTACCATAACCCAAAAACCACCCTCCACACTAGGGGCAAACTTCGGCCACTCGCCTCGTTTGCCTGAACCTCTTCTAAACTAGGGGCAAACGTCGGTCATCTACCTCGTTTGCCTCACAACCATATATATCCCAAACTAGGGGGCAAACTTCGGCTACCCGCCTCGTTTGCCTCTAACAACCCCAGCATGCTCAAGCAAGTACCAAAAGCAACAACTAATTGAAATCTCAAGTTACAACATGTTTTCAGAAAGCTAAAATGCATAAAATGAGATTCCCAAAATAACCAAGGTTCACCGATAAACAAACTTTGAATATTACATAAGCAAGAATAATCAAAGAAATAAAAGTCTTTCAAAAAGCAACCACATGTTCAAAGACACTTGGAGGAATGAGCAAAATCAGTCAGGACTAGTTTCGTCTTAGTGTCTTTTATTTCTTCGAAGGTCTTTAGAAGTAGGCCTTTACTCGGTCAGTCCAACCATCAATAAAAGCAGCAATAGTGGTAGCTCTGATCCTGGAAGCAAAGACCCTCTCAGTAAACCCCCGGGGAACCTCCTGAACCTGTCCATACTGTCGGGCCAAGCGGCGAGGATGATAGAAAGAAGTCTCTCTCAGACCCATCAACCACACTCTCTGGTGACCCCTGAGGCTCGTGGTGATAGCATAGAGGCCCCAACGCCTCACGATCCAGCAAATGTCAGCCTCAGATAAGGTGCTCATCATGCCCACCCAATCGGCAAAGGTATAGTGAGAATGAAGCACGGCTCGACGAAAGTAAATCGGTGGTATACGGCCCGTCCACAGCTGAAGGCGCTCGTAAAGCCAAGCCTGTAACACCAAAGGCGCCCCAGAAAGAAGAGGAGTCCCATGGTTGAAGGCATTATCCAAACCGTTCAGAGTTTCAGCTAGAACCATGGCCATGGGATTCCTGCTAAGTTTCAGCCCGAGGCACACATGCACCAAGTCAACGGAAGTGCTCGAGAACAGGAAGTGCGAAGTCATGCACAATATCAAAGCGGCCCCATGGGAAGCATCATACATGCTGGGATTCCCAGGACTGGCATACCGGGCAATAATAGAAGCAATGTTGAGAACCTCACCTTGAATCAGCCGGCGGGAAATAGTGACAGAGCAATTCAGGTATTCAGCCAAGGCTCGCGTAGGGCTGAGGGTATCAACAGAAGGGAGAATCAAGTCCGAGTCAGAATCATAGCCGAGAATAGCGCAGAACTCCTCAAGCATGGGGCATATTTCCAGGTCGTTGAAGTTGAAGACATGGTTCACTGGGTCCCAGTAAGCAATGGCAGCACGCAAGAACTCCATATTCAGGGTCATCTGGCGAAGAGAAAACAGCTCGGTCAAGCCATAGCTGAAGAGGTTGATCCGCTCCACGCCATCCGTAATGTTCAGCCAAGCTGTGAGATGAGCAGGATCATACAAAGCCATATTTTCTGTCACGGCTCTAGCAAAATTCAAAATTTCGGCAGCACCTCCCCGTTTCACGGACTATCCCACCTGCAAGGCAAAAGTACTCACTATCACAAAACTGCCCATCGCAGTAACATCCAGCAATCACAATGCACATATATCAACAAGCACACAACTGCGCCTCTAAACCGGAAGATATCCGGCCTAGGAGGCAAAACATCATAATACTCTGTCAAAAGGTCACAAATTGTGCTACACATCGTCCTACACTGTCCTAATAATCATATCCTCAGTACAACCCAATCGAAAGCAGGAAAAGGAAATAAAATAATAATTCCCGCTTGGGAAGCCTCAGTCCTCCTCTTCTTCGTCCTCCGTCGGACCACCCGGAGTGTACGTCGGCGACGGCCTCCTCCTACCGCCTCTACACCTTGGACCAGTCCTCGATGAGCCAGCCCCGCCTCCACGATACTGCACACACAAATAAAAATGAGGGCAATCAGTAAGGGAACAACAAAAAGTACAAAAACAGAGTCGAGTCAGAGACTTACCAAGGACGCCATCTGATTGGCGGCAAATTGCCGCATACCATCCATCTGTCAAAATAAAAATCCAGGGTTAGAACCTTGTAACTTTAAGAAAGTGCAAAATTAGAGACATACCCGGTGGTCTCGTGTAAGGACCAGGGACCGTAGGCTAGCCGCCAAGGCGTGACCCTCCTCGGCATAACTCCAAGGAACGTTGAGGACGCCCGCTGGCTGAGTAGGGTACCCACATGTGACTCGCGGCACCTCCATCATTTGGGGAGTGCCATCAGCGCCTAGAACATTGACAGTCCAATCCCAAGGAGGAATAGGGTCGGGAGCCTGAGGAGCCTGTCTCCTGTACATCTCACGAAGCTAAAGGCACAGAATAAGTTAGGAAAAGATAAATCAAAAACATGGACAATGAATATAAACAAAAAATACAAAAAGAACTCACCTCCAGGAGTGGGAAGTTAGGCATCAGGAAACGGCCACGGTAAGCCTCATAACTGGTCTCAGACAAAAAATGGTCCCAAACATCGGTGCCAGCTAAAGCCGCCAGCAGAGCATCTCCAGAAAGGTCACTAGCATCCATCACAGGAGGATCATGAGGGACGCGATACTGGGAACCACCAACCACCTGCCGAGACACCCGCTCACCAAGAAACCACTGCCTGCACTCAGTACTCTCCAGCAGAAGGCGGCAAGAGGTAAGAGATTTAACCGCTTGTATCTCCTCAGTAGCGGCATAAGCGACGCCCTCCCAAGGCGTCCAATCAACACTAGAGGCTGTCAACCCAGTTAAGAAGTTCCGAAGCAAAACAATCCGATGGGCCCCGCTCTTCACCCCAACAACGTCCCTCCGCCATCTCAAGCCTCGTGGGAATAGAGGCACAGGAGCCATACCATCCTCATCCTCGCCTGACTCGTCCGCTGGGGAGGGAGCCAACATCTTCAAGTATTCAAAACTCCAAAGCTGCACAGATGAAGGAGAAATCAGAACAAGTATGGAAATCAAAGAGATGGAAAATAAAGGAAGAAACAGTGCGTACCTCCCAAGCTCGCCAGAATCCCCCAGTAGATTTAACATCGCCCCGAGAGACCTCCCCCATATGCTTGTAGAGATGAGCCAGGGCAGCACCGCCCCAGTTGTAGGAGGGGATCTCACCAATGGTCGCCAGGCAAGAAAGGAGCCTCAAGCTCACCCGGTCGTTCCTTGTCGCAAAGATGGAGCACCCGAGGACATACAGAAGGTAAACCCTCAAAAGCTGGGAATTGTTCAGATTGTGATTACCTCTACCATAGGCCCGGTAAAGCCAGCCGCAGGGGAACCAATGCCTCTCCAAGTTGGGGGGAACAGCCCCAATCAACATCTCCACCGCCTCCGGGTCAATCTCATAAAAATAGTCCAGAACCAGGCGCTTCCCGCCGACCCTCAAGCCCGTGATCATGGAGAAATCAAAAGGCGTCATAGTCATCTCTCCGAACGGCAGGTGGAAAGTATTGGTAGTGTCCCACCACCTCTCGGCCAGTGCATAGAAGTGAGCCAGATCGTTGCTACTTTTCGAAACCAAGCGGACGAAGCCTCCGAACCCGGCATCATCAACCATCCTCTTAACGGTGGGCGAAAGCTGGGTATACCATAAGAAAGCATGGGCAAGGCTACCATGGCCTTTTAAGGCCACTTCCGGCACCTGCACACAACAAAGGCGACAAAAGATGCACAAAATCACTATTCACGACCCGAGAGCAAAAATTCACAAAATCAACATTTGAGCACAAGTCGAGCTTCTAACGGTCTCTAAGTGCACACTACGGCTCACAAAACTAGCATAGTACATAAAAGTGGTCCTAAAATGTCGAAAGTTTCACATACCAAGCTCGCTAGAGCCGCGGCCGAAAGGTGGTGTTGGGGGTCTCGCAAAATCACGTCCGGGGTGTGCATCTCGGCCTTCATTCGTCCTTTGGCCTTCTTAGACGGTCTCCTTGAGCTCGAAGCCATGGATCTATAAGAAAAATGGAAGTCACATTTTAACTTTCTTCTTGAAAATTTGGGCAAACCAAAACACCAATAAAAAATCCAACTACGGGGAAAGATTACTCACCTGAGCACGCACAAGCTGCGTTTTGGTGAATTTTGGCTTCAAAAACACCTCAAAATGGCCAAGAATGAGCTTGGAAAGCTCAAAAACCCGACATATAAGAAGATGAAGTCCGGCCACCCAGTGCCGCCGCGGCACTGGCCAACTGCCGCCGCGGCAGTGGCCCAGTGCCGCCGCGGCACTGCTCCCCGTGGGCCCCGCGTTGCTCCGTTTCGCCCCGTTTTGGCCCGTTTTGGCCTTTTTTCGGCCCGTTTTTGGCCCCGATCAGCCCCGATGGCCCGTTCCAGTCAAGATTTATGAAGTTTTACCCCAAGCAGACTAAAAGTTGTAAGAACTACCTCCAACAGGCAAAAACTGGGAAAAATCGGCTCCCGAAGACCCGAATCGGTCGTTTCAGGACAATCGTCGCGAATTCCGATAATGCCGATAACTGATCCTGGTTTTTAGTTATTGCACCGAAGAAAGAAAAGAGATTCCCCGTGAACCCTGCATCATCCTCCGAGGACAAAAGCAGACAGATACCAGCTCCCAGAGGCCCCGACAGGCTCTCTTGGATTGAGCACCAAAAGAGATTCCCCGTGAACCCTGCATCATCCTCCGAGGACAAAAGCAGACAGATACCAGCTCCCAGAGGCCCTGACAGGCTCTCTTGGATTGAGCACCAAAAGAGATTCCCCGTGAACCCTGCATCATCCTCCGAGGACAAAAGCAGACGCAAACCAGCTCCCAGAGGCCCTGACAGGCTCTCTTGGATTGAGCACCAAAAGAGATTCCCCGTGAACCCTGCATCATCCTCCGAGGACAAAAGCAGACAGATACCAGCTCCCAGAGGCCCTGACAGGCTCTCTTGGATTGAGCACCAAAAGAGATTCCCCGTGAACCCTGCATCATCCTCCAAGGACAAAAGCAGACAGATACCAGCTCCCAGAGACCCCGGCAGGCCCGAAAGATTCGATCAAAAGGAGCAGTTGAAGAGAGATCCTAGAAAGTATCGCTTCATCCCCAGCAGATTCAGATTAATCCTCAGCGGGTTTATACACCGTCAGTAGTCCATTGTCAACTCGTCATCGTCGGTCCATCGCTCTCATCACACCATTAGGGCCTCCATGTTCATCATAGGACGTCCCAGGATTTCACGTTCGTCCCATGACTTCCATGTCAGTCTCTTAATTTCCGGAGCCCCTGTGTCCGTCAGTTATTTGCCAAAAGACATCTTCGGTCATAGTCCTCTGAGACCCCACATCCAGTTACATTCGCTCGCAAAGCACACTTCCAGAAGTTTGCCCCTAAAACCCGAGTCTTCTAGACTTCAATGCCCTTATCTGAGTCACCCACCACGTCACGATCACAAACACTAGCACAACACTAGCCCACTCGGAGTGGCACACCCCTTGGCACCTGCTCATCCTAGGATCAGAAAACTAGGCATGATAGGACTCATGTATGAGATCATATCACATCCACACATAGCATATCATCCTCATATAGCATAGCATCCGCCTGATTGTTGTGTATGTGCATATGTAATTTATCCCTTTCGTGTCCTGAACTACGTCCTGGTCTGATTCCCCTTGGGATACGTAGGCAGCTCACGCGGAGCACGACCAGCATCATCCTTGCATCTTTTGCAACGCTTTTTATCCTAAATCCATAGCCTCCAAAAAGTCCTGTCTCTTCAAAACTTTGGCACTCGCTTGCGACATGCGTTGCCTCGCAAGTTCCTGCCAAAGAGGGGCAAACTGTAGACACCCCATTTTGTCGGCTATCAGATTTAGGAGACCCATAGCTTGGTGGTTCACAATGATCGTAAAAGACTCAAAAGGACTCTCGGAAGTCAGCTCTATCTCTCAGAATACTCAGAATGACCAAAATGCCCTTGAAAGTCCGAAAATTCCCAGATTTGGTCCCAAAGTTCTGAAAACATACTACGTCGTAAGAAAAGTGATAAAATGAGTTTTTAAATAAAACCGGAAGAAATCGTCAGCTCCCAGAGACCCCCGGAAGTCCCGGAAGTTCCCCGAAAGTCCCCGTTGACCGGTTTGACCAAGGTTTGACCAGGTTGACCAGAGTTTGACCAAGTTTGACCAAGTCTGACCGAAATTGTCTGAATTCACCGGAACCATTCTAAATCATGAGAAAAGTATTAAAACAAGTTCCAAAAGAAAATCGAGCGAAAACATCAGCTCCTGGGAGCTCCCAGAGGTTCCCAGAACTTCCCGGGAATCCCAGGTTTGACCGGTTTGACCAAGATTTGACTTTGGAATCGGGGAACCGAAACAATTTTCAAATATTTTTCATGGATACTAGAGGTCAATAGCTTTCCAACGGTATATCGCACATAATTTCTGGATTTAAAACGAATTTATTATGAATTTCCAAAGGCGAAAAAGGCGATCAAATCGGCTTTTATCGCGAATACCGCAAAACTTTTCAAAGTGACCTATCCCCGAACTATTTTTTATGTAAAGTAGACTCCATTACCTTTCCAACGGTATATCGCACATAATTTCTGGAGTTCGTACGCATTTTCTGTGAATTTTGGACGAAATAGGGCCTTTTCGCGAATACCGGAATTTGGGGGGCCTAAACAGCATTATCCAGACGAAGGGAGGAGCAGTGCCGCCGCGGCACTGGCCCACTGCCGCCGCGGCAGTGGCCCAGTGCCGCCGCAGCACTCACCTCCAGAACAGTAAGTTTTTGTAAATATTTTGGTGGTCCCATTTTGATTAATTAAAATCCAAAACGACGTGGTTTCATGATTTCAGATGTTTGGGACCAATGGGAGTACTTTCTAAATCCCAAAAACACCCCAAGTTGGCCTATATAAACACCCCATTACTCCTCATTTGAGGGGAGTCAAATGCAAGTTTAGAGAAAGTTTGGGAGAGAAAGTGTAGAGATAAGGTTAGAGTGGAGAGAAAAGAAGCTTTCTTCTTTGATTTTTTAAAACAAAAGTGAGTTTCTAACTTTGTTTTTACTTCATTACTTCCATTTACTTCAACATTCAATACTCCCAACCACCATTTTAGTGAGCATTCAAGAGTGTGGAAGCTTCTTCCATGTCTAGTGTCATTACATATGAGTGATACACCAATCTATAAGTCTCATGCTTCATGAATATCATCTATTGATCATCATCTATTTGCTTGTTTATTTATTGTTTATCTCTTCTTACCCCATTTCTTTTTGTTTTCTTTTATTTACTTATTAGTTCATCATCATCTAAGTGATGACATGAAGTTTGGGGTGAGTGAATCCTTATGGATAGTAGCTCTTGACCTCAAAAACATGTTTGATAGATGATGATCATAACCTCAATACTTCCAAGGTATCCTTGGAATGTATTGAAGTTATGTTAAAAAATAGAATAAATCTCTCCAACAATCTTGGAGATTCTTAATGATGAGTTTGGTGTTAGTATTCTAAGTGGTCATAATCCTTATTGAGTGTTGGAAATATGTTTTCAAAACATCTATTTCAAAACCCCCTCTCAATCCCTCTCATTTGATTTCAAGAAATAAAACTTTGTTTTCTTCAATATCTCTAAAACAATGACCCAAAACAGTGAGCTGTTCAGATTCAGAGATTTGTTTTGAATTAAATACTCAAGTTATGATGATGAAACCACTTGGAAAACCTTCCTAATACATCATAGTTTGTCCCTAATTTTTCCCATCAATTATAGAAATATGAGAGTATTTGTTTTGGATGTGAGAAGTTCACATTCATAATCTGCCTCTGTTCTCACAGAATGTTCACCCAACTTCTTGCACTTATTCTGGACATTTGCATCACTGTACATATACCTTTTCTATTTTTTTTTATAAAACTTGGGTGTCTTAGGAAACTTTTGGTATATAATGGGTCATCATAAACCTTTTCTTTGATTTATGAAAAATCATACAAAATCAGTCAACAGTGCAGCTTTTGTTTCTGAGTCATGTGTACATTCTGATTTTTTTCTTTTAATCTGTGATAGCTATTGATGTTTGGCCATTTGGGTTATTTTCTAGACACAATAAGAATGATCTCAGATTTTTCTCACATTTTTCTAGGCACGTTTGACCTCCCATTATAATGTTGCAAAGTGCCATATGCAGTCTGTCCACTATTCACAGCAAGCACATTTCAACTTTTATTCTTTGATTTGATGCTCATATGCATTCCAAATTAGCTCACATCTTAGGAAGTAGTTCATAATACATTTGTATATATCCCATGTTGATTTAATCCATTCATTCATGCACATTTTAGACTTCTAAGTTATTTTAGAAATCCATGAACACAAAACACACTACAACCTTTGCACATTTTTAGGTTCATACAATACATTCATGCAAGATTTGGGGTTTTTGTAACTCTTAATCCAAGAAGATTATAAGGAATGAACTTGATCACACGTTCATGCTTCCCCTCGATCTAATCATCCTTTCTCATCCGTCCCGGGGATTGAGAGATCTTCTTTTCTCAAAAAAATAACATGCATCATTCTAGTTTGCTAAGCATATTTTGATTTCTTTAATTATTTGCTTCAAGAACAATGTATGTCCCCTTTAGATTAGGAAAACTTGATTAATTGATATATGATTAGACGATTTTTCCTAGGTTTATTTGTGTGATTTTCACTTTACATTGTATGATATTTGACTTAGATTTTATGAATGATATCTTATCTTTTGATTTTCAATTTCAAGATTCTTATGTGATGTAATATACTATCATAGTATTAATTGCCGAACCAAACCTAGTATAAGATGATTATTTGGATGCTAATTGAGGCCCGTCGAAAGACGGGGCGAGTAGAGGGTGTTTTAGTCGCGACAAAGGCTCCTTCCTCTCTCGTACCAAAACCCCGAACCAAGTTCTTTGGTTATGAAGGGCCGGTGCCCTTATCCGCTTGGGTGAGTCAAAATTAGGTTTCTTGGTTCCTTAAAGACCAAGTGGCGACTCTGTATCTGTTTTCAACAGACCTTTTCTTTTCCTTTTCAAAACAATCTCAAACAAGAGAAGTGGTCCGAAGCCCGGTATCCACAGGAAGGTAATGAAATTAGAAGAACTGTTGAACCTAATAAAATAATGACTATCAATGAGGGGAATAATATGGTGAGTGATGAGCGGATGAATTTGAATACAACAGACTCTAACGATGAATTTACTCGAAAGGTGAAAAATCGACTTGACCTTAATCAGGATGAACCGTCGATTGAATTACTTCGAAGTGACATGCTTTCAACGTACCATCGGGCTCTTCCTGACATTTTAAGGGGTACAAACTCCGATTTACGGCCTCCGTGAGTCTTGAGCTAGAACGGTCTAGCTGAAGACGTAAAAGTTAGCGCTTCTTGGGAGGCAACCCAAGCTTAATTTCATCTATTTTCTTTGTTTTTGGTCGTTTTTGAGTCGTTTTTGTCAGTTTTGGAGTTTATCTAGACAGGTTTGAGGGTTGGAATTAATTTATTTTAATATTACATACATAATTTTAGCCAAAAAATGGAAAAAACCCAAATCGCGCGAGCGATCCGCTGGCGCGAGTTGGTGCCCTAGGCGTTTTTCCTTGCTTTTTCTTATTTGATGCCTCAGCTTCTTCTCGCGCCTGGTTTCGCGGGCGCGAGGTAGCTCGCGGGCGAGGAGAAATCAAAAAAAAAATATATATATATATATATATTTTTTGGGAATTCGCGCACGCGACGGCCGCTCGCGCGGACCGCTCGCGCGATTTCTTGTTTTATTGATGTTTTCTTTTGTTGTCTTACCTATTTCTTCCCCACCTGATCAGGAAGTTTTTACGTTCCTGTTTTTGTTTATTAGGTCATTTTAGATCGAGTTAGTTGTTGTTTTCCTTGTTTCGATTATAATTTTCCATTTTATTTCTTTTCCGTTTGTCGTTTAATTTTAACTTCGATTAGTTTATTGCTTTATATTTTATATTTTGGTATCATTTACTTTTAATATTCTTTTGTTAGTTTCTTTTCGTTTATCTAGTATTAACAGGTACATTTGAACTTTATCGCCATATTTTTATACATTTACCTGTTTGTCATTGCCGAGATTGAGGTATTATCATTCCTTCCTTACGTACTCACCTTTCTTTCATTTTATTGTTTCATTAGGGACAATGAACGGTTTAGGTTTGGGGGTATGCACACATGCACATTATTTTATGCAAAATTTTTCAATAAGTGTGTTTAAATAAACGATGTTACCGACGTTTTTGCAATATCAATTCGATACTTTTTGTTAGAGAACTTTGATTGTTATAGAAGGGTAAACAAGGGAAGATGTGATTAAACATTTGCTAAAGTTATGATATGGCGTTTTAAGTTATGTATCGTTTTAATCGTAGTTTTATATCATAGATTTGCACACAAACTGATGCACTGAACGTAGTCACGTGAATACATGTCTGATGTGAATTATAATATGATTCGGATTTCTAGATAACACAAGGTGGAGACTAGACCCGGTGAGCTTTTGAGCCTATCTTTTCTTTTTAGAGGGTTATAAATACATTTTGTGTTTGTCGAATTGCATTGAAATAGCGTATTAACTTGTTGTTTAGTCTCATTATTCTTGTTTTGGTTGATAGTCAAGTTAAAATATTTGTTACCATGCTAAATAATCTTCCGTCGTAAATGTTGAAGAATCATATAACCCTAGAAAATGATCTTAGGCCCTTCTTTGTTTACTACCGGCCGATAAAAGATAAAATTTCCTTAGTTCGCCCCTTTAAGCCGTTACAATGCCTCTTTTTCTTTGTTCACCATTATCCTCTTTAAAAGCTCCAACTTGATCAACTTGGAGTATACCACTGGAAGAGTGATCAACTTTTAGTAGTATTAAGGCGATGTGTTGATAAAGAAGAAGAAAATAAGATGTTATTGGGGTAGTTGCTTGGTATTCAATGCATAGTCATTTGAGAAGCGAGAAAAGAAAAAGGAAAAAGAAACAAAATAAAGAAGATGAAGGTTGAAAAAGATGAAAGTTTGTAGAAGAAGAATGAAAGAGATCGAACATGCTTTACAATGCCATTCGTAAACCTACCCAATTAATCCTTTCTATCCTCTTTCATTACCTGAGCCACGTTACAACCTTTGAAAAGTCCTAATTGATCCTAGGAAACATGGTTTTGATATGTAAACGATGGGAGGGGGATTAAAACATGGTAATGAGTAATTTTTCTTGATTGTTGGCATCCTATCCATGAGACTACTGTTCTTTCGTGTCATGCGTCTTTTCTTTTTTGAGTCATATGTGAGCATTTCTCATTTTGAAAATATATTTCTTTGCTCCCATATATTAGAAAAATTACACCTGTTTCTGAGTGTTTCATTTTAGAGTGTAATTGACATTGTGAGATTCGTAGTCGAAGTATAGTTAGATGGTCATCCGAGTTATATTCCAAGTTCATGACATACGCGTGTTCATTTGACTACTATATCACACACGTGTAATTTTATGAGAAATTCTATTGATTTATACGATTCATGTACTTGGGATTGTTTTTCAGGACGTAGGTGAACGTTTGATTCCGTTTCTTCTTGTTCATTATTCTATTTCGAATCATTGTTTTATAATAAGGAGTATTGAATGTTATGTTTTTCTTTTTTATAAAACTTTTTAAATTTCTAAGTTAATAAAAATGGTTGTGGGATCCTTGTTGATGAGAACCCTCACGAGACTTTACTCGTCCGACTAGGGACACCTAGAGGTTTAAAAGGCTTGTTGCATACGCTAAATGCAATCGTGATCCATACGAAAATGGAGTAGTATTTTATTATTAGTTAGTTTTTATTTTAGTTTTGCTCGAGGACTAGCAAAATGTAGGTTTGGGGGTGTGATCGGGAGAGAACAAATCCTATTTATACGCCTTAACGAGCATTTGTTAGTATCTTTTTATCCTGTTTTTGTATATTTTTACTTCGTTTTCTATTTTCTGACAGGTTTTGGAAGAGATCAAGTGTATCAAGCTAAACGGGGTGAAAAAGCAGAAGAAAAGAAGCTGAAAAAGCCAGTTCGCGTGTGCGAGCCGCGCGCGCGAGAATCCAGAATTCGCTCGCACGATCCGCGCGCGCGAGGTGCCAATTGTCGCGCTCGCGCGGCCCGCTCGCGCGACATGTGTAAAAATGGAACTTGCGTATTTCAGTATACTGATGATTCCAACGCGAAAGAAACTGCCTAATTACGTCCAGATTGCAAAATATAGCAGTTTTAGTGCAATTAGAGTTAGGAAAGCTTCCAAAAACTTGTTGTAAATCTGTATATACCCTATTTTACTTCAATTAAAGGGTTGGTAAATATTAGATACAACCAATATATACACACTTTCAGCCATTGAAGGGAGGGAAGCAACGAGAAGAAGAAGAAGAAGAAGACCAAGGATCCCCATGGCCTCCTCCATCAACCTCTTGCCATCCATCACTTCCATGGCAGCTTAGACCTTAGATCTAGGGTTTCAATGAAGCCCTAGTCGAGTACTAGGGAGTATTTTATGTTTTTATTTTAGTTTTATTATGTATGGATGACAGTCACATGTTCCGAGGATTTTTATAAATAAATCGTACTTCTACTGATTAAATCATTGCTTTCAAAGTTTATTCTTGTCTTAGATCTATTTTGACTGTGATGTGCTCAATGATCTATGCTCGCTGTGCTTGTTTAGATTATTTACATGTGATGGTGCTTTATTGATTTATGCTATCAAGTATCCGAATAATCCATGCCTAGATTAGACGAATTATGCCACAACCCTAGTTTAGTGTGGGATAATTCGTGCTAACCGAAGATGGAATATGTTGGTGCTTGAACCATGATTATTTCCTTGACGGAGGAACTGGGCTTGTAGCCACAATTCCCCATAATCATCCAACTTAGTAAGCTAATTGAATGCATAAATATTCCTATTATGAAGCTAGTGGTGGAGTTGCAATCCTAGGTTCCCTTTACATATTTACAAAAACACTTTTAATTGCTCTCATAGTTTAGATTTATTTTTATTGTTATTAGTTTAATTAAAATCAAATCAAAATCCGTTTTCATAATTAACTAAAGTTAGGTTTTAAAATTAAGTCGATATAGTTAACCAATCCCTGTGGGTTCGACCTTTGCTTTCACACTACAAATCTTTTGAAAAGTAAAGAATACTTTTTATATCTTGATATTGACAACATCACTAGCTGCTGACTCCGAGAATCTATACTGACCTGACAGATTTTGACAGTGATGGCTTTAGAGAGACAAAAACAGTGATGTTTAACAAACGTGGACTGACTTGTGTAAGAATGGTCGAGACAGTGCGCGCAGATTAATGGGAACGGTGTATGCAAATGATACAAGCATGCGGATGTAAGTCCTAATCTATATGATGCTCCTATTTCTAACAGATAGCAGTTAAGCAAATAAGGTCCTAACCATATAGAGTGTGCCAACTTTACTTTTCCAGTATGATCACCAAGGGATAACAGGGGTTTCCAGGTTTTTATGCAGGCTTCTAGGAGAGACTGGACATTTCTGGTTGATCTGGAAAGAGTTTCTGGGAGAAATTGGTTAATACGATTATATCTGGAATATCTGGACAGAGTTTCTGGGAGAAATGGGTTATATCTAGGATATCTAGACAGAGTTTCTGGGAGAAACTGGTTATATCTGGGATATCTGGACAGAGTTTGTGGGAGAAACTGGTCAACGTGTGGTGATAGTGATCATACTGTCTAGCAGGTTTTCATACTCCTATGTCTTAGGACCGACAAACAAGGTTTGCGATGTATATCTTTGTGAGCATGGAGCAAACATCCTTGTCATGGTGCCTAGGCAGGTCAACTCAAAGTGATCACATGTGAGTGATTGCCTTGGGGATCATAAGAAAGATGTTTTGTTCTATGCAACATAAGCGTCTACATCGCTCAGGTAATCCCATCAGGGCATATAGCAGTTATATCATATTGTCCTATCTGAAAAGAGAAATGAACAGTCCTATGAAAGGTTCTACAGGAATCTAGATGCAAAGGCTGGGTTTAGTCAAAGAGGGTCCGTTGACGAGAGTTCCAATATACCGTCAGGGAGACAGTACGGAGATTTTTACTCTTTTTGATATACCTTGGAATGTACAGTATCAACGGTGACTTGTGCCCTGACACTGCAAGACCTGAACAATGTCAGCGCCGCGTTTCAAACACAGTCGGAGGGGAAATGCAGAAGTGCAATGCGGTGAACCAAACACAATAAAAAGATGATTTGAAGGATGCTTCTTATGAGTCAAACCTCTATATTATTTTTCTTTTTAATAAAATCCCCAGCAGAGTCGCCAGATTGTGGACACGTGGAATTCCACTTCTTTTTGGTTTTTGTTTGAAATTTGATTTGGATCAAAGAAAGAAAATGGGCTATTGAAAACAGATATAGAGTCGCCACTTGGTCTTTAAGGAACCAAGAAACCTAATTTTGACTCACCCAAATGGATAAAGGGCATCGGCCCTTCATAACCAAAGAACTTGGCTAGGGGTTTTGGTACGAGAGAGGAAGGAGCCTTTGTCGCGACTAAAACATCCTCAACTCGCCCCGTCTTTCGACGTGCCTCAATTAGCATCCAAATAATCATCTTATACTATGTATGGTTCGACAATTAATACTATGATAGTATATTACATCACACAAGAAAATTTGAAATGGAAGATCTAAAGATAAGATATCATTCATAAGATCTAAGTCAAATATCATACAATGTAAAGTGAAAGATCACATAAATAAACCTAGGAAAAATCGTCTAATCATATATCGAATAGTCAAGACTTCCTAATCTAAAGGGGGGACATGAATTGTTATTGAAACAAATAAACAAAGAAATCAAGATATGCTTAGCAAGCTATTATGATGCATGTTAATCTTTGAGAAAAGAAGATCTCTCAATCCCCGGGACGGATGAGAAAGGATGATTAGATCGAGGGGAAGCATGGACGTATTGATCAAGTTCTTTCCTTATAATCTTCTTAGATTAGGACTCACAAAAAGCCCCAAATCTTTGCATGGATGCAATGTATGTATCTAGAATGTGCCAAGGTTGTAGTGTGCTTTGTGTTCATGGATTCCTAGAATGACTTAGAAGTCTAGAATGTGTATGAATGAATGAATGAAATCATCATGAGATATGTACAAATGTAGTATGAATTACTTCCTAAGACATGAGCTAATTTGGAGTGCATGTAAGCATCAAATCAAAGAATGAAAGTTAAAATGTGCTTGCTGTGAATAGTGGACAGAACAGTAACTAGATCTTTTGAAAATTGAAAAGAGGGGTTAGGAATGTTTTCAATGCATGATTTTTTATGGAGATCATCCTTATTGTGTCTAGGACACAACCCAAAAATCCAAACTTCAATAACTATTATAGATTGAGAGAAATCATATAAACAATGGAGGTCACTCAGAAACAGAGTCCGTACTGTCGACCGAAATGTTGAAACATCATAGAAAATGAAAACAAATGATCTAAAGGCCCATTTTATACAGAAGGTTCCCTAAGACATTTAAGTGTAAGGGAAAAATAAGTTGGGACTACCCCTTTTGGAAACGTTTTCTGCAAAAGAAGTTGGAAGTCAACCAAGCTGCTGTGACAGCAGAGGCAGAATGTCTGGAAGGAATGTTTGGGTCCAAATGGACCATTTTCAAGTATTTCCAAGTCAAACCAAAAATCATGGGTGTTCTCTAATAAGTTAGGAAGAATTTCCAAGAAGCCTTGCATCCATACATTGAGTATTGAGTTCTAGAAAAATCTTTGAACTCAGATCACTCACTGTTTTGACTCACTGTTTTGAAGATTTTGGGAAAAACTAGAGTTTTCTTTCTTTAGATCAAAATGAGGGGTTTTAAGAGGGGTTTTAAAGTAGATGTTTTGAAAGCATATTTTCAATACTCAATAAAGATTATAGCCACTTAAAATGTCAACATCAAACTCATCATCAAGAACCTCCAAGATTGTTGGAGAGATTTATTTTCATTTGAACATAACATCAAGGATACCTTGGAGCTATTGAAGTTATAATCATCATCTATCAAACATGTTTTTGAGGTCAAGAGCTACTATCCATAAGGATTCACTCACCTTAAACTTCATGTCATCATTTATATGATGATGAACTAGTAAGTGAATAAAGAAAATAAAAAAGAAATGAGGTGAGAAGAGATGAACATTATATAAACAAGCAAGCAAATAGATAGCAATCAATAGATGATATTCATGATGTATTGAACTTGTAGTTTGGTGTTTCACTCATATGTGATGACATTGGACATGGAAGAAGCTTCCACTCTCTTAAATGCTCACTAAAATGTTGGTTGGGTGTATTGAATGTTGAAGTAGAAACAAAGTTTAGAACTCACTTTTGTTTTGAAAATCAAAGAAGAAAGCTTCTTTTCTCTGTATTCTAACCTTATCTCTACAACTTTCTTTCCCAAAACTTTTCAAAGCTTCTATTTGACACCCCCAAATTGAGAAGTCAAGGGGGGTTTATATAGGCCAACTTGGGGGTGGTTTTGGGGTTTTAGAAGTATTCCCACTGGCTCCAAACATCTGAAAACATAGAACTACGTCGTTTTGGTTTTTAATTAATCAAAATGGAACCCCAAAAATATTTGCAAAAACACACTGTTCTAGAGGAGAGTGCCACGGCGATAGTGGGCCAGTGCCACGGCGGCACTGCTCCTCAATCGCCTGGATAATCACATTTAGGCCCCCAGAGGTTCCGGTATTCGCGAAAAGGCCCTATTTCGTCCAAAATTCACAGAAAATGCATACGAACTCCAAATTGAGGTTGTGATATACTGTTAGAAAGGTAATGGAGTCTATTTTTCATAAAAAATAAATCAGGGATAGGTCACTTTGAAAAGGTTTGTGGTATTTGCGATAAAAGTCGATTGATCGCCTTTTTTGCCTTCGAAAATTCATAATAAACTTGTTTTAAATCCAAAAATTATGTGTGATATACGGTTGGAAAGCTATTAACCTCTAGTATCCATGAAAAATATTTGAAAATTGTTATGGTGCTCAGGTTCTAAAGTCAAATTCTGATCAAACTGGTCAAACCTAGAATTCCCGGGAAGTTCTGGAAACCTCTGGGAGCTCCCAGGAGCTGACGTTTTCGCTCGATTTTCTTTTAAAACTCATTTTAATACTTTCCACGTGATCTAGAATGATCCGAACGAATTTGGATAATTTTGGTCAAACTTGGTCAAACTTGGTCATACCTTGGTCAAATCTGGTCAAACCTTGGTCAAACCAGTCAACGGGGACTTTCCGGGTCTTCCGAGGGTCTCTGGGAGTTGACGATTTCATCCGATTTTAATTAAAGACTCATTTTATCATTTTTCTTATGACGTAGCATGTTTCCAGAAATTTAGGGCCAAATTCGAGAGCTTTTGGGCTTTCAGGGGCATTTTGGTCATTCTGAGCATTTTGAGAAATAGAACTAACTTCCAAGAGTCCTTTTGAGTCTTTTCGATCATTGTGAACCACCAAGCTATGGGTCTCCTAAATCTGATAGCCGACAAAATGGGGTGTCTACACAAGTGTAAATGGTGCGTTCATAGACTAGTTATTATATTATAACGATGTATGGTGTTCACATGAGTTCTTAAAAGGGTTGACCTCTAAGAGTTCTTAAAAGCGGAAAATAAGAGCAATAAAATGATGTGATAATATAATCAGTTCCGGTTAGTCAGTTAAGGTCGATACGGTCGGTCTTAGGGTTTTAAGACAATAGGAGTTGAGTAATGTTTTTGGAATAAAAGAGGAAAGATATTAATAGTATCACTACTATATATCGTTGATAACTGTAGTTACTTTATATCTACGAGACTGTGTTAGTTTATTCTCACTCATCTTTCAATAAGCTAACGACCTTCATTGCTTGGACATTCCGCATCCACCCTACCCTATCTATGCTATTACAGGTAATGAACTGGATGACCGTGGCTACTACCCAGAGGAGGGCTATGACGAGGGTAAATCTGTTGAAGTTGGAGAAGTTGGGGAAGACTTTTACGTGAATGATTACCTTTACGCATGTTAAAGAATAAGATAGTTTTAGTTTATGTTTCTGTCAACTTTGTTGTAATTGGTACTTAGGGAATTTGTTGCTTATAAGCCTTTTATCTTTCCTGCAGTACACTCTGATGATTTTGCAATAGTTAGAATGGTTGTAACACATTAAGCTATGTATATTATTGTTCCTGTTGTTTGGCTAGACTAGTACTGTGTGATGTAGACAATTTAGTGACATTCACCCGTCATTCCCTATGGACCTGATCGGGGGAGAACAAATCCTATTTATATGCCTTAACATGCGTTTGTTAGTACCTTTTTATCCTGTTTTTGTATGTTTTTACTTTATTTTCTATTTTCTGATAGGATTTGGAAGAAATCAAGTATACCAGGCTAAACAGGGTGAAAAAGCACCAAGAAAGAAGCTGAAAAAAGCCAATCGCGCGCGCGACCCGTTCGCGCAAAAATGACAGAAATCACTCGCGCGAGGTCCCAATTACGCGCTCGTGCGGCTTGCGCGCGCGAACTGTGTAAAAATGGAACTTGCGTATTCACTCTACTGATGATTCCTACGTGAACGAAACTGCCTAATTACGTCCAGATTGCAAAATATAGCAGTTTTAGTACGTTTCAGGTTAGGAAAGCTTCCAAAACTTGTTGTAAATCTATATATACCCTATTTTAGGTTTTAAAAATTAAAGTGCGTAGTATTCAATCTCTGTGGGTTCGACATTTACTTCCACACTGCAAATCTTTTGAAAGTAAAGCATAAGTAAGCATACTTTTATATCTTGATTTTGACAAGATCAATTTTTGGCGCCGTTGCCGGGGATTGCATTACTACCTTTAGTTTTAGAATCTTAGTTTAGTCAATTCGTAAATACTAGATTAGGTTTTATTTATTGATTATTTTTTTCTTCTAATTTTTCATTTTTGGTTTAAGTTACTAACTTTTCTTTTATTTTTGCAATTTCTTAGGAACTCAAAATTCTAGCGTTTCGAGTGGAGCAGTTGTGCACACCAAAGGAGCTTACGCAAATCAATAAAAAAAAATTTCAAGTAAATTGCTTCTTGTGAAACTCGCTTTAAACCACTGTAAGTCGGGGCGCTGTGACACACTATTTGCATTAGTTTAGGGTTAATTGCACTGCATTAGCTAGGACACCCAGGGTGCTGGGAATTGACGTGATCACTGCATTACAAGATAATTTATATGCATCACAGTAGTTGAGTGCTTGTTATCTTAGTTGCGTGACTGCTATTTGTTTTTTTTTTATTTGAGTCAGTTTTTGTTTTTAGTTTATTTTCTTTTAGTTTATGTTTGGTACACGCTCAAGTAAACCGGAATTAAAACCTTGCGATCTTGAACTTGAACGTACATTAAGAATTAACAAGTATTCAAACATAACTTCAAGAACTAGGTTAAACATAGACGACGAATTAACTCCGAAACCATCGTCGTTGTTTGAGTCCGAAATACATAGTACCCTTAAAAACCTAAAGAAACCACGCTTTATTAACGTAGAACCTATTCCAATGGCCGACATTGGAAATAATCAAAACAATGGAAATAACAATAATAACCCTAATATACCACCACCTCCTCCACTTAAAGATTACTTTATTCCTACGACTTACACGCCTCAAACATGTATTGAGATAAAGTCATCTACCATCTCGCTACTTCCATCTTTCCATGGCCGTCTAAATGAAGATCCATAACAACACTTAGGAGATTTTCAGGATATATGCTCTACTTTGAACATTCAAAACTTAAATGATGTTGAATTAAAATTGCGGCTCTTTCCATTCTCTTTAAAAGATAAAGCGAAGTATTGGCTCTAATCTCTTGAGTTAAACACAATTAAAACTTGGGAAGCCTTACACACCGCATTTTTACAAAAGTTTGTCCCAATCACAAGAACAAATCAGATAAGGAAATCTATAACTAATTTTGTGATGCAAGATGGGGAAATACTTTATGACACATGGGAGAAATTTCAAGAATTATTACGTTCCTGCCCATATCATCAGGTTCCTAAGTGGCAATTAGTTCAAGTCTTTTATGAGGGACTTATTCCATCTGTTCGTAATACTGTCGATGCTGTTTGTGTGGGTACCTTCCTACACAAAAGTGCCGATGAGGCCTGGAAAAATTTTGAAACATTGAGCAAGAACTCGATGCATCAGGCTGTGTCGGTACGTTCTGAGGGATATCTTTCGCAACCTAAACGTGAGGTAAAGTTTGAGTCAAGTCATTCAATTGAATTTCAGGAAATATCTAAAAAACTTGACCGACTTTTGACAATGAATCAAATGTCGGGTTCACCCTCTTATGAAAGTTGTGCAATATGTTCCGATCCTTCACATTCTATCCTTCCATGTCCATCGACAATTCAATTTCCAAAATCCGTGGACCAATACATTAATTCTATTCAATAATACCCACGAAATAATTATAATTCGACTACTAATAATCCAAACGTGCCATGGAGAAACCATCCTAACTTCTCGTGGAAAAATAATACTAATAATCCTAATGAGGCAACTAATTTTCCAAATGCGTATCGGCCGCAATTTCAACCTAATCAATACCAACAACCGCCTCCTAATCCGAGCCCTCCAAGTGGTAACGCTTTTGAGGAGAAGGTGTTGGCATCCCTTAATAAAATTGAAACACAAGTACAGGCACAAGCACAAATAGTACACTCACACACACAATTCATTGCGAAGCTTGAATCCCAAATGGGACAACTAGCTACTGTAGTGAGTCGTAGAAACGAGGGGACGTTGCCTAGTCAAATAATTCAAAACCATAAGGGACAATACGAGGTTAAGGGGTCAAATGAGCAAGTAAACGCCGTCTCAACTACTACACGAGAGGAAGAGGTGATAAAAATTCCGAATGAGAATGTGATTGATATGAAAATCAACTTTAATACAAAGAAGGGTGAGAACGTGAGCCAAAATATAAGAAAGAAAAAGAAACGGCCCTGACTAATCATATACCGAAATTGCCCTTTCCACCTAACGTTGATGAACCATCAAATTTTCCAAAGAAAGGGTCAAAGGTTGAGGATATACTTGAGGTATTTAAACAGGTTAAAATCAATATTTCATTCCTCGATGCTATTAAACAAATTCCCGCTTACGCTAAATGTCTTAAAGACCTATGCACTCAAAAACGTAAATTGCGTAGTCATACTCCGAAAAAGGTCTTTCTCACAGAAAAAGTAAGTTCTATTTTTCAACACTCACCTCCAAAGTGTAAGGATCATGGTACACCAACTATTTCATGTGTCATAAGTGACACTGTCATCCATAGGGCTCTCCTTGACTTAGGTGCGAGTGTTAATCTCTTACCTTATCACATCTATAAACAACTAGGTTTAGGTGAACTTAAGCCTACGGCTGCTACTATTCAATTAGCGGATCGTTCCGTCAAAGTACCTAGAGGAATCATCGAGGACGTCTTAGTTAAAGTTGATCAATGTTTTTATCCTGTTGATTTTATGGTCCTTGATACCGAACCTATCTTAGATGCTAGGAAGCACACTTCTGTTATTCTTGATCATCCATTCTTAGCCACCGCTAATGCGCGTGTCAATTGTCGAACAGGGGTGATGAAAGTGTCCTTCGGGAATTTGAACTTAAAATTAAACGTGTTTAATGTTGTCGATCAACCTCCCAAAGACGATGATTATCTATGTATAGAGGGTAGTGAGGTTATACAACAAATTGAAACTACTAATGCATTATACATGGGTAAGGAAAATAATATAATTCGTAATGAGCGGATGAATTTAAATAATCTGGACCCTAAAGATGAATTTACTCAGAAGGTAAGAAATAGATTTGAACATAATAAGGATGAATCGTCAATTGAATTAATCCAAAGCGACGTTATTTCTGCATACCATCGGGCTCTTCCTGAAATCCTTAGGGGTATAAAGTCCGATTTTCAGCCTCCATAAAATCTTGAGCTAGAACGGTCTAGCTAAAGATGTAAAAGACAGTGCTTCTTGGGAGGCAACCCAAGCTTTAATTCATCTGTTTATCTTATTTTTGCATGTTTTTTGGTCATTTTGGTCAGTTTTTGAGTTTTCTGGACAGGTTTGGGGGTTGGAGTAAAGTTATGTTTAATTTATATACATAAAATAAGTGAACCGAGAGAAAATATCCTTCTCGCGCGCGCGCAGCTTGCTCGCGCGAGAATGTGCCTTAGTGAAATTTTTGTTTATTTTTTGTTTATAAGCTCTCAGGTTCTCCTCGCGCTTCGATTCGCGGGCGCGAGGCTGTCTCGCTCGCGCGAGATTTTCACAAAAAAAAAAAACAAATTTGGGATTCGCGCGCGCGACGGCCGCTCGCGCTGACTGCTCGCTCGATCCCCCATTTTCCTAATTTTTTCTTCTGCTTTCTATATCCTTCTCCCCCACCTGTTCGAGTAGTTTTTACTTCACTGTTTCCATTTTTTAGGTATTTTTTTTATCGAGTCTTTTGTTGTTTTCTTGTTTATAGTTATGTTTTATTTTCTTTTATAGTTATTATCTTTTTGTTTTCATAATTTTGTTCATTTTCTTTTCGTTTAGCTTAGTTATAATTCTTTTAGGTTCTTTTATTATTGTGTTTGTTTGTTTTCTTTTATCAAGAAGTAACAGGTAACATTGAACTTTATTGCCATATTCCTTTGTGTTCACCTATTCTATGCTTGTCAAGATCGAGGTAATATCGTTCCTTCCTTATGTACTTTCCTTGCTTTTATTTTATTGTTTCATTCGAGACAATGAAAGGTTTAGGTTTGGGGATATGCACTCACATGCACATTATATGCACCGATTTTTCAAAAAAATTTCAATATGTGTGCTTAAATAATCGATGTTACCGACGTTTTTGCAATCTTGATTCGATACTTCTTGTTATGTAACTTGGATTGCTATAGAATGGTAAACATGAGAAAATGTAATTAAATATTTGCTAAAGTCATGTTGAAACATTTTAGGTCATGTATTGTTTGAATCACAGTTTTACATCATAGATTTGAACACAAACATATGCACTGCATGTAGTCGCTTGAATACATGTTTGATGTGAACTTTAATATGATTCGGATTTTTAGATAACACATGGTGGAGACTAGACCCGGTGAGCTTTTGAGCCTATCTTTTCTTTTTAGAGGGTTATAAATACATCTTGTGTTTATCGAATTTCATTGAAATAGCGCATTAACTTGTTGTTTAGTCTCATTATTCTTGTTTTGGTTGATAGTCAAGTTAAAATATTTGTTACCATGCTAAATAATCTTCCATTGTAAACGTTGAAGAACTATATCACCTTAGGAAATGATCTTAGGCCCTTGTTTGTTTATTACCGACCGATAAATGAAAAAAAAATTTCCTTAGTTTGCACTTTTGAGCCGTAAAATGCCTTTTTCTTTAATTATCATTATCCTGTTTTTGCTCCAACTTGACCAACTTGGAGTTCACCACTGAAAGATTCGTCACCTTTTAGTGTTGATAAGGCGATGTGTTGATTGGGAAGAAAAAGATAAGATGATATTGAGGTAGTTGCTTAGAAATCAATGAATAATCATCCGACAAGCAAGAAAAAAAAGGGAAAAGATTGAAGAGATTGAAAAAAAAGGAAAGAAATAAAAAAAGAAATATAAAAAAGAAGGGAATGAAAAGATGAAGTTGGTAGAAGAGAGAATGAAAGAAATCGAACATGCCTTACAATGCCATTCTGAGATGAAACTACCTAATGAATCCTTCTATCCTTTTTCCTTGCCCGAGCCACATTACAACCTTTGAAAAGTCCTATTTGATCCTATGAAACGTGGTTTGGATATGTAAACGATGGGAGGGGGATTAAAACATGGTAATGAGTAATTTTTCTTGATTGTTGGCATCCTATCCATGAGACTACCGTTCTTTCATGTCATGCGTCTTTTTCGAGTCATATGTGAGCATTTCTCATTTTGAAAATATATTTCTTTTCTCCCATATATTAGAAAAATTACACCTGTTGCTGAGTGTTTTATTTGAGAGTGTAATTAACGTTGTAAGATTTGTAGTCGAAGCATAGTTGGATGGTTATCCGAGTTATATTCCATGTTCATGACATATGCGTGTTCATTTGACTACCACATCACACACGTGCAATTTTATGAGAAACTCTATTGAGTTATACGATACATGTGCTTGAGATTGTTTTTCATAATTTAGGTGGGCGTTTGATTGCATTTCTCCTTGTTCATTCTTCTATTTTGAATCATTGTTTTATAATAAGGAGTATTGACTATTATATTTTTCATTTTTAAATAAAACTCTTCAAATTTACAAGTTAATAAAGATGGTTGCGGGTGACTTGTTGATGAGAACCCTCACGAGACTTCACTCGTTCGACTAGGGACACCTAGGGGTTTAAAAGGCTTGTTGCATAAGCTAAGTGCAATCGCGATCCATGCGAAAATAGAATAGATTTTTATTAACAGTTTTATTTTTATTTTCTTTTTGCTCGAGGACTAGCAAAATGTAGGTTTGGGGGTGTGATCGGGAGAGAACAAATCCTATTTATATGCCTTAACACGCGTTTATTAGTACCTTTTTATCCTGTTTTTGTATGTTTTTACTTTATTTTCTATTTTCTGACAGGATTTGGAATAAATCAAGTATACCAGGCTAAATAGGGTAAAAAAGCACCAAGAAAGAAGCTGAAAAAAGGCAATCGCACCCACGACCCGCTCGCGCAAAAATGCCCGAAATCGCTCGCGCGATCTGCTCGTGCAAGGTCCTAATTACGCACTCGTGCGGCCTGCACACGCGAACTGTGTAAAAGTAGAACTTGCATATTTCACTCTATTGATGATTCCTACGCAAACGAAACTGCCTAATTACGCCCAGATTGTAAAATATAGCAGTTTTAGTACGTTTCAGGTTAGGAAAGCTTCCAAAACTTGTTGTAAATCTATATATACCCTATTTTACTTCAAATTAAGGGATGGTCATTAATAGATACATCCTACATACAACCATATATACACACTTTCAGCCATTGAAGGGAGGGAAGCAAGGATAAGAAGAAGAAGACCAAGGATTTCCATGGCCTCCTCCATCAACCTCTTGCCGATCTTAACTTCCATGGCAGCTTAAACCTAGATCTACGGTTTCAATGAAGCCCTAGTCGAGTAATAGGGAGTTATTTATGTTTTTATTTTAGTTTTATTATGTATGGATGACAGTTACATGTTCCGAGGATTTTTATAAATAAATCGTACTTCTATTGATTAAATCATTATTTTCAAAGTTTATTCTTGTCTTAGATCTATTTTGACTGTAGTGTGCTCAATGATCTATGCTTGCTGTGCTTGTTTAGATTATTTACATGTAATGGTGCTTAAATTGAATTGTGCTATCAAGTATTCGAATAGTCCATGCCTAGATTAGACGGATTATACCACAACCCTAGTTTAGTGTGGGATAATTCGTGCTAACCGAAGATCGATTATGTTGGTGGTTGAACCATAGTTATTTTCTTGACGGAGGAATTGGGCTTGTAGCTACAATTTCCCATTATCATCCAACTTAATAAGCTAAAATAATTCGTAAATACCCTTATTATGAAGCTAGTGGTGGATTTGCAATCTTAGGTTCCTTAAACTTATTATAAAAACAAATATTTAATTGCTTTCATAATTTAAATTTACTTTTATGGTTATTAGTTTAATTCAAATTAAATCGAAAATCTGTTTTTCTTAATTAACTAAATTTAGTTTTTAAAAATTAAAGTGCGTAGTATTCAATCTCTATGGGTTCAACCTTTATTTCCACACTGCAAATCTTTTGAAAGTAAAGCATAAGTAAGCATACTTTTATATCTTGATTTTGACAAGATCAGGACCCAAAAAGGAAATTTGTTTTTTTTCAATTTTTGTTGTTCCAGGGCATGATAGGATTTTTGGCATTAGAGCCTTAGGTTTGATACTTTCGTTCACTAACTATGCCACACCATCTGGTCGTAGCATTTAAGATATATGAGATGAGATATGAGTTTAAGATAAATTCGTCCTTTAGTTTTCTTTATAGGTTAGAATGGATCAGGACTTCCATATGTTTGTGGACGATCCACTTGGAAGGCACATGATTCATGGAGACATGTTACAGCCCGCTATACCATAGATATGTCTTAGCTATATTCGTTAGACGGCTAGTTATTATTTAGAGGAGAGGATGTGGAATTCTCTACACATTGAGGGCATGACACGACAAAGATGCACATGAATGCGTATCACTATGTGATGACCTGAGCAACTATATACCATGAGATGCCTCAACTAATCCAGAGTAAGCTGGAGATGGACGCGATCGAGTTACAAGCTATTTTGGTAGGATCAATTCCGCCAGTACTGGCAACACATGTAGCATCACTGCTACCCAACGCACCAGTACTAGAGCCACGGGATCAACCTGATGATCCAGATCCAAATCCAGAGCCAGAGCCAGAGCTGATTCCGGATGACGAGGAGCTAGAGGATGAGCATCCTGATTAGTATATAGACAGGGATGGTGAGGAGTAGCCTATAGGTGATGATGAGAAGCCAGAGGATGACCTTGAGGAGCTAGAGTATGCTCTAGTAGATGACCCAGAGGATGATATGGAGGATCCAAAGCCAGTTGATGTAGATGACATAGTTAAGGAGGATGTGGTAGTTCTGAAGGACGATATAGTGATAGGAGATGATGAGGTGGTAAAGGTAGCCAAGGAGGATGTTCCTGACAAGGAGATCATTACACCTAAGATACCCGTGACACCTGTACTACCAGCAGGACCCATAGTGTATATGGTAGCCATTGCTAATATGGTAGCAGAGTGGGTAACACAGATAGTTATATAGCCAGATGGATTCATTATAGGATAGGCCGAGCAAGTAAAGGCTATAGCCGTAGTTGGGGGATTTGTAGAGATAGTCGCTGATATTGCTGAGCCAATATTTGGTATTGTGAATATGGACATTGATGAGATGATGGTGGAAGATTGGGATATAGGAGTGGTAGTTGGAGGTCTTACTGCTCCAACAGAGGAGATCCACCTGTGGAGATGGACATTGCATTCGAGGATGAGGCACCACCAGCAGGATCCGATGCTAATCACTTTCGAGTGACGATCTATAGGGTTAGATTTTCTAGTTTATCAGGACAAGTTATCCACGTAATTTTGGGAGCTTGAGAGATAGGTATTGGACCATAGCTTTTGTATAGATGTTTATCAATAGTAGTAGCATTGTAAATATATGACTATAGTACTTGTAATAGTTTATGTCCCATGTGGTACAGTATTTGACTATCATGTACTCCACGGTACATCTTTTGATATATATATATTAGCAGTACTTTTGATATATTAGTGGTGTGATTGAGTTAATATATGCTAATTAGTAGAATTGTTAGTTCTTATGATTTATCACTCTACATTGATTTTGTTTCGCCAAGAAGCCTTTCAGCTAATCTATAGGTCTCTTATAGGTACACTTCATATGAGATCACTCTTGTTAGACCTAGAAGGAATCTTCAATGACTTTGAGCACCTATTCCCGAGGGCATGGATCCAACTGGTGTCTTTGAGGCATTTATGCAGAGGATGGAGCACGTAGGTGACACCTATAACCATGCTACCAATCAACAACCTGTCCAACCCCCTATTGTACTGTTTCTCCAAGATAGACCGGCGATAAACTACTCAAACATTTTTGTGGATTACGTCTAGAGAAGTTCTATGGATTAACCAAGCCATTGAAAGCTGAGAAGTAGATAAGGGAGATGGAGCTGATATTTGAATCCTTGCAGTGTAATGAGCAGGATGTGCATTGTCTTGCTACATTTTTGCTTACTTATGCTGTCGCGGATTGGTAGAAAGCCAAATGAGCCACCAGAGGAGTTAAAGCTGCAAGGAGGATACCTTGGGGGATGTTTAAGGGGTGATTTCTGGAGAAATATTTCCCAGAGTAAGAGAGAGATCAACATGGGAAGAATTTTCTCAGTTTGGTTTAAGGAAACTAGATGGTAAGAGAATATACAACCCTGTTCGAGTGATTGTCTAGATTCACTCAGCACATGATCGACACCCCACATAAAAAGGTGAAAATATTTCACTAGGGACTAAACCCCCACATACGACATATGATGATTGGGCACCTTAACCAATCGTTTAAAGGATTAGTGAGACTTGCTGTGAGTCTGGAAAAGGATGCCTATCTAATACAACGACAATAGATGAATCGACCCAAACCTTTGAGGGGCTTTCAACAGAGAAATTTCTAGAATTTGTCGTCAATGAATAACAAAGGGTGGAGACCTCAGGGTGACTTTGAAGGGAATAAGCGCACCTAGGATGGAACTAGTAAACCTCAAACTAGTTACCCTCAACCCAAGGAATATCGTCAGCAAGGGCCATAATAGGAGGCATTGCTTACCCACTGTCAAACAGTGGAGGATGTTATAACTATGGAGTACCCAGGCATATTGTGAAGTTCTGCACAGCCTCCAGGGTAAACCACTGATTGGATATTGTCTGTCAAAGTTGTAACAAGTCAGACCATGTGAGCAAGGATTGTCATGCACCTCGCAGAGGATACAATGGAGTACCTGTCCAAGGAGTGCAAGGACCCCCAGATCAGATTTGGGTAAACGCGATAATTCCATAAGGGATATACTTTAATGTCGAGGAGCAATAGAATCTAGAAGGTATGCTTGTACTTTTTTGCAGTCAAGTTAAAGCCTTATTTGATACTGGTGCTACACGTTTATTTATTGTTGTTAAGATTGTACGACAATTGGGTTCAGAATCCTAAGCACTTGATCCAGCACTTAATGCTATGTCACCCTTGGGAGTGACTATTAATTTGGTTAAAGTGTGTAGAGATTACCCATTGACCCTGGAAGATAGGAATCTTTCGACAGATTTGGTAATTCGGTCAACGTCAAAATTCGACAGTATCCTAGGAATGGATTGGCTTACCAAGTACATTGCCAACTTGGACTTCCCTATCAGGATGGTTGTATTTCCAATACCAGGACGACCGATAATCAAATTTCAATGTCATCTGGCAAGCAATATATTTCTCACAAGTTATTTGGCTACAATTAGAAGTATAAGTACGGAACCCATGATGGATCATATCCCTATTGTACAAGATTTTTGAAGAAGTATTCCAGGATATTAAAGGATTCCACCAAAAAGAGAAATAGACTTTTGTATGGAACTAGTACTTGGAACATTGCCTATATCTAAGACTCCATATCGGATGGCGCCAACTGAGATGTTGGAGTTAAAGAAGTAAGTTCAAGAACTTGAGGATTTAGGCATTGTTCACCCAAGTATGTCACCTTGGGGAAGACCCATCTAATTCTTGAAGAAAAAGGATGGAACACTTTGATTCTGTATAAATTACAGAGAGTTAAATAAGGTTACGATTAGGAACTAATACCCACTTCTTGGGATAGATGATCTATTCGACCAATTGCAAGAATCAAGGATCTTTTCGAAGATTGACTTGCGTTTCGGATATCACCAGTTATTAGTTTAACTGGAGGATGTATCAAAGACTATTCAGGATGAGATATGGGCGTTACGAGTTTTTGGTTATGCCTTTTGGATTAACTAATGCACCAACAATATTTATGGATTTAATGAATAGAGTATTCAGACCATATTTAGATCAATTCATTATAGTGATTATTAATGACATCCTAATATACTCCAAGACAGAAGAGGATCACAAGGGGCACTTATAAATTACTTTGCAAACGCTTCGAGATAGTAAGTTATATGCGAAGTTCAGCAAATGCAAATTTTGGCTACCAGAGGCCAAATTTATGGGACATGTTATATCTCAAGATGGTATCTCTGTTGACTCATCTAAGATCGATGCAATCATAAGCTAAAATAGGCTAACTAACGCTACAGAAGTTAGAAGTTTTCTCGGCCTACTAGGATATTATCGGAGATTTGTAGAAAGTTTCTCCAAGACCGTAGGACAAATTTGACAAGGAAGGAGATAAAGTATGAATTGATGAATAAACATGAGCATGCATTCCACGAGTTAAAGGAAAGGTTGATTTCTGCACCAGCATTGGTAATACCCAAGAGTAGAGAATAGTACATAATCTACAGTGATGCATCGCACCGAGGACTTGGTTGTGTGCTTTTGCAAAATGGAGAGGTTACTGCATATGGATCTAGACAGTTGGAAGTATACAAGAAAATTTACCCTACATATGATCTAGAAGTAGCAGCGATAGCATTTGCATTGAAGATTTGGTGACACTATCTAAATGGAGAGAAGTTCGATCTATTTTTTGATCATAAGACCTTAAAGTATCTGTTCTCTCAGAAGGAGTTGAACATACGACAATGAAGATGGATGGAATGACTATGACTTTTCATTATAATATCATCTGGGTAAAGTAAATGTCATAGCAGATGCTCTGAGCTGTCGACCTCAGCTAGTAATCGTTGTGTTACTTATAAGAGAATGGCAAGCTTTAGAAGTTTTAGCTGAATTCAATCTTCAGATAGTGGAAACAACTGAAGGACAATATCTTGGATGTCTTATGCTATAGCCAATGTTGATCAGCAATATCATAGAGGCTCAATAGACAAAAGGGGACCTAAAGTTGTGGTTAGCCAAGATGTCAGCAAATGAACTAGAGGTATGGAGTATTGGTATAGATGGAGCCTTATTCTGTAAAGGTAAACTTTGTGTACCTAATGAGGAAAATATCTAGAAAGAAATATTGGATGAAGCACATAAGTCACAACTGACAATACATCCTGGAGGTACAAAGATGTTCAAGGACTTGAAGAGGGATTTCTGGTGGGATGGAATGAAATGAGAAGTAGCCAAGTATGTAGCTTAGTGTCTTACATGTAAGCAAGTGAAGGCGGAACACTAGAAATCACATAGACTACTACAACTATTACTGATTCCCTAGTGGAAATGTGAACATATAACCATGGATTTTATGGTAGGTTTGCTAAAATCTCAACAGAACCACAACGCTATTTGGGTAATAGTGGATCGACTTACGTAGACAACACATTTTATCACCTACAGTATGATGTATCAAGTCGAATGATTGAGCCAGATATATCTACAACACGTTGTATGACTGCATGGTGTACCTACTTCTATCATGTTAAATCGAGATTTTCTCTTACTGCAGAATTCTGGAAGAGTCTCCAAATAGCGATAGCGATGGGAACAACACTGAACTTGATTTCAGCCTTTAATCTACAGATCAATGGACAAACTGAACGAGTTAACCAAGTGATGGATGACGTGGTATGAGCTTGTGTCATCATTTTTGAGAGTTTTTGGAGATGCACCTACTATTGATCGAGTTTACCTACAATAATAGCTACCATACGAGCATAGGAATGGCACCATTTGAGGCTTTATATGGAAGACCTTGCCAATCGTCTCTATATTGGGCCGAAGTAGGATCCAATTACTTCTTGGGCTAGAGATGGTATGAAAAACAAGCTAGCAGATCTAGATCATACGTAAAAAGATTAGGACAGATTAGATGCAACACAAGAGTTATGCTAATAAGCAACGCAAAGACTTGGAATTCATAGTTGGAGATCATGTACTACTTAAGGGTTCACCTGTTCGAGGGATTGTTCATTTTGGTCAGAAAAGAGGTGATTATCATCATGATTTATCGGAACATTCGAGATTCTAGAGCATGTTAGGAAGGTTGCATATCGAATTGCGTTACGTCCGAAGATGTCAGGAGTGCACAACGTTTTCCATATCAATATGTTGAAGAAGTGTGCCCATAATCTAGCACACGAGATCAACTTCAAAGACATTGATGTCAATGATAACGTTATGTTCAACGAAGCACCAGTGCGAATCCTAGATCATGGAGTCAAGAAGCTGAGGAACAAGGATATTCCATTGGTGAAGATTTAGTGGAAACATTATGATGAAGGAGAAGTTTTGTGAGAGCTGGAGTCAGAGATACAAGAGAATTTCCATTTTTGTTTTAGCTCCACTACTTCCGATTTCGAGGAAGAAATCTTCTAATAAGTGGTGGATGATGCAATACCCTGTATTTATAGTATTTTACAGCACAAGGAGATTCTATATCCTTGCTTGGACCATATTTGTAATTTCACTTTTGATCGATCGATAATGTTTCAAGCGATAACGAATTTCTTTATTCAATCGATCAAAGTTGTTTCATGCGCTTTCGATCGATCAAACTACCTCGTCTCTCGATCGATCGACCTGTCTTCGATCGCTCGACTGTGTCTCTGGTCCGATCAATCGAACTACCTCGATCGATCGAACACAAGGATTAATTTGCTGCATGGCAGAGGTTTGAGATCACGGTTTCATCGTGATCTCCCAACCCGGGGACTACTCAGACATCGTCTAGAGTGTCACAAATTTATTATTAACGTAAAAATTCATTAAGCTTGTGTTTGGATGAGGTTTAAACATGAAATCAATGAAAATCTATGATTTATCAACTACCAACACGTAAAATGATGATCTATGCAGATTTAAACTATGTAAACTACTGAAAGAATGCAAACAAAACTGATATATCAAAACCTGGAACGAACGAGCTATTAATAACCTTTAAACTTCACTTGAATTCAATGTTCAATCACCAAAACCTACAAAAATCAAAGTAGAACACTCTCTCTCTATGCAAAAACTGATAAAATGTAAAGTGGGCGTCCCTATGGACGTCTACAATATGAGTATAAATAGCAGAAACCTAATGCTAGGGTTCCCCATACATTCTGCTGCGTGCGCGTAAAAATCTGATAAAAGGCATGTTCGATCGATCGAACGTTTCTCGATCGATTGAACTCTTGGGGACTTCGATCGCTTGAAATTATCTCGATCGATCGAACCTTCGATCGATCAAATGGTCTTCAATCGCTCAAACTCTACATTTCAGCTTTTACATGTCTTCTTTAGAATTCAACATTTCCCTTCATCGTTATCTTTCTATTCTTCACACAGCAACTGCAGTCTGCACAAATTACAGCTAAAAACGCACAACTTATCATAGTTTAATCAATATGTTCATAAACTAGCATTGTAATTCAAATTGCAGATAAATGGAGGAATTGTAAACTAAATCCATACTTTTTCTTCTTTTAGCGCGGTTGTATTTTACAAATACTCCCGCTTGTCACAACCCCCAACTTGCGAGTTGCTAGTCCCTAGCAATAGAGCGAAAATAAAAACAAGCTAAACTATAACTATAACGGAAAAACAAAAATACTAAACCAGACTACTAAACTAATCATAGCAAGAAAGAAAACTATCTAACTCACTTTTGCAGAAATCGCGGTTGCATTTAGCGAATACAACAAGCCGTTAAACCCCTAGGTTCCCCTTAGTGGACGAGTGTTGTCTCGTGAGGGTTTGCTGTGAATATACCCACAAAATTCTCTGATTTAGCTCAAAAAGATATAGAACAATCTTTTAAACATTCCCTTTTTATTCAACTATTAATTTAGCTCTACAGACATATCATCCTCATTCAAACCATGAAAGAAATGCACATGATCCTCATGTCATCAAGATAAAAATAACATAAGTGTCACATCCATGTATCCGTGTGTGTTTGACATTAACAGCTATACATCGAACCTTATCTAGAGTTGTTTAAACAATCATACTCTCAGAACTTGTAGTTTCAACTCAATCCTCACATAGTTATTACACTCACAATTGAACATCTCACCGAAACTTGGTGAATAATAGTTGAATATGGTACAAAAGCTTTGATAGGAGTGATTTTTTTTGGATACTAATGCTTTCATATATAGTTGACTCTATAAAAGACGAACATTTTAGAGTGTATAGTCTCATGAAAGGAATACTACTTATTAGAGGAGCGAAATACCGTGGATAACTCAACTTGCACTTTCATGTTTAAACTAAGTCATCGAGAATCATTAAGGCTTTGACTCTTTGGATTTTTTTTTTTTTTAGTGGGATAGAAATGAAAGGGTAAGAACTTGCACATCTTTATCATGTGACTGTATTTAGTAATTTCTTTACTTTCTTCCAACCATCCTTTCCATACATATCATCATTCATTATTAATTTATTTTATATTTATTAATATGGATATATGCAGCCCTTCTCACCACTATTTCCTCCTCATACTTCAACAATCTAATCACATTGGGTGTGCAATGGGGTGTATTTAGGTCAAGGTATAAAGTTAGGAATTTAGAATTTCATATGGTTTCGGCATGATTTATTAGGCGAGGGGTTAAGAAAAACACATATTCAGAGATGTCAATATAGGTAAATGGAAAGGTAAGGAGTAAACAACGATGGCTTAAATCATTTTCCCAACTTCCTAATGTTAACACTTAAATGTCCATTGAGTTTTAATTGGTAAATCCTGAACGTTCTCCTCTATTAAGAAGCCAAAATAAAGAATTAGAGACTATTCAACGAATTCTAATCGGCATTTTCAATGAAGACAATTCAAAATTAATGTGATAATTCCCTCAGAAATGAAGATCGGATTCAAAAGCTCACTAAGGGTGACTAGTTTTCACTACTTCATTCTTTAAAGTACAAAAGTCGTATTAACTCTTATTTTAAGTTTTCTGCATAGCTATTAACATGTGCAAATGATTTGGATACAGGAATGGTCAACATATGCATTCATCCTAGAGAACTAGAAAAACGTGTGAACTTAATTCATAAAAGGATGAGAATAAAATGATCGTGTCATTGCTTGATAACAGCTAAACAGAAGTGAATATTCAAAATAATTCTACCAATTTAATTCAAAAATTGAAATTTAGGAAATTTTGAAATTTTAAGTTAATTCTAACTTCGAATGGAGATTGTATGACATTAGCAATAGATAGAGCGGTCCAGATTGTTAGGTAACTAATATGCACAGGTGATTATCTATCTACATCCCACCCCCAACTGAAAATTACAATGTCCGCAGTAGGTGATTTTCAAAAATAGATAGAGAGATATTACCTGAAATATCATCGTAAGAATCAAAATAGTAACAACCTGTACAGAAAATAGACACACTCCAAGCAGCAAAGATCAAAAAGATAAGCAATATAAAGCATCAGATCCAAGCATAAAATAGAACTACGCACTGGAAATATAGGAAAGTGAATGTACATAACAGAGAAAATCAGACATATCAAAATCCATTATAGATACAGAAATCCAAACTATCCAACCAAACCCATAATATCCAAAACAACCATACAAACCAAACCAACCACAATAGTCCAACAGTATACAAATATACGCAACAACCAACTAAAAACACCCAAACACAACCATACTGTCCAAAATAGCTACTAAACTACACATCATCGGCGACATCCGACAATATCTTAATGAACTCATCAGGAGCATCCCCACCGCCACCCTCGTCAATAGTCATAGCCATCACCTGAGCACTCGCAGTCGTGGTGTCTAGTGTAGATAAGGATGTGTCAACTACGACGGGAGAAGGTGGAAGTGGTACCTCCGCAGCAGATGGTGTCGCCGATGATGTGGATGGATCGGTAGGTGGTGCAAAAATAGGAGGATCAGGCATAGAAGGTGTTGCTGAAGTAGATGGTGCGGAAGGATCAACCGGAGGACCAGTAGGAGCAGAGGAAGATGGTGTAGTAGTGGGTGGTGGGGGTGGGGGTGCAGATGGAGGGAAAGATGGGGGCACAATCGGATCAAACCCTAGCTGGACTAATGGCATTGTCAGAATGGTGGATATGTGACCTATCTTGCCCTCGAGTCTAATCTGGGCCTCCCTCTCCTCTAATAGAAACTCGGGAATTGTAGGGAGAGGCGCGGAAGAGGACTCTCCCTGGGCAGGAGCCTGAGACCGCTGTCTCAACTCAAAACGGGCAACCTCCTCCATCGGGTCAACCTCCTCATCAGAATCACGCTCCTCAGCCTCTGTGGGCATCCTAAAAGCAGCTCCCTCAGTATCAGTCCCGTCTCCATGTCTCCTCTTCTCTCCCACCTTCGCCTTGCCTTTTCCTTTTTGCGTCCTCTTCTGCGCATTGGATCGGCGGGAAGCTGTCTCTCCAAAACGACTGCGGGACTGGGCAGTCGCATCTCCCGCCAAAGGAATGATACCCGCATGCTCGATCACCCTATGAATAGCCCAAGCACCCTTCAGGTGCTTCTTGGCCTGAATATAGCGTGTAGGGTGTCGCATGAAGTCGATGTAAAGGCGAGGTAAACAGACTGGCTGCCATGTCCCGATCGCGTATAAGACATGAGCATACCACGCCGCGATCTTCTCCCGATACGAGGTCACTAAAAGGCAATTACTCAGGGCAAGACGGAGCATATGGTAATTATCTGTGAGGTGGAGGTCGGGAATGAGAGCCTCGCCATCCCATGTCGGAAGAGCTCCTCTGGTGATCTATCGGATAATGATGGTCGGTGATAGCTGAGGTGTGTCGGGTCGATGTGGGCATACACAATTTGGTACCTCCGGTACCCCAAGAGCAGCAGCAACGGTGGCCGGGCTGAAAATGATCTCCCGGCCACGGAAAAATGATCGAAGAGTAAACGGAGCAACCGGGTCCCGGATCATCTTCGCACACGCCTCCCGTATTCAAGATAGATTTACGAGCTTCGGCTAGGAGAATAGTGCATACCACTGTGGCATGGCTCGTAACAGGGCGAGATACCACGGAGTAGAAAGCCAGGCAGTCTCAAGGGGACGCTCGATCATGACCTTCCGCGACTGGAAGTAACGAGTGAACCAAACACGGTCTTCCTCGTTTCTAAACCCGTGATCTGGAACTGGATCGGGTATAGCGAGGTCGAATGGCTTAGATTTGTGGTAGCCAGTAATCGGATTCATGATAAAGCCCTGAAAATGAAGAAACAACGAGAGAACATATTAGAACAGGGCAATTACAAAAGAGAAAGAAACTGCCACACTTCGATCGATCGAATCCTGTTCGATCGATCGAGCATATTGCAGGTTCGATCGCTCGAGAATGTTCGATCGATCGAACGGATGCTGGGTTCAATCGATCGAAACCCATTTGATTGATCGAGAACAGCGAAAATCAGTGGCAATGATGGAGAATGGGAATAGCCCAAAAACAACAAAAACGTTCATAACACTAAGAAAAGGAGTTAAAGAACAAATGGGGGCACCCCCATATGAATTTGAAATGGAAAGAAATATGAGGGGTGACTCGGGGCTCACCTCGAGAGACGCACTGTATGGATGGTGCTGGCGATGCCACTGATGATCCGAGGGGACCTGGAGCTCTTGAATTGATGTGGTTAGAAGGGGGGAGGCCAAAATCGAGGGGGCGACCTCTGTGCTCAATTGCTTGAGTAAGGGGGAGAGAGAGAGAGAGAGGAAACTGACGAAGTGTCTCGGCGATGCTTTGTTTAAAAACAGGTTTCGATCGATCGAGTAGGCTCGAGCAATCGAACCTTCGATCGATTGAGACGTCCTCAATCGCTCGAGGTCATGACAATCTCGATCGATCGAGATATGTTCGATCGATCGAACAAAGAAATCCTACAATATCCCTAAATTGAGAAATTACACACCCCCAACTAACCAACATTGATCTGGTCATACAGAATAAGGATAAAATAGTGCATTGCCAGAATATGTAAGCCAAAAACGTCAACCTCATAATAGAACATTATAAATTTTATATAAATAAATCCTTAGAATATCATCCACTTATAATATTCATGCCCCCAACTTGGTGTTTAAAACCTTATTGATAAAGAAAAATGAAAAGAAAGCTGAAATTACTAAAAACTCCATCCAGGAATACACTTCAATTGATGAAATAAAGTAGAAATGACAGAAAACAATTGAAGTAAAACACTATGCTTCGAGAATGAAAATTTCTTCTTCCACAACTTCTTCCACCAACCAGAACTGCAAATGTAGAGTCTGAACTTGATGATTCCCTTTCCCAGAACAAGCGGAAAGCAGCGAGGACATCATCGAGCAAGGCCGAACTCTCTAAGAAATTGATATCACAGGCAGAAGTTGATCCGCATGGATATAAGGATAAAGGAGTATGATTGCGCAACGGATTTTCCTCTTGCGGCGGAGTATTCGGGGACCGTATGTATTGCCCAAACCCATGGAAGAGTTGATGTGGAAGGTATAGCGGTGGGAATGGTAGATTCATAGTGATATTCCTGACAAAGGGAAACAGAAACGAAATAGAGAAAAAAAGTTAACAAGAGCAACAGAAACACAAAAAGGAAGAGCAAAACGAAAAGAAAAAGAACGGAATGTGACCCAGAGTTAACCTCACTATTGGCTAGATATCCCCAGGTGCACTAGCAGGTAGAGGGCATTGAAGCCTGAACAACAAATAGCTCAAATGGACATAAATATAGGGAACCACTTGGATGACCAGAAAGTCGTCAACATATGTGAAAATAGCATTGTGGCGTTCGGGCACCATATCGTGTAAGTCCTCTTCATCCCATGGCTCCCACATTGAGTCATTTTTCCATTGTTCCATTAGAGCGTCGTCGACCTCCCACACAGCATATATTTCCGGCTCTCCCTCCTCGTCAGGGAGTTCTATGTGTGCAAATGGGTTGATCTGAAGAAGCCCAGGATCATACGGGATATATCCGTAGGATAAGTCAACGATGTCATCGGCTCCTGTCCCTTGGTATGGAGATAAGCAAAATGTTATTTCATCAGCAGTCCACTATGGGTTCTGATACTCTGAATCAGCCCATGACCCTATCGAGTGAATATCGTCATCTCTTATAGTGGACAGCCTGCACGAGATAAAAGTGGAATAGCATATTAGGATCAGGATCACATTCAAAAAGACAGACAAAAGATAAAACAAAATGAAAAATAGGAAAAGAAACAATACAACAACATTGAGAGAACGCACTTGGGCATTTTAGTTTGAAGTATAGTCGGGCTCATCCAATTGGATGTGCTCGATCTCAGGTTGGAAATCTTCTAAAAACGGTTTCATCCTCTTGCCATTAACCTTGAAACTTCCATCGTTCTTAAGATTAAATAACTCCACGACCCCATGTGAAAAGACAGATTTGACTGTGAAAGGTCTTGTCCACCGGGTTCGGAGTTTTCCCGGAAAGAGATGAAGGCGTGAATCATATAATAAAACTTTATGTCCAGGTTCGAAAGATTTTCAAAAAATCGTTCGGTCATGACGAGCCTTCAACCGTTCCTTGTGGAGTTTGGCATTGTCATATGCATCTCGTCGGATTTCTTCCAGTTCTGCCAACTGCGGTTTCTGGAGATGTCCTCCTTCTTTAATGTCAAAGTTTAATGAGCGTGTTGCCCAATAAGCTTTGTGTTCTATTTCGACAGGAAGGTGACACGCCTTACCATACACTAGCCTATATGGAGACATTCCTAAATTTGTCTTAAAGGCCGTGCGGTATGCCCATAAAGCATCAGTCAGTTTGTAAGCCCAATCTTTTCTATTAAAACTAACCGGTTTTTCAAGTATGTGTTTGATTTCATGGTTAGCCAACTCCGCCTGCCCGTTTGTTTGTGGGTGGTATGCTAGAGCGATTTTATGGTGTACCCCATATTTCTTAAGTAGTGCTCCAAAGGCCTGTTGCAGAAATGCTTGCCTTGGTCACTTAATAATGCTTTTGGGGTTCCGAAACGCGATAAAATGTTTTCCTTAAGAAAAGACATGACTTTTTTGTGGTCATTGCGTCTCGTCGGTATTGCTTCCACCCATTTTGATACGTACTCCACAGCTAGGAGTATGTATTCGCAGTTGTTTGATTTAGGGAATGGGCCCATAAAGTCAATGCCCCAACAATCGAATATTTTAATTGTGATAATAGGGGTTAAGGGCATAGAATTTCTTTTTGAAATAGTACCTAGCTTTTGACAGTGTTGGCACGATTTCAGAAAGAATAAGCGTCCTTAAATATGGTGGGCCAATAAAATCCGCTGTGTAGGACTTTTTGTGCGGTCTTTTGGGAAGAAAAATGGCCACCACACGCTTCAGAGTGGCACGAGGCTAGAATTACGGTTATATCCTCATTAGGGACGCAATGCCTGATGACCTGATCATCACAATACTTGAATAAATAATGGTCATCGAAAAAGAAATGGCGTGCAAACGAGAGGAACCGCTTCTGGTCTTGATTCAACCAGTGTCTCGGAGTTTGTCCTGCAGCTAGGTAGTTTACTATGTCAGCATACCAGGGTAAATCTGAGACTGCCATAATTTGCTTGTCTGGGAATTCATCTTTGATTGGTATGGGCTCAGTATTGTCTGTGAATGTTAACCGAGATAAGTGGTCAGTAACCACATTCTCTACTCCCTTTTTATCCTTGATAGTGATATCAAATTCCTGGAGCAGAAGTATCCAACGGATAAGCCTCTGTTTCGCATCTTTCTTAGATAACAGGTACTTGAGGGCCGAGTGGTCTGAAAACAGACTATTGGGGACCCTATCAGATAAGACCTAAATTTATCCAATGCGAAGACTATTGCCAGTAACTCTTTTTCAGTAGTTGTATAGTTCATTTGGGCTTCATTGAGTGTTTAGCTGGCATAGTATATAACATAAGGCTTGTCGTCCTTCCTCTGTCCCAGGACTGCACCAATGGCGTAGTCACTAGCATCACACATTAGTTCGAATGGCAAACCCCAGTTGGGCGCCTGTATTATCGGTGCGGAGGTAAGGTGTTCTTTTAGTGCATCGAAGGATGTTTGACAGTTTTCCGACCACTCGAAAGGTGCATCTTTGACGAGTAGTTGGCACAGTGGTCGAGAGATGGCACTAAAATTTTGGATAAAGCGTCGATAAAATCCAGCATGTCCCAAAAAAGAACGGATGTCTCTAACTGTACGAGGGACAGGTAAATTCGAAATTATATCGATTTTTGCTTTATCGACTTGGATACCTTTGTCAGAGATAATGTGGCCGAGGACAATTCCTTTGGTTACCATGAAGTGGTATTTTTCCCAGTTTAGTACTAGGTGTTTGTCCTCGCATCTTGCTAACACGTTTTCAAGGTTTTCTAGGCAGTTATCGAAACTATGGCCAAACACCGAGAAGTCGTCCATGAAAACCTCGAGTGTCTGTTCAACCATATCGCTGAAAATGCTTAACATACACCGCTGAAAAGTAGCAGGTGCATTGCATAATCCAAAAGGCATGCGGCGGTAAGCGAACGTACCGAACTGATATGTGAATGTTGTTTTCTCCTGATCTTCAGGAGCAATTTCAATTTGGTTATACCCACTGTATCCGTCCAAGAAACAATAATACTTATGACCCGCCACTCGTTCTAGCATTTGATCCATGAATGGCAGTGGGAAGTGATCTTTCCGGGTCACAATATTCAACTTTCGATAGTCAATACACATCCGCCATCCAGTGGGGACGCGTGTTGGTACTAACTCACCGTCTTTATTTGGGATTACTGTTATACCGACCTTTTTGGGCACAACTTGGGTTGGACTAACCCAACACCCAAGGGCTATCAGAGATAGGGTATATTATCCCAATGTCTAGAAGTTTTAGGACTTCTTTTTTCACAACTTCTTGCATATTTGGATTTAGACGCCTCTGCATTTGTCGCGAAGGTTTGGCGTCTTCCTCCAGATATATCTTATGGGTGCAAATAGATGGGCTTATGCCTTTCAGGTCGGCAATAGTCCATCCTAATGCTCCCTTGTGCAGTTTGAGCATTTGGATCAACTTATCCTCTTGTTCTAAACTTAACGAGGCTGAGATTATAACGAGATAAGTCTTTTTAGTCCCCAGAAAAACATATTTGAGCTCTTTTGGAAGCTCCTTTAATTCAAGTTCGGGAAACTGAAAGTTTGAAGGCATGGTTAACTTCGTTTTCAGAGGCAAGGGTTCATATGGGGTGACCCACATGCATTCCTCTCTATCCTCCTCTTTAGTTTCCATCATGAGGCAATCATGATTTAGAGCAGCGTCCAATGCGGTAAAATCGTTGGGTCGATAAGTAGCGTTGAATTGTGACACTACCACCTCCAAAGGATCTTTATAGTCAACCAAATCAACCTCATTTTCGATGATCGTTTTGATGAAGTTCACTTCTTCTTAATCCTCGTATTCTTCAGGTCGGGGATTTAAAAAATCTTGACATTTAAAGTCATATTCCCGAATACGATGGTCATGATACCACTCCTTATTTTGATTGTGGCATCAATGGTGTTGAGGAATGGACGTCCAAAAATCACTGGGATTTGTGAACATGGATTAGACACAGGTTCAGTGTCCAAAATCACAAAATCCACCGGGAAGACAAATGTGTCTATCTGCACTAGAACGTCCTCCAGTATTCCTCTAAGATATTTGACTGACCTGTCTGCCAATTGCAATGCAACTCTAGTGGGTTTGAGTTCACCCAACCCTAGTTGTTTATATACTGAATATGGCAGCAAGTTCACGATTGCTCCTAGATCAAGGAGTGCGTTATCTATCCTTTGATTCCCAATTCTACACGAGACAGTTGGGGTGCCAGGGTGTCTTTAAGCTTTGGAGGCAACTCATTTTGAATTATTGCGCTTGCTTGGCAAGAGACATAGGCATGTTTCTTTATACTTTGCCTTCTTTTGACCGTGCATAAGTCTTTCAAATACTTAGCATAGGCTGGCACTTGTTTGATTGCATCAAGGAGCGGGAGATTGATTTTAACTTGTTTGAACAACTCCAAGAACTCCTGATTCTTTGCCTCGTTTTGGGGTTTCTTAAGCCTTTGAGGATAAGGTGCAGGGAAAGGGCACTTAGGTAATGCGTCAATGACTGGCCCCTTTCCAGGCCTTCTCTCAACTTCTTCTACTTCTTTAGGAGTGTCCTTGTTTAATTCTACTGATTTATCATTAGTAGACAACTCCTCTTCTTGAGTGGATGGTTTTCTCCTAATTACCACTTCCTCCTCTTCATACTCCTTGGGAGTAGAACGAGGAATGTTTTGCCCTATGGTTTTGCTGCTTCTTAATGTTGTCACGGCTTTTGCCTGTTCATGGTTAGGAGGGCCATTGTTGTATCCCTTGGGGTTTGGAAGTGGTTGAGCAGGAAACGTACCACTCAAACCCTCTTGACGTGCATCCATCCTCTCTAATGTTGCGGACATTTTACTCATCATTTGAATTAACTGTTGTGTTAAGTTTGCATTCGAGAGTGGATCTTCCTCCTGCACCTTCTTGTGAGGTGGCACGTAAATATTTGCTTGTTGGTTGTTAGAGGGTTGAGCTTGGTTGTAGTTGTTTGTTCTATTCTGATTGAATGGCTGGGACTGCCTGTTGTATTGCCCTTGATATTGATTATTGTTATTGTAGGGCTGTTGTTGTTGAAATTGGTTTTGGGTCCCAGCAATATTTTTCCAGTCGAACCCGGGGTGATTCCATCTATTATTTTGTGGATTATAGTTGTTGGAATTCCCCCCCCCCCCCTATACCCTTGCATGGCATTCATTTCCATGGGGGTTGTTCTTGAAAATATGGCACATTTGGACAATATTGAGTAGTGTGTCCCAGCATGTTACATGTGCCACATGGTTTTTCAGGCAAAAACTACCTAGAACTCTCTCCTTTCATCCCCAATTCTTCCACTTTCTTTACTAGTTCTTCATACTTATTCATCAGATGATCCTCACTTTTTAGTTGATATAAACTTTTCTCTTCTACACAGGATATCTGTGATCGTGGGATATCATCTGAATTCGACCACTCATGGGCGTGTTCAGCTAGCCACTCAAAATGAGCTTTAGCTTCCTCCATGTTTTTACGAAGAAATGGCCCCGAACTTATGGTCTCGACCAACTTTTTCGTTTCACCATTTAGCCCTTCATAAAAGTAGCTGATGGTTCGCCATTTTTCATACCCATGATGTGGGCATGAGAGTAGCAAATCCTTGAAACGCTCCCAAGTTTGGGTGAACGTTTCATTGTTCTTTTGTTTGTAAGAGTTTATTTGTCATTTAAGCTCGGTGGTCATGCGAGGTGGAAAGAATTTCTTCAAGAAAGCGGTATTCATCGCATGCCAAGTGTAGATGGAGTTTGGCTTCAAGGTGAGTAACCACGTTTTTGCTTTGTCCTTCAGAGTGAAAGGAAATAGCATTAAACGTGTCACATCTACAGGACAATTCTGTGAGAAAGTTTTACAAAAATCCTCAAAGTCTTTGACATGTAGATATGCCTTCTCGCTCTCCATTCCATGAAAGGTAGGAAGGAGTTGAATCATTCCATTGCGAAATTAAAATTCGCCTGCATGGGGTGGAATGAGAATGCAAGAAGGTGTGGCCGTATGTTCAGGTGTCATGAGATCGCACAAAGGACGAAGTGAATCGTCATTTGGTACAATCACATTATCACCATTTTCGCTTTGATTGTCGGCCATTGAGTCGATCGGTGTAACTATGGGGTTAATAGAACTAGATGAACTGGATGAATAGAGTGGATTTCCAAAAATTCCTTCGATGGAATTATCGGACATAAAGGGAAAGACCCTAAGTAGTTTTTTAATTGAAAGAAAAAGAAAAACAGAAAGAGATAAGGATAGATTGAGGTAATCGAAGCGTTAGCTTGTCGCCTTCCCCGGCAACGGCGCCAAAAACTTGACACGAGAATTTTTCTGTGTGCGCTTGTGTGCTATACCCAAGTGTAGGTAATCGTGCAAGTAGTAATTTGGTTAAGTCCAGGTCGATCCCACAGGGAAGGTGGTAAACTAAATACTTAGATTAATCTCAAAAAGGGAAAATAAAATTCAATATTTTAAAGAAATGTAGAACACAAAGTCCCATAATTTATCAACTACTAAAAATAATTAAACTAAAATAAACTAATTGCCAACTAATTAATTAAAGTGATAATTTAAAATGTGTTTTTCTTAATTAAAAAGGAATGTTGAGATTACACGAATCCACCGCAACCTAGCCATCTACCATGCAGTTGCATTGAAGCTCAATGGAGTACGTCCGCAACAGTATTCCGTATTTCTCTTAGAATAAAGAATCCATAGCCCTTTCATGTCCAGGACTATATCATCATACTGGAGTTTGAAATACACAAAAGCGGTTTAAATCAATATTTAAGACTCTCACCTACAATGGTATTAGCATTGAGGGTGGTTTGCAAAAGTTATTGAAGAAAAATGCCTCAAGGCTTAAAATTCACAGACTGTTTTGACAAACTGAGCGTTTGGGGACAGTTTGATAACAATCCAGTAAAACAGAAAGTCTAGGAATACTGTATAGAAGGTCCTCAAGAAAAAGGGTGTTCGATCGATCGATGCGCTTTCGATCGATCGAACTACCTCGTCTCTCGATCGATCGACCTGTTTTTGATCGTTCGACTGTGTCTCTGGTCCGATCGATCGAACTACCTCGATCGATCGAACACAGGGATTAATCTGCTGCATGGCAGAGGTTTGAGATCACGGTTTCATCGTGATCTCCCAACCCGGGGACTACTCAGACATCGTCTGGAGTGTCACAAATTTATTATTAACGTAAAAATTCAGTAAGGTTGTGTTTGGATGAGGTTTAAACATGCAATCAATGAAAATCTATGATTTATCAACTACCAACACGTAAAACAATGATCTATGCAAATTTAAACTATGTAAACTACTGAAAGAATTCAAACGAAACTGATATATCAAAACCTGGAACGAACGAGCTATTAATAACCTTTAAACTTCACTTGAATTCAATGTTCAATCACCAAAACCTACAAAAATCAAAGTAGAACACTCTCTCTCTATGTAAAAACTGATAAAATGTAAAGTGGGCGTCCCTATGGACGTCTACAATATGAGTATAAATAGAAGAAACCTAATGCTAGGGTTACCCATACATTCTGCTGCGTGCGCGTAAAAATCTAATAAAAGGCATGTTCGATCGACGAATGTTTCTTGATCGATTGAACTCTTGGGGACTTCGATCGCTTGAAATTATCTTAATCGATCGAACCTTCGATCGATCGAATGGTCTTCAATCGCTCGAACTCTACATTTCAGCTTTTACATGTCTTCTTTAGAATTCAGCATTTCCCTTCATCGTTATCTTTCTATTCTTCACACAGCAACTGTAGTCTGCACAAATTACAGCTAATAACGCACAACTTATCATAGTTTAATCAATATGTTCATAAACTAGCATTGTAATTCAAATTGCAGATAAATGGAGGAATTGTAAACTAAATCCATACTTTTTCTTCTTTTAGCGCGGTTGTATTTTACAAATACTCCCTCTTGTCAACATACACAAAGAGCACATAAAAAGAGAATATAAGAAGGATGTTGTCTCATATGCCACATAAGCATCTACACTGCGCAAGCAATCCCATTAGGTTATACAATAGTTATATCACATTGTCCTATCTGAAGATGATAAATTGACAACCCTATGAAAGGTTCTGCAGGAGTCTATATGCAAAAAGTCAGGTTTTAGTCAAGAAGGGTTCATTGACAGAGTTCCACTATACCGCCAGGGGGACAGTATGGAGTTCCCTCTTTTGATATACCTTGGTAGGTACCAGATCAACGTTGACCATGCCCTGGCACAGCATACCAAAACAATGTCAATGCTCCGTGACAGGCCCTGTCGGGGAAAAAGGCAAGAGTGCAATGTGGTGAATCAAACATAGGAACCATGATTATAAGGATTCTTCTTATGAGTCAAACCTCTATATTATTTCTTTTAAAATAATCTTCCCTAACAGAGTCACCAAATTATGGACACGAGGCTCCAGTGGTCAACCCTGGGATTTTTTTAAAAAAAAAAGGAAGAAGTTTTTGTTTTTTTGAAGTTGGTATTGAAATTCTTATATGGTCCATGAAAACAGATACAAAGTCACCACTTGGTATTTTGGGAACCAAGAAACTCAATTTGACTCACCCAAATGGATAAAGGTTACCGACCCTTCATAACCAAAGAACTCAGTACGGGGTTTTGGTACAAGAGAGGAAGGAGCCTCCAGGAAGACTAAAGCACCCTCTACTAGCCCCGTTTTTCAATGGACCACAATTAGCATCCAAAGAATAATCTTATACCAACATTTGGTTCTAAAAATAATACTAGGATAGGTATATTACATCACATAAGAAACTTAAAAATGGAAAATCAAAAAGGGAATAAATCATTCATAAAAACAAAGTCATGTATCACACAATGCGAGAAGGAAAATCACACAAAATAACACTAGAAAAATAGTCATCTAATTAAGTAGCAAATAATCAAGTTTTATATCCTAATACGGGACATGGATGGTTCTTTAGCAAATAATCAAGAGAATAAAACATGCTTAGCAAATTAGAATGAAATGCAGGTTGAATTTTTAAGAAAGAGGACCTCTTAATCCCTGGGAAAGACGAGAAGGGAAGATTATACTGGTGACCAATTTCATTCCCTATAATCCTCTTTGATTAAGAGTCACCAAGACCCCTAATCTTGCATGAATACAATGCATGAGCCTAGAATGTGCACAGTAGTAGTGTGCATGTGTACATGGAATTTCCTAAGTGATATGAATGAATGAAGCATGGATGTTTGGATGATGAATGGCATGATAGAATGAAAGAAAATATGACAAAATCACAATCATAGGTCATGGCCTAATCAGGATGCATGAACATGTCCAATCAAAGGCTTAGAAACCAAATCATGGTTACTGCGAGTAGACATAATATTTGCATCACTTTGTAAATGGAAAAGAGGGGTTACATGTTAAAATCATGAAAATCAACAAGAATCGTCCTTATTGAGTCTATAACACATAGGAAAAACCAAACCACATTCAGAGTTAAAGAATGAGAGAAATCAATCAAATAAGAGAGGTTCGAAAATAGAGACCATACTATCGACTGAAATAAAAATAAATCTTAAAAGTAGCATATGAATGATCTTAGTCACCAAAATACATAAAAATTTCCCTTACGCACTGAAGTTGTCACGCCGCGGCATAGCAAAGTAGGAAAAAAAATTAAAATTTCCACCTTCGGACCCATGAATAGTTGACTGGTTTGAGGATCGCATGCTTGACTATACAAGAAAGAACCAAGAATAATGTAATAACAAATCAGAAGCAGCATAATAAGCATGGTGATTCTAGGTCTATATAATGTTAAACATCAACAGAGTCTTAAATCCATTATCACAACCCATAGAAAAGAAAAGGAAAGATAATAACATCTTGGACGTAACGCCCTAGAACATAATAATATGATCGGCATCTAGTGCCTCAACTACTAACAAAAGATAAATAAACAAAAGTCTACACTTCTGCCCATTAGCTTGCAAATCCATATCCTTCCTCAGCATACTCCTCATCCGGGTAACCAGCCTTTGCAAGATCTAGACATTTGATTGTCCATGACATGAAAGTCATCAGCGTTATTGCAAGCTGAGTGAGAAAACATACTACATTGAACAGGCTTGGAAAACACTTGTTGATCTGTTAAGAAAGTAAGCATACAATTTTCTCTTCTTTTATGAAAATATATCTATAAGTCTTGATTATTCTAATCTCAAGGTAGTCCGTACGTTTAGGAAACGTTCAGCAATATTAGTCAGATCTTTGAAACATAGCTGGATTGATTGACTGATCACTTTGGACTATCGATCCAATCTATACAAACTCAACACTTTACTTTGAACCACAGGTTCAATCTTCAAAACTCGACTCTTTGGATAGTTGATCCAATCTTTGAACTATATGCCCAATCTTTCATAAACATGACTCTTTGCATGCATCCGGCATGAATGCCGTTAGCCTAGAATATCGCCACTTTCTGGTTATGGGTTACCATCTTGTCATCAAGCCCGAATGGCTAATTGACATCTATTCTCTTGTCATCGCGCCCAAACTGCTAATTAACATCTGCCTTACGGCCTCATTACTTGGCAATCCCAATCTTATTCCATTTAAACTTGGTTAATTCATCATATTGCCCTAATTAGAAACTTGCTTGACGTTAGACCATCAGCTATTAACCATCTCAACAACTAAGCCCAGACAGTTTACTCTTTCCCGAACTAACCAAGCAAACGAACAAAACACAACAGACTAGACCGATGGATTAGAACATCTTGTTAAAAACATTTTCATATCTTCTACATCATTAACAACTAACCCGCGTGGTACAAGTCATTAAAGAACATTATTCTCAGAGTCGCATTCTTAAGTACATCACATTAATGTTCTCGTAGTCTTCGCATGTTGTACGTAAGAACATTGCAAGTTCGTCGCATTACCAGTTTAAGAAAAACATAGCCTTTGATTCTTTATTAAAGTTATTCATATGCACAAAAATATCAGGTCAAAGTCATGCTCACAACCTCAGCAAAGAGAAGCCAAGTCATCTTGAATTTGGACTGACAACACAGCTATCCCGGGCTGTTATGCAAAATCACCTGATTTGGTTGTAAGTCCAGGCGTTCTTTCCAGATGGACCCCATATGGGTGCGCCCCCAGAAGGTATGATTGCTTGGTCAGTAAGGCTCCAGGCAGTTTCCTATCCCAGTTAGAAGACTAAATGGATGGAGCAGGCAGTTTCCTAAACCACTTAGGAAACACCCCTAAATTCATGTAAATTAAGATGTAAATAGATTGGGCTTCCTAATCTATAAACTTACCTTGTACGGGTGGTCTCTTGCACCTATAAAAGAGGCCACATACCCCCATTGAAAGGGATCGCATCCTAAACCAACAGAATAGCATATTATTCTCACTCATACGTATACACCTGGTCGATTTCACTAGTAGTGCCAGCCAAACTGTTGGCTCACCAGGCCTGCCAGTGATCTACTAGTGAAGCACTCCGACGAACCCGTGGACGTAGGTCACCTCATTAACGTGGCCGAACCACATACGAACTTTATTGTGTCTGTCTCTTTTGTATGTTTCTTCTTATCCAAATTTTAGCATCATCAATTTGGCATCGTCTGTTGGAACCGATAAGTTTTTCACCAACAAATTTCTTGACTGATCAACATGCCACCGAAGACGGGTAAGAAAAATACTGCCCAGGCTGGTCAGGAGAACTTGCAGCTCAAGCAACTTCTGGAAGGCCAGCGGCAAACCCAGTAGGAAATCGAAGTGCTATTGGCCTTGGGAGAAAAGTGTCCTCAATCCGAGAACCAGCCCGGGAAGAGTGTCCCCGACCGAGAGCCCGCACGAGTCCAGAACCATACCCACTTTGCATCGGTGTCCCCGTTGGATTGGGAAGATGACTGGGATGGTGATTGTAATAGAGTGCCCAGGCGTACCAGGGGCAAGCTCGGACCAAGCCTTGCTGGGTGGAAGATGCTAGAGATATCATCAATAGACGACGTGCCACAAGGAAGAAGGAATAAGGACCAAAGGCCCTGGAATCGGCCAAAGATCCTCTGGTCTAGAGCCAGGGAGATCTTAGGCATACGATTACTCAGAGATGGAGCCAGGTTCTAACCCCAAGAATGACGCACTTTGAGGAGGTGGCCTTATCATCAGACCCGACATATCGCTCGGATATAGAAAGCAGAACTGGGCGAGATGTAATGGCCCAGATCGAGGACTTACAACAGCAAATCAAAAAATTGAATCGCAAGCAGCTCCACGGTTATACCAATACAGAGACCGAGTCCCTATACCGCTCGAATCACCGCATTCCCCATCCTGCGAAAATTCAAACTGCCACATCTTAGCTCTTATGGCGGTTCAGGGAGCCCAGTGGATCATGTCCGCATTTACAAGGCTCAGATGGTGCTAGTCACCATGGTCGACGAGTTATTGTGCCTGGCCTTCCCTAGTATGCTTAAAGGCCCAGCTGCGTAGTAGTTCCACTCTCTAAAACCCCGAACGGTTGATGACTTCAAGACATTGAGCAAACTCTTCATCAGCCAGTTTGTGGGGATGCTTGACCGGTTACATCCGGACAGCCAACTGCATACCATTAAGCAGCGAAAGGGAGAGTCCCTGAGGAAGTACATGGACTGTTTCAATGAGCAGAGGCTCTAGATCTGCAACCTGAACAAAACGGCCGCAATCATGGCTTTCTGCTTGGGGGTTCAAAACACCAAAGTTGCTATGTCGTTCCACCGTGATCGATTGGCAGCCCTGGTGGAACTCTTAGAGAGGGTCAAAAAGTACATCGATACGAAGGAGTTTCTGAAGTCCAAGTGCGCTAGCTTTACGGGAGAAGAGAGTCCCCGAAAGCTAAACGAAAACGTGATGGCTCCGAGAAAGGTCTGTGAAAGAAGCCCAGACAAGATCAGTAGAGAGGCAGTCGGAATTAGGTCCCCCGATTACATTCACCCCACTTTCCTGGCCAATCCACGATGTTATGGCCGCTGTAGAGATCAAGAGGCTACTCCAAGAGCCCGCCAAGTTGAAAAGCCCGCCCGGTAAGAGGTACAGGGACAAGTTTTGCTGCTTCTAAAAAGACCACGGGCATGACACAGAGGATTGCTTTAAGCTAAAGATTTCCATTGAGAAGCTAATCAAGCACGGCCACTTAGCCGAGTTCGTGGCAGCAGACAGGCAACCTTGTCAAGAAACCCGAAATCCCGAGCAGCCGAGACCCCTCGGGCAAATCAATGTAATCTCGGGAGGCACTTCTGGAAGAGGGGATTCACATTCAGCCAGGAAGAGGCATGCCCGGGCATCCCGATCCGATGTCTGGCATGTCCAATCTACCCGCTCTCCCGCAACTGACGTGTTGACGTTCTCATTCGAGGATATGCTAGATCTGCACTACCCTCATGATGATCCGCTGGTGGTGACGCTCTCTGTAGTAAACTACGTGATCAAAAGGGTGTTGGTAGACACGGGGAGCTCATCCGACATCATGTTTGTCTTAGCATTCGATCAGCTCGGGATATCCAGGGATCGACTCTGACTAGTGGCCACTCCCCTAGTAGGTTTCAATGGGTCCATCACCCAACCGCTCGATACCATCGAGCTCCTGGTTCTCATGGGAGCTTACACTAAGCAGGCATCCGTACTGGTAAGCTTTGTGGTTATGAAAGCTTCATCTGCATACAATGTCATCCTTGGTAGGCCAACCCTCAACAAGGCCAAGGTGGTAGTATCAATATATAGCCTGGTGGTTAAATTCCCGACCCCTCAAGGACCCGGGAGCCTACAAGGAGACCAAGCCATCGCTCGAAGTTGCTATGTCAGTTCCTTATGCAAGGAAGCCATTACAGAAATGCTAAACATCCAGGAGATGGATCCTAGAGACAAAAGTGACAGAGTGGGTCCAATGGAAGAGCTGGAATAGGTGTTGTTGAATCCTTGATTTTCTTACCAGATCGTCATCATTGGCACTCTCTTAGAGCTTGGCCTCAAGGAAGAGCTGGTTCAGTTCCTGCAGCAAAGCAAGGATGTCTTCACCTAGAGCCATGAGGACATGCCTAGGATAGATCCCCGGGTCATTGTCTCACCATCTTAATACCAACCCGGATTCCCGTTCGGTAAAACAGAAGAGATGGGGTATGGCACTCGAGAAATAGGCGGCAGTTTGTGAGGAACTCGAGAAGCTCCTGAAAGCCAATTCCATCCGAGAGGTCCACTATCCCAATTGGTTAGCAAATGTGGTACTAGTCAAGAAAAGCAACGGGAAGTGGAGAATGTGTTTGGATTTCACTAATCTAAACAAGGCTTACCCCAAGGACTGCTACCCATTGCCCAGGATAGACCTCCTTGTGTACTCCATAGCCGGTCATGCACTCCTCTCGTTCATGGACGCTTACTCGGGGTACAACCAGATCAGCATGTACCCCAGGGATGAAGAGAAGACCTCCTTCATCATGGACCAAGAAACGTACTGCTACAAGGTAATGCCCTTCCACCTTAAGAACACCGGGGCAACCTATCAATGCCTAGTCAACCACATATTCAATGACCTGATCAGGAAATCCATGGAAGTCTATGTTGACGATCTTTTAGTCAAAAGCCGAGATGAGTCAGACCATCTTGAACATCTGGCCGGGGCCTTCATCATTTTGAGGAAGTTCAGGATGAGGTTGAACCTGGCCGAGTGCACGTTTGGCATCTCATTCGGAAAGTTTTTGGGCCACCTAGTGAGCAAATGGGGTATTGAAGCAAACCCTGACAAAATCAAGGCCATTATAAACATGCGGTCACTTAGGTCAACCAAGGAAGTTCATAGCTTGGCCAGGCGGGTCACCGCATTGAACAGGTTGGTCTCCCGAGCTACCGACCGGTGCCTGCCATTTTTCATAATCCTCCGCAAGTCCTTTCAGTGGTCAGAAGTGCGCGAGGAGGCATTCCAGGAGCTCAAGAAGTAGATGGCGTTGCCCCTTTTACTCTCAACACCCATACCAAATGAGGATTTGTTCTTATATTTGGCAGTGTCACCTTCAGCGGTCAGCTCAGCTCTCATCTGAGAAGAACACAGGATACAATTCCTAGTCTACTATACCAGCCGAGCGCTTCAAGGGGCAAAAGGCAGGTATTCATGGATCGAGAAGCTTGAATTCACCCTCATTACCTCTGCTCGGAGACTACAACTGTATTTTCAAGCCCACGTCATCATGGTCCTCATAGACCAACCTCTGTGCAGGATCTTAAGCAGACCCAAGACGTCCGAGAGGCTCATTAAATGGGTCTTGGAGTTAGAAGAGTTTGAAGTGGTCTCTACACCCCGGACTGCAATCAAAGGACAAGCCATAGCAAACTTTCTCGTTGACTACACATACCCAAAGGATCCGGTAAAAGAGTCTGCCCCGCCAGATCTACCACCCGGGATACAGTCAGACATCCCAACCTGGACACTTTATGTGGATGGGTCTTCCAACAAACAGGGCAGCGGGGCAGGAGTCATCCTGACCACACCAGATGGGATCCAGCTCGAGTATGCACTTAGGTTCGGATTCAAGGCCTCCAATAATGAGGTCGAGTACAAAACCCTGCTAGTCATATTACAAATTGCAACCTCAATGGGTGCGCTGCAGATTCAAGGGTACAGTGACTCTTAGCTCGTGGTAAATCAAGTCAATTAAGAGTATGAGGCTCGAGAGGATAACATGATAGCTTATCCAGCCCTTGTTCGAGCAGTTTCAAAGAAACTTTAGGGGTTCACCGTCACATAGATACCTAAGGAGGAGAACATTAGGGCCGACCGGTTAGTTTACCTTGCTTCATCTTCTGAGTCAGACTTATCTGGGATAAGGATAGAGTACCTACCCCAGCAAAGTGTGATCAACTCGGAATATATGGAAGTAGAATCGATTACCTCAGAACCTAGCTGGATGGACCCAATCATGGCATTTCTGGTAACAGGCGCTTTACCAAACGAAAAGGAAGAAGCCTGCCAGGTTAAATACCGATCGTCAAGTTACCACGTTATTGATGGCATCTTCTACAAAAGGGGATTTTCTATACCATACTTCCACTATGTCCACCCTGAACAAGTCCAAGTGGTACTGTACGAAATCCACAAAGGGGTTTACGGGAACCACATCGAAGTTCAGGCACTCTCACGTAAATCCCTGCTGCAAGGTTACTACTGGCCGACCATGGCCAAGGACTCTCAAGAATACGTCAAGAGGTGTGATACGTGCCAAAGATTTTCTCCCATGATCAACCGTACGGGTGAACTTCAGACACCAATCCTCAGCCCTTGGTCATTTGATCAGTGGGGTATTGACATCGTCAGTAACAAGACAAGTTCGCCGTTATAGCCGTGGACTACTTCACTAAGTGGGCGGAGGCTAAGCCCTTGGCAACAATCACCGAGAAGAAAATGGAAAGCTTCATGGAGGGGAACATCCTCAGCAGATTCGGTGTTCCCTAGGTTCTGGTTAGTGATAATGTTAGGTAATTTGACAAATCGGTATTCAGGCAGTTCTGCTCGAGCTACAGGATATCCAATCACTATTCCTCCCTCGAGCAACCCTAGGCCAATGGCCAAGCCAAGGCGACCAACTGGACTATTATCTAGTCAATCAAAACGAGGCTTGAAAGCGCCAAAGGACTATGGGTAGAGGAACTATCGATGCTCTTATGGGCCTACTGCACTACACTCTGAGTGGCAACAGGCAAAATGCTATTCTCTCTAACCTATGGCTTTGAGGCGGTGGTCCCCACGGAGCTTGGGTTACCTACTTACCGGGTAGCAAATTTCAGCAAGCTAGACAGTGAAGATGCCCTCAGGGTTGAACTTGACTTGGTAGAAGAGAAAAGAGACCGGGCGTATCTAAAAGTTATGGCATACAAGCAGGGTGTCTCTCGGTACTTCAACAGCAGGATCAAGTACCGCAGTTTTTAGATGGGAAACTTGGTCCTTAAGGTTGTAAACCAGTCTACTAGGGTCCTGGCCCACGAAAACTTTGGGCCAAACTAGGAAGGCCCATACCTAGTTACCTGAGTCAACCGCCCGGGCACCTATTAGTTACAAACTCTAGATGGGCAGGACCTCTCTCATCCTTGGAACGTTCAGCACCTCCATAACTATTTCCAGTAAAACATGAAAATAATGTTGGCTAGGAAGAATGTAGTTCCGACGGAGCAATTTTACCCATATAATAATAAAACTTTCCTTTTTCACCAAACAATTCTTCTCCGTGTATGCTCATTTAAAAGACCTCGGGGTCTGACCTCAAGCACTTAAAAAGACCCCGGGGTCAGACCCCAGGCACTTAAAAAGTCCTCGGGGTCAGACCCCAGGCACTTAAAAGTCCACGGGGTCAGAACCCAGGCACTTAAAAGACCTCGGGTCAAAAACCCGAGGCACAGGCTTCGCAAAGGTCCAACCTACAAGGGGGGCAATGCCCCCTACGTGGATGAAGATGGAAAGTCCCAAAAGACCCTGTAACCACCCACGTTCTAGGTCAGTTTCCTATGGTCACCCCCTCTATATGCCTGCCTTAGCAAAAGCTTGGGGGCAGGGCAGACTAAACTGGAAATTGCACCAAATACTAATAGGACTTGGAATCCTAGAATACTTCTAACATTCCTAAGTACCTACAGTACCCAGAGAAACATCCCTGGTAGTAAACAGTCACAAACCTATACTATACCCGCGTGGGACCCCCATATCAGGTCCTTGAAAGACCAAGTATTCCCTGCCAGTTACAGTCCTAACTTTTGCTAAGGCAAGGTTCCTACATGATTTACAACCGGTCTGTCACAGGCAATCACAAATAGGCATTTAAGTGCAAAAATAATTAATGGAAAGACTGGTCTCAAGGGCCTTTTCATTAATTAAAAAAAATAGTTTATACAGCCTAGGGGCAGTTGTAGTAGCCTCCCTGAAAAAAAAAAAAAAAAAAAACCAGGCCAGGGACCCTAGTCGTCCATCTTGACAACGTCTTCGGTCTCCCTAGTCTCTCCTTCTGGGGCAACTCCTTCTCCTGGCCCTAGGCTACCACCCGGGGCGGGATCATCAGTTGTACCAGCAAAGGTAGGTGAGCCTCCGGTGGTAGGGGGACCAATGTCCCAGTAATCTAAATCAATCCCCTCATAGGATGAGATGTCCCATTCGGGGTGATCCCGGGCAAGCTGCCGCTTTAGATCTTCATACCCTTGGAAGAAGCATTTATCCAATGCTTTCTCTGAGGATCCTACCGTCGTCACCTTGGTTGCGGCCTTTTATCGAGCCTCCGCTGTCGCCACAAGGGCTCGGGAAGCCTCCAGGTCAGCCAAAGCCGCCGCCAGCACTACCTGGGCTGCACTAAGGCTCAGGGCTAGGGCCTTGGTCTTGTCCTGATCCATTGCCAGGGTGGCCTTCCTGGCCTTTAACTCCGCCCGCTCCTTTGTCAAGGCTGCTTTAGCAGTGCTCGCCCTCCCAAGAAAAGAAGAGAGGAGGGACTCAGATCCGGTGGCCATGCAACCAACCTACAGTGAAGGGTAGGAGACTAGTCAGTCAGTGGTACAAAAAATAATAAATAAATGCATAGCAAATAAGCACAAGGTAGAAGAGCTTACCAGATGAGAGAGGCTGTAGATCCACCCTTGAAGTCCATGGGAGACAGACTGGCGCATGCCTCTACCTGGCTAGGGATGAGGGCAGACTTCACCCTTTTCCTGACTTCAATAGGTCCCCCAATTGGTAACCCGGACGACACGTCCATCCGGGGAATCATTTTTTCCACGGCTACCGCGTGGGGGGCTAACATCCCCATGAGTTCCGGACGGTTTGCCGTCCCCTGACGGATCCGTCTTAGGGGGTGTTCACTACTTGAGGATTCCGCTGCTGGCCTTTTTCCTTGTGCCACTGCCAATCGGGCAGCAGCAGCAATAGCAGCAGCGGCCCGCCTCTCCCTCAACTGCTCTAAATTCCTCTTTGGGGCCATTTCTGCCAAGGAAAGTACACGGTCAGTGGCCAAGAAAGACATCGGAAGCACAACAAGAAGGGCAGTCAATCCAAGGACTCACCAAGGATGATGGAAGAGAAAGTAGGAGCTAGAATGGGCTCTTTCTGAGAGTAGGACTGGACGAAACCACCCGTCTGGGATAGCACGTTCCAGATGTTGGTGGGCAGTTTTGCCAAGCCCAAGATCCTGGCATGGCACACCTCGGGGATCTTGGGAGGGTTAGTCGATCCAGTTGTGAGTAAAACATAAAATCAGTTAGCAGATTGATGACCTCCTAAAGTAAAGAGAAACAAAAAGAAGTGTACCGGGTGGTCTTACCCCTTAACTCCCCCACCCAGGAAGTCCTTAGTTGGATCCTTGAGGCCTAGTTGTAGAGACGAAGGGTGGATACCTGGAAGAACTTGTTCTTCCACCCTTTGTTCTTACTTGGGTAGTTGACAATAATCTTCCTACCCTACCGGGCAGAGAAAGAAAAGAACCCGACCTCCCGGTGCACGTGGAACGGTCGGTGGGCCCATAAAAACTTCTGGAGGGTGAGTTTTTATCTGAAGGCCTAGGGCCACAGAGAGATGAACCCCATTAGGAATATCCACCTGTTAGGAGTTAACTGCCCGGGAGCAATCCTGAGGTATATCAGGTTGTCCCGGGCGACAGGGTCCAGTGAAAGACGAAGGTCAGCCATAAATACATCCTCGAACAGGGTGACGAAGCCAGACTGGTAGAAATGTGCTCCACTGGGGTTCACAGCTAAGGAGCAACCATCAGGGAGAGCATACCTCTCCCTAATCTAGACAAGGTCCTGGGAACGTAGAATAGAAGGGGTAGACTCACAGGCGAACACCACCTCTGGGTTAAGTACCCCTGGTGGCTCATCGCCCCCGTCCTGGGCGACGGAGGCGACGAGGGCCTCTTGGTCTGACTCACTATTAGTCACACGGACAGGGATTCTGCCCTTACTCTGATAGTCTAATGGGGTAGCATAAGGCAAACTTAAACAAGTGTCAGGAGTTCCTGACTGGGACTACTCGTGCTCTGACCTAGACGTGAAGTCAAAATCAGAATGTTCCATCTCTGGCACTCCTACCGGGGGGTGGGGGAGCAGGCTACGACCTAGGTATGGGTTAGGAACTCTGAGTCTGAGGTACAAAAGGGGCAGGGTTATCAACCTAAAAGGCAAAAAATATGTAGTCTTAGAGATAAGATGACACTCAGTCAAAACTATCTGGGGACACCCCGCTTGGTTCAACCTATCTAACGTGCCCTCTGACTTGAAAAAGGAACAGAACCTGAGAAAGTAAAAGTCCTACTCCCGTTCTAACCTAAGAGGGTTCGTCCTCTCCAGCCTCGCTCAGAAAAGAAGAGAAAAAGGTAGAAGAAGAGGAAGAGAATGATGAACTAAAACTAAAAAGGGAACACTTACAAGGATTAGAGCAGAAGAAGGCTCGGGAAGCTTTACCGGATGCTTTTTTGCTCTCAAACCGCTCGGTATCTCTGTCAATTGGCAGCAGGAATCCCAGATGTGAACAAGTGTTCTTTATATAGGGAGCGTGGATGGTCCAGATCAAGCTAGACCTAACAGCCAGGAAATTTTCCTGCCTAACCCTGCCGACAAGTGTCATCTTGGGCACACAAAACGTCGCCTCAATAGACGCACCTAATTAATGCCAAACGTGACAGTCCAGTTACGACGTGACTGTTTGGTTACATTCATACCAACCTCACTGGATCCTGACAAAGCTAGTGACCAGGTGACATATGGCAGAAGTTAGTCCCAGGCCCATATAGCCATCGCTCGGTCCTGACCACGGAAGACCAGCTCTATCGGTCACGACCCGGGTAACAACTCGGGGCCATTTCCTAAATGGTTTTTCAGAAGCAGTCTTAATTTTCAAACCTCATCAGATAGAGCATCCCATTAGTTTCAAAAATGCGGGGCAGCTGATATGCACAAAAATATTAGGTCAAATTCAAGCCTCACCACCTCAGCAAAGAGAAGCCAAGTCATCTTGAATTTGGACTGACTACACAACCATCCCGGGCAGTTATGCAAAACTGCCCGGTTTGGACATAAGTCTGGGCGTTCTTTCTAGATGGACCCCACATGGGCGCACCCCTAGTAGGCGTGATTGCTTGTTCAGCAAGCCTCTAGGTAAATTCCTATCCCAATTAGAAGTCTAAATGGAAGGAGCAGGCAGTTTCCTTGACCACTTAGAAAACACCCCTAAATTCATGTAAATTAAGATGTAAATAGATTGGGCTTCCTAATCTATAAACTTACCTTGTACGGGTGGTCTCTTGCACCTATAAAAGAGGCCACCCACCCCCATTGAAAGGGGTCGCATTATAAATCAACATAATAGCATACTATTCTCACTCATATGCATACACCCGGTCGGTTTCACTAGTAGTGGCGCCCAAACTGTTGGCTCACCAGGCCCGCCGGTGATCTGCTAGTGAAGCGCTCCGACGCACCCATGCATGTAGGTCACCTCATTAATGGGGCTGAACCACATACAAACTTCATTGTGTTTGATTCTTTCGTATATTTCTTCTTATCCAAATTTCGGCATCATCAGTTGTTATACTAAAGTACTACTAGTTTAGCATATGGTACCATACTAAAATTCCCAAGTAAGACTACCAATATTGACCATAATCCAAGGTACTACTAACACAACATATAATACCATTAATCATAACAAAAATTATTCAAAACTTAACATGCAATAAACAAATCTTACAACTACTGTCAAGCTCGAGCGCTCGTGCCTCTCGAGCGCTCACGCCTGGTCCAAGCGCTCGGGTTTAGCAATTCAAAATAGTGATAATTTTAGTAACTCAAATTCCAAGCTTTGATCTTCATGCATGTTACTTGCATGGCTCTAAGTTGTTGATATAACTTATAAAAACATGTTTAGGAGTGAGTATGAAGACTCACCAAGATCTAGATGATCTAGATCATCAAATATGATGAAAATGTGTGTATGTACTTGAACTTCAAGAACTATTCATGCAATCTCCAAGATCAAAGCTCCATAAGTCTTGATCCTCCTCTAAACTTCTTGAACTTCACGTTCAGAGAGAATATGTGATATATGTATTTGTGTGCATGGATCATAAAATAAAAGACATGTAAGCATGTATATAAGTGTGTTTGTGTATGGAATGTATATAAACTAACAAACTCTCTCTCTGAAAGGAACTCTCTGAAATATAGAGTTTTTAAAGTTAAAAATGCTGAGAAATGTTAGTATTTATAGACTTTTTAGGACCCAGGGGCACTCCCAAGGTTTAGATGCCCAGGCCTCCTGCTTCAATAATACTTCTTATGTTTTAAAGGTTTAAGGCTTAAGTAAAGACATTCATAAGAACTAATCATCAAGGTTTATTTGTATATGATCGTAACTAACATATATGAATACCAAAATACTGAAATACATCCATATATAGATAGTTATAGATAAAAGGGATGGTGTTACATCTCTCCACTACCCAATAAAAGATTTCATCCCCAAAATCTAAGCTAAGACACACTAAACAAATTCGGGTACTTCTCTTGCATAATGGACTCCATCTCCCATGAAGCTTTGCATTCGTTATGATGTTTCTAATGAACTTTCACCGATGGGATCTCTTTGCTCCTCAGCTTCTTGATCTCTCTCCCTAGATTTGTACTTGTCTTTTTGTACACATCACTCTACTATCCACCTCGATATCTTTAAAGTTGATCTTGTACGTTGATCCATGCATGTACTTTCTCAGCATGCTGGTCTGAACACGTTATCTACTCTAGACATCTACGGCGGTAGTGCTAATCTGTAGGCAACCTTTCCCATTCATTCAAGAATCTCGAATGGTCCAATGTAGCAAGGTGAAAACATTCCTCTCTTTTGTTCGAATACCATCACTCCTCTGACTGGAGAAACCTTTAGTAAAATTTGATCTCTAATACAAAATTCCACGTCTTTTTGGCAGTTGTCAGCATAACTCGTCTATCAGCTCTAGGTTGTCTTCATCCGTTCCTAGACAATGTTGATCTTTTCATTAGTCTCCTGAACCATATCTAGTCCCAAAAGCTTTCCTTCTCTAGCTTCTGCCTAACAAAGAGGCGAACGACAGGATTATCTGTACAATGCTTTGAATTATGCTATCCTGATGCTTGAATGATAGATATTGTTATCGATAAACTCTATGAGTGGTATGTATCTCCTAGGTACTTTCAAAGTCGATCATGTATGCCCACAGCATATCCTCCAACACTTGATTCGTCTGCTCCAGTTCTCCATTTATCTATGGATGAAATGCAGAACTCAACTTCAGTAAGGTTCCCATAGTTGCTTGACGACTCTCCCAAATTCTAATGATGAAACATAAATCATGATCAGAAACAATCAAAACAAGCATGTTGTGCAGTCGAACAATCTACTAAAAGTATTATTAGCTCATCTTCTCGACTGAATACATCATGTTGTACGTGATGAAGTATGTTGACTTAGTGAGTTGGTCCACGACTACCTAAATAGGATCATAGTTCTATTACGACCTTAGCAAACCCACAATAACGTCCATGGATATGTGCTCCTACTTCTATCCTGGTACCGATAGTGGTTGTAAAAGTTTGACGGCTTTTGATGCTCAGCCTTGACTTGTTGACATGTAAAACACTTCAAAACATGCTCCACAACGTCCCTCTTCATGGTTTCCCACTGAAAGTTTTTATTCAAATCCTTATACATTTTCATACTCCCTAGATGAACTGTCAATCTTGACCTGTGTGCTGCATTCATCATTTCCTCTCTTAAACCTTCATCCTTTGGCATACAAAGTCTATCTCGACACCGGAGACTTATGTCTCATCTAATTCTCTATTCCTTCGACTCCTTAGATGCCACTTTCTCAAACCATTGTCGTAATCCTTCCTTCTTCTTCTGATCTTCAATCTTCAAACATGCTCCACAACGTCCCTCTTCATGCTTTCCCACTGAAAGTTTTTATTCAAATTCTTATACATTTTCATACTCCCTAGATGAACTGTCAATCTTGACCTGTGTGCTTCATTCATCATTTCCTCTCTTAAACCTTCATCCTTTGGCATACAAAGTCTATCTCGACACCGGAGACTTATGTCTCATCTAATTCTCCATTCCTTCGAATCCTTAGCTGCCACTAGGGACTAAATCCCCATCTTTGCCATATGATGATTGGTCACCTGAACCAGAGTTTTGAAGGACTAGACAGACTTGCTGTAAGTCTAGAGAATGATGCATATCCAGTATAGAGAACACAGATGAATCGACTTCAATCGTGAATAGGGTTTCTCTAGAGGAAATTCCAAACATAGCTACCAAGGAATACCCAAGGTTAGAGACTGCAAGGGAATTTCCAAAGTAACAAGAGAACCTGGGAAGGAGCCAGGAAAACTCAACAGGGTTATAATCGACCCCAGCAATATCAACAGCGAGGATTACAACCTCAAGCAATGCTAATAGCCCTACCAAGCAATAGTGGAGGATGTTTTAACTGTGGAAAGCCAGGACATATTATAAGGAACTGAACTGTCCATAGATCCAATTGCAGGCCAGATATTATCTGTCGCAACTACAACAAACCAGGACACTTGAGCAAGGATTGCCATGCACCACGAGGAGGATACTATGGGGCACCAGTTCAAGGAATATAAAGACCTCCAGATCAGATGAGGATGAATGTGATAATCCCAAGAGAGGCAGATTTTAATGCCGATGAACAACAGTATATGGAAGGTACGCTTGTACTCTTTCACAGTCCAGTAAATGCTTTATTTGATACTGGAGCTACACATTCTTTTATTGTTGTTAAGATTGTACGTCAGTTGGGTTTAGAATCCTAGATACTTGAGCCAGCATTGAATGTTGTGTCACCTTTGGGAGTGACGGTTAAGCTGGGTAAAGTATGTAGGGATTGCCCATTGACTTTGGGAGATAGAAATCTTCGAGCTAACCTGGTAGTTCTGTCGATGTTAGAGTTCGACTTTATCCTAGGGACGGAGTGGTTGACTGAGTATAATGCCAACCTAGATTGCCCTACTAGGACGATTGTATTCCCGATACAAGGATGACCGACAATCAGATTTCAGTGTCAGTCGAATAGTGACATGTTACTTGTGAGTAGTTTGGCTACAATCGAACGTGCGAGTACCAAACTCAAGATAGAACAGATTCCTACTATACAAGACTTTCAGGATGTATTTTAAGATATTAAAGGACTTCCACTGAAAAGAGAAATAGACTTTTATGTAGAACTAATACTTGGAACATTGTCGATATCCAAGACTCCGTATAGGATGGCATAAACTGAGATGTTGGAACTGAAGAAGCAAGTCCAAGAACTTGAAGATCTAGGATTTGTTCGTCCAAGTACATCACCTTGGGGAGCACCAGTTATATTTGTAAAGAAGAAAGAAGGGACACTTCAACTCTGTATAGACTATAGGGAATTAAACAAGGTCACAATCAAGAATAGATATACACTACTCGGATAGATGACCAATTCAACCAGCTACAGGGATCAAGAATTTTCTCTAAGATCGATCTATGATCCGGATATCATCAACTATTAGTTTGACTAGAGGATGTATCAAAAACTGCGTTCCGAACAAGATATGAGCATTATGAGTTTTTGGTGATGCCTTTTGGAATGACAAACGCACCAGCAGTATTCATGGATTTATTGAATAGAGTATTCAAACCATATCTAGATAAATTCATTATAGTGTTCATCGATGACATACTAATCTACTCGAAGATGGAAGAAGATCACAAAGAGCACTTACAGATTGCATTGTAGACACTTCGAGATAATAAGTTGTATGCAAAGTTCAGTAAGTGTGAATTTTGGCTATGGGAAGTCAAGTTCTTGGGACATGCTATATCTCAAGACGGTATTTCAGTGGACTCATCTAAGATCGATGCAGTCTTAAGCTGGAACAGACCAACCAATGCTACAGAAGTTAGACGTTTCCTCGGCCTAGCAGGATATTACAGAAGATTTGTGGAAGGATTCGCCAAGTTAGTAGGACCTTTGACGAATTTGATGAGGAAGGAAATAAATACAAATGGACAGAAAAGCATGAGAGAGCATTCCATGAGTTAAAAGAAAGATTAACTTCTGAACCGGTACTTGTAATACCTAAGAGTGGAGAAAGGTATGTAATCTATAGTGATGCATCGCACTAAGAACTTGGGTGTGTACTGATGTAAGATGAAAATGTTATTGCAGCAGCAATAGTATTTGCATTAAAGATCTAGAAAAACTATCTCTATGGAGAGAAGTTTGATCTATTTTCCAATCATAAGAGTTTGAAGTATTTGTTCTCTCAGAAGGAGTTGAACATGCGACAACGAAGATGGATGGAGTTACTCAAAGACTATGATTTTTTGTTACAATACCATCCGGGTAAAGCAAATGTTGTAGCAGATGCTTTGAGGTATAAACCTCAACTAGTGATCGCAGCATTATTAATTCGAGAATGCAACGCATAAGAAGTGTTAGCCAAAGTTGAGCTTCAGCTAGTGAAACCAATGGAAAGACAATATTTTGGATGCCTTATGATACATCCAAATTTGATTAGTTGTACCATAGAAGCTCAACAAACAACAAAAGATTTACAGTTATGGTTCACAAAGATGTCAGCTAAGGAGCCAGAGATTTGGAGTATCAGTATGGACGGCGCCTTATGATGTAAAGGTAGACTTTGTGTACCTGATGAAGGAAATCTCCAGAAAGAAATATTAGATGAAGCTCATAAGTCACGAATGATGATTCATCCGAGAGGTACGAAGATGTACAAGGATCTGAAGAGGAATTTCTGGTAGGAAAGAATGAAGAGAGAAATAGCTGAGTATGTATCTCAATGTCTTACTTGTAAACAAGTGAAGGCAGAACATCATAAACCACCTAGACTTCTACAACCATTGCCAATTCCTCAATGGAAATAGAAACACATCACCATGGATTTCATGGTAGGATTGTCGAAGTCACAACAGAACCATAATGCTATTTGGGTAATCGTGGATCGACTTACAAAGATAGCAAATTTTATCACCTACAGTATAACATATACAATGGAACATTTGAGCCGGATGTATCTGCAACTCATAGTACGGTTACATAGAGTACCTGTTTCTATAGTGTCAGATCAAGATTTGCATTTTACTATACAATTTTGGAAGAGTCACCAAACAGCAATGGGAATGATATTAAACTTGAGTTCAGCCTTTCATCCGCAAACTGATGGGCAAACTAAACGAGTACATCAAGTAATAGAGGATATGTTATGCGCTTATGTCATTAATTTTGAGAATTCTTGGGAGACACATTTACCTATGATTGAGTTCACCTATAACAATAGTTATCATTTGAGCATAGGTGTGGCGCCGTTTGAAGCTTTGTACGGAAGACCTTGCCGATCGCCGCTATGCTGGACCGAAGTCGAAGATACTTAACTTCTTGGGCCAGAGATGGTACGAGAAACCAGTGAGAAGATCCAAATTGTACGTGAGAAGATGAAGACAGCTCAGACTCGACACAAGAGTTATCACCGTGATTCATCAAACCATTTGGGACTTTAGAACATGTTGGGAAAGTTGCTTATCGCCTTGCATTATCGCCGAAGATGTTAGGAGTGCACAACATTTTCCACATCAGTATGCTGAGGAAGTATGCCCACAACCCAGCGCATGAGATCAACTTTGAGGATATTGAAGTCAATGATAATGTTACGTTCAACGAAGGACCAATTCGTGTTTTGGATTGAGGGATCAAGAAGCTCAGAAACAAAGAGATTCCGCTAGTCAAGGTCCAGTGGAAACATCATGATGAAGGAGAAGCTTCATGGGAGCTAGAGTCAGAAATGCGAGAGAAGTTTCTGTTTTTGTTTTAGACCTCGTTGTCTTTGATTTTGAGGACGAAATCTTTTGTTGAGTGGTGGATGATGCAATACCCTAAATTTTTGGAGAGTATTAATAAATAAAACTTCATTCTATAAACTTTTCTTTCCTTTTGGTGAAATTTGGTTACCAATCGATTGCCATTTATCCCAATCAATTGACACTTTTTGGTTACCAATCAATTAACACGTTCCCAATCGATTTCCATTTTACCGACTAAAATTGATTACGTGTCAACATACCAATCGATTGACATTCTTCTCAATCGATTGCCTTCAAATATCTGTTACCAATTGATTGACTTGTGTCCCAATCGATTGGCATAAGCTGAGACAAGTTTTCTTATTTTCTTTAGCTTTGAATGTGTGGCACTCTTGTTTCTCTATATATATGAACTCAATTTATGCCTTGCGTCTGTTTTGACCAGTTGAGATTGCGAGAGAGAGTGTGGATATATATATTTCATACATCTATATCTATATCCATATCCATATCTATACACACTCACATACACTCACTGTTGAGCAGTAGGAGAAGAAGAGAAGAAGAAGAGGAAGAGAAGAACAAGGTAAAAGAAAGAGAAGGAGAGGCAGAGAGCTGGGAGAAAGAAAGAGAAGGAAGAGAGAGAGTTTGGAGTTTTTCAAGAACACTCAAGCCAAACATACCCTAGGTGAGTTTTCAACTCACTTGGTCCCTTTGTTAGATGCATACACAAGTTATTATGAAGCTTAGACGTGTAATATGCATAAGGTGTACGTGTATATATGCTATTTTTGTAATCTGCTGATGAAGATGAAGTGCCAATCAATTGGATAATTACCAATCGATTGCCATCAGTCTGGACCTAATCAATTGAATAAAATTTCAATCAATTGACATTACTTTATCCCAATCGATTGATAGTTTCCTCAATCGATTGAAATTACTTTTATCCTAATCGATTGGACCTTATACCAATCGATTGGACCTTACACCAATCGATTGGTATGAGTAGAATATGGATTTTTTTGCTTGTTTATTTTATTAGGGTTCAGTTGTTCGATTTTTGATTTGGACTTCCATTATGCAATTTTGGGTTAGACAGGGATAATATGACAACAAAGTTAAGTATAATTATACAGAATGGATGGAAGTAATAACGTGGGAAATCTATTGATTCTTGTATAAGCTTGATATCCATTTTCTTTTAATCCGAGTAGTCAGGACACATTGGGAAATTGTAATGTGTCCTTATTAGTACTGAGTATAAGCAGGTTTGGTATGTTCTGGTAATGGTACGTGGACGGACGTTTGGTCATGATATGCTCTTAAAAGCGATGAGCTGTGCATATGCTCTTAAAAGCGATGAACTGGACCAAGTAGTCCTAAGATAGACCGGATAATCTATGATATGCTCTTAAAAGCGGTGAGCTATGTAATATGCTTTTAAAAGCGGTGAGCTGGGATATCTAGTAGATGACGCTGAGTCATGGCAATAGATGATATGCCTTATTCAAAACGTTGTGTACCTATAATACGGTGAACAGGATACATTGTTCTTAAAAGCTGGGGATGGATTTACATGGATTCCATGACATGTGGTGAGCTATGCATATGCTCTTAAAAGCGGTGGACTAAATGAGGTTGTATCCCTAGAGTTAAACGATTGAGTCTGTTCGTTCAGTCAAAATATGTTAATATCGATGTTTGAGTACCAAGACGATAAGGGTTGGTTTATGAGGTTGAATAAAGGAACAAGATTTTGTTATTATTATAATAAGATGTTAACTTGTGTTTTCATAGGCTTGTGTTTTACTTTAGATAATTGGTATCTTGTTAGTTGATACTCACTCAGCTCTCAGTAAGCTGACGGCCTTTTATTGCCTTGACTTTTCCCCGTCTAGGCTCTCCTATACATTATTCTGCAGGTGACGGATCCTACAATGACGGTTACCATCCTAGATAGAAATACATAGAGGGTGGCCCCACTGATGATACCTATGCCAAGTAGGACTACTATGCTGATGTTTATGCTAGTTGATGAAGGAAAAAGTGGTTTAAAGTTAGAGTTTAAACGCGCAGCGGAAATAGGTTAAGTTATAAAACTTTTGGTATTCCAGGATCTACTACTAGTCAATTCCATAGATGCGTACAAGGGGGTGCAAGAATTATACCTTAGTGTCTTGAACCCAATTCTGAAACTTTAACTTCCAGCAGCCTCCACTAGATGATCTTCACCCTTATGACTCCTGCGGATGCCTGCCCGAAAGACTAGGGTTGGTGGGAACCCTAATAGAGAGGATAGGAAGGTTTTGGGAAGACTATGATAGTTTCTGCAGCTTCTGCGTATAAAAACGACGATCACTTACTTCCAGAACGTAGCTGCCCTATTTATAGATTTCCAGAACCGACCTAGACTTCGATCGATCGAAGTGACTTCGATCGATCGAACCATTCTCGATCGATCGAACCTGCTGACTTCAATCGATCGAACATACTTCAATCGATCGAACTTGTCTTAACAGCTTCCTCAAGTGTCTTTCCAAGCATCCTAGCGGAGCTAAGAGTGGGACCTCCTAGGCTCTTTATTGTTGGCTCAGACCAGTTTGTTAATTACCATGACCAAACTCTTTGATCAGCAAACTAACTAACTGGTCAGTTAACGTTTATTCCACTAAAAAACGATAACTGAACTCCAACGCAAAAGAACATATCCGAAACGATAACTAGACTTGTATGGTGTACTAATGTCCCTCTACCGTCAGCATTCGTAATCATATTCAGGTAGTCGGATAACTATTACTGTCAACCTGAATCATGATTACTTCTTGTATTCCTTGAGTCCCATTCACTACTCATGATTACCAAACATATTGATAACTCTTATCAACAAGACTGCAGTACTCAGTAATCAACTTGGTGACATTCTCAAGGGAATGCTTACTCTGAATCAGAGGGTAGATTCTATCTTGACAATATATGTTCACAACCCTATGGACATGACATACCCAAGATACCCAGGTGTTGATCTTCTATAGACCTCACTGATTGGTAAGTCAAAGCAGCCATATCCATAGTCTGTGTTCATAATCATCACAAGATTGAGAACACGTACCTTATACAAGTTATGAGTTCCTATTGGCTGTTGACAGCCTTAAGCGTCAATAGGAAAGCTCAGGTCCGTCAATGCACTATAAGCACTAGCATATCAACTAAGAGCTACACTCTAGTGATTGAGATTAATCACTCCATCCAATGGTAGTTAATTATGCTACAGTGTAGACCTGATGAGGTATCCAGTCTCATCATCCACTGTGACATATTCTAAGTATCAAAGAATAGTAATTCGTATCTCACTTGTGTGTATCTCATACACACACGAATTGCTTACTATGATACTTAAGGACAAAACAATCATCTCATGAAAGAAACATACACAATGAAATGTAAAGCTGATATCCATATATTATAATGCTAACGTCTCATACATAAAGTAATGGTTTGAGGGCACAAACCCAACAAACTCCCACTTGCACTCACAACCATTCAGAACTACATCTAAGACCTAGACTATCTAGATGACGATCAAAGACCTCCTGTGGTAAGGCCTTTGTAAACGGATCAGCAAGATTGTCAGCGGTGGCAATCTTGGTGACAGTCACATCTCCACGTTGAACTATATCTCGGATTAGGTAATATTTCCGCTCTACGTGCTTTCCCTTCCCGTGGTTCCTTGGCTCCTTGGACTGAGCCACTGCCCCACTATTATCGCAGTATAGCGTAATAGGTGACAACGACGCTGGTACCACCTCGAGTTCCATAAGGAACTTCTTGAGCCAAACAGCTTCCTTTGCGGCTTCACAAGCAGCCACATACTCAGCTTCTGTAGTTGAGTCTGCAATGCATTTCTGCTTAATGCTCCTCCAACTAACAGCACCACCTCCCAAGGTAAAGAGATGTCCGGATGTCGACTTTCTCGAATCTTTATCTGACATAAAGTCCGAGTCAGTGTATCCTACTGGAATTAACTCACTACCGCCGTACATAAGCATGTAATCTTTAGTTCTTCTCAAGTACTTAAGAATGTGCTTAACGGCTGTCCAGTGCTCTGGACCAGGATTCGATTGATACCTGCTAACCATGCCAACGGCAAAGCAGATATCTGGTCTAGTGCATAACATTGCATACATGAGACTTCCCACTGCCGAGGCATAGGGAATTCCTGCCATGCGATTCCTCTCCTCTTGTGTCTTTGGACACTGGTCCTTGGAGAACGCTAAACCATGCCTGAAAGGTAACAAACCTTTCTTCGAATTATCCATTGAAAACCTAGTTAGCACTTTCTCGATATAACCAGCTTGAGATAATCCCATTATCTTTCGCTTGCGATCCCGAAAGAGCTTTATCCCAAGAATATAGCTCGCCTCTCCTAGATCCTTCATATCGAAAGTACTAGCTAGCCAAACCTTGACCATTGACAGCGCCGCTACATCATTCCCAATGAATAGAATGTCGTCAACGTAAAGCACAAGAAAAGCCACTACTTTTCCTTCACATTTCTTGTATACACAAGGCTCATCCAGATTCTGTATGAAACCAAACGACTTGACCGCTTGGTCAAATCGGATGTTCCAACTTCTGGATGCCTACTTAAGCCCATAAATGGACTTTTGCAACATGCATACCAAGTTACCTTTCCGACCAGCTATGAACCCTTCTGGTTGTTGCATATAGATGTCCTCCTCAAGATTGCCATTCAAGAATGCAGTCTTGACGTCCATCTGCCAGATTTCATAATCTAGGCATGCAGCAATGGATAAGAGTATTCTGATGGACTTGAGCATGGCTACCGGCGAGAAGGTTTCCTCATAGTCAATGCCCTCCCTCTGAGTATAGCCTTTCGCCACAAGCCTTGCCTTAAAGGTCTCAACCTTTCCATCAGATCCTCTTTTCCTCTTATAGACCCACTTGCAGCCAATGGGTTTAATATTGGCTGGAAGTTCTACAAGATCCCAGACCTGATTGGAATCCATAGATTCCAATTCAGCCTTCATAGCTTTAATCCAATGAGCTGAATCAACATCAGCCATTGCCTCTTCGTAAGTGGTAGGATCAGATTCAGATTCTATGGAGACAGCTTCAAAAACTTCTCCTAAGAACATGTATCTATCAGGCTGGCTGATAATCCTCCCACTACGACGAGGTACCGGTGCGGAAATGGGTGAAGAAGTGGTATTTTCTTGATTTTCATCGTTATCAACTGCGGGTTGGACTGAGGGCTCTCCTTCTATCTCTCTAAGATCTATCCTTCCCTTAGGTTTATGGTTCATGATATAATCATCCTCCAAGAAAACAGCATTTGTACTAACAAACACTTTCTGTTCTCTTGGATCATAAAAATACCATCCATAAGTACCCTTTGGATACCCTACAAAGTAACATACTTCCGATCTAGAATCCAACTTGCTCATCTTTCCTTTAAGCACATGTGCCGGACACCCCCATATCCGGAGATGTTGCAAAGAAGGCTTGCGCCCAATCCACATCTCTCGTGGTGTCCTGGGAACAGATTTGCTTGGTACTAGATTTAGTATGTATGCAGCGGTTTCCAAAGCATAACCCCAAAGGAATAATGGCAACTCTGAATAACTCATCATCGACCTAGTCATGTCTAAAAGAGTCCGATTCCTTCTCTCCGCTACACCGTTCTGCTGAGGAGTACCAGGTGCAGTCAACTGTGACAGAATCCCATTCTGTACGAGGTGATCAATAAACTCATTAGAGAGGTACTCGCCACCTCGATCAGATCGAATGGCCTTGATATGTGTGCCCGATTGCTTCTCCACTTCAGCCCTAAACTCTTTGAACTTTTTTAAGGCTTCAGACTTGTGCTGCATTAGGTACACATATCCATACCTAGAGTGGTCATCGGTAAATGTTATGAAATACTCATAACCACCCCTTGCTCTAATATTTATTGGTCCACACACATCAGTATGAACTAATTCCAACAATGCATTGGTCCTATTGCCCTTTGCAGGAAAGGGCCTTTTGGTCATCTTACCCTCCAAACAAGACTCGCAGACTTCCATTGGTTCGAGAACCAAATCGCCTAAGACCCCTTCTTTGACTAGTCTGCCAATCCTATTCAGATTGATATGGCCAAGCCTCATATGCCAAAGCCTTGTTGGATTAGTGGAAGATTCCTTTCTTTTAGATGGTAAAGTTACCACTGAGTTATTAAGTTCCAAACAAGAATCTTTTGAAATATTGGGAGTAATCACATACAAACCATTTGATTTAACACCAGAACATATAAAAGAACTGTTTCTTTTAATGACAACTTCAGTTCCAAAATGAAAGGAATAACCATTATTCGTTAAATTAGAAACTGAAATTAAATTACGTCTCATTAAAGGGACGTAAAGTACATCTGATAAAATAAAAACTTTATTGTCTGAAAATTCTAAAACTACGACTCCTATAGCAACCGCAGATACGGTTGCGCTAGAACCTAGAGTAAGCACGATCTCCCCATCACTGCATTTCCTGGTTGATCTGAACCCCTTGAACTCTTGTAGCTAAGAATTCTGGACAGTTCCTCTTCCAGTGGCCTTTCTCACCGCATTGGAAACACTTTCCTTTGCCTTGGCCACCCACCTTCCCTTTTCCCTTACCTTTTCCCTTAGATTTTGTAATCTTAGGGACCGGTCCAACACTTGAACCACCAGTGCCAGCCTTCTTCTTTCCTTTCTTACCTTTTGGTGTAGATCGGGAAGAAGAAGCGCTTTTTTCAACGTTTAAAACGCTGCCCCCAGGTTTGATCACCCCTTCTGCTGCCAGTAAAGAACTCATTAATTCGCTCATTGAAAAATCCATTTGATTCATATTATAGTTAAGTTTGAATTGAGCGAATGATGGCGACAGCGAGTTTAGGATCATATCAACTTGGGTCTGTGCATCGATGTTGGCTCCCAAGGTCTCTAGTTCGTTTAAATAACCAATCATTTTTAAAACATATTCTTTGACTGGAGTACCTTCCGACATCTTTGCACTCATTATCTTCTGCATGGCTACCTGTCTGGCAGGCCTGCCATGCTCCCCAAACATCTTTTTCAGGGATGTGATAATGTCACTGGCAGAATCGTTCGATTGGAATTGGTGTTGTAACACACCAGCCATTAAGGCCAGAATGTAACAACGGGCCATTCCATTCGACTTCTTCCATTTGTCGAACTCGCGTCTGGCAGCTGCCGAAGCATTTGTCGCGGGTTCTTCAGGGCTTGGGGTGGTGAGGACATATATGTGATCCTCCGCAGTTAAAACGATGTCAAGGTTACGTTTCCATTCAGTGTAGTTATTTCCAGTTAACTTGTTTTGAGTGAGTATGGTGGCAAGTGGACTAAATGCAGATCCAGACATTATGATTACTGAAAATCAAACAAACAAAATAAATATGGATATCAGAATTGACAGTTTGAAATAAAAGAATCCTTAAAACTCTTATTTAAAAACAAAGTCGCCGGAATATCGAAACGAAAGAATAAAGCCTCCGTGTGGTGGTCAATGTTCGATCTTTCGATTTATCATGACTTATCCGCTATGCAACTCTTGCAAAATAGCCATGACTCCCGAACCTATTTGATCTCTAAGTTTCTGAATAATGCCCCATGTGGGATCCCTTATCCATAGCTTAGCTAGTGTGTACCATTAACTAGGATCCAATCACAACCGTCTCAAGTAGCGCCTCCGTGTGGTGGTCACCCTCTAACACGTCTGATTGATCCTATCCACAGGAAGTTCACATCTAGTAACCAATGAGCAGTGTACCCTCCGTATGCAATGATCACCCCTGGCGAGGTGACACAGAATACACTACTCATCTTACAATGAACCGTTAATGGAAGATCGTGGGTGTTATTTGATAAGACCCTCTCCCACTAGATTTAGTAAATTAAGGATTTTGCTTTTGAAAAATGTTTCCACACACTACCCATAAACATCCAATGTTTACTAATGTGTTGAAAACGGTTTTTGAATTTTATTTTAGAAAACTTGTTTTAAGTGCATGCAACAATGTATTATATGCCAATCACAAAACAAGCACATAAAACAAAAAACTAAAATGAAATATAGGCATTCAAACAATGCCTCTATCTCCCATGGCTCTATTTCCATAGATCCACCTTCTTGGTTTGGTCGCCTCCGGCTCCATCTTTATGGACAACGGCTCCTTGCTCCATCTTCATGGAATTTCTAATTCTATTACATTGGACCTATGCTTCTTTTGAAGCTTACAATTTATCTAGAAAAAAGGAAATAGCAAAAAAGAAATAAAAGGCTAGGGAAACCGGTGCGACTTTCCTTTTCGTAGGATTGAAGCCGCAGCGCCCTTTACATACGCCTTAAAACCAAACCATTAATAAATTACAACATGCACCAATCTCAAACAAGTTAAATATAAATATTTAAACGACTTGGTGCCATGGGAGATAGCGACTAATTTTGCTGCAAAAGGGTTAGTCGTACACGCATCCACACATACATAACAAATATATGTAACTATTGGAACACTTAATTGATTCACACAGTATATAAACACTTTACATACTGAATTAGAACTTAAAACAGCATCTTACTTCTCTGTCACAGTTCGATCGATCGAAGACCGTTCGATCGCTCGAACCTTCGATCGATTGAACACTGTTCAATCGCTTGAACATTCTGTTTCACAGAATGATTTAAAAATTTTACAGAAATAATTTAAGATTAAAGTATAATTTAAAAAACCTTTACAACTGTGAACAGAACACCTGGACAGAGAATCTGTCTCGATCGATCTAACACTATTCGATCGATCGAACACCAGAAGGCTTCGATCGATCGAAACTAGTTCGATCGATTGAGAACAGAATGTTCGATCGATCGAAACAAGTTCGATCGATCGAACCCACCTTGCATCCTATGCAATCACAGTTTTGTATTCTACTACGATAACACTGCAGAAACAGATCTGTGACGATGCAGTTTTGAAAACAATTCTAAAATCAACATGCAAATCAAAACTAGGGTTCCAAAAACGCATCTATAGATCCAAACGAGCCTGGCTCTGATACCAATTGAAGGAAAAAGTGGTTTAAAGTTAGAGTTTAAACGCGCAGCGGAAATAGGTTAAGTTATAAAACTTTTGGTATTCCAGGATCTACTACTCGTCAATTCCATAGATGCGTACAAGGGGGTGCAAGAATTATACCTTAGTGTCTTGAACCCAATTCTGAAACTTTAACTTCCAGCAGCCTCCACTAGATGATCTTCACCCTTATGACTCCTGCGGATGCCTGCCCGAAAGACTAGGGTTGGTGGGAACCCTAATAGAGAGGATAGGAAGGTTTTGGGAAGACTATGATAGTTTCTGCAGCTTCTGCGTATAAAAACGACGATCACTTACTTCCAGAACGCAGCAGCCCTATTTATAGATTTCCAGAACCGACCTAGACTTCGATCGATCGAAGTGACTTCGATCGATCGAACCTTCGATCGATCGAACCATTCTCGATCGATCGAACCTGCTGACTTCAATCGATCGAACATACTTCAATCGATCGAACTTGTCTTAACAGCTTCCTCAAGTGTCTTTCCAAGCATCCTAGCGGAGCTAAGAGTGGGACCTCCTAGGCTCTTTATTGTTGGCTCAGACCAATTTGTTAATTACCATGACCAAACTCTTTGATCAGCAAACTAACTAACTGGTCAGTTAACGTTTATTCCACTAAAAAACGATAACTGAACTCCAACGCAAAAGAACATATCCGAAACGATAACTAGACTTGTATGGTGTACTAATGTCCTCGATCGAACCCACCTTGAACCGAATATGATTATATACTGTGTAGTTATCCGACTACCTGAATATGATTACGAATGCTGACGGTAGAGGGACATTAGTACACCATACAAGTCTAGTTATTGTTTCGGATATGTTCTTTTGCGTTGGAGTTCAGTTATCGTTTTTTAGTGGAATAAACGTTAACTGACCAGTTAGTTAGTTTGCTGATCTGTGTCTCGATCGATCGAACCTGCTGACTTCAATCGATCGAACATACTTCAATCGATCGAACTTGTCTTAACAGCTTCCTCAAGTGTCTTTCCAAGCATCCTAGCGGAGCTAAGAGTGGGACCTCCTAGGCTCTTTATTGTTGGCTCAGACCAGTTTGTTAATTACCATGACCAAACTCTTTGATCAGCAAACTAACTAACTGGTCAGTTAACGTTTATTCCACTAAAACGTGATAACTGAACTCCAACGCAAAAGAACATATCCGAAACGATAACTAGACTTGTATGGTGTACTAATGTCCCTCTACCGTCAGCATTCGTAATCATATTCAGGTAGTCGGATAACTATTACTGTCAACCTGAATCATGATTACTTCTTGTATTCCTTGAGTTCCATTCACTACTCATGATTACCAAACATATTGATAACTCTTATCAACAAGACTGCAGTACTCAGTAATCAACTTGGTGACATTCTCAAGGGAATGCTTACTCTGAATCAGAGGGTAGATTCTATCTTGACAATATATGTTCACAACCCTATGGACATGACATACCCAAGATACCCAGGTGTTGATCTTCTATAGACCTCACTGATTGGTAAGTCAAAGCAGCCATATCCATAGTCTGTGTTCATAATCATCTCAAGATTGAGAACACGTACCTTATACAAGTTATGAGTTCCTATTGGCTGTTGACAGCCTTAAGCGTCAATAGGAAAGCTCAGGTCCGTCAATGCACTATAAGCACTAGCATATCAACTAAGAGCTACACTCTAGTGATTGAGATTAATCACTCCATCCAATGGTAGTTAATTATGCTACAGTGTAGACCTGATGAGGTATCCAGTCTCATCATCCACTGTGACATATTCTAAGTATCAAAGAATAGTAATTCGTATCTCACTTGTGTGTATCTCATACACACACGAATTGCTTACTATGATACTTAAGGACAAAACAATCATCTCATGAAAGAAACATACACAATGAAATGTAAAGCTGATATCCATATATTATAATGCTAATGTCTCATACATAAAGTAATGGTTTGAGGGCACAAACCCAACAGTTGAAGACTTGGAGATAGTTAGTTTATACTTCCGTTTAGACTGTGTTGTTATATTTGGTACTTGGGCATATGTTGTTTCCAAACCTTACATACTTCTATTGTAGCTTTTCAGTTGTAATAACTTTGATGTTGTAATATAATAGGTTTCCTTTGTATTATATGGGTGGTTCTCTCTATTATCTAGAACTGTGTAGTGTGGAAGATTAGTGACATTCACCAGTCATTCCCTATGGACCCATAAAGGAAATTTATTGTTCTCTATTTATGCTATTATGTGACGTGATAGTAAGTAAGGAGGCTCACTGACAGGTAAGATAAATAGAGTGAGGAAGCTCTCAATAAGCAAGGAAGCTCACGATAACCGACAGGTGAGGAAGCTCACGGTAGTGGACAAGTGAGGAAGCTCACGGTGACATGATAGATGAGGAAGCTTATCAACGGACGCAGGGCCATAAAAGTTGGTTCTGGTTTTTTGTTTATTTTCTGCTGGGGATATTGGGGAATTTTTTCTGAGAACTCCTCACGACTTTTGATCGAGAACTAGGATTCATCTATGAATCTCTCACGGTTGATCAAATCTTGCAATGCTCAATCCAAGATAACTGGTTAGGGCCTCCGGGAGCTGATATGTTTTTTTATCCTTGGTGGGCTGTGTTGGATTCTCTGAGAACCTCTCTTTGATTAGTTTTTGACCAGGTACTAGGACCTATTTCTATATCTCTCACGGTTGATCAAATCTTGAATGAATGTTTTGTATAGCTCAAAAATGAGAACTAAGCTAGGTTTTTTTTTGTGAAGAAAGCTAACTCATTTATCTACAAATAACCCTTCTATAGCTCAGTCTAAAAACCCCTCCTTCATAGGTGAAATTCACGTACAATGCAGTACTATAAATCTGGGACAGAACAGTCCGAGATATAAGAAATGTCTTGTAAAATAAGTAGTTTGAGTAGCTCCAAAATGTAATTGAAGCTAGATTTTTTTTTGTACATGAAGATATTCCTATTATCTATAATATTTTAGTTTTGAGTTTAATATACAAAGCAATTTATCATGCCCAAATAAATCATGTTAATTCAGTCAACACAGTGAAAATGTATCTTGGCAGATTGTACAGCTTTTTGTATAATGTTTTGTTTATGCATGGTGTTGATTGTTGATGCTAGTTTTCCGGTGCATGTGTTGTTATGAAAATCTCATGCTATGGTAGTGCTATCGCATAGATGAGTATGTTAAGGGTTTCGTCTATATGTTTATTGGTATTAAATCCATGATTATAAATCCATAAGCTACGTGAATATAGTTTAATGACCGTTGGAAAGTTCATACCCAAACTATAAGTATATTGTATGGCACAATTATTGCGTTGATTAGTGATCGGGAAAGTTTCCATCGTAAGTATATTGTGAGTAAAACGGAATGTCGGACGTATAGCAAAATATTAACGGTTATAAATAGATGATATTAATGAACTAAACTACGAAACGTGCGAACGCGTAAAATAATGATAAAACCTTCGATAACAGATTTAATGCGAATAAGGGACATTGGGCCTCGTTTCTAGTCGTGTGACTGCCGGTCAAAGTTGATTTATGAACTTTCGTGTCGTGTTTGGATATTTCTTGCAAAATTGGTCTTTCAGTAATTCTATGGTGTCGATTTGTGAGTTATGTTTTGTTCCTTGATCTGAGGATCAGCTTGACGTGTTCGGTCAAGTGCAGATGACCTGAGGATCGTCATGACGTGTTCGATCAAGTAGTTGATTAGTTTTCTGCACCCTTGGACTGAGGATCGGCATGATATGTTCGGTTATGTACGGGTGACCTGAGGATCGGCATGACGTGTTCGTCTAAGTGATTATTAATTTCCCGTACCCTTGGTCTGAGGATCGGCATGAGGTGTTCGGTAACGTTCGGGCGACCTGAGGATCGGCATGACGTGTTCGACCAAGAGATTGTTAATGTCCCGCACACTTATGCCATTTGGGCGACAGTTTGAGTGCCAGTTGGGTGACAGTTAACTATTCATTGTTGAGTGTTATTCTTTCTTGACCAGTAAATGCGTTTGGAGTTAAGTCTTCTTTCAGTCAATATCATTGGTCAGTTCAGTTCTGGGTTAAGTTTCAAAGGAAATGATTGGGTTTAAATAAGACATGGTTTTGAGAATAAGAAAAGATGAACAAGACATAGTATTGAGAATAAGAAATGATGAACGAGATATAGTTTCGAGAAATAAGAAGATATGAAGAATAACTTACCTTAAGTGGTGGTAACCTTAAGGGGACCCTCACTTAGCTTAACCGCTAACGGCTTTTCATGCCGCTGGACCTTCCACGTCCAGCCTTTGCAGGTTCAGATGGAGCCGACTGCTATCAAGATGCTGACTTTACAACTGAAGACTATACTGGTGAAGATTACTACGAGGAAGGCTACGGTTTCTCTAGCTGAAGACTTTGGAGCTTTTCTTTTGTTATAGTTCTGTTATTATTATGTTAGTGATGTAATAGTTTAGCTGGTCTTGTAATATGTAACTTTTGTGTATCTTTTTGGCCTGTAATATACTACTGATGTAAGACTTGGATGTTTTAAATTTCTACTTCCGCAGAACTTAGTCACTTTCCCATATCACATTATTGTATTAAGCATGTTTGGACAATCAGGTGACACTCACAACCAGTCACGTGTCTACGAACCCATAAAGGAAATTTATTTTTCCCTATTTTTGGTACTTCGGGGCGTGACAGAATACCTTGCTATCATTGGTTTAGCGTACATCGAAGCTTGGTAAATTAGACCTTTAAATTATCCTCTCCCACCATTCATAATTGGCTGAAATGGGGGTTCATTCGAAGTATTCACCCTCTTTTGTTCGAATGAAGGTTGTTTGTTCTTTCTGCCTTTAGCCCCAACCCTTTCATCGTACATCTGATCAGCATATCTTTTCCTACAACCAATGCATAAGTTTTTTGCATACTCGTGGTTGAAAATGGAAAATTCAGGACTCTTCTTTGCTACCTCTTCGAGCCTTTTCTTTTGATCCTCTTCCTTTGAATTTTCTCTTTCTTTGACAAGAGTTTCGATGGAAAGTTATGGACATTAATGGAGACTTCATGCACTGCAGGGAATGGATCATCATCAACCCCCATTTGTGTTTTAGGGAACTTCAACTTCCCTTTCTTGATCAGATCTTGAATCCTGTCTCAAAAAATAGTACAATTATTAGTTGAATGAGTCCAAGAATTATGCCACTTGCAATATTTTCTACCTTTTAACTCATCACTAGAAGGTAATTTTGTCTCATCAGACAATTTGATTATTTTTCCTTCTAACAAATGATCAAAAATTTCATCAAGTTTATAAACATCGAATAAATATTTCTTGAAGGATCCTTTAGACTTATATGCTTCAGCAGAGATATTTTTCTTCACTAGACTTTTGCATGAAAAAGGCTCTTTTCCTATTATTTCTACAGCATCTATTTTATAATTAGGATCTTTATAATATTTTTTTAATGAAGAAGTATTCCTTTCAGTTTCTTCTTCCAACAGGGCTTCATATCTAGAGACTCGAGCAGTTAATTCTACAAGATCTCTAAATTCTAATGCATCAAACTTCTTTCGAAGTCTAAACTCGAGGCCATTTTGAGCCAGTTTAACAAATTCAGGCTCTGGCAGAATGATTTTACGCTTTGTTCTAGCCCTCTTGAACCTATTTATGAACTGGGTTGCATTTTCATCAGGTTTTTGACAGAGTTTGGCTAAATCAGCCATAGACACTTCTGGTTCTGTCTAAAAAAATTGAGTATGGAAGGATTCTTCCATTTGTGTCCAATTATGGATCAAATTAGGAGCCAAATTGATAAACCATGTGAATGATGTACCTGTTAATGAATTAGGAAATAAACGAAGTCTCAGGCATTCATTATTTCCTGCATTAGCACACTAACGGGTGAATTTTGCTATATGTTCAACTGTAGATTGACTCCCATCTCTAGCAAACATAGTAAAGGTGGGGAACTTAAATCCCCTAGGGAATTTAATCCTATCAATCCAGTCAGGATAAGGCTTCCTATATACTGGAGTTTGTACCCCTCGAGCCATGGGTTCACAAACTTCATGGATTAAATTGATTATGTCATTTCTATCAACCATATTAGGTGGTTGTTGATGACCAAGTTGACCTATAGGAGGGTTCACTGCTGGTATTAGAGGTGGTTGAGGAATATTATCCACCGTTCTAGGATTTTCATTCCTTCGACCCACTCCTATTCCAGTAGGATCTGGTTCGAATATAGGATTGTTATTTACTCTTCTATTTTGGCCTATTATGTTTTCCCTAGGCATAGGTTCTTTGATATTCATTGGTCTATAGATCTGATCTTGACCATGTCCTATATGATATCCTTGAGTCCCTTCGAACATTGAAGTAGTAGGATTAGGGACAGGCATATAGAAGCTTTCTTGTGTATTAGGCCTGAAAGGAGGCCCATTTGCATGAATCGAAGGATTTGGCTGAAATAAGCCATGAGTATAATCTCTTCCATTCTGTATAATCTATTCCCCAAATGATCAAACACTGGTGTCAACTGATTCACCAAATCATGTTGAACTTCTGAACCAATATTTCCATTATTTGGAATTGGATTCGCATTTTCAAATCTTATTTCTGGGTTTTCATTATTCATATGATTCCCAGTGTTGCTGCTTTGTGGATCTTGGTGTGGAGAACCACCAGTTTTAGCATTATTAACATCAATATTGGCATTATCTACAGACCTATTGCTTCGAAGGTTTCTGTTTGTCATCTTTTGACACAAGTGTCCCACCGGGCGTGCCTAAAATGTTTGAAAATTGTAGACACCCCATTTTGTCGGCTATCAGATTTAGGAGACCCATAGCTTGGTGGTTCACAATGATCGTAAAAGACTCAAAAGGACTCCTGGAAGTCAGCTCTATCTCTCAGAATGCTCAAAATGACCAAAATGCCCCTAAAAGCCCGAAAACTCCCAGATTTGGTCCCAAAGTTCTGAAAACATGCTATGCCATAAGAAAAGAGATAAAATGAGTTTCTAAGAGAAATCGGGTGAAATCGTCAGCTCCCAGAGACCTCCGGAAGTCCCGGAAGTTCCCGGAAAGTCCCCGTTGACCAAGGTTTGACTAGGTTTGACCAAGGTTTGACCAGGTTTGACCAAGTTTGACCAAGATTGACCGAAATCGTTCGAATTCACCAGAATCATTTTAAATCATGAGATAAGTGTTAAAACAAGTTCCAAAAGAAAATCGAGCGAGAACGTCAGCTCCTGGGAACTCCCGGAGGTTTCCAGAACTTCCCGGGAATCCCAGGTTTGACCAGTTTGACCAGAATTTGACTTTGGAATCGGGGCACCAAAACAATTTTCAAACATTTTTCATGGATACTAGAGGTCAATAGCTTTCCAACGGTATATCGCACGTAATTTCTGGATTTAAAACGAATTTATTATGAATTTTCAAAGGCGAAAAAGGCGATCAAATCAGCTTTTATCGCGAATACCGCAAAACTTTTCAAGGTGACCTATCCCCGAACTATTTTTTATGTAAAGTAGACTCCATTACCTTTCCAACGGTATATCAGAACCTCAATTTGGAGTTCGTATGCATTTTCTGTGAATTTCGGACGAAATAGGGCCTTTTTGCGAATACCGGAACCTCTGGGGGCCTAAACGTAATTTTCTGGGCTTCAGAGGAGCACTGCCGCCGCGGCACTGGCCCAGTGCCGCCGCGGCACTCATCCCTCGCAGAGTCCATTTTTGTAATTTTTTTGGGGGTCCAATTTGATTAATTGAAAGCCAAAATGACATAGTTTTATGTTCACAGTTGTTTGGGACCAATGGGAGTACTTCTAAAACCCCAAAACCACCCCAAATTGGCCTATTTAAACCCCCCATTGCTCTTCATTTTGGGGGGGCCAAGTGCAAAGCTTGAAAAGTTGTAGAGAAGAAGAGAGATAGAGATAGGTTTAGAAGAGAGAAAGGGAGCTTCTCCCATTGATTTTCCATAAGAAAGTGAGTTTTATTCTTGTTTTCATCCATCATCCTTCTATATACTTCACATTCAAAGTCCACTCCAACCCTCATTCTTGAGCATTCATGAGATAGGAAGCTACTTCCATGTCCAAATGTCAAAATCTATAAGTGAAACACCAAGCTACAAGTCCAAAATCACATTGATTATCATCTATTGATTGCTATTTACTTGCTTTGATTATATATATGTTCATCTCTCCTTATCTCATTTCTTTTTCTTTTCTTTATTTACTTACTAGTTCATCATCATCTAAGTGATGACATGAAGTTTGGGGTGAGTGAATCCTTATGGATAGTAGCTCTTGACCTCAAAAACATGTTTGATAGATGATGATCATAACTTCAATACCTCCAAGGTATTCTTGAAGTGTATTGAAGTTATGTTCAAATAAAAATAAATCTCTCGAACAATCTTGGAGGTTCTTAAATGATGAGTTTGATGTAGGTATTCTAAGTGGCTATGATCCTTATTGAGTGTTGAAAATATGTTTTCAAAACATCTATTTCAAAACCCCTCTCAATCCCTCTCATTTGGTTTCAAGAAACAAAACTTTGTTTTCCCCAAAATCTTCAAAACAATGAGTCAAAACAGTGAGTGAATTGGGTTCAAAGATTTTTCTAGAACTCAATACTCAACATATGGATACAAGGCCACTTAGAAAGTCTTCCTAACTCATTGGAGAACACCCATGATTTTTGGTTTGACTTGGAAGTACTTGGAAATGGTCCATTTGGGTCCCAACATTCCTTCCAAACATTCTGTTTTTGCTGTCACAGCAGCTAGGTCAACTTACGACCTCTTTTCCAGAAACCTTTTCCAAAAGGGGTGGTCCTAACTTATTTTTCCCTTAAAATTCAATGTCTTAGGAAACTCTCTGTATAAAATGGGCCTCTAGATCATTCGTTTTCATTTTCTAAGATTTTTCAACACTTCAGTCGACAGTACGAACTCTGTTTCTGAGTGACCTCTGTTATTTATATGATTTCTCTCAATCTGTGATAGATATTCAAGATTGGCCTTTTTGGTTGTGTTCTAGACACAATAAGGAACATCTCCATAAAAAATCATGCATTGAAAACATTCCTAACCCCTCTTTTCGAATTCCAAAAGATCATGCTACTGTTCTGTCCACTATTCACAGCAAGTATACTTTAACTTTCATTCTTTGATTTGATGCTTATATGCATTCCAAATTAGTTCATATCTTAGGAAGTAGTTCATACTACATTTGTACATATCCCATGTTAATTTCAGTCATTCATTCATACACATTTTAGACTTCTAAGTCATTCTAGAAATCCATGTACACAAAACACACTACAACCTTTGCACACTTTAGATACATACATTGCATTCATGCAAGATTTGGGGTTTTTGTAACTCTTAATCTAAGGAGATTATAAGGAATGAACTCAATCACCCGTTCATGCTTCCCCTTGATCTAATCATCCTTTCTCATCCGTCCCGGGGATTGAGAGGTCTTCTTTTATCAAAGAATAACATGCATCATACTAGTTTGCTAAGCATATTTTGATTTCTTTGTTTATTTGTTTCAAGAACAATTCATGTCCCCTTTAGATTAGGAAAACTTGATTAATTGATATATGATTAGACGATTTTTCCTAGGTTTATTTGTGTGATCTTTCACTTCGCATTGTGTGATATTTGGCTTAGATCTTATGAATGATATCCTATCTTTAGATCTTCCATTTCAAGTTTCTTATGTGATGTAATATACTATCGTAGTATTATTTGTCGAACCATACATAGTATAAGATGATTATTTGGATGCTAATTGAGGCCCGTCGAAAGATGGGGCGAGTTGAGGGTGTTTTAGTCGCGACAAAGGCTCCTTCCTCTCTCGTACCAAAACCCCGAACCAAGTTCTTTGGTTATGAAGGGCCGGTGCCCTTATCCGCTTGGGTGAGTCAAAAATAGGTTTCTTGGTTCCTTAAAGACCAAGTGGCGACTCTGTATCTGTTTTCAACAGACCTATTTTCTTTCTTTGATTCAAATCAATTTCAAAACAATCTCAAACAAGAGAGAAGTGGTCCGATTCCCGGTATCCACAATCTGGCGACTCCACTGGGGAATTTTATTTTAAAACAAAATAATACAGAGGTTTGACTCATAAGAAGCATCCTTAAAATCATCTTTTTACTGTATTTGGATCACCGCATTGCACTCTTGCATTCCCCCCCTCCGACTGTGTCTGAAACGCGGCGCTGACATTGTTCAGGTCTTGCTGTGCCAGGGCACAAGTCACCGCTGATACTGTACCTTCCAAGGTATATCAAAAAGAGTAAAAACCTCCGTACTGTCTCCCCGACGGTATATTGGAACTCTCGTCAACGGACCCTCTTTGACTAAACCCAGCCTTTTCATATAGATTCCTGTAGAACCTTTCATAGGACTGTTCATTTATCTTTTCAGATAGGACAATGTGATATAACTGCTGTATGACCCGGTGGGATTACCTGCGCGGTGTAGACGCTTATGTGACATAGAACAGAATCTCTTTCTTATGATTCCCAAGGCAATCGCTCACATGTGATCACATTGAGTTGACTTGCCTAGGTACCATGATAAGGATGTCTGCTCCATGCTCACAAAGATATACACCGCAAACCTTGTTTGTTGGCCCTGAGACATAGGAGTATGAAAACTTGCTAGACAGTATGATCACCATCATCACCTATTCCCGTCGTATATCCCTATTTCTTCCAGAAACTCTACCCAACTCATCAGGATATCCCTGTTTCTCCTAGAAACTCTGTCCGAATCACCAATATTTCCTAGAAATCCCTATTTCTCCCAGAACGCCCAGAAACCTCAATTTTTCTTAGAAATTCCGATATACTTGTTTCTCCCAGAAACTCTGTCTGACTTACCCAGTTACATCTGTTTTCCCAAAAGCTCTGTCCAAATCTCTCAGATTACTCAGAAATCTCAATTTCTCCCAGAAATTCCGGTATACTTGTTTCTCCCAGAAACTCTGTCCAACTTACCCGAGTTTTCATGTTTCCCCATAAGCTCTATCCAAATCTCCAAGATTTCCCAAAAATTCCGACAACTCCATCCAAACTTCCAAAAATTCCTAGATGTACCAATTTCTCCCAGAAATTCTGTCCCAATTTCTCCTAGAAGCTCAGTCCAAATCAACCAGAAATCCCTATTTCTCCTAGAAACTCAAATGACTTCTAGAAATTTCTCCGAATCTTCCAAATCCATGTTTCTCCCAGAAACTCTATCCAAAATTCCCGAAGTGTCCCAGAAATCCCTGCTATCCCTTGGTGATCATGCTGGAAAGTAAGGTTAGCACACTCTGTATGGCTAGGACCTTATTTGTTTAGCTGCTATCTGTTAGAAATAGGAGCATCATATAGATTAGGGCTGGCATCCGCATGTTTGTCTCATATGCATACACAATTCATGCCAGTCTACATGCACGCCCATCTCGTCAGTCTCACATGTGTCAGTCTCTACACATCAAATGCGTACACGTCATCACCTTCACTCATGTCAATCGTTACTACGACTGTCATCAGTTCACATCGATGAATTCTTCAAAATCTTAATCATCCCTCCCCTAGGAGTCCCTAGAAGTATTTTGCGCCTCTGCTAATTTGGGCTTTTACTTCTATTTGCAGAAAAAAAACGTAGCCCCGGCAGGTAAGCGCACTTCTATACTTCCCAGAATTCACTATCTTAATCGAGGGCTAGATCATCATCGATCCACCAATGGCCTACAGAGCTCTGGAAGAGAAAGTGAACAAACTACAAACCACTGTTGAGCAGTTAAGTTTAAGGGTTAGTCGATTTGATAAAATGGCACGGAGCATTAGCAAAGAACTGCTTAAAATGGGGACCAGAATTGAGGATGCCATCATAGAAGAAAAGTTCAAGAATGATGATCCCCAACACCAGTCCAAGAGGCCTAAATACTCCCGACACTCCCCGGATGTCAACGCCCTGCGCAGCCAACCCATGGCATACCCTCATCGGCCATACCAATCCTCCAACCAAACCACTAGTTGCCCTTACCAGAAGAAGCAATCCCGTACCTTTGCCAAACTAGATATCTCCCCCTGCATAGCCTTAGGCCGCCTGCTAAGAAAGGGACACCTCCAACTCCTTCAGCCTCGTGCCGATCCCCCACCACCTAACTGTGACCTGTCCAAACGATGTGCCTACCACCAAGGCCCAGGCCATGACACCGACCAATGCATACGTCTCCGCCATGATATCCAGGACCTCATCGACCAAAATATCATTGAGCCACCACCCATTCAACCCCGTGTCACCTAAGCCCCTGGCTTACCTACTCGACTGATCCCCTTCGCTGAGGCCCATGAATGTTGAACCTGTGCCGGTGAAGTGATGGTGTTTGGAACTCTTGCTAGAAAACCAAATGAAGATGCTCTTTAGAAAAAAAAAAAGAAATAAAAAGAATAAGTGAGTCACTACGACATTCCATTTGAGACCGGGTCGAGTCCAGTCGAGTCTGTTGTGTGTTTGTCTATTTCAAGTTTAGTCTTGTGATCGAGTCTGTCTGTCACCGAGTTGTTAATGAGTTTGTAATCCTTCTCTACTGATGGAATGAAGTCTCATTTTGCCTAATCTGATGTGCCTAGTCATAGATGCATGAATCACTAGACTGAAGTGTCACTTTTCAAATTACCATGGATATTACTCTGGTAATAATTTTTCTACGACAAAACAAAAAGAATCCTGAAAGGTTAAAATCGATTTCACGCTGACACTGATGAAGAGCTGGAATTGAATAGTCTTACTTTAAGAATTTAAAGATTCTCTTGCCTCAATCTTGAAAAGACATGCTTGGAACTGACTTGGGGCTTGCCCAACACCCTTTCCACCATTCCTATCATTTCAAAGCCTTGGGCCCAACCCAATTGATAGCCATGCGAACCTGTGCGGACTTGGTCCTTGATAGTAGCCAAACATTTCAGTGAGTTTCATCTCCACTTTCAAAAAAAAAAAAAAACAAAGAAAAAGAACAAAAAAGAGCTCGCTAGGTTGAAAACCCGAGAGGGCACCTAGGCAAAAGTTAGAGCTGAAAAAGGTGTTGATTTCCAAAATCTGACCCTAGCCAGTCAAAATGTTGGAGAAATTTTTTTTGATGAAACAAATGAGAGAATCATACGCTTCAAGATACATCTTAAGAACGTGCCAAGATCACAATTCAAAAGGCACAGAATGACCACAAATAAATTCCGAGAGCTGACATGCACATTCTGGAATTCTGAGATTGCAATTGAAAGATCTCACAAGAATTGACTACATTAAAAAGCAAATTTGACTGGCTAGGCGAAAGTGAAAAGGATCAATCCTCAAAACAAAACAAAAAGAAAAAGAAAAAGAAAAGAAAGGGAGATTGAAACTAAATCCTTTATTCAAAGCTACCATAAATGGCTCAAGTTTGAACTTCTTTGACGATTGGTTTGAAAATCCCTCATACCTCAAACCCCTTAATTCAAGCCTTGCCTTGAACTACGCTCGACCTGATTCCCACTCGGGGATACGTAGGCAACCACATCGGTTCGGTCAACACCATCATAATCAAACCAATTTCCTTCAAGCCTTGCCTTGAACTACGCTCGACCTGATTCCCACTCGGGGATACGTAGGCAACCGCATCGGTTCGGTCACCCCACCTACCCAAAAATCAACCCGCTTCTTCCCAACCATGCCCGAACTACGTTGGACCTGATCCCCACTTGGGGGTACGTAGGCAGACTTTCAAAAAAGAAAAAAAGAAGGATGGCTCGCTAGGTCGAAAATCCGAAAGGACGCCTAGGCAAAAATTAGAGTTAAATCCAAGGTGAGCAATAACAAAAGAGAGAAAAGAGCTTGATAGGTCAACTCACTGGTGCCTAGGCAAAAGTTATGAGCATTTGAGAGATTAAAGTCACGGTCCATGCCTCAAGCCAGAAAATCACCTTCCACACTAGGGGCAAACTTCGGCTACCCGCCTCGTTTGCCTGACTTTTACTATCTACCCTTCACACAAGGGGCAAAATTCGGTCACCTACCTCATTTGCCCAAAACCTCCAATGAACCTTCCTCCAAACTAGGGGCAAACTTTGGTCATTTGCCTCGTTTGCCTACCGATCCCACTTCATGCCCTTCAAACTAGGGGCAAACTTTGTTTGCCACCTGATCCCTATACACTAATGGTAAGCCTTCAAGAACATTGTCTTGAACAGATGGAAATGGAGCGTCTTTCATTCTATAAGATAAGGCACTAATTCAAAGCACATCTTGAGAGAAGCAAAGAAATTGATTAGATCAGCAGGGAGGAATTTTCAAAAATAAGATTCACCATCAAAGTGATGCCACGTTAAGGAAAGAAGTAAATACAAAAGAGAAATGGTACATCATTTATGACAAAAGCACATTAAGTTTTGGCAAGTCGACCTTGTTTCATTTTGGTGTCAAATGTGTCATCCTCGTGCGTCAATGTCTGTCAAGTTTTTGAGTCTGTTGTAGTCTCAAATGTTTAAGTCAATAGTGACTAATAAAATTTTCAAATCAAGTTATAAAGAGCATGCCAATACAAGCAGGAGTACCAAACACCATTACTACACCGGTCAAGGCGTCAGCAGGAGAAGCGTCCAAACTTAGGGCAAATGCGAATTTCATCCCTTTCCAAACCATCAAAAGTTGACCTTTTTCTCCTTGCAACATAAGTCCATGAGTGGCTGTTGATCTTTCTTCATGCAACATAAGTCCATGAGTGGCTGTTGATCTTTCTTCATGCAACATAAGTCTATAAGTGGCTGTTGATCTTTCTTTATGCAACATAAGTCCATAAGTGGCTGTTGATGATCTTTCTTTGTTCATGCAACATAAGTCCATGAGTGGCTATTGATGATCTTCCTTTCTCCTAGCAACATAAGTCCATGAGTGGCTGTTAATCTTTCTTCATGCAACATAAGTCCATGAGTGGCTGTTGATGATCTTCCTTTGTTCATGCAACATAAGTCCATGAGTGGCTGTTGATGATCTTCCTTTCTCCTTGCAACATAAGTCCATGAGTGGCTGTTGATCTTTCTCCTAGCAATATAAGTCCATGAGTGGCTGTTGATCTTTCTTCATGCAACATAAGTCCATGAGTGGCTGTTGATGATCTTCCTTTGTTCATGCAACATAAGTCCATGAGTGGCTGTTGATGATCTTCCTTTCTCCTTGCAACATAAATCCATGAGTGGCTGTTGATCTTTCTTCATGCAACATAAGTCCATGAGTGGCTGTTGATGATCTTCCTTTGTTCATGCAACATAAGTCCATGAGTGGCTGTTGGTGATCTTCCTTTGTTCATGCAACATAAGTCCATGAGTGGTTGTTGATGATCTTCCTTTCTCCTTGCAACATAAGTCCATGAGTGGTTGTTGATCTTTCTTCATGCAACATAAGTCCATGAGTGGCTGTTGATGATCTTCCTTTGTTCATGCAACATAAGTCCATGAGTGGTTGTTGATGATCTTCCTTTCTCCTAGCAACATAAGTCCATGAGTGGCTGTTGATCTTTCATTTTTCTTAATACAACATAAGTCCATGAGTGGCTGTTGATGACCTTCTTTCATCCTAAAGCAACATAAGTCCATCACTCTCCTCTTTCAAAATCAAAACCTTAACTGCCGCAGGCCATCTCCGTATCCCTCATCACAAATAGAATGATACCTTGACTCTCATTTAAAGGATGTATTTCCTTCTTCCTAACAAAGTACATTATCCTTCAGCTCCCGGAGGCCCTGACCGGCCCCCTTGGATTGAGCGCCAAAAGAGATTCTCCGAGAACCCTACATCATCCCCCGAGGACAGAAACCGATAGATACCAGCTCCCGGAGGCCCTGACCGGCCCTCTTGGATTGAGCGCCAAAAGAGATTCTCCGAGAACCCTACATCATCCCCCGAGGACAGAAACCGATAGATACCAGCTCCCGGAGGACCTAACCGGCCCCCTTGGATTGAGCGCCAAAAGAGATTCTCCGAGAACCCTACATCATCCCCCGAGGACAAAAACCGATAGATACCAGCTCCCGGAGGCCCTGACCGGCCCTCTTGGATTGAGCGCCAAAAGAGATTCTCCGAGAACCCTACATCATCCCCCGAGGACAGAAACCGATAGATACCAGCTCCTGGAGGCCCTGACCGGCCCCCTTGGATTGAGCGCAAAAAGAGATTCTCCGAGAACCCTACATCATCCCGCGAGGACAGAAACCGATAGATACCAGCTCCCGGAGGCCCTGACCGGCCTCCTTGGATTGAGCGCCGAAAGAGATTCTCCGAGAACCCTACATCATCCCCCGAGGACAGAAACCGATAGATACCAGCTCCCGGAGGCCCTGACCGGCCCTCTTGGATTGAGCGCCAAAAGAGATTCTCCGAGAACCCTACATCATCCCCCGAGGACAGAAACTGATAGATACCAGCTCCCGGAGGCCCTGACCGGCCCCCTTGGATTGAGCGCCAAAAGAGATTCTCCGAGAACCCTACATCATCCCCCGAGGACAGAAATCGATAGATACCAGCTCCCGGAGGCCCTAACCGGCCCCCTTGGATTGAGCGCCAAAAGAGATTCTCCGAGAACCCTACATCATCCCCCGAGGACAAAAACCGATAGATACCAGCTCCCGGAGGCCCTGACCGGCCCTCTTGGATTGAGCGCCAAAAGAGATTCTCCGAGAACCCTACATCATCCCCCGAGGACAGAAACCGATCGATACCAGCTCCCGGAGGCCCTGACCGGCCCACTTGGATTGAGCGCCAAAAGAGATTCTCCGAGAACCCTACATCATCCCCCGAGGACAGAAACCGATAGATACCAGCTCCCGGAGGCCCTGACCGGCCTCCTTGGATTGAGCGCCAAAAGAGATTCTCCACGAACCCTACATCATCCCCCAAGGACAGAAATCGATAGATACCAGCTCCCGGAGGCCCTGACGGGCCCTCTTGGATTGAGCGCCAAAAGAGATTCTCCGAGAACCCTATATCATCCCCCGAGGATAGAAACCGATAGACCCTAACCGGCTCTTTTGGATTGAGCATTGCGAGATCTGACCAACCACGAGAGATTCAGAGATGGATCCTGGTTCTAGGTCAAGAATTGAAGAGAGATTCTCAGAGAGTCCCCTACCATCCCAGCGGAAGATAGTAGAAGTCCGAACCGATTCTCCGGACTTGTCATCATAAGGATCGGCCAAAACATCACCCGCAGTCAAATCACCCCGATTCCCTTGGCAAGCACTATCTATTCACAATTTAAGGACCCGTGTCCACTGATTATCATGAGCTTTCTCACCTGTCAGTCATTATGAGTTTCCTCACTTATCGTGAGCCTCTTCACTCCGGTTATCTCACCTATCCATTGTCGTGAGCTACCCCACTTATCATGAGCCTCCTCACTTTGGTTATTATAAAACTGTCGGTTATCTTGAACTCCCTCGCCTATGGGTTATCCTTAGTTGTCATCCTCAGGGACCCCACATCTGACTACATTCTCTCGCAAAGCACACTTCCCAAATTCCAGAAGTTTGCTCCTAAACCCAGAGACTTCTAAACCTTGATGTCCTTATCCGAGTCACCCGCCGCATCACAGTCGCAAACACTAGCACAACACCAGCCCACTCGGAGTGGCACACCCCACAACACTTGCTCATACTAGGGTCACAACACTAGACATGATAGGACTCATGACACAATTCATATCACATCAATACATTGCATATCACTCTTATAGCATAGCATCCGCCTGCTTGTTGTGTATGTGCATGTATGATCGATTCCTTGCCTTGAACTACGTCCTGGTCTGATTCTCCTCGGGATACGTAGGCAGCTCACACAGAGCACGACCAGCACTAGCCACACCATCATTTCATCTTTTGCAACGCTTTTATCCTAAATCTATAGCCTCCAAAAGACTTGTCTCTTCAAAACTTTGGCACTCGCTTGCGACATGCGTTGCCTCGCAAGTTCATGCCAAAGAGGGGCAAACTGTAGACACCCCATTTTGTCGGCTATCAGATTTAGGAGACCCATAGCTTGGTGGCTCACAATGATCGTAAAAGACTCAAAAGGACTCCTGGAAGTCAGCTCTATCTCTCAGAATGCTCAAAATGACCAAAATGCCCCTAAAAGCCCGAAAACTCCCAGATTTGGTCCCAAAGTTCTGAAAACATGCTATGCCATAAGAAAAGAGATAAAATGAGTTTCTAAGAGAAATCGGGTGAAATCGTCAGCTCCCAGAGACCTCCGGAAGTCCCGGAAGTTCCCGGAAAGTCCCCGTTGACCAAGGTTTGACTAGGTTTGACCAAGGTTTGACCAGGTTTGACCAAGTTTGACCAAGATTGACCGAAATCGTTCGAATTCACCAGAATCATTTTAAATCATGAGATAAGTGTTAAAACAAGTTCCAAAAGAAAATCGAGCGAGAACGTCAGCTCCTGGGAACTCCCGGAGGTTTCCAGAACTTCCCGGGAATCCCAGGTTTGACCAGTTTGACCAGAATTTGACTTTGGAACCGGGGCACCAAAACAATTTTCAAACATTTTTCATGGATACTAGAGGTCAATAGCTTTCCTACGGTATATCGCACGTAATTTCTGGATTTAAAACGAATTTATTATGAATTTTCAAAGGCGAAAAAGGCGATCAAATCAGCTTTTATCGCGAATACCGCAAAACTTTTCAAGGTGACCTATCCCCGAACTATTTTTTATGTAAAGTAGACTCCATTACCTTTCCAACGGTATATCAGAACCTCAATTTGGAGTTCGTATGCATTTTCTGTGAATTTTGGACGAAATAGGGCATTTTCGCGAATACCGGAACCTCTGGGGGCCTAAACGTAATTTTCTGGGCTTCAGAGGAGCACTGCCGCCGCGGCACTGGCCCACTGCCGCCGCGGCACTCATCCCTCGCAGAGTCCATTTTTGTAATTTTTTTTGGGGTCCAATTTGATTAATTGAAAGCCAAAACGACATAGTTTTATGTTCACAGTTGTTTGGGACCAATGGAAGTACTTCTAAAACCCCAAAACCACCCCAAATTGGCCTATTTAAACCCCCCATTGCTCTTCATTTTGGGGGGGCCAAGTGCAAAGCTTGAAAAGTTGTAGAGAAGAAGAGAGATAGAGATAGGTTTAGAAGAGAGAAAGGGAGCTTCTCCCATTGATTTTCCATAAGAAAGTGAGTTTTATTCTTGTTTTCTTCCATCATCCTTCTATATACTTCACATTCAAAGTCCACTCCAACCCTCATTCTTGAGCATTCATGAGATAGGAAGCTACTTCCATGTCCAAATGTCAAAATCTATGAGTGAAACACCAAGCTACAAGTCCAAAATCACATTGATTATCATCTATTGATTGCTATTTACTTGCTTTGATTATATATATGTTCATCTCTCCTTATCTCATTTCTTTTTCTTTTCTTTATTTACTTACTAGTTCATCATCATCTAAGTGATGACATGAAGTTTGGGGTGAGTGAATCCTTATGGATAGTAGCTCTTGACCTCAAAAACATGTTTGATAGATGATGATCATAACTTCAATACCTCCAAGGTATTCTTGAAGTGTATTGAAGTTATGTTCAAATAAAAATAAATCTCTCGAACAATCTTGGAGGTTCTTAAATGATGAGTTTGATGTAGGTATTCTAAGTGGCTATGATCCTTATTGAGTGTTGAAAATATGTTTTCAAAACATCTATTTCAAAACCCCTCTCAATCCCTCTCATTTGGTTTCAAGAAACAAAACTTTGTTTTCCCCAAAATCTTCAAAACAATGAGTCAAAACAGTGAGTGAATTGGGTTCAAAGATTTTTCTAGAACTCAATACTCAACATATGGATACAAGGCCACTTAGAAAGTCTTCCTAACTCATTGGAGAACACCCATGATTTTTGGTTTGACTTGGAAGTACTTGGAAATGGTCCATTTGGGTCCCAACATTCCTTCCAAATATTCTGTTTTTGCTGTCACAGCAGCTAGGTCAACTTACGACCTCTTTTCCAGAAACCTTTTCCAAAAGGGGTGGTCCTAACTTATTTTTCCCTTAAATTTCAATGTCTTAGGAAACTCTCTGTATAAAATGGGCCTCTAGATCATTCGTTTTCATTTTCTAAGATTTTTCAACATTTCAGTCGACAGTACGAACTCTGTTTCTGAGTGACCTCTGTTGTTTATATGATTTCTCTCAATCTGTGATAGATATTCAAGATTGGCCTTTTTGGTTGTGTTCTAGACACAATAAGTAACATCTCCATAAAACATCATGCATTGAAAACATTCCTAACCCCTCTTTTCGAATTCCAAAAGATCATGCTACTGTTCTGTCCACTATTCACAGCAAGTATACTTTAACTTTCATTCTTTGATTTGATGCTTATATGCATTCCAAATTAGTTCATATCTTAGGAAGTAGTTCATACTACATTTGTACATATCCCATGTTAATTTCATTCATTCATTCATACACATTTTAGACTTCTAAGTCATTCTAGAAATCCATGTACACAAAACACACTACAACCTTTGCACACTTTAGATACATACATTGCATTCATGCAAGATTTGGGGTTTTTGTAACTCTTAATCTAAGGAGATTATAAGGAATGAACTCGATCACCCGTTCATGCTTCCCCTTGATCTAATCATCCTTTCTCATCCGTCCCGGGGATTGAGAGGTCTTCTTTTATCAAAGAATAACATGCATCATACTAGTTTGCTAAGCATATTTTGATTTCTTTGTTTATTTGTTTCAAGAACAATTCATGTCCCCTTTAGATTAGGAAAACTTGATTAATTGATATATGATTAGACGATTTTTCCTAGGTTTATTTGTGTGATCTTTCACTTCGTATTGTGTGATATTTGGCTTAGATCTTATGAATGATATCTTATCTTTAGATCTTCCATTTCAAGTTTCTTATGTGATGTAATGTACTATCGTAGTATTATTTGTCGAACCATACATAGTATAAGATGATTATTTGGATGCTAATTGAGGCCCGTCGAAAGATGGGGCGAGTTGAGGGTGTTTTAGTCGCGACAAAGGCTCCTTCCTCTCTCGTACCAAAACCCCGAACCAAGTTCTTTGGTTATGAAGGGCCGGTGCCCTTATCCGCTTGGGTGAGTCAAAATTAGGTTTCTTGGTTCCTTAAAGACCAAGTGGCGACTCTGTATCTGTTTTCAACAGACCTATTTTCTTTCTTTGATTCAAATCAATTTCAAAACAATCTCAAACAAGAGAGAAGTGGTCCGATTCCCGGTATCCACAATCTGGCGACTCCACTGGGGAATTTTATTTTAAAACAAAATAATACAGAGGTTTGACTCATAAGAAGCATCCTTAAAATCATCTTTTTACTGTATTTGGATCACCGCATTGCACTCTTGCATTCCCCCCCTCCGACTGTGTCTGAAACGCGGCGCTGACATTGTTCAGGTCTTGCTGTGCCAGGGCACAAGTCACCGCTGATACTGTACCTTCCAAGGTATATCAAAAAGAGTAAAAACCTCCGTACTGTCTCCCCGACGGTATATTGGAACTCTCGTCAACGGACCCTCTTTGACTAAACCCAGCCTTTTCATATAGATTCCTGTAGAACCTTTCATAGGACTGTTCATTTATCTTTTCAGATAGGACAATGTGATATAACTGCTGTATGACCCGGTGGGATTACCTGCGCGGTGTAGACGCTTATGTGACATAGAACAGAATCTCTTTCTTATGATTCCCAAGGCAATCGCTCACATGTGATCACATTGAGTTGACTTGCCTAGGTACCATGATAAGGATGTCTGCTCCATGCTCACAAAGATATACACCGCAAACCTTGTTTGTTGGTCCTGAGACATAGGAGTATGAAAACTTGCTAGACAGTATGATCACCATCATCACCTATTCCCGTCGTATATCCCTATTTCTTCCAGAAACTCTACCCAACTCATCAGGATATCCCTGTTTCTCCTAGAAACTCTGTCCGAATCACCAATATTTCCTAGAAATCCCTATTTCTCCCAGAACGCCCAGAAACCTCAATTTTTCTTAGAAATTCCGATATACTTGTTTCTCCCAGAAACTCTGTCTGACTTACCCAGTTACATCTGTTTTCCCAAAAGCTCTGTCCAAATCTCTCAGATTACTCAGAAATCTCAATTTCTCCCAGAAATTCCGGTATACTTGTTTCTCCCAGAAACTCTGTCCAACTTACCCGAGTTTTCATGTTTCCCCATAAGCTCTATCCAAATCTCCAAGATTTCCCAAAAATTCCGACAACTCCATCCAAACTTTCAAAAATTCCTAGATGTACCAATTTCTCCCAGAAATTCTGATTTCCCAATTTCTCCTAGAAGCTCAGTCCAAATCAACCAGAAATCCCTATTTCTCCTAGAAACTCAAATGACTTCTAGAAATTTCTCCGAATCTTCCAAATCCATGTTTCTCCCAGAAACTCTATCCAAAATTCCCGAAGTGTCCCAGAAATCCCTGCTATCCCTTGGTGATCATGCTGGAAAGTAAGGTTAGCACACTCTGTATGGCTAGGACCTTATTTGTTTAGCTGCTATCTGTTAGAAATAGGAGCATCATATAGATTAGGGCTGGCATCCGCATGTTTGTCTCATATGCATACACAATTCATGCCATTCTACATGCACGCCCATCTCGTCAGTCTCACATGTGTCAGTCTCTACACATCAAATGCGTACACGTCATCACCTTCACTCATGTCAATCGTTACTACGACTGTCATCAGTTCACATCGATGAATTCTTCAAAATCTTAATCATCCCTCCCCTAGGAGTCCCTAGAAGTATTTTGCGCCTCTGCTAATTTGGGCTTTTACTTCTATTTGCAGAAAAAAAACGTAGCCCCGGCGGGTAAGCGCACTTCTATACTTCCCAGAATTCACTATCTTAATCGAGGGCTAGATCATCATCGATCCACCAATGGCCTACAGAGCTCTGGAAGAGAAAGTGAACAAACTACAAACCACTGTTGAGCAGTTAAGTTTAAGGGTTAGTCGATTTGATAAAATGGCACGGAGCATTAGCAAAGAACTGCTTAAAATGGGGACCAGAATTGAGGATGCCATCATAGAAGAAAAGTTCAAGAATGATGATCCCCAACACCAGTCCAAGAGGCCTAAATACTCCCGACACTCCCCGGATGTCAACGCCCTGCGCAGCCAACCCATGGCATACCCTCATCGGCCATACCAATCCTCCAACCAAACCACTAGTTGCCCTTACCAGAAGAAGCAATCCCGTACCTTTGCCAAACTAGATATCTCCCCCTCCATAGCCTTAGGCCGCCTGCTAAGAAAGGGACACCTCCAACTCCTTCAGCCTCGTGCCGATCCCCCACCACCTAACTGTGACCTGTCCAAACGATGTGCCTACCACCAAGGCCCAGGCCATGACACCGACCAATGCATACGTCTCCGCCATGATATCCAGGACCTCATCGACCAAAATATCATTGAGCCACCACCCATTCAACCCCGTGTCACCTAAGCCCCTGGCTTACCTACTCGACTGATCCCCTTCGCTGAGGCCCATGAATGTTGAACCTGTGCCGGTGAAGTGATGGTGTTTGGAACTCTTGCTAGAAAACCAAATGAAGATGCTCTTTAGAAAAAAAAAGAAATAAAAAGAATAAGTGAGTTACTGCGACATTCCATTTGAGACCGGGTCGAGTCCAGTCGAGTCTGTTGTGTGTTTGTCTATTTCAAGTTTAGTCTTGTGATCGAGTCTGTCTGTCACCGAGTTGTTAATGAGTCTGTAATCCTTCTCTACTGATGGAATGAAGTCTCATTTTGCCTAATCTGATGTGCCTAGTCATAGATGCATGAATCACTAGACTGAAGTGTCACTTTTCAAATTACCATGGATATTACTTTGGTAATAATTTTTCTACGACAAAACAAAAAGAATCCCGAAAGGTTAAAATAGATTTCACGCTGACACTGATGAAGAGCTGGAATTGAATAGTCTTACTTTAAGAATTTAAAGATTCTCTTGCCTCAATCTTGAAAAGACATGCTTGGAACTGACTTGGGGCTTGCCCAACACCCTTTCCACCATTCCTATCATTTCAAAGCCTTGGGCCCAACCCAATTGATAGCCATGCGAACCTGTGCGGACTTGGTCCTTGATGGTAGCCAAACATTTCAGTGAGTTTCATCTCCACTTTCAAAAAAAAAAAAAAAAAAAAGAAAAAGAACAAAAAAGAGCTCGCTAGGTTGAAAACCCGAGAGGGCACCTAGGCAAAAGTTAGAGCTGAAAAAGGTGTTGATTTCCAAAATCTGACCCTAGCCAGTCAAAATGTTGGAGAAATTTTTTTTGATGAAACAAATGAGAGAATCATACGCTTCAAGATACATCTTAAGAACGTGCCAAGATCACAATTCAAAAGGCACGGAATGACCACAAATAAATTCCGAGAGCTGACATGCACATTCTGGAATTCTGAGATTGCAATTGAAAGATCTCACAAGAATTGACTACATTAAAAAGCAAAATTGACTGGCTAGGCGAAAGTGAAAAGGATCAATCCTCAAAACAAAACAAAAAGAAAAAGAAAAAGAAAAGAAAGGGAGATTGAAACTAAATCCTTTATTCAAAGCTACCATAAGTGGCTCAAGTTTGAACTTCTTTGACGATTGGTTTGAAAATCCCTCATACCTCAAACCCCTTAATTCAAGCCTTGCCTTGAACTACGCTCGACCTGATTCCCACTCGGGGATACGTAGGCAACCACATCGGTTCGGTCAACACCATCATAATCAAACCAATTTCCTTCAAGCCTTGCCTTGAACTACGCTCGACCTGATTCCCACTCGGGGATACGTAGGCAACCGCATCGGTTCGGTCACCCCACCTACCCAAAAATCAACCCGCTTCTTCCCAACCATGCCCGAACTACGTTGGACCTGATCCCCACTTGCGGGTACGTAGGCAGACTTTCAAAAAAGAAAAAAAGAAGGATGGCTCGCTAGGTCGAAAATCCGAAAGGACGCCTAGGCAAAAATTAGAGTTAAATCCAAGGTGAGCAATAACAAAAGAGAGAAAAGAGCTTGATAGGTCAACTCACTGGTGCCTAGGCAAAAGTTATGAGCATTTGAGAGATTAAAGTCACGGTCCATGCCTCAAGCCAGAAAATCACCTTCCACACTAGGGGCAAACTTCGGCTACCCGCCTCGTTTGCCTGACTTTTACTATCTACCCTTCACACAAGGGGCAAACTTCGGTCACCTACCTCGTTTGCCCAAAACCTCCAATGAACCTTCCTCCAAACTAGGGGCAAACTTCGGTCATTTGCCTCGTTTGCCTACCGATCCCACTTCATGCTCTTCAAACTAGGGGCAAACTTCGTTTGCCACCTGATCCCTATACACTAATGGTAAGCCTTCAAGAACATTGTCTTGAACAGATGGAAATGGAGCGTCTTTCATTCTATAAGATAAGGCACTAATTCAAAGCACATCTTGAGAGAAGCAAAGAAATTGATTAGATCAGCAGGGAGGAATTTTCAAAAATAAGATTCACCATCAAAGTGATGCCACGTTAAGGAGAGAAGTAAATACAAAAGAGAAATGGTACATCATTTATGACAAAAGCACATTAAGTTTTGGCAAGTCGACCTTGTTTCATTTTGGTGTCAAATGTGTCGTCCTCGTGCGTCAATGTCTGTCAAGTTTTTGAGTCTGTTGTAGTCTCAAATGTGTAAGTCAATAGTGACTAATAAAATTTTCAAATCAAGTTATAAAGAGCATGCCAATACAAGCAGGAGTACCAAACACCATTACTACACCGGTCAAGGCGTCAGCAGGAGAAGCGTCCAAACTTAGGGCAAATGCGAATTTCATCCCTTTCCAAACCATCAAAAGTTGACCTTTTTCTCCTTGCAACATAAGTCCATGAGTGGCTGTTGATCTTTCTTCATGCAACATAAGTCCATGAGTGGCTGTTGATCTTTCTTCATGTAACATAAGTCTATAAGTGGCTGTTGATCTTTCTTCATGCAACATAAGTCCATAAGTGGCTATTGATGATCCTTCTTTGTTCATGCAACATAAGTCCATGAGTGGCTGTTGATGATCTTCCTTTCTCCTAGCAACATAAGTCCATGAGTGGCTGATGATCTTTCTTCATGCAACATAAGTCCATGAGTGGCTGTTGATGATCTTCCTTTGTTCATGCAACATAAGTCCATGAGTGGCTGTTGATGATCTTCCTTTCTCCTTGCAACATAAGTTCATGAGTGGCTGTTGATCTTTCTCCTAGCAACATAAGTCCATGAGTGGCTGTTGATCTTTCTTCATGCAACATAAGTCCATGAGTGGCTGTTGATGATCTTCCTTTGTTCATGCAACATAAGTCCATGAGTGGCTGTTGATGATCTTCCTTTCTCCTTGCAACATAAGTCCATGAGTGGCTGTTGATCTTTCTTCATGCAACATAAGTCCATGAGTGGCTGTTGATGATCTTCCTTTGTTCATGCAACATAAGTCCATGAGTGGCTGTTGGTGATCTTCCTTTGTTCATGCAACAAAAGTCCATGAGTGGCTGTTGATGATCTTCCTTTCTCCTTGCAACATAAGTCCATGAGTGGCTGTTGATCTTTCTTCATGCAACATAAGTCCATGAGTGGCTGTTGATGATCTTCCTTTGTTCATGCAACATAAGTCCATGAGTGGCTATTGATGATCTTCCTTTCTCCTAGCAACATAAGTCCATGAGTGGCTGTTGATCTTTCATTTTTCTTAATGCAACATAAGTCCATGAGTGGCTGTTGATGACCTTCTTTCATCCTAAAGCAACATAAGTCCATCACTCTCCTCTTTCAAAATCAAAACCTTAACTGCCGCAGGCCATCTCCGTATCCCTCATCACAAATAGAATGATACCTTGACTCTCATTTAAAGGATGTATTTCCTTCTTCCTAACAGAGTACATTATCCTTCAGCTCCCGGAGACCCTGACCGGCCCCCTTGGATTGAGCGCCAAAAGAGATTCTCCAAGAACCCTACATCATCCCCCAAGGACAGAAACCGATAGATACCAGCTCCCGGAGGCCCTGACCGGCCCTCTTGGATTGAGCGCCAAAAGAGATTCTCCGAGAACCCTACATCATCCCCCGATGACAGAAATCGATAGATACCAGCTCCCGGAGGCCCTGACCGGCCCCCTTGGATTGAGCGCCAAAAGAGATTCTCCGAGAACCCTACATCATCCCCCGAGGACAAAAACCGATAGATACCAGCTCCCGGAGGCCCTGACCGGCCCCCTTGGATTGAGCGCCAAAAGAGATTCTCCGAGAACCCTACATCATCCCCCGAGGACAGAAACCGATAGATACCAGCTCCCGGAGGCCCTGACCGGCCCTCTTGGATTGAGCGCCAAAAGAGATTCTCCGAGAACCCTACATCATCCCCCGATGACAGAAATCGATAGATACCAGCTCCCGGAGGCCCTGACCGGCCCCCTTGGATTGAGCACCAAAAGAGATTCTCCGAGAACCCTACATCATCCCCCGAGGACAAAAACCGATAGATACCAGCTCCCGGAGGCCCTGACCGGCCCCCTTGGATTGAGCGCCAAAAGAGATTCTCCGAGAACCCTACATCATCCCCCGAGGACAGAAATTGATAGATACCAGCTCCCGGAGGCCCTGACCGGCCCCCTTGGATTGAGCGCCGAAAGAGATTCTCCGAGAATCCTATATCATCCCCCGAGGATAGAAACCGATAGACCCTAACCGGCTCTTTTGGATTGAGCATTGCGAGATCTGACCAACCACGAGAGATTCAGAGATGGATCCTGGTTCTAGGTCAAGAATTGAAGAGAGATTCTCAGAGAGTCCCCTACCATCCCAGCGGAAGATAGTAGAAGTCCGAACCGATTCTCCGGACTTGTCATCATAAGGATCGGCCAAAACATCACCCGCAGTCAAATCACCCCGATTCCCTTGGCAAGCACTGTCTATTCACAATTTAAGGACCCGTGTCCACTGATTATCATGAGCTTTCTCACCTGTCAGTCATTATGAGTTTCCTCACTTATCGTGAGCCTCTTCACTCCGGTTATCTCACCTATCCATTGTCGTGAGCTACCCCACTTATCATGAGCCTCCTCACTTTGGTTATTATAAAACTGTCGGTTATCTTGAACTCCCTCGCCTATGGGTTATCCTTAGTTGTCATCCTCAGGGACCCCACATCTGACTACATTCTCTCGCAAAGCACACTTCCCAAATTCCAGAAGTTTGCTCCTAAACCCAGAGACTTCTAAACCTTGATGTCCTTATCCGAGTCACCCGCCGCATCACAGTCGCAAACACTAGCACAACACCAGCCCACTCGGAGTGGCACACCCCACAACACTTGCTCATACTAGGGTCACAACACTAGACATGATAGGACTCATGACACAATTCATATCACATCAATACATTGCATATCACTCTTATAGCATAGCATCCGCCTGCTTGTTGTGTATGTGCATGTATGATCGATTCCTTGCCTTGAACTACGTCCTGGTCTGATTCTCCTCGGGATACGTAGGCAGCTCACACAGAGCACGACCAGCACTAGCCACACCATCATTTCATCTTTTGCAACGCTTTTATCCTAAATCTATAGCCTCCAAAAGACCTGTCTCTTCAAAACTTTGGCACTCGCTTGCGACATGCGTTGCCTCGCAAGTTCATGCCAAAGAGGGGCAAACTGTAGACACCCCATTTTGTCGGCTATCAGATTTAGGAGACCCATAGCTTGGTGGTTCACAATGATCGTAAAAGACTCAAAAGGACTCCTGGAAGTCAGCTCTATCTCTCAGAATGCTCAAAATGACCAAAATGCCCCTAAAAGCCCGAAAACTCCCAGATTTGGTCCCAAAGTTCTGAAAACATGCTATGCCATAAGAAAAGAGATAAAATGAGTTTCTAAGAGAAATCGGGTGAAATCGCCAGCTCCCAGAGACCTCCGGAAGTCCCGGAAGTTCCCGGAAAGTCCCCGTTGACCAAGGTTTGACTAGGTTTGACCAAGGTTTGACTAGGTTTGACCAAGGTTTGACCAGGTTTGACCAAGTTTGACCAAGATTGACCGAAATCGTTCGAATTCACCAGAATCATTTTAAATCATGAGATAAGTGTTAAAACAAGTTCCAAAAGAAAATCGAGCGAGAACGTCAGTTCCTGGGAACTCCCGGAGGTTTCCAGAACTTCCCGGGAATCCCAGGTTTGACCAGTTTGACCAGAATTTGACTTTGGAACCGGGGCACCAAAACAATTTTCAAACATTTTTCATGGATACTAGAGGTCAATAGCTTTCCAACGGTATATCGCACGTAATTTCTGGATTTAAAACGAATTTATTATGAATTTTCAAAGGCGAAAAAGGCGATCAAATCAGCTTTTATCGCGAATACCGCAAACCTTTTCAAGGTGACCTATCCCCGAACTATTTTTTATGTAAAGTAGACTCCATTACCTTTCCAACGGTATATCAGAACCTCAATTTGGAGTTCGTATGCATTTTCTGTGAATTTCGGACGAAATAGGGCCTTTTTGCGAATACCGGAACCTCTGGGGGCCTAAACGTAATTTTCTGGGCTTCAGAGGAGCACTGCCGCCGCGGCACTGGCCCAGTGCCGCCGCGGCACTCATCCCTCGCAGAGTCCATTTTTGTAATTTTTTTGGGGGTCCAATTTGATTAATTGAAAGCCAAAACGACATAGTTTTATGTTCACAGTTGTTTGGGACCAATGGGAGTACTTCTAAAACCCCAAAACCACCCCAAATTGGCCTATTTAAACCCCCCATTGCTCTTCATTTTGGGGGGGCCAAGTGCAAAGCTTGAAAATTTGTAGAGAAGAAGAGAGATAGAGATAGGTTTAGAAGAGAGAAAGGGAGCTTCTCCCATTGATTTTCCATAAGAAAGTGAGTTTTATTCTTGTTTTCTTCCATCATCCTTCTATATACTTCACATTCAAAGTCCACTCCAACCCTCATTCTTGAGCATTCATGAGATAGGAAGCTACTTCCATGTCCAAATGTCAAAATCTATGAGTGAAACACCAAGCTACAAGTCCAAAATCACATTGATTATCATCTATTGATTGCTATTTACTTGCTTTGATTATATATATGTTCATCTCTCCTTATCTCATTTCTTTTTCTTTTCTTTATTTACTTACTAGTTCATCATCATCTAAGTGATGACATGAAGTTTGGGGTGAGTGAATCCTTATGGATAGTAGCTCTTGACCTCAAAAACATGTTTGATAGATGATGATCATAACTTCAATACCTCCAAGGTATTCTTGAAGTGAATTGAAGTTATGTTCAAATAAAAATAAATCTCTCCAACAATCTTGGAGGTTCTTAAATGATGAGTTTGATGTAGGTATTCTAAGTGGCTATGATCCTTATTGAGTGTTGAAAATATGTTTTCAAAACATCTATTTCAAAACCCCTCTCAATCCCTCTCATTTGGTTTCAAGAAACAAAACTTTGTTTTCCCCAAAATCTTCAAAACAATGAGTCAAAACAGTGAGTGAATTGGGTTCAAAGATTTTTCTAGAACTCAATACTCAACATATGGATACAAGGCCACTTAGAAAGTCTTCCTAACTCATTGGAGAACACCCATGATTTTTGGTTTGACTTGGAAGTACTTGGAAATGGTCCATTTGGGTCCCAACATTCCTTCCAAACATTCTGTTTTTGCTGTCACAGCAGCTAGGTGAACTTACGACCTCTTTTCCAGAAACCTTTTCCAAAAGGGGTGGTCCTAACTTATTTTTCCCTTAAAATTCAATGTCTTAGGAAACTTTCCGTATAAAATGGGCCTCTAGATCATTCGTTTTCATTTTCTAAGATTTTTCAACATTTCAGTCGACAGTACAAACTCTGTTTCTGAGTGACCTCTGTTGTTTATATGATTTCTCTCAATCTGTGATAGATATTCAAGATTGGCCTTTTTGGTTGTGTTCTAGACACAATAAGGAACATCTCCATAAAAAATCATGCATTGAAAACATTCCTAACCCCTCTTTTCGAATTCCAAAAGATCATGCTACTGTTCTGTCCACTATTCACAGCAAGTATACTTTAACTTTCATTCTTTGATTTGATGCTTATATGCATTCCAAATTAGTTCATATCTTAGGAAGTAGTTCATACTACATTTGTACATATCCCATGTTAATTTCATTCATTCATTCATACACATTTTAGACTTCTAAGTCATTCTAGAAATCCATGTACACAAAACACACTACAACCTTTGCACACTTTAGATACATACATTGCATTCATGCAAGATTTGGGGTTTTTGTAACTCTTAATCTAAGGAGATTATAAGGAATGAACTCGATCACCCGTTCATGCTTCCCCTTGATCTAATCATCCTTTCTCATCCGTCCCGGGGATTGAGAGGTCTTCTTTTATCAAAGAATAACATGCATCATACTAGTTTGCTAAGCATATTTTGATTTCTTTGTTTATTTGTTTCAAGAACAATTCATGTCCCCTTTAGATTAGGAAAACTTGATTAATTGATATATGATTAAACGATTTTTCCTAGGTTTATTTGTGTGATCTTTCACTTCGCATTGTGTGATATTTGGCTTAGATCTTATGAATGATATCTTATCTTTAGATCTTCCATTTCAAGTTTCTTATGTGATGTAATATACTATCGTAGTATTATTTGTCAAACCATACATAGTATAAGATGATTATTTGGATGCTAATTGAGGCCCGTCGAAAGATGGGGCGAGTGGAGGGTGTTTTAGTCGCGACAAAGGCTCCTTCCTCTCTCGTACCAAAACCCCGAACCAAGTTCTTTGGTTATGAAGGGCCGGTGCCCTTATCCGCTTGGGTGAGTCAAAATTAGGTTTCTTGGTTCCTTAAAGACCAAGTGGCGACTCTGTATCTGTTTTCAACAGACCTATTTTCTTTCTTTGATTCAAATCAATTTCAAAACAATCTCAAACAAGAGAGAAGTGGTCCGATTCCCGGTATCCACAAAAATTCCTCCAAGGATAAATGTGGAATTATACAAGTGCGAGCGTGCCAGGCAAGTAAATTGCCAATGTGTGTGATGTAATAAGTCTCCAAACTGCGCCTTACTAGGGAGATTGTGGTGATGTTCGATGCCTTAACAAGGACTTTAAATGTGTAGAGATATGACTAAAAGAACTTCGAACTAATTAAAGTATAACTACTCCTATGAAAGAACAGTAAAGTAACGGGAAATTGTAAAGTAAAAGACTATTTTATTAAGTAAAATAGACTACAATCTAACCTTGAAGATAACTTTAAAGGTGTTCTAATTTGAACTCTAAAAGTACTGATAAAAATACAATATTTGTAAAGGGATAAAGGTGTATTGATTGATGCTGATCAAGTGATCCCCTCTTGATCACAAACTTCCTCTATCTATAATCATCGAAGGTTCACAGTTCCTCTGCTTCCAACTAATAACTGCTTCAAACACATGGTATTGCCTTAAGTTGACACTTGTCTTCAGTTATTCTTCAATAATCAACACGTGTCCCTTAGCAGTTTACTCTTTTAAATAGAATGAAATGGAAAAACTGCTAATAACTGTCCCCACGTCAATTCTACTCAATTAACTGCCTTGCCACATCGAATCCTTCGTGGTACATCCAAGTCAAGCTGCAAAATATAACAAGATATTTATCACAAACAGATATTTGGTTCTATTTTTTATTCTGGACAAACATATATTTGGTTCTATTTTTTATTCTGGACAAAGAAAATATAACTAGAGAGATGGCAAGCTACAAAAATTAACCAATTCCTCTAAAAGGAAGACAATATGAAAGCAGAGTCTCAAGTCAAGCTGCAGAGTGGAGAATAAAGACCCAGTTTGGAGGTAAAAAGGAAGAGTTGTTTGCTGAATTGGCTACCTCAGTCTGCTACCTAATCTATTATACTAAGGCAATGCCAAATCCCTTCCCACAGCGTTCCACGTGGTGCTTACATGACCTCATCTCCTTTTAGAAACTTCAATCTATGTGGCACTTCCTCTTCTTCTTCTTCTTCTTCTTCTTCTTCTTTTTTTTGGGGGGGGAGGGGGGGGGGGGGGGGGGGGGGGGGGGGGGGGGGGTTTGTACTAAATTAGGCAATAATTGTGTTATATACGAGCTGTTTTCATACATTTATGAATCATTATTAAAATATTATTCTATTACTCTAAATAATTTGTTTAGATGTGATCAATATAAGATTATATCGTGTTTAAATAATTGTAAGAAAGTATAGTAAAATAATAGAAAATATGAGAGTTTGTAGTACTTAATTGATAGGTATTTTTGTTTTTGTTTTTATTTTTAAAATCCAAAGATGTTCTCAATTACTAGAGGAGCTTCATTTGGGGAAAATATAAGTTATTATGAGACATGAAAATAAACATGCACGGAAAGAATCTATTAGTCTAACCACTTGCATATGTGTGTAAATTAGAAATTGAACTTCCTTTTTACTTTAGGAAAAAGCAAAAGGACTACATCAAAATCATTGGTAAAAATTAAAGAACAACCAAAAGTATTGATCACATGCTATAAATGCAAACTTTGCAATGTTTATACGAAAAGAAAATCTGCTAATTGTCTCTCACTCTTAGGAAAAACAATAAGCAAAACATATAAAAACACCACCAATTGTAATATTTGTTTTCAATCCACAAAATTGAGAGCTTAAACTTTTTCCAACTCAAAATTCTATGCATTCAAAATCTGAAAATGCACTACTATATATGTAATGTCTTATAGAATTGGAAACATCAAAGATGAATCGAGACATACCGGTCCAAAATTTACCAACATCTTTTGCAGCCCTAACCTGCAATCAAGCAACTAGTCAAGAAGTTCACAAGTATAAATAGATAAATATAGGAATATATATTTATGCATATATACAAGAAACGAAGAGGAAATAGAGACATTAATAACATATAAACATTATCAAATATCACATAGATTGGTTCCTGTATGTTTCAGAAATATACAATGATACGTACATATATATATATATCAATTTATCTTCCTTCATAGTAGACCAGAAATTATAGGCCTCTATGATTGCTTTAAGCCTTCAATAGAAAGACCTAGTGATAATAGACATAACTTCACTTTATAGAGTTGAGAATTGAAAGTCTCCAACATTACTACTGACAATTAATTAATAGTATAACGGTTAGGAGTATTAATAATTTAATGTATATTAACTCTTGTAATTCAACACATAGAAATGTTGCAAATATAATACAGTGTTACAATTAAATACATAACAGTAAAGGCTCTTGGGTCTCACTCTTGGGTCTTTTTAACATATATGTGAAGAGTTAATCTATCTATCTATCTATTATCTTTATTTAAAGACTGAAGCAAAGGGCCTTCCCACAACTCTCCTCTCTTCTATTGAAATTTCTGTGTCAAATCCACAACCCTCCTCTCCTCTCATCTCCTCTCTCTCTCTCTCTCTCTCTCTCTCTCTCTCTCTCTCTCTCTCTACATACATAAATAAGTACATACAATGCAACCCCTACAACTTTATCTCTCCTAATAACTTTAACTCCCTCTAATGCACACATTAAACACAGTGAACCAAAACCCAAAAAAATTATAGAAAATTGCCACTATATCCTCCTTCCCAACACTTTCATGTATAAAGGACACCGGATATTTTATTTTAGGACAAGATCCCCAAAATCATGGTTAACACAACATAATCATGGTTGAGGATTTTTTAATTCCATGACTACCCTTGTATATACTGTTTTGGTTACACACACAACAAGCATTTATATCATACAATTTCCATACGCATTGTAAACTTAATGTTTATGGAGACCCATTTATGTTGATGATTTACCTTCCCAAGAAAAATAAAAATATGCATATATGCATTCTTGACCCATTTATTGACAATCGGCGGTTACAATTTTGTTATTTAGTATGTTTACAATAATTGATTCTATTCTTTTATGACAATTTATGTGATTCATCAATTACATAGGCAATGCACCATATATATTGACACATATCAGGACCTCAAACATGGAACTACAACATCAATTACATACATACTTGAATTGTTTTATGTTCTTCTTTTCTAAATTCTCAAATGGCCAGTCCAAGCAAGTGCATTATGGAGAAGCAACTGACCCTGTGCTGCTCACATGGTTCAGAGATTGCTTTGAAAAAAGTCTCCGGGTCTTCGTGTTATGATGAAGTTGCTCATTTTATTTCCAAGCGATGGACGAACCTTAATAGCGAGATGGTGTCTATCTCGTACACGTTACCTGGATATCACAGCCATATGCTTGACAGTGATGAGGAGCTGGTCAACCTCATGGAAATGGCACAACGGTTGGGGGTGGATTGTGTTGATGTTGTTGTTTCTATGAATGCAGAGTCGAGTCTGGATGGGTTGTCCGGTGGGAGCGACGAATATGATGATGTTTGCGTTGATAACCGTGATCAAGTAAGCGTTGAGACGGACTTGCTGCCAAGCTTTTACTCCCATGAAGGCAGTTTGCTAATGGGTTCGGGGTGGTCGCAGGGGATTCGAGGTGTTGGCCAGGAGTTCCAAGGTGGTGCTGTGCAATTTCGAACAGCGCTCATCAAGTACGCTATTGAGGTTGGTTTTCATTTCAAGTACGTGAAGAATGACAGCGAGAGAGTTACTGCTGAGTGCAGTTATCGGAAAGAGAAGGGATGTGCATGGCGTGTTCATGCATCAAAAGAACCCGTAAATAAGTTCTTTTACATAAAGAAAATGAACAACACACACACGTGTGGACACGTGGTGCGTACATCAAAGCACCCACGCGTGACGTCCGACCTTGTTCGCAGCCTCGTGATTGATAAAATACGCAGGAGGCCTTTGACAAGTCCCATGGACGTTATTGATGATATTAAGAAGAATTATGGCCTTGATATCGAGTCTCATCACGCTTGGTTGGGTGTTGAAAACGCGAGGAAGGAGATTTCGATGCTCAATTTGAAAGAGCCGGTTAGGGCCTTCGGGAGCCGATTTCTCTTTGTAACTATCCTTTGGGGATATTGGGGGATTTTTCTAAGAGTCTTTCTTGACTATTGATCAAAAACCAGGACTCAGATCGCAATCTCATAATCGGTCAACATTTGCGACGGTTATTTTAAAAAAGCATGTTCGGCCTTTAGGAGCTATTTTTCCTTTGTAACTGTCCTCTGGGGATAAGTTGGATCTACTGAGGATAAAACTTGTAAACCTCGACTGATATGGGCCACTGGGGCTGATCGGGGCCAAAAATGGGCTAAAAAAAGGCCATAATGGGCTAAAATGGAGCAAAATGGAGCGAAGCAGGGCACGCAGGGAGCAGTGCCGCGGTGGCACTGGACCACTGCCGCGGAGGCAGTTCGCCAGTGCCATGGCAGCACTAGGTGTCTGAACTCCATGTTTGTATATCTTGAGTTTTTTAGCTCCAAATGCTCATTTTGGGGTGTTTTTGGAGCCAAAATCCGTCAAAACGCAACTTGTGCACGCTCAGGTGAGTAATCTTTCCCCATGATTGGAATTTTGATTGGTGTTTTAGTTTCCTCTAATTTTCAAGAAGAAAGCTTGGTTTTTACTTCCATTTTCTTTGTAGATCAATAGCTTCAAGCTCGAGGAGGCTCTCCAAGAAGGCCAAGGAACGGGTGAGAGCCGAGAGTTAAGCCCGGAGTTGATTTTACGTGACCCTCAATGTCATCTCTCGAACGTGGCTTTAGCGAGTCAGGTTTGTGAAACTTTCAGCAATTATGTGCATTGTGCTAGTTCAGTGAACTGTAGTGTGCGCCTAGAGGTCGTTGGGAAGTCCATTTGGTGCTCGTTTATTGATTTTGTAAAGTTGGACTTTGGGTCATAAATAGTGATTTTGTGCTCGTTTTTGTTATTTTTATAGGTGCCAGAGGTGGCCTTGAAGGGCCACGGTAGTCTTGCCCACGCTTTTCTGTGGTATACTCAACTTTTGCATGCTGTTAAGAAAATGGTAGATGATGTCGGGTTTGGCATTTGTCCGCCTAGTTTCAAAGAGCACTAATGATTTGACCCACTTTTATGCTCTTGTGGAGAGATGGTGGGATACGACGAATACTTTAATTTCCACCTGCCTTTCGATGAAATGACGATGACACCCTTCGAATTTTCTATGATCACCGGCTTAAGAGTTGGCGGGAAGCGCCTGATCCTGGATTATTTCTACGAGATCGATCTTGAGGTCGTTGAGATGCTGATTGGAGTTGTTCCGCTGAGTCTGGAGGGGCCTCAGTTCCCTTGTGGCTTTCTTTATCGAGCTTATGGTAGGGGGGACACTTTGACCGACCAGCTGTTGCTACGGGTCTTTCTCATGTATGTTCTTGACTGTTCAACTTTTGCGACACGGAATGACCGGGCGAGCTTGCGGCTCCTTTCTTGCTTGGCGACCATTGATGAGATTCCTTCTTACGACTGGGGCGGTGCTACACTGGCCCACCTTTACAAGCATATGGGTGAGGTTTCCCGTGGTGGCATTAAATCCACTGGAGAATTCTGGTAAGCTTGGGAGTTAGGACTCGTGACTTTTCCTTTTCTTTTGGTCCTTTCTTATTTCTATTTTTTGACTTTTACTTTTTGTGCAGCTCTAGAGTTTCGAGTACCTGAAAATGTTGGTTCCTACCCCTGCCGATGAGTCGGGTGAAGAAGAGGATGGCATGGCTCCTATGTCATTGTTGCCTCGAGGCATGAGATGGAGAAGGGATGTTGTTGGGGTCAAGAGCGGGGCCCACCAGATCGTCCTTCTGAGAAATTTCTTATCCGAGTTGACGGTCGCTAGAGTTGATTGGACACCCTAGGAGCATGTTTCCTATGCTGCCCCAGAGGAGATACAGGCGGTGAGACCTCATGCTTCTTGCCGACTTCTGATGGAGAGTACCGAACATAGGCAATGGTACCTTGGTGAGCGGGTATCTCGGTAGGTGGTTGGTGGTCTGAGGTACCGCGTTCCTCGTGCCCCTCCTATGATGGATGCTGATGACCTCTCTGGTGTTGTTTTACTAGCAGCTTGAGCTGGTACTAATGCATAGGATCATTTTCGCTCTGAGATAGGATATGAGACCTATTGTGGCCGCTTTCTGATGCCGAACTTTCCACTCCTGGATGTGAGTTTCTTTAACGTTTTTGTCTCTATTCTTCACTTATGTTTTTAGACTTATCTTTTCCTAACTTTTCTTGTGCCTATAGCTTTGTGAGATGTATAGGAGATAGGCTCCCCCAGCTTCTGATCCTATCCCCCCTTGGGATTGGACCGTTAACATTTTGGATGCTAATGGCTGTCCGCAGGTCATGGAGGTACCGCGAGTCATGTGTAGTTATCCCACCCATCCAGCAGGTGTCCTCAACGTCCCTTGGAGTTATGCTGAGGAGGGTCACGCCTTGGTAGCTAGCTTACGGTCTTTGGTCCTCATGCGGGACCATCGGGTATGTCTCTAATTTTGTGCTCCTTAAGGTTGCGAGGATCTAACCGTATATTTTACCCTTGGCAGATGGACGGTATGCGGCAATTCGCCACCAGTCAAGTGGGGTCCTTGGTAAATTTCTAACTCGACTCTGTTTTTGTACTTTTGTTGCTTCTTGGCTGATTGTATTTATTTTGTGTGTGCAGTGTTGAGGAGGTGCTAGTAGCTCGTCAAGAACCAGGCCAAGGTACAGGGGTGGCGGGAGGAGGCCATCACCGACATATACTCCGAGTGGTCCGACAGAGGATGAAGAGGAGGAGGACTAAGGCCTTTGTGGACACGCGGAATCCGTCGTCCACTCCCGGTTTTTCCTGTTTGTTTCCGGAGTTTCGGAAATGATTTTTCTTTATTTTGAAATTGATTTGAAAGAAAATAAGAGGTTGATTTCGAAGAAAAGAAGGTCTTTCGAAAACAGATACAGAGTCGCCACTTGGTCTTTAAGGAACCAAGAAACCTAATTATGACTCACCCAAACGGATAAAGGCACCAGCCCTTCATAACCAAAGAACTTGGCTCGGGGTTTTGGTACGAGAGAGGAAGGAGCCTTTGTCACGACTAAAACACCCTCAACTCGCCCCGTCTCTCGACGGGCCTCAATTAGCATCCAAATAATCATCTTATACTATGTGTGGTTCGGCAATTACTATTATGATAGTATATTACATTACATAAGAATCTTGAAATGGAAGATCAAAAGATAAGATATCATTCATAAGATCTTAGCCAAATATCATACAATGCAAAAGTGAAAGATCACACAAATAAACCTAAGAAAAATCGTCTAATCATATATCAATTAATCAAGTTTTCTAATCTAAAGGGGGCATGAATTGTTCTTGAAACAAATAAATCAAAGAAAACATAGATGCTTAGCAAGCTAGAATGATGCATGTTATTCTTTGAGAAGAGAAGATCTCTCAATCCCCGGGACGGATGAGAAAGGATGATTAGATCGAGGGGAAGCATGAATGTGTGATCATGATCATTCCTTATAATCTTCTTAGATTAGGACTCATAAAAGCCCCAAATCTTTGCATGAATGCAATGTATGTATCTATAATGTGTAAAGGTTGTAGTGTGCTTTGTGTTCATGGATTTCTATAATGACTTAGAAGTCTAATATATGTATGAATGAATGAATGGAATCATTATGAGAAATTTACAAATGTAGTATGAACTACTTCCTAAGACATGAGTTAATTTGGAATGCATATAGCATCAAATCAAAGGATGAAAGTTAAAATGTGCTTGCTGTGAATAGTTGACAGAACAGTAACATGATTTTTGGAAATTGAAAAGAGGGGTTAGAAATGTTTTCAATGCATGATTCTTTGTGGAGATCTTCCTTATTGTGTCTAGAACACAACCCAAAAAGCCAATCCTTAATAACTATCACAGATTTAGAGAAATCATATAAACAATAGAGGTCACTCAGAAACAGAGTCTGTACTGTCGACTGAAATGTTAGAAACTCTTAGAAAATGAAAAAAAATGATTTAGAGGCCCGTTTTATACAGAAGTTTCCCTAAGACATTGAAGTTTAATGGAAAAATAAGTAAAGACAACCTCTTTTGGAAATGTTTTCTGAAAACGAAGTTGGAAGTTAGCTAAGCTGCTGTGACAGCAGAGGCAGAATGCCTGGAAGGAATGTTTGGGTCCAAATGGACCATTTTCAAGTACTTCCAAGTCAAACCAAAAATCATGGGTGTTCTCCAATGAGTTAGGAAGACATTCCAAGTGGCCTTGCATCCATATGTTGAGTATTGAGTTCTATAAAAATCTTTGAACTCAGATTACTCACTGCTTTGACTCACTGTTTTGAAAATTTAGGGAAAAACTAGAGTTTTCTTTCTTGAAATTAAAATGTGGGGGGTTTCAAAAGGGGTTTTGAAGTAGATATTTTGAAAGCATATTTTCAATACTCAATGAAGGTTACAACCACTTGAAATGCCAACCTTAAACTCATCATCAAGAACCTCCAAGATTGTTGGAGAGATTTATTTTTATTTGAACATTACTTCAAGGATACCTTGGAGGTATTGAAGTTATGATCATCATCTATCAAACATGTTTTTGAGGTCAAGAGCTACTATCCATAAGGATTCACTCACCTCAAACTTCATGTTATCATCTAGATGATGATGAACTAGTAAGTAAATAAAGAAAATCAAAAAGAAATGAGGTGAGAAGAGATGAACATTATATAAGCAAACAAGCAAATAGATAGCAATCAATGGGTGATATTCATGATGTATTGAACTTGTAGTTGGTGTTTCACTCATATGTGATGACATTGGACATGGAAGAAGCTTCCACCCTCTTTAATGCTCACTAAAATGGTGGTTGGGTGTATTGAATGTTGAAGTAAATAGGAGTAATGAAGTAAAAACAAAGTTTAGAACTCACTTTTGTTTTGAAAATCAAAGAAGAAAGCTTCTTTTCTCTCTATTCTAACCTTATCTCTACAACTTTCTCTCCTTAACTTTTTCTAAGCTTGCATTTGACTCCCCCAAAATGAGAAGTCAAGGGGGGTTTATATAGGCCAACTTGTGGTGGTTTTGTGGTTTTAGAAGTATTCCTATTGGCTCCAAACATCTGAAATCATAAAACTACGTCATTTTGGTTTTTAATTAATCAAAATGGAACCCCAAAATTATTTACAAAAACACACTGTTCTGGAGAGGAGTGCCGCGGCGGCAGTGGGCCAGTGCCGCGGCGGCACTGCTCCTCCTTCGTCCAGATAATGCTGTTTAGGCCCCCAAAGGTTCCGGTATTCGCAAAAAGGCCCTATTTCGTCCGAAATTCACAGAAAATGCATACAAACTCCAAATTGAGGTTGTGATATACCGTTGGAAAGGTAATGGAGTCTAATTTTCATAAAAAATAAATTGGGGATAGGTCACTTTGAAAAGTTTTGCGGTATTTGCGATAAAAGCCGATTTGATCGCCTTTTTCGCCTTCGGAAATTCATAATAAACTCATTTTAAATCCGAAAATTATGTGCGATATACCATTGGAAAGCTATTGACCTCTAGTATCCATAAAAAATATTTGAAAATTGTTGTGGTGCCCTAGTTCTAATGTCAAATTCTGGTCAAACCTGGTCAACCCTTGGTCAAACCGGTCAACAGGGACTTTCCGGGAACTTCCGGGACTTCCGGGGGTCTCTGGGAGTTGACGATTTCATCCGATTTTACTTAAAAAAAACTCATTTTATCACTTTTCTTACGACGTAGCATGTTTCCAGAACTTTTGATCCAAATCTGGGAGCTTTTGGGCTTTCAGGGGCATTTTGGTCATTCTGAGCATTCTGAGAGATAGAACGGGCTTCCAGGAGTCCTTTTGAGTCTTTTACGATCATTGTGAACCACCAAACTATGGGTCTCCTAAATCTGATAGCTAACAAAATGGGGTGTCTACAGTTTGCCCCTCTTTGGTATGAACTTGTGAGGCAACGCATGTTGTAAGCGAATGCCAAAGCTTTGAAGAGACAGGTCTTTTGGAGGCTATAGATTTAGGATAAAATACGTTGCAAAAGATGCAATGATGTTGAAAAATGATGTTGAGGTCAGTGCTGGTCGCTCCCTGCGTGAGCTGCCTACGTATCCCAAGGGGAATCAGACCAGGGCGTAGCTCAGGTCATAAAAGAACAAATCACATATGCACAACAAGACATGTGGATGCTATGCTATGAGAACAATATGCAATGCATGGATGTGATATGAGTTGTGTCACGAGTCCTATCATGTCTAGTATTATGATCCTAGTATGAGCAGGCGCTGTAGGGTGTGCCACTCCGAGTGGGCTGGTGTTGTGCTAGTGTTTGCGACTGTGGTGGATGACTCGGATAAAGATATCAAGGTTTAGAAGACTCTGGGTCTAGGGACAAACTTTTGGAATTGTGACACGGATCCTTGAATTGTGAATAGATAGTGCTTGCCCTAGGAATCAGGGTGATTTGACTGCGGGTGATGTTTTCAATCCCTGGCCGATCCTTATGATGACAAAGTCCGGAGAATTGGTTTGGACTTCTGTTATCTTCTGCTGGAGATGGTAGGGAACTCTCTGAGAATCTCTCTAAAATGATTGATAGGTGTAGAAGACTTTTGTTATCTTCTGCTGGAGATGGTAGGGGACTCTCTGAGAATCTCTCTAAAATGATTGATAGGTGTAGAAGTTCTACCCTAACCTAAAGGGTTTATAATGAAAGATTTGCCTTAATCTGGAAGGCTGGTGACGAAGGATTTGCCTCAATCTAGAGGGCTGATGATGAAGGATTTGCCTCAATCTAGAGGGCTGATGATGAAGGATTTGCCTCAATCTAGAGGGCTAATGAAGAAGGGTTTGCCTCAATCTAGAGGGCTGATGATCTACGCTTCACTACGACTAATAGACTTGTGAGGGATTTTGACCTAGAGGTCATACCCAAGGAAGAGCGTGGTGCCCAAAGTGATACTGTGGTGCTCAAAAGAACGCTTATGGTGTGTTTGCCAATCTTAGTGGGCTTTATGATTTGTGTGTGCCGTGACCGATGGGCTATGTGTCATGTTATGGCCAATTTGTTGTGTTAGGTGAAGTGACGCTCTAGACTTGACTCGTGCTCCCCTTAATCATGATACTATGGACTCGGTGACTCTCAGAGTCTCAACGGTGCTTCTCAAATTTCAATGATGATCCTCAAATCTCAACGACGCTTATGTTGTTCCTCAAATCTTTGACGGTGCTTCTCAATGCTTCTTGATTCTCAATGGTGTTCTTCAAATCTTAACGATGCGCCTCGATTTTTAAATGATGCTTTTCAACTCTTCAGACGCTCCTCAACAAATCTTATGCTTCTCAACACATCCGATGTTCCTCAACAAATCTGATGTTCCTCAACACATCAGATTTTCCTCAACTCTTCATCGATGCTTCTCAACAAATCTGATGCTCCTCAACACATCCGATGTTCCTCAATTCTTCAATAATGCTCCTTAACACACCCGATGCTCCTCTTCAACAATACTCTTTTCTGATGTTCCTCGATGCTCCAATAATGCTTCTCAACTCTCCTGATGTTCCTCGATGCTCCAATAATGCCTCTTAACTCTCCTGATGTTCCTCGATGCTCTAACAATGCTTCTCAACTCTTCTGATGTTCCTCGACACATCTGATGCTCCTCCTCAGCAAAACACATCTTATCAAAACATCTGGACTCTGAGCCCTAAAACCATCTTATCAAAACTTCTCATCAACACATCTGGACTTTGGGCCCTAAACACCTCAACAACACGTCTCATCGACACACCTCATCAGCAATAGTTTCTTGGTGTTGGCGATATTTTCTCTTATTAGCCACCTTGAGAAACAACTATCGGTTTGTAGTTTGCAACCACTTACGGGACATTTCTCATGTTGCGACCTTGACTGGTGTAGTAATAATGTTTGGTACTTCTGCTTATATCCAAAGTTTTTTTTATATATAATTGGGAATCACCTTTAACCCACACATTTGAGACCATCAGGACAAATGGACTTAACAGGAACGACAAGGAAAGTTGGGTTAGTTTGTATAAAACCTCGATCTCTGACACACTTGTGGTCAGATTACTACTAACTCAAATAAAGAAGGATTGACTTGGACATGAAATTCTCAAATTTCCACGATCCAATGTGCCTTCATCATGAATGATGTACCGCTCATCTTTTATGTTCAGTCCTCATCTTAATATGACAGCACTTTGCTGATAAATCTGGTTTTTTGAAAATTCCTCCCTATTGATCGAATCAATTCTCTACTTCTCCCCGAAAGTGCTTTGAATTAGTGCCTTAGCTTTTAGAATAAAAGATGCTCCATTTCAAAATTTTCAAAACAACTTGGTGACTTGAAAACTCGCCTTTGGTGTGAAGGGATCGTGTTAGGCAAACGGAGTTTGCCCCTAGTTTGAGGTGTATGAAGGGGAATTCATAGGCAAACGAGGTGGGTGACCAAAGTTTGCCACTAGTTTGGAATGATGGCTTATTAGAGGTTTTGGGCAAATGAGGTAGGTGACCAAAGTTTTCCCCTTGTATGAAAGGTAGATAGTAGAATTCAGGCAAACGAGGCAAGTAGCCAAAGTTTGCCCCTAGTGTGGAAGGTGATTTCTGGCTTGAGGTAAGGACCGTGACTTTAATCTCTCAAATGCTCATAACTTTTGCCTAGGCACCAGTGAGGTGACCTAACGAGCTCTTTTCTCTCTTTTATTATTGCTCACTTTGGATTTAGCTCTAATTTTTGCCTAGGCGTCCTTTCGGATTTTCGACCTAGCGAGCCATCCTTCTTTTCTTTTTGAAAGTCTACCTACGTACCCCCGAGCGGGGATCAGGTCCAACGTAGTTCGGGCCATGGTTGGAAAGAAGCGAGTTGATTTTTAGGTAGGTAGCGTGACCGAACCGATGCGGTTTCCTACGTATCCCCGAGTAGGAATCAGGTCGAGCGTAGTTCAAGGCATGGTCTTGAGAGAAATTGGTTTGATTATGATGGTGTCGACCGAACCGATGTGGTTGCCTACGTATCCCCAAGTGGGAATCAGGTCGAGCGTAGTTCAAGGCAAGGCTTGAAATAAGGGGTTTGAGGTATGAGGGTTTTTCAAACCAATCGTCAAAGAAGTTCAAACTTGGGTTACTTATGGTAGCCTTGAAGAGGAGGATTCAGTTTCCATCTCCCTTTCTTTTCTTTTCTTTTCTTTTCTTTTCTTTTTCTTTTTCTTTTGTTTTGAGGATTGATCCTTTTCACTTTCGCCTAGCCAGTCAATTTTCCTTTTCACATAGTTGATTCTTGTGAGATCTTTTGATTACAATTTCAGAATTCCAGAATGTGCATATCGGTTCCCAGAATTTATTTGTGGTCGTTCCAAGCCTTTTGAAATGTGATCTAGGCATGTTCTCATGACGTATCTTGAAGCGTATGATTCTTTCATTTGTTTCATCACAATTTTCTCCAACATTTTGACTGGCTAGGTCAGATCTTGGAAATCAACACCTTTTTCAGCTCTCACTTTTGCCTAGGTGCCCTTTTTGGGTTTTCAACCTAGCGAGCTTTTCTTTTCTTTTCTTTTTTTTTTTTTTTTTTTTGAAGGGGGAAGAAACTCATTGAAATGTTTGGCTACCAACAAGGACCAAGTTCTCACAGGTTTGCATGGCTATCAATTGGGTTGGGTCCAAGGCTTTGAAATGGTAGAAATGGTATAAAGGGTGTTGGGCAAGCCACAAATCAGTCTCAAGTATGTCTTTTCGAGATTTGAGCAAAAGCATCTTTAAATTCTTAAAGTAAGACTATTCAATTCTCAGCTCTTCTTTGGGGGTCAGCGCGAAATCGACTTTGGCCTGTTTGGGATTCTCTCTTTTTTTTTGTTTGATGCAAAAATTTATTAGCAAAGTAATGTCCATGGTAATTTGAAGAGTGACATTTTCAGTTCAGCGATTCATGCACTTATGAATATACACATCAGATTAGGCAAAATAAGACTTCATTCCATCAGAAGAGAAGGATTACATTACTCGATACGAACTCACAATAACTTGATGATAGACAGACACGACCACAAGATCAAACTTGAAATAGACACAAAATATAGAACAGACTCGACTTGGTCTCAAATGGAGTGTCTTTGTGACCCATTTATTATTATTATTATTTTAGCAGAAGTTCCAAACACTATCAACTCACTGCGTAGCTTCAATAATCCTTAGCGAAGGAGATCATTTGAAAGGACCGGCCAAGGGCTTAGGTGACATGGGGTTGAATGGGTGGTGGCTCAATGACTCTTTGGTCAATAAGGTCTTGGATATCATGGCGGAGATGTATGCACTAGTCGGTGTCATGGCCTGGGCCTTGGTGGTAGGCACATCGTTTGGACAGGTCACAGTTAGGTGGTGGGGGATCGGCACGAGGCTGAAGGAGTTGGAGGTGTCCCTTTTTTAGCAGACGGCCTAAGGCTACGGAGGGAGAGATATCCAGCTTGGACAATTCACGGGGTACCCTATTTTGGTAAGGACGACTAGGCGAGCTGGTTTGGTTTGTGAGCTGGTATGATTGGGGAGAATAGGCCATGGATTGGTTACTAAGGGCGTTGACATTCGAAGGGTTTCGGGAGTAGTTGGGCCTCCTGGATTGGCTTTGTGATTCTTCATTCTTGATTTTTCCTTCCCTGATTGCATCCTCAATTCTAGTCCCAATCTCAAACAGTTCTTCAAATGTCGAGATGGACTGGTAGAAGAGTTTCTCATGGTACAGCGGTAGTAGATTCTTGATCAACATCCGAACTTGTTCCTTTTCGATCGGTCGGTGGGTCATTTGGGCCACTTTGCTCCTCTATCTGCTCAAAAACGCAGCGAAGGATTCATTGTTGTTCTGCCGGGTCGTTTCCAAATCCCTGATAGTGACATCTAGCTCTTGATTGTAGGAGTAGTGATCGACGAAGACTCGAACAATGTCTTCCCATGCTTGGGTTTTGGAGGCTTCCAAGGTTAGGAACCATGATAGTGCAGACTTTGCAAGAGTTTGTGGAAACAGCATCGCAATGTGCTCGTGGGTACAACCAATGGACTGAAAGATACTCATACATAGCTTCACATGACTTTTTGGATTCCCAGTTCTATCAAAACGGTCGATGGCAGGCATCTTGAAGTTCTCCGGCAGTTTCAGCTTAACAGGCTCAAAGAGGCCTTCCAGGTCTAGCATGTAATCATCGACCCCCTTGCTTTTCCTCAGTACACTTTCCAGCTTGTCAACCTTATCCATTTTCTCTTGGAGCTTCTTCTCATACGCAAATGGTGGGACCCCTTGAAACCAGTCTTCCTCTCCATTATTCTCATGTGGGGGTGGTTCAAACCTCGGTGGTGGAAACCCAGGCGGAAGTTGCGGGCGCTGCTGCTTCAATTCTTCCATGAACTTCAGAACTTGGGCTAGGCTGTCGGACTGCTGGCTTATGGTTGCTCCCAACTCGGTAACCTTGTTTTCTAACTCTTCTCGATTCATGCTGAAGCAAGCTGGCGGACTAATTCTGACCAAACGATTATCTGAACTTCTGACCCAAGACGAGGATCCTGGCTGCTGACTCTGGGAATCTATATTTGATTTGACAGATTTTGAGAGGACTAGATCAGATTTTGACAGTGATGACTTTAGACAGACAATGACGGCGATATTAACAAACGTGGACTGACTCGAGACAGTGCGTACAGATTGATAGGAATGGTGTATGCAAATGAGACAAGCATGCGGATGTAAGCCCTAATCTATATGATGCTCCTATTTTTAACAGATAGCAGTTAAGCAAATAAGGTCCTAACCATATAGAGTGTGCCAACTTTACTTTCCAATATGATCACCAAGGGATAACAGGGGTTTCCAGGTTTTATGCAGGCTTCTAGGAGAGACTGGACATTTATGGTTGATTTGGACAGAGTTTCTGGGAGAAGTTGGTTAATACGGTTATGAGTCAAACCTCTGTATTATTTTGTTTTAAAATAAGTATCCCCAGCAGAGTCGCCAGATTGTGGACACGCGGAATCCGTCGTCCACTCCCGGTTTTTCCTGTTTGTTTCCGGGGTTTCGGAATTGATTTTCCTTTGTTTTGAAATTGATTTGAAAGAAAACAAGAGGTTGATTTCGAAGAAAAGAAGGTCTTTCGAAAACAGATACAGAGTCGTCACTTGGTCTTTAAGGAACCAAGAAACCTAATTTTGACTCACCCAAATGGATAAAGGGCACCGGCCCTTCATAACCAAAGAACTTGGCTCGGGGTTTTGGTACGAGAGAAGAAGGAGCCTTTGTCACGACTAAAACACCCTCAACTCGCCCCGTCCCTCAATTAGTATCCAAATAATCATCTTATACTATGTGTGGTTCGGCAATTACTATTATGATAGTATATTACATTACATAAGAATCTTGAAATGGAAGATCAAAAGATAAGATATCATTCATAAGATCTTAGCCAAATATCATACAATGCAAAAGTGAAAGATCACACAAATAAACCTAGGAAAAATCGTCTAATCATATATCAATTAATCAAGTTTCCTAATCTAAAGGGGGCATGAATTGTTCTTGAAACAAATAAATCAAAGAAAACATAGATGCTTAGCAAGCTAGAATGATGCATGTTATTCTTTGAGAAGAGAAGATCTCTCAATCCCCGGGACGGATGAGAAAGAATGATTAGATCGAGGGGAAGCATGAATGTGTGATCATGATCATTCCTTATAATCTTCTTAGATTAGGACTCATAAAAGCACCAAATCTTTGCATGAATGCAATGTATGTATCTATAATGTGTATAGGTTGTAGTGTGCTTTGTGTTCATGGATTTCTATAATGACTTAGAAGTCTAATATATTTATGAATGAATGAATGGAATCATTGTGAGAAATTTACAAATGTAGTATGAACTACTTCCTAAGACATGAGCTAATTTGGAATGCATATAAGCATCAAATCAAAGGATGAAAGTTAAAATGTGCTTGCTGTGAATAGTGGACAGAACAGTAACATGATCTTTTGGAAATTGAAAAGAGGGGTTAGAAATGTTTTCAATGCATGATTCTTTGTGGAGATCTTCCTTATTGTGTATAGAACACAACCCAAAAATCGAATCCTTACTAACTATCACAGATTGAGAGAAATCATATAAACAATAGAGGTCACTCAGAAACAGAGTCCGTACTGTCGACAAAAATGTTAGAAAATCTTAGAAAATGAAAACAAATGATTTAGAGGCCAAATTTTATACCGAACATTCCCTAAGACATTGAAGTTTAATGGAAAAATAAGTAAAGACCACCTCGTTTGGAAATGTTTTCTGAAAAAGAAGTTGGAAGTTAGCTAAGCTGCTGTGACAGCAGAGGCAGAATGCCTGGAAGGAATGTTTGGGTCCAAATGGACCATTTTCAAGTACTTTCAAGTCAAACCAAAACTCATGGGTGTTCTCCAATGAGTTAGGAAGATATTCCAAGTGGCCTTGCATCCATATGTTGAGTATTGAGTTCTAGAAAAATCTTTGAACTCAGATTACTCACTGCTTTGACTCACTGTTTTGAAAATTTAGAGAAAAACTAGAGTTTTCTTTCTTGAAATTAAAATGAGGGGGGTTTCAAAAGGGGTTTTGAAGTAGATATTTTGAAAGCATATTTTCAATACTCAATGAAGGTTATAACCACTTGAAATGCCAACCTTAAACTCACCATCAAGAACCTCCAAGATTGTTGGAGAGATTTATTTTTATTTGAACATAACTTCAAGGATACCTTGGAGGTATTGAAGTTATGATCATCATCTATCAAACATGTTTTTGAGGTCAAGAGCTACTATCCATAAGGATTCACTCACCTCAAACTTCATGTTATCATCTAGATGATGATGAACTAGTAAGTAAATAAAGAAAATCAAAAAGAAATGAGGTGAGAAGAGATGAACATTATATAAGCAAACAAGCAAATAGATAGCAATCAATGGGTGATATTCATGATGTATTGAACTTGTGGTTTGGTGTTTCACTCATATGTGATGACATTGGACATGGAAGAAGCTTCCACCCTCTTTAATGCTCACTAAAATGGTGGTTGGGTGTATTGAATGTTGAAGTAAATAGGAGTAATGAAGTAAAAACAAAGTTTAGAACTCACTTTTGTTTTGAAAATCAAAGAAGAAAGCTTCTTTTCTCTTTATTCTAACCTTATCTCTACAACTTTCTCTCCCTAACTTTTTCTAAGCTTGCATTTGACTCCCCCAAAATGAGAAGTCAAGGGGGTTTATATAGGCCAACTTGGGGTGGTTTTGGGGTTTTAGAAGTATTCCTGTTGGCTCCAAACATCTGAAATCATAAAACTACGTCGTTTTGGTTTTTAATTAATCAAAATGGAACCCCAAAATTATTTACAAAAACACACTGTTCTGGAGGGGAGTGCTGCGGCGGCACTGGGCCAGTGCCGCGGCGGTAGTGGGCCAGTGCCGCGGCGGCACTGCTCCTCCTTCGTCCAGATAATGCTGTTTAGGCCCCCAGAGGTTCCGGTATTCGCAAAAAGGCCCTATTTCGTCCAAAATTCACAGAAAATGCATAAAACTCCAAATTGAGGTTGTGATATACCGTTGGAAAGGTAATGGAGTCTACTTTTCATAAAAAATAAATTGGGGATAGGTCACTTTGAAAAGTTTTGCGGTATTTGCGATAAAAGATGATTTGATCGCCTTTTTTGCCTTCAGAAATTCATAATAAACTCGTTTTAAATCTGAAAATTATGTGCGATATACCGTTGGAAAGCTATTGACCTCTAGTATCCATAAAAAATATTTGAAAATTATTGTGGTGCCCCGGTTCTAAAGTCAAATTTTGGTCAAACCTGGTCAAACCTTGGTTAAACCGATCAACAGGGACTTTCCGGGAACTTCCGGGACTTCCGGGGGTCTCTGGGAGTTGACGATTTCATCCAATTTTACTTTAAAAAAAACTCATTTTATCACTTTTCTTATGACGTAGCATGTTTCCAGAACTTTTGGTCCGAATCTGGGAGCTTTTGGGCTTTCAGGGGCATTTTGGTCATTCTGAGCATTCTGAGAGATAGAACGGGCTTCCAGGAGTCCTTTTGAGTCTTTTACGATCATTTTGAACCACCAAGCTATGGGTCTCCTAAATCTGATAGCCGAAAAAATGGGGTGTCTACAGCCTTCTAAGCGGGGACTTTGTTTTATCTTCATTTCATGTCTTCAATTGGGTTGTACTAGTGAATTATGGACAATGTGTAGTTGATAAATAGGATGATGTGTCACCTTTGACAGAGTATTATGATGTTTTGCCTTTTAAGGCCAGATATCTTCCGATTTGAAGGTGCGGTTGTGTGCTTGTTTTAGTTGGTGATCGTGTGACGATATATGTGCACTGTGGTTCTGTGATTGTTGATGTTACTGTGATGAGCATCTTTGCGATAGTGAGTATGTTTGCCTTATAGGTGGGGTAGTCCGTGAAATGGGGAGGTGCTTTGAAATTTTGAATTTTGCTAGAGCTGCGACAGAAAATATGGCACTGTACGATCATGCTCAACTCACGGTTTGGTTGAACATTACAGATGGCATGGAACGGATCAATCTTTTTAGCTACGGCTTGACCGAGTTGTTCTCTCTTCGCCAGATGGTTTTGAACGCTGAGTTCTTGCGTGCTCCCATTGCCTATTGGGACCCGATAAATCATGTCTTCAATTTTAACGGCCTGGAGATGTGCCCACTGTTTGAGGAGTTCTGTGCTATCCTCGGCTTTGATCCGGACTCTGATCTGATTCTTCCTTCTGCTGATACTCCCAGCCTACACGAGGCTTTGCCGAATACTTGAATTGTTCCGCTGTTATCTCCTGCCGACTAATTCATGATGAGGTTCTTGACATTGCTTCCATCTTTGCCTGGTATGCTAGTCTTGGGAATCCTAGCGTATAATGCTACCCGTGGGGATGCTCTAATATTATGCATGACTTCGTACTTTCTATTATCGAGTACTTCCATTGACTTGGTGCACCTGTGCTTCGGGCTAAAATTGAGTAAGAACCATATGGCCATGGTTCTGGCCGAAACTCTGAATGGTTTGGATCGCGCTTCTAATCAAGGAACTCTCCTTCTTTCTGGAGTGCCTTTGGTGTTATAGGCTTGGCTCTACGAGCACCTTCAGTTATGGACTGGTAGCGTGCCGCCAGTTTACTTTCGCAGGGCCGTGCTTCATTCTCATTACACTTCTGTCAATTAGGTTAGTATGATGGGTGCTTTATTTGAGGCAGACATTTGCTGGATTGTGGGGCGTTGGGGCCTCCATGCTGTAACCACTAGCCTCAGGGATTACTAGAGAGTGTGGTTGATGGGTCTGAGAGAGACTTCTTTCTATCATCCTCGTCGATTGGCCCAACAGTACGGGTGAGTTCAAGAGGTCACCCGGGGGTTTACGGAGAGGGTCTTTGCTTCTAGAGTCAGAGCTGTTATTATTACTGCTTTCATCAGTGGATGGGCCTGCCTAGTAAAAGCCTACTTCTAAAGACCTTTGAAGAAATAAAAGACACAAAATAAAACTAGACTTGACTAATTCTGCTTCTTTCTTCCAAGCATCTTTGATATTTGTGATTGCTTTCTGAAAGAGTTTTTGTGTTTTCATTTATCCCTGCTTATGTAATATTCGAAGTTTGTTTACCGACGAACCTTGGTTACTTGGAGAACCTTATTTTATGTATTTGGCTTTATAAAAATATTTGTAGTATGATTTTGATCAGATGTTTGCTTTTGGTACTTGTTTGGGCACGCTAGGACGATTTGAGGCAAACGAGGTGGGTGGCCGAAGTTTGCCCCTAGTTTTAGATATGTATGGTTGTGAGGCAAACGAGGTAAATGACCGACATTTGCCCCTAGTTTAGAAGAGGTTCAGGCAAACGAGGCGGGTGGCTGAAGTTTGCCCCTACTGTGAAGGGTGATTTCTGGGTTATGGTAGGGACCGCAACTTTATTCCTCCCATACGCTCATAATTTTGCCTAGGCACCAGTTAGGTGACCTAGCGAGCTCTTTTCTCTCTTTTGTTATTGCTCACTTTGGATTTAACTCTAATTTTTGCCTGGGCGTCCTTTCGGATTTTTGACCTGGCGAGCCATCCTTCTTTTCTCTTCCGAAAGTTTACCTACGTACCCCGTAGCAGGGATCAGGTCCAACGTAGTTCAGGCCAAAGTCTTGAAAGAAAAGGGGTTGATTATGATGGTGTCGACCGAACCGATGCAGTTGCCTACGTATCACCGAGTGGGACTCAGGTCGAGCATAGTTCAGGACGAGGCTTCAGAGGAATTGGGCTATTTTTTGGGTGGAGCAACCGAACCGATGCGGTTGCCTACGTATCCCCGAGTGGGAATCAGGTCGAGCGTAGTTCAGGGCAAGGCTTAAAAGGAATTGGGTAAAAAAAATGGTCAAGCACAGTACTTTTTGAGGAGATCCATGTTGATTGCTTCTTTGAATTTAACACCGTTGAGGTCCATGAGATAGGGCGCTCCTCCGGAGAGGATAGTTTTGACAATGTAAGGGCCAACCATTTAGGTTTGAACTTCCCACGTGGGTCAAAGATTGGAGCTCGTAGTTCCTTCAGGACAAGGTCACCCTTGACAATTTTCCTCGACTGAACTTTCTTGTTAAAAGCACGGGCTATCCTCTTTTGATAGATTTGGACGTGGTCGACTGTTGCTAGGCACTTTTCATCTATGAGAGCCAATTCTTCGTACCTTTCCCTTAACCAGTCAGATTTTGAAATTTCACATTCTGCCATCACACGCAGGGACGGTAGTTCTATCTCGACTAGAAGTACTACTTCAATGCCATACACCAATGAATAAGGAGTCGCTGCCGTAGATGTCCTTATCGATGTTCAGTATCCCCAAAGTGCAAATGGTAGTTTCTCGTGCCAGTCTTTGTAACTATCGATTGACTTCTAGAGAATGGCCTTGGACATTCTTGTTTGCAGCTTCAACTACCCCATTAGTTTGCGGCCTGTATGGTGACGACTTATGATAAGTGATTTTGTATTCTTCAAACAGATCCCTGACTTCTGCTTTGAAATGACTTCTGTTGTCCAAAATGATCACATGGGGGACTCTATAACGGCAGATGAGATTTTTCTTGATGAATTTGGCCACTTCCTTGGCCCCCAACTTGCTATAGGATGCGACTTCTACCCATTTTGTGAAGTAGTCAATGGCCACGAAAATGTATCGATTCCCGTTTGAGGCCTTTAGAATAATTTTGCCAATGATAACGATTCCCCAAGTCGAGAATGGCCATGGGGAGGTCATACTATAAAGCAGAGATGGCGGTACATGCATCATGTTTGCATGGATCTGGCACTTGTGGCACCTTCTCACGTATTCGCAACAATCTTTTTCCAGCGTTGTCCAATAGTACCCTTGTCTTACGATCTTTTTGGCCAGCATGTGACCATTCATGTGTGGACCGCATACCCCTTCGTGAATTTCTTCCATCATCCTTCTGGTGCCCTTCCCAAACAAGCAAGTCAGGTTGTGACCATTGTACCCTTTCTTCAATAATTTTCCACCGCAAATGATGAACTATGTTGCAAACCTTTGAATTGCTCTTTTATCTTTCTCAGTAGACTCTTGGGGGTATGTTCCCTTTTCTATAAAGTTCCAGACATCTTGATACCATGGTGATTCATTCTCTTCTTCTTCGATTGCAGCGATCATGCTAAATGACGGTTCGTATCTTTGCTCGATTACTAGAGGCATCATTTTTACCCCTACATGGATTTTGATCATGAAGGCTAGGGTAGCCAATGAATCTGCTAACTGATTCTCTTCCTTGGGTAGCTAAAAGAATGTTATGCTCTTGAACTATTTCTTGAGTTCATCGAGATGGTCATGGTAGGGCTTCAACCTCTCTTCTTTTACCTTCCATTCTCCTCTGGCTTATGACACAATGAGATTTGAATCTCCAAAGACATCCAACTTCTGAACTCTCAATTCTATGGCCGCTTCCATCTCCAGAATGCATGCCTCGTATTCAGCAGTGTTATTGGTGGCATTATAATTGAGCTTGACTGCCAGTGGGGTGAGGTCCCCATTTGGCGACACCAGGATCATACCTACTCCGTATCCTTTCATGTTGGATGCCCATTAAAGTACAACTTCCATTGTTCTTTGATTTCCATGATATTCTTGTCCGGGAACGGGAAGTCTCCATTTTCTTCGGAATCAACGGTGTGTTCCGCAAGATGCTCAGCTATAGTTCTCCCTTTTACTGATTTTCTTGTCACATAATTGATATTGAATTTAGATAGTAGAAGTAGCCAACGGGATATATGACCGATCAGGGCAGGCTTTTCAATGAGTGGGATATGAGCACAATCGAAAAGGTTAGCATGTAGTGCCTTAATCGACGGGAGCACCAGACTAAGGCCCAACACATTTTTTCGAGGGCAGAGTAATTGAGCTCATACCCAGTCATCCTCTTGCTAAGGTAATATATGGCTTTTCGGAGTGGCTTTCTTATCCTTCCTGGGCCAACATGCACCTAATGGCATTTCGGAGACAAATATGTAAAGAAGTAAGGGCTTGTGAGGAATGGGTGGTGAAAGGACAGGCGGATTTTGAAGGTAGGCTTTTATTTTATCGAATGTGGCTTGGAATTGGTCATCCATTGGAACTTCTCTCCTTTCCTCAATAACCAAAATAAGGGATCATATGTAGTTGTGAGCTCGGAAATGAAGCGGCTGATGAATTGGATTCTCCCGAGGAATCCCCTCACTTCTTTCTCATTCTGTGGTGGCGTCGTTTCTAGAATTGCCTTGATTTTGGAGGGATCGACCTCTATCCCTCTTTGTGTGATGAGAAAACCTAAGAGCTTCCCTGAAGTCACACCGAAAGTGCATTTCTTGGGAATCAGCCTCATCTTGTAATTGTGCAATCTTTCGAAAAACTTCTCCAGTGCCACCAAGTGCCATTCTCTACCCTTGGATTTCACGATCATGTCATCTACATACACTTCTACTTCCTTGTGAATCATGTCATGCAACAAAGTAGTGGCAGCTCTTTGGTAGGTTGCTCCAGCGTTCTTGAGTCCGAATGGCATCACCCTATAGCAGTAGGTCCCCTAAGGTGTGGTAAATGTCATCTTTGCCTGATCTTTTGGTGCCATTAGAATCTGATTGTACCCTGAAAAGCCACCCATGAATGACAGTAGCTCATGTCCTGCGGTGTTATCTACCAAGACATCGATGTGGGGAAGCGGGAAGTCGTCCTTAGTACTGGCTTTGTTTAGATCACGGAAATCGACGCACACACGAACTTTTCCGTCTTTCTTGGAGACTGGCACGATGTTGGCAACCCATTCTTGATACTCTGTAACAATGATGAACCATGCCTTGAACTATTTTTCTACCACTTCTTTGACCTTCAGCGCCCATTCTGATCTCATGCACCTCAGTTTCTTCTTGACAGGTTTAGAATTGGGGATAAGGAGAATACGATGTTGGACAATGTTGGGATCGACCCCAGGCATATCCTCGTAAGACCAAGCAAAAACATCTTTGAATTCTTTTAGCAAGAGAGTCAATTTTTCTTTTTCTTCTTTATTAAGTGTTGAGCCAATTTGCACAATTTGTGGATTATCTATTTCACCTAGGTTAATTGATAAAGTGTCTTTGATTATTTCATAAACAGGTGGTTTTTCAATTAGTTGATTAAGTTTGATTGGGAGATCCTCAGAGGGATCTGTGCATTCACAAGTTTTAGACACGGAGGAGTAAGAAGAACCATTTTTCATTTCATTCATGACAGGTGGAGTGATTACATCAGACAGTGATGGGCCCATAGAGGCCGATTTTGGTACAGACTTGATAATAGGAAGTACAGACTCCGGGGGAACAGGGGATAGGGAGACACAGACGGATGACTCTACAGCCTGGTTTCTCAGACCCTCCTCAGTTGGCATAATCTAATCATCTTGGCTCTTGGCCCTCTTTCCTTCCTTTTCTTTAGCGAGCTCTTCCCACATCTTCTCGATAGCCTCAGTGTCTAGATACTTCAACCAGTCTTCCTCTGGGGTTTTCGCAACTTCTTCCGAATAGAACAGATCTTGATTGGGAGCTCTTCCCATGGTGCCTTTTTTCGATGGTATGATGGATCTAAGGTGCAGAAAACCCAAAGTAGGGGAAGTCATCCCTTTCTTTGATGAATTACCCATTCAAGGTCTTGCGGTACGGTGGGAGACTCCTCACTCTCTTCTTCCATGGCTTTTGGAGCTCGATGTCTTCTTCAGTGGGCTTGTACCCTAATCCGAAAGTGCCTTTTTGTCCTTTGATCTGAGGGAACTCACGAATCCCTTATTGGCGTCGTCCCAATCCCATTTCAGGGAAGTAGTTCATTTTTCGGACGATATTGACCAACGCGGAGTGGACCTCGGAGAACCCGTCTCCATCACTAACCATGTGGATCTCTTCCATGAAGAATCCTCCAATTTCTCCTTCTTCTAGTTCAGGTATTTGGATTTCAAAGATAGGAGCATAGCTTAGAAAGGCCTCATTTCCCTAACTATTACCGAGGATGATTTTTACCTCTTTTTCATGAATTTATTTGATCATTTAGTGCACAGTGGATGACACAGCTTTGTTGACATGCAGCCAAGGCCTCCCAATCAACAAATTAAATGAGGCAGGCATGTCTATGACTTGAAAGATTTCAGTGCCAACAAAAGATCCTACCCAGATTTGGGGAGAAACAGTCCCCATCACATTTTTCTTGGTGTTATCGTAGGCTCTCACAGATTGCACAGATGGTGTGATGTCGAGGATGTTGACCCCCAAGGCAGTGGCAGTTCTTAGAGCATAAACATTAAGGCAGAGCCTGACTTGACCAGAAAAATGGCACCTGCTGCCCCTTGCATCCGACGATGATGTACAGAGCTTTGTTATGCCAAGATCCTTCCGGTGGAAAATCCTCATTAAAGAAGGTGATGACCAAATCAGGGGTAAGTGTACTTAAGAAAGCCATCATATCTTCCGGTGCAGCGTTAATGGGAACCTCAATTCCAGCCAAGGCATTCAACAAGGCTTGTTTGTGCTTGTAAGATGTTACCATGATGTCCCACATCGAGAGATGTGCCTGAGTTTTCTTCAACTGCTTTATCAATTCGTTGTCCTCTTCAATGACCTCATCCATTTTTCCTTTCCCCTTGTCCTTGATTGGCCCTTTTTCTATAGTTTTTGTGACCGATTGTGGAGGCTGATAATGACAACCTGACCTAGTCAGATGATCAATCTCGGTAGGAGTAGGTCCTTCCACAGTCCCATCTTCTTTTCACCACTCGTAATCTGTTCCCAAAAATGGTTTTTCTGACTCATCCCATACGGAGGCATCGCTTTCTTTATTAGGATTGTATAATTTGAGATCTACTGCCCCTAGATCATGTTCTTCCAGGAAGAACAAATCTTGTTCTTCCAGGAAGAACAAATCTTGTTCATCATCTAGCTGCTATTGCCACCCATCATCTTCTCCTTCAATCAGATGGACTTCTATAGAATCTGGGATGTTAATGCGGGCTAAGGAAAGTCCTATGGGGATTATGAGGGTAGAAGGATCAAAAGTAGTGGGGTCATATTCAATGAGGCTGATTTTTTGGTGGTTTGATAGGGGATTTTGGGTGACATAAGGCTGCTTAGGAGGGGGATCAATGATATTCTGGTCAATAAGGTCTTGGATATCATGGCAAAGGCGCATGCAACCATTGGTGTTGTGTCCATGGGCTTAGTGGTAGGTGCATCTTTTGGACATATCACAATTGGGTGGTAGCAGGGTGTTTCGAGGCAGAAGGAGTTGGAGGTGGCCTTTTTTGAGGAGGCAGACTAAGGCTGAGGAAAGTGAGATTTCTAGCTTGGCAAAATTGCGAGGAGGCTTTTTCTGGAAAGGGAAATTAAAGGAGTTAGCTTAATTGGGGGGTTGGTATGGCCTAGGAGGGTATGCCATGGGTTGACTGCTAAGAGCATTGACATCCAGAGTGTTGCGGCAGTAATTGGGCCTTTTTGCCTGACTTGGGGGCTATTTCTTCTTAATCTTTCCTTCCCTGATAGCATCTTCAATTCGAGTCCCAACTTCAAACAACTCCTCAAAGGTGGAGATGGATTGATAGAACAGTTTCTCATGATAGAGCGGTTGTAAATTTTAGATACATCCTCACATGTTCTTTCTCAACCGGTCGGTGGGTCATCTGGGCCACTTTATTTCTCCATCTGCCTAAGAAAGTGGCAAAGGATTCATTGTTGTTTTGTCGATTAGTTTCCAAATCCCTGATTGTGACATCCAACTCTTGATTGTAGGAATAGTGATCAATGAATTCCTGAACGATGTCTTCCTATGCCCGAGTTTTGGAAGCTTCCAAGGTAAGGAACCATGATAGTGCAAACTTTGTGAGAGTTTGTAGGAACATCATCGCAATGTGCTCATGAGTGCAGCCCATTGACTGAAAGATGCTCAGACACAGCTTCACATGACTTTTTGGATTTCCAATTCCATCAAAATGGTCGATGGTAGGTATTTTGAAGTTTTCTGGTAGTTTTAACTTGACAGGCTCGAAGAGCCCTTCTAAGTCTAGCATGTAGTCATCAACCCCTTTGCTTTTCCTCAATACACTTTCTAGCTTGTCAACTTTGTCCATTTTCTCCTGGAACTTCTTCTCATATGCAGGCAGTGGGACTCCTTGAAACCAATCTTCTTTCCCATTATTCTCAGGAGGTGGTACAAACCCTGGCAGTGGAGGTGGCACCCTGGTGGTGGCGGGAACCCAGGTGGATATTGCGGCTGCTGCTGTTTCAATTCTTCTATAAACCTCAAGAATTAGGCCAGGCTGTCGGACTGCGGGCTTAAGGTGGCTCCCAACTCAGTAACCTTGTTTTCTAACTCTTCCTGATTTATGCTAAAATAACTTGTCGGGCAGATTCTGACCAAACGATTGTCTGAATTTCTGACCCAGGATGAAGATCCCAGCTGCTGACTTGAGAATCTATAGTAACCCTACAGATTTGAGAGAATCGTATTAGATTCTGGTAGTGATGACTTTAGACAGACAAATGACAATGACGCTAATAGACGTGGACTGACTTGTGTACAGACTGACTGAAACAGTGCGTGCAGACTGATGGGAATAGTGCATGCAAATGAGACAAGCATGTGGATGTAAGCCCTAATCTATATTGTGCCCCTACTTCTAGCAAATAGCAGGTAAGAAAATAAGGTCTTAGCCATATAGAGTGTGCTAACCTTTCCTTTCAGTATGATCACCAGGGGTTAACAGGGGTTTCCAAGTCATATTGGGAAGTTTGGACAGAGTTTCCGGGGGAAACTGCTTATATCTGGGATATATCTGGACAGAATTTCTGGGAGAAACAAGTTATATCTGGGATGTCTGGACAGAGTTTCTGGGAGAAACATGTTATATCTGGGATATCTGGACAGAGTTTCTGGGGGAAACAGGTTATATCAGAGTTTTTGGGAGAAACAGGTTATATTTGGGATATCTGGACGGAGTTTTGGGGGAAAATATGTCATATCTGGGATATATCTGGACAGAGTTTCTGGGAGAAACAGGTTACATCTAGGATATCTGGACAGACTTTCTGGGGGAAACAGGTTACATCTGGGATATATGGACAGAGTTTCTGGGAGAAACTGTTAAGGATTTATACTAAAGCCATGCTTTATGTAGTTAATTTATTATTCATTTAATAAGATCAGTTAATCCATTTTTATGAGAATCTGTGCGGGCAATATTTGTATTATATTGTTTATTTAATATTATGCATGTGTGTCTTTCATTCTACATAGTAGGTGGTTTGGTGTGTAGAGTTCGGCTTACACACGAAAGATCAGACCATTGGATCTTGTATAATGTAAGATTTTGGTTTACAGTCTTAGATGGATTGGACACACCATCGGTAGGACTGTAGCATGGTGTTGTAGTAGGTTTGTCTTGACTACGGGAAATGGTATAGTTTCAACTCACCATGCTGGTACACTTTGTGTATTAAACGGGACCGACTTGGGGTAATTATCTTTATACTGACTTATAAGATAATTAATACCTCATGACTATTATGAGTGCTTATGCTCTAAATCCTATGTTAATTTATAGACACGTACATTTGATATTTACACTTTGATCACTAAAAGGGTGAGATCCTTAAATGGGTCAATATCTCATTGGATTGGGAGACAATATTAATTTTGTGGTAGATATTAATTAATGATGGAATCCATGTCTCAATTTTGGGATTGATGATATCCCCTTGAGAAATCTTATAAGTTTTGATTATGTCAAACCCTGCAAGTGGATATTATATCCGACATATCAGATAAGTTAAGCAGAGGATCTCAAGGAATTTTAAGAGATTAATTCAATATGATTGTCAGTAATCATATTTAATTAATAGATATCTATAATCTTAACACAGTGAGATGATAAGCATTTAATACCATGGAGCTCGAAATATATTTTTGAGATAAGGGTAGGAGTGCAATTGTAATTCTTTAGTGGTATGAATTATAATTTATGAAAATAGGAATCTGATTCAGTTCGAATTAGGGTTTCCTAATTCCATAAGGAAGCATATTCCTTATCGACTTCTTATGGTTCCTAACGTAGCCTATATATATACTGCTTTGGCTCTCTCCTCAGTTTGCATTTTTCCATCAAGAGCATTATAACTCGGAATAGAAAAGAGAGCATATAAAGAGAGAGCAGAAACGTAAAGGATTTCGAAGGAGCCCACACTCAGTTCGATATTCTTGCATTAAAGGAATACGGTAGAAGATCGTGAGCTATTATCGAGCCTTGTTCTCGATTCGTCTACTACAGCAATCCGTTTTAGCAGTTTAAGGTAACCCTAGTTCTGCCCTAATAGGGTTATTATAGTTTTCACATAATTTTTGCAGTACCAACTTATACGCGCTATCAACGGATTCTGGGAACACAGTTTCTGAATAATGGTATCAGAGCAACGTTGATTCTGCGTATAGGTTGGATGCAACCATGTTGTCCAATAAAACAGATCTTATGCATGTTTTGATGGATGGATAGATAGTAGAACAGTGCTAATCCTTGTTTTGTAGCGTTTTTATTCCACTATTATGGTCACTAATTTTGTGTGATTGGATCCCACGATGGTTTTATCCGTGGTTAATCTTTTTGTTTTAATATAGCATGTGAACTCATTTATGGAGGCATAGGATTTGTGTATATTAGATCCCACGCTTGATTGATGTGTGGTTAATTTATTGCAAAGAAATAGCATGTGAACTTCTTCATGCAGGCATAGGATCTATGTAATATATCTCAAGTAAATCCGTGAAGACAGTTCATGAAGACAGTATACAAGCAGTTTCAAAAAGCAATCTAGAAGCAGTTTTTGAAGACTATTTCAGAAAACAGTTATGGAAGGCACTGCCCTAGAACCCCGCGAGCTGACTGGGCAGCTCGACCCCCGTGCATAGTGGCGACATAGAGCTAATCGGGTTCAATGAAGATTTTTCACAAGAGTTGTAGCTTGACTATAATAGTGAGATTCCTATTTTATTGTGGTTTCATTATTTATGTGTGATTGAATGATTATTATTGTTTCATGTTTAATGAACAGGACAACATGGATAATTGTTCCTAGACCTATTTCAGATGTCTAGCTGCATGTTTAATTTATATTAATTTAAAATGGACAATATATGTGTATTTAGAAATAAAACTAATTCTATAATTTGAAAACATAAGTACTTATTTTTTAAAATCATGAGAATAGAATAATTATATTATCTACACATGTAGGTTTGACAAGTAAGGATGAATTAATCCTTGTCAAGTATTCCATTATTTTTAATTAAATTAAATTAAAAGTTTTCTAGAAATTATAACCCTCAAATATTTTTAAAATTCTAAGTGGGAGAGGGAATTTATCAAGTATAAATCCCATGGTCTCCATCACTGGTTTGTAGATGATATGATTAATTTTATGTGATGGCTCTAGTGTCGTCCTTCCCATCGGATGTAGTTGATCATGGAATCATCAGTACAAACTTCTTTAAAAGAATGTTTTGGGTGATTGTTAGTGTGGGCCACCTCTTCATCAGAGGTGTTCCTCACGGAACTCTTGACCTAGAATTAAGTGATGGTATACACTTAGCTATAAATAATAATATCCTCTCTATCTGAGTCATTATTGTTATTTATAGGATCAAAGCAAGTCAGCAGTTTAATTTTACTAGACAAGGTACATTGCCTGGATAGTAAAATTAAAAGATAATTGCCTATCTGAACATATGATGGATAGTATATGGCTTTCCATCGAGTCATACTATCATGGTGTATTAGGTTGCTGGCGGATTCTTTTCAAATATGGTAGAGGGAACCAATATTTTCAACTCGAATCCATAATAATTTTTTGCCTAAATGTAATTATTTATCTTATGTGATTATCTGGCTTTTAAATGAGTTCTTTCAATCCACTCGATGTTATACTTAAAGAAAACAAACTTACTGGACCAAACTATATAGACTGGAAAAGGAATTTGGATTTTGAGTTAACTACTGAAGAGTACAAGTTTGTGCTTACTCAAGAATGTCCTGAGCAACCTGGTGAGGGGGCAACCGCTGAGGAAACCCAAGCTCACAAGAAATGGGTCAAGGCTAATGAGATGGCGCAGTATTACATTTTGGCATCCATGTCAAATGTGATGCAACATCAGCATCAGTCAATGGCCAGTGCCTATGACATGATGGAGAGCCTCCGAGAGATGTTCAGGGATCAAAGTCGTGCTGCTAGGCAGGTTTCCATAAAAGACTTGATGAACACAACTATGGCTGAGGGGACGCCTGTAAGGGATCATGTTCTTAAGATGATATCTCTTCTTAATGAACTAAAGATCCTTGGAGCTAAATTCGACAGGGAAACCCAGGTCGGTATCGTACTCCAGTCACTGTTAGAGTCTTTTAAGCAATTCTGCCTTAATTACAACATGAATAAATTTAAATATACCTTGGCGGAGCTACTTAAAGAACTCCAGGCAGCTGAGGGTCTCAACAGAAAGTCAGGGAGTGCTCTTGTGTTTGAGAAAAGGTTTTGCTTCAAAGCCGAAAGGTAAGAAGAAAATGAAAAAGGCTCAAAAGAAGGCCGCGGGTCCTCCGTCAATCCAAAGGCCAACAGGACAACTGGAAAAGCCTAAAGGAAAATGTTTTGTTTGCAAGCAGCCAGGACACTGGAAGAAGCAATGTCCGGTTTATCTCGCCAGACAGAAACAATCAAGGTAAATCTCACTTACTAGTTGTTGAATCGTGTTTAGCGGTCTGATCTACCGGTACCTGGTGTGTAGATACGGGATCATGTATGCAATTCTTTGCAGGGGTTCTAGGGAACCAGGCAGCTCAGTGATGGAGAGATTTATCTATATATGGGAAATGCTACGAGAGTAGCAACAGTTGCAGTAGGAGATCTACATCTTAGTTTTGGTAGAGATAGGATTTTAATATTAAGAAATTGCCTTTATGTACCTTCTATTAGAAAGAATTTAGTTTCAGTTTCTAGTTTAGTAAAGAATGGATATTCAGTTCATTTTAATAAAGTAGTAGTTATTAAAGAAAAGAAACATTTTATTTGTTCTGGTCAATTGGTGGATGATCTTTATATTATAAATCATGTCTCTCCTATACTACAACTTAATGAATTGAATAACACAAATAGTTTGCCATTTAAGAGAAAAGAACCTTCGAGGATGAACCAAACGCATCTTTGGCACTTACGCCTTGGTCATATTAAATTAAAAAGGATTCAAAGACTGGTTCAAAATGGGTCATTAAGCTCACTAGAAGTGGAGGCACTTCCAGTCTGTGAATCCTACTTGGAAGGTAAAATGACCAAGAAGCCGTTCTCGGCCAAGGGCTAGAGAGCAAAAGAGCCATTGGAACTGGTTCACTCTGATTTGTGTGGTCCTATGGTTGTTCAAAAAAGAGGGGGATTTGAGTACTTTGTCACTTTCATCGATGATTACTCAAGGTATGGCTACATTTATTTGATGCGGCGTAAGTCTGAATGCTTTGAGAAATTCAAAGACTTTAAGGCTGAAACGGAGAAGCGTCTAGGTAAATATATCAAGACACTATGATCTTATCGTAGTGGAGTGTACCTCTTGGGAGAGTTTAGGGAATACTTATTAGAGCAAGGGATTACATCCCAGTTGTCTGCACCCCGTATGCCTCAGCAGAACGGTGTAGCAGAAAGAAAGAACAGGACTCTCATGGACATGGTAAGATCTATGATGAGTTATTCGGATTTACCAATTTTCTTTCGGGGACATGCATTAGAGATAGCTGCATACATTCTAAACTTGGTACCATCTAATTCAGTACCTACTACTCCCACAGAATTGTGGACTGGGTGAAAGCCTAGTCTGTGGCATGTTCGGATCTAGGGTAGTCCAGCACATGTGCTGAAAGGTAACACAGAAAAGTTGGAATCAAGAACAGAAGTATGTTTCTTTGTTGGGTATCCAAGAGGAACTAAAGGTGGTCTGTTTTATAGTCCTAAGGATCAGAAGCTTATTGTTAGCACCAATGCCACATTCTTAGAAGAGGACTATGTTATGGACCACTAGCCAGAAGCCATATTGTTCTAGAGGAAATGAGAGGAGAGACACCAACACATACTTCTTCGATACCATCAGTACGAGAAGAAACATCACAAGAGAGAGTTATTGATATTCCATTACCGTGTCATAGTGGGAGGATTATCGAAACTCGTGTACATCCCGAACCAACCATTAACACGCAGGTTCCTAAACCAGTACAGCATGCAGATAATGGTGAATTAGGTTTAGAATCTTCACAACAAAATATCAGTGATACACAGACACTGGTTGTGCCTCGTCGTAGTTGGAGGGTTATTATTCAACCTGACCGGTATATGTTCTTGGGAGAGTCTTATGACCGGGTCCATAATGAACAAGGTATCGATCCCTATAACTACATTGAAGCACTCTAAGATAAAGATGCAAATCTTTGGCAAAAGGCTATGAAGTCTGAAATGGAGTCCATGTACTCCAATCAAGTCTGGGATCTTGTAGAACCACCTAATGAAATAAAACACATTGGATGTAAGTGGATCTATAAGAAGAAGAGAGGAGTAGACGGTAAGGTGGAAACCTTTAAAGCAACGCTTGTTGCAAAAGGGTTCACTCAAAAAGAGAGAATCGATTATGAGGAAACATTTTTGCCGGTGGCCATGCTAAAGTCTATCCAGATTCTCTTATCCATTGCTGCACATTTTGATTATAAAACTTGGCAAATGGATGTCAAGACAGCATTTCTTAATGGGAATCTTGATGAGTGCATCTATATGATGTAACCAGATGGGTTCATTGCGAAGGGCCAAGAACACATATTGTGCAAGCTTAAGAAGTCCATTTATGGAATCAAGCAGGCATCTAGGTCTTGCAATATCCGCTTTGATCAAGCAATCAAGTCTTTTGGTTTTGATCAATGTGCGGATGAATCTTGTGTGTACAAGAAACATGATGGAAGCGTGGTGGTGTTCTTAGTACTATATATGGATGATATCTTGCTAATCGGAAACGATGTAGGGCTATTATCTTTTGTAAGTGTATGGTTGTCTAGTCAATTCAATATGAAGGACTTGGGAGAAGCCGGTCACATCCTAGGGATCAAGCTTATGCGAGATTGCAAGAATAGGATGTTGGGCTTGTCACAAGGCACTTATATCGACAATATTCTTGCAAGGTTTAGCATGCAAGATTCCAAGAAGGGATTCCTTCCCTTCAGACATGGAATTACTATATCTAAGGATCAGTGTCCTAAGACACCTGATGGGATAGAGAAGATGAAGGCAGTTCCTTATGCCTCGGTAGTAGGAAGCGTAATGTATGCTATGCTATGTACTAGACCTAACATCTGATTTGCTGTTGGCATGGTTAGTAGATATCGGTCTAATCCAGGGCAAGAACATAAGACTACGGTGAAAAATATTCTCAAGTGCCTGAAAAGGACACAAGACTATATGTTAGTTTACCAAGTAGACAGTCTTGTACACATTGGGTACACGGATTCTAATTTTATATCAGATAGAGATTCCAGAAAGTCTACCTCAGGATATGTGTTTACCCTAGGAGGTGGAGCCATTAGTTGAAAGAGTATCAAGCAGTCTTGTATTGCTGATTCCACCATGGAAGCCGAGTAAGTGGCTGCTTCGAAAGCCGCTAAGGAGGCCGTTTGGCTCAGAAACTTCCTTATGGATCTAAGAGTAGTACCCGCGGTACAATCGGCTATTTCCCTTTACTGCGATAATAGCGGAGCGGTTGCTAACTCAAAGGAACCTAAGGCACATAAGAAGGGAAAACACATTGAGCGTAAGTTTCACCTGATACGAGAGATCGTGCAAAGAGGTGATGTTGAAGTGACCAAGATATCATCAGCAAATAACCTAGCAGATCCTTTCACCAAGAGCTTACCGACCAAGACTTTTGATAGTCATGTAGAAGGGATAGGAGTGAGGTGTGTCGCATCATGGCTTTGAGTCTAAGTGGGAGATTGTTAGGGATATAAACTAAAAGTCATGCTTTATGTAGTTGATTTATTATTCATTTAATAAAATCAGTTAATCCATTTTTATGAGAATCTGTGTGGGCAATATTTGTATTATATTGTTTATTTAATATTATGCATGTGTGTCATTCATTCTACTTAGTAGGTGGTTTGGTGTGTAGAGTTCGGCTTATACACAAAAGATCAGACCATCGAATCTTGTAGAATATAAGATTTTGGTTTACAATCTTAGATGGATTGGACACTCCATTGGTAGGACTACAGCATGGTGTTGTAGTAGGTTTGTCTTGACTACGAAAAATGGTATAGTTTCAACTCACCATGCTGGTACACTTTGTGTATTAAACGGGACCAACTTGGGGTAATTATCTTTATACTGACTTATAAGATAATTAATACCTCATGACGATTATGAGTGCTTATGCTCTAAATTCTAAGTTAATTTATAAACACATACATTTGATATTTACACTTTGATCCCTAAAAGGGTGAGATCCTTAAAAGGGTCAATATCTCACTATATTGGGTGACAATATTAATTGTGCTGCGGATATTAATTAATGATGGAATCCATGTCTCAATTTTGGGATTGATGATATCCCCTTAAGAAAGCATATAAGTTTTGGACTATGTCAAACCCTACAGGTGGATTTTGTATCCGACATATCAGATAAGTTAAGCAGAGGATCTCAAGGTATTTTAAGAGATTAATTAAATATGATTGTCAGTAATTATATTTAATTAATGGATATCTGTAATCTTAACACGGGGAGATAATAAGCATTTAATAACATGGAGCTCGAAATATATTTTTGAGATAAGGGTAGGAGTGCAATTATAATTCTTTAGTGGTATGAATTATAATTTATGGAAATAGGAATCTAAGTCCGTTCGAATTAGGGTTTCCTAATTCCATAAGGAAGCCTATCACTTATTGACTTCTTATGGTTCCTATCGTAGCCTATATATATGCTGCTTTGGCTCTCTCCTCAGTTTGCATTTTTCCATCAAGAGCATTGTAACTCAGAATAAAAAAGAGAGCGTAAAAAAGAGAGAGCAGAAACATAAAGGATTTCGAAGGAGCCCATACTCAATTCGATATTCTGGTAGCAAAGGAATATGGTAGAAGATCGTGAGATGTTATCGAGCCCGTGTTCTTGATTCGTCTACTACAGCAATCCGTTTTAGCAGTTTAAATAACCCTAGTTCCGCCTTTATAGGGTTATTGTAGTTTTCACGTAATTTTTGCAGTACCAACTTATACGCACTGTCAACAGATTCTGGGAAATAGTTTCCTAACAGAAACAAGTTACATCTAGGATATTTGGACAGACTTTCTAGGAGAAACAGGTGTATATGACAGGAGCATGTGATGATGGTGATCATACTATCTAGCAAGTTTTCATACTCCTGTGTCTTAGGACCGACAAACAAGGTTTGCGGTGTATATCTTTGTGAGAATGGAGCAGACATCCTTGTCATGGTGCCTAGGCAGGTCAACTCAATGTGATTACATGTGAGTGATTGCCTTGGGAATCATAAGAAAGAGGTTCTGCCTCATGCCACATAAGCATCCACACCGCGCAGGTAATCTCGTAAGGGCATATAGCAGTTATATCACTTTGTCCTATCTGAAAAGATAAATGAACAGTCCTATAAAAGGTTCTACAGGAATCTATATGCAAAGGCTGGGTTTAGTCAAAGAGGGTCCGTTGACGAGAGTTTCAATATACCGTCAGAGAGATAGTATGGAAGTTTTTACTCTTTTTGATATACCTTAGAAGGTACAGTATCAATGGTGGCTTATGCCCTGGCACATCAAGACCTGAACAATGTCAGCGCTGCATTTCAGACACAGTCGGGAGGGGAAAGGAGTGCAATGCAGTGAATCAGACAGTAAAAAGATGATTTTAAGGATGCTTCTTATGAGTCAAACCTCTGTATTATTTTGTTTTGAAAATAATCGTCCCCAGCAGAGTCGCCAGATTGTGGACATGCGGAATTCCACTTCTTTGCTTTGCTTTGATTTGAGATTGTTTTTTAAAAGGAAAGGAAAAGGTTCGTTGAAATCAGAGACAGATTCACCACTTGGTCTTTAAGGAACCAAGAAACCTAATTTTGACTCACCTAAACAGATAAAGGGCACCGGCCCTTCATAACCAAAGAACTTGGCTCAGGGTTTTGGTACGAGAGAGGAAGGAGCCTTTGTCACGACTAAAACACCCTCAACTCGCCCCGTCTTTCGACGGGCCTCAATTAGCATCCGAATAATCATCTTATACTATGTATGGTTTGACAATTAATACTATGATAGTATATTACATCACACAAGAAGTTTGAAATGGAAGATCAAAAGATAAGATATCATTCATAAGATCTAAGACAAGTATCACACAATGTAAGGGTGAAATATCACACAAATAAACCTAGGAAAAATCGTGTAATCACATATTAAGTAATCAAGTTTTCCTAATCTAAAGGGGACATGAATTGTTCTTGAAATAAATAAACAAATAAATCGAAATATGCTTAGCAAGCTAGAGTGATGCATGTTAATCTTTTAGAAAAGAAGATCTCTCAATCCCCGGGATGCATAAGAAAGGATGATTAGATTGAGGGGAAGCATGGATGTGTGATCAAGTTCAATCCTTATAATCTTCTTAGATTGGGAGTCATAAAAACCCTAAATCTTTCATGGATGCTGATCGGCGACGAATAGTTGCCGTTTATAGTCCTAAAAATACGCTTTATTAGCCCATTTCATGTAGTCCTTAGGTGATTTTTAATAAGTATTCTATATTTTGTAGGTTTTGGAGCTTTAATATGAAAATGCACAAAAATCCAATGATTAGTGGCTTTGGAAGTCATTTCTGGGCTCAAACGGTGATTCCGGTGAAAGCTGAATACAGGAGCAACCTTGGAAAATTGCATTTTTGACAAGGAATACTTTGGATTTGAGAAATTTCTCCAGAGATATAAAATGTAGATCTTTGAGTTATGGACATATGGCCGCAAACGGCGAGTCAATCCAAGTTGCGAGCAAAAGGTTATCACAATTCTACGAAAGTCGCGCAGTGTAGCGAAAAGGACCTCGCGCGAGCGGGCCGCCCGAGCGATCTGCGAAAAAACCAAAAACGCATATTTTGTTAAATTAAAGTGCCCAGCGAAGGTGGTTTGTGCATATGACGTCCAGAAACGTAAATATAGCTGTTTTAGTGCGATTTGGCTTAGGAAAGCTTCCTAAATCCTTCCAAACTCTATATAAATCCTATTCTAAATCAAATTTAAGGTTACACATCATTACACAACATTAGATACATCCATATACACTAAAATTCCAGCCATTGAAGAGAGAAAAGCAAGGAGAAGAAGAAGAAGACCATGGATTCTCATGGCCTCCTCCATCAACCTCTTGCCGTTCATCAATTCTATGGCCAACTAAACCTAGATCTAGGGTTTCAATGAAACCCTAGCCAAGTAATAGGGTGTATTTTATGTTTTAATTTAGTTTTATTATGTATGGATGATAGTTACATGTTCTGAGGATTTTTATAAATAAATTGTGCGTTTATTGAATAAATCGTTACTTTTAAAGTTTACTCTTGTCTTAGATCTATTTTGATGGTAGTGTGCTCAATGATCTATGCTTGTTGTGCTTGTTTAGATTATTTACATGTAATGGTGCTTAAATTGAATTGTGCTATCAAGTATCCGAATAGTCCATGCCTAGATTAGACGGATTATACCACAACCCTAGTTTAGTGTGGGATAATTCGTGCTAACCGAAGATGGATTATGTTGGTGCTTGAACCATAGTTATTTTCTTGACGGAGGAATTGGGCTTGTAGCTACAATTCCTCATTATCATCTAACTTAATAAGCTAAAGTAATTCGTAAATACCCTTATTATGAGGCTAGTGGTGGATTTGCAATCCTAGGTTCCCTTGAAATATCTTTAAAACAACTTTAATTGCTTTCATAATTTAGATTTACTTTCATTGTTCTTAGTTTAATTAAAATCAAATCAAAATTTATTTTTCTTAATTAATTAGATTTAGGTTTTAAAATTAAAGCACTGTAGTATTTCAATCTCTGTGGGTTCGACCATTACTTCCACACTGCAAATCTTTAGAAAAGTAAAATATACTTTTATATCTTGATTTTGACGAGATCAATTTTTGGCGCCGTTGTCGGGGATTGCAAATTACTACCTTTAGTTTTAGAATCTTAGTTTAGTTAATTCGTAAATATTAGATTAGATTTTCTTTTTCTTATTTTTTGTTTTATTTTGAGTCACTAATTTTTCTTTTTATTTTGTAATTTCTCGAGTCATCAAATTCTAACGTTTTCGGGAGGAATAGCTTAGCACATCAAAGAAGCTTACGCGAAAAAATATAAATAAAATAAAATAAATTGCTTCTTATGAAATTCGCTTCAAGCCACTTAACAGGTGAATTAGTTTCTCCACTTGGAGTCATGGACCTTTATAGCCATATTCATATACAGTCACCTGTTTATGATTGCTGAAATCGAGTACTATCGTTCCTTCCTTACGTACTCTCTTTTCTTGCGTTTTATTGTTTCATTGGAGACAATGAAAGGTTTAGGTTTGGGGGTATGCATTCACATGATGCACATTATTATACCCCAATTTTTGAAATTTAAAATTTTTCGATAATTGTGCTTAAATAAACGATGTTACCAACATTTTTACAATCTCAATTTGATACTTCTTGTTAAATAACTTTGATTGTTATAGAATGATAAACAAGGAAATATGTGATTAACCATTTACTGAAGTTATGATGTGACGTTCTAGAATATGTATAGTTTGAATCATAGTTTTATATCATAATTTTGCACACAAACCTATGCACTGCATGTAGTTGCTTGAATACATGTCTGATGTGAACTATAATATGATTCGGATTTCTAGATAACACAAGGTGGAGACTAAACCCAGTAAGCTTTTGAGCCTATCTTTTCTTTTTAGAGGGTTAGAAATACATTGTGCTTGTCGAATTTCATTGAAATAGCGCATTAACACGTTGTTTAGTCTCATTATTCTTGTTTTAGTTTTAGTCAAGTTAAAATATTTGTTACCATGCTAAATAATCTTCTGTTATAAACATTGAAGAACCGTATCACCCTCGGACATGATTTTAGGCCCTCTTTGTTTACTACCGTCCGATAAATGCTAAAATTTCCTTAGTTCACCCTTTGAGCCTTTAAAATGCCATTTTCTTTAATCACCATTATTCTCTTTAAAAGCTCCAACTCGATCAACTTGGAGTTCACCATTGAAAGAATGATCAACTTTTAGTGGTAGTAAGGCGATGTGTTGTTTAAGAAGAAGAAGAAAATAAGAGGCTATTGGGATAGTTGCTTTGTATTTTGATGATTACTTATGCGAAAAGCAACGAAAAGGAAAGGAAAAAATTGAAAAAAATAAAGAAGAAAAAGGTTGATAACAAAAAAAAGAAAATAAAGAAAATATATGAAAAGAAGAGAATGAAAAGATGAATGTGGTAGAAGAGACGAATGAAAGAAATCGAACATGCCTTACAATGATATTCTAAAACTACCTAATTAATCCTTTCTATCCTTTTTCGTTGGCCGAGCCACATTACAACCTTTGAAAAGTCCTATTTTATCCTAGAAACATGGATTGGATATATAAACGATGGGAAGGGGATTAAAACATGGTAATGATTAATTTCTCTTGACTGTTGGCGTCCTATCCATGAGGCCGCTGTTCTTTTGTGTCATGCGTCTTTTTCGAGTCATATGTGAGCATTTCTTGTTTTGAAAACATATTTCCTTTGCTCCCATATATTGGATAAATTACACATATTCTGAGCGTTTCATTTTAGAGTGTAATTCATTGTGAGATTCATAGTCGAAGCATAGTTTGATGGTTATCCGAGTTATATTCCAAGTTCATGACATACGTGTGTTCGTTTGACTACCATATCACACACGTGCACTTTTATGAGAAACTCTATTGATTTATACGATGCATGTGCTTAGGATTATTTTCCATGATGTAAGTGGAAGTTTGGTTACGTTTCTTCTTGTTCGTTATTCTATTTCAAATCATCGTTCTATAATAAGGAGTATCAAATATTATATTTTTCGTTTGAATAAAACTTTTTAAATTTATAAGATAATAAAGATGGTTGTGGGTGACTTGTTGACGAGAACCCTCACGAGACTTCACTCGTCCTACTAGGGACACCTAGGGGTTTAAAAGGCTTGTTGCATATGCTAAATGCAATCGCATTGCCTGGGGCAGTGAGTTAGGATTTTTAAGTATAGTAGTATTTATTTTTATATTTTTCTTTGCTCGAGGACTAGCAAAGTGTAGGTTTGGGGGTGTGATCGGCGACGAATAGTTGCCGTTTATAGTCCTAAAAATACGCTTTGTTAGCCCATTTCATGTAGTTATTAAGTGATTTTTAATAAGTATTCTATATTTTGTAGGTTTTGGAGCTTTAATATGAAAATGCACAAAAATCCAATGATTAGTGGCTTTGGAAGTCATTCTGGGCTCAAACGGTGATTCCGGTGAAAGCTGAATGTAGTAGCAGCCTTGGAAAATTGCATTTTTGACAAGGAATATTTTGGATTTGATAAATTTCTTCAGAGATATAAAATGTATATCTTTGAGTTATGGAAGCGTGGCTGCAAACGGCGAGTCAATCCGAGTTGCGAGCAAAACGTTATCGCAATTCTATGAAAGTCGCGCAGTGCAGCGAAAATGACCTCGTGCGAGCGACCTGTGAAAAAACCAAAAATGCGTATTTTGTTAAATTAAAGTGCCCAGCGAAGGTGGTTTGTGCATATGACGTCCAGAAACGTAAATATAGCTGTTTTAGTGCGATTTGGCTTAGGAAAGCTTCTTAAATCCTTCAAAACTCTATATAAATCCTATTCTAAATCAAATTTAAGGTTACACATCATTACACAACATTAGATACATCCATATACACTAAAATTCTAGCCATTAATTGAAGAAAGAAAAGCAAGGAGAAGAAGAAGAAGACAAAGGATTCTCATGGCCTCCTCCATCAACCTCTTGCCGTTCAACAATTCTATGGTCAACTAAGCCTAGATCTAGGGTTTCAATGAAACCCTAGCCAAGTAATAGGGTGTATTTTATGTTTTATTTTAGTTTTATTATGTATGGATGACAGTTACATGTTTTGAGGATTTTTATAAATAAATCGTGCGTTTATTGATTAAATCGTTACTTTCAAAGTTTACTCTTGTCTTAGATCTATTTTGATGGTAGTGTGCTCAATGATCTATGGTTGTTGTGCTTGTTTAGATTATTTACATGTAATGGTGCTTAAATTGAATTGTGCTATTAAGTATCCAAATAGTCCATGCCTAGATTAAACGGATTATACCACAACCCTAGTTTAGTGTGGGATAATTCGTGCTAACCAAAGATGGATTATGTTGGTGCTTGAACCATAGTTATTTTCTTGACGGAGGAATTGGGCTTGTAGCTACAATTCCCCATTATCATCCAACTTAATAAGCTAAAGTAATTCGTAAATACCCTTATTATGAAGCTAGTGGTGGATTTGCAATCCTAGGTTCCCTTGAAATATCTTTAAAACAACTTTAATTGCTTTCATAATTTAGATTTACTTTTATTGTTCTTAGTTTAATTAAAATCAAATCAAAATCTGTTTTTCTTAATTAATTAGATTTAGGTTTTAAAATTAAAGCACTGTAGTATTTCAATCTCTGTGGATTCGACCTTTACTTCCACACTGCAAATCATTAGAAAAGTAAAGTATACTTTTATATCTTGATTTTGACGAGATCAGATGCAATGTATGATCCTAAAATGTGCAAAGGTTGTGGTGGTTTGTGTACATGGACTTTCTAAAGTGACTTAGAAATCTACAATATGAATTAATGCATGGAGGAAATCATCATGGGATATGTACGAATATAGTATGGACCACTTCCTAAGATATATATGAACTAATTTGAAGTACATGTAAGCATCAAATCAAAGAATGAAAGTAAAAGTGTGCTTGCTGTAAATAGTGGACAGAACAGTGACTTGATCTTGTGGAAAATGAAAAGTAGGGTTAGGAATCTTTTCAATGCATGATTTTTTTATGGAGATCATCCTTATTGTGTCTAGAACACAAATCAAAAATCCAATCCTCAATAACTACTACATGGAGAGAAATCATATAAACAATAGAGGTTGCTCAGAAACAGAGTCTGTACTGTCGACTGAAATGTTAAAAAATCTTAGAAAATGAAAACAAATGATCTAGAGGCCCATATTATACATATAGTTTCCTAATACACTGAAGTTCAAGGGAAAAATGAATTGGGATCACTCCTTTTGGAAAAGTTTTCTGTAAAACAAGTTGAAAGTCAACCTAGATGTTGTGACAGCAAAAACAAAATATCTGGAGAGAATGTTTGGGTCCAAATGGACCAATTCCAAGTATTTCCAAGTTAAACCAAAAATCATGGCTCTTCTCTAATGAGTTAAGAAGACTTTACAAGTGGTCTCATGTTAATAGTTTAAGTATTGAGTCCTAGAGAAATCTTTGAACTTGGATTGTTCACTGTTTTGAAGATTTTGGGCAGAACTAAGGTCTTATTCTTTGAAATCAAAATGAGGGGTTTAAGAGAGGTTTTGAAATAGAGGTTTTAAAAGTATATTTTCAGCACTTAAATGGAGATTATGACCACTTGAAATATCAACATTTGAACCCATATCAAGAACCTCCAAGATTGTTGGAGACATTGTTTTCATTTTTGAAGACAACTTCAAGAATACATAGGAATGTATTGAAGTTGAAATCATTATCTATCAAACCTGCTTTTGAGGTCAAGAGCTACTATCCATAAGGATTCACTCACCTCAAACTTCATGTCATCATCTAGATGATGATAGACTAGTAAGTAAATAAAGAAAATAAAAAAGAAATGGGATTAAGGAGGGATAAGCATAATATATAAACAAGCAAGTAAGTAATCAATAGATGATATTCATGATGATTTTGGACTTGTAGCTTGGTGTTTCACTCATATATGGTGACTTTAGACATGGAAGAAGCTTTCTATTTCACAAATGCTCACTAAAATGGTGGTTGGGTGTATTGAATGTGAAGTAAATGGGAGTAATGAAGTAGAAAACAAAGTTTAAAACTCACTTTTTAGTTGAAAATCAAAGGAAGAATCTCACTTTCACTCTCCTATCCTTATCTTCTACAACTTTTCTCTCTATCACTTCTCTAAGCTTTGTATTTGCACCCCCTGAATCAGAAGTCAAGGGGGGTATATATAGGCCAATTTGGGGTGGTTTTGGAATTTAAAGAGTGCTCTCATTAGCTCCAAATGTCTGTGAACAAGGAACTACGTCGTTTTGGTTTATAATTAATCAAAATGGACCCCCAAAATAATTTACAAAAATGGACTGTTCCGGGGGAGAGTGCCGCGGCGCCACTGGGCCTGTGATGCGGTGGCAGTGGGCCAGTGCCGCGACGGCACTGCTCTTCGTTCATCCAGATAATGCTATTTAGGCCCCCAGAGGTTCCGGTATTCGCGAAAATGCCCTATTTCGTCCGAAATTCACAAAAAATGCGTATGAACTCCAAAGTGAAGTTGTGATATACCGTTGGAAAGGTAATGGGGTCTACTTTACATAAAAAAAAAATAGTTTGGAGATATGTCACTTTGAAAAGTTTCGCGGTATTCATGATAAAAGCTTATTTTATCGCCTTTTTCACCTTCGGAAATTCATAATAAATTCATTTTAAATCCAAGATTTATGTGCAATATACCATTGGAAAGCTATTGACCTCTAGTATTCATGAAAAATGTTTGAAAAATAATACGGTGCTCTGGTTTCAAAGTCAACTTTTAGGTCAAATCGGTCAAACTTGGGATTCCCGGGAAGTTTCGAGAACCTCCGGGAGTTCCCCGGAGCTGACGTTTTCGTTCGATTTTCTTTAAAAACATATTTTAGTACTTTCTAGAATGATCCCAGAACTGTTCGGTGACTTTGGATGATTTCGGTCAAACCTGGTCAAACCGGTCAACGGGGACTTTCCGGAAACTTTCGGGTCTTCCGGAGGTCTCTGAGAGCTGACGATTTCATCCGATTTTGCTTGAAAACTCATTTTATGACTTTCCTTACGACATAGCATGTTTTCATAACTTTCGGTCCAACTCTGGGAGTATTTGGGCTTTCAAAGGCATTTTGGTCATTTGTAGCACTTTCTGAGCATTTCGAGAGAGAGAACTAACTTCTGGGAGTTCTTTTTGAGTCGTTTTGATCATTGTGAACCACCAAGCTGTGGGTCTCCTAAATCTGGTAGCCGACAAAATGGGTTGTCTACACCAAGGTATGTTTTACTCTTTTCTAGCATAAAAATCTTATCTTTTAACTTGATTTATTCTCAAAATTGAATCTTTTGCATTGTGTTTCTCTAAGTTCTTTTCATTGATTTGCTTTTTATATTTTCTTGGAATTTCACAAATGGCCAGCGGTTCATGTTCCCATGGACCTTTAAGGAATAAATATAAGCATTCCTCTGGCCATAGTTCCTCGTTTCTTCTCGCCGATCCTAGATCACACCTCTCGGCACGGGCATTTCGCAAAGAGGTATAATCTCTTGCTCTCTATGACGATAGATGCAATGCAATGCGATGTACAATTCCTAATGTATGCATGAATATGACCTTAATCTTGTGTATTTTATGTTCTTTTGATATCCCCAAGCTATTATCGCTGTGAATCATTCCTACCCTTTTAGGTTGATTTGAGTGCATTGTTAGATGTTAGGACCATATGCGACATCAAAGATTATACCCTTGCTTATTCTTATTGTTGTAGACTCAACTGATTTTGCACTAAGACCATGCCCAAAATCATTATTTCACTTATCTAATTTTTTTCAAAATGGGGGTTGCATCAACCCAGATGAGCTCTTGAATTTCACTTAGACTAGGTTAATTTATATTATATGCAAAAGAGAGTCGTGCGGACTCAAATATCCTCATTTTTTGCATGTACAAAGTCGAAGGAGCCAAAAATTCATTTTAACAAAACATGGAGTCACTCAGACTCAAGAATTCATACCTTACAAAACGTGGATCACTCAGACTCAAGAATTCATTTTTCCAAAACATGGAGTCACTCGGACTCAAAAATTCATTTCTTACAAAACATGGACTCACTCGAACTGAAGAATTCATTTTTACAAAACATGGAGTAGTTTAGACTCAAGAATTTATTATTATTTTTTTACAAAACATGGAGTCACTTAGACTCAAAATTTTATTTTTTACAAGACATGGAGTCACTCGGACTCAAGAATTCGCTTTTACGAGACATGGAGTCACTCGGACTCCAGAATTCATTATCATAAGACATGGAGTCACTCGGACTCAAGAATTCATTTTTTTCAAAATATGGAGTCACTCAGACTCAAGAATTTATTTTTTTTACAAAACATGGATTCACTTAGACTCAAGAATTCATTTTTTTTTTTCAACACATGGAGTCACTCAGACTCATAAATTCATTTTTACAAAACATGAATGCATATTCTATTTACTTCTAGATTTCATTGATTTCATTGACATCACTTATCTTTTGTCGCGTTTCTTCCTTTCTATCCTAATTTGTTTGTTTTACTTTTACTCATTGATTTTTTTCTTCTTTCTTTTTTCAGATGCCCGAAAATGCCCTTAAAGGCTGTGGGAGCTTGGCTTATGGATATAGGTGGAATAAGGAGCTTCCCGATACCATCAAAGAAGGAATCAACGTTCTGGGCTTTGGGTTTTCCGTGCAATTACTAAAGAAAAACTCCAACAACATGGCCCAAATTCAGGCCTTAGTAGAGCAATTGTGGGATACTACGAATATCTTTCACCTTCCATTCGGGGAGATGACGATGACCCCACTGGATTTTGCAATGATTACTGGTATTCCTTTTGGTGGTCTCCCTGTGGCCCGATTCGATGATATCGAGAGTCGGCATAAACAAATTATTCATCTCCTTGGAACTCACCCTAGGGATCCTATTGTCCCAGCGAAGTGGTTCTACCTTCATGAGCCATGATTCACTGATGAACAGATGATCCGAGCATTCATCATGTACGTGTTGGGCTGCTCCTTGATGAGCACTAGAGGGGATAGGATCAATCTAGCATACCTGGCGTCTTTAGAAAAGATCGATCGCATCAATCAGTATAACTAGGGAGGAGCAGGATTAGCCACCCTATATCACCATATGAGTGACGTTTCCTGGGGCAATTTTCCCATCTACTAGTAGGTTCTGGAGGGCCTGGGAGTTAAAATTTTATTTTCATCTTTTTCTCTTCTTTCTTTTTCTCTTTTCTTTATAGAATTCTTCTTGATTTTATTTTAATCACTGGATTCACCTTTTGAAGTTTTCTTTACAGATATGCTCATATGAGTACCTCCGCATAAGGGTCCCTAGCATCAGAATGAATGAGAGTGCCATCCTCCTTTAGGGTTTAAAATTTAGAAAAAGAGTGATGGGCCGGAAGGTGGGGGCCCATGACTTCATTGGTTGTAAGAATTTCCTCACCAACTTACGGGATGTGGACGTGATATGGAATCCCTGGTTGGCGACCCTCGCGGAGGCTAGTGTGGAGCTCTAGGTTGCTTTGGGCTTTTCTAGGAATTTTGATGGTTGGGAAGGCCTGTAGGGAGTGGTATTTGGGTGAGAGGGTGATGAGACAGTCCCTCATCACTCCTACCTTCTATGTGTCGATGGCTCCTCCGCCTACTATAAGGAGCACTGAGACCTTGGATTATGATGACTTCATCACAGCCTTGGGTGAGGAGGACAATATGAACTATATAGAGGGCCCCGACAGTTATGCCAATTTTCGATTGAATTTACTTATGCATAACAACCCTTTGATGGAAGTCACTCGAGCAAATCATTTTTCATTGTTCAGAATTTTCTTTAGCCTTGCAGTAATGACTACTAAAACTTAACTTGTTTTTTCCGTAGCCTATCCCTAGAGCAGCTGATCCTCCAGTTCTCCCCCAATAGAATTGGATCATGCCTATGGGCTTATATGGGTTAGGAGACCCTATACCAGCTACCTCTGTATACTCAGGGCGTACCAACTATTCCTCAGCAATATGACACTATTCCCAGAGATTATGCTAAGGAAGGACTATCGTAGGCTCACACGGTTCAGCATTGGATTCATGGCCGTGAATGGAGAGTAAGCTTCGAAACTTCTTTACTTTCAATTGTTATTTCATTTTCCACTTCTCAATTATTTCAACAATGATGCTCGTCACTCAATTCTTTTTCAGGCTAATGGAGTAAAAGCCACTACGGAGCTTCGGGCTAGGGCTCAGGTATATATCTTGATTCCCCTTTCTTGTAAAACTGCACCAAATGAATCTGTGGACTCAAAAGAAGAATTTTATATTTACAAAACGTGAGTTCGTGGACTCAAAAAGAATTTCATTTTTTACAAAGGTGAGTCCGTGGACTCAAGAGAATTTTATATTTTACAAAAGTGAGTTCGTGGACTCAAAAGAATTTCATATTTTACAAAAGTGAGTTCGTGGACTCAAAGGAATTTCTATTTACAAAAGGTGAATCCAACAATTCGTATTTCTTCTCTTTTTCCCTCTCTTTCACTGGAGGAAGAAATCGCTGCTCTGAGGAGACAAATTCAAGAGCTCTAGATAAGTCAAGGAGGAGGGCATCATGGAGTCGCTGGAAGCAACGGCCATGGTGGAGATGGTGGTGGTGATGGAGGTGATGGTGGAGTTGGGGGTAGTCAAACTGCTCCACAGGTGCCTTGGAGGAACCCCAGTCGCCGACAATGATGATTTGTCTTTCCTCCACCACCCCCCCCCCCCCCCCCCTCTCTTTAATATGTCCCTGTATGGACAGAACATTTAAACCCCTTTATATGCATGCCTTCCCTCTTTCTCTTTTATGGATTTAGATTTGGTATGATATGCATGCATGATGACCTCTGAGACGATTTTGATATTCTAAGCTCATGTATGATTAATCTCACTTCATGTTATTGGAAGTTATTTTAGCAGTCTTTTCAAAAGTGTGAATGCTTCTCTTTTATTGATCATGCTCTCATTGATGAATGGTGCAAAAATTGCTGCTTGAATGCCAATTTTGTACTTTTTTTCTTATGCAGGTTTTGGGTTTATTTATATTACAAATTGCACCAGAAACTGTCTGGACTCTAACCGGCACTTAGTGAAGCTAACCAGCACTCACTGAAGGCTGCGCAGCACTCAGCAAATGTCGGGCGGCACACTCGGTGAGTGCCACCGCTTTCATCGAGTGTCGTTCGGTTCCTTGTTTCTTATAAAGATGGTTCTTCCTTTTATTTATGCTCATTTGAAACTTTTAAGATTTATCCTTCTCCTTCTATCTCTCATGGCTCCCATTAGCTCTCACATCCTTTTCCTATGGATGGATTATTGGGTTTGTGCCCTCAAACCATTACTTTATGTATGAGACATTGGCATTTTACTATATGGATATCAGCTTTACATTTCATTATGTATGTTTCTTTCATGAAATGATTGTTAATCCTTAAGTGTCATAGTAAGTAATTCGTGTGTGTATGAGATACATACAAGTGAGATATGAATTACTATTCTTTTATACTTAGAACTTGTCACAGTGGATGATAAGACTGGATATCTCATCAGGTTTACACTGTAGCATGATTGACTATCATTGGATGGAGTGATGAATCTCAATCACTAGAGTGTAACTCTCAGTTAATATGCTAGTGCTTATAGTGCATTGATGGACCTGAGCTTTCTTATTGACACTCAAGACTGTCAAACAGTCAATAAGAACTCATAACTTGTATAAGATACGTGTTCTCAATCTTGAGACGATTATGAACACAGACTGTGGATATGACTACTTTCACTTACCAATCAGTGAGGTCTATAAAAGATCAACGCCTGGGTATCTTGGGTATGTCATGTTCATAGGGTTGTGAACATATATTGTCAAGACAGAATCTACCCTCTGTTTAAGAGTAAGAATCCCCTTTAGAATGTCACCAAGTTGGTTATTGAGTACTGCAGTCTTGTTGATAAGAGTTATCAACATGTTTGGTAATCATAAGAGGTGAATGGGACTCAAGGAATTCAAGAAGTAATCATGATTCAGGTTGACAGTGATCGTTTATCCGACTACCTGAATATGATTGCGAATGCTGACGGTAGAGGGGCATTAGTACAACATACAAGTCTAGTTATCACTTCGGATATGTTCTTTTGCGTTGGAGTTCAGTTATCGTTTTATAGTGAAGTAAACGTTAACTGATCAGTCGATTAATTTGCTGATCAAAGAGTTTGGTCATAGGAATTAATCAACTGATCTGAGCTAACAATAAAGAGCCTAGGAGGTCCCGCTCTTAGCTCCGCCGGGATACTTGGAAAGACACTTGAGGAAGCTATCAAGACAGGTTCGATCGATTGAAGATAGTTCGATCGATCGAAGTCATGGCAGGTTCGATCGATCGAGAATGGTTCGACCGATCGAATGTTCGATCGATCGAAGTCCTTCGATCGATTGAAGGTTAAGTCGGTTCTGGGAATCTATAAATAGGGCAGCTGTGTTCTGGAAAAGTAGTTCGTCGTTTTAGAACGTCAGAAGCTGCAAAAACTGTTTTAGAGCCCCAAACCTTCTTCTTCCTCTCTATTCGAGATCCAACCATCTCTAGTCTCTCCGGGAAGCATCCGCAGGAGACATAAGGGTGAAGACAACCTAGTGGAGGCTGCTGCATCACCAAGGAAGAAGAAGAAAATCATAATTGGGTTCAAGACACTAAGGTATAACTCTTGTCCCCTCTTGTGCTCATCTATGGAATTAACGAGTAGTAGATCCTGGGCTACCATTAAGTTTTTATAACTTGACTTTTCCGCTGCGCGTTTAAACTTTTAATTTAAACCAGTTTTTCCATCATGGACACCCTTTCTGGTATTGATAGACTTAACTTCGAGTCTCATAGGTTGACTGATCTCTTTTCTTTCCAACAAATTGCCTTGGATGAAGATTTGCTTCGAGCCATTATTAGGTGCTGGGATCCTTCACTTAATGTTTTCCGGTTTGGTCAGGAGGAGGTCTGGCCACTGTTTGAGGAGTTCTCCGCTATCCTCCACACCAACCCTTTTACGGATCTGGTAGTTCCCCAAGTGCAGGTAGGGTACGTTTAGGACTTAGCAGCTCTTTTTCACACTTCTCGCAGCGCTACCAGCTCCTTTATTCATGACCAGCATATTGATTTTGATCATCTCTCTTCTGTTTATGCCTCTATTGGAGATTTGGATGACGGAGGATACCAGATTATCCAGTGTAATGCATTCTCTATAGCCATGCTCTCTTATTTTCTCTTTCAGTCCTCTGCTGATATTCTTATTCTAATCATCTATGGCCTTCGAGGGATGAGGAGTGCCGTTATGCTTGTCCTAGGGGAGTCCCTGCTGGGACTAGACTATTCTCATGATACTGGATCAATGCTTCTTTCTGGGGCTCCTCATGTTCTGTAGATTTGGCTTTTGGAGCATCTAGATCTCTTTGTCCGTCCTTTTCACCTTGGAAGGCAGCTCCCTTATGACCATCTGGAGATTCATTGTTCATTTCACTCAGTTGATGACTGGTTTGCCTAGCTTCAGAGCTTCTTTTATGAGGACATCCATTGGATTTGTCCCCGATGGGTTTATTGCTCTGTCATGGTGCGGCTCCCTGGACGTCTCGAGGTTTGGCTACCTAGTTTACATGCTACCACCTTTTATATTCCGAGCCGGGAAGTTTTTCAGTTTGAGCTACTTTAGGACATCCCAGATGATATCACCATGGACTTTTCGAGGAGTTCCGGCCTACACCCTTCTACTATGAGGATTTTCGTTGAGGTTTGGCATAACAGAGTGGATGTTCCCTTTTAGGGTAGTTTTTTTAATTTTATTTAATATCAAAATGAGGATTCAATCAAGTTTTACCATTAAAATGAGGAGTCAATCAAGTTTTGCAAAAAAATTTAGCATTTGCTTGAAAAAAAAACATAGAAGTCAACAATTGCACCTGTGCCTTGTTTGGCACAACCAAAGTTGGTCTTCTTTGGTTTTGGTGTTTTTACCTTCTTCCCAAACAAGGCACTAATTTGCTTCCAAAAAACAACAGAGGTCAACAATTGCAGTTGTGCCTCGTTGTCAACAATTGCAGATGTCCTTGTTTGGTATAACTGAATTTGATCTTCTTTGGTTTTGGTATTGTTCCCTTCTTCTTTGCTACCAAAAACAACAAAGGTCAATAATTGCGGTTGTGCCTTGTTTGGCACTGCCGCTTTTGGGCTCTTCGTGGTTTGTTTTGTTCCCTTCTTCCCAAAGAGGCAAAGAGAAAAAGAGGGAAGAAGAGGCAGGGTTGTTTAGCATCCTGAATATTCGAAGCAAGTCAATTTGAGGTGCTCTATTCTTATAAGATACTAAGATAGTAGATATATTTGTCTATGCTTTTACATTTAAAAGACAGTGAAATGCTACTATTAAGGGGTATTTTGGCCCCAAAAATTGTGGTTAAAAATAACTGCACGCAACCTATGGTTGGAAAGTGTTCATAATAGGGACGTATGGCCTAAGTACCCCTTCTTTTCTAGTGTGACTAGAACAATAATCTTAGGGAATTATGATTAGCACTCCAAAATCAATTAATACACTTTACGGTACCACTTTGACAACTTTTTGTATCATGCACTCAATGTAGTCCATAAAGTACATTTAGTAATCTATGGAGGAACCACATCGCGTGTGGTTGAGTGGTAAGCTTCTTGGGTGTACTAGCTAAGAGGTTTAGTGTTTGAGTCATGGAGAGCGTGACCACTAGAGAATTCACCTAGTGACTCCAGAGCCTCAGGGGAATAGTCGAGGTTCTTGCAACCCACACACACACACGCACTCACACACACAAAAAAAAAGGTAATCAATGGAGTGTGAATAGCATTGCTCTAATCTTATCGTGTCTTATTTTATCATATCTCAATCTTATTCATGCTACCTTATTCTTACACTACAACTAACAGTGGAAGCTAAGCCTACTCTTTGGGCGAATACCGTGAATATCATGCTACCACTGTAGATTTTTCTTCTTCTTCGTCGTCGGGTTTTTTTTTTTTTTTTTTCATAATATTGGATGTTTTTCCTTTGTTCAACCTCCAGTAATTAATTATCTTAGTTAATAGTAAACTAATTATCTATGAGATGAACTGAAGACAAATTAATTTTGATGGGAGAAAAAATAATCCATTATATGACCTGGGATTAGTGGATATGGAAGATTTTCTTGGTTAGTTTTTATTCCATTTATTGAACAAAGGCAAAGCAAAAATACTTATAAAAGAAAATCATTCTTCTCAAATATCAAAGTTCCAATTTCTCATCAGGATCTGTTGAATTTAAAAGATTGAATCACAGAAATTTTCGAAAGACATAGTAAGACGGTATTTTATGATTTATGTGACACAGAATACCCCAATTGCATGAAATACATGCTAGTTATAATTATTAGTTGAGGCTTGAGATAATTGGGAGATAAAGATTTGAATTCTCAGCTGTTAATCAACCAGTCAAACTAAACTATTTTTGGTAATTAATTAAGAAATGGAAAAGAAAAAGAGACAAAACCCTTGCTTGGGAGAGAGAGAGATGGGTCACATAGGTAAATATTCGTTGCAACGGAGATACCACGTCACCCAAAATAATATACTAATACATTTGAGATTAATACTCGTGTGGATGAGTTTTTCCCTGAATATAGTTTTAATTGGATTGTGATACAAAGTCAACAAAATAACCGTTAGAAACGAATATTTTCTCGTCACGGAGAGACATGCCTTTTCTCTTAGGAAGCACCAACACTTTTCTCTTAGGAAGCACCAACACTTCTTAAAAGGTAACGTGTCGCGCAGGGCCGGCCCTTGGGCCAAGTGGCTGCTTGGAGCCTTAAAAAATATTGGTTTGTTTTGGCCTTGAAATAAGGCCTTGTTTGGCCAAAATTCATGTATTATATATAAAAATAGGGCCACAATAGGGCCTTGCATATATACATGTATTATATAATAAAAATATATAAAAATAGGACCAAAAAAAGGCCTAAAAAAATTTTCTTGGCCCTGAAATAAGGCCTTGTTTGGCCAAAATACATGTATTATATATAAAAAAGAGTGTCAAAATAGGGCCTAAAAAAAATAGGGCCTTATATATACATGTATTATATATAAAAATATGACCAAAAAAGGGCCTAAAAAATTTCCTTCTCATGTTCGCTTAAGGTCTCATGTGAATTTCACAATCTCAGGGTCAGCCTGGTGTCGCGTGTCGTTTCGTGTCCGATGCACGAACACTTTTCCTGCAATGTTGACGTGCAAGTATCCGTGTCAGAGTATACGTACTTCATAGCTTTTCTCATGCATTTTGACCTTTTTTTTCCCTTGTTAAAAACATAATCTGTCCTTTAATTAATCAATTATTCCTTGTTAACCAAACAAAATGCAAGAGAGTCGCTGACATCATGTCCCTAGTTTACACAATCTTCTATCCCTCCTCCCTTTCCTTCCATTTTTTCCATCTATATTAGCAATCACGCATGGGGATGATCAAAATATAATCACATAAAAAAGTGCAAAATCAGAGTATAGAATTGGAATATGACTTCCTCCTACATATTTTCATGAAATGACCAATACCAAACAAACATTTATCCCATGTCAGTCGAGTAACAAAATCCAAACTTAGAAATAACAAAACATAACAAAACTGCATTTGGGTGGTGATGCGAGGGGGGGGGGGGGGGGGGGGGGGGGGGGGGGGGGGGGGGGGGTTAGTGGGGGGGGGGGTGGTGTGTGGGGACGGGAACTGGAATGTGCTCTAAAAGTGAGAAAAGGGGCCAACACATGGAATCATACACCTCCTTTGGAAATTGATTTCCCGGCGTGTCTGCTCCTTTAGATCCTGCCATGGTCGATTCAAAGAAAATTGTCAAAAAGTAATCTAAAATGTTTTTTTAATTAAAAATCTAAATAAATAAACACACACACACACGTGTCTCCCGGTGAAAGAGAGCAAATTGAAATGATTTATATAGATAATATCAACAGAAAAACAAATTCTTGATCGTGAATAACTACGAAATTTATGCAATAATGAGGCGAAAGGTAAAACAGTAAGTTTCTTTTTTCGTTGTTCCTACACAGCAACCACAGATTTATTTATTTTCAATAGTTCTGTTTCAACCAAGGACTTAAAAAGGAACCAGTGGTATCGGTTTGGTTCCGTCTGTGTATTTTGTGCACCATCTCCATATTCAACAATGTCATTTCATAGTCCGTCATTTGTTTTCATTTCAAATAGTCCTTACAGTTCCGTTCCTCTGCATTCCTACCAAGTGTATGGCTTCAGTGAAGAAAGATTTTGCATCTTTTATGTACATCAAGGAAGCACAGACTCCTATAGAAGGTCAAATAATCCGCAGCCGATGCGCCGCACCCACACTAGCATGGATTCTTCTCGAATGCGTCTTTTTATTTTATTTTTTTATTTTAAAAAAAAAAAGGAACTCTTAACATAATTTTAATTACTTCCGAGTAAATTTAAGAATGTTGAGAGTTGTATAATACGTCAAAAGGCTAGTATTGCTTCTTTATACTAGTTACTTGTCATAAATACATCTAAATAATCAAGACAATGTATATTTCACAAAAGTATTATAAATGTATATACCTGCACTCCTACTTTTCGGGAAATTGACGAATTCCCCACACCCACGTCCCCGCATTCGTATCCATGCACCCGCACGGGTGCTTCCTAGATGTACATTAATTCCTAATGAATGCTTCTTTTATTTAGGTCAAGTAAAATACCGTTATCGTTGAAGGAAAGACAGCAATTCTGCAGTTATCTACACCACTACAAATTTATAAAACAGGTTACATCATCACAAATGTAACTGGGTGGGGGGGTGGGGGGGTGGAGGACAGGGCATCAGCATTAGAGGGAAGAATGACGACTAGCAGTACAAGGAGACAATTCAGCACCCGTCTTCTTTTTCTTTCCACAAAAGTAAATCTATTATGCCAACAATAAGAGAAGGATAAAAAGGCTGCACTCATCACCCCATTCAACAACAAAGCCAGGTCTAGCTTCACCCACAGAAGAAAATTATAATGCCTAGCTTCACTAACATGAACGAAACTACGATAAAATTATATAGAGGGGAAACTATAAAAACACCCCCTCAACTATGACTCGTTTTTTCTCACTACACTCAACTATTTTACTCGACGGGTCATTCACTTCCTGTTAAATATTTTAGCACTCTTGCCCCTTCCATTAGATTTCTATCCAAAATACTAGCAGAAATATATCACAAGACAATTAGGTGACTACATTTAACTTTTTGCACTCCAGTTTTACACTTTTGTTAAAGTCGGAACTGAAGTCCGTTCCCTACCCTATAATCACTTTGCTCTCGCTCTGAAACTAATTGAAACAAGATCTTCTCCTCACTGAAGTCCGTTCCCTACCCTATAATCACTTTGCTCTCTCTCTCTCTCTCTCTCTCTCTCTCTCTCTCTCTCTCTCTCTCTCTCTCTCTCTCTCTCTCTCTCTCTCTCTCTCTCTCTCTCTCTCGGCGGCTGCAGCTGGCTGCTGTAGAAACCCTCATTTTTCTTTTGGGTCTAATCCCCCTGTTGTTACAAGTAAAATAAAAAACATAATTATATCGTATTTGCAAGTAACACCACATAATTGATATGTATATACTATTTAAACTCCAAATCTATTTTAATCTTTAAAAGACCCACAAAGTAATCATAAATTTTCATATTTTTTATTTATTTAATGTTTGAAGTATTTGTAATTTGTATATAAATATTTTAAAAATATATCTTATTAAACGTACCCTAGCCGTACCCGTACCCGTGCCCGTACTCTACAATTTTGGGATTTGCCCTACCACCGTACCCGTATCGTATCATGCTCGTGTCACGTGTCCGTACCAGTGTTACATAGTTATGTGCAATATATAGGGTTAACTAAACTGCATACTCTATTACGTAAGATTTCCGAATCCAAGATCTTCCACCTATCATAAGCTTTTAATGTATCCACGGCATGTCAGCTTGTGTGGATAATTAGAACCAGAGTCCGCAATGAACCAAGAGGAGCCGGGGAGGTGAGCCAAGTCAATTGGGAATATAAAGCTTGGATTGAGCTCAAGCTCCGACTAGCTCATGTTTGACCAAAGTTAAGCTAAGCTTACGATTGTTCACAAGCTTCGCCAGCTTTATCACCAAGGCTAATAATGCAGCACCATTTCTAAGTCAAAGACCCAACTCCAAACTTAAGAAATAAAATGAGTACCGACTACAAGATTACAATAAACGTCAAAAAACCTCCTAAACCTTAAACACAACTGGTTTTTGTGTTACATCGGTAGTCGGAAGAGCCCTATGTTTAACTGTATAAATCAACTGTTCATAAATGGTATTTTTTTTCAAGACTAAAAAATTTTCAATATCCAGCACAGAAAAAACGGGTGTGCATGTACCATGGTATTAAAGCTTTCTTATCTAATAACAATTTTAGCTATATTATTGCATGTTGTTGGAGGTTAAATAAGTCATTGATAGTGTTAGGGCTTAGGTCATGATGATGTCAACTCTAGTAGGTATTTGCCTATAAATAGAGGCATCTCTTGTAACCATTTACAACACATCAATAAAATATACTTCCTTTTTATATTTCAACTTGGTATAGTGCAGAGATCCTCTTCTGTGGTAGCTCTGCCGGTGGGTGGTGGCTTGCGGCCCACTAGACCTCTTGTATACACCATTAAGAGCAAAGATCCATGCCAAAGACCTCTCAAAACAAAGAACAGTGACGAAGTTGTTGACCTCTGACTTCTCAAAACAGAGAATGCCTTTTTTCACATGTCAACCTAAACTCTTGAACTGAGAATTGAGCTAAGATATTCTAATTCTCACCTCGAAATGTAGCCCACATGGTTCTAAGTATTGGCACATACCGCAACAACTCGGTAATGTGAGAAAAGAGAATACCTTTTTTCACATGTCAACCTAAACTCTTAAAATTCCAAATAGGAATGAATTCCTTAAAAAAATAAAGAAACTCAATCCTTATTTAGAGGTGGTAATGTGATTCCTTTGGATAGGAATTTAGAAGAAAAACTAAAAGGGAGAGAAGTTTATCTTTGTCTTTTTAAATCAATCTTATATTCAAATCAATCTTATCTTCGTGTCCACCTTAATAAAATTTTAACTATCTTGGTTTTTATTGTAGTAAACTCTGCCTGGATTGTTTCAACGCTGCCAGTCCCAAGCCCGGATAAAAGAGGAGGGTTAGTGCGTTAGGTAGCTCGACAACCAGCACGTAAAATAAAACCGTCGGATCCTTATGATATGAATCCAAATATGAATACTCGTGTAAATGCTAGGGCGTTCCCTTTAAGCGACGCGTTGTGCCTGCCTTCGGGTGTTTCGAAAAATGTGCAAGGGGCGCCGCATCGACACCTGGGTGCGGTGTTAAATAAGCAAGGGTTCTCGCGCTCATCTGGGCCACCGCGGGTAAAGAGGCTAGTCCAGAACTATAGGCTTAGGTTAGCAACTTGGAATATAGGAACCTTAACAGGTAAAGCTATGGAACTAGTAGACACTATGATTAGAATGAAGGTTAATGTAGTATGCTTACAAGAAACAAAGTGGGTTGGAGAGAAAGCTAAGTAGGTAGAAAAGACCGGGTATAAGATATTCTATACAGAGAAAGATAGGCATAGAAATGGTGTCTGAATCGTGGTTGACAAGAACCTCAAGGATAAAGTTGTGACAGTCACGAGGAAAGGAGACAGAATATTGCTCATCAAACTGGTAGTTGGAGTGGATATAATTAATGTGATTAGAGTGCATACGCGCCCCAAGTAGGATTGGATGATCACACTAAAAGACAATTCTGGGATGAGTTGGACACTTTAATTCAAGAAATACCGAGAGGAGAGAAGATAATTGTAGGTGGAGATTTTAATGGCCATGTAGGCAAAGATAGAACTGGATATGAGAGAGTGAATGGGGGGTATGGTTTTGGAGATCAGAATAAGGCAGGGGTGAGTATTTTAGATTTCGCAGTAGCATATAATCTTGTAGTAGCAAACACCTTTTTCAAAAAGAGGGAAGAACACTTGATAACCTTTAAGAGTGGATCTAATAAAAGCCAGATCGATTTGTTCCTTGTGAGAAAGGCAGACCGCTTAGCATGTAAAGACTGTAAGGTCATCCCAGGAGAGAGTCTAACATCTCAACATAGACTTAGGGTATGTTTGATAACCCAATTAAGTGATGAAAATGAAAAGATTCAGCACTTATTCTTTTTCATTGCATTTGATAACTTACCACTTAATTGGAAAAGCAGTCAAAAAACCACTGAAAACTTTAAGTGAATAATTTCTACTGAAAATAATCACTGAATGCATTCTATTTCAGTAGTTGAAGCACTGTTTTCAGTATTACAAATTCAATCACTTAAAATTTTCAGTACTTAAAATTCAGCACTTAATTTTCAGTTTTATCAAACGCACCCTTACTATTTTACATATCCATATAAAAGGACAATGTTGTACTAGAAAAGACCCTATAAACCCGCGAACTAGGTGGTGGAACCTTAAAGGCGATAAACTAGCAATATTCTAAGAGAGAGAGTATACAGAAGCACCTTGGAATTTGGAAGATGGAAGCAATACTATGTGGGATAGAATGGCAGGGTGCATCACGATAATATCGAAGGAGGTCCTCGGAGAGTCGAAGGGAAGAGGGTTAGCTTCTAAAGATGCTTGGTGGTGGAATGAAGAGGTACCAGCTGCAGTAAAAACCAAAAAGGATTGCTTTAAGAAGTGGCAAAATGATAGAAGTAAGGAACACTTCAAAAGCTATAAATGTGCAAATAAGGAGGTTAAAAGGACAGTTAGAGTTGCTAAAATGGAAGCCTATGACGCCTTCTACACCAAACTAGACACTAGAGAGGGAGAAAAATGTATTTATAAGCTTGCTAAGTTGAGAGAAAGGAAAACAAGAGACATTAATCAGGTTAAGTGTATAAAAAGCGATGACTAGGGTATTAGTGAACGACGAAGAGATTAAGGAAAGGTGGAAGAGCTATTTTGAGAAGTTGCTGAATGAAAAACATATGGATAACACAATGGAAGAAGAAACTGGAAGTTACGATGAAACTAGAGAATACAGATTCTATCGGAGAATAAGGAAGTTTGAGGTGGAATTTGCTTTGAAGAAGATGAAACCCAACAAGGCCTTAGGACCAGATGGGATCCCCATTGAGGTTTGGAAATGCTTGGGAGATGTGGGGGCATATTTGCTTACAAAAGTTTTTAATAGGATTTTAATGACTAGAAAAATACCTGATGAGTGGAGGAAGAGCATCGTAGTGCCTGTATATAAGAGTAAAGGGGATGTACAACAAATGCAACAACTATAGAGGTATTAAGTTGATGAGCCATACTATGAAGCTATGGGAGAGAGTGATGGAGCATCACTTAAGAGGCGCAACATCAGTGTCAGAAAATCAGTTTGGATTTATGCCTGGGAGATCAACTATGGAAGCAATTTTTTTACTTAGAAGACTAATGGAAAAGTATAGAGAGAAGAAAAAAGATCTACATATGGTTTTTATTGATTTAGAGAAAGCTTATGATAGAGTGCCTAGAGATTTAATTGGGTGGGTGCTAGAGAAGAAAGGAGTGGCCAAGGGTTATATTGACGTGGTGAAGGATATGTATGATGAAGCAGTTACTACAATTAGATCACCAGCCGGAGAAACAAGCGAATTCCTAATTACCGTAGGCCTGCACCAGGGGTCGGCCTTGAGCCCTTATTTGTTCACCCTAATTATGGATGAATTGACTAAACACATTCAAGATGAGGTCCCATGGTGTATGTTGTTCGCAGATAATATTGTCTTGGTTGATGAGACTAAAAGGGGACTCAACACTAAACTAGAAGCTTGGAGAGAAGCACTGGAGACTAAGGGGCTAAAGATAAGTAGGACGAAAACAGAATACATGGAATGTACTATTAGCAACGGTGAAAGTAGAGACAACGAAGCAGTGAATATCAAAGATCAGGAGATCCCAAAGAGGGAACACTTTCGCTATCTAGGTTCAATGATCAGTAGAGATGGAGAGATTGGTGATGACGTGACCCATAGAATTAAAGTGGGCTGGCTTAAGTGGAGGAGTGCTTCTGGAGTATTATGTGATCGGAGAATACCAGCAAAATTGAAAGGAAAATTCTATAGGACAGCTATTAGGACAACTATTAGGCCAGCTATGCTCTACGGGACAGAGTGTTGGGCAACTAAGAAACAATACATTAGCAAAGTGAGTGTAGCGAAGATGAGGATGCTAAGATGGATGTGTGGTAAGACTAGGAAAGATAGAATTAGAAATGAGTACATCCGAGAGACTGTAGGAGTGACACATATTGAGGATAAGTTGAGGGAGAATAGACTTAGATGGTTCGGCCATGTGCAACGAAGACCTATAGATGCACCTGTGCGAAAGAGTGATAAGATCGTAGTGCCTGGAATGGTTAGAGGGAGAGGCAGACCTAGACTGACTTGGGAATATGTAGTGTAACAAGATATGAATATATATAATTTAAATGAGCATATAGCTCTTGATCGTGCAGAATGGAGAAAAATGATTCATACAGCCGACCCCAATTGATTGGGACACAATGCTTGGTTTGGTTTGGTTTGGTTTGGTTTTTATTGTAGTACTTTTTTTTTTTTGTGAGAGACTCCATGACTTCTAAGCAATTTAAGTAAATTTTAATTTGGTTTATTCGAATTTTAATATTCTTGTATTTCAATATTTTTGATCGCATAAACTAATAACTAAATAAATTTTACTATTTTAGGGGCAATTCTGATAAACTTCCATAAAATCTTGATACTATTCCCAACTGTTTTTAGAACAAACCAAATATCTGAATCGTAATCTACCTTGTTTCCTATACTAGATTGCCAATTTATCCAAACAAAATAAAAGAAGGTAATGTGGCTTTCTTTCCATGGATTTTGATTAATGTGGCTCTCTTTCCATGGATTATGTTTACTAGGGATCAATTTACCTTCATACATTCCTTTCCACGTGAACCAAACGGGGCCTTAGAGTTTGAGACAAGTAATCACCTTGTATCCATTGTGAGACAACACGACTGTCTCGCCCGAGAAAGTGCATATTGCAAATCGTCTAGCACTACCGCGATAGCTACAACAAGATGCTATCTTCTTGTTTCTCTAAGCCTTACAGCATCAGCTAGATTTTCTTGGCTACACTAACCAAACCAAGCCTTGGCTACACTGCCCAACAAAATTAATTATTCCAACATACCTCAAACTCTACATAGAGTCTTCTACATCAAAAAAGTATGTCAATAAAAGCCCCTGTTTCTCCAAGCCCTTACATGATATAAACCAAACCAATCTTATTCTCTAACCATCAAATACCGTTACAAGCTTTTTTACAGAAAAAAAGGTAAAGAAAAAGGGGGCAAAAATGAGGAAAGTTTGCACTTCCTCCACATTATACATAGAAAAGTTGTCACTTCTCTTTATCTTTACTAAAAAGTAGACATAACAACATAATATTTTACATTTCATTAAATCCTATTACATGTTTGATACAGTTGTATGGAAATTTAAATCAGCAATGAAGTGTACTTTTTATTGTTCAACTATCCCTCCGACATCCATAAGTTATAGTCCACATTTATCTTTGAAATGTCCCCAAAAGGATTGTCAAGGTCCCAAATTCAACTAGTAATTATCACAGACTTCAACAACACCTTATCTTTCAACATAAATTACAATTTGTAGTACCAATTTACACAAGGTAAACATGAAATACCACAATATATTTGATAACTATGAATACAATTCATCATATTCCTTAAACGTCAAGATTTTGAAGGGGACAAGAATTTGTGGACGGCAAGCTAACGAAATATGACAAGCAGATAGTTTGATAACACTTTATTTGATCAATTAGTCTTATTTGTGCTACATGGTGTCTTTTATTCAAAGGATAGATACAATTTATTGTTCAAATCAAAATGATGATTATTTATTCTTTTTCAGGTTTAAACTCTTGCATCTAACATTCTCGTTGCGAGACACCCACAAACAATTCCTGCACTGAGGCCTCCAATTCAATGCCAATAGCGTGACTTTGAACCATGCGCCTTAACAGTGGTTGTCCCACTGTGCAACAAAGGAAATTCTGAAAATTGTCAAAGTCAAATGCTTAGGTGTCTCCATTCATATGTTAAATGGACTCTCCTCAATAGGTTGAAGTACCTACAGACACTCTACAGCCGAACAAGGGTATGGAATATGGATCTGACACTTCTAGTAGAACACTCTCCAAGTAGCATGTTATTATTCATATAATCATAAACCAATGTCTCTAGTAGTGGTACTTTGCTACAGAGTTCTTCCGAAATGGACCCGATATGCTCATGTTAAAGCCTTATTGATGAGAAACAAAATTGGTCTAACTTGTACTTGCATTTGACCTTGTCTTTATCACATTTTATTCTATTTATTTTTTATTTTTTTTTAGGAAGCTTTCTTTAAGGAATAATTACCACTTAGGAATTTAATCTTTTAGGAGTTTTCTTTTAGGCTTTGTTTGGTTCTAGGATTTAGTGAGAGAAAAGAAAAGAAAACATAGAGGAAAACATTTTCCTTTGCTTGGTTTATAAGGAAAATGATGAGGAAAATAGGAAAGAAAAGAAAATAAGTTCAGAAAACATTTTCCTTTGTTTGGTTTATTAAGATCTAGGTACGGGAGACCTAGATCTCTTCTCTTCTTATCTTCTCTTCTACTCATTACTTTTATCTATTGGTTCGTCATCACTTACTTCTACATAGAAACAGTATTTTCATTCAAAAAACTGTGAGAAATATAAAATCATTGTCGTTTCAGTGTCCTTAGATTCATGCATTTGCGATGTCTGATACTTGGACACTTACCTGCACCCGAAACCATTAACCGAGTCCTCTGCCAACAGAATGCAACACAGGGACAATATGAGATGATGTGGGAAATTCTATTCTCAGTACAATATCAAAGCCAAAACGTAGTGTATATCCCAACACTTATTCAGTAAAATCCCACGTTCTGAATAGATTGCAATAAAGTATTTACCACATCAGGCCCTTTAGTTCATATTATTTATACCCATCAAGGGGAACGTTAGCATCAATGAACAAACATCCTAGGAAATCTACGTTACGACTGATGACAACATACAAAAAAGCAAAAAATAGTGTCAACCTATGTGTGGGTATCATTATCCGCCAACCTACCCACGACACGTGTCATCATCTACATAAAGACATCTCATTATTCTTAATGAATTAGGATGGTGGCATGGAGCAGCAGCTATACACTATGATGTCCCAAGGACACCGCGACACGGGACCTACACTACTTTATCGGGACTAACTCGGACTTCCCTTGGAAGTACTCAGTCCAGATAGACCTCGATAAGGGCAGGTCTTGGTGCAAACACTAGTTTGTCACGACATAAGCCATTTTAGGCTGTGGCGTGACAAAGTCTTATCTTATCGGGAACTCTCAGGTTATTTGGCTTGGTTGGCTTAAAAGCAGAGCTCGCTTAGGAAGGTCGCGACGGTCTCTTCCTCAATACACTTCTAAGGTTTTATAAAGGTCAGTGAGACTATCTACAATATCTCTAAAGTATACCGCGAAGACATTCTTTGTGTTGTCTCCGGACGACACGTGGCATTTTGGTACGCCTCAATAAGAATGAGCCACGTCCGCAGCGCTCATTCCTTGGCATGTGTCCCAATTGCTATAAATAGGAACAATACCCTCATGTCAGTGTTCTAAAAAGCGGGTTAGGCGGCGCGTAGGCGCTAGGCGGTGCCCGGCCGCCGAGATTTTTGGCTAGTCGTTTGGAAAATCGCACAATGTGCTAGGCGGGGGTCTAGGCGTTTCTAGGCGGGCTAGGCGCTTCTCGGCGGGCTTGGCGGCTAAGTGGACAACTAACCAAAAAATAATAATAATAATCTCATTAATTTTTTTTTCTTTTTTGTTTCTTTATTATTTCTTTAGTTTTTTACTTCTTTACTTCTTTTCATACCCATTTGACATTTCCCACCCACGAGAGAGCGAGAGAGAGAGAGAGAGAGAGAGAGAGAGAGACTGCGACCGTGACAGATCAGAGATCTCAGCGCCGAGATCGACAATGCGAAGAAGAAGAAGAAGAAATAGGAGGAGGAGAAAACCGACTAAACGAGAGGTACGTACCTGTGCTATATCTGCAATTAGGGTTTTTAAAATCTGAAATTAGGGTTTTAAATTGGGGGTTTTCATTGCATCTTCTGTCTTCTGATCTTCTCTCTCTCCAGAGTATGCGATCGAGTGTGTGTGTGTGTGCACGTGAGTGTGTCTCAATGGTTGTGTGTGTGCATGATTCAGTGTGTAGGTGATATTGTGTGCGCTAGCCGTGACTGTGTCGTGAGTGTATGATGATTGATGAGTGTGTATGTAATTGTTTATAACCATTGTTTAATAGAGGTGTGGACTGAGAAGGCACAAGTGGTCAAGTGGACATAACACTAAAGATATGGGCATCTACTATATGCACCCTTTGCCGCAAAAAGATCTCCATTCTTTTTCTTTTCTTTTTTTATCGGAAAAAAAAAAAGGATCTCCATCTACTTGCTCTCTTTCCTGTCAAGGTGGTCATAGTCCATAGTTTTGTAAATTTGATTAAGTGACCATGTGTGATAATTAATAATTTATAATTATTGAAAAAAATGAGTTAATTTTTTTAAAAACAAAATTTATACAGTTTTTTAAAGATTAGATTTATAGATATAAAAAAAACTGAACTTAGATATATTTTTAAAAAAAATATAAAATTAAAGTTTTTTTTAAAAACTGAAAAATCTCTAATTTTGTAATTCATAAAACAATTCAAATGCTAATAAGCTTTTCAAAAAAAAAATTACAAAAAAATATCTTAGCAAGAAAACTTTTTGTTCCCACCGAAATTCCAAACCTGCACTAGATATGGTGGGTTTTTCTGAGGAGTGACAAAAGGAAACACTATAAAATGTAGAATTTAGTTTGTTTTACTCAATTTTGGCATGATTGTAATCTACTCAATTTTTCAGTACATATAAAAAAGTCGTACTCATGGCCTGATAGTGAGTAGTCTCATGTCTCATGTAGACTATGTAGTCATGTACTCATGTGTGGTAATTTTTTTATTTTTTTTGTATCAGTTATCAGTGTTATTCACTTATTTTTATTTGTATTTAAATTTTTTATTTATTCAAAACTTGCAAGTAGTATGTCTCTTAGTGTGGTGGTGTTATTTTTGTTTTTGTTTTTTGTTTTTTTTTTTAAATTCAGAACTTTTTAGACAATGACACGGACAGATAATGTAACTCATGTTTCTTCTGAGGCATCTAATGCCGTGTCTCAATCGGAAGATATTCTAAAGCGAAATGCAAATGATGTTGGATGGGACTATGCAATAAGTGTGGATCCTGGAAATTTGGATAAGGTAAAATGCAAGTTGTGTGGTAAAAGGTTTAGTGGAGGAGTGTACAGAGCTAAGTTACACATAGCCCATGTTAAAGGGTCGGTAACCGCGTGTCCAAAGTCTACCGATGAAGATAAAAAAAAAAAGTGCCAAGCGGCATTAGATGAAGCACCAAGAAAGAAAAGAGATAAGAGGAAACAACAAGAGGAGATAAGAGAAGAGGTTCAAGTTGTTGGTGAAGACGATGAAGATGTTGTAGAGGTTGGGTCATCGAGAAAGAAGCCGCACATTCTTGGGCCTATGGATAGATTCGCAAACATTATCGATCCCGATTCTTCAATGGATACTGCGAAGAACATGAGGCAACAAAATATGCACGATGCGATTTGGAATGAAAGAAAACAAACTGTGCATCAATATGTGGCTAGATGGGTATGTGAAGCAGGCATCCCTTTTCATGCTATTGATAATGATAGCTTCCAAAGATTTGTGGAAGCGGTTGGTCAATTTGGTCCGGGTTACCAACCTCCAAGTCAATATGAATTAAGGGAGCCATTGTTGAAGAAAGAGGTTGAGAGGACAAAAAATTCACTCAAGAAGCAAAAGGAAGAATGGGCTTTGAATGGTTGCTCTATCATGACCGATGCTTAGACCGACCGAAAGAGAAGAAGTATTATGAATTTATGCGTGATTTGCAAGGTGGGCACCACTTTTCTTTCTTCCAAAGAAGCATCTACTGATGCGCACACCGGGGAATATATTTTTGAATATGTTGACAAGTGCATTGAAGAAATCGGGCGAGAAAAAGTAATTCAGGCGGTGACGGACAATGCTTCTAATAATATGGCCGCGGCAAATTTGTTAAAAGAGAAGAGGCCAAACATGTTTTGGACTTCATGTGCTTCTCACACATTAAACCTCATGCTTGAGGGAATTGGAAAGACTCCTAGATTCAAAGGAGTGATTGAGAAGGCAAAGGCATTTACCATTTTCATTTATTCACATCATACGACATTGGGTTTGATGAGAAAGTTTACAAATAGAAGAGACATAGTGAGGCCTGGAGCCACTATATTTGCATTTTCTTTTCTCACTTTGCAAAGTTTGATGGAGAAGAAAGAAAAGTTAAGGACTATGGTTACTAGTGATGCATGGGGAGAATGCAAACATTCCAAGAGTGCAAAAGGGAAAATGGCATATGCTACGGTGGTAAGCATGTCTTTTTGGAATGGGGTGACATTATGCTTAAAGGTGTTTGCTCCTTTAGTGAAAATACTTCGCCTTGTTGATGGGGATCGAAAGCTATCAATGGGCTTCTTTTATGGTGAGCTACAACAAGCAAAGGAAGAAATCAAAGAGGCTTACAAAAATGTGGAGGTTAATTACCGTCCAATCTTGGAGATTATTGATAAAAAAGTTGAAGGTCGACTTGATAGTCCACTACATTTGGCGGCTTACTTCTTGAGTTCTTATTACTTGTTCAAAGATCCAACCTTACAAAGTGATCCTCTTGTCATAGATGCGGTTTTTAGTTGTGTTAAGAAGCTTTTCCCGGATGACTTTACTATGCAACATCAAGTTATAAATGTGGAATTATTGAAGTATAAGAAAAAAGAGGGTGGGTTTGGAAGACTCTTGGCGAAGGTGGGATGTGCCAAGAATGATGACAATTATGATCCAGGTAAATATACTTATTTCCTATACATTATTTTATTTACTTTTTAATATTTCTTATTTAAAGAATTTCTTAGTAATTAATTAATTATGCTTTATTCTTTAATTTTTAATGTAGTTGGATGGTGGTCAAACTATGGTAATCTTACACCCAACTTGCAAAAATTGACTTCAAGAATCCTCTCATTAACTTCTAGTTCTTCTGGATGTGAGAGAAATTGGAGCAATTTTGAGGCGGTAAGTATGAATTATAAGGTGTATGGTAGTTACTTAGTTAATTGAAATATAGGAAATACTAATAATTTTTACCAAATATTGTTTATGTAGTTACATACAAATAAAAGGAACAGACT